>CAKAOJ020000002.1:1362500-2769375 GCA_916701645.2 Sebastolobus alascanus
TGTGCATGAAAGACTGTAAATTATGATCTCAAAATGTGCATTAAAGACTAAATTATAATCTAAAAATGTGCATTAAACACTGTAAATTATAATCTCAAAATGTGCATGAAAGACTGTAAATTATAATTTCAAAATGTGCATTAAAGACTGTAAATTATAATCTCAAAATGTTCATTAAAGACTGTAAATTATAATCTAAAAATGTGCATTAAAGACTGTAAATTATAATCTCAAAATGTGCATGAAAGACTGTAAGAATTAGTCTACAACTGCAGAGGGGGATATTTGCTGACAGAGTTTGTGTGTCTTTGTGCAGGTGGTGAATTTTGGGAACGCCGCCGTGGTGGAGGCTCTCCTCCTGGCGGGGGCAGACCCGAACCTACGGGACCCGGTCCTGAGTCTCACCGTGGCGCACGACGCCGCGCGCGCAGGATACATAGATTCTATGCGCGTGCTGGTGGACCACGGGGCAGATGTGAACCTCGTGGACGCTAAAGGTAACCTGCCGCTCCACCTGGCCGCCAGGGAGGGTAACCTGGAGGTGATCCAGCTGCTGATCGGACGCACCGCTAACCCCCGGACCCCCAACGGGCTGGGATACACCGCCGGGCAGCTGGCGCACCTCCACGGGAAGGAGGACGCCGCCAAATGCATCGACGACTATTTCAGCTCACGTGAGTGGTCAGGTTTTCTTATTTCAATAAAAATAGCCTCCTGCCCACAAATCCAAGTCTTTCTTTTAAATATACCTATAGCCTTTATTCACTCCAGGCCATGAATATGCAGCAGCCGGCCTAACAAAAATCTACATGAAATCTTTTTGGTTCTTCAATCTCTTCTAACAGCCGATAGAAAAAACGAAGAAGCCAAAAAAGGAAAGAAAAAAGAGCCAATATGCAACATCAACAGGCTAATATCGGCCGCTCTTCAGCATTAAGGCCTATAAAACTCTGTCATCTTGTTTTCACAGTTTTTCCTCCAGCGGCATTGTTTTTGTTGAGTAACAGAAATACTCTTTATTCAAAAAAGCATATGCGGCTCCTCTGACTGCTTCCAAAAGAGGTCCATAACTTTATAGACTATTGAATACTAGCCTACTAAGTTACTTTTATAGATGCAATGCATTTTTTTTACTGCTAAAATGGAGTGTTAATCATAGGCTACAGTGTGTGAGCATGCAACAACACACACAGTATGTCAGCGTCATGCTTTTATGCTTTTCTAAATACATAATGTCATCCTTGACATTACTTTGACCACACAAAACGGATTGTCACAATTTCTATACGACGAGTAAGGTTATAGGTTAATTTATTTGTCATTTTACGACACAGGGCTGCACAATGAAATCAAAGTTGTAGCCCCACCTATACATATAAACATTTAATTAGAATACAAAAATATACAATATATGGTGTCTTAGCTACAAATCCTGCAAAAATGTATTATAATCTTATATGTGTATTATTTACATGCCATCTCCAGCAAACTTGAAAATACTATTCTATAGCTTTTAATACGTAAATAAAGATGATTTTGTTTTAAAGTAAACCCCCTTGTTGATGAATATGTTGTCCACCGCCTTTTCAGTCTGACTCTGAATTCTGTAATATCTGTAATATCATAACAATGTGCGCCCGTACAGCCCCGTGATGAAAGGGGATCATTACATCCAGTGAATCATTTAGCTACCACCCAATTTCAAAGTGTGGTTATGGCCATGCTTTCAGATTTTGATGCCCCTTTCATAAAAGTTATCGATATGATTACACTAGTTTCAAAATACAACAAATTGCAGTATACAGTCACAACTGGCTTCAGTCTGCAGCACACAAGGCCTGCATGCTTTGCCGAAAACCAAAAGCTGCTGCTGCTGCTGCTGCTGCTGCTGCATTTAGCCTCGACTCGTTAAGCAGCACCGGAATCGAAAGTGAAAGTCTTCTTGATGCGACTCTTCAACGCGCTCTGTATGTCTGTGTCTTTTGTCTCTGTTGTGTGATTCATGGGGACTTACCGTTAGCAGGCTAGTCTAGACACAGATCGCTTGTCCACATACCGTTCAACTAGCCTAGCAAATGTTAAAGGCTATTTAGGTTATGGTTAAAACAGGCTGCATATTGTTATTGCAAATCTTCAGAGAATAAATGTGAGTCAATGCAATGTCCCTCTGCAACTGACAAAAACACGTGCTTGTGTGTGTGTGTGTGTGTGTGTGTGTGTGTGTGTGTGCGCTCAGTTTGGCCCAGATACCAACTGAACCTGTTATCGTTGTGGATAGGAAGCTTATTTTTTACTTTATACTGTAGGCCTGTGTCATACAGCACAGGGCTGCATGGGTGACAGTGAATTTCCATGTCAGGCCATGTCATATTTGTTATAATTGCCATTTTAATGATTTTAAAACGTTATTTATTTGAGAATACTTTTATTTATTTTTAGGCACAAGTGTGTTAAATAAACCGTTAAACCATCAGACTTTTTAATGTTACAAAAAGTTGTGACCACACGGTTTATGTGTCTCCACGTGTGTTTATATATATAATCGAGAGTTTTTATTGTCTGTTGTTTTACTTTTATTGTTGCTCATGTGGAAATGCAAAGAACATACAAACGCGCATTTAAAAGGAAGGAATCAATATGCTCCTATGTAATATAACTTGATTTGAAAAAATAGCCTCTGCTCATACTCTGCAGCCACACAACCACTTAGCTACAACCTGAGTAATTTAAAGCTATAGTGTTGTAATTCTACTTTGTCTAACAATAATTTAATAAAATTTGTATTTGTCTGTTTAAATTTAATGACATTTGATAAATGCTGAAATCAATTTCATTGATAATTATGTCGAGGTATTTTGACCTCTCGGCCTTCCACATACTGCTCCATCAGCTGTTGGGTGGATTATTTTATTTTTACTTTACCTCCGAGAATTTGCAGTCGTGCATTTTACACAAGGAGACTCATGAAGCTTTTTCACTTCCACAACTTATATTCTACTTATGGCATAATGATTTTAGTGCTCAATCGGTATCCAGACGGACAATAAATCCACCTAACTCTGTGTTGGACAGCTTGTTTAACATTCACAAACGCTCAGACATGATTATTACTGACCCCAGAACTGCTGCACTTTTATTATCTCAGCTCAGAGAATGATGGTCACCAATTATAAACTACAACCTCCTTTATTTTAAGGCTATCCACATTAGATGCTTACCCTTAACAACAGACGGATAATATGGGCTATAATAAAAGATCATATTTCTTTTAGTGTGGAGCCTACACCCTCCTCTCTGTGTGGCTCGTGAGCGTGTGTGTACGCGCATCTTTCTGCCTTCCTGCCTCACACTAATATTGTTAACTGATAAAAAAAAAAACAGCAGCACACTGTTTATGCATAATATGAATGCACAATGTTAGCCCACTGCACATTAATAAAGTGAGTATCCTTTGAACCGGAGTGTGGACCTTTGCAGCGGAGGCCGCGATTTAGTTTTCAGTTTTCCTCTAAATGTCTCCACAAAGTCCTCGACCTTATAGTTGTGGTTGGGATCATTTTGATCCTCCTGTCTGAGTGCGGATGAAAGATAAAACTTGGCTTATACTGTATATCTTCCATAAGTCCCTATCAGCTAAACTCTTACTCTATACAACTGTTAGAATCCTCCGCAGCTTCGCCAAGGTTACACCGAGTGATCCGAGACTGTTAAATGTGTCTATAGGAGCTGAAGCCTGTTTAAAACCATTATAAGGTTCTTGTGTGTCTCGTTGAGTGCGCAGGCCTGTACGCGAGGCTGGGCAGGAGGACAGGATATTTTATTTTATTTTATTTATTTTTTTAATATATATATATATTTTTTTAAAATTTATTTATGTATTTATTTATTTATCTATTTATCTATTTATCTATTTATTTATTTTTTTATTTTTATGGAAAATAATTCACTCATTTACAAACATTAAGGCATAGTAACCTAAACTCAATAACACCTTTGAAGGCACAATTGGATAGGAAAGAGAACATAAATTATACAACATGAATATATAATAACAAAAAATAATAGAGAGTTCCATAGTAGCTCTAGGGATGGCAGGGTATTTTATGAATCAACCACAAAAAAAAGCAGGAGGAGTCAACCATATATGGGCCTCGATCCGGAAGTCGTTTGGCTGTATAGAGTTCGGATTGGCTCGACAGTTTGAGGAGGAGTAAACAAGACCTCCTGAGGCAATGAGCGAATCCGTCTGAAGCTGGTCAAACCTGAACCTCATAAAGGACTCTTTCTATTTTGTATTTTAATCGCGTTGGTGGGGCTCTCTGCGACTTTACTTTTTAAAATCACCTTTTGATCATGACTTATGATAAACAAAAATCATATAATATATAAAGGAGACCAGGCTTCTGCTGTCCAGGCCACTCAGCTGCGGAACTCCCTGTCTAAACTCACTGTCTTCCTTTAAATCTCTTCTTAATACTCACTTTTATCTTATGGCGTTTTCTTAACTGATGGTATATTGTTGTAACTATTTACATGAATGTATGTTGTTTAGATCTTAAGTTCTGAATGTTAATTACTTCTATCATTATTTGATTTTATTTATTTGTTTTTGAAATGTGCTATATAAATAAAGTTGTTATTATTATTATTATATCAGGTTTATTTTTTCTTTTAGTTCCATGGATCTGTGTGGCAAAATATATATACTATTATAATGTTAATTTCTCATATTGTATTCCTATTATTGCACTTATTTATTACTGCATTCTTGTCACTTCGTGTTTGCATAATAATCAATTTGTGATTTTTTTTCTCTCTCTCTCTCCCTCTCTCTCATAGACTAAAGGACGCGGAGGATGAAGATGAAACCGCTTCTGCCTTTCTGCTCTTGTCTTTTTGATGACACTTTAACATTTTACTCAATATTTTTCTAAAATCCGTTGCTTGTTATACTTCTGGAATGGCTTAATAAATCATCTGCAACTATAGAAAGTGTGCGAACTGTTTACACTTTTATTTAGATTTGCATATGCTGCTTGGAGAGAAACAGGAGAGAAATGTATAAGTAAAGCAATTTCTAATTAGGTCTACCAGAGTAAAAAAGGACAATAACATTGGTTCATAATAATGTTTGGTTAGTTGTAAATCCCTGTAGCATTAAAGCTGTTGCGGGAATGCGGAAAACTCGAATGCAAATTTTCCGCATTGACAACTATGCACACCGGTTCAGGTGGGTCGTGTCTAGCAGGTAACCTGCAAATTGTGAAATCGGAATTGAGATCTGCAAAAACTCTCGCGAGACTCACAGCCCGACGACCTATCCCAGCCTTAACTATTGGAGGTCAATGCCTAACCTTAGCTAGTCGAGATCAATGCCTAACCTTAACTATTCGAGATCAATGCCTAACCTTAACTATTCGAGATCAATGCCTAACCTTAACTATTCGAGATCAATGCCTAACCTTAACATCTCGCGAGAGTTTCCCCCAATGTGCTGGTTCCCTTCTAGACGAGACCGGTCTGGTGCGAATTATCCGCATTGCTGTGCGCCATTTTCGTCAATGAGGCCCAATGAGTTTCCTCTAAAATAGTGCCATGTCCACTCCACACAAGCAAAAACCTATCCAGACAGAGAATATCTAACAGGCTAACGTTAACTACACAATACATAAACTAATCGGACTCCAAATGTGACGCTAACGCTGGCTAGCTGTTGTGTTTAGCCCCGTTCTGTGACCAACAACATATAACGTTATCAAGCGCATATCAGCTACATTACCTTCTCCATCGTAGTCCAGCAGATGCTGAGCGATTCCAAGCCATATATTGTCCAAAAACAAACTCCCATTGCTCCAAGGCCCCAAAAATACAACCTCTCCATGTAGCAAACAGAAGCACATGGCTAATTATTATGCAGAATGACGTTGACAATCAGTTGGAACAATTGCTTTCATTGGTCAAATATTTCCGTAAGCGGAAATCCGCTGAAATCGAGGTCCGTCCGAATAGTTTTCCCCCCTGCACGAATGTTCCAACTTCTGGCGGGGTGTGCAAGCATCCTTTTTTTCAGAACTTTATTTTCAACAAAAGACAAGTACAAAAGTATAGGGAATACAATAAACAGTACAAAACAAACAAGACAAAAAACAAACAAACAAAAAAACCTTAATGCCAGAGGAGTTCAATGTCCATTCATTTCAAGTCTTTTCAGATTTCAAGAAAATGTACTTCTTTTAAAATATTGAGACACTTTACAGCTTTTTGGTTTTTGACATTTTCCAGTAAGGTGCCATACTGCTTGAGTTCAACAAGAAACCGACGAAAGCAGGGTTTGGAGTCAGACCATTTCGATTTGTGGATGTGGAATTTACCAAGTATAATCAGAAGCTGAATTATATAGGTAATGTTGCTATCCATCCCATAAAACACAAAATATAGCATCACATCAAATACATTAATCTGTACATTAGTACTCATTTTTCCATTTATGAAATTTTGCATAGCTGTCCAAAATAAAGTCGAACAATTACAGTGAAAAAACAAGCATTCATAAGAACGCACAAAATCACTTTTTATACATTTCCGTTTGATTTTTTCGGACGAAGATCCATGCTTGGTGTGAAACGGCTTTTAAATATGATCAAATAATCAAAAAGAGGTTTTGGTAGAGACGTGAGGCAGGTTTTTTTGCTTGCGGTGCCAAAGTGTCTGCCCTTTGTTTACAATATGGTGGCATCTGATGCATCTGAATAGGCAGGCAACAATGACAGATTTTCTCAATCGCTATGGCTCATTTTTCGAAAGTCTTAACATTTTCTAAACTGTAAGTGCAATTGTTACAATTGTCTCCTGGGACATCACAACTCTATTGCATGTTTGCAAAAGGTAGTGGCTTTTTTTCCCCATGGCAGTCAACCCTGGAAATGTCTCTATATGCAAATTTCTGTTTTGTTGACACTGGCTGCTTAATGTACTGTAGCAGAATGTCAGTTTTGTCTAGCTGAATGCTATTGTGTATTGCACAGAGCTGTTTAGATTCCTATTTCAACAGTAAGTAAAAGTTTACTGGGAAATTTCAATACTGTACAATACTTTAGTACACAGAAACAGGATATGTACATGTGTGTTTATACAGTAAATGTATTTGTGTAGCAATGTGTTACATGTATTATGAACAGAAAATGCACTTTCGGTCTTTCATGTAAAGTCATCTACAGTGAACAAAAAATTTGCCACAAAATGACATCCATGCAAAAAAACAAACCCCACAACAATGAAAGAACCTGCTGTAGTTCATTAAAAAACAAACAAACTAATTTTACCTCCTCACAGTATGTAACACCATGTCACAGATATTTATGGAATATACATGTGTGTCTGACAGATTGTGATAATTGAATGGATCATTTTGCATGTGATGACTCAAACGATAAAGGAACTTTTAGAAGTAGAAGAAGAGTATTCAGACAATTTCACGGAGAGTCAACTCATCAGTTTTGATCAGCAAGACGTGCAAGTGGTTATTGTGCAAATTGAAGACAATTGTACTTATTCTTTATCACACACGTGCCAAAACGTGCAATTTGCTTGAATGAGTGAGAAATTGAACCAAAGCGAATGAGAAAAACTGTAGGTGATGATCAGGAGAGGAAGTGAAGTCTTAGAACTCATCAAAGGCTGTAGCTCAGTGGGTGGAGTGACCACAAGATTGGTGGTTCGATACCCAGCTCCTACAGACTGCATGTCGAAGTGTCCTTGAGCGGGACACTTAACCCCAAGATGCTCCCAAAACTGACGTTCTGGTACAGTACAGTAAGCAGCCAGTGTCAACAAAAAGTAGAACAAATCAAAAATTTACATAGAAGACACATTTCCAGGGTTGACTGCCATGGGGAAAAAAACACCTCAACATTTTGACCAGTGGCTACAGAAAAAACTCACAAAATGACAAAACAACTTTTCATTTGGGTGGCATTGGCCAATTTACTGACAATAACTAGGTTTTGAAGCATGAATGAGGCGTTTTGGGTGAGCTACTACCTTTTGCAAACATGCAATAGATTTGTGATGTCCCATGAAACAATTGCGCTGGCAGCAGCCCTGCACTGCTCCTAAAAACACTTAGGATGCAGAGGTCAAATTTCATGTATGTACCTGTATGTACTATGACAAATAAAGGTTTCTTCTTTCTTCTTCAAAGCCTTGCAGCTTTTGTCCTCAGGCTAACTAACATTAACCAATCAAACTGCTTAAAACACAATCATGTTAGTCAATAAATTAGAATAATCAATTTAATACTATATTTCTGTCATATTCTGGATAACAATGTCTGGATGTTATGGTCACATGTACAGGTATATTGCAATATCCAAAATGTACATGAAGAGTTTGATATATATATTGTAGAGGTTTTGCCATGTAGAAAGAGATAAATTACATATGTATTTGGTATTTACAGAGTCCAGAAGTTCTATCAAGCCTTGCCGGTTTGTGAAATAAAAAAAAAAAAAAAGAGAACTACATTCTTCCCTTTCTAGTGTGCACAGGAAATAAATCACACCCATTGGCAGTTGTGTTCTGTTGCAATGTCTATTTATTATTAGCCTGTAGTACATAGCATATGCATAATTATGCTTACAAACAAGGAAAGGTCTAACAAGCATCCATACACAAACATACAGCATATATACCCCATTCACGAATGAGCAAACCTCGATGTTCAATCCTGTACTTAAAAGCAGAAAATCCACCCTAAAACAGCACTCACTTATCACTCCTGTGAGTGTGGACATTTTTAGATAGAAGTCTCTCCCGAGATTCAAAGTCAGAGCCAAAGCTCTATCTGGCTCGAGATGAAAAAACACTTTGTGCAGCTGTTTCATTGTTTCCAAATGACAGGCACCCGTGAGTCACCTTCAGGGGATATGAGCACATTTTCTAACTAAGCACATTACAAAAATTAGCCACCCATAGAGCGTAAATAAAGCAGCTCCACAAAGTGCCACACTAATGCATGTACATGTAGCATCGGGAGAGTGCTGCTAATCTTCACATGAATCAGTATGTGGATTCTTGTTTTTAAACGGTTTCTTTGATTCATTTTTGAAGAGCTATGGCAACTACAATCACACATAATGACAGTTTTTCTTTTGTTTATCCCTAACTCCATGCATTGCCAGTCCCACAAGGTCCAGATTGAGATAAAAAAAAATTGCATACTCTTCAAAAAGGCCTTACTGTCATCCACTGTACTGCAGAGTGCAGATGAAAGCGGTGGGAACCAAAGAGAGCCACGTGATGGGATAGAAATCCAATCCAAACGACACAATACACCGACAGTTTATCTAGTAGTTTTGTGACAATGTAGTTGGACAATTTCCTTGACGCACCTTTTGTATTCTACACGACATGGCATGTACAATGACGGCTCGGCAGCAGCGTTCGCAGTCTAAACTGTCCTTGCATCACCCTTCTAGTTTCTTGAAGTCACTGCTCCACATTGTAGCAGCTGATACCAACCCTCACTCATGTTTAACCTAAGGCCATGAAGCTCCACCGGACTGATGGAGGATGTACAACATAAAGAGTTACGTAAAGTACTGTGCAAAAACTAAGGTGCTGACTGCCGACCCCCCCAACCTTTCTCAAACATACACACAAAGGCGATGAAGCCTAATACAAACACACACACACACACACGCAGGTACGAACACACATACACAGATCACTAAAGGCATGTTTTCAAACTGTGTTGGATCTGTATCATGCCCGCTATGCAGGGGGAGCTCACATGATTTCCTGCATAATTCAAAGTCTGACCGACTCACCTGCACGCCGAAGTTAGCAGGGAGAAGGAAAGTACAACTGAACAATTGTATTTCTTTGTGCTTTAACAGTAAACTGGGTGACTTGGGCGATAGACATTTTAAAATGAGGCGAGGAGATCATTTAGATTGAGGCCTCAACTTGATGTGAAGAAAAGAAAAATGGAAATATGACCTTTCTAAACTGAGAGCACATAGTCAGCAATGTCTAACGGCATATTCTGACTCATCGGGTGAATGAGCGTCTTCAGTTCAGTGTCCTGATGGTTCCACCGTTAACCGTTTCCTCTGTGATGTTTGCTTTAGATCTTGTTTATCAACATGTTCACCTCAGGACAGGTTGCTGAATGAAGTGATATTTTAAGTGTCCTTGGGTGTCCTGAAAGGCAACACCAAATAAAATGTATTATTATTTTGCATATAGTTCAAATTAACGCATTAAATGAGCCCAAACTTGTGTATGATTTTAATTCTGTCCTTGACTTGTCTCAGGAATTACATGATTTGGATGATAACAGGGGCGTCAAACTTGGAATTAATTCATTCAGTAGTTTGGTTAATGTCACCAGTAATAAATCGTGTTTCCACTCTTGGGGCTGTATTACAGAAACTTCTTAATTAATCTTAAATCTTAAAGGTACAGTGTGTAGGATTTGGTTGCATCTAGTGGTGTGGTTGCAGATTGCAACCAACTGAGTACCACTCCGCTCACTCAGCCCTTTGCAAGACTACGGTAACGTGAGCCGCCGATCGCAAAACCGTGGTAACGCCGTTCGCCTCGCTCAGAGGCCATCCTTACCGTAATAACACGTCAGACGGCGGCTGACGGTACCACGGTTTTGCACTCTGCGGCTCACGCTACCGCAGTTTCACATGCATGTCGTAGAACTACAGTGGCCTTCAGGTAACGTAAAAACACGAAAGGCTCTCTCTAGAGCCAGTGTCTGTTTTGTCCATTCTGGGCTACTGTAGAAACATGGCGGAGCAACATGGTTGACTCTGTGAAGAGGACCCACTCACTATGTAGATATGAAGGGCTCATTCTAAGCTAACGGAAACACAATTTGTATTTTCAGGTGATTATACACTAATGAAAACATAGTTAAGAATATTATGTTCCATTTCTACTAATAGATCCCCCGAAATGTTACATACTGTTTGTTTAAGTTTTGGGAAAGTTAGGATGCTTGTGTAACACACTTTTCTTATCTTAGGTTAGGATAGGAACATTGACCTACGAACTGTTCATCCGTAATGTCTTTTTTTTTTTCTCCTAAATCAGGTCCTAACCCTAATTACCATGGTTACCAAACAGTTAAGATAGAGACGGTGGCTTTCATTACAAATCATTGCGATGGTATTGAGAATGTAGGTAAAGCAAATCACATACTTCACTTTGACATAATTACTGAATGCATATGGTCAACTCTTCACGTCACAAGTCTGATTAAGAAGTGCAAATATCACTTATTTGTATCAATGGTCTGTTAACTGGTCTGCTTGTGCTTTGGCCAATAATCTGAGATGTCACTGTGACTGAGGAAATCATGATAGCTTGACAGTAGCAGTCTACCAGCTATCCACCACATTAGTGACTAAAGCACATCCTGTATTTCCTTTTTTGCCATATCTGTGTTGTTGGCAAACACTGGTCCGACGAAGCCCTTATGCTGACTGACAAAACAAACACGGAACAGACTTCACAAAGCCACGGGACGATCAATCAATCCACCGACCAATCTTGTGTTTTATCATAAAAGATCTATACAGACAGACAACTCCAGGCCTGGGCGCCGTGGACCAGCGGAGGCCTGTGGTGTGCCTGCAGAATATATCTGATGTTTGCAGTCTTACGTCTGATGTCCATCTCTAGCAGTCTTTAAATCACATATCTGCATATGTGGCAGTTTTTGCAGCCGATCCGACTCTGCAACAGGCATCTGAGTTGAGACACGTCAAAGCATCCGGCCGATCTTCCGAAGGACGTTTCTTCCCAATTGTCCTGCAGTGTGGCGTTACACCAATCAGGCTTCGGCAGTCCAACAAACACAATCTGCAGCCTGATGATGGTGGTCAATGTCTTTCCTCTTGTATTCTGTTCATTTCAATGATAAGGAGTAAATAAAGGAAGTGTGTGACCGGGCACCGTTGTGTTTATATTCTGGCATATAAAGTGGATCTTAATCATATCCTTTAACCGTCATTCCCCTCGACTTCCGTTTACACTGACTGGTGTCCTCACATGCCCCATTGTCAGTGCCCGTCTTTCACGCCTCTCCTCGATCCAGCTCCTTCCGGCTTGTCTTTAACAACGACAATCTGTTCATTCCTCCGATCCTGTCCAGCAGGCCAATTGGGGAACTTGTGCGGCACACACATACAAGCTCGCACGCACAAAGACACACACAAATACACATACAGAGAGTTCATCCCAAATCTTTTACATCGTCACTGTTTTGTATCACCATTTTACTAATCCAGGATACAGGTTAGCAAGATGGAAGTTGTGTGTATGTCCATTTGTGTGCATATTGTATGTGTGTGTGTGTGTCCAGTCTGGTCCACAGGTGCCAGTGGGCATATACAGTATGTGTGTGTGTGTGTGTGCGTGTGTGTCAGTTGGTCTCGTAGGAGGAAAGCAGCGCGGCGTCCACAGGCTCCATGCAGGAGGGGCAGGTGAAGGATCTCATCAGCCAGTCGTCTATACAGTCCATGTGGTAGATGTGCATGCAGGGCAGGAACCGGATGGGGTCTCCATACACAAAGTCCATCATACAGATGACGCACCTGTGTAGGTGAACACAGGTACATTTTGCTAGGGATTGCATGGACAGCACAGAAATGTAGAACATAATGGAAGTTCAATAAAAAGTGCAAACATTATTTGCCACTTGGACACTACATAAACTTAAATTACCTGCAGTGTATTATTCAATTTAAAATGTGAAGGACAGTGCAAGTTTCCAAAAAATGCAAATACGGTAGATCAGAGAGTTTTGAACTCTCCATTAATGATAGGTAAGAATAACTCCACTGGTTTTAACCGTAACCATTTACAAACAAAACTTTTAAGAAATTAAACATGTACTATGCTTTAAAGAAATTATAGATTATATTCTACATACATGCACTACTTGTACAGCAATGTGAATTTCTCTAAAATGCCACAGTATCATCAAAATATTGAATATGTATAACCCTCCATCTCTGTATTACAGCAGTAACCCTCAACCCTGCACACCAATAATAACAAAGTTCTTACATGACATCATTTCAATTTCTAGAAGTGTGTGGTGGTTTCTGCCCTCTGCCTGTATTTTCTCTTCTTATTTTGCTGTGCTTGGGACGTATTTCAAGGATGAGAACGGGTTGTGTGTTTTTATGTGCATGTGGTCCATACAGTGGATTTATTTCTCTGATTCACTGCTTTGTTCTCACTAATGCTGTACCGCCTCTCTCTCTCTCTCTCTCTCGCTCTCTCTCTCGCTCTCTCTCTCTCTCTCGCTCTCTCTCTCTCTCTCTCTCTCTCGCTCTCTCGCTCTCTCTCTCTCTCTCGCTCTCTCTCGCTCTCTCTCGCTCTGTCTCGCTCGTTGAGCCGAGGAGGAGTGGCCAACTTTGAATGCTGTTGTGTATACAACCAGCAACTGACAATTGTGGTTTTGTAGTTACATTTTTTGACTACAAAAAAAAGAACATACATTATTTGAATAAATTATTTCAGAAACCTTGTCATTGATTACATTTAAATTTTGTTGTCATACAGTGAATTTAGATCATTCTATTTAAGGTATTTTTAAAGACCTACACTAACACCCTGCTTAAACACCGATCACTGCTGTGAAGCAGTCTCTCCTAACTGTGTTACTAGGGCTGTGTATTGGCAAGAATCTGGCGATATGATACGTATCATTATACAGGGGTTATGATTCAATATATTGCAATAATGTAAGTAAGGCCATATATTGCGATTTTTTTAATCTAGTTTTCCTACATTTAGATTTTTTTAATCTAATTTTAGGAAAATTGTCATAGTATAAAGAACACATCACCATATGAATAAAATCGGAGTAAAAAAAGTTAACTTTTTTTCTGCAGTCAGAACAGTGGAATCTGTATTTGAATTTATCACAGTCCCTGTAACATGCAACATCATAGTACTACTTTGAGAGGTCACATACACTGAGAGGGTGCATCTCTTTGGAAATGAAATAAAGTTTTGACTGAGTTAATCTTTGCAAGTAAATTATTAATTAAAATCAAGTGTTTTTGAGAATCGATACAGTATCAAAACATAATATCAAGATATATACCCCTATGGGTTACTGTGTGTAACTGCCACTGCTGAGTCTAACCACTCAGTTTTTCTACTCACTCTCTGATCTTCTTCTCAGAGCCATCCCGCCCGGGGTCGTACACGCCCTTCGGAAGGTGCTGGATGAGTCCGATTCGCTGGGCGATACGAATCTGCTCCTCCTCCGTCAGCTGAGTGGCCAGTCGGGCTTGGCTGGGCGTTGGATGGTAGACAGGCACATGGATCTGCTCCTGCAGAAAGAGAGAGAGAGAAAAGACCACATAAAAAGGTCAGACTACATAGCTGAGGATTTACAGAGAAAAACAAAATGTGATGATTAGATACCTCACTAGCAAACTTATTTTTGCTGCTCTCACTCTGCAGCTCCAGGACAGTCATAGTCAAGTGTTCACTTGTGAATAATTCGTTACTTGTTTCATAAATCTCTCTCCACCTTTAATTCTACCATTGTGAGATGTTATTCTAAGAAAAGCGGAAGATGTTGTTCTTGTTATCACTTTCAGTGGAAGTTAAGCCATGTCGAGCAGTTGAACCACAAGCGCATAAAATGTAATCCTCCCCCACTATGGCTCACTACACAATGAAGGTACTCAGTTGACTGCAAGAGTTTCACAGTCAAACACACATTCTTTGTTTTAATATGCAATTATCCCTCTGAAAAAGAAGACCAGCAGGATGGAAACTCTCACAATAACCATTGTCAACAACTGATGCAATCAATAACTAATTACAAGTCAGCAATATTTCTGGGCATGTTGTGGGGTTATGATCACAGGCAGTAGGTGGTAGTGTTTCCCCACGCCGCTGCAGCAGAGAGCTACACGGCTGCTTTTTCCCAGACTTGGCTGGAGATAAGAAATGTTTTTCTAACTGGTACATAATAAAAATAAATTGTGTAGCTTCATTTCTGGTATCATACAGACCTGATTTATGAAATGGGGATTAATAAAACAATTTCACTTGACTTTGATTTAATCAGAGGACAGGAGTCTACAAAGTGTAATGAAAGATGAGCTCTAGCAAAGCGGTTCTCCTGGCTGGGAGTCAACAACAAAACTGCGAAGTCACTACAGACTGCTCACAGTAGGAAATACCTACGTATTCAAATTGTCTGCAGCAAACCTCAAAGCAGCCAAAACCTCTGAACGTGAGGAGTGACAAGTCGATAGTCTTTCATTATGTCTGTCAGCAATCTTTTACATATTGCTGCACAAAACCACATAAGTGGGAGTTTAAAGTGTAATGAAAGTAACATCAAAACAAGATGACAGACAGGGTTTCAGAATCAGACTGTAATGAGACTATTAAGTCCTACGGTATTATCACACCCCAAACCTATACTGTATATTACACTGAGTATACAGGATATTGTTAGATATTTTGATGAAAATTATTTTCTCAAAAAGGATGATTCATTAGCTGAAACTTTACTGCCGATATCAAGTCCAGCTCAAGTATTGGTAATCTTTAGAAACTAGCAAGAGTACCTTTAGATTAAAAAAATTATCCAACTGAAAAACCCCGCCCAGTGTTGCCAAATCTTTTCCAATAAAAGTAGCTCGCAGCACTAGCTCCAAAAGTCCCTAAATCTAGCGAGAAAGTCGCCAAGTCGGCAACACTGACGGTCCGTCTTTTTAGGCCTTCCTACAAAGCCACTCCCCCAAAATTATCATTATGAACGTATACACACACACACACACACACACACACACACACACACACATATCCATCTGAGAATCTGTCTGCTGTGGGATTTTTCCTTATATCATGGGCTATTTTGGAATTTATACATCTTTATTACATACTTATATAAAAACAAAACAAAAAACAAAGCATTCGAATACTGATTTGGAAGTCGATTACCATGGTAATCGTCGAAGCTTCGAAGCATTCGGGTCAGCCCTAGACGGGCTTATTACAGTTCCGTGACGGCAACAGATACCAGATTTTTTCTTTTTTTGTCAGCATTTGATTTATTGATTGCTGTCGGGATGTAAAGAAAATTTCAACAAATAAAACAAAGAAATGTTTTTAAAGAAGATTACCAACCCTAGCTTTAAAATTAAGATTCAATTGCCCAAAAAAAAAATTAAAAAAAATAATAGCATATAACAATACTTGTAACAAGGAAAACTGAAATAATAAAAAATAGAGATGAAACATTTAGACAGAAAATTGCTGCTTCTCTCTGTCTGATATGACTGTAAACTGAAATCTCTGGGTTTTGGACAGTTTGACAGACAAAACATTTGAAAACGCAATTTTCAGCTCTGGGAAAGTGTGATGGACATTTTAAAATGATATTTAATAGAGAAAATGAGTAATTGATAAAAATGGATCTTGCCTGCAAATCAGTCGATAGTGAAAATAAACGTCAGTTGCAGCCCTAAATAAAAAGTTATTTCCCCAATGACGGATTTATTGTGAAATAATTTTATAACATCAAAACGAACCATCAAAGATGATCTAGCATGCTTTAATTTCCTGTAAAAACAGAATGCAATACATGATCTGTGAAAAAATAAAGCTTGCCGTCCTCCTTTATATCCATGTATTCGATAAAGTAGATTGAACATATACAGTAGAAAACAGTTTACATAAATTCAGGGGAGAATAGGTACGCATATATATTTTGTCTGTCTTGTGCACTTCCCACGTCTGTAAGCTTCTTCCTCCTCTCAAACACGACTTTCTATTCAATCATCTCTCTCACTTTGCGGTCTGTGACTGTGCGTCTCCCTTCCCTTCCCTTCCTCCCTCCACCCTCATACATTCTTATACACCTACTACAGTCTTTTTGTGGTTTGAGTACTAGTTCCTCCTCTTCCTCTGTGAGCCCACAATTCAGCCCACTGACTCTCTTCTCCTCCTCATTCAGTGTGCCAAACATTCATGTTGGGCAACAGCCAGGTCATGGATTAGGCTAAATCCACTCTAATGCCATTAAGTGAGCTCCTTCGTTAACCACCTGTATATCCACACTCCAGAGACGACCTTTTGACACAAGCAACATACACTTGAATGAATGCAGCTGGAGATGAGAGGGGCCTTAGCAAGAGAGAAACCTATCTAAACATGTATGATTGTGTTTCTGATCTGCCGGCACAAATTAGCAGGTAAAGTAACTACTGTGCTAAACCTTGGTGTTAGGCCGACCGCTAGGCACAAAACTCTAGTCGCTCTCCATTTCCTGCTTTCTTTTTGACTGAATGAATGGTAGTAGGCAGGGTTTACTGAGAGACAAGCGACAAAAGGAAGGGCTGAGGAAAGATATTATGTTCAAATGATGCTAAGCTTCCAATTTCTTTTACCAATGACTGGTGATTTCTTATATTCATATTTAACTGTTGGTCAGAAGTAATCTTTGTCTCTGCCTGCCCTTTCAGTTGTCAGTCTGGTTGAATCATTGTACAGCATTTTGCTCTAAATGTGCGAAAATATTACCTTTTTTGCAAACCCTGCATACAAAATAACACCTATTTGTAAATAGGACTGAACAATTAAAGAGGACCTATTATGCTTATTTTCAGGTTCATTCTTGTATTTTGGGTTTCTACAAGATCATGTTTACATGCTTTAATGTTCAAAAAATGATTTACTTTTCTCATACCGGCTGTGCTGCAGCACCTCTTTTCACCCTCTGTCAGCTGGCCCACTGATTGGTCAACTCAACCAAACTCTTCGGACTCCGCTACTAGTGTTGTTTGAGGGCGTGCCAAACTAGCAAACTAGGAAGATATTATGCAAATGTGGAACTTGGTGACATCACCACGCTACGGAAGAAAAGGCGGGACATCAATCAAGGTGTTTCAGGCAGTTCAGGAGCAGAGTTTCTGTGGGGGGGAGTAACTCCCTTTGGCGTGGACTTTGGGCTTTGTAACTTTTCAGACCTTTTACATGCACAAAACACTATATAAACACACTAAAGGAAAGGGAAAAAGCACAAAAGCATAATAGGATCCCTTTAATCGAAATTTTATCGAAATCGCAAAATGGCCTACTGCAATTTTCAAATCGCAAGAGGCAAAATATTTGTTAAAGTTGTCAAAATGTGTTTCAAATTACAATTTTATTAAATATTGTGGTGCTTCAGAGGTGTCCTGGCCTACACATCATATTCTAAAGACTTAAGAAAACATTTGAAAACTTTGTTTGGTACAGATCCCTGCAAACAAATCACAAAATAATAATTTTAATAGGTTTTTCAATGAAAATGAGAATAATGATGTAAAATGATAATTCCCTCTAATATCGCAAATCATATCGCAATTACAATATCAGTCAAAATAATCACAATTAGATATTTTTTTTCAAAATCGTTCAGCCCTATTTGTAAAGAGGATTTTCCACAACCTAAAAGCATGAAAGACCATTCAAAAATATAGAGTAGCCCTCTCAGACAATCCAACCTAATCAAGATTTTATGGCAGGCGATTCCAAACTTTTGAACGCTTGTAGTCTCATTTCAGTTCTTGAAAAGCTATCTTTTTAAGTTAAACGGTTTTCATAGAAAAACACGAAGAACAACGATGACCAAGCTAGCTAGCAGTCAGCCTCTCAGCACCGCAGCATTTTAAGCCATGAGTCGGCATAACTTTAGCAGTCGAGGCTATCTGCTGCTCCCCTGACAGCCACTCCTTTCTCCCATGATGTCAAAAAGAGACGGCAGCCAGGCAGCAGGAATGAAGGCTACAGACGGGGCCTCAGAGGGGGGGGCAGCAGCTGTACTCTCTGTGTGTGTGTGACAGGGTGGTTCACTGTGCAGCGGTCAGCAGTGTCATTGTTGTCGTTTGCCTCTCCCTTCCTTCACACATGGCGTGTCAGCTGGGCTGTGACAAATGTTCATTATGTGACCTGAGGTTGACCAGAGGGACAACAATCATAGAGATGGAGTGAGACAGAGGGAGTAGGCGAGGGGTGACACCAAACGCCATACTGTACAGACCCTGGTTTCCTCTGCCAAGCAATGCTGTAGGCTGCTGAGCCGGGCGCAGCAGCAGCAGAAACTGTCAGCCTGCCAGGCCCAGGCCGCTAATGGTGAACGCGGAGGAAGGTGAAGATTGTAGACAACAAGGAATGAGAGTGAAAGTGGAAAAAAAGATAGATGGAAAGGGGAGGTATTTACCCTAGCGCTTCCATCATCCATCACTAATTGAAATTCTGAAAAAAAAACAAGAGTGGGAAAATGAAAGATAGAGGCACTCTCAGCCCACAAGTGCAATAACAGGCAACAGTTTCAAGAACACACACACACACACACACACACACACACACACACACACACACAGCCCAGATTTCCCCCGCTGTCGTATTTGTGTATCGATGTGTACGTGTGTGTGTGGCCACGTAAAGGACGGGAAAATGGGTTAGAACCACACAGGCCCGTTTCACTTGCAACATTAATCATCTAGGCTTGGTGCTGTTTTTTGGCATTCACACATAGAAATAGGATAGGAGTAGAAGGGACATTGAACGGTTTGCTGTGGTCATTTGACTCAAAGAAAATGTCGATCGCTGTTAGTTGTTATTGTGACAAATCACGTCAGTGGGGCCGTAAAGTGTGTCACACATTGTTGCTTCGCCGCTAAGCCGGCAGCGGAGGTAGTCACAGAGCCAAATCAACGTCTGTTTAGGCCAATTCATACTTCCTTCCTTTCTTACTTATAAAAAGGGACGGCCGGCATGGCGGGACTACATGTACACTCACACTAGACACCGACGCTGTGTTACACGTCACGCCGGCATGAGTGAGTCCCGGGTGACCACGATGTTTTCCGAAACCTAACCAAGTAATTTTGCGGCCTAAACGTTTTGGTGCCTATCCCTTACTGAACTGCGACCGTTTCGAAGGTGCTTCATGTAGTTGGCGGCAGTACTGTGGACCCGCAGATAGACCTACTTGACGGCAACGGTACACATAAAAATGACCATCCTGCTACGTTGATTTGAATGTGCCTTCTACTCCCATTCTATTTCCATGGTCACCACATCAAATGACTCCTCCAGACAGATTTTAAACAGAAAACATTAACGTGTTAACAGCAAAAAGAGTTCTGAATACTTTCAAAGGCTGAAGGTGGATTTTAAACTTGTTTTACAGTTAAATGTCTCCCTGACTGGACTAAAACAGATAGATTTTGGGGTGGAATATCTCTACAGTTTTCCACCTGTGCTTCAAGAGACAGGGTCATCTTGATGGCTATGTAAAACTGTAATATGAAAAAAAAAAAATAAGCATGCTTTTGTATTCTGGGAATATTACTGCTTTATTCCCACTCAAGTCATGATGTAACATTTACTAAATTGGTCCTGAGCAGCAGAAATGTATATGTGGATGTGGGAAAGAGGCTGCAGACAGGCAGCATGATGATGATGACTGGGCAGAATTACTCTTTTTAACACATGCTGTAAGAACAGTTTAGTGACTGTAAACTCTTAGAAACCTCAATCATATCCAGTACAGGAAATATCTACTTGCCAAATGTGGCTGTATCTTTTGTGCAACCTAAGCAGTGTTAATATGCACTTAAAGGGAAGAAACACCAGATACATGAAGCGTTAGCGGGCTCTGAAATCTTAGCTCCCGTTCTGGTGACTGCAGTGTAACAAAATCTTCGAACAGGACACCTGCACACAATACAGGCAAGCATGCTCTCAGTTGCTCACGCAAGCATGCACACAGGCAACAATGACAACAATGGGAGGAGGAGAAGAATGGACATTAGCATCACAGGATGTGTCTGTTGATGTGATAGTGGGACAGGCTGACGACGATAACAGTATGTGTGTATCGCATTACTTCATCATCCTGGTAAAGCAGGCTAAGAGTATTAACCCCAGTATTTACACATAACACATGACGAAGCTCACACAAAGCCTTTACTGTAGCCGCACAAAACCTGCGGATGATGAACATAATGAACACATCGTGGTGAAAAGGGGGAAAGTGCATTTAAGGGAAACAAAGTTAAGTAAATAATAGGGCTGTCAATCAATTAGAATATTTAATCGCAATTTATCGCATTATTGTCCATAGTTAATCACGATTAATCGCGAATTAATGACATTTTTTATCTGTTCAAAATGTACCTTAAAGGGAGATTTGTCAAGTATTTAATCCTCTTATCAACATGGGAGTGAGCAAATATGCTGCTTTATGCAAATGTATGTATATATTTATTATTGGAAATCAATTAATAACACAAAAAAATGACAAATATTGTCCAGAAACCCTCACAGCATAAAAAATGCCTTTAGCTTAAAAAATATGCTCAAATCATAACATGGTAAACTCAAGCTCAACAGGCAACAACCGCTGTCAGTATGTCAGTGTGTCAGTGTGCTGACTTGACTATGACTTGCCCCAAAACTGCATGCGATTATCATAAAGTGGGCATGTCTGTAAAGGGGAGACTCGTGGGTACCTAGAGAACCCATTTTCATTCACATGTCTTGAGGTCAGAGGTCAAGGGACCCCTTTGAAAATGGCCATGCCGGTTTTTCCTCGCCAAAATTCAGCACAAATTTGGAGCGTTATTTAATCTCCTTCGTGAAAAGATTGTATGACATGGTACGGTAATGGTCGGTTTCAATGGATTCCTTAGGTTTTTCTAGTTTCACATGATGCCAGTATCTACACTCTAGCTTTAAAACTGAGCCCGCTACGACGTAAAACTCATGAGTTGCGTTAATGCCTTAAAGAAATTAGTGGCGTTAAAAGAAATTTGCATTAACGCGCTATCATCGCCTTAACTTTGACAGCCCTTGTAGATAATAAAAAGTAATCGTATATTTTTTTGTAGCAGCCATAAGCTAATCATTCCAGAGCAGCATTGGCCAATCAAAACAAGTATCAATGGAGACCACATTATAGACCCTTAATAGTTATTTACTTGGTTGTGCCACTGTAATATAATGACCAAAACCACCTTGACCCCTCTGATCATATGAACCAGTGCTGCCAACTATCATTTGAAGGAAGATGAGAACTAAACTGTGAGAGGGTTATTAAAGAGTTATTCGAGTCCTGGTCCTAGTGGTGTGTGTGCTCAGGAACAGCAACCCCTATGTGGCTGTACGTCAGCCAAAGCCCACAGACTATGTCACTGACCTGCAGTACAATGGCTTGTTTGTCAGCACCGCCTCCTCCACCCCCCCAGTGTTTCCGTTGCCATATTAGGTCAAGACGGTAGGTAATCTGTCACATCTGGGGCTCTCTGATGGGGTGTATCACTGCCTTACAAGGCTAAAAACCAACACTATATCTGATTTAAGTGACTTAGTCATGCCTGCGGTGAAGTCAGTGGCACTCAAGTTGGACTCATCTGCCTACTGTTTTCTGAACACAGTGCTCACACTCTTCTCCTGCCTTCCCTGATTGTAGGGCTGTCCTCAACCAAAGAAATTCTTAGTCAACTAACACTCATACAATTTTGTCAACTAATTGATTAGTTGATTTAATCGCACAAAAGAATCCACAAAAGCACCACTTTAAATCGTGTGTTTACCAGAGATGTGCTCATAAGATTCTTGAAAATAAGTCATTCAGCATGAAAAAGCATTGAAAAAAAACAAATCAACTAAAGAAATCTTAGTCAACTTGGCGTATCAGCGGCATGTTATCAATAGATTGTCGGACGACAGATGCTACAAACTGACAGTGAATGCACCCGCTCTATACGGAGTCTCAGCTCAGAGTAGCAGTTGTTATATTTCACACACACACGGGCAGAGAGAGAGTTGACAGACCAAGAGATGGCAGAGGATTTGATGTCGAAGCGAAAAGCAAACGCCCCTATTTGGCAATATTTCAGATTTAAACCCAATGCCATAAGGGAACCGTATTGTTAATGAGCGGTCACAGTCGCAGTGGCGCCTGGTAGACCCCTGCGGCCCCGCAGCAAAAGCTCGACCGGAGAGGCCAGACACACAGCCTCCCGACGTTAAAGATCAAAGTAAGCGCACTACACATATTGACCATCATATTTTCCTGTAAAATGTCCGGTGTGTTCACAAATTTATTAACCGATGGGAAATTTTCCTCATCGTCCCATCCCTACTACGTGCGTGGCTTAAGTGTGTGTGAGGCGACACAGAGAGGCGACTTTTCGTTCTAAACAACAATGGCGGCTCCTGACAAGGTTAGCATAGATGCTGCAATAGTGTCAGTTATATCAGACGTGGACAGTATTTCTTCATTAAAAGAAGAACAAAGAACGCCGCTGAAGGATTTTCTCGGTGGAAAAGATGTTTCCGCTCTTTTGCTGTCAGCCCCGTCCACAGCAGTACATTGCTTTGGTTCCGTGTGGTAACTCCTGTCTGCATCTCCGAACTGGGGGCGTGCCGACCGTCATCTACTGTAGGCAACACACTGACTATGGATAAGTACCTCATACAATCCCACTTCAAAACACCCAAACTATCCCTTCACTATATATGTCACTTATACAAATGGCTTATCACTTCCTTCACGACCAGAAGACGGATTTAATAGTAGTTGAACTTTTGGATGCAAGCCGCTTGAAAGCTGAAAAGCCTCCTTTTCAGACGGTCTCAGTCGGTTCTTCCCATCTCCTGCGCTCCCTCGTCTCCACTCCAGGTTTGACAGCTAATTATAAACCACCTCTAAAGCAAACTTTCTCTCTCCCCATGTCTTCTGACCAAGCTGGCTGAGCTCAAACCAAGCTGCTGACTGCAAGCCTTTTCATCTCCACCACAGTCGGTGGTTTGAGTACCCCCCTGGTCTACTAAACCATCTGAAAGTAGATTTGGCCCTGTCTTTGAGCAGAGCAGCGGGCGCTTATTTGACATGTTTTATATCATTTCCTACCCTCTAGGCCTCATGTTCACACAAAAGTGAGAGAAACAGTGGGACTAAAAAGGCTGAAGCCGAGTTCAGCTACATGCAAACACACAAACACAGTGGATCTTTTAAAGTCCGCAAGGTGTTCCAGCCAATAAGGTTTGGCCATAAAGCTCCATGTCACAGCAGCATAAAGGCCTTTGTGCCAAACTGAATGTGATCAATAAAAACTCCTGTCGCTGCTCCAATCTCTGAGGCTTACAAGGGAGACATTACAAGCCATACCAGGGGGCCGAAACACACGCACACACTCTCTCCCTCTCAAATACAAACACACACGGGTGCTTTATCTCCCACAGCCCAGTCCCACAGCGATGAGTCAGCAGTCGTCTCACCAGCTGCTTTCCAAATCACCACACACAACGTGTTTTCAGCAACACAATACTCACCAACCGCAGCCATTACAATATTAGGAGACAAACACAAACAGGACTGCACCTCCTCCGAAACAAACACAAACGTAACTCACACACACTCGCTCGCTCACTTTGAAATCATTTTGACAAGACGTTAAATGGCCCACTAGCCTAAGTGGTTGGCTCAGAGCTGATCTCATCCACTTTGAGTCTTAGCTTTCAACATCCACCCATACTATGTGTATGCAGATCATAACTACTGTACATGGAGTGCAAGACTGTAAGACCTTACAATATCACGTCACTGCCTCTGTAAAATAGAGAAGCGAAGTCACGCCCCTTCCAGTGGACCACCATGGGACCTTATTTTGGAAAAAAATATGTACTGTAGTCAACGGCGAGAGAAAATTTGTTTTGATCCCATTTGAATTGCGCCATGAATCATAATTATGTCTGTCAATTTAAAAGATAAGTTTGTTGTTCAACTGTTGAAGTATAAGACTGTGAAAATACGTAATTAGAAAGACTGCACACCCAAACGTTGCGTAAGTGACGTCTCTCTCTGAAGCTACGATGCCTGTGTGGTAACGTGTGCCGCCGAGTGCAAAACCGTGGTGACAGCGTTCACCTCACTCAGAGGCCATCCTTACCGTAGTAACACCAGTTTAGGAGCAACTAGTGTTGCTCCTAAACTAGTGTTTAGGAGCTGGCCTGGCGGTACCACGGTTTTGCACTCTGCGGCTCGCAGTTTCACAAGCTTGTCGCAGAACTACAGTGGCCTTCAGCAAGGCTCAACAATAAGGATTGCCCGCTTGCCCGGGGCAAGTAAAATGACACTTTGGGCTAGTAAATCTAGCAACTCACTTGCCCGATTGGGCACGTGGTAAAAAAAAAATTAAACACATCATTTTTTTCAGGAGCTGATGATGGAACTAGCGAAGGAGTGAACCATTTTGCTTCCTTCTCATCTCTGTTGAGAGTCAAACATTTGCAGTAGCGATCGGCACATGCAAGAAAAAAAGGCGGCGGTAAAGACAAAGCTTATGAGCGGAGGCGCAAGCGAGCATTTCAATTATCCTGGGAGCAGGAGTTTAGTTGAGTGGTGTTAGAGAATGTGGGTGAAACTCCAGATAAATTTACTTAAACAAAGATTAAACCTGACAATTAACTTTGGTCCTTGTGGTTATTTGAAAACCAACAATAAATAAAACAATTGAAATGAAATACAAATCTTATTTATTAATATCATGTTAATTATTCCGTGACTTTATTGTATTTCCAGTTCTTTCATTCTAATTTTATACTAGACAACTAGACAAAAATAATGTATCCACCCATATCCCTTGTTTGTTTGTTTGTTTTGGTCTGTACAAACGATACCAGGGCTGGTTCTAAATCATTGTCTGTCTTCTGTGTTCATTTTCTGTAGCTTAAGCCCAGCCAGAGCTCATGTGTCTTTGCTTTGGATTTCACTGTTGGGATTTCTGGAATCATGTTTTCCACCATGACAAGCAAACCTCACCCTCTGGTACGACGGAGAGACCTCCAGCAACAGTGAGAACACTGGCCTTTACACACAGGTCCATACTCGACAGCTTTTAAGAAAACGCCAAATTCGATTTCAAGTCGAGTATAGTGGAGCCTTTAGTCCCCTTTCTGACACACGCAGCACTTCCACAGTGTGTTAATCTGAACTGCAAGCACACAAAAAAAATGTGTGCTGTGTTCTCAGGCTGGTTTCAGATGGTGACGGTGCTGATTACTGTGGTCAGCGGGGAGAAAAGAGCTGGCAGGTCTCAAAGAGCCCTTTATAAGTAGCTTTTAACTAGTTAGTTAACCCTCTTGTGAAACTCTGTCGGTATAAGCAAACGGCACACAGATTTTCTCAGCACCACCGGTGGCTAAGTCAGAGCTCTTCCAAAGAAACTGAGCATGTTTGTGTCGTTTATCACATCATCACGTCTCTATGATACAGAGCTGGCTGCTTTGGCCTAATTACATACTGCTGTATGCCAGACATGACGTACTTGGACATGGATGCATAGCCAAGGGCTCCTCATAGCCCTGTTCAGATGTTATCTGTGACTGACTGATGCTGGCCCTCTGTGAGGGACATTCCTCTGATAACGAATGACAAACGTTATGAATAAGAACTTGAAATATTACCAAGGAAGTTTGAAGTTTGCATAAACTGACCTAACCCCAGTTTGTGCCTCTCTCATGTATAATTATACATTTGGGTTAAAAATATTTTTTAATCATGCAGCGGACAAAATATTTTTTCCTCCAGATGGTCAGGAGAGTCTTTAAGGGTTTTGAAAACACCGCGAAAGCAGCAGTAAGTGTTTTTTTACAACTACCTTCTTTTTAGAAAAACCAACATGAGATTGCTAATACAGGAGAGCCACAAACTGGGGCCAGATATGACCCTCTTCTGATGGCCTTTAACGTGTGAGTTTTCAACCAGTAGGATGTGGCAATCTAGTATGTGATGCCCATGTGTGGCATAAAAAAGTAAACAAGACTTGGTCAAAACCGAGCAAATGTCTGGACCGTGTGTGGTCAGTCTGTTCATTTGTGGCTAAATTGTTATACAAATAGTCAGTGGTCATGTCTATAATGTTAAATCCAGCGGTACATGTCCACCAGGTCCGGCGAGGACACTAGGGGACGCGGAATTGGCCATCACAGTGCATTATCAGAACTGATTTTCTATTGAATATAATATTCATAACTATGTTTTCATAAGTGTATAATTGCCTGAAACTAAGAATTGTTGTGTTTTCGTTAGCCCTTCCTAGCTACATAGGGAGTAGGTCCTCTTTACAGTGTCTGCCATGTTTCTACAGTAGCCCAGAATGGACAAACCAAACACTGGCTCTAGAGAGAGCCTTTGTTTTTACGTTTCCTGAAGGGCACCGTAGTTCTCCAACAGGTTTGGAAAAGGAGGGGTACTTAGTTGGTTGCAATCTGCAACCTCACCACTAGATGCCACTAAATACACTGGTCCTATGAGACTGATTTAAATTTATAAAACAAAAACAAAAAGATATATTCATTGTCGGTTTTGGCCTTCTAAAGAAATGTATTGATAATAAAAATAATAAAGAAGCCCCACACTGACCCTGCCTATAATGGTGATAGAGTGAGATCAATAAAGAACCAAAAAATTGAGCCGACTCATAACGGGTAAAAACAGCTGGAGATTTCCTGTACATATAATGTATGGTGTGGTAAATTAGATCTTTGAAGTGGAAACCAATAATCTGTGTTAATGACACTTTAAAAAATCTATATGATATCTAATCTATATGATATCTAACACTGTTTATCTTCCTATCTATTTATAAATTGAAAATCAAGCATTTTAAAATCTAGTTAAAGAGGCTATATGTAAGAATCAGAAATTGCTTGTTCACAGCGACACCTGTGGCTGTAGTGTCAACGAAAGTCAGCGTCCTGTAGCTCGTGCTCGCGCACCGGTCTAAACAGTGAGGCGACACACGTCAGCTAACACACAATATCACTCTATATTTCACCTGCTTGGCAGTAATGTTAGCTGACCAGAGGAAGGTCTCTCCATGAATCAATGCTGATCCTAGTGCTGGCTTTTCCTGCTTCCTGCAGACCGCGGAGGGAACGGGGGGGAGACACCGACACCCGGTCGGGACGATAACGTAACTCTCTGCGGAGCTCCGTCACTTCACAAGACACGGGAAACCTCTGTTGGTCTGGAGCAGCTGCAGCATTTATTTCTGCAAAAACGTCCACTGGAATCTCTGAATTCACTAGATATTCTCAGAGCTAAACTAACTCTCTGCAGTGTGCGCGCGTGCACGTGGAGTGGGAGCGAGCCGAACGGGTGAACGAGCGCTTCTGCAAGCAGGAAGCAGGCTGCAGGAGCAGCGCGTACCCACACGCGAGCGCGCATGGGATTGCGACCCGTTAGGATTTATGCGCGTGATAAGTTACAAATAGTCCCTTTAAACCATTATGAACATTCAATTTTGCTTTTCAAATGATAGACGACAACAGACTGAGACAGTAGTATGTTTATGTAGCCTATGTGTATGATTTCATCTCTGCAGAATTGAGTAGTTTTCTACAATAAAAGCTCTCATAACCTGAGACCTGAGACCGACTTCAGTTTCCCATGCTGTAAAAACATTTATCTTAAATTTACAGATAAGGCTTGGCTTAACCTAGTAACTCTCTGCCAAGGCCTTACATAACGCATACCAGCCGCCTCTCAACATAGAAAAACACACAAGAGAAGGGTAACGCCATGAATCATATTTACAGCTACAACATGGCCTGGTCTGTTTGCAGATGATCTAATTCAGGAAATAGGGACACCAGACAAACAAGTTGGTGCCCTGGAGGGGATCAGGGACAGAAAGAAGCAGCTGAGAAAGTTATGAGAGCCAAAACCCGCTCTTAAATGGAGAGGTAGGGTTTGTTTCAAGTCAATTAAAATAAATTACGGTACATACAGTTAACCTCTATTACCCGACGAACCCGGTACCAGGTGTGGTGGTCTTTTTTCCGAATTGTTTCTAAAAGACGAGGCCTTAACGCTACTAAAACAACACTTGCAAGTGTATTTTGTCCAAACAATGTTTTTGGTTGGCAATGATTTCAATATTTTAGTTACAAAATCAACGCACAAGAAATTTTATTTTTACTTTATGTACATACTCGACTTTTGATTCTTTTTTGTCATCTCATTTACATTGTTATTGATCTTATTTGTTATTATCGAAGTTTTACTTCATCATATTCCATTATTAAAATAAAACTACTCCGTTTGGTGACAAAATTATACAATTTAGTTGTTTTTTATTGATTTTATACTGTGCACAATGGTAGAATCTGATGATGCACAGGGTAAATGTCATGGCCAAAGGCTCCATTGTGTGCACATAGCCTCCTGTAGTGGATATCAGTAGCATGTTATAGCCCAATTCCCTTTCAAGCGGTAGAAAACCCATTTGGCACACTTTGTGGCCAAATGGAGAGTCCGCCTGGTCCTATCCTTACTAAAACCTTTGTAGAATCTATGTGCTTTGTGTTATTTAGACCTGCTTCGGCAAAGTTGTATTCAAGGAGTTGCTGAATGAATTCAGTGGCATCACTGTGCATGGCATCATTGCTATAATGGTGTTATTCACTGTCTAATCTGGAAAACATTTTAGGCGAGGATAAAAATGTAAATTTTTCCTTTCGTTTATCCCAATTTACTCAGGCATAGTAACAGTGGGGATGAATTCTCTGAGGTCTTACCTATCCATAGAGGCCAAGATCATGCATATAGACCTGGTAGTCGTGGAGCTATTCTTGATTTATTTTGGGTATGTCTGTGTAGGCGAACCACACCTTCCAGCACCCTAGGGCTTAAGAGGTTAAATAGATGTCTGTGGTTCATCTCCACGTAATATGAGTCAAATCTACATGGTTCAGTGCGTTTGAATGGCAACTATAGCGAGCGATGCTATGATATCAGCAAAAGGATGAATCATAATATGACATCAGGGAAATGGTAGACAGAGACAGGACCTTCGGATATAACAAAGCGGATTAGTATCACAGCCATGAAAGGATGGGGTCAGTGGGCCGGCCAAGGGTGATGTTGGATCTGTAAACAGCTGATTTAGCCTCACATATTATTGTTTGCTTAACACCTCTACAGAGAGGCTAGACTGGGCCAGATATCTCACGACATCATCTCAACTTTTAGACAAAAACACCAATGGCTAGCAGGTCATGTTTTGGTCCAGACAGTTGGTGAAAGTTACCTGATAGGGGGGCGGTGGCTCCTGGTCTGGGTCGGCACCGTCTCCGTAGCTGGCCCGGTCCGACTGCGATTCGTGTAGCAAAGAAATATCATCCGAGGTGGGAGATTTCAGACAGTTTCCCATCTCCTTCCTCTTCGGTCCCCTCTCTCTCGGTGTCGCGTTGCTAAGGTTACGCTAACGGGCCACTTTCGCGGATAACAATGTCAGCAGATGAGAGGAAGGCGTTTCTCCATACACACAGCTGATGGATCTGCTCTCCCAGACGACGGGAGGGCTGCCTCAGTTCAACAACAAACAAAACATCCCTCGGCTAGCAGTTAGCCACACAAAGAGCTAGCCTGCACGAAGAGCTAGCACTCGCAGTAGAGACTCGTTTAGCTCAAATTCACGACTGAAACAACCTCGCACAATATTATATCCGCAGAGGAAGAAAATATTAATATCATTCATTTAAAACGAAAAACCCTCACCGCGGTTTTCCTGTCTGAAACCCTCCCCGGCTGTCAGGGACTTTCCAGTTTGCAGCTGCTGAGCAACGACAAAAGGTGGCGATGTAGCAACACGAAGCCCCGCCCCTTTACGCGAAGAACCAATGAGCGTTTAGCTACAGCCAGGAAGCTCTTGTTGGCAGCCAATCAGATTCGGGAACACATTGCCCCTTTGCTGAACATAAACACAGAGCTAAAAATCGATAAATGAGTCTTTGTGATTGCAATTTCAGGGCAGTTTTGCTATTACCAGTACTGGCCTCAAAATACTACATGATCATCCACTCTTTTACGAGATTCTTGCTAGTCAATTTAAGCCATCTTTGTTTATTTTCAATTAAATATTATGTGTATACTATTCCTATACCCCTTGTGTTCTTATCCCTGGCTGCCATTGCCTTGTACATCAACAAGATGAGATGACTTTACTGTATCTGTAGAGGATTAGATCACACGCATGAGAACAAAGAGTGCAAAGATTTGCAAGCAAGCAGTGCCCTCTTTGTTCTGTAAATAACACCACTTTGTACTGTACATATTGTATTTTGTGCTTCTGTTTATGGTGCACAAATGACAAAAAAAGACAACACAAAATGGGATGTGTTTTTTTTTAGTTGCTTATCATCATATCATCTTAAATTACAATAGAAACATTCAGTATGTACAGGAATGTCATTCTGCTCAGTAGTAGCCGTGCCCAATAAAATATGCTGATTGTAAACAATGCCACTAGTTTCATTCAGCTATATCTGCAAAATCAAAGGAGGGAAAAGAAAAATAAGCTTAATTAATTATCAGAAAATTAAATATAATTTGTTATTGAAATATTCCAGAGAGCTGTTAAAACAATATCGAAAGTACATTTCCTTCACCATTAAAAAAAAAGAAAAAGAAACTGACTCCTCGTCATCGTCTTGAATCCCAAACCTTACTCTTATCATGAATAAATAAGCAGTGCTCTAATTCCAACACTTGAGACACCATCTGAGTTTCTAGGTTTTGGACAATCTGTTGCTGAGACACAGCCCTTCAAATAACCTCACCACCAACACGATTAGACCACTTTCTGTCTTATTACCAATCATTACAAGGGTTTGTTCATATACAGATTACTATTTGACACAGGAGCGGGGTTATGATGTTCCTGTCCTTCTATAGGAGGTTGCAGTCAAGCATGGCTGATACAGGAGCAGCAGAGGACGTTCGCAAAGCCGGAAGAGTGTGGTGTTTCTCGTTCAGAGCTTCTTCACCTGCTAAAGATGCAACAGGCAGACAGGCACGCAGTCCTTCGCTGCTCGGCGTGAATGGCCTATTTGTTCAAGCTCAAGTACTGCTGGAGCCTGTCCCATGCGCCAGGAGGAGAAAAGGAGGGAGTCTGCCTTTCTAAAAGACACATTCATCTGTCCTCTTAAAACAGGACAATTTGTGTAAAAGGTGCCATTTACAGTATATAAATGTAAAGAACAACTCTCAATTCAACTCTGATTCTTTGACTCTGGAGAGTTTGCATGGCTGGCTGATTTACAAAGCTCTGTGCAAAAGCCATTACATGTGACTGTAAATACAACAGGATTGCAGATTTCATTATTTCTTCAGAAGGAGACTGAAAGAAAAATATTCCACATCTTTCAATGTTTCAATAGGTTTCAAGGAAAGGAAGAAAATGTAAAACAATAAAAACAATAAAACTCACTCTGAGAAACACAATGAACCAAAGCTTATGTAGTGTAAAAGTGAATCTAATATATAAATAATTTATATCTAATTAGGTCATATTGGTTTTGATCAAATATCTAAATAGAGTTGAAACCTGTCAACCAAAATGTATCAAATGACACACTACAAAACAGTCTACATAGTCCTCTTGGACCATGTGGTGAGTTGCATGATATGATATGTACCTGATGTGTAAAAACATAACTATGTGTCATCTCCCATCTACTCAAGTCATTTAATCAATAATCTCTAATTTACATTAAATTAAAGGAATTGGGAGAGCTTTGTTAGCTACCAGGTCAAATGGAGCTGCTGGCCAGGTGGAGTTAGTGTTTATATGGGAGGTATTTGGGCCACCACCCTGAACTAGGCACATTTTTATTCTGGGATAGTAGTGGAGGCAATCTGCAGTACATACTACACAAATGTCACCTTGTTTCCTACCCTAGTGCGCCCCTTATGGGTGGCTACAGTGCTAGACAAACAAGCCTGCTAGAAGCAATGTTTCATAAATATAGGCACATTTCTCAACCTGTCTCTATTTCAAATCACACAAGGAAGTGGAGTTCATCGTAATCTATCTCTGGAAGAGGAGGTAGCAAACCTGCCTCAGCCGGTCAGAGCCACATAGAGCTGCAGTCGCCCAAAAGGGCAGCACGCATGAGGAAAACAAGCATCCATCTTCCCCTACCCTCCTGATGGAAAAAACAAATCACCTGCCCGAACGGGCGGAGCTGGGTGGGGCTGAGTGTTGCATTGTGGGACTGCGGAAATGGAAAGCTGTCTCTGCTCTAGTGCGCCCTCCTCTGTCTGTTATGGGCTCGAGGGAACATGGATGCCGTTCTCTCCAGCGCCCTTGGCCTTGTGCAGAGCAGCCTGTATACGGAAATGTGTCCGTGATTCCATCGAGTAGTTTTTGTAGTTTTGCCTGAAACAGAGCAAACAGAGTCATTTACAATCACATCAGGGGTAAATCTATTATTCTCACACATGGGTATATAAATCATAAGGATGGTTTAAAATCACTCGTTTACTCTAACACTCATTGCCAGAGTTACTGAAAACCACAAAGATGAATGGGTGTGGCATATTTAATTTAAAAAAACAATGTAAAAAGTGATTACTTGTAGTTATACTGTGTGGAAAAAGTGGAGAATGTTTGATTTCAAATGCTTCTCCGTGAGCACAGATGATTTGAATATGTGTTGCTGGTTGACAGACTTACTTTGCAGATTCTAGGAGTCTGACACCTTCAGCTTTCCTGCCTTGCTCCAGACACAGCAGGCCGTTCTCCAGCAGGGCATTAGGTACCAGGTAGTGGTCGTACTTGATCTGAGTCTCACTGCAGATAATGTCAAAACACAGTGGATACAGTATGTGTGTGGAAGTGAAGTCAGTATGAAAAGAAGATTCCCTCCAAATGTTGTGCTGTTGTCTTTAATTACCAGAGGATGAACAACAAATATGATCAGGCTAACTGGTTATGACACACTGCAAAAAACTAGAGCATCTTCTTTCTGGTTTGGTTGAGTATGCATATACTGTACATGTCTGTACACATTACTGAGAGACGCTTACTTGCAGAGGACGAGGGTAAAGTAGTGTTCGGCCTCCTCTTGATGCCCCAGGTGTTTGAGACACAGTCCCTTCAAGAGGCTGATCAGACACTGATCATCTATGGTGAACTCAGACCCTGACAAACACACAACCGGACAGTTAGGACCAAACAGATTACAAAAAAGGTAAAGTAATTCTGGGCAAACATTCAAAAAGATTATATCTACAGATTATATAATTCTCTGAGATGCTCCCAGTAAAGGTAGCATCAGTATAGCATCTCAAATAAATGCAATCCAGGTTAGCATATTAATATCAAAAGAAAGAAAATGAGAATTTTTAATCCATTCGAATGATCCTCTTGGCTCTGGTAAATTATTTTTCATACTTGGGCTGCTCTCGAGATTAGCCTGTGCCTCGTCCAGTGTTTTCAGCATGCCCTCAGTCAGGTCTTTGTGTTTGCCAATGACTGTGTAGCCGTTCCAGATGTACATCATCTCCTAGACAACACAAATCGTACAAAATCAATAATCAGATCATTTTCAGTGATAGAGGCGAACATAAAAAAAAGTATTTTCTCTGTGACAAAGCTCAGCTCTCTTTATGGATTTGACTTAAAGGGGATATATCATGCTCATTTTCAGATTCATACTCAATTTTTTTTTCTTATTTTCTACTAGAACATGTTTATTATTTTCTACTATAACATGTTTATTATTTTCTACTAGAACATGTTTTACATGCTTTAATGTTCAAAAAATACATTTTTCTCATACGGTCTATCTTAATATACCTGTATTCACTCTCTGTCTGAAACGCTCCGTTTTAGCCCCTGTCTCTTTAAGCCCCCCTCCTGAAAAAGCCCAGTCTGCTCTGATTGGCTTGTGATAAAAATATGGTGCACCTTTGCTGTGGACGGTATATTCTAACAAGCCTGCATGTGACATAGGAAGTCAAATCTGAATGGCTTGTTGAATCACATGTTTTCTGATCCAGGCAGCCCACAAAAAACTGACTGGGTTGTCTTATTTCACAGTTTGTGGGTTGGTAGGCACTCCAGATACCCAAATGTATGTGCACAAGCACTGAGAAAGTGAGTTTTTCAAGATATGTCCACTTTAAACAAAAGTTATTCTTGTAACACTAGTTATATGAGCACAGTTAGAGCTCTCCAAACTACCAATCAAGCCCTGTAAGTGTAGGTTATACTGTATAAATACCTATGGTACCTTAACCCAGCAGCCACAATGTCAGCAACTCAAGGAATGGCATAATAACAAGATTATTTGCTCATAGTGCCAGGTTTACTAGGTTTTAGAGCTGCAACAACTCATTGATTAGTTATTAACTATTAAATTAATCGCTAACTATTTTGATAATCGATTACTCCGCTTGAGTAATTTAAGAAAAATAAAAGTCAAAATTCTCTGATTCCAGCTTCTAAATGTGAATATTTTCTGGTTTCTTTACTCGTAACCCTGGTTCTGTGAGCACAGGGTTACCTCTTTAACTCATCGCCCTGCTGTATCTTCTGACTTTGTGGATAGCAGGTTAAAATACAATATAACAGCTATTTATTCAGCCTGAACCAGGAGGGGTGTGTGGGTCCATCCTGACTGAACCAACCTGTACATGCTAATTTCAACATGGGTTCTACAAAGCCTGTGTGAAACAAGACTACTCGTTTCTCTGATATATTTTTTGATCCATTTACTTCATCCAACACACTGTAGTAACTGTGTAAACATCCGGTCATGCTACGAGTAACGCAGTGCGACATGGCAAATAGCCTCGTCCAGTACTGACCAGTGGAGGAGCAGGAAGAGGAATGGGCTTTTCTGCAAGGTAGCGACGGGCTTTCCTGATAGCAAACTTCTCTGTTGGTAAAGATTTCCCCGCTATTTTCTGCTTCAGCCCTGGGACCTGTCTGAAATATAATAAAGTACACACATGCACATCAGCAGTAAATATGTGACACAGTTTCTAGTACTTACATATCTCACAGACTGTTTAAAAATTAGGTCCAATCAAATGTTCAATTAGTGGAGCATTTTGTACCATTAATAATAAAACACTTGTATAGCTCTGTGCCACAAAAATAATTTAATGTCAAAAACATCAATTCAATTTTTGCTATATTTATAATATTATGTTCATATTCCCTACCAATGAAAGCCTCTTCCCAGAGGAAGAGACTATGATATCATAGATATCTAACGGTCACAGTGAATCATCTCTGCTTCACTGTGGTTGCTGTGAGTAGTTTCAGTAGTGCCTAAGCTCTTAGTTCATACCTGAAGAGAGTGAGCGCACTCTCCCCGAAGGTTAGGCAGTCATCCTCAGTCAGCATGCTGAGGTAGGCTGCTTTCATATACGCATATGTAGCCTGAAGGAAGGAAAAAAGTGGTTACTACTGCAATCCCATCTTTCCTTTTTAAATGAGATGAGGAGAGAAAAAGACATTTTTTAAGACATTTCGGATCAGCCACTACAAGATGCTGATGAGGCTTTCTGTCTCTCTAAATAGCACAAAATGTAATTCATTTTCTTTTTTAACTATGCATGGATTTTTTTTGTGTATTGTTGCTGCCAGGTGAAAACACTGCAGGATGAGGGAGATATGTGGACTGACTTACAACAAAAAAGCCCCACTAGAACTGAACTGGGGAGCAATTCCTTTATAAGGTATGCGTCATAACCATAAGACACCCCCACTGGTGTTGATTTTTATGTTGGAATGATTACATGTTTCTCTACTATGAGCTGAGAAAAGGTCAACAACATTGCACCTTAAATGAATTTGATAAATCAAAAACATTTGCCAAACTAAGAATAAGGTTGATGTCAAATCCCACCTTGGACCAGGTGTTCTCCTTGCTGAGCAGGTCGGCGTAGAAGTAGGCCATCTTCCAGTGCCTCTTGTACGTGAAGCACCACATCAGCTCCCAGTAACACATGTGGTGGAACTGCTTCCACTGCTGCTGAGCCTCGCAGCACTCCTCAAAACGCTGGATAGCCTGGAAACGTACAAACCATTTAGGATCCATCAAACCATCAAATAAAAGGCAACGTTAAGTATATTAGCCCGTATTTAATTAAAATAATACATATAGTAAAACCCGTCCTGACTGTAAATCAAGGTTATAATAACTTAGAGTTTTCAATTATTTTTTTTTATTTTAGTTTTGACATTTCGATTTCATTTTAGTTTCGTTAGTTTTCAGAGTGTATTTGTTTTAGTTTGGTTTCAGTTTTCCAGAAAGGTTTAGTTTTTATATATTTAGTTACAGTAGTTTTAGTTTGTTTTTGTTAGGGCCAGCTATAAAGTCTCAGAAGTATGTAGCTGCATACAAAATACATGGTTGGAGGACTTTGTAGGAATAACCATAACGTTTAATGTTTCGTCTTTGTGCTAATTTAGTGTCCGATGTGAAGCAATTGCGTGATAGCGCCATCTCCTGGAATGTCAAGTCGGTTGAAACTGAAATGAATTTATGTTCATTCTTATTTTATTAGTTTTTTAACCAGGAAATACAGTTTTAGTTTTTCTTAAAGGATTTAGTTTTTATTTAGTTTCAGTTTACTAAACATATTTTTCACTGCTTATTTTAGTTTTAGTTTACTATAATAACTGCTGTAAATTGATGTCAAAATACAGTATGTCACCATGTTATTAGGTAGCTGGTTACGGTAAACAATAACTGAAAGTTATCTTCTCAGCACAAAAGTTAGGAGGGAAAACGTTAAAAATGCGAGAAAAACACTGCTGAGAGTTCAGTTGTGTGTACACTTGCCAAAGCTTGTCACAGTCGGTCATGGTTTTTGTTTACGTTTGGCGTTGTGCACCTTGAATGCTCGGAGGTTGGAAATTGGAAATTTCAACCAGGAAATTCCAACCTCAGGGTTGTTTGGAACGCATCATTATAAAGACGGGTTTTCTGTAGCAGAGTCTGACATGGAGGCAGACTCACAATTAAAACAGAGTTCTCAGCACAAAAAGATAACCACATCATTTAACAGACGGTTTTTTGTTTTGTTTGTGTATAGAAATGACGGGAACTCACAGCATCCAAGTTGCCTTTGATCTCCTCTATTCGACCAGCGAAGAACAAGAAGATGGATCCCTGGAAAAAGACCACCCACAGTATGTTTGGGAACATTTCTAATTATGCAGGAATTTAAAAAACTCAGTGTTTAATTCTGGCAAACCTTCGGATATTTTTTGAGATATGGCTGCAGCAGTTTCTCTGCATCTTCAACGTCTCCTTCTCCGGTGCCTGCGAGACACAAACAGAACAAAGAGCAGCTAAGATGCTGTTTTTGAGGTTGGTTGCAGCTGCGTGCGTGCGTGCGTGTGTGTGTGTGTGTGTGTGTGTGTGTGTGTTTGTTTGTGTTCTTGCTCACCTAGTATGAAACTCATGAAGGTGTGATAACAGAGCAGCAGCATGTTACACAGGAAGGACCTGAATGTGCTTTCTGCGGAGCCCTCCAGAAGCTGCTGAAGACCAAACTCCTGCATGAACACACACAAACAAACACACATGGACATCAAGTTTGAATCGAGTCTCATTTCAGGGAAGATCTGCTGGTGAAAGCTGCACACACAGAACACACTAATGCAATCTGAAGACATTTTCTGTGCAGGAAAATTACAGAGGCAAGAATAGTTTTCTTATTAAGTTTGTGCTGAAGGATGAGCAGCATCTGCTTGTTTACCAGAGTACTTTTAGGCATCCAATCTGAACAGAGTAAGGCTTGTGTGCAAAATATGCAAGTACATATACAGTATACTGTATATATATGTATATATATACATATATATACATATATATACAGGATATGCAAGTTCACTGTGTCAAGATCTTGTCTGCATAACTCGAGACTCCAGAAATCCAATTTTCAGATTATTTTGTATAGTGGTTACATAAAACAAATCCATAGTGACAGTAGGGTTGTCCTCGACCAAAGAAATTCTTAGTTGACAACACTCATATGATTTTTTCGACTAATCGATTAGTTGATTTTGAGTATCTCCACAAAGAATCACACAAAAGCACCACTTTAAATCTTGTGTTTACCAGAGATGTGCTCATAAGTTTCTTGGAAATAAGTCATTCCGCATGAAAATGACTCAAAAAACATAAAAAATTACTAATCAACTAAAGAAATGTTAGTCGACTGAGACCAAAACGACTGATTAGTCGACTAATCCAGTGGTTCCCAAACTTTTTCACGTCAAGGACCCCTAAACTGACACAAATTAGACCCATTTGATAAGATTTTGTCCCAGAGTCCCCCATCAGATAGGATTTTTGCTTTTAGATGTTTGATTACAGAAAGTGTATGAAACCTATGACTGAAATAGTCATGCATTCTGTCGTCGTGTTACTTATGGATAGAATGATAGTGAAAATAAATAATTCCCCTTTCTGCTGGGGACCCCCTGGAACCCCCTAAAGGACTCCTGGTGGTCCCCAGACCCCACTTTGAAAACCACCGGACTAATCGACTAAGAGGGGGCAGCTCTAAGTGACAGAATCAGAAAGTAAAAACAATTCTTTTAGCTCAACAAATAATAGGAAGTCCAAAGAAATGGTACAGTCATAATTTATTATGATCAAAGCAATTTTTAAGCCATTCACCCATCAACTAAAAGTGTCAGGTTCAGCACTGTAGTAGTCACATTAGTTTCACCACAAACCACAGGCAAGATTTACTGTGAGTCAACGAACCAGTGAGGCTGAAATTACTGATACAGACAATTTCCGCCTTCCACATGCACTTTTCATTGTTTACAGCAAAGACCCAGCACTTCCCACATCACAGTACAATAATTCCGCTGTCAAACGTCTCTAACTCGACCTGTTCCGCCCTCAGTCCTGCCCGCTGCTCCGGCTTTCAGCCACAACTGGCTCTAACGTGTCAACTCACCTTATTACCAGAGAAACCGACAAACTCCAGCAGCTTCAGCGTCCGCGTGGGCAACATGGAAATCATCTGCAGGAAGTAGACAAGCAGTGCAATTGAAAGGCTAGCAGCAGGATTACAGTCATTCCTTTGTCATTACTACACCAGTGGTTTCCGAAGAAGTGATCTTGAATTTACTGTACAGTAATTACAGAAGTTTTCCAACCTACAAAGTTTCTACCTCAAATATGTGAAACTAGTAAACAATAACAGGAATATGTGCTAATGTCTCGTAGCCTATTTTGAAAACCAAGAGTGAATAAGATCAGATGCTCATAAATAAAAACATGTGCAAAAGAGAAGAACAACATGTGATTGGCTATAATCTAACACGGATCAATAACGGCTGCATGAGCAGCACTAAGCTCAAAACACACTGCTTGTCTGCATGTTAGATTATAGCTGATCGTACGATATATTCGTTTATATCCGTTTTTTTCTTTTTCAGGGGGGTACAGGGGGTCTTTAGGGGGAGATAGCAGGTCAACAGTAGATGTCACATAGAAGTGGAGTACATCATCTGAAAGCTGAACATTAATTTGAGATGCAGCTCAGCACTGTGTACATTTTTTGTTATGTTGTAGTCATAAATCAGAAATAAACATGAATGAATTAAGTAATTAATTAATTAATTAAAATAAATTGTGAAAGTGTATAAGGGCTTAGAACATTATGATAGAAGTATATGATGGTAATTCCCATGCTCTATTATGTCTCATAAATTGTTGCAACAATTTTTGGGTTGATACCATTTGTTACACAGATTTGATGCTAAATATAACCATTTTTTACCAATCGAGAAATAATAAAAATCATCAAAAATCCCTCCAAAATACCACATTAATCACCACCATCGCCATGCTGTGATCTGGTATAAAAAACCTTTGACATTTGGAGATTTCTGCAAGAATTTTTCAGCATTTTTCAATGATTGGATGGCGAGCACTTCTGTTCTGGAAACTGCTCAGAAACCCCCTTGTTGTCAATCTAGCTAGGAAAGCCATCCATCCTCTGAATGTCCTAGGTCTCTAGTTTGTGGTTTGAAAGTTTCATGAGGCTGTGATTATCCTAGAGGTCACCACAGGTCATTTTATACAGTGAGGTCAAGTTTCAAAAAATGTTCTCACTGCAATGAAATGGCTCCTATGGGGACTAACATCAGCACACATGAATATAATTGGGCTCATTGGATCCAAAAGAGTCTCAGCTTTACAGTGATACCCAATTTGTGCAATTACAAGACTAGTTAGGGACCCCAGTATGCAGAAATATTCAGATACACCATTTTAGGATAGGTGAAAATAACACATTTGTACTGCATTCAAAAAAACGGTATGGTTGTTAACCCAAACTGCATGTGATTATCATAAAGTGGGGATGTCGGTAAAGGGGAGACTCGTGGGTACCCATAGAACCCATTTTCATTCACATATCTTGAGGTCAGAGGTCAAGAGACCCCTTTGAAAATGGCCATGCCAGTTTTTCCTCTCCAAAATTTAGTCCAACTTTGCAGCGTTATTTAGCCTCCTTCCCGACAAGCTAGTATGACATGGTTGGTACCAATGGATTCTGAAGGTTTTCTAGTTTCATATGATACCAGTATCTTCTCTCTATCTATCTTAAGACTGAGCCTGCTACAGCCTCTTAAAGACAGTAATGTCAGTCTCAGAGGATTAATTATGAGCATCTTAAGCATCACAGGAAATGTAAGGCAAGCAAGTAGGTTTTTTTTTTTTTACTTTGGTTCAGGCTTGATACTTTCTGGATGCAAACTTTTACTTACTAGATTAAAGGCTCCTACTCCCAGTTTAACGCCACCCTCAAAATGTCCGTGGTTGTCACCGTGAGGGTATGCAGAGGACTGGAGGACTGTGTGAAGCTCTCTGTGAGTTAACGATAAAGGAAGCAGATTAAATGCAGGGTTTTAGTAATATAAGGTCTTTTAAGAGAGTGGGAACATCACAAGCACGATGAGCTGAAAGCAAAATTGATATTCTGGATTTTAGATTCTCACTTGTACGTCTGGTAGCTGTTCCTCACTTTGATTCCCCCTTTGATGAAACTGATCATGTTTTCATCCTGAACAAGAGAGGCGGCAAGGTGAGGTAAGAGAGGGAAACAGAGAATGAGTTTAAACAAACATGAAAGCATCAGTGGTGGCAGATTCAGTGGAAGGCTATCTGGGTATAAACCTCGGTCCTGACCTGAAGGAAGGTGAGTGCTGCCCTCTGCAGGAGACACTCGGCGTAACACACCTCGGCGTGGAGCTCCTCTGAGGAGAAAATGATTACGTCACAGTTACCTTGAGTCAGAGTAATGGCCAAACACATACATGGGCCATCTGTTTGTCACACATTTTACTCATCCCGTCAGCACATGACTTTACTGACCTTCTGTGAAGTTTTTGGAGAAGCTCGACTTCTTGCGGTGCCTGATTGAGGAAGCACAAAAACGCAAAAGCATCATTAGTTAGTTAGTTATCAGCGGGTTTGTTCCGCTGAAAATCTTCTGGATTGTATTTCAGCAGCACGGCACATGTCCTGCATTTCTTTGCTTATCTTGTTTCTATGCAAATCAGTGACTCAGCCTCTTTTCAGTGAATACAGGAAGCCGAGCTGCTGGCGGAGTGAAGTTACCACAAGGTGCTGAGTGTGCATTAAATCTCCTACAAACAGTCACAATATTTCAACGGAAAACTGGAGCTCTGACCTCAGATCAGTGTTGGTCTGAAGAAGGGTGGGGGTTTGACTGGGTGGGCTTTTGCTAAGAATCTTGGTATCATCGTTGACCAGTATATGACTTTTGACCATCATGTCACTAAAGTTGTCCAGTCCTGTTTTCTCCAGCTAAGAAACATCGCAAAAATCAGATGCATCTCGTCTTCCACGGATCTTGAACTATTAAAGCAGCAGTGGGTAGAAATGGAGCAAATATGATTTAAAAAAGTTATTTTTATAAAACGGTCACTATGTACTGACAGTGGTGCATGAGACAGGTAATCTGAAAAAAATCATGTATCTCTGTGTCCTCCGGTGCTCCTAATGGCATCTGCAAGATTTCACAGACAAGAGGAAAACAACCAGAGCCGAGCTGGAGTCTGCTGTCTCTGGGCAGCTGTCAATCACTCGCGAACTCCGATCAAACGGTCAAACTAGGCAGCGCTGATCAAATATGAATCAATATTCTGTTACTGTAATGCCTATTTCTCTCCTCAAATGTTTTGCTAATGCTAATGCTAATTATATATACGGCACTGCATGACCTCGCTCCCAGTTACATTTCTGATCTCCTTGTTCCTTATTCTACCTCTCGACCACTCCGATCCTCAAATTTGGATCTTTATCAAACTTTTATCCATCCCACGCTCAAACTGTAAAACAAAAGGTGATCGGGCCTTTTCTGTATCTTTGGACTGCTTTAAGCAGCTTCTAAAAACCCATCTTTATAGGCATGCCTTTTTATAGGCCTCATCCATATATCTTTTGTTTGTTTTAGTTTGGTCTGTCTCTCATTGTTTCTGTGTTTCATATTGTAGTTATTCTTTGGTTTCTGTCATTGTTCAATATTTTATTTGTGTGTGAAGCACTTTGTAACGGTGTGTTTTAAAAGGCGCTATATAAATAAAGCTTTACTTACTTACTTACTTACTGATGAGATGTACCGTTAGTCTAGCTCTGAGTCATGACAGATTCTCACAATATGACAGACATTTGTGAAATTCCTTCCGCCAGTGAGTCAGAATGATCTTAGCATATATCTGGTTTTGGTACGATGTTACCAATGGGAACCATGTGTTCAAAAGATACAATATCCTGCGTCTGAATGCCTAAATGTTTGATCAACTTCACTTTTATCGTTGTTTATTTCTAAAAACAACTAACGACGACTAAATTCACTTCTGCAGCCGACAACAGAGGAACTAAAAAAAACAAAAAAAACAACCCTGTCACAGTTTATCAGCTGGTCATCGCGGCATTATTTCACCCCGGTGTTGTGGGAAAGTCTCACCTCTGACAGATGGCCTGGGCCTCCTTCATGTTGTTTCCTGCAGTCAGGATGTGTTGGGGGTCAAAGGTCATCATGGCCTGCATCTCCAGGATGGTGGCATAGGTCAGGGCGTGGTACATGCTGTCTTTGCTTCTGTAAAACAGACATCACATGATATTTGTTTTCAGTTTTATTGCAAGAGGAAGTTGAAGGTATTAAACTGGTGCGCTGACAGCTATGATGAAGAGGTGAAGTTGTTTGATTAAGAGAAGAGTTAAAGTGTCGTACGGTAGTGACTTAATCAGGCAGTTTAAACACCAGTACACAGAATAAAAAACAGTTAGTGTCTATTTATACCTGCAGTTGTTGGTGTGTCACGTCACACCCTGTGTTTAATGAGAGCACTTCTTGCAGGTTTTAAAGTGATGACGGAGGAGTGTTGGATGTCACACATTTCTCCACTAGATGTACTTGTTGTTCCAGTTAAAAGCTTGATGTTCCAGTTACAAGCCATTATTAGAACTAATCATTAAAAAAAAGTATGTTAAACAAAAACAAAACAAAAACATGGGTGGGTTTAAATGGCTTTCTATGTACCCATGTATTGTATTACACACATGCATAAACACAAAGACATGGCTGAATAATTTGGGTAAAACATAAAGGCGTGTAGAGAAGAATGCTGTCGGTCTGCATTACTGAGTCATGTGAACAGCCTCTGTGATGTCACGTTGAGCTCCAACCAGTCGTCTTTCATGGAAACTAGATTTGCATCGACATTTGAACCCATGGAAATGGAGCACAAAGACACACCACCACGTTAATCCTGTTTAACTTTACTTATATTTATAGGCTATATATTTGATAAAGGTGAAAGTGGTATCATCCGTGTAACTTTTAGCCTGTCAGCGACATAAAATTGCAGCATTAAATCAGGGTTTTAGTAGTAGACAGAGAGCAGAGGGCTGAGATTCAACTGTTCACCTAAAGGAATTATTAATTCTGAACAAGTGGCCAATCGGTAAACAACTCGGTAACAACCAGGAAGCAGCAGCAGAGAGCCGGAGAAGGCGGAGGTACACACTGAGAAGCAGAGAGATTTGCCTGCCTTGCGTTTCCATTGCGTCAGGCTTATTTAAGACGACAGCCCAAACTCAAGCTGAGAAACCTTTTAAGATGGACCTGTGAGGTGAATTGAATTGCTTGTCGCCGTGCTGAAAGTGGCTGAGAATTCTAAATATTTCACAGCAGCACTCAGATCATTTCAGGGACACAAAGGTCCTCACCCGTCTGACAGCACTGAAGTCGGGTCTCCCACATATTTTCACCACATGTGCTCCACGATGCGAGGGAAGAGTTGTTCTGTGCTTTCTACAAAAACGCATGTGGGCTTTGTTATCAGTTCTGCACGTGTTAGTCTACGCTAAGTAAAACACTGACTATGGATAAGTGCCTCATATAACCCCTCTTCAAAACACCCAAACTATCCCTTTAAGTCCTCACTGCAGTGGCCCAGATTTGAGTGCCTTTGCTGCATGTCATTCCCTCTCTCTCCTCTGCCTTTCCTGTCTGTCTCTCTCACTATCAAAATAAAGCTGAAATGCCAAAAAGAAATCTTAAAAAAGGAAGTGGGGTAACGGCCAGAGCATCACACTACATGCCAAATTGTTTATTTCTGTCAAAATACATCATTGTTTTCAGTGTGAAAGTTGTCGAAATTATCAGCTAAATTCGGAAATTAGATATAAACCTTTGAAAAACAGGGACACCTTTTCTGAAAAAATAAGTCGTGAACTTTGACACTTATAGAAGCGTACGGGCACAACTTATCAAGTATGTACATAATACTTCTGCAGTACACCTCCTGCACCCACTCCCTGCTATGGCTGTGAGGAATGAGGCAGGACAGCATAATGGGAGAATACGATTTTATGCATGTTTGAACAGAGAGCTGGCAAATTAAACGAAGCCTGCTGTTGGATACCTCAGGGATTGGAAGGCAGATGACTTAGTAGGCATGTTTCTACAACGTTGAGTCTACAGTGGCTCCTTGACTACGACTCAGAGGAGGCGAAACTTTAAGCGTGGGCCTCAAATATCTGAACCCTATAAGAGAGTAGCAATTTAAAGAGATAGCTCCGCTTATAGGCTTATTTAACATGGTATGAGTGGCTCACTGGTAGTGAAACTGACGCATGGACAAGTTCAGTGTATAATCACCTGAAAATAAGAATTGTTGGGTTTTTGTTACCTTATAATGAGCCGTTTATATCTACATAGGGAGCGGGTCCTCTTCACACAGTACTTCTACAGTAGCCCTAAACGGACAAATGGCCGGATTTGATAATGTTACTCGCTGCCGTTGCCGCCACTCTCTCTCTCTTGCTTCTTCACTCACTTCCCACGTACACACTGCACTCTACACACTGGCTCTGCTCCAGATGACCTACGCTACTCTTACAACAACTGGCTTTATATGGGACCATTCACGTATTTACATCGGCCACCGTAATTGTCCTACACGCTTGGCACACGGGAGAGGTTTCAATCTGCAACTTCACCGCTAGATGTCGCTAAATCCTACACACTGTTCCTTTAACCCTGTAATGGCTAACCCTGTCTTCCTCTCAATGCATGATAGAATAGCTTCCAGCTGCCATTGACCATAAACAGAAATGTAGGAGTAAAAGTAGACTGCAGTACATCCAGATGATGAAAGCTCTCTGAAAGAGTCTCTCCAGTATTTTAGTTTCAGTGTGTGTGTGTGTGTGTGTGTGTGTGTGTGTGTGTGTGTGTGTGTGTGCTGCAGAGACTCTAGTATACTGTATACCCTTGTCCCACCTGACTGCGTCAGATCACAGCTGGAGGAAGAGGAAAGGAGATTGAAGGAGGAGAGAACTGGAAAGCACACGTGGACTAAAGTAGAGCACAGACAAACACTGAGGAGGACGAGGACAGATTCTTCCAGTGCTGCTTGTTCCCTCAGTCTTTCAGAGTATCTCTCTCATAATGCAGCAGATGTCATCACACCTTACATAATATTATATAAGTCTGATGCCTCGAGCCACCGGCTTCGTCACAAAACCCTTTTCTGAGCAGCAGACAGGAGTTTGTGGCTGTTATTGGGCTTTGTATAAAACCAAACAAAATAAAGTGCTGTCTCAATTTGATGAGAGTGCTGCATTCAAATGTAAAACAACACTACACAATAATACCTGGCCAGATCACCACGAAAGCCCTGGTTATTATAGGATAGACGCGTCTTATCTCTTAAGTTTCAATCTGCACTCATTTCTGACTCTCATACTGTCCTACTGTCAAATCCAACCATCTGGGCTCAAACAGCTACAAACATGATCATATTTGCAACTCCTGTTTGTTCAGGTGCACTTTAGTGACTGGAGGAAGCAGAGATAGCACAAGATAACACACACAGACAGAAATGAGGATGCCCGCTGAGCTGACAGACTGCCAAGCCTCAGGTGGCAGCAGTTATAGAGGTGTTGGATTTAGAACCGATTTTCCCTCCAGGTTGGAATATTTGACAAATCCAGATTTAAATACTAAAGCATATATTATGATTATGACAACAGGGCAGTCACTTGGCAACAGGGTACTTATGTAATGTTGCAATATAAGTCTCCATGTCTGAGTCTGAGCTTAAAAATCAAACAAAATACATCATTCTAAACTTTTCCGACACTTACAGTGTACAGTGCTAAACACTCCAAACAACAACACCAAACTGACAACGTAGCCGTATAGAACTAAATTATACAAGGAATGTACATGCTGACAGGAGGACGTTCTTCTGTCTCGATGTAAGCCGGCGCTGAACAGGAGAAACTGGGGCTAAGGAGTGGCCCGTAACCCCAGAGAGGAGATAGGGGGTGGAGGATAATTGCGATGGTGTGATAAAGTTTCTGATAATAGAGGAGAGAATGAGAGGTGAACAATGGAGTAACTTGATGACACAAACTAGAGGCGGGGTGTGAGCCCGGAGAGGGAGTTTGTGTTTGTAAATGTAACTCAAGCAGCATGTCAATCATGGAAAACCTACGGCCACAAAATCCTCTAATCAGCAACAAACACCTAAGTTCCTTTAGCCTACGGTGACCAGACGTCCCCGTGTGTCCCGGTTTCAAGCTAGGTGTCCCGACTCCTGACAACTATCTGTAAAACACTAAAATGTCCCGGTTTTCACCACAATTAAAATAATAATAATAATATTCTACTTGTTTTCAGCGTTTACATAGATGTTCATCATGTTCTGTCCCACTCAATACTATTTAACCAAATACAAAAACATAAAAAATGCATCACGCATCTGAATTCAACACTGATTTGACTGTATGTGTGTCAATCAATGTGTCGTTGTCAAGGCTGTTGCTACGACGCTTGCTCTCGTGCTAACATGCTCACAGTGAAAATGCTAACACGCTGATGTTTAGCAGCTAAAATGTTTACTATGTGCATTATCTTAGTTTAGCGTGTTAGCATGCCAACATTTACTAATTAGCACTAAAAGAAGCACTACAGCCATAAGCCTTTTCCATAGACAACATTTTGACTTGTCATAGTACTGTAGGAAAAGCACAGGTGTTACCAACGTGTCTGTGTTCAGTTCAAGTATCCCTGTAAGCTCTGACAGTGTGACAGTCTTCACAATACCAGGACCCTGAAGCTGAATCAGCTAAATGGTATTCACCCATCATTAGTTCTATTATTTACACCTGTGTTTTCCTACTGTTATATGAAAAAATGTCTTCCCTTAAAAAGGCCTACTGCGCATGAATGCGGTTTGCTGTCGGAAATCTTCACCTTGTAACAACTGACAGTACAAAATCACCTACAAATACAGTTGCTTGCACGCAAATCATCAGCTGTTTGTTTCTTATATTTGTCCACAAAAGCACAAAGCCAGGTGGGTCAGAGCTCGACCAGAGCTGAGAACAGCAGTTGTATTAGCACGTGGTTCGGGTTGTTCTCGTACCTGCATCTTAGCCGGGTTTGCGCCTCCTCAAACTCGTTTCTGAGGAATAGATCCAGGGCGGCCATGCAGTCCTCCAGAGCCAGCGTCAGGTCTGACCGCGAGCACCTGCAGAACCAAAACAAACACACAAATCTGGATGAGAAAAGAAAGAGAGTGCTGAAAATACATTATGTCATAAATAAGTCAAGGGGTTTGAGCATTTCTGATCTCTTAAAGGGACAGTGTGTAGGATTTGACGGCATCTAGCGGTGTGGTTACAAACTGCAACCGACTGTATAGAGTACTGCAGGGATGATGTATTTTTGTAGGCCAACCAGGAAGTTAGCATCGCCCTGGTTCCCTCAACAAAAAGCCAATGAGATTTTTCCATTGGATTTTGGATTATTGCATAAAATAAGCTCTGCGGCAAACAAACATTTATGATACTTACACGTACACGTACATACAGCTGCAAAATTCAAATTACAGCAGTTTCACAAGTGTGTCAGAGAACTACGGTGGTCTTCAGGTAACGTAAAAAACGTGAAAGGCTCTCTCTAGGGCCAGTGTTTGGTTTGTCTGTTCTGGGCTACTGTAGAAACATGGCAAAACAACATGGTGAACTCTGTGCTATGTAAATATGAAGGGCTCATTTTAAGCTAACGAAAACGCAACGATTCTTAGTTTCAGGTGATAATAAACTAATGAAAACGTTGTTATGATTATTATATCCCATTACTGCTACTTCTTTCTGTTCTGCCTATGAGCTGTATTCAGGCTGATTTCACCATTTTAGAACAAAACATTAATACTTACTGCACTTTCATAGCTGTGCGTGTGTGTATGGAAAGACGGTGTGTTCATGTGTTGTGTGCATATATGCTGAAACTAGCTAAGCTGTCATGTGCAGTGGAACAATGTATTACATTTGAAATATCAATGTTTGCACTGGACAAGTGTTCAAACAGTCAGTCAATCTAGTTGATTACAATTTTACAGTCTGGGAATATAAATATTCCCTAAAAACTTCTTTAAGTGGACACTTTTTTCAAATTAAACTCTAAACTGATTCATATTTCAACATACAAAAAAGATCCACGTCACCTTCCTCTGTAACTGTCTCTCTCACTACTGCAGTGACCCTGTTCTCATCTACCGCAACAAAGACTGTCTCCAAACACTGATCTACAACAGAGACCAGGCTCTTGATATAGTCTCAGTTTACTTGCATATTCCTCCTTTATTCAACCCTTTCTACTCCTCTATTATGTCACACAAGGGAAACAGAAACACAGGCAGGGTGAGCCAGACGAGCAAAATGGCTCGAGAGAGAGAGAGAGAGAGAGAGAGAGAGAGAGAGAGAGAGAGAGAGAGAGAGAGAGAGAGAGAGAGAGAGAGAGAGAGAGAGAGAGAGAGAGAGAGAGAGAGAGAGAGAGAGCTTTGCGGTTAGTGTTGTTGGATTAAACTGCACATTACAAAGGGAATCTTAATCATCTTAAATTACAATACTTGCACAATTATTCTCTCTTACAGAAATACGCACTCAGGGAGCAGTTTTGAACAAGATCTTCCTCTAAATGTGAAGAACGGATGTTGCTGCTGCTTTAAATAAGTTGTGTTTCCTCTCGTACCACCGGTTGTAATCTTTCTTTGTGAAAGTGTGGAGCTACTCCGAGTGATTGTTGATAATGTTGCTGTGTATTAAGAGTTCATTACATGGTGCACATGCTCCTCACGTGATGAGTGTATAATGTGGTAAACTGATCATGCACTCGTCTTTCTTTCATCACAAGGCTCCCTCCTCTCTCATTTCACTCACTGTACTGATCATGGATCTGTTTTAAATGTGCGTTTTATTCCTTCACTTCAGGGTGAGAACAGCACACAGTATGTGAAAAACACATCAACATTCGGCATAATGAGCTGAACGAATGAATTAAGTTGATGGTACATCTGAAACACTAATGTTATTCACATTCATTTCTGTCATTTGGATCATGACTTGTTTGTTCTGCAGAATGGCTTTTTTATTATTGTGGTTTTGTTATTTGCTATTTATGTTCATTTGTCTCATGAAATGCTTGAAAAAGTGGCACATTTTCTGAGTGGTTGAATCGTTATTGATGTGTATTTTTTTGTGAAATAGGAAGCTGATTTCTATTTTGTTTTGTCTTGAAATGCAGTTTGGTTTTGTGCTCTGAACTTCCAGGCCACTGTGATCACATGAGCATATTATTCCCCGTTTAGTCGGTCAGTCAGTTTTATCTCTTTAACTCAAAGTTCAGATGTCAGCAGCAAACATTAGAAGAAGAATAGGAGAGCAGAAAGTGAGCAAACACAACTAAGACTAATGTATATAACAGCAGTGACGAATAGACAGCATTCACTTTACATTCCTGCCCATTAGAAACACAGAGGAACTATACACTCATCTCACACATACACACATACACCACCACCACCACCATAAAGGAGCGCACACACTGGTGCAGCTCTGGCTAATGACATGCGGGTGACTGCTGTGTTCACCATATGACCAGCAGCAAGCTGAGCTTCCTGTAAACAGCATGAGATTTAAAATGACAACTGCTGTCAGAGAGCCATGTATTTTCAGTATGCATGTGTCTTTAGTGTGAACACAATCAAGATTTCCCCCAAAAAACATTTAAGTTTCAGTTGTTCTGACAAATCTGACGAACAGACAGACAAAAACTAGAATTACCGCCTCACGGTTGTATGCCTCCGCCAAACAGTCAAGTTAGAGTTTACATCCATGTCTGTCCAAAATGTCATCACTTCATCATTTTATCCTGTTAGATATTTGTGTGGAATTAATTATAATAATTAGCATATGAATTCTTGAGTTATGGCCAAAAATGTGTTTTGTGAAGTCCCAATGACCTTGACCTTTGACCTTCTCTTATCCAAGTGGACGATTGAGCCAAATTAGAAGATTCGCTCAAGGCGTTCCTGAGATATTGTTTTCACAAGAATGGGATGGACGTAAGGTCACTATGACCTCGACCCTTGACCACCAAAATCATTTCATCTTTGAGTCCAAGTGTACCAACTTTGAAGAAATTTCTTAAATATCACAAGAATGGGACGGACGTGAGGTCACAGTGACCTTTGACCGCCAAAATCTAATCAGTTCATCCTTTAGTCCAAGTGGACGTTTGTTTGTGCCAAATTTGAAGAAATTCCCTCACGAGAATGGGTCGTACGAACGGACGGACGGACAACCTGAAAACATACCGCCTCCGGCCGCGGCTGAGATATAAAATATAACAATAAAGGGAAATTCTTTTATTCTCCAAGGTTATATGGGATACCCAGTACTGTCTTGTAAATAAATGATATATTAATAAAAGAAGAGCACTAATTCTACTACAATACCCATTGTGATAATAAACCTAATTTAAATTCAGCCATTTTATAATTGAGTCCCTACTAACAATAAAACAATGAGACATAAAGAGATCAATAATAGAAACATTAATAATGCCAGGAGGATATTAAAACAAGGCAGCATACTGTATATGTTTTTATGTTTAAAGGATAACGCTGTATGTCTTCCAGTGGGCGCTGACTTAATCCAACCAAACCAACCGGAGCTTCCTCTAGTCTACTGTGTCGAAATACCTTTCTTATCTCTGTATGACTGTAGGTGCGGTGGCTGCCTACTGTCACTTTCACTTAAAAAAAGCTTACAGAAGAACGAGAAGACTGTCAGCCATGTGTGCAAGCACACCTATCAACATCAGGTTTGTCTTGGAAACCAATTGTCTCACTGTTTTTGTGCTGACTCTGCATTGACTATATCCATTCACTGGACCTTCACCTTAACTATCAAAATTACATGTCTAATCTTACTCTAATCTTAGCCTAAATTGAATTATAATCTAAACACTACTGTACAACCAAGTCTTAACCCCTCACATATATACATATCACATTATTCAGTCTTCTTCAAAAGGTTGCTGGAGTCAAATCACCTGTCAGATTCAGAGTACAAGCATAAGCTCATAAATAATAAATGTCAATAATCATTAAGGGACTATGGTATTATGGAGAGCTTGTTTACTTATCAGGCTGTAACCAGCAGGTACATGTACTCATACAGTAACAGTAATGCCTCTTCCTGATGGTCTAGTGGCTAGTAAGGCAAGAATCTGGCGATGCGATATGTATCATGATACAGAGGTTACGATTCAATATATTGCGATACTGTAAGCACGGCGATATATTTTTTTTTTTTTTTTAAATCTAATTTTATGAATTGTCATAGTGTAAAGAACTAGGACTGCCCCCTCTTATTTTATTAGTCGACTAATCAGCCATTTTGGTCTCAGTCAACTAAGATTTCTTTAGTTGATTAGTCGTTTTTTAATGCTTTTTTCAGACTGAATGACTTATTTCCAAGAAAGTTAGGAGCTCATCTCTGGTATCACAAGATTTAAAGTGGTGCTTTTGTGTGATTCTTTGTGGAGAAACTCAGTTTTACAGATCTGTTGATTAAATCAACCAATCTATCAGTCGACAAAATTGAGTGTTAGTCGACTAAGAATTTCTTTGGTGGAGGACAACCCTGTAAAGAACCGTCATATGCAGAAGAGAAAAAAAGTTTACTTTATTTATGCGATCAGAGCAGTGGGATCTGCATTTGCATTTATCAGTCCCTGTAACATCCAACATCATAACACCAGTTTTTGAGCAAGTCAGTTATTAATTAAAAAGCGATGCAGTGTTTGTGTGAATCAATACAGTATCACAAAACACAATATCGCAATACTCAAGGGTATCGATATTGTGTTACACCCCTAGTGGCTAGGATTTGGCACTCTCACCGCCGCAGCCCAGGGTTCAATTCCAAGTCAGGTAAACGTTACAACTGCATTTTGTTGTCTCAATACTTATAGAAGTTACTATGCTGGACGCAAACAATCAGTGAATTTCCTTATAGCGGGAAACTGACTCAACTGGTTCTGGCTGACAGGAAAGGGACAATCTGAGGCCCGAGGACACGGAAAAGAAACCAGCTCCCAGTCAGTGAGCACAGATTATCACACAGCAGGCCTACAGGACAATGTCCTCTAAATGGAGGGAATAATTGACTATTATATGAAAGAAAGAAAAGGCACAATGAGGAGAGTCTGCTGGATTCAGGATGTGCATACCGTGCATTGTCCCAATAATCTAATTGAACTTCAAGTCAGCTGAAATTCTGGGTTGATTTCTCTAGAGAACAACTTTCACAATGATGATTATTATCAGCGAGACACACACTCACACAAATAAAACCACTGAGCACACAACCACTATTCATATACACACCCATGCATGTGCTCATGTAACCCATAATGCGCACACACATACACACACGCACTCCTCTAAGAGTGACGAAGCATTCGACTGCGGTTCACAGAGCTTTCACCACATTTGTTCTGGTATAAGATGTTTCGGAGGCCTTGCGGCATCGAGCTGCGACACAAAGGAGCCGAGCTGCTCCTATAATAAAACTGAACGAGTTTATCCACATGCCTAAGAGTCACAGCTTGAACATACACACACACACAAACAAAACACTTAAAGAGCATCTGACCCGACTGAATGACGCACGGCATGCAAACATGCATCTCACCCGTTTGACAGAGTCTCATCCGCTTCTGACATTTTCATCTGGCGAAAGTGTGTGTGTGTGTGAAAGAGAGAGAGAGAAAAGCTGGAGGAGTGAATGTGAGGCCTCTCCAGCGGTGCAGTGTGATGTTCTCTTTCTGCAGCAGCAGCAGCAGCAGCAGCAACAAGAGCAGAAGCAGCAGCAGAAGGGCAGTCGGGTGAAAGAGTGAGAGAGGGAAGAATGAAGGAGAAAGGGAGGGAGGGAGAAAGAGAGGAAGAGGAGGAGGAGGAGGAGGAGGAGGAGGAGGAGGGAGGACGCAGCAGCAACAGCAGATCTTAATAAGATTGGGATGACTATCACACATGAGGGTAGAAAACACACTCACACACACATACATACAAAAGGCCTGTCCCACCTCTTCCGATCATCACCCTTATGCCACACACCACAGTCTGCTGCTCCGATTGGTTAATGCAAAGTCAGGGGCGGGGCTAAGTCAAGAAGGACAGAGTGACAGCTAAATGAAGAAATAAATAATTCACTCATCCGTGACACAAAACTTCATGCTGCTACTGGTGAAAAGTGAAGGTCTAAAAGATGGAAGAAGAGAGTGCTGGTGTGTAGTGAGACTCTCAGCCGGTCCAGTCTGCTGCAGTGGCAGAGACCGAACACTGCAGCGACCAGAGAGTCCAGAAATAGAAGACAAAGACGCAGTACGGCATGCTCATAGTCATACTGTGGATGCACAAGACCTTATGTGAAATCATGAATGAAAAACAGGCACAGTGCCAGCCAGGACTTTTGGTGTCTGATCGCCATAAACTGCAGCTCAGCGCTCTCCACTTAGATGTGTTGACATGACATAGCAGGGAACATTTAGCTTAATAGTTTCAAAGCTCTGCCACTGTTAGTTCACAGAGACGTAAATGGAACAGAGCTGTCGTTAAAGGCGTTAATTACACCTGTGTGTTTCCTGCTGTGACAAATCAAAATGTCTGCTGTGAAAAAGGTCCATTATCTAATGTCAGAAGATAATGAATCCTTTGGAGAACTGACGAGCAGGATTAAATACACTCTGGTTTGAACAAAGCATGTGTAAATGCTGAGAACAAATGTGTCAGTTTTAGTGTTCAATCAGCCCATTCTGAGTCTTGTTTTGTGTAAGTGTTTTGGAAATTAAAAAAATCCCTTTGCTCAAGGGTTGTCTAATTCTAGACTAATTAAATAGCTTTTACTCTACTCATAAGAATGTTTGTTTATTCACCTCAGTCTGTTAACTACGTTAGTGCCACGGCTAACGATTATTTTCTCAATGAATCAATTCATTGTTTGGGCTACAAAATGATAGAAAATAGTTTTTCAAAATGCCCGAGGCGCTGTCTTTAAATAGCTTCTGTTGTCCAACTGACAAAACCCAAAGATATTCACGTTTACTATCACGAGATAAAGAAAAGCAACAAATTCTCACATTTGAGAAGATAAAACAAGGGAAGGCTTGGTGTTTTTGCTTGAAACTGGTGTGTTTGAGTTATCTTGGAAGACACTTAAACATTCTCAAAAACGAATCACTTGCAAGAAAATATAAATCCAAAACATGAAATCCTCTGCTGATTTATAAAGAAATATAGTTTCTCTTCATGGAGCCAGAGAGGAAATCATTAAATGTGCAGAAGCATGGCTCTATAGCACGCGTACACACTCACTCTATTAGTAACACTGCTAACATCAAGAGAGCATAAAGATCACGCTCATGTGACTGGAAAGCACTTTGGCCAGTACAGAAACATGAAGGGAAATACATCTATCTTTATAGACTGTAGTAAAAAAAAAAAAAAAAAAAAAGAGAAGCTTAATTGTTGCTTCCATCTCTCTCGTGTGTGTGCTGCTGTGAGGAGGAGCACAGACGGTCACGGGTTTAAGGTGGAGATAATTAGATTTGTTTCGTTAGTGTCCTCATGGTGGAGAATTGGATTTGACGACAGAAAAACAAGGGTCTATGACTCCAGAAATGTTGCCACTTCTAGTCTTTTGGCTTGATATAATAATATGCAAATCTCACAAACGTGTGTAGGCCTAGTTTTCAACACTGGTATCAGTACAACAGTGTTTTAATGACATATTTCTTCCAATGAGGTCAAAGTAATCTTAAAGTGAAAGTATCTCCATAGAACAATGCAGCGGGAATTAAAGCATGTGTTAATTCCTTGCAAAGTAAAATTGATTTGTGCCATAAAGCAACAAATCATTGTGCTGTAAAGCAGCCATACATTGCAACACAGCACAACAATGAAGCAATGGTTGACATTTTGTGAAATGTGCTTATTTGCTTTCTTGGAAGAATTAGATGAGAGGACACCACTCTCATATCTGTCCAGTAAATCAGCCCAGTCGTGGTATATGAATGCTACGGTAATTTGCAAGTAATTTCGTGTATAATAAGAAAGGTGTTCTTGCTTTTGGCGTGTCATTTGTACGCCATGTAGTCTGTATTGACTGCAATGTAAACGCTCAGAGCTAGTGACGTAAAATAAAAAGGGAGAGAGACTGCTTATGGCGGATGGGTGTTCGTGTCCCAAAGTATTAAGTTATTTTGGAGTTACATTAGTGACATTTGTGACGTGTTTTTTAGTGACGTTTGTGACGTGTTTTCCTTACTTCTGTTACGTTGTTTATGTATGTATTTTACTTAGTTTACGTACTTATTTTAAATCAAACCATGATGTTTTCCTAAACCTAACTAAGTGGATTTGTTGCCTTAACCTAATTGTAGGCATTTTCATTCACATATCTTGAGTTCAGAGGTTAAGGGACCCCTTTGAAAATGGCCTTGATGGTTTTTCCTCGCCAAAATTTAGCGCAAGATTGGAGCGTTATTTAGCCTCCTTCGCAACAAGCTAGTATGACATGGTTGGTACCAATGGATTCCTTCCCGTGAGATTGGGTTGATTTAATATGTAGCTTGAGCCAGCAGCCTGTTAGCTCAGGATATAACAAGTAAATTTGTGAGCTTTACGGGTGCTGATAGGCAGATTTTCTTACCGTTGGACAGAGCCAGGCTAGCTGTTTCCCCTGTTTCCAGTCTTTATGCTAAGCTAAGCTAACTGTGTCTCCTGGCAGTAGCTTCATATTTAGCGTACAGATATGGAAGTCACATGTAACTCACGGCAAGAAAGCGAATAAGTGCGTTTCCCAAAATTGCTTTAAATATGACAAGGATGTTTTCTTATGAACTAAAAATGAAGATGTAATGTGAAAGTGCTACATTTAGCTCCTTTAACCTGGATTTGTTCAACCCTTAGATTCAAACAGACACCGCTATCCTCCCCCTCAGCTAACAACAAGTCCTCCACATGCCTTGACAGAGAACGTAGGATTAAACAATTGAATAGGCAACTAATTCACGTTCATCCAGTCAAAACTCGACAGGGGGAGTTGAGAGATGATTATCAGGTTCTCTCTATTTGAATTATTGATTTGTCGAACAGCAGGCGGAAGTTGCCAGAGACCTTCTGATGACCTTTACCTCAACATGTCATTAATGTGTCAGGAAGTCCTTTAGGTCAGCTGTAACGTGCAATCTGTTCACAGCAGCTCGCTCTCATACAGGACTGCAAAGGTTTTGCTTTATGATCAGTCAGAGATCACTTACCCATTTGATGGATTTGTTGATTGCAGATCATCTTTGTTGTCCGGTAGCTGTAACCTGAAGCAGTGGAACAAAATCAAGGCTGTTTAGAGAAAAGAGGGAAATCTCAAGGGATGAAAATCCAGCTGAAAGGCCAGCTATTGTTCGAGCAACATGATCTTGAGAGCCATAGAAATGCGGACACTGATACATGTGGACACTCCCAGGCTACTACATTTCTTTGCAATGACTTGTTGAGGACATTTCTGCAGATAATAACTCGACAGTTTTGGGGAAATATGTCTGTGAAATCGGTCTGATATGGGAACAGACGTTTCACAGAGAGACTCAAAGCATTTACTTAAAAAAAACACAAAAAATTTAAACTGTAACCCAGAATTGTAACTCACCTGAAGTCTGTGATGATGGGATCCAATTCTGGACTATTTATGACTGACAACCTGGGAAAAGAAATAAAAGTCAGTCCGTGTATGACAGCATGTATGTAGAAGCTAAAATGCTAACAACTCAAATGTATCATTACACTGTTTATTAAATGTCTTATTAGCAGTGTGAGCTCACAGCTGATTGTGCCCGACTGTAAGAACAAATAAGTGAGTCACAATGTAAACCTACCCGCTCGGGGAGTCCCGGCCGTCAAGGGTGTCTTGTGCCTGCACGGCATCCCTGTGAAGAGGTCAAAGGTGGATTTAGAGAGAATGTAAGAATAGATCTCATGATGGTGAGAAGAGTAGGTGTGATTGGATCCTGGAAGTCTGATTCTGAAGATCTGAAGAGGACTCAAGAGTTTAGTACAAATAGTTTACACTAAAATTGTTACCAGCATAGGGAAGCTATATGTGATGAATAAAAAGACACCAAATGTTAGTTAAAAAAGTATGTATGTATATGTACTAAGGACGCAGTAACACAAAACTAAATGGATTGAAGCTGTTCATTGCTCATATTCTGTGATGTATTTTTCCTTATTATGATTTTTATGCACAAAAAAACTTTAAAATGTGCATGGATTAAGAGTGTCTGACAGAAGTTTAGGTGACGTTTGGAAGAGGTAAAACTATACAGTAATTCACAAGAAAAAAATAAAGCAAAGAAAAAAATCATGATTTGGTATAGCAAAATTTTGTTTTTGTTTTTTCATCTTGCAACCTTCTGTGACCTGACCTCCTTGGTTAGATCATCCCTCTCGTAAACATATTAGGAATATTTAAATATTGCTTTTTTTACACCTCATTTGTTTAGTTTTATTTACTCATAGTAGTTTGCAAAAATTATATTATGAATGCAGCTGCAGAGATGGGAAAAAACAGCAAAATAACAAAAAAAAGAAAAAGGAAACAAAACAAAAAGTGGATTTCAGCACACTGCTACTAAGCCTGCTTGACCACATCATGAATGTAATGTTGTCTAACAGGCTGCAGACCGGCAGGAACATACTGATTAAGACTTAATGAGAGCAGTTAGCTGGGTCATGATACCAAACATCTACAGTACAGTATACAGTATTTTTCCTATTGACTCACAGTGACTCACTTTTCTATAGATTTATTAGTTTCCTGTCAAATACAACTTTTTTTTCTTTTCTGAATGGTGAACAGTGGCAGCTTTTGTTACAGTGAGATAATAAGAGCCACCAGTAGAGAAACACAGTACTGAACTTCACACATCATAACAGAGAAGAGTGTATGTGATGATCTATGAGTGTCCTGAACATGTTGTGCTCTACGCAACAATCTGTGTGATGACAAACTAAAGTATCATACTTATAAAGTAGGTGCGATTAAACTCTCCCTGTTGGCCGCACTATGAAAACAAACAAGTACCGACAGGGCCAGGACTTGAACAGATTTTTCGGAAGCTCTCCCTCCTACTCACTTTTTGCTGTCATTTTTCTTCAAGCTGCTTCTCCAGTTGGTAATAAAACTCATTCCACAGCTCTGAGAGTCGGTGAAACAGCAGAATATCCCGGACAGAGCAGGTTTACACAGCGGGCATGGATGGACAGACAGACGGGGGAGAGGAGAGGAGCAACTCACACGGAGCTCACACTGATACTAACGCACCGGAATGAAACGCACAACAGCTGCGGTGCGTCTTCCTCCTTTTCTGACGTGGGAAGGTGTGTTGCTGTCATCACCATAATAATGACTTTCCTATTTAAATGCACTGTGATGGTGCTGCCGCCGGGTCCTGGCTTCATGGTCCTAAAGTCCTCCAGATTACGACACGGTTATCTTACACACTGCAAGTCTTAAAAATATGTTATTTCAATAAACAACATAATGCAAGTTAATATTAATAAATGGTGCCTTGGTTGGAATGGCATTATCAGCTATAATTACCGCCATATGACAGCAGTGCGGAGTAGCCACTGTGGGCTAGATAGTGGGATATGCTCACACATACACTAACATGCACTAAAAGGCACGCTGCAGGCCGGCTATGTCAACAAAGCACGGAGAGGACACACTCTTTACATAACAAATAGTTGTTTGATGCTATATTTATACTATGGATATGGTATCAAGCACCTTTAAAGGTTATATTGATAACATTTTTATGTAAACGAATATAAAAAAAAACTAAAAAAACATCCACAGGGCCTTTAGGTAGGTGCCGAATAAAAAATATAAAAAATATGTTATTATGAATTCATAATTTAAAAAAATGTCGGCATGTCCAAAATGAATGTGTTGTTTATCTCTGTGGAAGATATCTGGTTTGGTTCCCACTTCTAACAAGGCTTGTCAGCCAATAGTATAAGGACGTTGGTATCACGTGGTATCTCTGACTGATAAATGGCTGAGATTGACTGTAAATGCCTGGGAACGATTTCTTGTGATGTAAATGCAAATGAGGGAGGGATAATGCAACATCTAGTGGCTGAATTATGTCAATGTTATCAATAGCACCTTTAAATACTATATTTATATGCTGCATTTTAAATGTATTTTATTTTTAGCTTTTAAGCCAGCATGGGTAAGAAGTCCTTATCCTATAGTGCACAAAATATGGAAATTTGAACATCTAACATTACAGTTCCAGTGACCTTGTGGTGAGATTATTTTTAACAATTGCTGTTTCCAATGTCAATAATTATTTTATCAAAATAATAAGTATACTTTGAAGTATACTTTGATACAGATATTATGAATATTAACAAATGTATAGGCCTATTAATGATGTCCATGATGCTTTATCATGAAACAGGCTGTATTTGTGGTAATTTTAATGCTACATTCTTCTGCATGAAAACATACAACTCTGACCACGTTTTATGACTGTATGCTGGTGTTACTAGTTGCACATGTACATTTAATAAACTACTGTGGTTAAGTAAAAATTTGAGGTACTTTCCTGCTACTTTCTGTTTCTGCGACATCTCAGAGGGAAATTTTGTACTTTTACTCCACTATATCTGACAGCTAGGCCTATAGTAACAAGTTACGTAGATTTTACATACAAATCTCAGTTTCCTAATTTCAGCTTGTATAAAATAAGATGTGTTGCTATAGATTGAGCCACCCAGTACATGCATCATATAAAGTAGTTATGGTTGAATCCACACTGACCAGCAAGATAAATGCCACTTAAACATGAATGAATAATAATTCAATAATATACATATACGAATATATTTTGTTGATAATATTTCTGTATATGTAACGTATTCAGATTCTTCACTTTAGTAAAAGTACCAATAAAACAATGTAAAATACAAGTAAAACTCCTGCATCAAGAACCTTACAAAAGTAAAAGTACATAAGTACCTGTATTAACAGCAAAATGTACTTTGCCCCACTAGAGTGTTACATTATGTGTTACTGGATCATTAATAGACATGCATTATTATGTGTAGGCATAATTTTAATGTTGTTGGTGAAGATGGAGCTCATTTTAGTTACTTTATGTACTGTTGGGTAGTTTAATCTATAACAGTGCATCATATTCTATAACAGTGCATCATATTCTATCAGCTAATTATGTGTTTTGGATGTTTCAGATAGTGAAAAGTACAATATTCCCTTCTGAAATGTAGTGGAATAGAAGTATAAGGTAGCATATAAATGAAATATAGTACAAGTACCTCAAAAATGTGTTTAGCTACAGTACAAGTAAATGTTCTTAGTTACTTTCTACCACTGCTTTTACTCAACTAAACATTTCAATACAGGACTTTTTCTTGTAATGGTGTATTTTTGAAAAATGCGGTATTGCTACTTTTACACAAGTAAAGGAAAACTTCTTCCACCACTGATGGTTTAAGACAGTAACATGATTTGATCCCAGTAAGAACAAACAAACTGCAAAACTACACGTTTAATATTTATTCTGTTTCAATTAAATGCATTACATATTCTGGCCAAACCTCCAAATAATGATTTTGTTTCTTACACGTTAGAAAATACAAAATAAAATACAATTAGCTTGAGTTTTAAAAAGCCTTTATGGGTAAGCCTAGACACATAAGTGGTTCTTGATTTGTAAAAGGAGTCTGTACAAATTAAAGTAACGTGTCAGGTGGCCTTTAAATGTGAGAGAATTAAACTGTAGCATGACAAGAGACTCGGCTTTGACAGTGAAGAAGAGACGGACAACTCCTGCTCTCTTGTATTTACAATAAACATGAACTGCGATATGAGACGTACTGAGTAGGAAGTGTAGCCTCGACCACAGACAGTTAACTGGTTGAAAATGAGAAGAGGAAACTATGACGATGCTCATTCTTTACAAGGCTGAAAAGAGAAAAAAATAACAGGAAGAAGTGTCCAAAATGTTGTGCACTGTTTGGTCAGAAATCAGCAAAGGAAATGAAAACAAACACCTCCTGCTCTTCAACCCGAGCCTTCCCTTGTTCAGAAACCGTCTATCACAGTTTAGCACTCAGTGTTAGTTCATTTTCTGGGAGAAAACACTAAATTACCTAGCAAGAAGAAGAAGAATCACTGGCCGGCCAACAGCTGTATGGGTCTTAAATATCGGCTGTGTGGATGCAGTGCAACAGGGGGCGTTTATCCTCACAACACCAGCAAGTAAAATCCCCCACAGAGCCTGAAGTGCACAGACAAGAAGACAAACTGCTCCACCAAAACGCAGAGACGCTAATCAACTTTTACTGACTTTGTGTAAGACTTTCAAATCCAGTTAGTCTCTCAGAGAGGAAGCATCTCCTGAAAAAAAAAACTTCTTGGAAAGTTAAAAAGTTCACACAAATGCTAACAAAAGAAGCACCCAACACTTTGAAATGGGATCTAGTGTGACATTTGTGAAATGGATATTGACTACTTGAGGAAGTTGATCTATATTTTAATACACTTCTCTCATTAATAATCCAGCATCCATGCTACTGAAGGGTCATTCAGCGAGATGCTGCTTTAGGGAGACTGCTGTGTGCCTAACCCTGGATCAATCAGGATTAACAATTAATTACTATTAACACTATTCATTTAATGTAAGAGTAAACAGAGCAGGTAAAGTGTTTTTCCACACTCATACATTCATCTATGACAACCCAGTTTCTGTTTTTGTACTTATGTTTGTCTGCTAATTCACCTGTTTTGCAGCCACATTTCAGCAAAAAATAACTTGTTTCATACTAATTAAAAGATAACAAGTATTTGGTGTTGGACTCGAATGTTCATCTCTCAAAAAAGCAGTTCTTGTTTTGTGCAATCCCTTGTAGTGTGCCCTGAATTTTAATGCGAATTAACATCTAATCATTACATGTAATAGTTGTAGTTTCATTCCTTTCAGTTATCTCCCAAGAAACACATTTTTTAACATCGACAGAACAGAAGGGATGCATTACAGAAATGTAAAAGAAATCAAAGTATCTAGAAGCTGAATGTGGTAGCTGTGATGGATTTGTTCGATTTTAGTATAAATCTGCACATGCGTTTCGAATATCAGAGGACTGGTGGCTTCCAGTTAAACAAGTACAAATGTTGAATTCTGTCACGCTATCCTGGACAAATTTTTTAAAATCTCATAGGCCGTCTTCCATCACACGGGACTAGAAAAGTACATGGTCACTCCATTTCAAAAAGTTTGTTACAGTGCCTCAAAAAACACTATTTTTCCCAGCTTATGGTCTTGAAACTACAGTTCAAGTTTCATAAGAGCTGGAAGGAAATTAGGGGGGGGGGTTAGGGATCTTCAAAATTAGCAAGTCTATTTCTAATTAAAGGAACAGTGTGTAGCATTTAGGGGGATGTATTGGCAGAAATGGAATATATCATTAATACATATGTTTTCTTTAGTGTATAATCACCTGAAAATAAGAATCGTGTTTTCGTTACCTTAAGGCCCTGACACACCAAGCCGACGGTCGGCCATCGGATAGTTTCGGGCCGGTGAGCGTCCATCGGCCTAGTTTTTTTCGGTATGTCCCGCATCATTGCCTCTAGTTTTCCCGTGTCAGAGTTTTTTTCAGCATATTGAATCGGCGGTGGCGCCCGTTGGTGAAAGAAAGCACTCTGATTGGCGGTTCAGCTTAAACGAATCAGTGCACGAGAAGAGAAACGGAAGTGAGGAAAGCAAGCCAACGAGTAATGTCAAGAGGAAAAACACAGAAGGCTCTTCTCATTTTTCATCTAAATCTCATCTGATCATTCCAATACACGGATAATTTCACAACGACATGGCCATCTGGAATGAAGCTAAGTCCTCGGTCTTCCGGTTTCTGTTTTTGAATGACAAATACAGACTACCGCTGCCTGTTGGTAGTGAGAGTTATTTCATCCCACGCAGGTGCTGAACATACAGTATGTGGTGTTTGGCCGTCGGCTGAAGTCTTTGCGGTGTGTTCGACTGCAACTTTTTAGCCAAGACAAAGGCGACGCAAGGCGACGCAACTGGTGGCCTTCGTCACCGCTAGTTCTTTGATGCCGGGTTGATGCGTCTGGGCCTTTAGAATGAGCCGTTTATATCAACACAGAGAGCGGGTCCTCTTCATGGAGCCGGCCGCCATGTTTCTACTGTAGCCCAGAACGGACAAACCAAACACTGGCTCTAGATAGGGTCATTCATCAGCCACCGTAGTTCCCCTACACGCTTGGCACACGGGAGAAGTTTCAGTTGGTAACAATCTTCAACCTCACCACTACATTCTGTCAGATCCTACACACTGCACCTTTAAAGAAATCTCATGATATTCTCAATGTAACGTCAGAAGCTAGTGAGCCGAGTTTAATCAAGTGTAGTGAGTACTGTTAGTGGATGAAGACAGGACTTTGACAAGGCCGTTTCAATCTAGTTTTGAGTGCATTAAATAAATTACATTCTGGAGAGTTAATGCGGCATTTGTAGCCTGGTGTTGCAATCAACGGAGCGATCTCTAGATCCATATTCACTGCATTTCATTTTCAACAATCCATTCTTCAGAGCATACATCTTCCATCTTGGTCCTCTCCCGACAAAACAAGACCAACAGGATGGAAAGACACAATACTGCAATGCCACAGAACCGTGAACACAGTCTGGGGAGAAAGATTCAGAGATAGGTTTATTCTATAAGAAAGTCTCTTCATGGGGTCAGCAGGTGCTGCTGAATCAGTCCTATACAGTCCCCACTTTGCTTTGGTGCTTTCTGGGCTGGGCCAGGCTGTGCCGTGCCGTGCCGAGCCAGGTCAGTGGACGAGGGGAGGGGAGGGGAGGAGAGGGGGGGAGACGAGCTCCTCAGGAGAGTTCAGACTTGCTGAGTGCGATGGCCAGCTCCAGGTCCTCTTGTTCCTGCTGGGTGAGCCTGGCAAGTCGCTCCTTTTCCTCTCGCTCGCTCTCGCGCTTTGCCCACTCTATCATGTCTTCTTCCGTTGGATACTGTTCCATGAACAGAGAAACAAACAAACACACACAAACACACACAAACACACACACACACACACACACACACACACACACACACACACACACACACACACACACACACACACACACACACACACACACACACAAGGGGGAAGGAGAAAACACACATACGCAAAGAAATATAGAGGGAAAGGAGAAACAAACAAACACATATACAGTTAACAAATTCTCAAAGGTTAAAAACAACTTATTCTTAGAGCCTGCTGATAATAACAGCAATAATATAATGCATGCCATTACCATTAAGCTTATGAGCTTCATAAAGGAACTGCTGATTGCAGGACCGTTGTATTACATTTCACAGGTTTTGTCGTTTTTTTTTTGTGTCTGGCCCTGTGACATCATCCCGTTCTCATTCCCAGGGCGTTAAATACAGAGGCTTTGTTACAGCCGTCGGCGTTTGGTACCGCAGCACAAGGCACCGTTTAGCGCCGGTATGAAATGCACCGGGTGTTCCTTTAACTATAATGTAAACCCATCTGTTGCAACGGTAAATGCTTTGGCAAAGTGCGCCGGGAGTGTGGTGACGTAGTTTAAAGAGCGAAAAGACACACGGGAGGGGAGGTGGATGCGTCCAACAAACACAAGGCTTTCATCCAGGAGACAGCTGTTCGTGTCCTGTGTTCACCACGTCAAGTTTCATTTTCACTGTACAAACATAGTAGTTTTAAGCCCAACCATGTATTTCTTTCCTAAACCTAACTATGGTGGTTTTGTTGCCTAAACCTAAAATGCCGCCAAGGGGCGTGACAAAGCGGCGGTATGTGATAAGTTGGGATGAGAACGTGTTGGTTACATCCATCAAGGATTTATTATTGTCATTATACAATACAGGATTGCACAATGACATGTAGTTGCAGTATGTAATGTAAAGTAATCATGATTACAGGAATAATATCTCAGAGGGATTTTTTTGGTCAATATGGGTACGAGGGTGTAAAGCCCAACTGATACTGTATTTCTGAGGCCAATATCAATATATCAGGTGACAACATATCGGTCAATATTTGTTGTCTTTTTGACTAAATATAGACAAAATAATGTTTATAATAAAGTAATTTTTGATGAATTTTGAGGTAAATATTGGGGTAATTTGGCAGTAATTCCAAAGAAATTTCAAATCGGTTACTTGCTAATTGTCACCTAATTACCATGAAATTTGCGTACCTGTAAAATGAAGTGCCAAAAATGGCATTTGTAGGTTCACAACAAACAAAAGACGAAAGACGAGAACTTTAAAATACACAGAACGCTGGTTAAGACGGTGAATCATTACAGAACGGACAAGCACTGTGCCGACAGTTTCATTATTCTCAATGAACGACAGACAGAAGCATCACAGTGTGGATCAACCCATGCAAATGAAAGTAGGCAGCGATGACGAAGTTCACTAGCAGGTGTTTTAGAGCTGATGAGTGACGCAGAACATGCATGATGAGAACATTTAAGAAACACCTAATGGATTTAGTAGAGAACATGCATTTATTACTTGTAGGTGGAACATCCCACTGCTGCTTTTAAATATGAACGAAATCAGACATCAATAGAGTACTTAGCAAGAGAGGACTGATGCGTTTTATTGCTAAACTAAAAGAAACCCTTCACATATCTGGAACTTTTGTCTTTACTGAAGTGATTTGATGGGATTCTGTCAAAATACTTGAAAGGACCAGACTGGTGTTTTTGCATGTTTCAGCCCATTTAGTAAAAATTCTCTAGATCTTATATCATTGCCAAACATTTACCAAAGCATGCCACTCTGTAGATTATTGGATATAAAAAATGTTTTTACTTTCCATGAGGCCAATACGGTCTCAAAATATATATAAATATGAACTTTCAAAGACAAACTTGCTTGAAATAAAATGATCACAAATAATAACGTCTCTACCTTCATTGCTGTGCAAAAATTTACAAATCAATCCATGCTTACGATGGCTCAACAAAGCAGCAATGACAGAACTGAAAAACAAAAGTAGGATGCTTGAAAGGTAGAAAATGATCTTAAATTTAAAGCATGCTTTGGGAAATGTCAGCGGTAATTAAGGCTGCACGATTTTGAAAAAATATCTGATTGCGATTATTTTGACTGATACTGCAATTGGGATATGATTTGCAATATTGGAGGGAATGATCAATTTTACATCATTATTCTCATTTTCATTGAAAAACATTAAAATGATTATGGTGTGATTTTTGTTTGGATCTGTACCAAACAAAGAGGTTTTGAAGATGATGTGTAGGCCAGGACATCTCTGCAACGCCCCAATATTTAATTTAAAATCCTATTTGGCATTTCGCATTTAACAAATACTGCAATTTTAACAAATACTGCGATTTGAAAATTGCAGTAGGCCATATTGAAATTTCGATAAAATTTTGATTAATTGTGCAGCCCTAGCGGTAAAAATATAGTCACAACTAAATTAACTGAAAATGCAAAATTGTGTGGTCCTTTAAAAGCTCAGGCATTCTGCAGATAGTGACGTCATGGATGCACATAGAAGCCAGAGATGGTGCCCTTTATTCAACTCTTTATTTAACTTTTTTGACAGAGGTGGAAAGACACAAAGAAAGAGAGAGAGAGAGAGAATACAGGCGATCTGCTTCTCCACAACACACTGCCAACCAGACAAGGGCTGAATGAACTGATAGGTGGAGGAGGTTGATGGATAAACAGATGGATGCATGGATAAATAAATAGCGGCGTGTATAAAGAAAAAAAAATAAACACGGATTTGAGGGATGACGGAGGCGGTGGTGTGAGTGAATGACACACAGTTAGTGCGTGCAGGTCAAGGGGTTCGACAGGGACATGCGGGTGCATTCATGTGATGGGAGAATCAACACCGTCTCTTAATAAGTGTCATCCATCCCAAATTCACAGCGTGACAGTACATTTCTATGCAGTATTATGAAAGGAAGAGTTGAGAGGATTTTAATACTGTTATCAATTTCTTCCTGATATATTAACAAGGGTTCACCCCATGTTTAGATGACTAATGATACTACAATGACTAATTCTCCCGTTTGTTTTTTTATAACTTCTTTTGTGTTTTGGATGTTAGATATATGACTACTTGCACATATTTTAATGAGTGAGTAGAAAACAGACAGGGAACTATAATTCCCTTTTTCTTCTCGGTTAAAGCAATATAATTATTACAACCACCTGGCTCTTGAGAAGTAATTACTACACGCATCATTTCTCCAAAAAAGGCATCTGTTATGCAGCTTAGCTGCTACAAATTTGTCCTGGAGCATATTTAATCTATGAGTTTGTAAAGCAAAGATTGTTTCATGAAGCTTCAAGTTTATAGGATGAAACCATAGACTGTATATAAAGATGGACGGCGTGACAGCTCCCCAAAAGTGAAGCCAAAGCATCTCGATCGCCCCCTGGTGGCTGGCTGCAGTATAGGTCATAAATCCCACCTCCTCTATGTTAGTGGATGGGACATGGGCCAAACTAAAAAGTCAAAGTAAATGTCAAATACACTTTTACTAAAGATGGTTTCTGTAATTTTAGGTAGTTCTTATCACGCTCATGTATGTTCAAGTGTTAATATTTCTGATAAGTTTGGTTTTAATTAGTTATCTGATGCTATAAAAAGGAGGTGAGACGTCATGATTGAAAGCTGTGATTGACAGCTGCTCTGAGTGAAGTAGCTGCAGTCGGAGGCTCAGGAATTGTACGATAGAGGAGATATAACTTTAACTTTCCATAACCGTCACAAGTCTGTGTCATAGAACATGTGTCAATTTGATCATAGATGTAGTTATAGAGATATTATGGTTAGTTGTTGTGTCTTTCTAGCCAAACAGCTACCGTGATGCTAACGTAGCAGCTAGGTGGCTCACGCTAACAAGCTGCGGCCGTGCTCGGCTCGTGATTGGCTCAGGCGGGACCTCGATACCGCAGCTCCAGCCCCCCCCGATCACTCTGGCTCCAAATGACGTCAAAATCTCAAGATGGCAGCTGCCGTACCCGGGATATTTTGGTTTCACTTTTGTACAGTGGGAGGAAGTGGAGACGCGTCATCTATCTATATATAGCTATACAGTATGTCTATGGTTGAAACAGTCTGAAATGGGATCTCACTCATGATGCGGCAGGCACCACTCTGCATCTCATTAGTCAGCTGATGTAATACCTTTACGCCACAATTGTGCCGACATATTGACTTCGAGCCCAGTTGCTGGTCAGACCCAGAATAAACACTTTTAGTGTGAAAAGGTGCATAAAAAGAAAAGTTTCTCAATGAAATATCTCCTTTTAGAGTGAAATGTGAACATGCACAGGCTGTAATGTCAGTGTGCTGAGTTGGGATGGCCGAGAAAAGCCAAATACAAGCAGCCTCTCATCTCTCCATTCACTGCCAAACATTATGAGCGACTTGCTATCATAACGATATTATAGACGTGTGTAATCAATTAATATGTAACAGAACTTGTGTCCGTTACTACAAACATGTTGCAGAGTTTAATATATCAATGTATCTATAATTGCTATGACATTTCCTCATAAAGTAAGACAGTGCAACTTCAATCATGGGGCTTAAATTAAGTGCAATCCCAATATAAATCAGTAACAAAAAATAATTACAAGTATAAAGAATCTTTACATGGAAAAAAAAAATATTGCATTCCTAATAAAGAGCTAAAATATACACCAGCGGCACACAGGATGCAAGAAAAATAAACTCAACTATAGAAGATTTAATAGCTTATGTTAGCTTAGCTCAAGAAAACGAGGTTATCAAATCAACAAATGTAGCATCAGGAACTTGTGCTACTATGTGACACTTTGAATGAGCTGATTAGTTCACCTCTTTGGGACTTTTTAAAGGCAGTGGATGGAGCGATTTATAAAGCCGGCCTGATTTGCTTGGTGGTTGTGACTTGATTAATTATTAGCAGGGGAAAAAAAAGAGAAGAGGGCAGTGACTATTGAGAGTCAGGTGAAGGTGAGGGAGAGGGCGAGGTGCTCACTTTGTCAAAGCTGGCAAATCGGTCAGCTTCCCGTGCGTTGTGGCGAGGAGGGGAGGAGGGGGCGAAGGGGTCGGCTAAAGGATCCTTGGCAGGCAGGGAAGAGGAGGAGGAGGAGGAGGAGGAGAAGTCTCCTGAGGGCTGCTGGAGGAATGGCCCTCGTCGCTGGAAGGTGTCAGACGACTCTGTCCGAGAGATGGACGATCTCTTACCTGATAGGACACAGACACAAATGTTAATACTGACACACAGAATAAGTCATACTGTAGAAAATATAATACTACTTAAAGGGTAACTTCAGTATTTTTCAACCTGGACCCTATTTTCCCATGTTTTTGTGTGTAAGTGACTAATGGGGACAACAATTTCTGAAATTGGTCCAGTGTTGAGGGATAACGCTGTAACCGGCAGCCGCGAAAGGAGCTGCGAGGGCAATTGAGCAGCGTCAATGTAACGTTAGGTTCACTAAAAGTGCTTTTTTTAGCCACTGACAGGCTCAGATAGTTATTATAAGTGCCTGACAACATTATGGACAGGACCCTTCAGAGAAATAAAACGTTTTTTCTTACCTTTCACTTGATCCGGTCTGTTTGTTATTGTGTCCAAGTCCCGCTCAAGGAGAAGTCTCGTTGTGAAATCTGAATATCCGTATACTCTGGCTCAAATAAATACGGGTGGCCATTGAATTCAAAGACCTCATCGACATCGTCGAAATCTAAATATTCAATCCTTTAGATAACACTAAGCTACACTTTCTGTACTCCAACACAACAAACTCTGCCTGGCTGGCTCTCGCGTTTCCACCATGGATGTATTCCACTATTCCACTATTCCACTGTTGTCTTCTGGCAACACGTCACCTCGCCAGATTTCAGAACGAGACTTCTCCTTGAACGATACTCTTTCCATAACACTTATAAGACTTGTGCACTTAATAACAATCAGAGCCTGTCATGGCGAAAACAAGCACTTTTAGTGGACGTAAATGACGGTACCAGCTTGCCCCAATAGCACCACATTGTAGCCCGTGAGCAGCTGCCATCTACAGCGCTCTCCCTCAATACTGGACCAATTTCAGAAATTGTTGTCCCCATTAGTCAGGTTGAAAAATAAGTTACCCTTTAATACACCCTGAAATGACTGATAAGAGCACTACAATTGACATTTTCATGGTAAGTACTGACCTGGAGGTGGAGGAGGTGGTCTAGTTGGCGTACCCGTTTTTGGGGGCAGGGCTGGGGGCACATCGGGGCCGGCAGACTGGCTTTCTTCCTGGAACAGGTTCTTATTGTTGAGGCCAAACTGGTCAGCACCGTTTGACTGCAACAGAAGGTTCACACCAAATCAAATGCATACAATAATATTATAGTACAGTAAAAACAGAAGAAGAAAAAATGAAACAGGGAGAGGCTGCTGTGAGTGCACCTCTGATAGCCAATTTTGTGATTTGTTGACTTTATTCAGGGTGCTGTACGGTACCTTTAGTGCATATTTGCTGTTTTAAAAAAATACTGCAAAAATACTCTCATACGAGGGCATCATTAATCAATATGTCAAAACAACATTTTTAGAACACCCTTTCTAATAATTTATGATATTGCAGATCAAATATTGCTGCTTGTTGTGTGTACTAAATGATGAGTTTGGTGTCCAATTCCTCCACAGGGGAGAATTGTGTTCCAGCTATTTCCTCCCAAAAACCACAACATACTGGTTTTGCTACATACCGATTTGACAGCAGAAGGGAGTTCACTGTGTCGCAACAATTTCTATTTTATTACTCTATTTTACCACCGACTAATATTCTGCATGTGTCACTCTACACTGAGCGTTATTTCAGCACTGTGTAGTGTGAAGCACGGGGCATGAACAACACCTCTTGATTACCTTTGTCAAAGCACTGAAATCTGCAAAGCCGCCTCCAAATGACTCATTACCAAACACAGCAGCAAACGGATCTGAAACACACGAGCACATAAAAGTCACTGAGCGTATAAACTTGGCAACACTCATACAGACACTGTAGGTTTTGTAATTTCAACAGCTGCAATGACCTCTGTCTCCAGAGGGGGGCGCTACACCACAAGTCCTACCTGGATCAGAGCTGGCGTTTACTGTCGTACCACCTGGAGCGAACGGGTCATTGGATGCTGCAGTGTCCTTCTAAAAACAGAACATAGAAACACGCAGTATTTAGCATATTGTACAATAAACTCTGCTGTGGACGTGAATATCCTCAGACGTAATTTGATTAACTGGATCTATAAGTTATGTACATCATATAAAAACAAACAAATTCAGATTTAGCAGAAACTGCAGCAATCACAGTATTTGCCTTATTTAATTTGTCTAGTTTTCCAGGTCTATACTGACTTGACAACACTAAATGTTTGTTTCAAATTCTACCTGTTCCTTATGATTATTATTGTGGAAGGAAGACCTGCTCAAGACTGCAGCATGAAAAGTTGCAGACAAAATAATACAAACTCAGATATAAAGATAAATTAATACTCTATTGCACTACAATACTAGTAATACCTAATATTAAAAACAAGGTTTCTGTTATTACTTCTTGTCATTTTTATAACTCTGACTTACAATTCAGTGATTCAGGTTTTTTTTTAAACAGAATTTGTTTTTTGGAAATCACAGGTATATTTGCGTAAAATAAAAAGTTTGGTTAGATGATGAAAAATAGACTTTTTGTTCAACTGGTTAAAATTAAAATATAGGCAGGTTATCTGTGATATTTACAAAAATTACTGATTTACACAAACCTTTAACAACATTAGAGCTGCATTGACAAATCGATTAGTCGAAAAATAATAGCTAACTATTTTGATATTATATTAAAGTAGTTTTATTATGCAAAAATGTCAGAAAATGCTGTTTGCAGTGTCTCAAATATGAAAATGTCCTGCTATTCCCTGTTTTATATCATATTAATGTGAATATCTTTAGGTTTTGGACTAACAAAACAAGACATTTAAAGACATCACCTTGGACTTTGAGAAATTGGGATGGACATTTTTCACTATTTTCTGACATTTTACAGACAAAACGATTAATCGAGAAAATAATCGGCAGATTAATCAATAATGAAAATAATTTTTAGTTGCATATTAAGAATTCCCAATAAATTTGGGAGTGCATTGTGACCAGGTTGTACAGCAGGCCTACTCACCACGGCCAGCTCATAGGAGGGTGGAGAGCAGCTGAAGGGATCCGTCCCTCCGTCCTGAGAACCAAATGGATCCGCCTCCCCGGTGGCGTTCACTTTGCCTCCAAACGGGTCCGAATCGGCCACATTGTTCCCTGCGGAGCTGAATGGATCCTTCGATGCTGAAGCAGGATTGGTAGGTTTGGAGGTGAAGGGATCCGGACCTGCTGCTGGCGCCGCTGCTGCGTCATTCGGCTTGGCTGCAAACAGGTCTGGTTCTGGCGCGCCAGTAGTGGTACCAAATGGGTCAGCTGAGGCAGAGAAAGGGTCGTCTGAGGAAAAGGGGGCGCCGGAGGCCTGGAAGAAAGAGTCTGCAGCAAACGGGTCTGACCCTTTGAACGGATCTCCTCCGAACGGATCTGATTTAACAGAAACAGATACAAAGTGTGACCATTTGATATTGCAGACTTGTTTGTCTGATAACACATCGAATACATATTGATGCATTTTTTAGGATTTGTTTCACATGAAAGAGATTAGTTTGCCTGTTCATCACTTTCAAATAGGGGTTTAACTTGGAGAACTTACCTGCAACATCTGCTTTTCCAAATGGATCATCTTTGAATGGATCGTCTAGAAGGTTAAAAAATATCTAACTACATTGAGGCTTTGGTACAAAATATATAAAGATAACACTGTTAACCACATCATTCTGAAAGTACCTAAACACTTAAAATGTATAATAAATACAATTAAATCTGTAAAAAACATCAATACAAACAAACCGTGTATTTGTAAGCTGTTAACTAAACTTTAGATGTTTGTGGAGACTCACGGTCAGTAAAGGGGTCTGAATGGAAGAAGTCCATCTCAGGCAGGGAGGGAGGGCTGGTCTGAGGCGGCATAGAGCGAGGGCCGACCTGAGGAGGTAACGAATGGTTGGTCGTGGTTTCTGGGGACTCTGCTGGCTCCTGTTTTCTCTCTGGCTCTGGCGATGCAACCTGTTGAAGAGCGACAGGGTTCTGCTGACAAGCTTGAACGCTACAGTAAATGATGTGAACGTTGTGTGTTTACACTACACATGATTAATTAATCCCTAAAAACCTCAGAGAAACATGGGTTAAACAAAGGTCTACTCAGGGTCTTTACCTTTGGTGGGCTCTCTTTAGGCGATTCCTCTGCATCATCTGTGACCTCCGAGGAGACGTCGGGTGTCGGGCTACCGTGTTCCTGGAGATATGAGAGGACAACACAGCATTAACTAGTGTTACTTAATTTTTCTGCCATTCCCCCTTTAGAGGAATGATACACTTCTACCTCAGATTTATCAAACTACTTGTTTTATTGATGTGACTGGGATGTAATGCTTCTAAATTTCTTCTTAATTTGTTGGGTCTCTTCATACTGTGAGCTGCCAGAGTTTTCAGACATAAAGTACATGCTTGTCTCTCCTCACCTCCCACCGCATTCATTATTAGCCTATTTATATTTATATAAATGTAAATGATGGTGCTGTTGGATTGCTGCAGACTGCCTGTGGTAGAGTAAACAGTTTTTGACCCCAGTTAAAATGCTGTTTTTGAAAGGCTAAGTACCAATAAATATGGACTGAAGCAGAATATTTTGTTAGATAAAATATGGTGTGAATTTTGGAAATGATTAAATCTATCTTTTTTCAATTAAATATTACTTTTGGACTGAGGCAATTACAGAGACGGATGGAGCGCCGCGTCTCTCGCTCTGTCTGTGTTTGAGAGAGAAGGGGGAAGAGAAGGTGGAAGGTAATGTTTCTATAAGTTATTATTATTATTATTGTTATTATTATTATTATTATTATTATTATTATTATTATTATTATTATTAATAATAATAATAATAATAATAATAATAATAATAATAATAATAGTAACTGGAGGTTTTCACAACAAAAACAGTTGTAGTAGGAAGTGATAGGTCGGCTTTACATTGTCTTATTTCCATCTATAAAAGGATTGATAACTAAGGCGAGTGTATTTATTGCCCTCACCATGTTCTCCTGTGGCTTGGCGAGGGTCGACCGATTATTGTATATCTCAGAGGAGGCTAGACTAGTATAGAGATCATCCAACGCATCGTGTTTCAACTTTTCCTCCTCTGGAGACTTTGGACTCTCTTCCTCCTTCTCTTCTTCCTCTTCTCTCTCATTCACTCCTTCTTTCTCTTTTTGATCTGAATGTTCTTTCTGCTGACTGAAGACAGCAGCTGGTTCTTCTTCCTTCAGCTCTTTAGGCTGGTCCTCCTGGAAGAGGTCCTGCTGGAAGGGGTCCCCCTGGTGCAGCTCTGCAGTGGGGCCTGCTGATCCGTTGACCATGACGGGAGAGTTGTCCTCCAGGGCTCTCTTCCAGCTGAGCTGGGCAGTTACTGACCTCTCCTCCACCTGAAGGTCGTTCACTTTCTGCTGAACCTGAAGAGAGCAGGGAGATGGAGAGGTTCAAAGAGAGAAGTAAAACGTAGGTCCTATTTTCTGCGGAGATTCCCACAAACCGACCTGTGCAACTTGTGTAAAGGAGTCGCGGACAGACTCTTGCAGAGGTGTGAGCTGCTCCTGAGCGGCCTGGACCTTCTCCTGCAGCCTCCTGCTCTCCTCCTGCAGAGCGAGGAGCTCCTCTCGGGCCTGGACCAGCTCCTCCTCAAACTGACAAATCTTCTGCTCCTGCTCCTCGTGCTCTGACTGCAGCGATGAAATCTGTGTCAGATGTAATCATTATGTATAAGCTAAGGGAATGGACTGGAATGGGTTATCAATCTATACAACTGATGTGCTTTGCTAGTGGCCAGTCATTTCTGTAGTTACATAGCTTTCCAGTATTGAAATAGATTAATTAGTTGTTAAAAGGAAAAATCTACCAGACCGACCAGATGGGTCTCTTGGTTGGTCTGCTGGCGAATATGAGTCAGCTGCTCCTCCAGGGAGGCTTTCTGTTGGTCCAGCTCGTCCAAGGCATCCTGGACCTTCTGACGCTGAGACTGGAGCCGCTGCAGCTCCCCGCTCTCCCTCGCCACCTCACCCTGTAAGTCCTGCACACATCGAACCAAAGAGGAGACAGAAGGAAATAAATGTGTGCTTATTCTAGGGCTGACCTGAATGCTTCGAAGTTTCGACCACTGCCATAGTATTTGACCTCCAAATCACTATTCAAATGCTTCGTTTTTTAATATTTTTTACATTTTTTTTAATAATAATGTATAAATCCCATAATAGACCATGAAATAACGAGTAATCCCACAACATTATTCATTATTCATATTCAACATTAATTATTATTAGTTATTCCCAGACGGATATCGCCGTTTGTCGTGTGTAATGGTGTGTGTGTGTACAGTAGTGCGGCAGCGGCGCTGTCCCGGGTACTGAAATGGGGGAGATGGAGACAGACAGACAGGAGAACATGTCAGCCGCCGCGCTGCGCTGCTCCGTGCTGCTTCGCGAAGCTTCGAATACCTTCCAATATTTCTCACCGAAGCTTCAAAGCCTAAAAAATGGTATTTGGGGCAGCTCTAATTCTTTCCAACCAGACAAACCTTGGTAAAAAAGAAACAGGAGAGAGATGAAGAGGGAGCTCAAATAAAAGACTTTAATTACACAGATTATTAAATATATGGATAATTAAGGAAAGGAATACAAGGGACTCTTTAATCTTCCAGGTCCTCAGAATGCGGAAGGATAAGAAAACATCCAACATGCAAAATTGAAATCTTTTTTTACACTGCAGCAGACACTGAGAAAAGGGACAAAAAGAAGCGTGTGCAAAACATGATGAAAGGAAGAAGAAATAGGTGAAGGTTAAGAGGAGGTCAATTATTTTGTGAAAAGGGCAGAACTTTGGGCCTTCTGGTAATCTAGTGGTCTCAAGCAAATACCAAATAATCACTGGCTTGATTCTGGCCGACCACCTCTGTTTCATGTCATTCCCTCTATCTCCCCTCGTTTCCCAGTCTCTTTCTACGGTCTAATAAAGGCAAAAACTACAAAACAAATAAGTGGAATTCACACAAGAACTTGTGACTAATCAGCAGAGCGGAAGTGGCACAAAACGGCCACTGCTTCCAGTCAACAGAGACACCGACATCTTACAAATTCAAATGAGGCCAACTATAGCAGCAGTCTTTACAAGGCAGGCTAATAATCAGAAATATCTCGACCAGTCTGACATGTGAACAAAAACAGTTTGACAGGTTACATCATCGCTACACGTTAGTCTGTGTACAGGATGAAAACGAGGGTTAACATCCTCTTGTCCTTCTTTTGTTTATTTTCTAATTTGAAGGTTTTAATGCCAGCATTACAGTCCAGAACAACTGTTGTCACGTGAACAATGAATACTACCACAAGTAGGTACACAAGAGAAAACAAAATACTGCAGGTAAAATAGAAGGAGGTTGCATAATGATCGCAGTAGAGCTGCAGCAATTAATTGATAAATTGTTTAGTTGTCAACTATCAAACGAATCGCCAAATATTTTAAAAAAACTCTACCTCAGTTCTTATCCCGCATTATATTCCATATTTGATATTTCTTAATCCCCTGGTCTCGACTGTATATCTCCTATATTTTATTATCCAGCACTCTATCACTTTTTGCACTATATTCACATTTTTAATAGTCCCATATCTCAGTTGTTACCCTGCACTATATTCATTTTTAACAGTTTTCTTCATCTCCTGGTATTTTTATATCTGGTATATTTTTTTATACTTTGTACAACTTACTTGTGCCTTTTTACTAATATGTTTGCACTATGGAACTGAGATGCTGGTAACTTGAATTTCCCTCGGGATCAATAAAGTTACTATCTATCTATCTATCTATCTATCTATTTTGATAATTGATTAAACGGTTCGAGTAATTTTTTAATAAAAAAAAGTCAAAATTCTCTGATTCCAGCTTCTTAAATGTGAATATTTTCTGGTTTCTTTACTCCTCTATGACAGTAAACTCAATATCTTTGAGTTGTGGACAAAACAAGACATTTGAGGACGTCGTCTTTGGCTTTGGGAAACACTGATCGACATTTTTCACCACTTTCTGACATTTTATAGACCAAACAACTAATCGATTCATCAAAAAAACAATTGACAGATTAATCAACGATGAAAGTAATCGTTAGTTGCAGCCCTAGATCGCAGTCAGTGTTACTTGACACATTTGTGTAAATATAGGGTTATCCGTTTATTTAGACGGACGACTAAAATACTCCAAAAGCTTCTGAAAACTGTATGAGGACAGAAAAGGAGCGGAGAGAGGGAGGGAATGAGATGCATCAAAGGTCTCTGGCTGGAAATGTACCTAAGAGGTTTCATTTTTTGAGCAGTCTTCCAATATGGTGCTTTCAAGTGCAAATGTATATACACCAGAAAATTTTCGTTTTGCACCCGACTTTCAAGTGATGGATGTCAGAGCTCCCCGCCACCACGTGAGACTGCCACAAATAAATTCTCAACCTTTGAGAGAAACACTGCAGGGGAAGTCTTAGCATGGAGTCTGTCACGACAGCCAAAAGCACACAATATGTGATGTCCGGGATATATTTAGAAAACGCAATACAGTGTTAATAGCCAAAAGCACCTGAGGGCAACCCTGCAGTGCAGCTAAGAAGTTCAGCATCACCGTGAGACTCCCTTGAGATCCACCCTCACACTCCGACGTCAGACTGAATCCCCGAAAGCGGAGCAGACTGGCCCTTTAAGCCGCCATCAGCTCCCAAAAATAGAGCCCATCTCTAAGGCTCAGAGAAGGCAGCGGAGCAGACACGCCTACACAAGGACACCAGCCTCTCCCTCTCTGAGAAACAATAACTGTGTTTCTGAACAAGCGTCTGGGACTGCCGGCCAAATGTATTATTGATCTCCTCCTCCGGTATATACAGTACATCACAACAAAAGTGAACAACCGCTTTAGCACCTTAATGTCTGCTCTGTCGGAGCAGGATTTTTATACAGCAGAAATACCTACATGCTCATACACCAGCTGTGCTCCAACACGAGTCCTTTGAGAGGCACTGATTACAAAAACAGGAGAGCAGAGAAGCAGCCTTTCTCCCTAAATAACTACACGACCGCGCCATCGATTCTCTCGGTGTCCACTGTACTGGGAACAGAGACAAACTCACAGACAAACAGAGACGGCGAGACCTTACCTGCACTTCGGTGCTGCGCTGTCTGATGGCCTCCTCCTTCTCCTTGATCTCCTCTTCCACAGTGATCTTCTCCCTGGGGGTCCAGCACAAGAGACAGGAGTATTTAGCCACCAAGGACAGAGAGGGGAGACCCGGTACTCCAAGCCAGGTCTCCACCGAGCCTTCTTTACCCTGTCCCTGAACCGCCACCACCTCCTCTCCCTGAGCCACCATGATGTCCTGAAATCACAACTCCACAGTAGAGGAGAGAGACGCCAGAACGTCTGCAGCTACAGCAGGTGTGTGTGAGTGTGTGTGTGTGTGTATGTGTCGTGATGTGAAGAAAGGTGGTGTGTGTGTGTGTGTGTGTGCGGCGGTGTATGCGTGATTGTAGAATGTGAGAAATGTGCTTGCTCAGTCAAATGTGTGGGAGATGAGGAGTGAGAGGCAGATGGCTGCCTTGAGGATGGAGGGAGGAAGAAGAAAGGGAGGAGGGACGAGTGATGATGAGCCAACCTACAACATCTATCATTAGTGCTGCCCGTATGTTCATCCTGTCTCCTTCACCCCTTCATCCACCCAGCCAGGGAGGAAATGGAACAGGGTGGGGCGAGGAGGCATATTGACTTGTGTACAACAGAAAATTAATAAATGTGCATTTTATTTTCCGCTATTACCAACCATCAGAAGGCACACCAGAAACACTGTACTTAGTGTCCGTTTTTTTCTGAGAGCGAGCATCTTTTTTCATTTGTTCCCAATGAGGAGAGAGCGTATGCGGCTTTTTTGTGTGTCCGCTCCCAGCACTTCTAGTCAAAAATCTCTGAACTTTTCAGAATAGCGCTGGTGATGTCACTGTAGAAAATGGAGGCGACGCTTGTTTTGGCCACGTCTGCCTATCCTGAGCTTTATATGTCAGACAGATACTATCATAACAAAGATCGAAAAGCTCATTTGTGGGAGCGTTGTGCTTTATCGCCGTACATTTTTGTCTCCGACGGATCGTCCTCCTTGCTCTAAAGCTGTCAGATTGAGCGGTGACAAGCTCATTCATACAAAGTATGAGGGCACGCATCCTCCGGTTGGTGCTCACGGTGAAAAAACATTGTCAAACAAAAAGATAGTGGCCCCAAATAGATAATTAAAAAGCAATGGGGCGATGCTCGTCTATCATACAACAATGGTGATATGTTGGCAAGATATTGTTGTCATAGAAACATGCTCCGAGCTCAGCCACAATTTTCTTTCTGCCAGAAATACGCTATATGGACACAGGCCCTAAAATTTCAGCCCATTTTTGTCTCAAGTCATTAAATCTCATCATTAATCATGACTGATATAAATCATTACGACACGCAGGAAGATAACTGCCATTTTTGCTATGAATGAAGCCTTAGTACGGAGATGGGGATATTTTTGCACCAGACTCTGATTTCATTAACATACTTATCTTATATTTTCAACTCAGACTTCTTGAACATTATTAAAACTACTCCACTAAAAGTGTGTTATGTTATGTACAACAAATGTATAAAAAATGGACAACCATAGACGTCACCCATTGGTTTGTGGACTGCCGTTTTGAAGCCACGAGCTCGGCATTTGGCCTTCGACATCTTGTTTTTGTTTGCAACCAGAGGTGACACAAGAGGGTGGAGCTAAGCACAACCGAACACTGAATAAGACATTTTTAGGTGACCAAAATGTTAAAATTAACTTTCACGAATTGAAAACACACTGTGAAAGGGTTAAAGTTCTAAGACGGAAACCCAGCCATCACCCAGACCGGACAACGCCGTGGTAGCGACCTGTCAATCACAAGGTAGCCACACCTTAAATCACACCCTGCTTTATGGTCTATTTGACTCTAAATGGGACCATAATTAACTTAATGAACATCATGCTGTATTGAAGAAGACTTGATACTAGCGATTGAGACCATAAACTCATGTTTACAATGTTTACTGAGGTAATAAATCAAGTGAGAAGTAGGGTAATTTTCTCATAGACTTCTATACAATCAGACTTCTTTTTGCAACCAGAGGAGTCTGGTTTAAGGCACTTCAGCATTGGCTTCACTTCTCAGACCCGCAGGTGGCCCACTGGAAACGATATAAAAAGTAGAAACAAAGCACCCACAACATTGAGGAAGCTCCTTACAAATATATATCCTGACTGACACTTTCATTTTGATGTGCTAATTGATCAACCCCCTGTATTATTGTTTTAGCTCTGAAAACAGTATCCATACATCTGAAACAAAAGGTAACATTTAATATGCATTATGTGCATTTGTTGTGTAAAAGCAATGCAGAACACAATATTCCTGTTCAGTTTCACATTTAGATGACTGAACTAAAAAAAAGAAACAGGCATCAACCTTAGAAATTTCTTATCTTTTGCCATTTTTCATTTCAACACTGACTAAAAATAACAGCAGCTATTTTTATATACTCTCTCTTCTCACATCAAAATGCACAATTCCCTTGATAACAGTACAATCCCCTCACAGCAAACCTACAGTCAACTCAGTCCCATTCTTCTCTTACCCATCACCATCATCATCATCATCATCATCATCATCATCATCTTGAGCAGAAGGCTGCTGCCACATTTTGAAGCAGTCACAAACATGAATCATCGTTTCAACCTCCCCTCGATCTGCTGCCTGTCTGAAGCTCTGATCTTCACTTAGTTTCACTCCTATCCATCTTTCTTACCTCCCCTCTCCGACCTCGAACAGCTGTCATCTAGTGTGTGTGTGTGTGTGTGTGTGTGTGTGTGTGTGTGTGTGTGTGTGTGTGTGTGTGTATTGAAAGGTGGGGGGTGGGGTGGAAGACCAACTTTCTCACTTCTCACTCTCAGCTTTCATGAATAGGGAAGCTGACTTCTGTTCGTTATGAAAATTAAATCCAAAACAACCGATACTGATAACCAACCATCAGTGAAACCAAGATTTCATGTACAGTTTTACAGAAAATGAAACATAAGGAGCTGTAATAAAGAAAAACTGTTAGTGAAAAATGCTATATCTGTTATCTGTAAGTATTTTGGTATTAAAGATTATGTGGAGCAAAAACGTTAAATAAACACACAAGGTAGAATTATTTGACTTTTAACTTATTTTTTGGGCTCACTGTTTTAGACCAAGAAATATAATAGTGAAGAAATGGTGAATACATGAAGTCTGGTGTATATTGCATATTCTGACAGTCACTCTCCTTCTTCAACCTCACTGTCAAACAGCAGCTACATAACTCAGCTTTACAGCCATCTGCTGTGTTCGACAGCCTGCAGCAAAAACACAAATGATCTATTTTATCTGAGAGAGTGTGAGTGATATAATTTTGTATACATGAACCAGTATGAAACTCTTTCACCCAGTGTGGTTCACAAATAACAACTTTAGCTGGTATAAATCCTTTCCACATATATGGAATTAATTTGGGCGGCCCCTCAGTTTGTGGGAAACACTGCATCCTGCTGGTCAGTAGAGGATAGAGAGAGTCCTGGGTTTTCATCCCTACCTGATGTTGTTGTATTGAACGAGTTTTCCAAAATCTTTTTCCAAGAATACATTCATCAAAATGTCTGGGTCTCCTCACGCTTGAATGTATCTTTATGTTTGATAGCATTTGATGCAGTCAAAAACTGGCTTAAATAGCCTATAATCTATTTTGGATTTACAATTCAGATATATTGTACATATTTTTATAGTATCTTTTCCACATTTTTACTGTATTTTTCTTCTTTTTATATTTTTGCTTCTTGTACATCATTTTATAGTATTTTTAACATTTTTCTATATTTGTGTTGCCTGTACATATTTTTATAGTATTTTTTTCACATTTTTATTATATTTTTCTTTTATTTTATATTTATGTTTCTTGTACATCATTTTGTAGTATTTTTTCACATTTTTATTGTATTTTTCTTCTATTCTATATTCATGTTTCTTGTACATTTTTTTTTAAAGTATTTTTCCACATTTTTATTGTTTTTTTCTTCTATTCTATATTCGTGTTTCTTGTACATCATTTTATATTTTTTTCACATTGTTATTTTTTTCTGCTATTCTATATTTATGTTTCTTGTACATATTTTTCATAGTATTTTTCACATTTTTTATTACATTTTTATTCTATATTTAGGTTTCTTGTACATATTTTTCATAGTATTTTTACACATTTTATTCTATTCTATACGTAGGTTTCTTGTACATATTTTTATAGTATTTTTCAAATTCTTATTGTATTTTTCTTCTATTTTTTCTTTATGTTTCTTGTACATCATTTTTTAGAGTATTTTTTCCACATAGTTTTTGTATTTTTCTTCCATTTTATATTATTGTTTCTTGATACTTGCTTTTAATTTCTCTTACTATGTTTATGTTATGCACCAATACATCAACCTAATTAATTAGTCTAAACAAGTACAGGCCATCTTTAGGCTACATCTTGTCATCACCAGAGACATAACCTGCACCAATATGGCTCCAGTAAGAATATGCATGGCTTATACCATTTTTTAAATAAATACAGTATAAGAACAAAAGCTTACTTTTGTAGTTCGACAATCTCGTTACTGAGAGAGTCCAGCTCCTTGATGGCAGAGAAGTCAGCTGCCAGGTTAGCCACGTTGTTCTGAAGAGGATACAAGAGGATTAAACTCACGACTGAAGGTAAAACACCATAACAATGATGAAACCTCACATACTGTAGGCTAGGAATTACCTATCATCACATATGGAAGGTATAGTCTGATTTTTCTAACACTAGAGAGGACAGCAAAATTACTACTATGTTGATGAAAACTTCTGGCTACTGAGGACATGTTACAGTGTAAATGAAAAAACTGTCACAGCACAAACAAATGAGCAAAAGAGCTCCACTGATGGCTTTACAAAAATCACACATGAAGCCACTGATGGAGACACAAAACAGCAAGGATGGGAGGAAGACTGACTCAAGGGCAGTGATACTGGGAGGATACTACATTACATACATTTAGCTAATAGATTTACATCTACAGATGTGTTGCTGTGGGTGCATCCCAAAATACTTAAAACAGCAACCTCTGCTCTCGTCAGCTTACCTCCTAGGTATATGATGATGAACTCAGAGAAAAATACAGATGCAAATATGATTTAGTTTTAGTAACAGAAACACAAATGAGTGAGACAAGGCTGTAAGATGACAAAGAGAGGCAGCCTGTTAAAAGTAATGAGATGCCCCTGAGTCAGTAAACTACCACACACACACACACTCACTCAGGATCATCCCACTGCAAGTGTGAAGTGGATGCAATGTAAAAAAATATAAAGAGAAAGCATAAAAGTGTTGCATAAGTTGGAAAAGGAAGACACACAGCTGAACGCTGAGAAAAAATCCCAAACGCACAAAAACAGGAGAAAGAAGGAACAATGTCAGTAAAAACGATCAAACAAGAAACTTAATTTTATCAAAATATACAAATAATATCAGTCAGTTATGATAGCATACTAAAACTAAAAAGGTGCACTCAGTAGAGTGCAGATCTCCGCCAGGTGTGTCTGCAACAGCCACTACTGTAATGTTTGATTGAATGAATACAACCCACAATTGGCTAACCCCCCCGTCTAGACCGTAAATGTTTTTTTCACACGTCTCACTCAATTGATCCGCTCTCATTTTTATCAATGCAGATGTCTGCATCGGCTCTGTACAGGCACACGTCTCTGCTCCATCTCACATGTGTAGCCGCGAAGCGTTTATATAGGCTTCAAGTCTTCTTGTTTCGACAATACGCTTGTAAACGTGAGGTTGATGCCCAATAAAAAGGCACGGAATAACGGTTTCTCTGGCCGCAGAGCAGAGGCTGAGCGGCGGCGATACAGTCGGCAGTGTGTTTGGTAGCGGTCGACTGATTCATCGGTTTTGGTAAATTCAGAGTGACAAAAACTGGTTTATTAAAAACAGCGTATGCAAAAGTCATAAACTCCGACTGACGGTGAGAAACTTTTCACTTTTCTCTTTCAAAAAATAAATGATGGTTAGTTTGATCTTCAGTTCTTCCAGATTTATTTATTAATTAGGCCTACTTTGAGTTTGATGTTCAGTTCCAGATTTATTTATTTAGGTATTTATTACTTTGACTTAGATGTCAGTTAGTTATATAGTTTGTAATAAAGTCAAAGATTGTTAATTTCCGACAGTGTCACAATTTTTTTCACGGGGGGTGGGGAGTGTCGGCCGATTAATTGGCTACCTGCATTTTCCTGCTTCAAACTATCGTCATTGTATCGGTCTACCTCCAGTGTGTAGTTCCATTAGCTGTTAGCCAAACACACCATCCAAAACAATAAAACTGAGCGGCTGAACGGCGCCGATGCACTCAACTGTGTCATCACTTAAGGTTAAGAGTAGTGAGTGGGGAGTCAGCAGTCAATCAATGGCAGCATCAAACAGGCAATAAAAGGTGTTTTGAGAAAGTGTAAGTCACTGCAACCACGAGAGGTCCTTGAGCATGCAGCCATAAATGAGCAAAATATTATGCAGTTTGTTGCAGCAGTATGCGAGATTAGCCGTGGACAGACACAAATATGCACACACACGACCGATCTCATTATCTCCTGGCAGAGATAATAATAATATACAAAACATAAACCTAGAAGTCATAGAAGTGTATGACAGATATGCTCATTTTCTGTATCGTCAGGCACATCTTCATACTGAATGTAGACAATAAAAGGATCCAGACAAACTTAATTATTATTATTCATAGACTTGAGTGCTCAGAGCGACTCACCTGTTTGATGTTTTGCCTGTCGGATGGGGGGATCATCTCTGGGGAGAGACTCTGCGGCGGCTCCAGGCCTTTAGTCAACCTCTGATTGATTAGATGAAGCGCCAGGGCAAACTGCTCTCGGGTCAGTTTCCCGATGTCTCCAATGTCACAAAGCTCCCTGAGAACACAAACAGACACAGGTTACATAAGAGAGTAACGATCTAAACCTCAGGCAATGACTGTTTGTGATAGCCTGACTGATCATCGTGTTCAGTGGTTATGGAGGCCGACACACAGGACAGTCTCGACAGGACAGAAGCTAATCAGCCGAAGATAAAAATCAATATCACGTGACATGGAAACTGCTGTTATCATCCTGCACCAATATCACCTTGGACATCATTATTTGTTCACTGTCTTTAGGTTAATAATCACAGGCACTATATTTTTCTTGTTTCAAACTTTATCAACATTGACTATTTTCAACTCCAATTCTAAGTGAAATTTAATTTTCTATTTATTATCTTTGGAAATTTAGAACACAGCATGTGATTTTACATGAGTTGTGGAGCCTAATGACAACAAAATGTACTCTGGAAACTGTGATATTCTTGAAATATGTTTGCACTCTATTTACCTAACATTGCAGTCTGTCTCTCTGTAGTGTAACATTACTGTTATTTCCTTCTACTCTTTATTTATGACATATATTGCATGTCTTTCTGTCCTGGAAGAGGGATCTCTGTTGCCTGAGGTTTCTTCCTCTTTTATTCTCATTACTCGTTTTTTACGTATCCAAATCTTGGGTCTAAGGATAGAAGGTGTCGTATATGGAGGACGGAACCTACCAAAATCAAAAATAAATAAATAAATAAATATGCCATTAAATAAACCAAAAATAATATTAAAAATAAATGTAGGCATTAATTAATTGTGAAAATGTGAAATAAATTGATATTTCTCTTTTAATTTGCTTCTTTATATATTTATCTTTGTATTACTTCCCTATCTATCTACTCTTCTATTCAATTTTCCCTTTTATTTATGAATTGTTATTAACTTTTAAATGTATTTATTTACTTTTGCATTTTAATATATTTATTTCAGATTTATTTTAAAATGTATTTATTCATTATTAAATGTAATATTTATTAATTGTCATTTATTTATTGAATTCGGCAGGTTCCGTCCTCCATAGTCGTATGCTGTACAGATTACGAAGCTTTTTGAGGCAAAATTTGTGATTTGTGAATTTTGGCAAATATAAATTGACTTGACTACAAAATAAAAATAATGTGATAAAGACCAGTTTCATAAAGACCAAGCGCAAAGGTTTTCAATCAACAAAAAATAGCTACAAGGTGTGTGTGTGTGTGTGTGTGTGTGTTTAGCAGAACCAGCCTTATATGCTGCCGGAGGAGCTGAACGGGAGTTTTGCCGTCTCTACCTACCAGATACGTGCGAGTGTGGCAGAGGGCAGCCCGGTCTTCAGGAAGATATCTCTGACTTCAGGTCCAGACACGAGGCCGTCCATGTCACCGTCTGTCTTGCTGAATAGCTCATCATACTTTGCTTTGTCTGCTGGCGACACCACCCACTGCACAGGCAATAAAACAGACAATTAATTAGCACCACAGCTGCTTCATAATAGAATTTAATACAACCCACGCAGTTGACACAACACTAACTCAAAACTTACCTTCACACTCGTTTTGTTTTTTTGAAAAACACACTGAACTAGCCAGTTTGAAATCATTTTAAATGTTTGTTGTTGCAGCTAACCAAATAAAACAAAAGCTTTTCAGGCACTGCATGCACAGAGGAGACAGATCCCGTACTCACAGGGGCGGCTGCTGGTGTTGGGGCAGGAGCTGGGGCGGGTTTAGGGGGGTGGGGCATGGTCTTAGAGCCAGCGTGGGAGGAGCGACTGTCTTTGACTGAGGGGGGCGAGGGTAACAGGGGCATCACAGGAGGCACCGAGGGTTTTTTCCTCTTGGAGGGTGGAACCAGGGGAGGTGGTAGGGACATGGGAACAGGCTCGCCCTCCAGGGCTCTGTACACCAGATACATGGCCTGGGAAAGGGCAACAACAATCAATGATAAAAGACAATTACCAATAAACATCCTGTAGTTATTCCGTCCTCACACTTCGTCCACATGTCTTATTTGTTCCATTCAGGGCTACGGAAATGATTTTTCCAGCCTGTAATAGCTTGCAAGATTATAAAATAAGCACACACATGTATACAGTGTCAAGGTGTAGTGTAGAAACTTTCAATTCTATTCCTGGAGCTAAAATATTTAGATAGTACTGGGGAAAAACAAGAGCTAGAAAACCTTGATATGATTTAGATATCTGGGGGATCAATGCTGTAATATAATAATAATATAATAACATTGAGGGAAACAGTACAGAGTTGAGTATATCAGTTCAAAAACAGCCTAAACTGAAACTAACTGACTACTGTAGCTGTAACCTATGTGGTTTCTTTCTATCTGTGATATTAGCTCATTTCTTACCACAGAGAATTCATCTCTGTCCAACATGCCGTCTCTGTCGATGTCGCTGAGCTCCCACACCTTCAACACACACACAAACAGACATTATTGTTTAGTATGCATCATTCAGAAACTATATGATACATAATAACACGTGTCCCTGAAAGCTCTGACTCACTACGGATTCTCACTTCCTCTCCCAATTCATTTTATACCCAACTTTTGATTTCACATGCTTTTTACTTTCTGCATTGTGTTGTTTCCTTTGTGATCATTTAAACCAGTGGTTCTCCAGCTTTTCAAGTCCCGACCCCACCCCCCCCCCGGAAAAATCAGGTTGGTGTTCATGCCCGGTGTAAAAAGCTGCTTCTACGTGCCTCCCCCAGCTGATTTTGAGTGATTATTGTGAACATGATTAATAAATGTAGGATAAATAATTTAATTCTTTGTTCGTGAGGACAGTTATGTTTAGTTTAGTATAGTTTTAACAGCTAGCACCTAGGCATTGTCCAATGTGCTCTAGGCACTGTGGACTTTTGATGCGTTTTGTGACTTTTTCACTTACACTGACCCGCCAGAAGTTCCCCGTCAGAAAATCATGTGCACACACACTTTTACTCTCAAACACACTCAAACACACTCAATAAAATCTATTCTGAGGTAAATTATATCAACGGTACAGGCGATGTAATGTGAAAAAAATGTCCTCAGTCTAAAATTTGTTTTTTTATTTTTAATATGTTATTTTATGTTTTTCTGCACAATTATCTGGCGACCTCCTGAAATTGTCCCACGACCCCCTTGGAGGTCCCGACCCCCAGGTTGAGAACCACTGATTTAGACTGTATGGAAAATTTTGTTATGCATTGTTATATACAATCTTATGTAACAGTCTGTCACTTTTTATTTTGATATTTAGTAACTACTCACTTCCGTTATTTTTAAAAACATAGGATTTCTCTTTTTAGTTTTGTCACTTTTGCATGCATGTCTATTTTTAATCACTTTGTCAAAAGATGAAACTATTGTAAGAGTGTCCTGTTTTGGGGATCGTACCCTGCCGAGGATGTCCACTGGCAGTTTGGAGTTGAGCAGGACAGGCTTGACCTTGTCTCCTGTTAGAATCCCTCCTACTGGACCCAGACTGTCAAAGATGGCGTCAAACTTCATCTTCTCCTCAGGCTGGGAAAAAACAAAACAGATGTAAAATGATTAAGGATGGAGGATTCAAACTTGATGTATTCCTGATGCAGCTACTGTAAAAAAAAAAAAAAAAAAAAAAAACTCTAATAAAAGCCGGAATCAATGAGGTAGGGAATGGACGTGTTTCTTTCAAATATGAAGCTCGGTTGTCACTTTTTTAAATTAATTATTAAATTACTGATACACACTGCATATTTGCATATTTTACAGTCAGTCTAATTAAATATAAAGTCTCAAGGCAGTGTTTGCATCAATCACATTTTAGTAGTAAGTAAGCAGTGCTTATGCAGCCTGTGTTATTATTGTAGGATGTAGTAGTGGTCAAACTCGTGAACTCTTGAAGGGGAGAAATTCCCCATCATATGACTATTCTTTACATTTGACAACCTCCACTGAGGTGGAGGTGAGTAAATGACTTTATCTATTGTATTGATGCTCCCTTTAGGATTGGGCTTTTATTGGACATCCAATAGGCTGGTTCAGGCAGCAATTAATATATATATTTTGTATATGTTGATCATGGACGCAAAGAGGTGGAGCTCAAGATCTTAAGAGTACTGCCCAACGGAGCTGTGGAAATCCTGGACACATAAGACACCCAACGTGTCATTCCTGCTGACGTTTGGCAGAAAACATACCCTCAACCAAAAACACATCCCCAACCTCTTTACACACTTCCAGCAAACCTAATACTATCGGTACTCCGATCGATCGGCCACCAGTCTTTATCAGCCGAGATTCGTTCTACTGTATATAGTTTGATCGCTGGTCTCTATAAAGGCCGATCAGATGATGCATCGATTCTGAATTGAAACGTTTTCAATACTCATTTGCCTGCTTTCTCGCCTGCTCTTTAATTCTCTCTGAGAGCGACACAGCTGGACAACGGGCCTGGCGCAGCGCGTCACAGGTCTATTTTTTCCACAAGCAAGAAAACACACTGATAATCTTTTATAAACTTTATAAAGTATATATTATATAAATTATCTGATTCTGATAAATTACAAAATACTGCTAAAAAAAATGTGACGTAACAAGTTTCTAGAAAGTTCAACGAGCAACAGAGAAATTCAGGTTTATCAGCTGTGAAAATAAATCATTACAACTGTCACTGTTTAGTGTGACACACACGCCTTTCACATTTTATAGGCACTGCTAGTTAATGTTTATAAATAATTAGTACTGACATTGTACGGCTGTAAATGTCTGTGGTGAATTTGAGCTGACTTGTTTATTTAACATTTTACATGAACATAACATAAAAGATCAGACTCTGTGATGGATATTCTACTACTATATTCTGTTGTGGTTCTCTTGTGAGGAAGACAAAGATATCAAGGCGCATTACAAATAAACATAGATCACCATCTTACGATAAGACAAAAAGATAAAGATGCCTCACCTTGACGACCCAGGGAATGTCACCAGCCCCTCCTGCTAACTGCGGGCTGCTTGTGTCATGCTGGAGATAAACAAAACACAGTTATTCTTATTCTATTCTGAAAAAAAGTACTATTTCGATGTCGGAATTAAAAAACATATTAAATATGTTTGTTATGCACAGCAGCAGACTTACAAATTTGGGTGGAGGAACAGCCACAATAAGGCTCTTGAGTGCCACCTCCAGGCCATTTTGAGCACAGGCCACCAACCGCAACGCTATGAAGAATTGCTGAGGGGAACAGAGGTACAATATGTGAGTTGTTAACTCTAGTGATTAAATGTTCTTGATGCACATAAAACAAACAGATCCATTATAACGTGACCCCGCAGTGCATTTATACCTGCTTGTTAAGAGCACCTTTACGTTCAGAGTCTGCCAAATCCCAGATCTACGGAGACACGCACAGTTTATATTTATTATTATCATCAACATAAACAGCAAAGACAACAGAGAAGGAAATGATGCTGCACTGATCCAAGTTTTTGCTCACCTTCCCCAGGACCAAGTCAGCCAAGCCCGACCGCTTCAGGAACAGAGCTGCATCAGCTGCTGCCACCCGCCCACTGCCAGTCGGATCAACCTGCACACATGCAGCCAGACGTCATTATAGCTTATATCATCTCAGAAACACACACACATACATCTGTACTGCTGTCTTATTAGTCGATAGCTTTAGATAAAAATTGTGTTTGAATTGGAGAAAGAGAGGGAGGCAAATAAAGAACAAATGAAAACTGTGAGGATTGCCCTGTGGGATAGAGGAGTCTCTGAATCACTTAAATCAATACTGACAATAAACCAAAGCTATTTTCCCAGCAGTCTATTAGCTCCTTGGTATTGGATCTGTTAGTAGTCTTTCATGAGGCTCACAGTGAGCTCCCCTGACATATCGGGCAAAGGGAAACATTATTAATTCATAGAGATATTTCCTTTACTGGACACTGAAACCAGAACTGATAGGAGAGAAGCGAGATCACTGCTCACTGCAACGCTACAGTTTATTGAAGCAGCAATAAGATAGTATACGGTTTAAAGGGTCAGTGCATCCAAATTTCTTTTTGTACTTCAGCCATCTCTAATCCAGAGCATTTTACAGCACAATACAATAACAGTCAAATCACCTTAAAGGGTAACTTTGTTATTTTTCAACCTGGAAATTGAACCCTGAAATTGGTCCAGTATTGAGGGAGAGTGCTGTAACCGCCAGCAGGCGTAAAACAAGCTGCGAGGGCAATTGAGCAGCTTTAATGTAACGTTGCATCAACTAAAAGTGCTTGTTTTTGCCACTGACCGGCCCAGATTGTTATTATAAGTGTCCGACAACATTATGGAAAGGACGCTACAAACAAATTAAACGTTTCGTTGATCTGGTCTGTTCGTTATTGTGTCCAAGTCCGCTTAAGGAGAGGTTGTGAAAGCTGAATATCAGTATACTCTGGCTCAAATAAATACGGGCAGCCATCGAATTCAAAGACTTCATCCAAATTTTGTGGAAATCATCTAATTATTCAGCCATGACATTGAAAATCATTCAACACGTCACCTCGCGAGATTTCAGAACGAGACTTCTCCTTGAGCTGTACACACAAGCACCTCCAAATTCAGAAAGACCTCAATAAACTCTCAATAAACCATATTGGGTTTTATCATTTCAAAACAAACAAAACAATAAAGTTTCAATGAAACAAACCAAATTGTTTTGTTTTCGGGAAGATATATTTGCATACCTGTCGATAGTATTTATCATAGATGGGATTTCCACTGGAGAGCTGTAAAGAAAGAAAAACATTAAAATATACAAATTTAAGTTTACAGACTGAATCCAACCAGCCAGTGCTAACTTTTACCACATTTATAAGCACCTTTTAAAACTATAACAACCCCACTTGTGTCTGCTCATGTGGCCTCTTTTAAGTTTAAGCATAACACTTATCAAATCCCTAAAATTACCTTTAAAATAATCTGACAGAGAATAAACTTTAAAATGATTTCTCAATTCTGCAGTTTACAAGCTCAAATGAACAACAAGTGTTTGCTGGCTACAGGAAGTGTGTCACTCACTGAGCCAAGGCAGCTGTCAACAAGATGAAAATAAAAAGACTGATCCATTACAGATGGCGGATGCAGACACACAGACTATAACCAATATGTTCAAATTCAGCTTTACTTTTCATCATCACTGAAACAGCTGAAATATTTGTCAACGGCCCAAAACATCTGCCGGGGAGAAATGAACACGGTGACTTTGATCACAGCTCAGACAAAAGGAACAGATGCCACATTTCATTTAGTTCACTGTGCAAAAGAATAACTCTCATTCAGGACCGGTTTTACCGTGGGACCAAGGATGAGGCAACATGATGACCCCAGACATGACAGTAAATGCTAAACATGTCAGATTAAGGCTGCAATTAATAATTATTTGCTGTAAAGCAAATTTTCGTAGTGGCCAAACAGCGGTACTACAACTTCTGTGTCCGTAAAGTGATGCCATTGGGCCCAAAAATACTTTTTCCCATAGACTTACATTAGGAAAGAGACGTCTGTAACTCTGCGGATCATTTTTTTTTAGGTAAATCAACATCCCAGTATGAACACTTGAATAGCCCTTATTTAAATCATTAGGTCCTAAAAGTTGTAAAATGCACTAATAGCCAAATCAAGAGTTATTTCCTTTCCTCTGTTCATGTGAATGAGACCTGGAGCTAGGGCTGGGAGGCGGGTTTGAAGGAAACGCTACTGCGCCTGCTTTATGGACCCAATGGATGTGGAAGATCGCCAGATGAATCAGGTACTTTATCACTCGGCAGTCGAGCCATTTTGGCTTCATGCATCACTGAGCAACTCTCATAGGAATGAATGGGAGCCCGCCTCCAACGCTGTATCCAGTTCTCTTTATATATCCATGACCTGCTCATGGATATATAAAGAGAACAGGATTGTGATTGTGGATAGGATTGCGTTGGAGGCTGGCTCCCGTTCATTCCTATGAGAGTTGCTCAGTGGCGTCAAAATTGCTCAACTGCTGAGTGATAAAATACACGGATCTTCCGGCGATCATCACGTGACGGACATGGAAGTTGTAGTAACGCCGTTTGACCACTATGAAAATTGTTTCAAAGCCCGGCGCTCCTCCTGGGGGCTTGGACCTGCTACGTATGTAGATATAAACGGCTCATTCTAAGGAAACGAAAACACAACGATTCTTATTTTCAGGTGATTATACACTAAAGAAAACTATATTCCATTTCTGCCAATAGATCCCCCTAAATGTCACACACTGTTCCTTTAACTGACTAATTATTTATTATATAAAACGCCAGAAAATCGAGAAAAAGTTCCATCACAAGTTTCCAGAGCTGTAGGTGACCGACAATGCAAAAACTGGACACATACACTCACACATACACACATTCAACCAGTAAATGTTTGGCATGTTTGCTTGATAAATGTCTTAAACAGTCAATCGGTTAACAAAGTTGTCCGCAATTAATCTTCGCAATCACCTAATTGTCTCAGCACCAGGGTTGGAAATTAGCACCAGCCACTAGCCAAATGCTGGTAAAATATGCAAGTGGCTGCTAGATTTGCTTCACTCACCAGCAAAAGAAACAATGGTAATCTACTGAGTGGCTGGTGGACAAAAAAGTTCATTTCCAACACTGCTCAGCACTAGATAGAGCCACTAATGATTATTTGAGAGGCATCGCTGGTGTGTGCTTCCTGGCAAAAATGAGCACATTTTCTGGACAAATACAGAATGTGTCATAGACCATACAGTGAACATCTATGAGTCACAACGAGAGAGAGGGTTTATGCTGAATTACAAGCAGAGAGAGTAATGACTTCAGTATATAAGCTACACTAACTGATGGTCAGCTTTAGACAGTTTGAACAGGGTGTCACTCCACAGACAACAGCTAATTTTGCCTTCTGCCATATCCTCTCTAGACACCCCCCTTTCCGATGCTAACGCGATTGTCCACTGCTGGGCTGAACAGGAAGAGAATCAGCATTTACTTCTCCATATAGCTGAAACTGACACGTGGTTGTTGTGCTTTTTAAATCTACAGGTGCAGCAAAGGAGGAGTAGACGGTAATTGTCTGAGCAGTGAATCAACTGGGGAGTGGCACTTCAACCAGTGGTTAAAGCTGTCATAATGTTCCTCCACAGAGAAACAGATTGTCATGCAAAATCCTCCCATAATGTAAAACAAGAGCATAGCAACGGATCTGTCAGTCTTGTTACAGACTTGCACACACAGAAGAAGACTCACAAGAAAAACACGACCTGTGTGATCAGCATCTGTCCGCTTCGTCAACTGCCAATTTACAGTGAGATAACTGTGTTCACACACACTTATCTTTCTTTCTTTGGCCAATGCAACTTATTTTCTGTGACACACAATAGTGTGCCTGGAACTGTTGGCGGCTGTAACACTGTGCTCATTGTACTGGTGACTCTTTAATTGAGCATTGAAAAAACACCCCTCAATCATCGCCCCAGCTAGCCCATACAAAACTGCAGCAAATAGCAAGATACATTACAGTACAGTCTAGTAGAAATCTCAATTCCCTAATTCACCCATGATAACAAATACAACAATGTCACTGGTTACACCAAACAGTAGGTCAGTGTGAGGATTATCAGGCGGTAAATGCTGACAGCACACTGAAAACAAGCATTACTGCCTGACAGACCAGCGAGGTTTCACAACACACAGATTATAAGTACAGGTTTTTGAACTCATCTGTGAGAGATAATAACGTCAAAGCTGCTGGTGGCAGACAGCTCCTGTCTGTTGTCAGAGGCAACAGTGGCTCAGGTAACAAGTCTGGGAGTGTAACCTACTTATTACACCTGGCTGCTACCTGCTAAATAACTTATTTACTGTGCAAACAAACAAACTTATTTACACTCAAATTGCAGTATTTAAGTTAGCTAGCAACAGTCTGACATTTTGTGCTGACTGGTGGCCATTGAAGTTCACTTCCTCTTACTGGTTGCAAAACAACTTGTTAACAATATTTGAAGTTTTTTTTTGTCTGTTATGGACACAAAAACAAAACTAAACAGCTAACAGGCTAACAGTCGTCCACTTCAGAAAGGTCATAGAGAAAACACTAACACGGTCAGTTTAGCATGTTTACTTCTAATAATAAGCAATAAACAGGATTCAGTCTAACCATTTAGCAAGCTACATGAGTAGCAAACAATCCCACAACGTAGGCTACAACGTGTTTAACTTGCTTTTTTCTTTTTTTTAGCAGAAAACTGTTAGCAGAGGCTCTTACTAGCAAAGATATGACAGTAAAGCCACAACAGAGCCACACATGACTATCTCGTACTAACATCTCTTTGGACCAACTAGCCTGCAGCAAAACGAGGCAGCACAAAACATGATAATAATATACACACTCCCGACCGAAGTGAAGCCACGTAACGTTACACGGTTTATCTGAAGTTTGATAAAGCGGCTCTAAAACAGCCCAACACTGCACACTAACTAGCTGTTAGCTCGCAGGCTAGCTAGCTAGCTACGCCCTTACGCAGTCCCCCAAAGAGATTATAGGCAGAAACTTTTCCCAGTCACCAGCAGCACTAAAACTTCCCAAAAAGAGGGACTTGGGTCGCGGTGAGCTCGCCTTTCTGCCCGCCCGGTTTCGCTAACACTGTCGAAACGCCTCCGAGCAGAAGAGACAAGAGGACACGAGTCGTTTGCTGTGGTTATATTAGAGTTGTAAGACAGTGTTACCTGAGTAAGAGACAGAGTGGCAGCCATAGTGTTTCTGTTTCCCACTGCTTTCACGCTGCGCTGCTGCCAGACACAGACAGAGGCCGCTGGAAAACCTGGCACCGGATCTCAGTTCAAACAAAACCTATGACTGGATTGTAGACTTTACTCATGCACACTTTCATCTGGTATCAGACAAAACAAACCATAAGCCTGAAAAAATAGTGTAATATTATAAAGCAGAGATGGAAGTACTTCAGTAACAGAAAAATACAACAGCAGGGCCTGAGCAAGGATTTTATAGCGACTGAGGTCATGAGTCAATGCCCCCCCAGTGCAACCCCCCTCCCCCATTCTCTCTAATTATTTGTATTTTCTATATTTTCAGTAATGATAGTAATAGTAATAATAATAATATAATAGTAAACATGTGAAAATGGCATTTGAGCATACTTTTACTTGAAACTGCAGTGGATAGAAATGGAGCAAATATGATTTAAAAAAAGTTATTTTTTATAAAAATAAAATTAAAAAAATCTGAGATTTCGAGAATAAAGTCATAATATGACGAGAATAAAGTCATAGGTTTACGAGAAAAAAAGTCGTAATATTATGAGAATAAAGTCAGAAGTTTACGAGAAAAAAAGTCGTGAAATTATGAGAATAAAGTCATAAGTTTAAGAGAAAAAAGTCGTCGTATTATGAGAATAAAGTCATAATATTATAAAGCAGAGATGTACGAAGTACTTCAGTAACAGAAAATTACAACAGTCAGGGCCTGAGAATGATTTTAGAGAGACTGAGGTCATGAGTCAATGTCCCCCCCCCTCAGTGCAACCCCCCTCCCCCATTCTCTCTAATTATTTGTATTTTCTATATTTTAGTAATGATAGTAATAGTAATAATAATTATATAATAGTAAACATATGAAAATGGCATTTGGGCATACTTTTACTAAAAAGTTACACCAATAAGAACATTTTATTTTTATTGCCATTTATTTATTCATTGAAATTATTTAATTCGTATTAAAGCTGAAGAAGGCAAGTTGGAGCAAATATGATTAAAAAATAGGTTGTTTTAGTGGTCAGTATTTTTATTCTAAATACACAAAGAATTAAAGCAGCAGTGGGTAGAAATGGAGCAAATATGATTGAAAAAAGTTATTTTTTATAAAGCGGTCACTATATCTATGACGGAGTATTAGGGCCACATTGAGGAAAAAAAATAAATCTGAGATTTCGAGAATAAAGTCATAATATAACGAGAATAAAGTCATAGGTTTACGAGAAAAAAAAGTCGTAATATTATGAGAATAAAGTCATAAGTTTACGAGAAAAAAAGTAATATTATGAGAATAAAGTCCGAAGTTTACAAGAAAAAAAGTTGTAATATTATGAGAATAAAGTCAGAAGTTTACGAGAGAAAAAAAGTTGTCGTATTATGAGAATAAAGTCATAAAATTATAAAGTAAACATTGCAGACATGTACTCAGCATAATGTTACAGAGAAACAACGATATGAATTTAAATAAATAAACAATAATGATAATTTAAAAAATTTGATTCGGATAAATAAACTTAAAAAATATAAAATTATAAGAAAGAAAGCATACATTATTCTTCTTTAAAGAGTTCACTATGCATTTAAACAGTTTTGTCACTTTTCTTAGTGTTTATAATTTTGAGAGTCTTGATATATTCTTTAAACTCACATAAAAATTGAACTATCATCAGTGGGTCATTGGCTCAATCACTATTGTGTTACGTAATTCGGCAATAAATAGTGACTTAACAGACATTTATGTAAATGAAAATCTTCAAGATTATTACTTTAAGTAAAAGTAATATTATTACCACCCTTAGGTGGAGCTAATTTGAACTACTGCATATACTGTTGGGTTGTTTAAACTATACATAATGTCAGATCATGTGTTTTGTATGTGAAATCTGATTCTGCAAAGTAACTATAGCTGTCAGATAAATGTAAAAAAGTACATTTCCCTCTGATATGTTGTTGAGTAGAGTTATAAAGTAGCGTAAAATGAAAATACATGAGTACAAGTACCTGTCAATGGTTGTAAATATACTTAGTTACTTTACATCACTGATATAAAATAACAATCAGTCGAATGAACAAGAAAACAAATACAAATGCCATAAAGGCCTGTGCTATCCATGTAAAGCCGCTTTAAATATAACAAAACAAAACTGAGGAAGACGTCTGCTCATTTTCCACTGGTTGATTTTATTGGACAGAACACCTGTCTTTGTTTTTTACACAGCAACATGAAAATCTTCCCACTTCAATTACTACCATTAGTACAAAATGTGTCTTTTACAAAAGGATCATCTCTCAGACTGTTTGGGACAGTGTGTTGGGGGTACAGCAGTGCAGAGATATTAGCATCAGAAATGAGGTGTAAACAGCTACAATGAGTAAACCTAACGTGAATGCGTACCAAATAAATGTAAGCTTACCTGCTACTGGAGTGCTCTCAATGTACATCTGAGTTTGAGCACAGTTTATTTAGACACACAAGACTACAGTATATGCATTGAAGTGAAAAAAAGTGTTAACTATACAGTACAAAACTATGCAAGGGATTTCATCTTAAAGCACCCTGTATTACCATCCTATGGACGACGGCTTTCTTCAACAGGTTGTCAAATTCAGTCCTATATTCAGTCTAGTCAGTCCTGATGCACTCTTTTCCCTACGTCATTAACCCTTGTTCAAATCAAGAAGTTGAAATAAGAGCAGGTAAGATAACCTGTGTAATAATGATGTCTAACCCTGTCGAATCCTTTGAGAGTGACACAGCTTTTAAAGAGACAGAGTGACATGACTGACCGCAAAAGATTAACAAACAAGAACATGTGACACAGATTAATAAGACAAACAAAACACATGAGGTAAACAAATTATTTTCATGGTATCATCGTATAGACTGTATATAAAGATGGAGGACATGACAGCTCCCCAAAAGTGAAGCCAAAACATCTTGATCGCCCCCTGGTGGCTGGCTGCAGTATAAGTCATAAATCCCACCCCCTCCGTGTTAGTGGATGGGACATGGGCATAACTAAAAAGTCCAAGTTCACGTGAAACAAATTTCTCCCAAAGATGGTTTCTGTCATTTTAGTATGTTTAGTATGTATGTTCAGTTGTTTATTTTCTGATAACTTTGGTTTTAATTAGTTATTTGATGCTATAAAAAGGGGGTGAGACGTCCTGATTGACAGCTGTGATTGACAGCTGCTCTGAGTGAAGTAATTGCGGAGCTGGAGACTCGGGAATTGTACGAGAGAGGAGATAAAACTTTAACTTTCAATAATCGTCACGAGTCTGTGTAATAGAACATGAGTCAATTTGAACATAAATGTAGTTATAGAGATATTATGGTTAGTTGATGTGTCTATCTAGCCAAACAGCTACCGTGATGCTAACGTAGCAGCTAGGTGGCTCACGCTAACAAGCAGCGGCAGTGCTCGGCTCGTGATTGGCTCGGGCGGGTGTGGGGGCGGGACCTCGATACCGCGGCTCCAGCCCCCCGATTACTACAGCGCAGACTCTGGCTCCAAATGAAGTCAAAATCTCAAGATGGCAGATCCCGTATCCGGGATATTTTGGCTTCACTTTTGTACAGTGGGAGGAAGTTGAGACGCGTCATCCATCTACAGTATATATATACAGCCTATGTATCATCCACATACCAAATATAGCTTTTCATGTCACCACAACATTATACTTCATAAAAACCCAGATTTTCAAAGAACACAAATGAGAATTTATATATTTCTGCTGGGTATAAACTGCAAAACAATTTGATTTGATTTCCTGTCTTGACATTCGTTATGACATCTTCAGTCTTTCTATTACTATTCCTCGTTTAATAATAATAAGAATAATAATAATAGTAGTAGTAGTAGTAGTAGTAGTAGTAGCACATGGAAACAGGAAACAGAACAATAATTGCCCTTTTTCACCTACTCCGTTGCTTTGTAAACAAAAACCCCATCCCACCCAACCCCACCCCAGGGTGTCAGTCATAAGGGTCTCATCAGTCTCCAGCATCGTTCCAATGGCTCATTGACACAGACAGTCACTTCCTGCATGGAGTTTATAACTCATCCTTGAGCTTAGAGTCCGTGCCTTCATCCTCCTCTTCTTCCTCCTCCTGCTCCTCTCCTTCCTCCTCCTCTTCTTCTTCATCTCCCTCCTCCTCCTCATCTTTCTCCTCTTCCTCCTCGTCTTCCTCCTTTGTCTCCTCTCTCCTCTGGTTGTCATCTTCCTCGCGTTTCTTTCTCTCCTCGTCCTCTTGGCTTTCCTTCATCTTCTTCTCTGCATCCTGGAGATGATGCGCATAAAGATAATAAATTTAAAAAAAGTGATGAATAGATCATTCCTTTGCAACAGTGGTTGTGTACAGACAACCATGCTTAAAGGGACAGTGTGTAGGATTTGGTGGCATCTGGTGGTGTGGTTGCAGATTGCAACCAACTGATAACCCTTCCGTTGAGCCGCCAAGTGCAAAACCGTGGTAACGCCGTTCGCCTCGCTCAGAGGCCATCCTTACCATAATAACACTACTTAAGGAGCAACAGATGTCAGACCGCAGCTGGCGGTACCACGGTTTTGCACTCTGTGGCTCACGTTACCGCAGTTTAACAAGCTTGTCCGAGAACTACGGTGGCTTTCAGGTAACGTAAAAACGTGCAAGACTCTCTCTGGAGCCAGTGTTTGGTTTGTCCGTTCTGGTCTACTGTAAAAACATGGCGGAGCAACATGGCGGACTCTGTGAAGAGGACCCGCTCCCTATGTAGATGTGAAGGGCTCATTCTAAGCTAACGAAAACACAACGATTCTTAGTTTCAGGTGATTATACACTAATGAAACATAGTTATTAATATTATATTCAATTTCTGCTAATAGATCCCCCAAAATAATACACACTGTTCCTTTATAGCTACACCAACCAAGCAATTCAATAAGGGTATACTGTAGACACTGTACACATATACCACAAAATACTCAAATGCATGAGCAGGATACATTCTTAAAGATAAAAGTTTTGGACTTACCTTAGTTTTACCCCATGTGTCGTTGCCTACTTCCTCTGCAAGGTTTGGGTCGTTGGTGATCAGGAAGTTATCAAAGATGGTACCAGACTTCACCTACATCAAAAAGAAGAAGTCAATATTTCACAGGTACAGGTACTTCGTGCAACCAAGTCCAATAAAAGCTACATTTTTCAAATATGTTTCCTACACCTCCTCAGCATCTCAATTTCTAAGATAGCATCTCACATTTGAAATTGAAAAGAAACAATTTTCCGTAAAAAACAGAAACACTCGAACATAAAACTTTGCAGCGTCTCTAACTGAAAATAGGGCAGAATACGCTGTGCAAGTAAAATGTTCCTGCTCCTGGATGGATATAATAAAGGAGAAATCATATACTAGTTTGTTCATTTCAGCTTTCAATTAACTATTTATTAGTCAGTAAATAAGACAGTCAACTACAACATCTTCTTACCTGCCACAAGTCGAGTCCAATCACGCCGATGCTGTCGGATTTATAGATCTCAGAATCGGCCGTGTACTCCGGGTTGTCGATCTCGGGGTGGACCCACTTGCCCTTGTAGGCAGGATTGTTGATCTCGCTGGGCTTCCACTCACCCTATCAACACCCACACAGTGTGGTTAATGTCAGAGGAATCACAATACATCTGCTGATTAAGAAGTTTATTTGGCATAAATAATAAATAAATTGCTCATGCTAATTGCTGGACAGATTGCATGTTAAAAGGTTAATGATGTAAATAACGCAATAACGATTCTTATTTTCAGGTGATTATACACTAATGAAAACATAGTTATGAATATTATATTCAATTTCTGCTAATAGATCCCCCGAAATGCTACAGTACACACTGTTCCTCTAAAATGCTTCAGAAATAGGGACGTGAAAAATGACCAAAATATGCTCCCTCGTATTTCAAATAAAGTCAATATTTTTAGCACATTTACAACTCCAGCTGTACTCGTGTTGAAACAGGCTGTGTACACAATCACTCCCTTATTTACTCATTCATCACTGAAAGATTGCATAACTGTAATTTTCATATCTATCGAATGGTGACGGATTGTGCTGTGGGATTTTTAGCAAGAAGTGGTGAACTCGCTCTGGAAAATACATTTTTCGTTACACTGTGGGAATCTTCAAGGACACTACATGGGGCCTACATTTCATACTGACATATTGGACACTCAAAAATGGCGTTAATATAGAGTACTACGTAGCATGATATAATTAATTGCTGTTACCTTGTACTCAGGGTTAGCGACCATGGGCGGCTCCCACTCTCCGTCCATCTCTTCATCCCAGTCATCAGGCTTCTTAGCATCAGGATCTGGGATGTTCTCAGGCTTGTCCCAGTCCTACCAAAGAGATACAGGTGAACATTACTTCACAAGAAAGGCATATAAAAAAAACATTTAAAAAAAAAAAAGACATATGGGTTTCATAGAAATAAAGTGAAGGCTGTCTGTATAGCAAAAAATAAAATTGTATCAGTAGGAAAAAATGGCCCCAAAAGGATTATTAAAAATATGGACAAACAGATTTCTAGAGTGGCTCAAGCAGACTGACCTCTGGTTTCTTATCGTCAGGGTCGGAAACCTTCTCCCTGTCATCCCAGTCCTCTGGCTTTCTAGCTTCAGGGTCCTTAACTTTTTTGGGAGGCAGGAAGTCCCAGTCATCCTCCAGATTGCCAGACTCAACCTTCTTATTGTCGATCTTGACCTCGTAAGTGTTGTCTGGGTTGACAATCAGTGTGTACAAGTGGGAGTACTCGTCATCCTGCACAGAATAGAAGAAATGTTAGCAGCTATTCTCATTGTGTTTCATTCACAAGTGATTAAGATGTAACTTGTTTATAATGCAAAACACTTTCAGCATCAGCTGGTTTGGTTTTATGGTGAGAAGGACAATAGCAATATTGTTATTACAAAATACTAATGAATTGGAACAAACTTTAGGAGCCATTTCTTCATGTAACAGGAATTAGAAAAAAACTTCTGCCATTTCCCAAGTAAATATCAAACCAAGAACCATTTATTGATGTCTCACCTTGCATCTGATGTCCTTGTTAATCAGATGGTTCTTGCCTTTGTAGTTGAAGATGACATGAACCTTCTTTGTGCCGGGGCCACAAATGTCAGGACCTGAACAAGCAAACAAATGAGTTCAAATGTGGAATCCAATCCTCAAAGGTACAGTGTGTAGGGTTTGGTAGCATCTAGTGGTGTGGTTGCAGATTGCGACCATCTGAGTAACCCTCCGCTCACTCCTCCCTTTCCAAGACTGCGGTAACGTGAGCCGCTTAGTGCAAAACCGCGGTAACGCCGTTCGCCTCGCTCAGAGGCCATCCTTACCATAATAACACGTCAGACGGCGGCTGACGGTACCACAGTTTTGCACTCTGCGGCTCACGTTACCGTAGTTTCACAAGTGTGCTGGAGAACTACGTGGCCTTCAGGTATAACCTAAAAACGTGAAAGGCTCTCTCTAGAGCCAGGCTGTGTCCAAAATCACGTACTATGCACTACATACCCAACATGTGTGCTATTGTTCAACATGCGTTTGTGTGAATAAACAGTAGTATGAATCTTTTCGGACGCACTGTGCAGTAATTTACCTCATCACTTCCTGAGAGCCTCCTTGCCGGTAGGAGACGCGTAACCATGGTAACTCGTGCCGACCTCGTCTGAACTAATTAAAAAACTATCTGACGCCTAGCAAAGTGAAATCTTGTACTTAAACTTAAATTGAAGCATTATTGACATTACAGAGCTTCAAGTAAACGTCTGTTATGAACATTGTCGTCACAACCGCATTGCATTATGGGATATTTATGCTGCTGTAGTGTCAAGCGTTGCATACTGTAATATTTCACCAGAAATAGTATGCAATTCACATTCTATTGGTTTCATTCTAAGGTTTTGGACATACTAAAAGAATCTTACATACTGTTTTATCATGCTAAATAGCATGTTAGTTTGTACAATCTGGGCTACTGTAGTTACATGGCGGAGCAACATGGTGGACTCCGTGAAGAGGACCCGCTCCCTATGTAGATATGAAGGACTCATTCTAAGCTAACGAAAACACAACGATTCTTAGTTTGAGGTGATTATACACTAAAGAAAACATAGTTATGAATATTATATTCCATTTCTGATAATAGATCCCCTGAAATGCTACACACTGATCCTTTAAGTTAAGAGTATAAACTAGGCAAACACAAGGAGGTAAGTAAAATCTAAAATCCATCTTAAATGTTAAATGAACATTCAATACACTTTGCTAGGCAAAAGTTGTACATTTTATAGGAGGACCGTGAATAAGGAGTGTTTAATTTATGCCTACAACTGAACTAGGAACTGTCATGTGAAGAAAGATGCCAACACAGATCTTCCAAAACTGTCAAGGTGACTTACAGATGACTTGTACTGTTATCACTGTAAGAATACACATAAGAGACAGTCGTTTGTCTCTTATTACAGTTGAAACTATCCACGCTCACCGAACATGATGTTGTAGACGGAGTCTCCGTGCATGTCCTCCTGGTTGAGGCTTGAGGGGAACAGTTTAATGTAGCCTCCACCACAGTCGATGCTCTGCTCGTGTTTCACAGTGAACTGGATGACTAGAGGCTCGTCCTGGTTGCTGAAGTCATCAAAACGATACGACGAGGCGTAGAAGCGGGCGTCCTGGCTCGTCTGCAGACCTGCGGCGAAAAAGAAAACGTTACTGAAATGTATCTGCATTAAGGGAAGATCCAGCATTAAGTATAATTCACACATGCTGTTTCTATTAAATTGTTCCGATTAGCTTGAATGTGTGAATTTGAACAAGTCTCTTCTCAAGCTGTGCAGCAGAGAGACAGCCTGTTGTGATGATGTCATGTAGGGCCAAATACTGGAGCTGCTCCACAGAGAGTGAATAATGGAACAACTCTGACAGCACCCATGGTGATTTCACTGGCATATGGGCCCATTTTCAGAGCCATCCTCCATTCAGAGTAATCTCATTTGGGTAGAATAACTCAAACGATAATGCCATATGAGCCCACAGACACAGTCACTAGTTCAGTGTCATCTGAGCTCCAGCGCTAATCTCCAGTGGGGCTATAACTAATGATTATTTTCATTGTCGATTAATCTGTAGATTATTTTCTTGATCAATGTCTTGTTTTGTCCAAAACTCAAAGATATTCAGTTTACTCTCATAGAGGAGTAAAGAAACCAGAAAATATTCACATTTAAGAAGCTGGAATCAGACTTTTGACTTTTTTTTTTCTTAAGAAATTACTCAAACCGATTAATTGATTATCAAACTGGTTGGTGATTAATTTAATAGTTGACAACTAATCGATGCAGCTCTAATCTTCAGGTCAGGGAGATAGAGTAGCATGTGTAGTCTTTACTTCTAAAACTTCAATAAAAACATGTAACTTCTGTTCTAGGATATATATTGTCTCTGCATTGTGCCACCACTAGCAAATGTCACATGAGCAACTAAAGAATTAAGAGAAATAATCTTTTAAAGTCTCAGTCAAATCTCCCACTAAACCTCCTCTCCACAGACCGCAGACAAACAGAGGAAACGCACCCTTATTCTATGGAAAACACACCCAAAACAGTGTGGGAGTTAACCATCTGGCACAAATCCACAGTGGGTGGGTGCAATTTAACCTCTCCGCTCACCTTTGTCTTTCTCTGCATCTCCGTAGAACTTCCCAGCAGTCAGGACCAAGTCGCCGTAGTCTGACTTGTGCTTGGATTCCACCCAGCGACTCTTCCAGGCATCTGCACAAACAAGTGGAGGGTTCAGCTGCACGGCAGACACTGTGAACACACTCACAAGGCTGCTAATCCACCACCGATGATGCATCAGTGCAGGTGCACTGGGTGGGAATGTGTTACGCTGCAGGGGCATGCTTTAAGGTGACTGCCATCACTATCCACATAGTGGTTTGTTATAAGGGCTGGTGATGAGAGAACAAGACAGATATATGTAAAGAAGGGTGACCAGGAGGAGAGATGTGCAGGAGGGGGGATGGGGAGACAGACAGGGTTTGATGATAGCTTGGGGGGTAAAATGGAGAGGAAGGGGAGGGGAGAGGGGGTCAAATGTAGGTGTCCATGTACACTCAATACATCTGAAACTGAGCAGTAAGCACACAATGCACCACAGAAATGATAGAATTATGAGCTGTCATGGCAACCAACATGAAGAATAGCCACCACTCATGCACTGATTCAATACTGTAATATCTTATATATTTACAGTTTCACAAAAATCACAACAAAACAGTAATATAGGTGTAGTTAAATAAATAAAAGGGCCTCACCCCCATCTTCAAATTGCTCTCGCAGATACACAGAGGACTCGGCCAGCACAGATGCGGCCGACACGGCCATCAAAAGCAGCGACACGGCTGTCATGGTGACAAGCTGCAGCACCCCGCCAAATTAAAAAAACGATTATAATTACAAATAAGTCTATATAACGTGTCTGCAGCGTAGAAACAGGCGTTGTTAGCCGGTCCAGTTCTCTCATACAGTAACGTTACAGTGAAAAACCGCTAAGACACTGCCGCTGCTCTCCTCTCGGCTCGGAACAGATGTCTGAATCCGATTGGACGTCGGCAATAAGGAAGCGTTACTCCTCTCGGCCAATCGGAGGGGGAGAAAATCTAGACGGACAACTGCTGTGGCCAATGGGATCAGACCACGCGTTTGCTTGATACACGCCCAAAGGAAGAGTGATGCGCCGCCGTGGGTGAATCATATATATATGGAGGAAAATCACAGTAAACATGGTTAAATACTATGTAAAATCAGTAATATAAGACGTTTTAAATGTATCTTAAACCAGATTTAATGTAATATTTCGACACACGCTGCCTTGAACAACAAATGTGTTTTAAAGAGACATGTTTTGACATGTAAGAAACACTGTCTTGACTAACAATTTGTTTTTTTCCCCCACAAAAATAATTCAACGAACTGCTTAAGCTGCACTTTGGCTTCCAAGCTAGTAGTGATGTCTAAGGTGAGCACAGATAAACTTTCACCCTTCAGCAGATGGAGGTGAAAACAACCTTCTAGTGTTAAACTCTGCACATGCATTATTCTGCACAGTGAAGATCAATCATCGAAGGAAAGTGAAAGATAAGCAAAACACATTTTTAAGTGGAGGGGAACTTTAAGACTTGTGTAGGGCTGCAACTACCAATTATTTTCAAGATCATCTACTACTGCCAATTATTTTCCTGATTGTCATAAATAATATAAAATGCCTTCAATTTCTTAGAGCCCAAGTTGCATTTTTAAATTGTCTTGTTTTGTCCAACCAACCCTTTGAAATCTAAAGGTAATACATTTATAATAGAAAATGTATTTCTCCATGGATTGAGATTTTTTATACTTTCACAGTACTTTTTTTTGCACTCAAACCTGCTTTATGATATAATAGACATGAAAATCTCACTTTTTACAATATGGGACCTTTAAGTTTATTTGACAAATGAATCCCCTCAAATTCTTGCATTAAATAAAAAAAAACTTTAGTTGGTTTACTTTGGACGTTTATTTCCATTTCTGACATTTCTTTTCACATTCTTCTTGTGATGAGACCCTGAGCTTCGGCACTGAAAGCAGACCAACTCAGACCCGTGTGAGAGTACGTGAAAGTGAATGCATGAATAATAGCAATAAAGCAAGTCAGTGAATAAAAATAATTTTGTAACTATGCCCAAAATTAACAGCAGTATATTATGTAATGATGACGACACCAAGACATGTGACACAATGGAATTACTGACAATAAAAAATAAATGATTAAAAGCACTGTTATTAAACATATTATTTACACAAAAAACTTTCAAATATTCATTGTTTTGACACGTGTACTCTCACACATTTTCCAGTAACAATTTCAAGTAATATTTGCACCACAGTACGTGAGCTGTTACACATACTTCCATACTGTTCACACTACAGTGCCATCTATTATTTACTAATACCTTACAGTACCACCAAATGTATATTGAAAGAACTCCATAAGACATAATCTGGTACAGTAAGATGCTCAAATATGGCACAAATGATGTCAATAAATAATCAGCACAACATGCAAATACTAACACATGAAGTATGAACTTACCTAAACTTAAAACACAGTGCAACTAAGACTGGCCAAGGTAAAAAAGACATAAATAGTGACAAAAATGTCAAATCAGTATCTCTCGCATTATTTTTTTCCTGAAGAGAGTCCCACCTAGCCCTGCCCTACTGTGCTGTGATTGGCTAGTACTACTGTGCTCTGATTGGCTAGTACTACTGTGCTTCGATTGGCTAGTACTACTGCCTCGACTGTTGGGCTAATTTTGCACAGGGGATAAGTCTTTGCCTTCAGGGCTATCTGCCAGAAAGGATTTATTTCAACCCAAACCATGATCTTTTCTTAAACCTAACCAAGTAGATTTGTTGCCTAAACCTAAGGAGATTTCTGGCAGTGGCAAACTTGTCCCATGTGCACTCAATTTCTGCATGAAAGTGGAATTAGCAAGCTAGCTAGCTAACTAGCCAGCCGCTAAATGAGTAAACAATTTAATGCTTCATCCACACACTCTTGTCACAGCGTAGGAGGGCAAATTGCTATCGCCAGATGAGTGACAACTTTGTTTTGCTCATTTTCTGTAACCAGTGTAGCATTAAAGCATGGTGGAATTAGCAAGCTAGCTAGCTATCTAGCCAGACGCTAAATGAGTAAAATTTACATACATGTACTTCGCAAAAAGTCCCCCCTTTTGGGGGAAAGAAAACCGAAGATCCCATAGACTTCAATGCAATTTGACGTATGTTTGCATGCATTCATCTCATGTTATAAAAACGTTTGTTTTATACACGTCTAATAAATATTTTGCAATCTTGCCTGAATCTGAGCGTTCGTGATACCTTAATAAATTATGGCTGATTGCTGCCATGTCCCTTCAGTCTTCCCCCGTTCAACACAGTGGACGGATATTGCTTATCCAGACATCTATATATATTTGATTGAATAACGTTAGGCTAAGGGTTGTCTGTAGCTAGCCATGCTAGTCACTGTCACCTGCATCATTTAGCGATTTACCACACTGACAGTGAGTATTCACGCATCGCTTTTCATCATTTTCTCTCCTGTGACAGGTGACTGATGTATAGGAAAGCACATTGCTATCCAGGTAATCCTCCAATCACAGCATGGTAGTACTAGCAAGTACTAGCAAATCACAGCATGGTAGGGCAGGACTAGGCGGATCACTTTTGGGGAAAAAAATAATGTGTATCTCTCTTTGACATACACTGCACAACCATTAATACTGTCTGACTCTCCGTCTTGATACTGTGAGGATTCAAACCGGGCAGGTGCTGCACATGATGACCGTCTGGCACTACTCATGTCTGCAGGGTGGGTCGCGCTGCTTTCCCCTCTAATGCTGGATCAGCCCTGCTGTCTGGCCTTCTCTGAGGGACCTGGACAGACACGTGTTGTATCTGTGGGGGGAGAGTACGTAGAGCAGAGCAGACACGTCTCCTCTATGGCTCTGTATGCAGATGGGCTGGTAAAGCAATCTCACACCTCCTCCAGGTCTCTCTTGTCTGTCCGTCTCTCCTTCTAGGGGAGAAAGAAGTTGATCCGCTGGGGAATAGACTTGCATCCCTGGGCTGAGAACAGTCTCTCCTCTTTGGGGACATACAGCATCGCCTTGGCCACCTCATCCAGCGTAGCCTCATCTGTCTCCAGACCTCGTGCTGCGTAGGCGTCCCGTGCACAGAGCTTGACATGGCGGTACTCCAGAGGCAGGAATGGCACAAAGAAGTCGATCAAGTGGCCGGACATCAGCTCACTCTGAGCAAAGCCACCTGGGAAAGAGAGAAATGCTTAGAAATCCCCAAACACAATTAAAGCTCCACCAAACAATGTTTTATATTAAAGGGATAGTTCGGGTGTTTTGAAGTGGGGATGTATGAGGAACTTTTCCATAGTCAGTGTATTACCTACAGTAGATGACAGTCGGCACGCTTCAAGTTTGGAGAAGCAAACAGGAGTTAACGCAAGGCAAAGCGATGTACTGCTGTGGACGGGGACGGCAGCAAAACGTATTTTAGCCACCAATACATTGACTATGGACCTCATACAGCCCCACTTAAAAACACCCAAACTATCCCTTTAAGCTAGAAAAGACTCGCTTTAATGTGAGAGGGTTGCTTATACCACTGATCCTGCCAATAATCAGTACTCTAGTCTCTATGCTTGCAGCTTTCAGCTAATTATCTTCAATTAGAACAGTTTAGTAACTTTACCTCTCACCCACCCCCACCACACATGTAAAAAAGGTTTGCAGCTCTCTCTCTAAGACAAGAATTGTTCACTTGCTGCCCAGAGAGCTGAAGTAAACAATTAAACCACTGCTGAAGAGAGTTGAACATCTGGCAACCGGCTGTGAAACGTAAAGCCAGCACATACCATGAGACTCCATAGTTTCAGCTCGTAGCCGATGCTCCAGGTCTTCCATACCGATGTCCTCTCGATTCTGACCAGAGTGCCAGAAGTCCAGCGCTACATCGTTGATCGTTGCTCCACCGATATTACTGTAGAGACAACCGGCACGTCAAAGGCATGATGTAAAATCAGTGCAGTGATCACAGTATCACAGATTAGGGTTGGCAAATAATTAAACTTTTTGTTCGCTTATCATCTTTAAATATTTTAACTTCATACTTAAATAGTGTTATTGTGACACAAATTTATTTTCTCTAAAAACAAATGCTAATTTAACACAGTCAAAAATATGAGATCTGAACCAATTAGCAAATGTTATTTGTATATGTTACCATTGTGTTTTAGTGATCCCAGGTCTCTCCTACATCATATCACGACACCATAACGGTGTAGTGAAAAATGTGCTTCTATATTTGACTGGACAGATTATCCGTCAGCAGAAATCGGACATGAGTAATTGAAAACATGAAAAATCCATAAAGACGGCTAATGGAGACACGGGGAGGAACATCCTTCATTACAGAAGAGCTGCCAGAATACCTGGGACAGTTTGACCCAGCTTCAACAGACGGGATGTGCCCGATATATAAACCAACCTGAGGAAGAGGAAGGTGGCTCTGCGGTAGCTGACGCCATCTACGTTGTCATAGTGATCCATGTATGGTTTGATGGCATCGATGAGGCCCGGATGAAGCTTCTCAGCCTCGTCGAAGATGAACAGAGTCTGAGGGCAGCGCAACACCATGTCCCGGATCGCTTCTCTCAGCTGGCCCTGGATACAGAGAGGAAAAAAAATTACTAAAATATCTCGATCTACAGAAGAAATCTTTGACGCTGTTAAAGTTTTGAGTCTGACAAAAGTTCAAGTTAAAGGCGAGACATCCCAGGCAAAAACTTTTATGAGATTTAGGGCTATTCTGCTTCCATAACATGTCTTCTTTCAGACTAGCGGAAAGAAAACATCCAAAATACACATTTAGGTGTTTATTTTTATTAAACTTTGTCTATTTGTATTTGCGATTTCTCCTAAATTCACCAAAAGTTAATATTAGACAATGCCTCATTTGCATATTTAAACATAGCATTTAAGAAAACTTAAAAAAAAGAATTGTATTTATGTAAGTAATCAACTGGGGAAGTTTCATGGTGATATCTATTAGTTAAAATGTTTTACCCAATTCCCCTGTAGAGTCTTGCAAAATGTAGTGAATTTTACAAAACATATCTTTAAAGGCTGTTTTATCAAAATGCGTTTTTTCTCAGACTCTGAGCCAGAAATATCCACTTCAGTAGCACATACATATACCAAACTATCCATTAATTTTTAATTCCTATCTATATTCTGAAGGTTTTTACAGAGGGGTTTGTTCATACATCATTCATAGCCTGATTTATATAATATTTTATTCCTAAAAACATGGAAAAATTGTTTTCTTTATGGCAGTATTTTCTGATTTATGGAGTGATAAAAAGAGATATCCAAAATTCCCTCCGACTCTAATATGTCAACAAAATGAAACAAGTATTTTGAACCTGGCTTGATCCAATGTTCAGATTTCTGTTCTGGAAATTAGTACATATTTATATAAGATAATGCCTCATTTGCATATTTAAACATAAAAAATTACAGAAAACTTGTAATACAAAAAATAATTGTCTTATTGTCAGTAATCAACTCGAGAAGTTCAATGGTGATATTTATGAGTTAAAATATATACCCTATTCACCTGGGGTGTCTCCCTTTAAGTAAAAGAAAATAATCAACTTTTGGTGAAATCTGAATTTCAGACTTTATAAATAGCCTACTAGTATATATACTTATACATAAGATGAAAATTATAGCTGCTATAGTAGCCTAAACACCTTACATTAACATTAAAAAAGTTGATAAGGATTTGTAGTCTAAAAACAGCCACAATGACCATATATATCTGTTTTTATTCAACACTTTTTCACTCAAAAAAATTGGTGTTTTTCCCTTTATTATACTGTGTGTGCAACAAATTTTCCATTGCACTTTAGTCATAAGGGACAAAACGTAATTTAAAAGTTTTATAATTTATTTTTATCATTAACTATCTAAATCTCAATTATAAGGGAGACTTTGCAGAAATGTCCACATATGCAGACTTGGCAGATTTTGATAGTATCAGGGTTTAAAGGTCATCCTGCGTACTATACCCTGTTAAATCTGGATTATTTTGTGTAATAACACTGTGTCAACATTATTTTGAAATCTAAAGCAGTTTGTGTAACCGCGGTGTACACTGGGCCACGTTGGGTGACCAGCCTGTGACCTCGTTGGACAAACGCCAGGTTCCAAAATAAAAAGCATAGAAGTACGTGTAGAACAAATGTTTGATTTGAAACATCTGTCCAGGTTATCATTGATAAGATGAATTACGACACGCAGAATAAACATCTGAGTAAACTAGCAGGGCTGTCTGGGACAGGAGATCAAACTCTGTGCCAAGTACACTGCGGGTGTCTGACCTTGTACGTGTCCACCAGTCTGGCGTGTGGGAAGTGGAACGGGGCGATGAACAGTCGGACACACTCGCTCTTGACCCCGTCACGGTACAGGTTATCGGCGATGATCCGGGCCACGAAGTTCTTGCCGGTGCCGGACCAGCCGTGGAAGGAGAGCGTCAGCGGCTTGTTGGACTCGGGGTTGTTGATGAAACCCTGGATGGCTTTCAGAACCACAGTCTGAGCCAGGTGCTGCCCGTGGAGCTTCATCTGAAGGTCCCTCGCCAGACCTGCACGTGTGCACAGAAGAGAGTGCATGCTTAAAAATGGCATAGAGAATAATCCCAGCAATGATGCAGTGTTATTATATTTAAGTTGTGAAGCTCTACAAGACTCAGAGGTGTTTCCAAGTATCTTACTAAAGTCAAGCAGAGATGTTCAAACACTAATATGTTTCCACTGAAGTCATTGTCAGACACTATGCCTGACCTCTGACCTCTGATGGGTGCAACAACAACAAGCCCCATAAAGAGCAAAGCACTCGGAATCTCTTCCAAGAACACCTTATATTGGCTTTAACTCACTCAAGTCTAAAAAAAGCCATTTCAATGCCATAATAACAAAATAAATATTTTTTCTCCATCATTTTGTTCTTCTTGTTCAGGGTGGAAAAGGCTCCTCAAACAGAATTAAACCTATTCAGTATCAGTAAACCTGAACTACACTTCATATGTCAAATATCATTAATACTGTATATAAGACCTAATCTATTGGGTCATACAGGTTACTGTATGGACATGGCACCTAGTTACACCAATAACAACATTTTATGTTTATTGCCATTTATTTATTCATTGAAATTATTTAATTCGTATTAAAGCTGAAGTAGGCAAGTTGGAGCAAATATGATTAAAAAATATCTTTTTTTAGTGGTCAGTATTTTTATTCTAAATACACAAAGAATTAAAGCAGCAGTGGGTAGAAATGAAGCAAATATGATTAGAAAAGTTATTTTTATAAAACGGTCACTATATCCTGACAGTAGTGCATGAGACAGGTAATCTGAAAAAAATCATGTGCCTCTGTGTCCTCCGGTGCTCCAAATGTTATCTGCAGGATTTCACAGACCGGAGGTAAACAACCAATCAGAGCTGAGCTGGAGCCCGCCGTCTCTGAGCAGCTGTCAATCAATCACAAACTCCGATCAAACGGTCAAACTAGGCAGCGCTGATCAAATATGAATCAATATTCTGTTACTGTAATGCCTATTTCTCTCCTCAAACGTTTTCAGAAACATCTTGTAGTGAGAAAGTTTGTGACCCGGCAGCCATGTTGAGATCAGTTGAGGAAATACCAAGCACCGCCCACCAGCCGGAGCGAACTTTCTCATTTTACAGCTAAACAGTACACTACAAGATGTTTCTGAAAACATCTGAGGTGACAAATAGGCATTACAGTAACAGAATATTGAATCATATTTGATCAGCGCTGCATAGTTTGACCGTTTAATCAGAGTTTGCGAGTGATTGACAGCTACCTCCGTTGAATGTACAGCCAATAGGAACGCTCTCTCTCTCTGAAATGACCTCTGATTGGTCAAAGTTTCCCGTCACGGGCTACATTTTTTTAAAGCCTGAAAAAAGAGCCATGAGGAGGTGCAGAAGTCTAATTTTCTCTCAGAACACTTGAATTACAAAAGCTGAAAGGTTATTATGGAATTTTTGTCCAATGATGCCAAAAATATTCTGCCTATAGCTGCTTTAATACTGTACTACTTGACTACCACTAATATTTAACACACTTAATAGATCCCACTTCTCAGCATTTTGTATTTACTTATTTACACTGTGGTTATATATTGTATGTGTTTGACGCACATATTTCTTATATTTCTAATTCCTTATTATTTTTAATTATTTATTTATATTTTTCTATATTTTATAATGTGTATATATTGTAGCATTATGTACACAATTTACATGTTACACACTCCTTTATTTCTGTTTTCTTACATTTCTTTATGAGCAACTGTAATGTCCCAATATCAATAAAGTATTTCTGCTTCTGATTGAAAGCGGCACATCTGCTGGCCTGTCTAGTGTCAGCAGCCCATGTGAAGTTTCAGAGACAAAGTAAGACTTACTAAAGACAGTTTTACTTTCCGATCTCATTGTTATAACAACTTTAAGAAGCCACCTATGTTAGATTGAACAGAAATGATGAGCCGTAAATCTATAACTAGAATAAAAAGCAGGGAATAGTTACAAGGCACAAAGTCCAATTCTTCTTTATGAAATCTGATATGTGCTACTAACCCTGTTCGGTGTCCACACAGCACAGAATTAAAAAGAAAATTCATGTGATTTACACCAATGTCCACAACATGCACTGAGCCATAACATAAGCAAGCATCAAGCTGGAGGGAGTGTGCTACCTGTGATGTTGTTGGTGACCCTGCAGTCTCCAGACTCACAGCACTGGCCCAGGCTACAGTACCACTGATGCAGCAGGCTCATGTAGTCCTGAGGAAAACCTGCCCAGAGGTCCCTGGTAGGAACTGCTCACATCAACAGCAACACAACCAGTTAGTCATACATCAATACTGTGAGTCAGGCTAATCAACAAAGAGGAAATTATTAACATTAACTGTAATGTAACATGAACACCAGACTGTGGTAAATTTGCTAAGCATTACATAATGGCTTTGGTTACATAAAAATGTCTTACCTTGCTGTGTAGCATCGTCCTGGTTGGGCTGACACTCCCCCTCCCAGATGTTGCAATAAATATAATTAAAATAGTAAGAAGAGACATTGGAGATGCTGTCGAGGTGGAAGAGGTCGGCCTCTGCGGACAGAGCCCAGAGAACAGGCAGAAACCACCGCACAAACATCGGTGTAAGAGGCTGGTCCGAGGCAACACTGACTGAACACCGCGTCCCGGTTCTCCTCTCCGGTTTTATTCAGCCGTGAGCTCGCGGCCTGCAGAGTGAGGGATATCTAACATTACCTCTCTCCCCCATGGTAGCGTAGGAGGGGCGCTTCTTTACATTCTGTGTACTGCGCATGCGCTAATTTAGCTCCGCCCATCTTTGAAGAGACCGGAAGAGTTCTCTCTTTTTTTTTTTTTTTTTTTTATTTAAATTTTTATTTCAAAAGTTCAACACAATATAATCACATGTTCAGATGTTTCATTACAGTTCTGCAAAAATATCTTGCGGTATAAAAAAATAATATAAAAACAAATTGTAAATTGTACAACAAATGAACTGTAAAGAAAGGAAAAAGAGGAATAAAAACAAAACCAAATAAAAACCAAACAAACAAACAAAAAACATTTGGGGTTCTGCTAAACAATTGGAATATATTTGAAATGTCTAAACAATTTAATAGTTTTGGTCAATTTAGAATTTTTGAGTTTTAAGTTTTCAATCATGGTCAAATGTTTTAAAATCAGTATCTTTAAAAATAAAAAAGGAGGGTATTCTTCTTTCTGTTCTCTTAATACATCTTTCTGCCTTCAGGGATTTATTAAACTCAAGACACTAGTTCGTTACATTTAAAAAAAAACAAAAAAAAAACACGTTCAGCACCGCAGCCAGCTATGAGAGGCACCAAGGAATAGAAAATAATTCACCTTTGACTAGAGCGGATGCTTCCGAAGAAAAAAAAAAAGTATGCAAAGGAGATGACAACTACGTAATTTCCGGTGATGTATTTAGAGCCGTCACTTCCCTTTGAAACGTTCTGGCCAAACCCGTTTATTCCCCACTCCAGATATGTGGTTTCGTTAACAAATGTGAAAGTTTTTTTTTTTTTTTTTTTCCTATTTTATGAATATCAGTACATACTTGGATTCTGGAAGAAAATGGACAATTCAGGCACTCAAAATCATTCAATTAAGCTGAAAGTCAAGGATGTAATATACTATGAAAACAATACCCAGAAAATTCAGCAGACTGTCAATTTTATTGAAGAAATTTCACATCCATAAAGCCATGTTCTCGAGGCCTCACCAGTCCTTTGAACCCTTATGGATTGAATTTAGAAAATACCATAATCCTATCCAAATTATAAAGAAATGCGTTTACTTATTTGCTACAGGATTTGGTTTTTGGTGAAATGGGATTTATTGCCTTCCTTATTAAGTTTTTTTACTTTCGCATTTTTTCCCTTCCTCTTTATTTTATTGTTTCAAAGTTACCTATAACCATGGGTACAAATTCAATGGTGAAAATATCAGCCTAGTAAGAATGGAATCATGTTTTTTGGTACCTGTATATTAGTATGATGATTAATATTCTTTTGTCATATTGTAATTCCACAATAAAGAAATGTGATCAAAGCAGTATGGCCATGAGTCAAAGTGGCACCTTTATCAGTACAGATTTCTATCCCTCAAAAAACAAAACAGCAACCAGTATTTCTTTTAGCATTTATTGTCACAAGTTTGCAAAAAAAAAAAAAAAAAAACTGGGCTCTTGATATTCATGGCTTGTCCACATGCCCTCAAAGTCACCATCCAAAAAGCACAGCATCTGAGAAAGATGAGAAACAATTTTTGATTTCCCTTTTCATTTATACTGCAGAACACAATGTAGACAAGCATATCAACTTAATTCCCATTTGTCTAGAGACCATCCTCTAACAAAGTAATAGACAGCTGGTTCTCAAATTTAGCATTTTATCTTAACATCCCTGCAAATCAGCAGGCTCATACTCACTTTAGAGGAAAAACGTGTTCAGTGCAAGGCTTGCTCCACGTCAAAGGGCTTCACAGCTGCATTCTTGAGGGAACAAACAGATTTCTCATTAAAATAAAGCCGGGGTAAGTAGTAAGACAAACGGATGTTTACCGACCACACAGCCTCAGAAAATAATGGAACGGTAGGGGTATAATCAAGAGAAATTCATTTGGCAGAATCTTTTCATCACAGGTAGAGTGGGTCAATTTCATTTTGGGTTTATGGCATCCAGAACAACTTGTGCCGACCATACAAAAAAGTCTGATTGAAGGACTTGAAATGCTTACCAAGGACAGTAAGGCAGATCCAGCTCTTTCCTGGAGAATGGGCAAAGAAAAGAAGAACCTTATTACAAGTCAGTGACTGGTTGATTGTGATTTAATTCACTGGGTTACTCAGTAACAGATATGGTCCACATTAAAGTTCAGGTCAGACATTTGTTAAAACATCACTGAACCCAGTCAGTCATTTTGCATCTGGTGGGAGGATTTGAATTCTCACCTCAGTCAAGCACGTCCTTGTTGTTCAAACCGGACTCCGACGTCAACGATCATATCATTGTGTGACATCTTATCCTCATGACTGTCACAGTCCCACTTAGATCTGCAAGGGGGATAATAGTTTCATGTGAATTAATGTGAATAAAAAGTACAGTTCTTTTCCTACAAACTATTCAGATCAGATTAATTGACTTAATGTCCTCAACTAGATCAGAGACCTGATTCAAACTCATCACACCTGAATGATATTAGATGTACAACGCCAATCAGTGACATGATGCTTACCGATACAAGGCTGTGAAGATTCTCCGACAGAAGGGTTTTACATGTCTAGACGGGATGAGAAGAGATTTGTCATTATGGTTTGTATGCAACATCTGAGAGCTAAATTACAAGTGCAGTTGATACATCAGCTAGGAGCGAAAGACAAATGCATAATCGTCATGGTTAATCTGCTGAACTATGCTCTCATCATTGTATCAAGCAGCATTAAAGACTATTGTGGTACTTCAGCCTTCGAACTCACCTTCACTTGGCCTTTAGTACAGACAGTCTTGTTCCTGTAAATGGAGAATATATTAAAAGCTACTCAAGAAATGAAGTGACCTCACTGGTCATTTGAGGCTGACACATCAGCTAGGAGCGAAAGACAATAGATAATCTTCACAGTTAATCTGTTGAACTATGCACTCATCATTGTGTCAAGCATCATAGGCCGTTTCATAGCAGCCATTTAGGCATCATTGCACGGTAAACGGGTGCAATTAATAAAATTATGGTCCTGTTCCATTCCATACCAAACATGCTATTTAGTATTCTAAAACAGTGTTAAATTTCTTTTTTTTTTTTAAGTACGAAACCAATAGTAAGCAAATTGCATACCATTTCAGGTGAAATATTCCAGTATGCAACTCCACAATACAATAGTTACAACATTCATAACGGATGTTGATCGACAGCTCTGCAACATGAATAACGCTTCAATTTAAGTGCAAGATTTCACTTTGCTGGACGTAATATACATTTTAAATGAACTTCAGAATCAAATTTTTAATTGTCATTTTGTCTACACGAGGTTGGCACGAGTTACCATGGTTTTACACACCTCCAACCAGGCTCTCAGGAAGTGATGATGTAAATTACTGCTAAATGCGTACAAAAAGATACATACTACTGTATATTCACACAAAAGTATGTTGACTGATAGTTCACATATTGGGTATGTAGTGCATAAATGAGATTTCAGATGTAGTCCAGGACCCTGGTCCACCTTAAGGGAACAGCCCATAATTACACCTGCATTTATTTACCCTACTGTGACATGTTAAAAAAGGATCCTTTTACTTCAGCCTTTCAACTCACCTTCATGTGGCCTTTTGTACTGCCAGCCATTCTTCCTGAAAATGGAGAATATACATTTTTAGAAAAAATCCATTTAGAAATCAAGTGGCCTCACTGGTCATGGAGGCCGAAACATCAGATAGGAGCGAAAGACAATGCATAATCGTCATGGTTAATCTGTTGAACTATGCTCTCATCATTGTATCAGACCAGTTGAATAATAAAAATGTGTCTGAAGCACACAATTAACTCACCTGTAACTGATCCAAGAACATTTAAACTGGATCCAAGAACAGGGGACCACCTGCAAGTCAAACACCAGACTTTAGTAAAAGCCCACATTATAAAAATATGCAGGCATTTGTTAATCTGCACTGCATCAGTAACAAGTATTCTTTCACTCTTATTCAGAGAGATTCCCAATGTTTTGTAAACAAGATCATCATTTGACAGTTTGTTTTTAGCAGAATGTAAACTGTAAATTATATTTGGAGCATTACCTGCTTCTGGATGTCACTGAAGGTCAATTCAACCGATGTAAGCACACCTGCAGGAACACAATATGAAATGATCAGTCAAAACACTAATATTAAAACTCGCAGGTATCAAGTCATCTGTGCCTCAGATAAGTCAACTGGTGGGTTGGGAAGTATCGTCATCCATCTTGTCGAGAGTAGCAAATAAATGTCATCACTGCAGCACAGGGAGAATGTGGAGGATAATGGCAGACTGATGCTTCTCTGGGGATGCCAATTGAGACAGCTGATGTGCATCTCAAATGTTAGAAGTCTGCACTGAATTGTCTGCTTTGCTAAATGCTTCAAGGGCCAAAAGCAAAAGTGCAGCTGGTTGAAAAAAATAAAATGACTTTATGAACAGCCATGTGTTGCAAATCCATTTAGGATTGATAAAACCTTAAGTCAAATTACACTTCAGAGAAGCATCAATCCATCTTAATTTTATGTAAAACTGGGCCTCACCTCATTTCACTCCATCAGTTGCTTCATGTCTCCCGACTTTCTTGAGACCTGTGGATAAACCTTTTTAGTACCATACTGGTCATGTTGAGATTATAGTGTGCTTAACTTAAAGTCTCAGTGTAAAATTTCTCAGAAATCACATCTGTCCACTACTCTTAAAAGCATCACTGACTTCCAGGTAGGATTAATAAAATTGTTTTATATATAAAAAAAAAAAAAGGTAACTTACCAGTATAGTATTAGATGTCGTTCAAAGCTTTGAAACATCATTTTCAACCTGAAGAAAATGAAGCACTTTAGTTACACAGCTTTTGCAGCTCCTAATCTTTTATTAGTGAAATGGCTAAAATAATCATGTATAATATAATCAACCATTACTTAAATCTCAGAGATGCAGTTTCAGAAATCCCTTCTATCCACAACTCTTATAATGGAAGTTATAATGAAGCTATTTCTGCTTCCTTACCATCTAACGCTGATGTCCACCTTCATTTTGCAGCGATCCTGTCGAACAACCTGCAACCAAATAAGGGGAAATTGCACTTTAAACTTAAAATACAACTCCTCTGCAGTATAGTTGTATTTTAACCTCATTAAATCCGGTCCAATACTGTGTACACGTAGCAGCTAAAAGCACAGGAGCTGTGCAGCTAGCATAAGGCCAGACTTTAAGCAGTTGTCCCATGCTGTCAGAAATGTTGGCATTCTACACATTTATTCAGATGTCCCTACCAACATATATCTCATCATATAGTCATGGGAATGCTGCAGCTAGGTGACTCTCATTAGGAGAAAATTGGAAGATTAGCTCGTTTGTTAATTAGCATTTCAACACGTGGCTGAGGCCTGCTGCTACAGCCGGCACCAGCTCACATTATTTAGATAGGAAACATTTTTAAGAAATAAGCAGCACAGGTTCAGAAGAATGAATATAGAAACTGTGTGTCTCCACCTGCTTTCACAGCTTAATGTCAGCAATTTGACTTAATCAATGTACAACATATATATATATGTAAGCATGGATGTTATATTTACCCAGAGCGCAGTGGAGGAGTGAGGAGTGAGGACAGGCAGAGGGTGCGGACCGTATTTATAGGGAAATGTCGCAATGGCTGATGGGAAAAATAGCTCCACGGCTAGCGCGATAGTCATGCTGTAGTGGCTAGAAGGGAACCAGCAAACTGGGGGGAAACTATCGCGAGATTGTTAAGGTTAGGCGTTGATCTCGAATAGTTGAGGTTAGGAATTGATCTCGAATAGTTAAGGGTGGGCATTGAGCTCGAATAGTTGAGGTGAGGCATTGACCTCGAATAGCTAACGTCAAGAATAAGATCGTTCGTCGGGCATCAAGTCTCGCAAGACTTTCTGCAGAGCTCAGATCAGATTTCGCAGTTTGCGGGTTACCTTCTCGACACGACCGGCTAAAGCCCCTGCTGGCCATTCGTGTCATTAAAAAAATAAATGAAAATATATCATTTTAAATAAATCAAGCGTGAAACTGTATTATTTACCTTGAAAACGGCAGTTTGACTAAAAATAATATTAACTCAAGGTCCACTTACTCACTGTTTCTGGGGCTTTCAAACCCATCTTCCTAAGTGTGTGTAGATTGCTCCATCTCCATGAGAACTGGGCAAACTCCATCTGCTAAGGCAAGTGGTTTTCTAATGTGGAATCCGGGGATCCCTGAGGGGGTTTCAGGGCGTCCCCAGCAAAAAAGGGGAAAGAGGAATAATTGAATTTCACCATAATTCCATCCATAACACAATGACGAATGTATGACTATTTTGGTCATGGGTTTCATACACTTTCTGTATTAAACCCTGGAGAAAATCTTGTCAAATGGGGGTCTGCGGTCTAATTCAAGTCAGTTTAGAGGTCCTTGACGTGAAAAAGTTTGAGAACCAATGTTATGTAAGCCTAGGACATGTGGTTGAAAGCTCCAGAAAAGAAAAAAAAAAAACTACTATATGGACCTAGAGTTAGTGTTTTATTTTCAGTGTAAATTAAACAACCTGAAACTAAACTTGAATTACATGATGCATTGTGAAATTGTATAAAATGTAGTAAGCAACCATATAAAAAATGTTTTATTAAAACGTAATCCCTATTTGTTTACTCAATATTATGCTGAATCTAATGTGACACATCATATTTCCTGAGGATATGTTATCCTGATGTTTGTATATGCCGTTACTGAGTTTACTGGCAAAGGCTGGATTTTCAAACAGGCAAAGTTAATCAGACCCCCTATGGACCCCCAAAGCCCTGGGTTCACTGTGTGTCAATTCTTTTTATTTGGTCATTTAATTAAATACAAATTTTGTTAGGGGATTAATGCACAATATCAAGTAAGGCTGGTCCTGTATTCTTCTTTTGACCAGCTTCAAAATCTCGTTTTAAGAAGATTATTTGCGTTTTTATTGTACTTACATGGTGCATGTAGGCTCCATTTAATAAAATTAATGTAAACTTATTGGCACCAGTTATGTTTTTCCAGCATATAGTAGTGTGTTTTTCCAGGATATATAGTAAAGCTGTCATCTTTCCTCTCTGAACCTGTCACAATGTTTTGAGCAGGGAGATTTGACGCTCATCTGAAATAACAATGACAAAATCTCGCAGGAATAAACTCATGGAGATTTAATATTATGCATCAATAAACAGGAAAATCTGATACAATCAATGGTTATGATCAAAATGAAATAAAAAATACATTTTGATTGCTCTCTATCAGGCGATACTGAGTGATACTGAAATGTATGGCAAGGCCTCGATTCAATATAATTTACAAAGACATAACATGGAGGGAAAAAAAACTAAACAAAGTAAAAACGAACAAATTTAGCTTGGACGCTGAATTTCATTTGGCTTGTATGCTTTAGAGGAGGATTAAATTCAACAGCTGCAACTACAGGCATCAAGATTTTTACCAAGTTGTTCACTTGATCTGCATACAGCCCCAGGAATATGTTTGTCTTTATAGATCCCTTCACACTACTAAGAAGGTCTTTTAATATTCATTTAAATCAACCAGATTCATACAGGACAAATATCTACAACAGACAATAATCAAATCTTGAATGGGACTCTGTTGTGAGCTCGCTACAGCATTGAGAAATATACTTGTGCATTTTTCAGGTGAAAATTGTTCTTTTATTTCATCCAAATATCATTGAGATCCAACCCACGTAGCTGTAAATAAGGGAATGAATGATGGTTTTAAGAAAGCAGAGGTGTACAGTAGGATAAATATTGCCCTCTATGTGGTTCACTCGGAAAAACATTGGACAAAAAGAAAATGATTTTAAAAGAAAACTGAACCGGTTGAACAGTCTGGACACCATGAAACAGCAGCAGTGTTTCAAGAGTCTACTCTGGTTCCTCGTTTTCGCTCTCCTCGCCCTCTGACAACACGTGAACCATCGAGGTGATCCACTCTGACATCTGTGGGTTTGGAGAGGAAACCGGGACAAAAAGGGAGACTCAGTCCTTGCCCCCTCGTCATGAACCAGCGATCCAGAAAGACAAAAATATGTAAACAATCATTTGTTCATAAATGCCTTCAGGTAAGATGGATTTTTCAGAGGATTGTTTGTTCTCCGACCAGATGAAAGTCCCTTAAGCCTTTTATCTAAACCTCTTTTTTGGCATAACGGACACCCAAATTTGTCCTTTGACAGTCAGTGATTTCTCTATATTGCATATATTCCACAAATCTATCACAACTCCTCCAATCAGTGAGTTCAGATGCTATGGCTTATGTAGGGCTTCGCTTCTGGATAACACTTGAGACACAGGACAGTGTGAAAGAGGCGGCGAAGTCAACGTGAAATGAGAACGCCAAAAAAGGTAAATGGAATGATTCCTAAAGCCATCAAGTTCATATCCTCAAATAGTTTACACTATTGCCAGAAAAGAAAAAAATAAACAAAAAGAGCATTGAAAATAAAAAAAGAATATATATTTATATATCCATCATATGTATATCTATATATAAACAACAGGTACAACTAGTTGCAGGCAAGTGGAGGATCTCTCCCTCCCCGCCCCTTTAAGATTCATCCCGTCCACCGTTATAAGGCTGTCAGACTCTCGGAGGGGGCAGCAGCTTTCTTTCCTCAGTCACCAGATTCCCTGAGATGTAGAGCGCCGTTTTGTTTGTCAAGATTTGAACACCATCAACCACACACCCTTTGCCCCCTCCCAAAAAAAAATAAAAACATGTTTGTGTCGGGTTCTGGCTCGTCCTGTGAAGCTGATGAAGAGTGCCGTCGTGAAGCTGACGGGACAGCGCTGAGAGACGCGCCGACCCTCCCGTCTCCGCTCTGCGCTGCCGAGTCTCGTGTTGGCGGGCGGTGGGTTATCGGTGGCGGTGGAAGTGACTTTGCCCAAATAAGGAGAGGAGCTTTACTAGTTCTCATGTTACATCTTAGATGCTTTTCCATTTGATTTCATTCATTTTCCATACTGTTGTTTTACAGTCAAATGCAAAGCTGTGTACATATTCGATCATCAGTCATTCCAAGGCTTGGAAAAGAAGTGGTTTTTGCAAGAGAGTTCTTATGAAGACTCTGTTGTGTGTGCATTTCATTATGCATATTATGTATGGTGTGTGTATCAGAGTGTGCGTAGTCTCCTCACTGCCTCTGAGAGGCTAATCTCTTTAATAGAGGCTCGTCGTAGACCCAGCACTCCCCGTCCTCGTGGAATAGCTGCAGAGACACACAAGCAATGACAAGTCTTACACTCAAATATTTGAATTGATCCTAAAATAAATCTGCAAAAATGATTTGACATTTCTAACACTGATCTTTGTCTACTAGGGCTGTCCTCCACCAAAGAAATTCTTAGTCGACTAACACTCATGATTTTGTCGACTAATCGATTTAATCGACAGATCTGTAAAACTGAGTTTCTCCACAAACAATCACACAAAAGCACCACTTTAAATCTTGTGTTTACTAGAGATTAGCTCATAAGTTTCTTGGAAATAAGTAATTCAGTATGAAAAAAACATAAAAAACGACTAATCAACGAAATAAATCTTAGTCGACTAAGACCAAAACGACAGATTAGTCGACTAATCGACTAAGAGGGGGCAGCCCTACTGTCTACCAGTGAAATAGAGGTGTTGGATCGGTCAAATTTCAAGTATAGAGTGAGCTGCCTTCAATTTCCTGTTATGAATGTAAGGATGCTTTCACAAGCCATAGTTTGTTTGTCTTGTCTGAATCAGAGTGAAATTGATACTTTTGGTTTGTTTTCTATTTAGTCTGGTTCGGTTTCACAGTGCACAAATTAAAGCAGACCAAATTAAAAAAAATAATTTGCTGAGGGGCGTGTATGAAGAAGCAGGGCCGAAGTTTTTTTTTGCGCACAAATCCCTTCTCCTCCAGTTTATCTTGAACGATTTTATAAACGTCACTATTTTTGTGGACTTTATTTATTTTTTTAAAGATGACTTTTTGGGCTTTTTTATGTCTTAATTGATAGTGAGAGAGATAGTTTTGAAAGGGGGGGAGAGAGACAGAGGGGATGACATACAGCAAAGGGCCACAGGTCAGATTCGAACCCCCGGTCGCTGCGGTAAGGACTCAGCCTTGGTACATAGGGCGCCCCCTCTACCAGGTGAACTACCGTGGCCCCCTGTGGACTTTATTTAGCATATTCTGTACGTTCTCTTCGGCCCAGATGTCAAGCAAACATCGGAATTCTGCTGAAGTCCAAGTCAGTCCTCTCCCACTCATGTTAACCTGTCATTTACCTGTGTCCAGCTCAACATATGCCTATGCTGGCAGCCTACGTTTTTGGTTCACTTCCTGCAATTGGTGTTGAGTCAAGTGGTCTCGGACCGGTTCTTTTGGTCCGTGCCACAGTACGATTACTGTGTTCACAAACGCCCAAACGAACCACACCAGAGTTTGATTAAAACGGACTAAATGTTGGCTTGTGAAAGCGCCTTAAATGAATGTTCTACTATCACACAGTGTTCATGTTCTACTATCACACAGTGTTCATGTTCTACTATCACACAGTGTTCATGTTCTACTCTCACACAGTGTTCATGTTCTACTCTCACAGTGTTCCTGTTCTCTCTAGTAGATGAAGAACAGACAGTCTCACCCTGGTCTCCCACTGCTGCTCGTTCTCCTTCCTCTCTCTGGCTTCAGCTCTCTGTTTCTCCTCCAGCCGGTGTTTGGCTTCTGTTGCTGAATCGATGTCTTTCAGCTTCAGGTTCAACGTCACATCTCTCCACAATCTGATGAATTAAAGTGGGTTGAAAAAACACATATTTTGTTTCTGGATCCTTGGTAGGTTCCTTCCATGATATGCAAGACTGCTTAGTTAGAAACCAGTTTAATTTCTCACCTTCGGGACTCGTAGTCGAGCTGGTCTTCCAGCTTTCTCACTTTCTTCTTAATGATGCCTATCCTCCTAGTGTCTATGAATGCTGTGTTCTCCTAGAAACACACACAAAAACACATTCATTCATGTGTAAATGTATTAATTTATTGCTAAACTCTTTCTTTTAGTAGTTATTCCCCAGTGTAATGAATGTCGACATTTTGTTTTGGTTCAACGGGCGGATTTAGTGATCTGAGGACCCCAGGCAAACACTGTCTTGCTTTACTTTTCACCTTCTCTATATCTGGGAATGTTGGTATTGGAAGTGGTAGAAGAAGAAGGCTACTCAATAGCTTTTTTCTGAAGTAAAACTATTAACTATTAATAGTAAAACTATTAATACCGCACATACCGTCCTGCATTCAAAAGTTTACTTCAAGTGCAGAGTAGCAGAGAGAGGTATTATCAGCACAATGTATTTAAATGAACTTAATGTCTGTTCAAGGTGGAGTTTTCAGTACTAATATAATGCTGCTGGATAGTTTAATGAATAATAATGCATCTTATTTTAATTATATTTTGTGTTTTGAGTCAAATCTGAATCTGCATCATAACATCATCATAACCAGTAACATTTCTCTACACAGAAAGTAGTATACAGTTGAGTTGCATATTTTTAAGTGCTTTGGGGGCCTTTTATAAGATATTTCGGCGTACAATGAGTTAGAATAGTAACATAATTCAATATTTTTCATATCTTAACATCATAATAAATGTATAGCTGTTTTAGTTAGGCCATTTTAGTTGGGGCTCCCAGGCAGTTGCCTACCTGGCCTAACGGTAAAGTCTGCCCTTGCAACTAATAAAAGATTACTAATTCGTAATTATCGTCTAATTTAATACGCACCCTCCACCTCCAATCAAAAAAAGATAAAAGAGAAATGAAAAAAAAAAGAGATAGAGAAAAGACTCACTCCAGATGCCCACTTGGCATACATCACTCCGTTCCACTCTCCCTCAATGGAGCAGAAAGACTTCTTATCATTAGGTGCACTGAAAGAAAAATAGAAAAGAATTGAATGGTATATGTCGTTAAAAAGGTTAAGCTCTTTTCTTTGAACTGTGATTTGAGTGAAATGTTTTCCTCTTACAAAATCTCAGCGGTGATCCTGTGCTTCTTTCCTCCGTAGAAGGGTTTGGTGTGGAACACGATGGTCGCGCTGTAGCCCGACTTGGAGCAGGAGATGTTGCACTCGCCACCAAGCTCCACCCACGGCACGGTCAGAATCGACCTGGACACACAGGATCAGGTCAGTGATGCAAATATTAATGATCAGAGAGATGTTATTAAGTGACAACACGGACAGACGCAGGAATATATCAACACAACGCACCTGCCGTATCCGTTAGGGAAGGTGAGGATGTAATGTTCATCGTGCTCCAAACACGACACACAACCTGAAACAAAACCGGCAAATATTATTACAACTGCATGAAGTTGTGACAGTAAAATGTGTAAAAAGTGTATGAAGCTCTTAAGTACCTTGGCCAATATTGTGGACACCTATGGACATGCCTAAGAACTTAGACTTGGTCCAGATGTGAGCGTTGAACTGGATCTTCTTATTTAAACATTCTGCGTAGAATGCAGAAACTACAGAAAGAAGAGAGGAAATACTCAAGAGATTGTAGAAAAGTGGCAACGTCTCAGTGATGTAAAGTGTAAAAATCAGTCAAACAATTCTATTTACACTTTCAAGATTAAGATATCCTAATTCAACATGTGATCAACAGCCTATATATTTTACTTTATACATTTTTTGGCCTGTAAAAGGTAATGACAAAAGATCTAAAATAGTGATTCCCAAAGACTGGGTTGGGACCCACCGGTGGGTTGCAGGAGATTTATCAGGGTCGCCAAATAAATTAGCAGAATTTCTTCCATTTCTTCTTTTATTTAACAGTACACCTTAAGACTGAATCTAATATGAAAGGCTAGCGTACATTTGTACGTTTGTTTTACTGATGAGAGGAAAAAAACGAGAGCTGTTAACTCCAACAAAATGCATTTATAAAGTATATATCATGTGTTTATGCTATCAATAACACGTGCATAAAACAAAGTTGTGATTTATCAAACGTGTGTCTATCTTTTCGAATATCTCTGGCTGGTTTACCTGTTCAAGATATTATGAGGTGATGCGGAAATGTCAAGATGGTCAGGAACGTTCATTTACGCAATAAAATAAAGAAGTTTCGAAACTCACTGGGTGGGTGGTGAGAGACCTGCTCTGCCACAAAACACACACTGTTGCATGAAGACCACGGTACCGGACCTTCTGATACCGTTTCCTGGAGGGAGGAGGAGAGGAGAGCGAGTCAGAATAGACAAGTTCTTCCATGGTACAAATATATACAATATGAAAAACTCATCAATCATTGTAATGACTATGGAAACATGTGGTGTGTATGTGGTGTGTGTAGAAATGTGCATAAAAGGAAATAAGTTCTCACAAAAAAAGAGCAAAGTTTGTTCAATTTAGTGTTTGCAAAGGTGACTATACTTTTAATTCCAGTCTATAATTCCAAGTTATCTGTATAAACAGAGTCTCAATGAGCTTAACAGACTTGTGCTTAACACACAACAGCATTTAAGCCAAAGTGACAGCTTTTTTTTTTTTTTTCATATGAAGTGGAACCTTTTTCCCTTTTTCTCATATTGATATACAATAAATCCAGCATGAACTAAATAAGAACTTTTGTAAAGATGTTTAAAAGTTGTGTTACTTGTAAAACACAATATGCTATACCATAGCTGAATTTATTCACATAGTCCTGAGTAGTCAAGAACCAACGTGGGCTACAGAGGCACAGAACAGTATGTGGTCTCACCGTGTGTGGGGAAGGCTCCTCTGTTTCGCTGGCCAGATCCCAGTGGCAGTAGAAGACTTCTCCCAGGATCGGGTTGTAAGGTTTCTTGGCCACTGAACCTTTCCTACCCGCATGGAAAGCTGACAGGTACCACTTCACCACGTGAACCATGCGGTCCCGGGCCTCCTCCTGCTCAGCGATACTAGTGGAAGTCACAAAAATTAGAGTTAAACTACTTCATATTTGACCATTTCTGAATTTATTCTGTGATACAATAGCTCGCACCAATGAGAGAGAGGACCCTTACCTTACAAATAAGTCGGGATGTGCAAAGAAGTCTGCGTACATTTCTAACAAAGATCTCCTCTCTAGGATGAAGGTAGGCAGGACCACCTGTGACATATAACCAAGGAGAAAAAATGTTGCTGCGTGGGTTGTTCAAAAGAAAACAGGCTGCACAGATAATGTTAGTGAGTAAAAAGATAGAGGAGCACTGCAGTGAGAGGAATGCAGAGTGAACAAAGAGAGCACGGAGGGAGCCAGGATCAAAACTGTTCAGGTGTCTTTACCTTCGTGAGGTCCATTCCCAAACGAACTTGAGAGAGAAGATGCATGATGACGCTCTTGTGCTCCTCCACGGACTCGCCCTCGCCTTCGTCATCGCGGTCGTCGTGGCTGTCAAACGGGTCTGAAGACAACAGCAGAGGACACGTCTCACATGGCTGTAATAACATTCCCTGTCTTTTCTTTTTTTATTATATTTTTAATTTACACTTCACACCAAACATACTTCTATGAAATGAGTTACAAATAGTGTTTGTATACATCATCCACCTACAGTATGTTTGTGTAAAGTGCCACATTTGTTACAGATGCAGAGAAAAACAAAAGCAGTGAAAACTATGAAGAATTAGGGAGTGATCTTTTCTTTACCATACAATCATAGATTTGTAAAAATAAAATCTGGCCTGTGGGGTGTTACATAGTTAACCAGTTTTCCATGCGTGACACAAATAATTCCAATTTATGGTTAACATATGCTGTTATCTTCTCCATTTTGTAGATGTCCATTGTAATGTCATTCCTTGCATTTAAAGTCTGGCTCTCCAGCGATAACCAGTTCCTTGTAAGAGTCTTTTTACCAGCTACCAGCAATATATTTAATAAATATTTGTCTCTTTTCAGCCATTCTTGAGATATGAGTCCAAAAAATATGGTCTTACTCTCCAGGGGTACATGACATCTGAAAATATCTTCATTTCAATGTATCAATTTCTCCAGCAAACTGGGGAGTTTCCATTGTAGTGGGATTTCTTGAGAGGGTGTGATATAAAATCCCTTATCAGGCTTTTCCAACTTAACTCCCTCCAATTTTGTGAGCTGATACATTTCCATTGATACAACCATATTTTTGTCCATTCTTCCTCAGATATGATTATCTCTCCTCCCTTCTCCCATTTTGTTTTAATATACAAAGTTAGGTGTGTTTTAAGATTCAACAGCCCTTTATACCTACATGAAGTAACTCTACTACCAGTATTTGAGTTATATGTTTTTCTGAACAATTCTATCAAACCTGTCCTTGGCTCTGTTATATTTTTCACCTTTCAGTTAACATAATGCTGCATCTGAAGGTATCGATAGAAGTGTTGTTTTTCTAATAAGAATTTCTCTTTAAGCATTTCAGCATTTAAGTTATTCCTTTAGCTGCCCAGTCCTTAAATCTAATATCTAATTTATTAGGAGTAAAGCTTGTGGTTCCCTGTCTTTTCATGTGTAAAATAACACTTTTTACCATTTGACAAAACCAAATGTCATTAATACTTTAAGCTACTGGGATGGTGTGGTATCGGCAGGAAAAACTAAAGCAGGGGATTAATAACTCTAAAACCATCTCCTACTTGAGCAGATGTGTTAAGTGTTATTGTTTAATGCATAAAGAGGCACAAAAACAGTTTGTGTGTGCATTTTGTGTGCTTTCCCTTTTTACCTGCATCTGTGGTGCCGTTGGACATGGACGAGTTGAGGGACTCGGTGGTGTCCGGTCGTTTCAATGCTGCTGCTTCATTAGTGAGAGGCGAGGCAGCCTGAGGCCCTGAGGGACTGAGGAGGAGACAGAGGGAGCGGAAAGGAGACAGGAAGCAGGAGAGATAAAGAGATAAAAAAAGTTAGTAGGATTTGACAGGCAAACTTCTCGGACTTTTTATTTGCACTAAGCAGCATTTTCCCAACTGAGCCGCTAAACGCTATAATTACAGTGTTGCTTTCCAAGCTATGAAGCAATAGATCCGCTGGATGCAGCGTTGGCTGCAGGGAGGCGGGGTGATATTATACTCACTCTATGCAGTGTTTGGGGGAAGTGCTGCTCTGGTAGAACTCGTCAGCGTCGTAGAACTCATCCTCGCTGGAGGAATAGGAGAAGTCTGGCACCGAGTGCGAGGGGAGGGGGATGTGAGCCGGGGAGGCGACGCCGCTGCTGGGGCCCGACGGGCCACTCCCTGACGGAGGGAAGAAGGAAAAAATATCAAACATTGTGTGTCATGTCGGCGCTCTCCTTTTCATTTTCTGGATCTAATATATACGGCTCCTTTAGTCATACAGTGTACAGGTCAGATCATTATTATGTTGTTCAACTAAAGCACTCCTTTCTGAGCGCGGTCCAGCTGGCCGTGTACAGGAACATCAAGCGGTCTTTAACATAGTGACGGCTTCCTCTGCAGAGCGTATCGACAGTACTCTGGAGCACGCAGCCTCCTTAGTGCACAGCGCAGCATTTTAATACTGCTGCCTCAGCGCAGAAGACATGATCCTCTGCTTTCCTGAGCTTTTCTACTTGGCTTTTTAATTTACCATGTTTGTTGACACAGCACTCCGGGTCGGAGACAGTACAGTAATAATTCATGTTATCATTACTTTTGCTCTTGTGGTTCTTATTACATTAGCTTCCCGTTGCTTAAATTGAAAATTAAAGGATCTAACAATAAATAATAATATTCTGATAAGGACCCACACTGCTCTTTCTCCAAATTATGTTACAATCATCAAACTGTTGAGGCTGCTGATGTTTCCCAGAGAGTGAGCAATACAACACATTTCTATGCAACTTGTAGTACAAGAAGGAAGATTTTCAAAACGGAAGAAAGGAAGAAGAAGAAGAACAAGAAACGCATTCTGAGTAGAGAGCCAAACTTGTCGCCGTTGGTCTAGATGTTTTTCACAGTTTCAGAGGAAGACAATATGATTGCAATTTGCAGTACAAGTTTTTGATGCTTAACTTAACTAGAAAAAATAAATGAACAGTGGAAGAGTCAGAACTGTTCTTTGTTTTTGTTGCGTTAACAATAGTGATGTCAGTTAGATCTGATTAGGTCAGAGCTATGGAACATTAAATGATTAATATCTGCTCACTACATCTTTGCCTTTCTTACTCCCAGTTGTGCATTAACTACAGGTTATGATGTTCTTTTTAAAATATAAAAATGTCGAATTATCGGTTATCAGTATCGTCTGACAAAAAAATCCATATCGTACATCCCTACTTTGAACCTAAACTTTTAAGCCAACATGGATGAAAAGTCCTTGAAGTGTTGAGAAAAAAAAGGAGAATTTGAACATTTTCAATTCCAGGAAACGACTCCATCTGCTAATGAAGATCATGTGATATGACTGAAAAGCACCAGAACAGCTAATAAATTAACCCCGAGTTGGGATTGTTTTGTTTTAGACAAAATGTGTTTTGTATGTTGTAACTATATTAAATGTGCCATGGGAACCAAAGCACCAAACCAAGAAAATAACTTTCAGTTCCTCTTATTTAGTTTGTCTAGTAATCATTAGAGGAATGTGTGATTCACATTAAGTACCACAACAACAACTTTCCTTGTGGTGGCAGAGCGCCTAATGCTGCTATTTGAGTGAAGTGAACTTTCACCTGTGCTGTTGGGAGTTGGGGTCTGCAGACTGCCCATCACCGTGACGACGGGACCAACGGGTAACGTGGAGGGGCGTTGGTCTGATTTACACACCTGAGAAGCGTCTTTAGCAGAAAGAGAAAGTGGATGATTTAGCACTGAAGCCTCAAAACGAAGCCAAATCACACTAAAAACAGCAGCCTGAAATCAGGGAGGAGGCTGAGAAAACGATCTGAAGCGCTGCAGACAGAAGCTTCAGCTGTGAGGGGGATTACACAGTCTATTAAGAGACCCAAATTAGAACGGCCTACTTTGCATGGTTCATTTTCACAGCAGTCTTAGTCATAGTCTTCTGACCAAAATAGCCTAAAACTTAAGTCAGATCTTAGTCATGCCATGCCATTAAATCTAGTCAAGTATTTACTGACTAAAATGACTTAAAACTAAATTACACTGACAGGACTCTGCTTCAAAACAGAACATTAATAAATTCATTTTCAGAGAGAATTATGTCTGAAAAATGAAATATAATCACATTAACACGTGATAATAACTATAATGGATATCATGCGACTGGACCCTGCAGTCAGGAACTTAACTTTTATCGATTTACCTTCAAATTGCACTGAAAGAACATTTTGTACATTTATCAAAACCCTGAATGATTTTGGACTTCAATCATTTCCATTGTCCTCTCTCTGCAATAGAAACCCAGCATTTCCCCCGTCACTGACTGATCTATGGGCTCACTCGGCACCTGATTCGATGAACGCTTTCCCTCGTGGGCCGCTGCTCCCAGCTTTCAAACCGGAACCAACGTGGTGGCTCGTTTGGAAACTTTCTTCTCTTATATCAAGAAAATAGTTCACGGAAATATGCGAGAAATAAGCCATGCAGTTGCTAAATCTGTCTTTATTTTGGATCGACAACGCTTAGTTTAAAAGTTTCTCGGGAGTTTAAAGAAGAGCGAGTTGCGCCGGACGCCCCTGATTTGCATAAAGTAGCCTAGACCTTACTTTATGCAAATGAGGAGCGGGGCGACGTGACTGTCCGTCTCTCGAATCGCGCCGCCACGCTACCAGAATGCATTGCACGGCTGCTTACATAGACAATGAATGGGAAGCTTGGAAAGGACGGAGCCTGTGGACACGTACCGTAAGACCCATCTTTTTTAGATAATTTCAGATTCAAGATTTTGTCAGGAAAAATTCCTCACAGTTTCCAAGACTCCCTCCTCAAACGCACCTCAACAAGGGAGCTGTGTCTGCACTTCATGACTGTGTCACAGGACTCTCTCCCTCCTCCACTATCACTACTTTAAGAGAATGCGAGGTTTGGTTTAGACCACAGGTTTAACGATGAGGAGTGGGAAGATGTTTTAAGCAGAATCCATTCCTTTTCCGTATGCAGTCTCATTAATTTCAAAGCTATACATCGCATATATTGGACAAAGGCCAGACGAGTAAAGATTTACAGATATGGACTCTGCATGTGATAGATGTAGGCAGGCAGCAGCCTCACTGCTACACATGTTCTAGCTTTGTCCGAGACTGCTTGATTTCTGGACATCTATCTTTGACTCTCTGTTAATAGCGTTGGGCTCAGTAATCAACCTGTGCCCACTCGTTGCACTTTTTGGCCGCAAAACTCTCCAGTCTTCATAAGGGTGCCTCTGCCTTCTCTACTTTAATAGGCCAGACGTCTGATTCTTTTAAATTGGAAATCCAATCATCCACCTACTCATATTAACTGGGTACGTGACTTAATGAGCTGCATTCATCGTGAAAACATCCAGTATTTGAGGGATGGCAAGCTTCCCTGCTACACTATCTCCTCATCGGTATTATTGTTATAACAAATTACTCCATCTAACAATTATTATAACTGCCAGAGACGATACTGTTGTTGTTTGTTTTGCTATGATATTTCTGTGTCATATCTGTGATCTGTCATGTCTACACGTTGTTAAATCAAAAAGCTAAAAAATAAAGTTTAAAGAAAAAATACCTGAAAGATATCGATATTGTCATCTCACTGTCTTCAATTACACAGTGAAACATTAGAATTTAAAATGTGACAGAATATGGACTCATTATATTCTTTGTTCTTAGATAAAACTGCCAAAAAAAGCATTTGTCAGCATGCAATCCGGACAATTCTGTGACAACAACAACACCGAGCAGCTGATCCATCAGCTGAAGGAGATTAAGATGTGGGGCAACAACAGGGGGAGCTGTTGTCAACCTATCTTGACTGAGTTGGGTCTATGAGTCTTTATACAGAGGAGTTGACACATCAAGCACATGAACACACACGTGTCTAAATGTGTATGAGAAATGGTGAGAATGCAGATGTGTAGTACCTGTGGGTAGTGTGGTCTGTGTTGGCATCGTGGTGTTGACTACAGGAGTGTCCAGAGGGGGTTGGTAGATCCCATCGACTGGGTTTATGGTGCTCTGGAGGATACAAACATAAAAACAACATTGCCATCAACGACAAAAACAACAGCGCATCAGACACTTGCTGCAACAATAGCACACCCACGTCACTGCCTGCTTAACAATGTAAAATGTCAGACAATAAACCTTGAGTTTAAAATTCAATACTGCATGCGATTTTGTCGACTTATTTATTAGATGATTTAACCGACAGATCTGTGAAACTGAGTTTCTCCACAAAGAATCACACACTTTAAATCTTGTGTTTACCAGAGATGTGCTCAGAAGTTTCTTGGAAATAAGTCATTCAGCATTAAAACGACTAATCGACCAAAGAAATCTTAGTCGACTAAGACCAAAACGACCAATTAGTTGACTAATTGACAAGAGGGGGGGCAGCCCTACAGGAAAACATCAACATCCAAATGTACCTACATGGCTAACCACAATGAAACGTGATTTCCTTTAACATCCAAGCCAGATGTCAATGTAACCTCTCACCCTCAACTTCACAGCTTGTGTATCAGCTTAATGGTATACCTACGCGACAACAAGAACAGTGAAATAAAATACACACCACCCAGCCTGGACGGATCAATTTCCTTTCACTTCATTTCCCGGAAAGAGTGTTTCCCGGTTTCATTATCGAAATCGATATGAAACCAACGACGCAGCTTGAAATCCAAACACCAGCAGTGGCTTTGCACAACAATAACCAGCAGCACCTCTGGACCTGTGAGCAACCTTCCCGTCTAAAAGGAGTTAATTAACTCCACTGGGCTGCAGACTAATTCTGTAACATGTTTTAACTCTCTAGCTTTTGATTTCCCTGCGGTGAAACCCATGCGGGGACGTTCTTATCTGCAGTGGCCTGTCCTCATCAGTGCCACCGTTAACAGCCATGCATTTGAATAGAAGCACAAACACACACATAAAAAGCAGCCCGTTGGCTCGGTGTAATGGGGTCACTGGCTCCGACAGGAACACGGATGACAACACGAGCTAAAGCAAAACCATATCGACCCTTATTCCCCAACAAACTTACCCTCGGGGCTATTGGTGGCATTGAAATTAGATCTAGTCAACGTGATGCGTCATCCTATTACTCAGTCCTGACCTGTAATCTGTGATTTTTTTACAGGGAAGTCATTTGAGATCAACAGGAAGAAGCACAGTGAGTCAGGACATGACCTGACGCAAGACTGTGAGGGTGAAAATACAGCAGCTGGTTTAAGTACCAAAGTTCGACAAAAATACCAGGAAGTAAACAACAGGCCTCCACAATCCCATGATGCAACACTGAGCATGTTACATAGAAGATTATGGGTGTTTCTCGAAGTCAACGAAGGATCCTTCAAAGGCTGAATTTCAAGGAGGCTATGTCATCGTAACCCTGCCAAACGGACTGTTCTAATGTCGAGGATTCTTTGAATTCTACCGAAGACTGAGTCCTTCGCTCAGAGGATTTCGAAGGAAGGTGTTATTATCACGTTACTTTGACAGTCCTACTTTTTGCCTTAATACATTCTGATAATTATCCAAATCCCTGTTGATTTTATTTATTTTTAATATAACTACATGTTTTGAATCTGTTTATATCGTTTTGAGGAATGCAAAAATCAATATTCCTACTAGAAATTGTCATATACTGAATTGTTCTAAATAAAGTAAAAAATATACAGTATATACAACATCCTTTTCTTCCACACACCGGCACACTCGCTAGACTGTTCCAATGTGTGCTCTCATAATGCTGGGAAGAACTCTTGCCTAGTCTCTGTGGGACCCGACTTGGAAGGACCCGTCCTACCAAGGGAGCACTTTTGACTTTGAGAAACACCCACTGACTATAGAGGAAGAAGAGTTGTGGTGTGAAGTCATGGTTGTTAATCTGAAGGGAAAATGTTTCCACTAGATACTAGTTTATAGACTTGGAGATGGACTCTCTGACTCTCCTTTTCTATGTTCCTGTGTCTAGATATGTGTAATCAAAAGGCAAGTTATGATCAGAGGTAGAAAATGTAGAGAAGCTCGGTCTGACATCTCAGCTCCATTTGTTCACACTTCTCTCTCTCTTTCATCTTCAAGCTCCCTGCCTCTATTCTCTCCTTTTTACCTCCCCTCCGTACTGCCTGATGCTCGCCTAGTCCACGTGCCTCAAAGAAAGTAAGGCGACGGCTCCTAATTATAGCCAATTACAGAAATACTGGTCGGCCATGGTGGGACCAGCCTGTGGCCTTGCAGGTAGGAGCCAAAGCAAAAGCAGGCGGAGGGAAAGAGTTCCGGCTGAAAACGGCTTTTAAGCGCTGTGTCATGATCGATATTTTTTTTTTAGTGAATGTAATATTAATGCAGCAGGTCGCTCGAGCAGCAGAGCAAACCTAAACCAATCACGCCACATCCATTATTTTGACAGATAAATACTGAACGGGCTTCTGGTGTGCTCGGTTTAAACGATTCCTGCACTTTGCTGCAATTCCCCCGGTGGTGCAGCGCTCGACAAGGTCAATCAAACATGCTGCTGGTGTTTCAAGTATTATAAACAAAAGGTCTACAGTGCATTTATTATTTGCTTCGCATTAGAGGCGTACAGGCAACGTGACAGATGTTTAGATGTTCTAAAGCTGCAAAGATATCTTTAGCTCAAAGATTATGGCACATAAAAACATGTGCAGTTGGATGCATAGACGGAGCTTATGCTGTGCTATTAATACTACGCAATACTGTACTTAATGACTGTGAGATTAAGTCGGCTATAAGAGCAGTGCACATCTGTGAGCTGTGCGGCCCCCAGTGGGATTCTTGCTTTGAGGTGGAATTTTTTCCTCATGTTAGTCCATTACCAACAAACCGTCCCCATTACATTACCAGCCATTTTCCAAAGCATACTGAAAGTTTTTAGATTGATTTTTTTACCCGCTGGGTTTTTCTTCAATGTAGAGAGGTCTAAGCTCTCAGTACATGTTTCATTTTGCCCTTAAGTCCTCACTCTGCTTCCATTTTACAGACCACCTCCCTCCCTCTTTCCTTTCTACCCGACCGCTTCCCCAACCTTTGCATTGGTATAAAAATCGACTTGTATAAAAACTTCATATAGATATGTAACCCATCACAGCTCAGTGAATACATAGTCCACTTTCATTGCATTAGATTGCATCGCAATGCCGTAGCGAGCCAGGACTCTTTGGAAAAAAAAACTATTCATAAGCTCTGCCGTCTGGAAATCAAACCCGCAAGTCAAAAGTCAAAAGGATAATTTATGTTTGGTGGTTGTTTGTTCCACTTACTGTAAAAGTTTATTGTTTGGCAGCCCACTTTCAAAATCACAGAGGTCAGAGTGTTGTTTTAAATAAAGAAGACTACATGTTTACTCTGGTGTAGGGCTGTCCGCGACCAAAGAAATTATTAACCGACTAAAATTATATGATTTTGTCGATTCGTTGATTTAATCGTCAGATCTGTAAAAGTGAGTTTCTCCGTAAAGAATTATGCAAAAGCACCACTTTAAATCTTGTGTTTACCACAGATGTGCTCATAAGTTTCTTAGAAATCAGTCATTCAGCATGACAAAAAGCATAAAAAACAACTAATTGACTAAAGAAATCTTAGTCGACTAAGACCAAAACAAGGGGGCAGCCCTGCTGTGATGGATTATCATTCAAATATAAGCTTTAATTCTTCACGTTGATTATTCACAACATACTAAAAGGAATGGAAACCAATTGCTCCATGTAAGATCAGAAATCAATCTAAAAACATATAATAAATGCTTTGGAAAATAATTGTCAGTAATTAAAAGTACATATGATTTGTAGTTAAAACATGCAAAACCCCGGTGTGGCTCCTGACATGAAGACAGGGACCTGCAGAGCAAGTAAAAAGCTCTCTGGATGGCTTTCCAGCTATTAGTGCTCGATGGTTCAATAAGCAGGCAGTGTGTACACGATGAATCAATGGTGAATTAGTCGACTAATTACTGGGTGAAGTGAAGTGCATCATTCTGCATGCAAGCACATGTATAGTCTATGTACACATACATATTCTGCAACAATGTGCATTTTCTGGATTTAAAGTTTGCGAACACACAAACAGATTTTGTGTGAAGAAAAAAGAAGAGTTCCCAACCATTGCTGAAAGAATTTAAATCTGAGATGAAATCAGGAAATTAACCAAATCAACAGGAGGATAGTGGTGGAAGACATGAGGGAAAGAGCTTATCATCAAATTAGACGGCATGCACTAAAGAGATCTGATTTATCTGATTTTCTACAGTGGAGAGAAAAATTAAGCAAGAAAAGAAAAGTTAGCAGTTTGTTTGATTTGAATTTTCTGTCATGGACGGAGAATGTCAAACTTACTATAAGTCCGTTTGCGTGTTGCTGTTCGTTACTTTGGTCCTTAAAGTTTTGAGAAGACAATGTTAGACTAGGTGTAGAGTCATTTCATAAAGCACCAGTGGTGTAGAGAGCGGTGAGATCCATCCCTCTCATCACATGAAGCTTCATAATATTCACCAACTTGCCACATGCAGTAATCCTTTCATCACATGACCAAATCCTCCATCATCTCTTTCAGTATCAATAACAGGATTGCTCTACCATGCCAATCTGTAATCTAGTTGTTTACTAGATTTTTATTCACGAGTAATAGTGTTTTAAAAAAAAAAAAGCTACCAGTGTCACCTAACGACCACATGAAGCAGAGATGATTGCTCCACTTCCTTCACAAAGGGCTGAATGGAACATGTGATGAAACGAGTACTGGGTTACACCCTCATCAACCACCGACCCAAATAGCAACTGTTAGCAGGGAACTAACCCAGAGACACTCGTAAAGGTAACACACAATGCACACCGGCGGGGTCTCACAAGAACAATGGTTATGGTGAAGTAGCAAACCAAACTACAGAGTGATGAATCATGCCGATATCGGGCTTACCTTGGCGATTTGCAGCAGTACGATACAGTGCTTGATGGACTCTACCATGCTCTGAAAGAAAAGGAGAAGAAGAAGAAGAAAAGGAAATTCAGTAACTAGGAACTGACCTGTAAACTCAACGACAGGAAGGAAAATGTTCTGACTTACACAAGTAGTCTCCTTCAAAATTTCAATTTTCTGTAAAAAGAAAAGAAAACAGGCTGTAAAATCCGACAGTAACAAAAAACCAACACAAAGTTCAACAGCAGAAACGCTGATTCAACCAGTTTGACAACAAATGAAGCACAACTGGTAGATAACATCCAGGTAATGACGTCTAACTTACTGACGCAACTTTTTGTTCTTTAGAAATCTACAAGACAATTTCCCACACTGAAGAGAAAGCTGAAGTCACCATGATAAACAAGTTAAAGTGACCAAAAGCCAGTATTAATCTCAGGGAGGAAGTGAATCACACAGCTGCTGGTAAAAAGACACACTGAAACCGAACTGCTTCCTCCAACAACAATAAACACCTCTAAAAGATAACTTACTTCAAACTAAAAAAATAATCTGCTTTTGTGGAAGAAGTGGCCTTAAAAAGCCAGAAGAAAAGAAATGTAATTGTAATGTTAACCCTAATCCAATTCTGATCTGTAATAGGGCTGCAACTAATGATTATTTTCATTGTTGATTAATCTCTCGATTATTTTCGTTATTAATCGTTTAGTTGTTTGGTCTATTAAATGTCAGAAAATGGTGAAAAATGTCGATCAGTTTTTCCCAAAGCCCAAGATGACGTCCTCAGGTGTCTAGTTTTGTTTACAACTCAAAGATATTGAGTTTACTGTCATAGAGGAGTAAAGAAACAAGAAAATATTCACATTTAAGAAGCTGAAATCACAGAATTTGTATTTAAATTTAATTAAATAGCTGACAACTAAACGATTTATCGCTGCAGCTCTAATCTGTAATCATAACATATTGGTTCTAAAAATGGTCCCTCAATGCTTTTTTAATACACAAGCATGGCCTCTTGTTCATCAGCTACCGTCGATACCCTCAATGTGTCATATTTAGCTGCAGAGCTAACTGTGTAAGTCCTTTAGAGCTGCGACTATTAGTTGATTAATCAATCCACAGACAGTTAACCAGTAACTATTTTGATAATCGATTAATAATGTCATTTTTCAGGCAAAAAAAATCAACTTATTTCTGGTTCCAGCTTATAAAATGTGAGGATTTGCTTTTTATATTAGTGTAAGCTGAATAGATATATAGATATATATTTTAGACAGCTGATCAGACAAAATGAGACATCTGAAGACATCATATCGGGGCTCTGGGAGATTATAATGGATATTTTTCACCATTTTGTGACATTGTGCTAACAACACAATTAATTAATAAGAAAATAATCGTTATAATAAAAGTTTAGAGCTGCAAAGAATCGCCAACTATTTTGATAATCGGTTTATCGGTTTGAGTAATTAAAAAAAAAAAGAAAGTCAAAATTCTCTGATTCCAGCTTCTTAAATGTGAATATTTTCTGGTTTCTTTACTCCTCTATGACAGTAAACTGAATATCTTTGAGTTGTGGACTAAACAAGACATTAGAGGACGTCATCTTGGGCTTTGGTGAACATTGATCGGCATTTTTCACCATTTTCTAGACCAAACTACTAATAGATTAATCAAGAAAATAATCAACAATGACAATAATCAATAGTTTTGTTAGCTTTTCAAGTATAAACATAAATTCTTAAATTACTTTCTCAATAAAAATGACATTTTTGAACCAATGCAATAACCTTTAAAATATTCTGACAAGCGAACGCATCACCAAACGTCTGCATCACACAGACAGCTATCAGCGCTGTGTGTCAGCCTGCTTCCCCTGCTGTTAGCCTCGGCTCTAATGACAGCGAGAACAGCGGACCGGAGAGCCGTGACACGAGGACAGAGCAGCGCTGCCGGTACTCACTCTGCGTGATTCATCCTCTTTGCAGTCCTTGATCTTCTCATCAAACAGCTGTGTGAGAGTGACAGAGAACAAGAGATGAAAAGAGGGGAAAAAAAGGAGATGGAAAATGAGCTAAGATGGGTACACAGTCAAACGAGTATTGAAATGATAAGAAGGTGAATGTGTACAGATGATGGGGCTTGAGATAATGTGAGCTCTTCTCACCAAGGAGGGACACTTAAAGTGTTTTCATTACGATTTTCTGCCTGCGAGAATGCGGCTGCTTCTTTAAATACATGGTTTTCTGCTTTATCACCATGCGACCACAAATCTTATTTTTAATAACTTCTGCTTTGTTAAAAGGGAGGTCATGACACAATTTCAAATACAAGCCATGCCATGTGTATGATACATTTACAGATATATAGGGTCGATTTTAGGTTGAAATATTTATAATATAAGTATTTTTCAACTGAAGTTTTATAATTTTTCATTTGGTAAACACAGAACACACATAAGTCGTGCCAATGATATACACAACATATCGATACAACTCAAGATGTCCCTGTCCTTATTCAATGGCTCTAGTGGAGTCTCTATGAAGGGTCTTATAAGCCGTCCATTTGTCCCATTTTTCAGTAAATTCAGATTGTTGAATTCTCAGTGTGAGTCTTTCCATTTCAAATATCTCCTCAACAGTGTCAAGCCAGTGTTTCACAGTAGGAGAGTCTTCTTTCCACCATGTCGTGGTCGCCGCTAACAGAACTTTAACAAGGTATCGGTCTTCACAATGAACATTTCCCCTTGTCAGATTGCGTTGATATAACACCATAAATGTCTTTGGTAATTCATAACCCAATATCGCTTTTAACTCTTCCCATACATCATCCTCCCAGTATTTCCTCATTTTCGTACATTCCTAGAAAACCTGAGTGTGATCTGCATTTTTCTCTCCACACAGTCTCCAGCATGTCTGTTGTGTAGATGAAAATGTACTTTTAATCTTGGGAGTAATGAAGATGTTTTTCCAACAAAATTCTCTCCATATCCTGGAGCTGGTGGTTGAATGCTGCATTTTATATATATTATACCAGTCTTCTCCATACTTGCCAACCTTGAGACCTCAAAAATAGGGAGAGAGGATTTCAAAACCAAAGCGGGGGGTCTGGGGGTCTTCCCCTGGAAAAATTTGAGTTTCAGAGACTTTGTTTCCTGCATTCTGGTAACTTTTAAAGAATTAAAATAGCAAAATAATAAGTACACTGCAACAGCAATTTTATGTTAAATAGGCTTGCTTTTAATTTTACTTTTAATTCCCAGGAAAGATAACTGAATAATTTGTCCCTCTGGCAGGAATTTGTGTGAATCTCTGGCATTAACAAATATTCATCAGTTTTTATTCATTTTTTGCCCCTGTACTGTGTCGAGCAAAGACCAACTTTGGGCGCTGCCCGCTGTGTTGTGCGGCGAGTACAGCTCAAACCGTGTTGTGCACGAGCATCTCTTCCATCGGGAAATGACATTTGCTTTAGCTCTACTGTCGTCTGGGTGGAAAAGAGAAAGATGCCTATACACGCTGTACAGTGCCAGAAACAGGTTGAGATAATGAAAAGGAAAAATTTGCCATAAAAGAAATACGGGAGAATTGTGACTCCAGGAGGAGCCGGGAGAGGGCAATGAAAAACGCGAATCTCCCGGGAAAATCTAGAGGGTTGGCAAGTATGGTCTTCTTTGCATAATTGTATTTTGCTTTATTTTGCCCATTTATCTCTAATATAGAGGGTGGAGATTCCTCTGCTCATCACTAGCCCTCGATACAGCACTGATAGCACTTATTTTTGTATGCATTACACAGCGTCACACACACTTTGTTTGGTCCGTGAGGGAAATCTGGTTTAGGTTACAATTTGGAATAAATGATTTGATCTATTGTTTAGCCAAATACATCAGAGTGAGTGGCAGATATCCTACATTTCTCAAATCTACAAGAAAGTGTAAAGATGAAATGATGACGTCGGTGAGGTGTTGCTCCACTGAGTCCTACCTTTAACTGGTCAATCAGAATCTGCAGGTAGGCGTCGGCTTCAGCTAGCTTCTTATCAAAGTCTTGAACACTCGGGACTAATCCTGTCTCGGCCTCCTGAGGATGGAGAAACAAACACAGCTGAGCATTAGTGCAGCCCTAAACAAATGTCAAAAACGCCGTGCTAGTATTTACATATTCAAAGTAAAACACACAGCCACTACCAATAATATAAGCCACACTTATTATCCATGCATTAAAAAAAAAAAAGAGCTCGTCTGTGTCACCTCCTGGCCAGGTAGGCTTTGTAAACTGTCACACAAAATGGTGGACACAGAAACATCAACAGTGCAGGAGAATCTTCCAGCAGCGTACTGTACCAGGGGGAGACATGAATACTATTGTTTAAAGGCTAGCAAGCATAAAAGGCCAGCAGGTCTGTCTGCCTGCCTGACTGACTGGAGGCCAGCGAATTTCAGGCTTCAACAAAACCGGATCAAGGAACCCGTGGCTGGGGAGAATTTAGTTACCGACACAGAAGCATGTGAGTAAATGGGTCGAGGAGGTGCACTCAAATTCATTGTTTGTTAATTAGCTTTCCCTTAATAGCTCCACCAGAATCAGAAACACAGACTCCACACACACAGACAAACTCAGGCACAGACAATTTCATTACATAATATCCATTAAAAGGTAATTACTGGACTATTGGTAGAACAGACGTGAGCGGGCATCTGTCTCTATCTGTCTGAGCTCACCCAACCAAGAATAATCCAGCTGGCTGTCACACAAAACCAAAAACAGGAAAATGAGCAGATAAATGTACGCACAGACGCGACGTCCTTCAAAAACAAAAAGGAATCTAATGCTGGAGGCTGTCTCTAGCAAGGACACTCAGCACCAATGACAACACAATAACACGTCTATGCCGAGCCAGACGAATCAGTAAGATAACTGACACAGCGTGTGTCAGCATGGAAAAACACAGAACAACACGTCTTGCATGAAAAAGCAGAGAGAGTGATAGTAACGCTGTTGACGACTGTTAGCCCTGTTAGTAAATCAAGCTCTTATCAAACCGTGCTGGGTGCTACCGCTGCTTTGGATTCGCTGCGTCGCACAGTCCTGTCTGTGGGGGCTTTCCTTCCTGCTACAGACGACCTCCCAGGAAAGTGAAGAAAAGCCATTAGCAGCCTGAGACCTGCTAAACTTTTAACTGTAAAAACATACTAGCTTTATGGAGAACAAGGTCTTAAATCGGCAGTCGTGAAGCCTGCAGTTAACTAGCCTAACTTCCTCAAAGGATCAAAGGTGCTTTCACTGTCAGTGTGACTGCAAAATATAGCTGTCCACATGAGGGCCTGAGTAAAAATCTAAACCAGTTCTCATGCAGATGTGAATGTGTGTATACTGTATCAACGTGTGTGTACAGAGGATTGGCACAGTCATTCCAGTGTGAGCAACTTCTCCTGTCTGCCTACTCACACTACGCTGGAAAATACCTCAGGTTTATCAGGAAAAAGAGCTGCCATCTTTCTGGTTAGGCATTACATCATAATCAAGGGTCAATGAGGTGAAAAAATAAAAAAGATATCACCATGAAACTTCCCCAGTTGATTACTTTCATTAAAGACATTTTTTCTGTATTACAAGTTTTCTGAAAATGTGTTTAAATGTTTAAATATGCAAATGAGGCATTATCTTATTAAATATGTGCTAATTTGCATTCATTTCCAGAACAGAAATCTGATCATTGGCCACACAGGGGATTTTGCATATCTCTTTTTATCACTTAATAAATCAGAAAATGCTCTCAACAGTCCAATCAATTTTTGCAATGTTTTTAGGAATAAAATATAATATAAATCAGGCTATAAATGATATATGAACAAACCCCTCTATAAAAACCTTCAGAATATAGATAGAAATGAAACTGGGAAGTTTGTCATTTGCAAGTGCTACTGAAGTGGAGATTTCTGGCTCAGAATTTGAGAAAAACATTTTGAGAAAACATCCTTTAAAGATATGTATTTACATATACATATACATTTGAAGACACTACAGGTGAATACGGTAAACAACTTTAACTAATAGATATCACCATGAAACTTCCCCAGTTGATACTTACATTAAGACAACTATTTTCTGAAATGTTATGTTTGAATATGCAAATGATCTAGCATTATCTAATGCTAAGTTTTGGTGAATTTAGAAGAAATCTACATGCACAAATAGAAAAGTGCACTAAAATAAACACCTAAATGTGTATTTTGGATGTTTTCTTTCCACTAGTCTGAAAGAAGACATATTATGGAAGCAAAATAGCCCAAAATATCAAAATTAACCAGTGCATGAAAAACAATATTTTTGCCTGTAGTGTCTCGCCTTAAACTGCCAAAAAAACACCAAATTCAATATGTAAATACCGGGAGTGGACTATCTTTGTGAATCCTATAATCTTACAGTCTTCAAATGTCTCGGTGTTTACATTCCCCCTCTATTTGCAGAGGGGATTAACTCCAAGACAATAGTATTTACAAAATACCTCAAAAACAAATGTAAATAGAGTTTAATCAAAACCTTTAAGCATCTAAAGGGTAGCATATATTTACTACGGGGCTTCTATATTAGACTACATTTACTTGATGTGCTATACCATACATTACAACTGGCCGTGTTTGCATTATAGACCTAAAAACTTTTTTTTTAAATTTTATTTTACATTTACTTAACCAGGCAAGTCAATTGAGAACAAATTCTTATTTACATGCCCGGCATGTGAAAAGAAACTAAGAGCAGGGAAATGAAACTGATATGGTGAAAACAAACAAATATAAGACGATAGGAGCCCCTATCATTACGTAGCGAACGATATCTCATGTTTTGTCAACACACACAATGGAGGGGAAGTGTGTGTTTTTTTACAGACAGAGTAGATAAGTTTGGAAGCAGAAAGTCAGAGGCAGGTGGTTGTGCAGCACCACGTCATATTGCTCACTTCTTCACTGCTCCTGAAATATTCCCAGACGTCTGCACCTCCACTCCCACTCATTCCTAACCTACACACATACACACACACACACACACACACACACACACACACACACACACACACACACACACACACACACACACACACACACACACACACACACACACACACACACCCACACACACACACACACACACACACACACACACACACACACACACACACACACACACACACACACTGGTAGTGGGACAGTGGGAATATTTTAGAGCAGCCCGCTAAGTCTCACACATAAACACTCACAAACCCACCCTACCACCCCAGACTCAAACAACACCCTCCCCCTCCCTCCTGTTTCTGTTTGTCTTTCCACGCAGTGTGACCCACTTTACAATGCTGCTGCCCCAGCAGCGCACTGCAGCCGTTAAAGTTGCTCTGGTGCAGTGGCGTTTGTTTGTGTGTGTCTGTGTGTTTTACTTACTGGGTGCCTCGTTCCAATTGACATGCTGCGTTAAACCTTGTGCATCTCCCCCATCAGACCATTTAGCCTGACACAAGACCCGTTTCTCTTTCTCTGCCTCCGTTATTCTGTTCTTCTCTCCCTACAGCAACACACCACCAGGTCTGGTGAACTTCTTTCTCCCTCCTCCCTCCACACAGAAACAGAAAACAACCTCCTCCTCTTGCTCCCCACTGCAGTATGCCAGTATAAACCACAGCAGCAGTTAGCTGTGCAGTCAGTCTGGCTACAGTATATCCTTCGGCAGCAGCTATCAGCTGAGCGTTTGGTATGAAAGCAGACAGAGCTGAGTTAATCCAGGACCCTCCCCTGGCAGGAAAGGCACACTTCCTCTCACGCAGGCAGAAGAGAAAACACACAAAGCAGCAGCAAGTGCTGACAGGGACAAGCACTAACCGCCACTCTGATTGGCTAAGGCAGTAGAGGCAGATGTTTGGTTGATCAAGCAAGCGGGTCTCGGATTGGTTGCTGCTGGGGTCACATGGGTGCTACGACAGCAGCGCGCTATCACTGCATGAGTGTGTGTGTGTGTGTGTGTGCGCGCACCGAGCACAAGCAGGCACACGTAGCACATCAGAAGGATTTGCCCCAGAGGGAGGGAAGGCAGAAAAAAAAAAGGAAGGAGGGAGGAAGGGAGGGAGAGCAAATGAAAAGGTTGGTCATGAGGGTGAAAAGGAGGAGATGGGAGGAAAGAGCTGTACGTAGAGGATGATGGGAGGGGAACAAGGAGGTTTAGGGAAGCAGAGCAGGATATAAGGAGGAAAAAGAACTGGCTGAGACAAACTCAGTCTCAACACTCATAATAAACAGAGACATAATAAAACAGGCTGCCAGCAGGTCAGCAGTAAATTAAACAGTCTTTACGTAAAACTAACCCTGGTCCCGATACCAGTCTAAAGCAGCCACATATTGCCAAAACAGCCTCCATTTATGATGACATGAATGTCACCATTATTTCCATCTATACCGACAAGACTCTCGACTGCTCAGTTGAGCAAAGAAATCAGGTATGAGCGAGAAAAAGTGCTGACAACAAAACCTGAGATGCAAAGTCCCTTATGGGTGTTGCAGTGCAGCACAGTACGTGATTTATAGAGTATGTAAATGCATGCAGTCTGAGGTTTAATAAAAAAATCCCACAATGATATCTAGGTAACATATTTATCTTCACTTTATGGTTTCCAAATTTGGTTTCCAGTTTTAAAGGTAGAGTGAAGATATCATATGAAACTAGAACACCTGTCATGCTAGCTAGTCGGGAAGGAGGTTAAATAATGCTACCGAACTTGTGCTAAATATTGGCGAGGAAAAAACTGTCATGGCCATTTTCAAAGGGGTCCCTTGACCTCTGACCTCAAGATATGTGAATGAAAATGGGTTCTATGGGTAACCACGAGTCTCCCGTTTACAGACATGCCCACTTTATGATAATCACATGCAGTTTGGGGCAAGTCATAGTCAAGTCAGCACACTGACACACTGACAGCTGTTGTTGCCTGTTGGGCTTGAGTTTGCCATGTTATGATTTGAGCACATTTTTCATGCTAAATGCAGTACCTGTGAGGGTTTCTGGACAACATGTTGTTAATTGATTTCCAGTAATGCGATTAAATATTTTAATCGATTGACAGGCCTACAGGTTACTCTTCAGGTATTACAAAGAATAGCATGTTTGCTTAGGAAAATTGATGGTAAATATGTATATGTAAATATAATTCACATGCAAACAAAACATAAACAGGCAAACAAACATCAAGGAACCCCACAGCACACATACACACACGCACACACAAGTGCAATGGTTACATACTCGGAGTTGGAGGGTGTGACGGAGGATAGTTCCCTCTAAGGCGTGGATCCACTTCTCCCGCTCGTCTGCATCTCGGGCTGAGGGCAGAAGCACACAGACACACCCAGTGAGCCACGTTTTCCATACAGACGCCATCAGTAGCCATTACACTCGTGTTACACACTAATGAAACCAAGACACAACGCTGAAATGACTGAAATGAGAACTGGTGACGCGGTGATGGGCGCTGTGTCTAGAAATGATAGTTTGCTTTTTCTATATAATATCTTTTATATAATTCTGCTTATATAAACCTCATGTTCAGGGCTGAGTAATCTATAATAATAAGACAATAATCATAAGCTTTATTTGTATAGCCCATTGTATATATTAGAGGGGCAAACAATGTGCTTTACAGCTGAAGTAAACAAAACAGATCAAAATAAACAGAGAAGTAAAAAATAAACAGATTTCGATGGGTACACAACTTCCTGGACGAAAATTGAGTGCAGAAAGATATCTGGAGATTTCATGGCAGATACCCATAAACTGTTTGACATTTTAAGTTGCTGCGTTCGGCCAAGAAAATCCAGCACACAATCCTGGACAGAGCAGGTCTAGTCGTTTCCCCCTGCTTTCAGTCTCTATGCTAAACTAAGCTAACCGTCTCCTGACTGTAGCTTCATATTTATCATAGAGACATGAGGGTGGTATTAGAAAATAAGTGTGTTGCTCAAAATATCAAACTGTTCCTTTAAATTAGAGTAATGAGCAAGACTAGTTATGGCTGTGCCTGAATAGCAGCTTAAAATTTAGCAGCTATCTAGCTGTGCTACTGTACTAAACAAATCTATAGAAAGCTCATTTTCACATGACATATTTAAGTACACACTTCGATCCGACAATCTTTAAAAAGGTGCTAAATTCAAAATTCAGAGCATATCTATGATTGAGGGATTGCCTCCACACGGCTCTCAACATGGTGACAGGTAAGCCGGCAGCAAGCAGCTAACGGTGCAGTGAAACAGTGAAAACAATCGCAACAATGCTGTCAGAGAGTGAACGGTGTTAACCTGGGGGGGACCAGAGGATGGGTACTATGCTTCCACGACGACGCCGTGGGTCGGGACTGCGTTATCAGTGATAAGTGCCGTATGACCGCAGTGCAGAGCGGCGGCGATTAGCTAGCCAGTGGGGCACACACACTGTAGGAGCCATTTTTGTTACAAGGCGTCGCAGTTTGAGCTTTAAATGACACAATCACCGTGTGTCCGTCATCATTAAGAAAAAGACACAGGTGCGTGACATGAGGACACCAAGAAGAAATTGTTTTTCAATCGCTTGCAAGCTAGTTATCTGCATAGGAGATTAAATTTCTTTTCGCTTTAGTATTTTGATGTTGGACTAAGGCCTACGAACAACTGTAGTTTATTTATTTTGTTACAAGCATAAAGCACTGCACAATCGCATGCACTCCACTCATTCATTACGTCGCCTGCTGCAACCCAAACCAAACCTAGACCTTCAATCAGCCCAACTCAGCAAGTAAATAATGAATATTATAAGCTACAATTATTGAAACGCATAGGAATCAAGTCTGTCCCTGTAGGGGTCCATTGAGCTTAACTAGTCTACATATCTGAAAGTCATTACACACACACAGGGACTCAACATGCACACGCGGCCGGACTGGCTACGCAAACAAAGCACAGAGATGTTCAGATTACAACACACACAGAGGGAGAGCGACTTCCTTCTCTGCTCAGGTAGACATTACTCCTCTATATCTTTACATAGCAAATAGTCGTTTGCTTTATTAATGCTCTGGATAACGAATTTAGCACCTTTAAGTGAAGCTAGATAGGGCTGTGCATAAATATACGTAGTAATGATGTATGATTTAAGGCAGTATCTAATCAACCACATAAACACTCACAGCATTCAATTTTGATACACAGCCTTATGTATATGATCGTGATGAGCGAATCAATACCAAAAGAATCAACACTGCTATGATCATGTTAAAAATGAGGAGTTAAAGCTCCTCCAGAGTGGTGAGGCAGTACTGATTCTCGCCTGTTGTTTTTCCACATGGAGCCTTAGGGGTCGGAGTGTGAAATGGAGCCGGGCGAGGCTGCACCCTCAGAGCAAAGACAGAGAACAAACAGACTGCCAGTGACATTAAACAGTGACCCAACACAGGTCCTGACACGTGCAACACATACACAGACTGCAGAAGGCACACGCACAGTTTTTGGTGGCATACAGAGATACAATATTTTGTCCTCTAACAACACACGGTCAGGTTGTAGCAGGTATGCAAGTGTTGTATGTATTCATAGACTGTATTTCAGTTCTTGCATGGAAAGTAGGATTACTTCTGCTTTGTGCACGTGGATAATGGCCACCACAGTCAAAAAAATATACCTCTAAAAGCTGTGAAAGAAGGACTTAATAAGATATATGCGATTGAATTAGCTGGCAAACTGTATCCTGTGTAAAAGTCATTTTTCATTGAGCTGGAAACATGACAGTAGAGCAGATGAATGGCTATGCTAGTACAGAGGCTGGGCAGCGCTACAGTAGAAAAGCTTTTAAAGACATTAAAAGGCAGCCGAGGCTCAGGCCAATCCACTCAGACAGCGCCTCACTGGCCTCTCACTTTCCCCTCAGCCAAACAGACTCTCCAGACGAACACATTACTGCGGCTAATGTTGTTTAGCTCTATTCATGACAGAGGAGAGGTAGTAGTAGCAGGGCCATTCAACAAAAACTAATCCTCCGACTGTATGAACTGTGTCACAAGTCCACTCTTTGTCCCAGTTTTCACACGTAACGCTATGATTTATAATCTAGGAAGGTATGAGCAGTTAGTCAACTCAGCAGATCTGCAGTGTGTGCCTGTCAGCCGGTTGGCCAGTCACATGAGGCAAAATACTGCAAGTCATGACAGTGGAACCTCCGTTGTTAATCTGCAGAGTTACATATTAAAAAAAAACAACAGTTGTTTGTCCTTTAAATATTTCTATCTGTCTTGATACAGACAAAGGGGAAGAGGACAAGCCAAAGTTAGAGGCATGGATATGATATAGGATAAGATATGGGTATGATTTACAACTATCTGACCACCGTGTAGTAGAGCAGATATCCTGCTACCTGCCAGGTCAGGCTGGTCTCATACACCGTTCGTAGCTAGACCTACAAAAAGTAATGCACCATAATTTGTATATATCCTACGAAAAATCTATTTGTGTGTAATTAACGTAATCCTGAAACAGAAAATATAAATAGTGCCGAACGCCGCGTAGGGAGGAGGTCGGGGTGGATGGTTGGGTCAAAAAATAATGGACTTTTGCCCAGGAGACCGGTGTCCTTGTGAAACCAGAGGTCAACGTTGATTTATATGTCACGTAACTTACGTACTTAAGTAAAGCCATTTCCGGAGTTATTTAAAAGCCAAACCACAATCTTTTCCTAAGCCTAACTGAGTAGTTTTGTTGCCTAATCCTAACCAAGTCGATCTGTTCCTAAACCTAATTAAGTTGCTTTCTTGCCTAAACCTAAGGAAGGTGTTTCCTCTGAAGACAAAAGTTTATTTTGAAAAGACTGTATGCACGTAACAAGCGTAAATTGACACGTGTTGCTGGACATTCGTAGGAAAACAAACGAAAAAGGAGGAATAACTTTTTCGTAACATATCATACGAACCGTTATGTGAGAATACGTTGACGTGGTGAGTGTTACTCAGAGGTTAGTGGTGCTAAGGATACAAAGACTGTTAATCACAAGGTGCACATATAAAATATACCCAAAAAGAATGAACTATGTTTATCTAATGGTTAAAGATATAAGAATATGTCTTTCATTTATCTTCTCTATCGGGAGATAAGACATTAAGACATTTTCTTGGTTCCTGAGTTCACAGTGAAAATACTTTGAAGTCTTTTACAGTGAAGAGGGTGCAAAGGGCTTGTTACGTGCCGTTTTACAGCTAATTTTATAGAGGAACAAAAGGGGCAAAAGTCTAACAGTCACTGAGCTCACATTGTTTTCCCTATAATTGAAAAAACCTGACATTAACACACTCTTTTGTTTTATGATGCTGTTTCAACCCTGTAAGAGTCTAACACAGTCTCAAAGCCAAGCTGCTAAGTTGTGTCATAACAGAGGAAGGTGTGATGCTGACTAAACCCTATAACTGTCGGCTCTGATAATTCTCTGCTAGAAGAAAAGCACAGCAAGGCTATTAGAAGTAGGGCTGGGTGATATTTCAATGGAATAATTCATCGTCTTTCAATGGAATTGTATCGTGATGACATCATATATCGAGATCTCGTGATACACAAGCACACAACAAGCACATACTAGCTCAAATTTCTCAGAAAATTCATCAAACTCAGTTAAAATCAAACTATTGTCTTAATCTGATTACTCTGCATTTGTGTGCATGCATGTAAACATAGTCAGTGTATAGCTGGAAATATTTATTCATTTTTTCTTTAAATAATTTCACTTGAAATTGTTATGTTCATTTTGCACTAAAGTTCTTAATCAAATTTGTCAAGTTATTAATTCACACAGGAGTATAAAAAAATAGGTTTTTACCATGTGGTTATCTCATATAGACTATTTATTTATTGAACTACCAGAAAACATGCTATATTGTGATATATATTGATATCAAGATATGAAATTATCTATCTCATGATATAAGATTTGGCAATATCACCCAGCCCTAATTAAAAGAACAAGCACAAACAGGAAGTACTTTACCTCACACCAATAAATTCCAACCTAGATCCTGAACGTTGATGCCAAATGAAACACACACAGCCAATACAGAGCAGCAGTTCAGCACCCTGATGATGTTCACACTGACAGTGGAGGTCACCTCATATCCAGCATAGGGAACTGATACCAGACCAATACATTTCCGATATGTGTTAATGTCATTTGATCACATGATACAACCCCTCTCACCACCACTGAATGGCAAAACAAACCTGCTACATATGATATGACGAGGAAAGCCAACTTATATCTTTAACAATATAAAGCGAAGGCCATCAGAATCAAAAGTTATCTGTGTGATGCACCACAATGACAATGTAGGAGTAAACTAAACCATCATACAGAGAACATTTGAAAGATGATGATTACTCAACAATATGACATACCTTACACATAACCACAATTACACATCCATGTTTTGGAACCAGGATTTCAAGCGTCTCACTTCAGTATGTCAAAACTGATGCCTGAATCATTTCTCAAACTATTCATGCAGTCAAAGGCTCAACAGCTCTTTTGCTTTCAATGCATTTTGCCCTTGTGAATGCACCCAGCAGATAATGAATATTTGTGTGTTTGCCAATCAGGGGGAAGTGGCCGACTTCCACGTTCCACGGTGATATCATGTGCATGACCTTTATTCGGTCATGTTTCAAGTATTTCTTTGCCATTTTTGCCTTTATTACATAGTGTAAACTAAAGTAAAGAGCTGGATGGAAATGAGGGGACATTGCTGTTATGTTGCGTCTTAAACCCCTCGGCTAGCCCCTTATATTTAGTTATTATTTATTCTGTAAATGCATTCTGAAAATGCAATGAAAAACAGTGTTATTATATATATACACCAATATATTGGCATACTGCTGCTGCATCAGCTTATATCCACACGAAAAGTCATGTTATTAAGGGTCAGTATAATTTTTATGCTGATACTTGGTCAACTGCAAAGCAAGCAACTCTGTGATCAATGTTTCTAAGAATATGTCACTTCATATTACTACTACTGCCAAATTATTAGGGCTGTCCTCGACCAAAGAAATTCTTAGTCGACTAACACTCACATGTCGACTAATCGATCTCTCGGATTCTCCACAAAGAATCACACAAAAGCACCACTTTAAATCTGGAGTTTACCAGAGATGTGCTGACCAATTAGTCAACTAATTGATGAAGACGGGGCAGCCCTACAAATTAGTCACACAATAAAAGTATTGTGGCCATGGACAAGCCTGGAAAGCTTTCCCAGTTTTTCACCTATTGGTACATCCTTAATTCTTCTGTAATTGTTTCTTTGGCAGGTAATTAACTAGACAACCATCTTCTGCTCCGCTGATTTTATGTGCCTCCGGATACTCTTCTGTTTCTAACTCACATCTTGCAGACTGTTTTAGAAAGCTTGAGTTTGGGAATTAAATGAAGCTACCGGTAGTTACAGTCACCTAGACTGCAGAAAATGAAAAAAAGAGAGATGGTGCTAATATACAATTACAACAATTAGTGTGGTTGTACAATTCCCACAAATACAGTAGATAGACAGATACCATGTCCAGGCAAATTAACACACACTAACAGCACCAGCAGTGACGTATTCTTAACTCAAGGATTGAGGTCAGGGTATCCAATAACAAAGACTTCCCTTTACAATGCCCGGCTTCTCCCTATAATGCTTCTCCTCCTTTCTCCAAAAGGCCTCTGTGAATTATTCATCCCTCCCTTCTTCTCTTCTCTCTCCTCCTGCCATCTTCAGACAAGCTGATGAAATATTTCAGCACATGCTCCGGTGGGAGGGCGGAGGGTCTGATGCACGGGACTGCAGCCCAGTCAATAAAGTGGCAGCTACCCAAATGCGGTGCGAAGTGAACGCACAATGTCTGAGGTCAATGAAGTAATATTGTCTTGGTGGTATTTGTTCAGTACTTTGTTCATTTAATCTATGATTTTGCTCCATGTCTGTGGCAAAGAATTGACTGAGTCGTGTGTGATCCGCACTTGTGTATTTAGTTAGAAAGATGTTCCCAAGTTCAGATGCAGTCCTGAAAGAACACACACGTAAATAAATCATGATGACCAAAGTGGGAAAGAGATGACAGCAGACAGTGCAGGTGATAACAGGGGAACACGAGCATGAGGGGGTCTCTCATCCTGAACTGATGGTCCGGGCGGTCAGGGCGGCCTGACAAAGAGGGAGGAGAAGACGAGAGATTGATAGCTACTGTAGATAAGAGGAGGCGAGTGAGAGCAGAGAGGGTGGAAGAGGAAAAGGGAAAAGCTAAAGGGCTCTCAGGCAACTCTGATGCACCGCCGGGGGAGATGGGCCGATGAATAATGGATGCTTCTCTAAATAGAAAGACAGCACAGAGCTAGCAGTCGCCGGCCGGCTCAGAACCACACTTTCAAACTGTGATCTGGACTGTCCCGTAACAGGAAGTATCGTGGCTCAGTCCTGGAAAATTATTTTACACCATAACGTGACGCATATCAGCAGATGTATTGGTCATAGGAAATCTAAATTCCGGTAAATGGTATCAGTCTTTAGCGCCTTTCTTTACCCCTTGGCAGTGAGGCACGACACATCAAACAGTCCATACCTTGCCCACGCACCAGTCCATACATATTATAATATATAGACGGAAACATTCAGACACCGCTGTGAATCCTGGGAGACCGACTGCATAACATGCTCAGACCAGGATCGTTTTACAGCAACAGAGAAATCTCCTCCTGCCCAACATCCTGTGCATCTCTTGATATACACACTGATGTATCTCATGCTCAGAACACATTTAGTGCTACTTTTCTACCCGTTCCTCCAGTGGTGATACATCAGATGGGACCATGCTCCTTTGGGTATCTATCTGGAGCAGAGATGTGTCTTAGTGACATCTCATTGCTTTCTCTAAAACTAAAAGATGATCAGGGGGGTCATTATGAGCTGCGAAGATTCAGATAGTCCTGTGCAAGGATATGCTATTTCCAAAGATAATAACTTATTCCCAAACAGCTGATTTAGCAGAACTAAAAAAGTCGAACTGACTCATTGCCAAGAGATGTTCAACTGTAATATGATCTTTACAAATACTAATATCTTGTAGTACTACATCGTCACCACACGTGTCGTTTGTATCGTCTTTCTTTATCTGTGTTGCCTTTTCATGCAAGCTATACAGCCTATTTAACTGCATTAATGAAGGTTTTTTGACTCATTAAATTAGAATCATTTTGCATACATTGCTGCTGCTCGCCTTTTCTCAGATGTAGAAGTGTCTCAGACTAGAGCCGCATAGATTAATCGGTTATCTTTGTCATACTTTATTGTCTACTTTACGTGTACAAAAGGCAGAAACTTGTCTTTTGGTTCGCATGTGCAAAAACCGCTATTAAAAGAGTACATTAAAACAGCCTATCACATCCAGACAGGACACATTAAAACACATTCACATACACCAATAGAAGCAACATTAAAAAGGAGCACCAGGTACCAGGACTGAATCAAGGTTAAATAAATAGATATAAAGTGCTGTGTGCTGAGGTAGCAGGTTGGCTTCAGAAAGTGGCTGTCCTCACAGATTGAGATACTTTATGGCAACAGGGACAAACTTTTTTTTATAGATGTTTTAGTTGTCAACTATTAAATTAATCACCAACTATTTTGATAATCGATTAATCGATTTGAGTAATAAAAAAAAAAAAAGAAGTCGAAATTCCCTGATTCCAGCTTCCTAAATGTGAATATTTTCTGGTTTCTTTACTCCTCTGTGACAGTAAACTGATTATCTTTGTTGTGGACAAAACGAGACATTTGAGGACGTCATCCCTGGCTTTGGGAAACACTGATCAACATTTTTCACCATTTTATAGGCCAAACAACTAATCGATTAATCGAGAAAATAATAGGCAGATTAATAGACAATGAAATTAATCATTAGTTGCATATCTCTGACTCAGGAAATTCAGATAATATAATGAACATACAAGAGGCGTTAAAGGCCATTGCCAAAGGCTAAGTGTAGCACAGAAAGTTCCAGAAAGAGCGTGACATTTGAGCTATCATTCACAGACAAACACATCTCTATAAAAAATTATGACCATCCTGAGTGGAAAAAAACTAAGATTACATCATTGTTTTGCCAAACCAGCAAAATCAGTGATGAGCAGAACAAACAAACCCCAGAAACAACAAACATCCCTTTCTAAACACACCTAATCATGACTGATTCAGGACACCGCACACACTCCTCTCTCCTTAATAACTCCTCACAGCCGACAGCCACTAAACAGTCTGATTCACAACTGTCCTTGAGCCCTCGATAACAAACCGAGCGCTACAGAACGTACAGCTCCACCCTGACTGCACATCCCAGAAGACAAACAAACAACGCCTCCTCTCGATCCTTCTTGCCCGGGACTGGCATGCATTCGGACCATGAGACGTGCACGGTTTTCTCCTTACCCTTCCGTTTGTAGAACCACAGCATACAGCTTCGGAACACAGACATGGGAGAGGGCATGGAGGAGGTGAGAGGGGCGGGGAGCCCATGGACTGTGGCTGGTGACCCTCGAGAAGGAGGTGAAGGGGGGGATGAGGGGTTAGGTGTTGGTAGAGGGGGGGAATGGATACAAATGGACAGATGGAAGGACAGAGATGAAGGAAAGGTGGCGAAGGTTAGTTAAAGACCTGGCGGAGTGATAGAGTAAAAAAAGAGTGTCTGCGGTGTACTGGACTGGACAGCTCCCTGTCAAAAAAGAGGGTTGGCAGGACGGGAGGGGGGCGATGCTGTAGCTGGGAGCCAATCCTGTCCCTATGGAGTGACTGGTTGGTAGAAAGCAAGCGGCGGCGGCGGCAGCGGTGTAGCGAAGGGCGAACAGCAACCAGAAGAGACCTGAACTCAGCCTCCAGCTCAGCAGTATTCCCTTATTATTCCCAGAGGCTCAACTGCAGAGACACACAAGCAGCAATCTTCCTCCTCAGCCACAGTCAGGAGGGCCAAGGGGGGGGGGGGAAAAGCCTTACTTGCTCGTTCTGTTCCAGAGGAATCTGTCTAGTTTGCAGCGGAACAAATCTTGTTTATCTACAGATATACGTGTCAGTCCAACTTCGCAGAGCTTGAAGAGGTTCCACGGAAAGGAAGGGAGAAAAGAGCTCAAATGCGCGCAGCACGCTTTGACATTGTGTAGATGTCTGTGTGCATGTGTTTCCTGGCATTAGAGCAGACCGATCCAAGTCTTTAAAAGGCGGGGAGGGAAAGAGAGAGAGGGGAAGAAAGAGAGGGAGGGAGAAGGAGAGAGAAAGAGAGAGAGAGAGAGCAAATGAATAGCAGGGATGGATGCAAAAGAGATCAGCCAGTGATGGCAACACAGAGAAGAGGGGGCATAATGGGAGCAAAATGAAAAGAGGGACATCTCACCTTGGAAATGGAAAGTCTTCTGGTCCACAGTGATGGTGAATGTGCTGTCGTCCTCGTCATCGATGCCGATCACAGCTCCCTGGGCAAACAGAGAGAGAGGTGGAAAAAGCAGGCAGTCAGGCAGCGGGACACGTCATACTCCACTTTCCATTTCCATCCTCATGCCCTCCACATGTTCCAGCAAACCCTGACTGGCTCCCTTTCATAAATTACCCTCAGCTCCTCACTCTCTCCCCTACAAAAGCTCCATCTCCTCTTGCCTCATCGTCTCTTACTCACATTCACTCTGTGTTTCTCTCTCACACACACATGCGAGTGCAGCCTTTTGGAACATGCAGAGAAGAAGGGAGGGGAGGAGGAGGTGGGATTTGGGAGAGAGCGAAGGAGGAGAAAAGCAGGGAAGGGTAGAGAGAAACAGACACCGGGGACCAGCAGCTAGCAGCTGAGCCGACGGGACAAAAAAAAAACTGCAGAGAAACCGCCTGCTAGCTAGCTGGGACATCAGCTCCTAGCAACTGGAACAGGGTGTGGGACTCAGAGTTACAGCAAAAAAAACATAAAGCCAATTCCTTTGTGTTAGAACATTTTCTTCTTAGTGTATTTGGGCAGACTAATGGACTCATGGCATATGATATGAAATGTATTTCTCTCCATCAGCTAAATTGTATGACATCATAAAGTTTGATTTATGTAAACAGAAATGACCACTAGCTGTTAAATTGTCTATTTGTACATGGTAAAGTTTATCAGCCTATTTTATCTGTAGTTTGGGATTTATGCTATAATTATTATTACTGTCAATGTGTACTTTATTTTTTATTTATTTTTTTAAAGGGGCTATATGTAAGAATCAGAAATTGCTTGTTCACAGCGACACCTGTGGCCGCAATGTCAACGAAAGTCAGCGTCCTGTCGCTCGCGCATTGACATGAACGAGCACCGGTCTAAACAGTGAGGCGACACACGTCAGCTAACACACAATATCACTCTGTATTTCACCTGCTTGGCAGTAATGTTAGCTGACCAGAGGAAGGTCTCTCCATGAATCAATGCTGATCCTAGTGTTGGCTTTTCCTCCCGATCCGGAGGGAACGGGGGGGGGGGGAGACACCCGGTCGGGGGGGGGGGAGACCGACACCCGGTCGGGACGATAACGTAACTCGCTGCGGAGCCCCGTCACTTCACAAGACACGGGAAACCTCTGTTGGTCTGGAGGAGCTGCAGCAGTTATTTCTGCAAAAACGTCCACTGCACATTCACCAGATATTCTCAGAGCTAAACTAACTCTTCTGCAGTGTGTAGTGTGCGCGCGTTCACGTGGAGGTGGAGCGAGCCGAGCGTGTGAGAACGAGCGCGGTGTGCAAACAGGCAGGAGCAGAGCTGCTGCGCGCTCTTTTACCCACACGCGAGCGCGCATGGGATACCGACCCGTTAAGATTTATGCGCGTGATAAGTTACAAATAGTCCCTTTAATATTAATTTAATTTAACTTGTTTTTTTGTTCTTTATCCTTTTTGCATCACCAATGGGTGAGGGTTTGGTGGGAGGGGGCTTGGGGGAAAAATACCAAAGTATGGAGGGACAATCATTTATATTTGTGCTCTATGTTTTTGTTTCTGTACACCTCCCAATAAATTATTACGGAAAAAAATAACAATTTCTTCGTCTTTTTTTAATAGATTTTGATAAGACAGTCACACACCACATGACAAGAATAACGAGCAGGGCCGCTCGTAAGAGACTCCACAGAGCGTAGTTAGTTATCTCAAAAAACTCAAAGAAATACTAGCAAGAGCTCTGGTATGTACAGTATCTTGTGATCGTGTTATAGTAATGAGGCTCAACAAATTAACACAAGATCCATGTTCTCAGAAGTGACCCCGTGCTTGTTCTTTCTGAACATCTCAAGATATCTTAGAGGAAAGCCCCAACTATCAGATAGCTGGTCTATATAGTTAGCCGAGGGAAAATGAATGGTTGAAAAGACAACTAATGTAACTAATAGTAACTCTTAATGTTACTCTACTCTCCTTGTAAATGTTTCTACATTGGACATACAAAAAGGTGTCTCAAGGACTGAGTAAGTAAATATAATGATAGTCTTTTGATTGTGGAAGGAGTAGAATACACTAAAAAGTCCGTCACAGGTGGTGATGACCGTTGCAGAAGGGAAAAGGAAAGCTATTGGATTTTAAAATTTAATACCATATATCCAGGTCTGCATGAAGAAACAAACCCTCTTTAATAACAGTGTTCATTGCTGCAGGTTTATTTCCATTACATTGTCTATATAGTAATAGTGTATAGTGTAGTATGGTAGTAGTTGGGGCTGTCCTCAACCAAAGAAATTCTTAGTCGACTAACACTCATAGGATTTTGTAGGACAGATCTGTGAAACTGAGTTTCTCCACAAAGAATCACACAAAAGCATCACTTTAAATCTTGTGTTTACCAGAGATGTGCTCAGAAGTTTCTTGGAAATAAGTCATTCAGCATAAAAAAAAAAAGCATACAACAACAACTGATAGACTAAAGAAATCTTAGTTGACTGAGACCAAAACGACCGACTAATGGACTTAGAGGGGACGGCCCTAGCAGTAGTATCTCTGCCCTGATCTCTCACCATGTCAGGTTCTAACCGGTCAGCCTTTTAAACCGCTAATATGGCAAACTGTTTTCCTCGCTCTGCTTAAGAGCACCAGTAGAAGAATGTTTCTTTTTGCCAGCCACAACGTATGGCCTCATAAATTATCGCAAAGTTCTTTGACATAGTGTCACCAAAAAACTTACAAACAAAGGTAATGATTTATAGAGGGCTCTCCATTTTTGTAACTTTTGGACATGAGGCAACTCTTACTCTAAAGAGTTTGAATATTTGGCACAATTAAAAACTTAACTGCCTCGTGGCACTTGAAAATAATTCATCAACAACCAGTATAACGGCTACAATTCATTAATTAATTGGCTACACAGTTATTAAAAACAAGACTATGCTGGTTTAGTGGGACAACAGATAGAGCCTGTGGGAAAAAAAATACTTGTGACAAACTGAAACTGACAGTCAACTCTGGCTTTGGTACAATATGTGATACACGGATCAGGGTTTGATACAAGCAACATTTTATAAACTGAAAAACGGCAAGGTTATTTACTCTTACTAAGGCAAACTAAGTACCGATACATACTGATAATGAATATTTGAACCGGTTTCAATATTCATTTACGGCAGTATCGATACACAGGTACCAGATCCGCTTTCTGTTCTCTCACACACTGCTATTAATCATTTGATAAAAATGTAATATTTACGCCCTCAATGTTGTGTCAATTTTTCCTCATGGTATCGAAAAATGGTATCAAACATCAATATTTTTCAAGGTCTTGTATTGAAGTTAGAAATTCAAGTATTGTGACAACACTAAGGGAAACAATTTGTTTTAAAAAGTCTAAGAATTTTGTAATTTGTAGAGATATTTTCAAATTAGTATTTTTTTCTTTTGCTGATCGAAGTCCAAGGGAAGTGAATACTTTCAATAGCCAATGTAATTGGTAGGATTTCAATAATTTTTCAGCTCCATGATGCACATCATCAAATTATTGTCTCACAGTAAATTGTGTGACATTGAACAAACCCTAACTGAAACCTCTGTCCCATGACTACCTGTCCATAAATGACACTGGATCCTCTTTTCAGGTAGTTTCAGGAGACACTTCCTCCCTTCAGTGAGATCAGTGGTAACATTTTCAGGGTGCTCTGCAATGCCTTTTGTCCCAAAACAGGTGTGGTGGCATAAAATATGGCTTTCTTTCACCACTGTTTCTGTGAAAACTCACGAGAAACTTCACCTCCTTGACTTTGAAATCATCTATCTGACAAACAACACATTTGATATGTGGCTGACAGGGTTAGGTCGGGCAAGGTACAGGTTCTGGCTTGGGGAATGCTGCTACAAGTTGACAACGTTTAAAGTTAGGACTTTGGATGAGCAAGAAAAGCCCGGCCCTACTTCACCTTTTACAAAAAGTCACAACTGCCTCAATGAAGGAGAGACAAAACAAATGTTATCTTGAGTGTTTTAGAATTCATCAACTAAATCCAATGTATGTAATCCCAGCTTTTAGATCTTTCCCCCTGTTGGCTTCTCTCAAGACAAATACAACACCCTATGTTTTCAAGAAAAGAGAGCTCATCCTCTCAGCACTAATGTCGGCTCAGTCCTTTTATAATCCTACTGCATTAGGAATCTTCTCCTCCTCTGCTTATAAGTAGTAAACCAGATATCATAGTAGAGCAACTGCTGCCATCTAGTGGACATTATGCAATACTGAAAACACATTGTAAGGGCAAATGCCTTTCCTGGGAGAGCTAAAAAAGTAGAGCAATGGAGCTGTGGATATGGCTGCAAGAAACTACTGACACCTGTTGAACAAAGGTAAAAAAATCAGGCAATTAATATATCAGATGACAAATGTGCAATACTGTGTATAGTGTACCAGCCTTTTAAGGTTCAGAAAGATTGCATTGACAAAGCAAACCTTGTCAGAAAGCCATACACAGGATTCGTTGTACTGCACTCTGGACAACAGTGCCCTGAACATAAGGAAACTCTTCTGAACACCTGGTAAAGCAGGGCAGCAACTCAGCCAAGCATGCAGATGTTTTTGTTTTATCAAAAACACAACTGTCTGTCAGGAATAGCACGGCCTTGTTGCTGAGAATCTTACCCTGAGTCGCACACAGCCTCTTCTGGATCCTCGCATCATCTTGTCCTTTGACTGGAAATCAACAACAGAACAAATAAGGAATTAATACAGTCAGTTCACAGGTCTAAGGCTAACTGCATATAAACTACATAGTCAGGTTATCCTGTATGTCCTAATGCTACTGATGAGCAATTTGATCCAAGTATAGTCTGAGTCTCTGCTCTTAATAAGAGTTAAGAGAGAAGACTCACCCCTCTAAACTTGTGTTTTGTATTAATATAGCTGCATTTTTATCAATCATATTACAATATAATGCTTAAGAAAATAGAGACAATTTGGATAAATATCATACACTGGATGAGGGCAGAGGAGGTGACTGAATCACTTATGTCTGACTCAAGCTACAACTTAATCTACTGTTAATGCATGCTTTTAGGGCTGGGCGATATGGAGAAAATCAAATATCACAATATTTTTGACCAAATAACTCGATATTGATATTGCGACGATATTGTAGGGTAGACTATTGGTGTGTTCACAAAATATTTAGACAATAAGATTTTTTAATCACTAAGTGTGTAAAGGCAAATAATAGAACAGCTAGAACAGTGCAACTTAGCCTTTAAAACCAGGAAAAGATGTGTAGAACATGTATGCCATATCACAATATTGCGATATCCAAAATCTAAGACGATATGTAGTCTTATATCATGATATTAATATATTGCCCAGCCGCTTTATGATGTTCAATTAAAAATACACACACATATTTATACATCAGATTAAAGCTGTAACTAACCATCATTTTGTATTGTCAATTAATCTTCCTATCTGACTATTTTCTCGATTAAGCATTCTGTCAACAAAATATTTAATATTGCCTATTACAATATATCTCAGAACAGCATGTAACATATCCAAATTGCTTGCTCAAAACTCAGATATTCAGTTTATCCTCATAAAAGAAAGAGGAAATACAGCAAATCCTCACATTTGAGAAGCTGAAACTGAACACTTGCAAGTGTTCTGTCAATTCACTGATCAACTTATTGTTTTACTTCTACATTAGATAATGTATGAAATTGCCACCAGACTCTTGTTCTGCTTTGACTTGATAGTCTACTTGATATATTCAGGTTTGAACTTTCTCTTCAGATTAGTCTGACTTTGGACTCGAAGCAAAACTGACTTGTTTACATCATCAGTCAGTGAAATGTGCAGTAACTGCAGGCAGCTTATCTCGACAACCATAGAGATTACTTTCATGCAGCTATCTAGCTGAACAAATCAATCCTTTCAATCAGGGCTCAGGCTTTTGGTTTTAGATTCCTTTAAGAGTTACTGGAAAAACTACAACTCTACTGACTATTGTCCAAGTAAATAACATAAACTAAATGCTTTGACGACTCAGTCAACTTGCTGAGAGGAGTGGACAGCTAGTTGTCATCTTCCCTACAACTTGTTTCACAAACAGTAACACTGACAGCTTCACTGTCGACATTACTAACCAGAGTACAATGAGTTCATTGACGTGAGAATGATCAGAAATCTAACTAACAGCTAGCTAACTCTCTGCTCCCGCGGTGCCTTGTTGGCTATTTAGCAAGCAAACCAGCGAGTGTCGGGACTCTTATTTAACTACTTGAGATAAATATCGTCTAACCAACACTAATAATGCAGTCTCTCCCTCACCTAATGTTGTTAACTACTCACAATAATGTAACGCCGACTCGGTGTATTTCAGTTTTTTTTTAGCTTTGCTCGCTAGCTACATTAGCGGAAGTGTTGGGGGGAAAAAATACTGTCACGCGATTGGTTAGTCGGCGTTCGAGGAGCGTTGCCATTGGCTACCGCACGGATCCGTCGCCATAGAGACCCGCCCTCTTTGTACCAGCTGAGACTCCCAACTCCTGACAAACACAAGGCCCCTTTATCCCACTTGGGTTGGACAACCAGCGACAACTTCTACTATATAACATGTCGTGCGGACCAGTTCAGCGTCTGCAAACCGTGGGAGTGAACTCACCGTGTAGTATGACAGCAAGCCGGCGTTGTAGTCCAAAACGAACCAGCGGTACTGCCAACCTTTCATAACGTTGGTCCACTTGCTTAGCGGCCCCTCCATGATGGACGCCATCTTTACAATAGGGCTCCGGGTGGGGAGGAGTCGGATAAGGTGTGAGAAGGCGTCACCGGTAGGATGCTGCTGCTGCTGAGGATGAGGATGATGATGATGATGATGATGCGCCCCACATCAGGGATGCTTCAGGTACCCCATGGATCTATTAAGCTAAATGTTAACTGCTTAAAAATGTCATTTACCTTCCTTTTACTGTCTGCTTTGACAATCATGGGAAATTATATGTAAATTATGAAGTGCCCCTTGCCCATAATTCATAATATAAGATGTCTGTTATCTTAATATTGTGAATGTCATAATGTCCGGCAATAATGTTGCTGTTATTTATTTATTTTTTTGACAAAAAAAAAGTAATAAATCTAATTTTCAAGAGAATAAAAAATAGGCTAATGTAGGGCTGTCAAATTTGTTTTAACGCTACTTATTTCTTCAACGTATTAACAAAACTTGCAATTTTTAGGTTGTAGCGAGCTTAGTTTTAAAGGTAGATAGCTTGTCGCAAAGGAGGCTAAATAACGCTCCAAACTTACGCAAAAATTTGGCGAGGAAAAACTGGCATGGCCATTTTCAAAGGGGTCCCTTGACCTCTGACCTCAAGATATGTGAATGAAAATGTGTTCTATGGGTACCCACGAGTCTCCCCTTTACAGACATGCCCACTTTATGATAATCACGTGCAGTTTTGGGGCAAGTCATAGTCAAGTCAGCACACTGACAGCTGTTGTTGCCTGTTGGGCTTCAGTTTGCCAAAGTTATGAGTTGTGCATATTTTTATGCTAAATGCAGTACCTGTGAGGGTTTCTGGACAATATTTGTCATTGTTTTGTGTTGTTAATTGATTTCCAATAATAAATGTATACAGACATTTACATAAAGCAGCATATTTGCCCACTCCCATGTTGATAAGAGTATTACATTGACAAATCTCTCTTTAAGGTACATTTTCAACAGATAAAAATGTGCGATTAATCACGATTAAATATTTTAATCGATTGACAGCCCCCCAATCAAGTGAGTGTTATATTATTGGATCATCACTATTGATGCACAAACATTTCAATCAGTACTTTAATGTTGTAGTTGGCAAAGGTGGAGCTAGTTTAACTACTGCATACATTTTGGGTAGTTTAATCAATAATAATGAATCATATTTTATTAACGTGTTTTATATGTAAATTCTTAATCTTTGATATTGATATTTTTAAACGTAAACTAAAAACCCATCTATTTAGTTTGGCTTTTATGTAGTGTTTAATAATTGTTTTGGTCTAATCATTTATACAATTTTATATTGTTCCCAGTAACCCATCATTATGACATTTGTCAATTTATTTGTCACTTGTAAAGCATTTCGAAGTGTGATTGATTTGTTCGAAAAGTGCTATATAAATAAATTTGATTGATTGATTAATCTGAAAAGCAACTAGTGACTACAGCTGTCCAACAAATGTGGCCAAGTTAAAAAGTACAATAATGAAATGTTAATAATCTGAAATGTAGTGGAGTAGAAGTAATACTCATGTAATGTTAAAGTATCTCAACATTGTACTTAAGTACAGTAATTGAGTAAATTGACTAGATGTATTACTGTCATTCCCTTCCACCGTACTAATTCTGTCATCTTAAAACATGTACTGTATCCAGGGTCTAGGGTTCACTGGGTTTGAACATATGGAGACTAAGAAAGTATCTTAAATTTTATTTTTTGTTTATCCATTTAATTATGCCTCTGTTTACCATATTACATCTCACAGTTCATGTGTTTCCTGCTTTAGAATGTAAAGTTTGCACAGTTTTCTTACATTCAAAGACATGTTAGCAGTGTCCTTACCGAAGAGGCTAATGTGCCTTTGCATTTTAATAATTGTTTAAAACTGATTAAAGTGTTTGGAGGCAGATTAACAACCAAAAACAAAAACAGTATTCATCAATATCTTTATTATTTACAATAGGCTTAACACTGATAAGCAAAACTTCACAGTAATATAACGTGAGCTTTAAATAAAAAAAACAAAAAAAACACAAAATATATATTTTGTACAATAAAAAAGTTAATGTTAACATCTCTGCCATTTTTTTTAAATCCCTGTTTAGATTCACATATTCCATTATGTTGTGTGTTGGTTTACATTGCACTCGTACAACTGAAGAAGTGGCCTTTGGTATAATGATGTGTACACACGTTCTCCAGAGCTGTTCTCCAAAACAGAGACCGGAGAAGAACAAAATAACAGATATACAGGATAAATGCAGGCAACATAAATAAAGACAATGCAGAGGACTGATAATGAGAATGAGCAGAAATTTGCGGTCAGTTCAGATATAAGATTTGAGGAAAAAACATTGGTACCAAATCAATTTATTGACTCTGTAATCATTGATTTAATATCTACATGTTTTTTATTAAATAAAAACAGACTGGTGTTTGATTCTGGGAGGTTACATTTTTTCTTGATAAGGCTTTTTGGGGAAACGTTCTCCACAGAGACGCACTAAAAATCAACAGAAACTTAAAGTTTGCTAAGAGACATTTTTTAGGCAAAACCTTTGATGTGGTCAGATTATGAGACGACAGAGCGGCTTGGGTTTAGTGCAGCAGGCTCGTGTGTCATTAGTTAGAGAGGAAACATAACCAGATGTGGCTGCACCAACAGTGTTAATAGCCACTAATAAATGGCCTTAGTAACTGAGTATCTAAATACATAATCTTCATAGACAAAGTGCACCTTTCGGTTTCAAGTTCTGACCATTAACCTCCAAATGACAGAAATGCTGCATGCTGTAGTGATATGCATATCACAATCTCATGGCGAAGGAAAGAAAACGATGGACTTTAACTTTGCCACACCTGTGAATTCTTGCAGTGATACGGTGTGTACGGTACATTTGTTCACAAAAAGGCACCAAGATGATGGCATTTTTTCTGTCCATGTCATTCGAAACTCACAGTGAATAGAAACGAATCATCAGTTTGTCTCAAAGGATCCCGTTTGGCAAGAACTTGGGCGGTAATAATACTGACACACAACAACAGGAAATGATGATATGAAACGCATCACAACACAAGTTGACAAAAAAAACGTTTACTTGGCAATCCATCAAGTGTCGTTAACAGGCATTTAGAAAGTGTTATGGACCTGCAGTGTTTAGATTTTGTAGTATTCATATGCAACATGTGTCAATGAACCAATGTGTCTGAGGCCTTATCCAGTGTACTTTAAGATGTGAGCCAAAGCAAAGAAAGTTGTGTGAGTTGTGTGTGTGCTCAAAAAAACAGAGCAGCTGTTTCTGGACTTAACCCATTAGTGCCCGAAAATGAAATTTTTTATCACCAGGAAGTGTTCTCTGGGCACAAGATGGGACGACCGTTTTTGCAATAGACTCCATTATATTTTAGCAAAACACAGTAGTCCCATGTGCCCAAATACTAGATAAAGTATGATAAGAAAATGGCTGTATCTCAGAAACTACAAGGAGTAAGATAAAGTATTTGGTATCTATGAACTCATAGCAAGTTGAATATCAAAGATATGCACACATGGAGTGTAAAAAAATATTTTCATAAGGAAGACATTTAATAAAACACAATGTTAGCGTTTTTCCTCATTTTTTCAAAAATCCTGACTATTAATAAAAGTGTGATTTTTCATGTGATCTAGTTGTACTGTTGGATACTTTCCCAAAGTATGTCCGTACCAAATTTCAAGACTTTTGACCAATCAGAACAAATGTTCCTTATCATACTAAATATAATATTTGGGCACAAATGGGTTAATTATTTAGTGTGACCAAAATTAGAAGTATGGGCCAATTAAAAAAATATATAATAAATAATAATAAAAAGAAATGGCACCTTAAGAGATTAAAGAGTCGTGCAGATGAACATTCGACCGGGTTCAGAACGGAAGAATAATACATTCATAAAGCAGATATTCAGATCTGGGTGGATGAGCCTCAGTCAATACATCTCTTCAGTCAAAAACATTGCTCTTTATGCCGTAACCACACATACATCTTTTGTTTCCTGGATATGAAATAAATCAAATATTTACATAACTTTTTCTCTCAAAATAGGTCTGTGCTTTTAATAAAAGAAAAAAAAAAAACAGGAATAATTTAAAATTCAAGTTCATACATAGACATTCTAAAAAGCAATTTTTTTCTTTGAACCAAATAATGTACAAATCGCTCATGTGCTGAAGACATACTGCAGTTTGTTCGTTGAGAGATCAGTACTGTGTGATTGGTGTGTGAAGTAGGTCTCTGCATGTCGCAGTGTTCATACATGGAAGAATTTGAGGCACTGAGGACACGACAAGGCTACAGGGAATCCAGCACTGTCCATACTCGGAAGGACACTTATAGAAATACTGTCCCAGTTCACCTGCTCATGCGCTACCCTGTGCTCTCCCTCCGCTCTTTTATGCTCCGTCATACAAGGAAGAAATGTAGTGTGCAAGGACATAAATACTGAAATGCTTTAGGAGACTGGGGGGTTTTCCCCCCCATTTATGTGGCACTGTGTTAAGGTGTGAGCCGCATCACTGAAGCGAAGACAAATGCTGTGCATATGATAAGACGCCCCACGTTCATTCATCGTGTTTTAGAATTGTGGGGAATAAACAAAATAGATTCATAGAAATCTTTTTTTTTAGATTTGATAAGCCTGTATTTGGTAATACTGAAACGTACACTTGACGTTTCATTTGAGCTTATTTACACGCTTTTCAAATGCACACAACTTTGATCCCTTCAGTCTTTCTCAACAGTCGCTTTTTTGAGGATACGTGGGAATGTCTGCGTCGAAACAGCTAATCATTCTCAAAAACAAGGCTTTAATCCGGTAAAAACAAAAGCAGTTTTGGGGAGATTTATAATTTGATCACATTTATCCATCTACTTAAAAATACTGTCATGAAAGTGAAATGAAAATAAGGAAAAAAAAAAACCATCTGCACACAGAATAAAAGTGTCAAATTGAGACCCCAAAACCTTGAATCATATTGAATCCTGATGTTGTGTCCAATCCTTTAGAATACAATGGCTTTAAAAAATGGCTTATGGTCACTCAGCTCCTAAAAAACTGAGCAAAATACTGCGAAACACACCCAACTGATGATTCATTCATTTGTGAAGCACTGTTGGAGCAACAGTTGTCTACTTTTCTCAGTAAGGCTGGGCACGGCCGCCATCATTCTCGCTCATTATGCGACAGACTGACAGATAAGCAGAGTGACTGGACCTACTCTCTCTGGGCTGGCTACACACAGCTGATACACTCGACATTCATTGAACAAAGAGGCCTTTATCACGGCCCGGTGGAGACGCGGGGGGCAAAACATTTTCATGGCGTGACTTAAAACCACATTTAGTTTGGTATAAACATTTCTGAATATGTACAGGTCAGAGCAAAATTAGTGTCCACACTGGCATTTTTATGAAACAGTTGCTTGTAAACAGTAAAAAGAATAGATTTTGTAGTGATTTCTCTGAGGTACTGAGAGATTCATCTCATTTCGTCCCCCAAAAAGCTGTCAAAAGAACCAGAAACATAAAAAAAAAACGGGAATATAAGTTGGGTAGGTGACGGTTGGTGTTGTCACAGTGGCTACCTCTGCACTACGTCACTAATCTCTTTAATACAGCTGTGCAGGTTGTCCAGTACAGTGTTGGGCCCCACGCCGCTCAGCCCGCCGCCTCCCGAGGACGAGGCCCTCAGTTCCTGCAGGCTGAGCTCCAGCTTCCCCACCGCCTCTCGGAAGGCAAATTTGTTCCTCATCTGAGGGATGCAGTCCACGTAACCTGAGCAGTAGTCTAGCAGCTGGTGGCCGGCGTCCAGCACCTGGCTGCTGGACGGGCTTTCGGAGCTGGCGTGGAGGGCGCTGCTCAGGCTCTCGGCGCACTCCAGCAGGGCCTCGCGGCTGACTCGCTCCGGGGGCACCCTCTCCGCCTGCTGCCGGGTTCGCCGCAGGGCCACTTTGGAGCCGGCGGATGGCGCCGAGTGCGAGGAGGAGGCAGTGGTGGCGGCTCCGTTGGCCATTTTGGTGGGCGTCGTGTTGGTGGTGGTGGTGGTGGAGCAAGGTGAGGAAAAGGAGGAGGAGGAAGATGCAGGAGGCACTTGCGGTGGTGGCACTGACGGTCTCCCCGTCGTCGCTCCTCCCGACATTCGCCCCGACCTGTGACCTTTCAACGTGTCCCCGTTCACTTCCACGGGAGCTCCTCCTACCTGCTCCTCCCCGTCGCCGCTGTAGGAGTGCTGCAGGCTGCGCAGGGTCGGAGGGGGAGGAGGAGCACACTTGGGTTTTACAAGCCGCGGCCTGTCCCGGTCGGCTTGGTGCTCGGACAGCAGTTTGAAGCGGTTCCCCTGAGAGTCCAGCCCGACCAGGTGCACGTCGGCCGGGCTGTGCTTCAGCGTGGGGGAGATCAGGACCGGAACTTTGTGGTTGTGAGTTGGTGCACCTGCTGCAGCTGGTGAAGCACTCGAACTAGAAGTCTTAGAGGGAGAGGGCCAACTCTGCTGCCTGTCCAGTCCTCCCCCACTCTCCTCTCTGCCCTCCTTGACCCGAGATAGACTGTCCGATTCCCCCACCTCCCCCCCAACCCCTGGGGCCCTCACCCCTACAGCAGCGCTCCTGGGTAATAGCTTGGCTTTGGGCCTTTCCCTGATCTGTGCCGTCCCCTCATCCATCCTCCTCAGCAGAGTCTCTGAGGGCCGAGCAGCCCCGTTCTCTGGCTGGGAGGTGGTGGAGGAAGTCCTCTCTAGAGGGGGCTTAGCACTGCGGTTCCTGGGTAACGTCAGAGCCATGCGCTCCAGGTCTGGCAACCCAGATGACATCGAGGAGGTAGAATTGGACCTAGGGAAGGGTTTCGGCCCCCCAGCTATACTTCCACCCTCCTCTGAAGAGGTTGTCTTTCCTGTCCGTAACCCCAGCGTCTTTTTGATGAGTCTAGGGGTAAAAAAACCCGCCAACCCGCTCCAACTGCTGCCGCTCGTCACCTGCGAAGCAAACCCCCCACCAGAGGGCTTCTGTCCAAAAGCAGCCCCACAGCAGCGCGACTGAGTCTGGGTGGGTTCTCCGTGGGAGTGAGAGGGAGAGGCAGAGAAGCCACCGAGGCTGTCCGACTGGGGCAGGGGAGGAGGAGCGCTGAAATCAGCGGTGGGCTCGTATTTCTTGTGAGGCTGCGTTTCCATCTCCCGGAAAGAGCTGCTCCTCTTGGGTGGCGTCGGGAGGTTCTGCTGGAGCTGAGAGGACGGCGAGGAGGAAGAAGAGGAAGATTTCTTCTTTATGAAGGAGCTAAAGAAGCCAGTCTTGCGGTCTCGTGTGAATGTGCCCATGTCCTGTACATCCTCTAAAAGGCTGCCGGGGGATTTATCTCGTGGCTGCTGTTTTCTGGGCAGAGCCGGGGAGCTGCCGGATCGACCATCGCCTCCTAACAAGGTAGAAGCCCAGCCTGGAGAGAGGAGAGAGGGCTGGGTTAAAACAACGCAACAACGCTGGGCTGAACTCAGCAGGAACACATCTCGCTTTGTTAAAAGGTCACTTAATACCTTGCAAGAAACAGGCAATGAAGAATACTGCTCTGAATCCCCTTAGTCTCTTAATATGCTTGCCTATACATTAATGTCACTCATTGCATCAGGCAATCTCTCTAAAAGCTGTTCTTTCCCCATCGGGGACTCATGAGGAAGGAAAAAGCATTTCAGGAAAAGGGATGGAAAGTTTTCAGGCCGTGCCAGTCATGCACATGCAAACACTGATTCAATGATTTACAAGCTGCTCTTGTAAAAGATGGGATGATGAATACACTTCTAGGACTTAATGATAACACATGCCAATCAGAAATTGCCCAACCTCTGTTACGAGGAGGGCTGTTGCATAACTCAAAGAGGGAAAACATTTTCATAGCTGCTGGCCTTTTAAATGAATACAGAATGGTGCACAATCTTCTCTAACCAGGCAATGAATCAGGACTTATGGGGGAGAAAACGGCTAACTCTAACCCATTATAACGACAAAAGTTACGTGATGTGAATAAGGGCACTAATAGTTCACTCAGTATTTCTTACTTGGCATGGTTCTCTCTGCATCGATAGCATTTGCATGTAAATAAAATACATATAAACAAGAAATATTAGAACAATAACACATTAGACATGAACATAAAGTAAACACTGTGGTTGAAATCTTTGTGGTTTCATTAATATCAAACGTACACTCTGTGAGGTTTTATATCTTGTCTTGTGCTTAATGACATTGTGAAACGTTCGGCATGTTCATCACTTTTATTGGACTTAATGAAAGCTGCTTTATTGGCGAATACTTATGTTCATGGACCAAAAGATAAAAGTTAAATAAAATGGCCACAGTGGCAGAAGAAGGTGGAAAAAGGGCAAACCAAGACAAAGACAAAAACAGGAACAGACTGTCTTCTTCACACATCAGGTAAACACACAAATGAAACATTTTATTTTCAATATGAAACAAATAAATAAATAAAGCAATAACTTAAAACGAGACAAGACAAACAGCAGACAATGATATGGAAATTTAATTTTAGGGTTAGCAAATATGAATACATGCGTTACCAAGTATTGATTGGGGATATGGGAATGACAGCAATACAACAAACAGGACAAGACAGAATTTGAGCAAGATCTTCATTTCATCACAGAAAACAAATAGTTTCCATATATACACTACATATATACACTGTGAGACAACAATGGTTTGGTTGAAGATGTAGATGACTCAATATATACGTGTTTGACTTAAAGTGACCCCATGGATCACATGATACATGAGCTGAAACTACGTTTATAATCCTTGAGGAATAAATAAATAAGGTATTCCCTCATAATAACATGATGATGTTGGCTCAGTCTACTACACACTTTACTGCAGATAATGCAGTATTTCAATTCTTTTATTGTTGCTGTAGAAGGATTATTCTTGTGGAATAAATCTTTATTCTGTGTATCTATATTTTACGGTTATAATATAATTAGGTTTTACTTTTATCTTATGCATCTTTTAATTGGTGTTGGATGACATGGACGTGAGCACTGATGTTTCATAGAACCTTGAACCTTAGAAATCAAATACATCCGAGTGCTGAAACAGTTGTAATTCTAGGCCAGTGTATAGGGACCGTCTGTCTTGAGACAGCGCTGGATGATCGACCGGATGCCAGACAGATGGCGGCACCGTTGGTCAGTCGGGAAGGAAAATGACGGCCCTTCTTTTCAGGCGGCGGGCTTGGCGGCGCTGCAGTGTGCTCTTTGAATCGGTGCTCTCTGGCGTACCTGCAGAATCATAATGTGATGCGTCTGACTGGTTGGTAGTGAGGTGGGCATGTCTGGCTGTACCTGAGTGACCGTGCGTGCCGTGGTCGGATCGTCCGTCGAGTCCGCCCTCAATGTTTTCCTTGTTTTCTGTGTGCTTGTGGAGTGTGCGAGATTTGGAAGGCAACAGGGGCATGTCGTGACCGAAAGGGTGCAGTGGTCCGCAGTGACCAGAGGAGGCCGTCTTACACAGCTCCTCTGCTACCTCTGCAATGTATGAAAAAGAGAAAAACTCAATTAGGAGGCAGTCACAATCAAAATTCAAACCAACATACATACATTTGCTGACCAAAAAAAACCCCCTACATTCATTTACATGCATTATGTGGTCAGGTATAAACTTTTTATTTTCTAATTTTACTATTTCTTCTTCTTATACTATTCATATTTTATACACTCTGCAGCTCCAATGACACTGTTTCTTAACAGGGATTAATGAGGTTTCATCTTTTATCAAATTTTCTAGCCGTCTCTCAAAGCATCAAACTGAATAAGCAGCTCAGCTGAGCTAAGTAAACGTCAGTCTTCTGAATGAGAATGAGAGTTTGCCTGTTCGGCTTAATCAGTGCAACGATTTTAGAAGCTTTATGAAAGCAGGGCTTTTGAGCTGCACAAAAGCCTAACAGTTGAACACATGTTACCGTACCTTCAGAGATGCTGGAGTCATGGAACATCGTTTCAAAGGCCTGGTGGATTTCTGCAAACGAAGGCCGGTCCAACGGGCTCCACTGCCAGCCTGGTAGAGAGACAGACAAAGAGGCATGTTACTACAAGAAAGTAATATACTTTGATGACTATATAAATGTGTCATAAAGCACACATTCAAACCCGACTGAAACAAAATAAAACAACAATCACCAACTCTGGTTTGAGAAGTTTGAAAGACAGACTGAATAAGTAAATAAAGAAGTAACCATGGTAACTTTTTCACTGTTTACTAACCCTGCTTCCGGTGCTGGCCAGCGCGTCCATGACGTCAAGCATGACACCAGGAAATAAAAACAGAAAGGCCAGTGCAACGGCACGGCACACTCGCAATCGGCTATTTTTAGCGACTCTTCCCCGTTTTTAAAAACCTGCATATAATTGCCACGTTTGGTGTGAAAAGGGTATAAATGACTTAAAATTACAAATAAAGTAATCTGGTCTTTCACAGATCCTGTAATTCCAAACTATAGTTTGTAAGTCTTTTTTTCTTTCTAAAAACAGGATGCCGATTTTAAAGACAGACTGGAAGGGGATGAATTGTGACATGATTTGACAGAAATCTGGGAAAGAGTATTGGGCAAACCAACTCTTTTCAAAGCTGTCTATTCATGTCTTCCCACTGGAGTGCAACCGCTTGGTGAATAAGTAAAAGATAGCTACTACTCACATGCTCTCATGAGTTCATAGACTTTGGGTGGGCATCCCTCGGGCTGCTCCATGCGGTAACCTTTCTCCAGGAGGTCATAGACCTGAGACAGATCGATGCCAGGGTACGGAGACATGCCATAGGTGGCAATTTCCCACAGCAGCACTCCGAATGCTGTAAGGAAGACATTTTTAGAGGATCGAACATTAGCACATTGGTAATAAGCTACAAGAGAGAAGTGCTAAGTATGAATGTATGCTCATGTGTGGCTTACCCCAGACATCAGACTTGATGGAGAAGGTGTTGTATGCGAGGCTCTCTGGTGCAGTCCATTTGATGGGGAACTTGGCCCCCGCGTGGGCCGTGTAGGTGTCACCAGTCATCAACCTGCTCAGGCCAAAGTCTGCAACCTTCACGACATGATTCTCCCCGACCAGGCAGTTCCTCGCTGCAAGATCCCTGAGAGATGAGATTGTGAAGGAAGAAAGAGAAATTAGATTACTCTGACAAATGAGGGTGACACACACAGAGAGACATGCCTAGAGTATCTCCTCACCTGTGTATGAAGTTCTTCTTCTCCAGGTATTCCATGGCAGAGGAGATCTGTGTGGCCATGTACAGCAGCACCACAGCGTTCACCTCCTCCTTGTCACAATCTCTCAAGTAGTCCAGTAGGTTGCCGTGTGGCATGTACTCTGTCACGATGTAGAACGGAGGCTCCAGCGTACACACACCTGCGGGAGAGGCAGCGGTTAGAATACAGACGCCAACAAGAGTGAATGTGTCTGCCAAAGCCAGCACAAGAGTCATTTTAGAGGCCGAGCAACACAGTGGTGTTCATAAATACTGACCTAGTAGCTGGACGAGGTTCGGGTGTTTAACCTCCTTCATAACGCCTGCTTCTTTCAGAAATTCTTCAACTTCCATGGTGTCCTCCTGTCGTTATGGAAAATGGAGAAAAAAAAGAAAAGAGGAATTTTATCAATGGGTTGGACCGACAAGTAACATGCAGTATCTAAAGAGACACTGTATTACCAAAGTCTGCCTGCAGGTGGCGACCTATAACCACTTTTACAATTCAGCTTTCTACAATAAGGTTCAGCAATGATAAGAGGGACTTCTTCTTACCTTGAGCGTCTTGACAGCCACCGTGAGGTTGTACTTCTTCCACACTCCCACGTACACCTCTCCATACTGGCCTCCTCCCAGCTTGTGCTTCATGGTGATGTCTGTGCGCTCCATCTCCCACTTGTCGTGGATGGGCGACACGCCGTACACTGTGGGCTTGTTGCATTTGGGTGCTGGGTAGTGCAGGGTGGTGACCAGGCCATCGGCTACGGTGGAGTGATGGTGGACGAGCTCGGCAAGGGTGGCGAAGCGGCTCTCGGACGTCACATACACCTGAGGAGTTAGGGGGGGAGGGAGGAGGAGGATGAGGAGAAGGGCAGAGTTAATAAATGCTGTCAAAGTCCTAACACCAACTACAGCAAACAGCACCACACAACTGGACTTTATGATCTTTAATCTTTTACCAGACAATTAAAAAGAGTTTCCGAAATATGAAATATGACTCTGCTAAACTCTACCTTTCCATCAGAGGACGTGTTGATCCGGTAGTGGTAGACTCTCCCCTCGTAGCGGAGAGAAATGGACAGCTGTCCGGGGCTGCTCTCGCTTTCCCGGACCAGGAAGCTGCCGTTGATGAGGGACGAGAGGAGGTACTCTGCGGCGCTGCGTGACACGGGCCCATGGTACCAGCTGTGCTTCTCCAGGCTGTTGACTGGCGTGATGTAGTTGGAGGGCACCCAACCCTGGCCGTTCTTGGAGCGCACCTCGCTCCACTCTCCATTCTGGTTGTAGCCCAGCACACGCAGCTTTTCACCTGGACACAGGGAAGGGGCAACTTGTTAAGACTTGATTTCGTGGTGATATAATCAGTGGCGGCACGGAGAGGTGGTTAGAAAGTTTAATAGGGTAAAAGAGCCACCATGTGTACTGATAAAGTGCCCTTTAAAAAGACACTACAGCTAATCAGTACTTGAATAAACCTTGCAAGCCATTCTGAAAAATGCCTAAAAATTTAAAAGTGAAGATAAAACTTCTCTAATCATGAGTTTTAAAGAGTGGACGCTTGTGTTTTAGGATTAAATATCTGACGCTGACTACAGGATTTCATTCAGTTGTCTTTCAGATTCCTTAGAGAGACACTTATCAGGTCACAGCGTTGGTCACCATGTCTTAATAACAGGTCACACACAGGGGAGAGGAGTCATGGATACGACGTGCCTCTCATTGAAACTACATCAAAAGATATAGAACAATGATAGGGTTGAGCTGCATATCTGTCATAGAGGGCTAGGCAAACCCAGGCGTGTAGAGACTTGGTTTGTTGTCTCTATCTCCGTCTGTCTCTGACGTCAGCGCAGGAGACATGAGTGAGCAGAGCGGCTGATGTGCTTGAGACTGGAGGAGGAGGAGGATGGTGGGGGGGACACATCGCTGTAACAAACAACACTGAATGAAGCATTGATCAGTCCTGCCGGTCTGATGGAGGACTGGAGAAAGAGGGGAGGAGGAAGTATCAGTCTAGCTACCTCTGCACTTCCACCAAACATCCTCTACACTGCCTTTTCTTCCTGTCAACATCCGTCTTTATCTCTCCCACCACTCAGACTCAAAGTTTTACACACAAAGTATCCCTTAACCCCTTGAAATCTTTCATCATCAAAAGGTTACCTTTTAGCGGGCGTTCAGACCGAAAACAGCCGTGTGTTATAACAACACAAGATACCGGTGAGACAATGAAATTTGATCCAGGAAGTCCAGGTGGAGTAATAAAATTAATGCATTTAAAGGCTTATCAGATTCCAAAACACTGCACAGCAGTTTATAATACTCGCACAACTCTGGAAAGTTATCACGGCGGCAACTATTTGCTCTTTCGTCGCGAGGTAAACAGTAGAAATAAACAAAATTACAAAGTTATCCACCACTTCACGCAGAGCTGGAGTCGATCTGAACGCTTCGGGCCTTAGGCTATCGTGACCCGGTCGCATGATGCCTTAAACTGTGAGAAATAGCAGACGTTTAACCACAGTAAGACTAGTGAGTCAGACAACCATGGCCCACTAACATGTAACCACCAACCAGAGCTGCACGTCTAGCTCTTAAAGCGAAACACTGTGTGCTACCAATCCACAGAGCTACATTAAACAGAGATGGTTATCCACATCCAGCCCACCAATCCATCCGTCTCCTCTGTGTCTGTACGTTCTGTGGGAGTGGAAACACTGACTGCCTCCCCGCCTCACATTAGGAGCCATGTGTGCCTGAAGCCGGGGCCCTGGCTAGCCTGGCCTAGCCTGGTCTGACCTGGCACAGAGCAGAGACAAAGATTAGCCCCAGACACGGGCCTGCTAAGTCCTTCTCTCTCTGTGATCAGCCCGCTGTGCTCATCCACCTGTTATTATTACAGTTGAACATATTCCATATTAAACGCAGCATTGGAGGCACGCTTGGGTGTTTCTAAAGAGCGGGGACAGATAGGAAAAGTGCAACGGAGCCTGGGAGTGCACATGTGCTCGCATGTGGGCAGGAATCTCCGATTCACTCCATGAGTCAGGGTCTAAACATCATTTCCATCCCGGGCAGCTGCCGTGGAAGTCTTAAAACGACGGATAATTAACACTCTGCCACGTTTAATGCTTGAGATCGGTTGGGGACACGAGCCGGGCCGTCTCTGGATAATATTAAGAGGATATTTTAAGCTCATTACTGTGGGGAGAGCTGGTTGACCGGTTAACTGCTGCTAATTGAGAGAGGAGGAGGAGGTTTGGACTGAAGATAGAGTGTGTCATAAGAAATAGTGAAAAGATTAAGAGTATAAGTATCACTGGTATTTCAGTCAATCTGTCTGCACAGATAACATTTCCTTGCTACAAGCTCTGATATTATTTTCAGTGGATGATAAAGTATAAAAACGTTTGGCTCACAGGTGGTGTAAAAGAGGGATGAGGAGTGTGTGGGCGAGCTATAGGCTGGGGGTCGGTCATGTACCAGCTGATGTCACGACAGGCTGCTATTAGAGTGACGGGTGAGTACGCTCTATTGACACACAACATTCCTGAGGAATAACTACACTTTTACTCATCAAACTTCCTTTCAGCTAGGAGTAGCTGACCTGCCAATCAAAGGCACCGCCTCGAGGCTTCTTTTCCAGTGACTCTTCCCTACATGTGAGGAAATTCCTCTGTTGTGTTGCAACGAATGTCAACAGTGATCCTCGGAAAGGCACGTGAAGTATCTGAGCCACCACCTAGAGTGATGATGCACGGAAGGAGTGTACTGGAGGGCAAGTATTTCGAGTCTTGTTTCAGCACATAATATGACGTAATCATATCAAATCAATGAAGTACCACGCCATTGTTTACCTTTAGTGATGCTGAGCGTGTTGTCTCCGCTGGCGACGAAGTCATAAAGTGCAACGAAGAGGTTGGGGTCGCTCTCGGCCGCCCCCAGCAGGTTCTCCTTGGAGCTCCAGCGCACCGCCTCCGTCAGCGCTGCGGAGTCCAGGCCGAACGGCCGGTGGAGAGCTTCTGGAGGAAGAGAAGGGGCAAGGGTCAAGGAGAGAGAAGATAAAACCATAAGACAAATGTGACTGACAACGCAACATCATTTGCACGGGTGAACAACGGTGGAAAAAAAGCAGCCTCGTAGACAGAAACCCATTACAATAAGTTGCTTTGTTTCTAATAATCAGCACAATCACAAAAAGCTATTCCAATACCATCCTGAGGCAAAAAGTACTTGGTTAGCAGCTGAGGCTAGATGTCCTCTAACTAAATACAGATACAGATTGAATTATAATTCCAAGAGTCTATGTTGCAGATGGTCTACCTGTCTGTCCAGGGTTTTTGAACCCAGTGCGGAGATGACGGCCGTTCAGAGCCGTCCACTCTTCCTCAAAACTGTTGTTTGCCTGCAGGCACCTCAAAAGCATTGTTTTAATCAATCCACTCTCTGAAGAGCTACTGTTATCACCGGCCACACACCGTAGCACACCAGCCCGAGCCAGGTAAGATCTGAGGTGGGAGTGGTTTTGCATGTGTGTATTATGCGGCGAGCACGAGGGAGGAGCTACGACATTCGGGGTGGGAAAGATTCTCTCCCTGCACAAGATGCAGTGATTACCATAGCTACATAACACACACCCACAAGCACACCATGAACTAGTACATGCGTGGCTTACACGTACTACACTCAACAGCTGCTGCCAAAGTCGCTGCGTGTCTGGACAGCTGCTGAGCGAGTGGGAGAGGAAGGTGGCGAAATGGAGGGACAAAGAATGGAGAACTACTGTACTGTAGTACAACCAACTTTAAAATGGAAAGGCTATTAGTTAGCGTGTTTTTTTTCTTGCCTCAAAAAAAGGTGAAAGCAGTGACTCAAACATAGTAATTAACCTTGATTTATTCTTTTAAACGTACATACAATTCACAAGTCCTACATTTATAAAAGTGTTCTGTTTTTGTTAAGACTGAGTCAGAGAGGTGTTCGTTTCACTCTATGGTTTGTAGTTTGTGGTATAATTTTATTGCATTATACTGAGTGGTGTTTATATTTTGTCCATGTGAGAAAAATATTAAAAAATAACAGGGAAAGCCCTGTTACCCCTGTTACAAATGCCAAAAGACCATAAACTGAGGTGACCTGGCTGCATTATATTTAAATAGCGGCTATATGTCTTGTTGTACACATACAGCCCAAAATAAAACGTGGTTTGGCAGCGAGCTACATCAGCACAGACCAGTCATTATTTCTTTCTAATGGTGTGGTCTTGAATCCTGTACGCTGATTTAGTTAAGAAGTTCAGAAAATAATCACAATGCTATGATTTGGAGAAGAGAAAGAGAAAGAGAAAGACTAGTTGCTTCATAACAGTTTCTTAGTTAGAATTAGTCAGAGATGAGAGAAGCTTTCTGTAACTTTGGAGAAGAGAAAGAGACAACATTAGAAACTTATGACAGCTAAAGGTCATCTTCCAGTTTTCAACATCTGCTGGCGAAACATGCTGCTACCACCTCCACATTCAGGCATCTTACACACCAAAAACTGACAATAACTGCACTATACTGTATACTGACTGTGCAATACCATTACTACTCAGGTGTAATTCATACTGTGCAATATTCAGGTGGAATGTAATTTCATTCTCACTGTGCAATAGAATTTTTCCACTTGTGCCATTTTTTAATAGTCTGTTTATTGTCAATACTGTATATACTGCTCCTACTTTTATACTTCCTTCTATTTAAATTGTTCATATTTTGTTTCACTTTGTTTAGTTCTTTGTAACTGTAATGTAACAAATATTTAAGACAATATGACAAGATATTTAGTCCCATTATAATAATGTAGATACACTGTATGTTGTAGATCTAGTAATAGAACAGCCAACCAGTCTAACTGGAAGCCAGCCCACCAGTCTAACTGGAAATAAGTCATTCAGCATGAAAAAAGCAAAAATAAATGACTAATTGACTGAAGAAATCATAATCCATCCTGTGGCAGACTCACTGACAGAGAAGATAAAGAATACATGTGAGTCACAGATATCTACAAAGAAAGGAGGGCTGGAGCCTGAGGGACTGGTTTCCAGGAGGGCTGTGTATTGGAAAGTATCTGGCGATACGATACGTGTCATGATACAGGGGTAATGATTCCTTACCATACTGCATGGCTTTTGCCCAAAACCGCATGGCAGTAGCATAAACTGGGCATGTCTGTAAAGTGGAGACTCCTGGGTAAAGTGGAGATCCTTCCCGACAAGCTAGTATGACCTGGTTGGTACCGATGGATTCCTTAAGTTTTCTAGTTTCATATGATGCCAGTTCCTTCACTCTAGATTTAAAACTGAGCCCGGTACTACCTCCGAAAGATCGAATAGCGGTCGGGCCCGACGGCGGGCCATGGGATTTTTAAGAGTTTCATTAAAAAGAGAATCGCTACAATATCGCACAACAAAATATCGCAATACTCATGTGTATAGATATTTTCTGACACCCCTAGTTTCCAGTAATATGTTGTTATCTAGTAGCAACATATTTGATGATCACATTGTGACACACTGATAAATCATGTTGTAACAGCTCCTTGTTTTTGTTCAAACTCTCATAAGCACAAAAAACAGGGGCATATTGTGTGCGATATCACCACCAATGGAGATTTGAAGGAAATTTCAATGTTAGGGAAAGGTGAGGAGAACTCAGGTCAAGTCAGGTTTATTAACATCGCCCCAAATATGTCTGATGGGTTTACAATCTCTACAGCATAAGACACTCTCTAACCCTTCATTACCCTTGAAGCGGAAAAGGAAACAATCAACAAAAGATTTTGATCAGCAACAAACAAGATACCTCTCTTTCAGGGCACAAATCCATTTAGTATGTACTGAGTCGCAGTAGTCGATTTTTGACAGAAATATAGTATTAAAGCTACAACAATGAATCGATTTGGACAAGCAAAAGATGACAGAGAAGATGATGATTCCAGGTTCTCAAAACTTCTGCTTTTCTCTGTATTTTTGTATACAGAATATTTTGGGGTTTTGGACTGTTGGTCGTAGGAATGCACCGATCTGACTTTTTCAGTCCCGACACAGATACCTAGGCTTTGGGTATCAGCCGATATCGAGTACCGATCCGATACCAGTGTTTAATTGATAAGCTGCATGCCTCACTGTGTGGAAGTGACTGGAATCATTAGTTTATGTGTAAGGTAACATCAGGCTTGACTTAAACTTTGCTTTCTTAACTTTGTAAAACAAAATGTAACAAATAAATCCATAGATCTAAATTTACTGAATTGTTATTTATTATTAAAATAATAAATGTTGCACCAGCAACTTGGTGAAAAATCGTAAAAATTAACAGGAATTACAATTCAAGTGTAAATCGTGTTTTAATGCAGTAACAATTTGGTCAAAACTTAAAAAGGAATTAAAATTTACAAAAGTGTTCTGTTTTTGTTAAGACTGAGTCAGAGAGGTGTTCGTTTCACTCTATGGTTTGTAGTTTGTGGTATAATTGTATTGCATTATACTGAGTGGTGTTTATATTTTGTCAATGTGAGCAAAACATTAAAAAATAACAGGGAAAGCCCTGTTACCCCTGCTACAAATGCCAAAAGACCATAAACTGAGATGACCTGGCTGCATTATATTTAAATAGCGGCTATATGTCTTGTTGTACACATACAGCCCAAAATAAAACTTGGTTTGGCAGCGAGCTACATCAGCACAGACTAGTCATTATTTCTTTCTAATGGTGTGGTCTTGAATCCTGTACGCTGATTTAGTTAAGAAGTTAAGAAAATAATCACAATGCTATGATTTGGAGAAGAGAAAGAGAAAGAGAAAGACTAGTTGATTCATAACAGTCTAGGACTGTCCTCGACCAAAGAAATTCTTAGTCGACTAACAAACACATTTTATCGACTAATCGATTAGTTGTAATCTACAGATCTGTGAAACTGAGTTTCTCCATAAAGAGACACACAAAAGCACCACTTCAAATCTTGTGTTTACCAGAGATGTGTTCATAAGTTTCTTGGAAATAAGTCATTCAGCATGAAAAAAGCAAAAAAAAAAAAAATGACTAATCGTCTGAAGAAATCCTAATCGATCGAAAGGAAGCTGGTTTAAAATCACAATAGTGATGAACACAAACACAAAAGCAGCCGACTGTGACTCTGAGGTCAGCTAAGGTTTGAACAATCACGCGCAGCTCAGAACTTAACATTTCTTTCAAATTTGGTTTTTAATATGAGAATTTAGGACCCAAACTTGATAAATGCTGGACGTAAGACAGTGAGAATGATGCAGGCTTTTCACTCCAAGCGTCTGAGACACTGGCATGGCTTTACGCGATTAAACCAAGTTAAATACTTATTTTTTCCTTAGAACAGTTTGCAAACTCAAAGTATTGAGTGAAATCTGTGTGCCATAATTGCTCTAATCTGGCAAAGTTGGCAGAAATTCATCAAGAAATTAATCATTTTCCATTGTTAGTCCGCACCATGTGGCAGACACATGCCATGCATGCGTATGAGAGCTGAGTTATGTTCAAATCAACACTCAATAAAATCTATTTGTCCTTTGCCAAACAATTTAGCTCAATATTGTCTAGTCTGTCCACTAAGCTTCCACATCTACACACACAATGCTTGCCCACCTTTGTTCTGGACAAACTAACAAATACAAAAGCAGTGTTATGCAACCAAGCTAAAAAGGAAGCTGGTGTAAAATGTGACACAAACTGGACTCTTAAGGTCAGCTAATGTGTGAACTATCACACACACAGCTCATAATTTAATATTTGGTTTGTAATTTGAGAATCGTGACCCCAAACTTGATAAATGTTAGATGCCAGACAACCTTTGAGGAAGTCTGTGAGAATGAAGCAGGTTTTTCACTCCAAGCATCTGAGACACTGGCATGGCATTATGCAGTTATTAAACCATATTAAATACTTAATTTTTCCTTAGAGCAGTTTAGGTTTGCCCGTGCAAAGTCAAAGTGTTGAGTGAAATCTGTGTGCAGAAATTCATCACGAAATTAATCATTTCCCATTGTTAGTCCGCACCATGTGGCAGGCACATGCCATGCATGCAGATGAGAGCTGGGTTATGTTCAAATCAACACTCAATAATATCTTTCTCCTTTGCCAAACAACTTAGCTCAATATTGTCTAGTCCGTCCACAACGCTTGCCCACCTTTGTTCTGGACCAGCATGCACTGCAGCGCAGCACTGGCTGTGACCTGGCTCAGCCACAGTTCCCAGTACATCTTCTGCCCTGGTCTGGTCAGCTACTAGTCCGAGTATCCAAAGAAACACTGCGATCCGCTGTGCTGACTCCGAACAGTTTTAAAGCTCGACTGTGTGACTACGTAGACTGAAAAGCACAAGTGTGCATTCTCCCGGAGCTGCTTCTCTAAACCATCTCCTTCACTGCTGGAGGACAAACGTTTTACGCGATGTATTCTCAGAGAGAGACGGAGACCCCCCAGACAAAGTATTTACCCACGCTGTCCTTGGATCAAACCACCTAAACTTCTGAAGTTACAGTAGTGACTAGCAGCCTCCTGCTGGGAACTCCCTCCTAGCTTTGATGTGGCCTAGGGGAGTCAAGGTTTCCAAGGTCCAAACACATCCATGACTGATGGTCTCTGCGGTTTAACGCACTGTAAGGGACGGCAAAACGTGGCAGGGAGAGGGAGCGAGAAAAACGTGTGGTAAAGGAGGGGGCATGTATACACAGAGGTTGGGGGGGGGGGGAGGGCAGGGTGTATGGTATGGAGGAAAGTTGAATGTGACATGTGTGTGTGTATGTGCGGTGTGGGGGTGTGTGAGGCGCTGTGGCCAACAGCAGATGGCTGGTCTTGTTCCCCTAGGGGTGGGAGGGTGGGTTGGGGGGGGTCCTATTGACCCACACTTTTCTTCTGTGTGTGTGTAAATGTGTGTAATGTGCGTGACTACAACTGCTGCGGCCAGGCTGAGCCAACTGTCAGAGCTGCTCCTCTTACATAGCGACATATCACATCACTCCACTCAGGAATGTTTTTAATGAAATACTGATATTACGCTACACACGTTTGTCAAAGGTCTCGATCTGAGGAATCTCTATTCCGGTCATCCCAGACCAACAGAAACTCAATCGCTGATTAGTCAAGTACTCCAATAACTCAAATAACCTAATTACATGAAATTGTTTTCATGGCATGATCCAGCTTCATTAAGTCGATCATATTTCTTAAAAATCGCTTCTAAATCCTTCTTATGCCCGACCAAAAATCTGAAGATGCTGCTCCACTTGGCCGAGCTCGGACCTCATGTGCTGGACGGTTTGATTGAGGGAGCAGTTGGTCTGCGTGGGGTATGTCGTGTGCCCCGTCCGGGTGCCTCAGTGTGTGTGCTGTGAAGTGAAGCACATGTGCGTTGTGAAGAAACGACGGCTTTGTGTTGAGCGGAGCAGAAAGGGCATTTGCAAGTCTGGAGGGGAACGCCAAGCTTGCACCCCCTGAGACAGCTGGGACAGAGGTGACCCTGGTCCTGAGGCACACACACACACACACACACACACACACACACACACACACACACACACACACACACACACACACACACGCATAACGTGTAGACACACATCAATGGGGAGACTATCTCCTTGGCTGTCCACCACAACCCTGCTGCTTCCCCTGCAGCTGTTTGTACGAGAGTCTGTGCCTCCATGTGTCTATAAAGCTTCACCATCTTGTGCCAAAGTATTGAAACAACACAATAACATCACTTCACACACCCTAATCAAAAACAATACAGATCGTATCTGAAGCATGACCAGCGAGGTAAGGGTGTATTTTTAGCAGCTGGAGAACAAAACATAGCAGCATGACATCCAGAAATAACTCTGCAGAGCGGAGCACATAGTGATGGAGGTGGTGTGGAGATAGACGGCCGGCCGGCCGCCTGCAGGAAGCCCCGACAAAAACCCGAGACAATGCTGGATGAGACCCACGTACACAAGACATTAGATAAGCCTGTAGGACAGGACAGATCAGATCCGGTGGAAGACTCGCTGACAGAGAAGATGAAGAATACGGGTGAGTCATAGATATCTACAAAGAAAGGAGGGCCGGAGCCTGAGAGACTGGTTTCCAGTAGGGCTGTGTATTGGCAAGTATCTGGCGAAACGATACGTATCATGATACTGGGGTAACGATTCAATATATTGCGAAATATTGTGATACTGTAAGCTAGAAACATTTTAAAATTCAATTTTAGGAAAATTGTCATAGTACATAGAACACACCAGATATACACCATTTCAGAATAGGCAAAAATAACACATTTATACTACATGCAAAAAACTGCATGTGATTATCATAAAGTGGGCATGTCTGTAAAGGGGAGACTCGTGGCTACCCATAGAACCCATTTTCATTCTTGAGGTCAGATGCCAAGGAACCTCTGTGAAAATAGCCATGCCAGTTTTTCCTCGCCAAAATCTAGTGCAACTTTGGAGCGTTATTTAACCTCCTTCTGGGCAAGCTAGTATGACAGGATCCGTATGAATTCCTTAGGTAGTCCTTATGCTCAAATCACAGCATGGCAAACTCAAACCCAACAGGCAACAACAGCTGTCAGTGTGTCAGTGTGTTGCCCCAAACTGCATGGGATTATCATAAAGTGGGCATGTCTGTAAAGGGGAGACTCGAAGGGACCCCTTTGAAAATGGCCATACCATTTTTTTTCTCCCCAAAATTTAGCCGAAGTTATTTAACCTCCTTCGCAACAAGCTAGTATGACACGAGGACATGAGTTTCTCCACAAAGAATCACACAAAAGCACCACTTTAAATCTTGTGTTTACCAGAGATGTGCTCATAATTGTCTTAGAAATAAGTCATTCAGCATGAAAAAAAGCAGAAAAAAATGACTAATCAGCTAAAGAAATCTTAGTCGACTAAGACCAAAATGACTGAAAAGGGGGCAGCACTAATTTCTACAATAAAATTGTTCAAAATCACCACCATGGGAAATACAATGTATGCTGACATTTTTTATTTTTTTCGGAAGAAAGATCAGATTTGTGAGTGAGTTTTCATTTAACAGAGTAAATGTTTAATACTGAAAAAACACTATTAGTTGAACTGAAGTTAACATGCTTGTTTCTAATTTGTCACTAACAGGATTTATGAGCAATCCATCTACAGTTTGAGAGGCAGTCCATAGCCGGAGAGAAGAGAGGGGAGAGAGTCAGTTGTTGTTCATGACTGGACAAAGGACAATAGCCTCATTAATGCCTCATCACAAGTGTGTGTGTGTGTGTGTGTGTGTGTGTGTGTGTGTGTGTGTGTGTGTGTGTGTGTGTGTGTGTGTGTGTGTGTGTGTGTGTGTGTGTGTGTGTGTGTGTGTGTGTGTGTGGACTGGCTCAGGAAGATATTCCCCTCAAGGACTAGAAATTTATCGTGTGGAAACAACACTTCTGAAACACCCGATCGGTTCATCAGCAGTGGAACTCTTGACTACAGTATATACACACTCAGTAACCACATACATGTATGTACTTGTTGTCTTGAGATCACAGTTCACACTTGTCCACACCGGTACATGACTTGTCCCTCAATGAGACCCCCGCCTTTTACACATCCTGGTGTTGCAAACCCTCCTCTCCGAGTACGTAATTCTACACGTATATACAGGCCGGCCGCTGCTGGGAACGCCTGTGATGTTCACTGTTCATCTCTGTCTATACGGCCACCTTGTCTGCTGTCTGCATGGGATTACATCAATTAGGGAGTGGACAAACACCAGTCTGGGCCTAAGGGCCAGTGGATCATCCTGGAACAGAGAAGAATGGAGCGCTAACCCACAGCTCACCCTGCCCTGCCTCCTCTCAGGGCTTGTTACGGGTTAATAATGGGCTCTAAGTGCTTCCCTCTAGGTGTGCTGGCAACAAAGCTAAGTGCTCCTTTATGTGACAGCAGAGACGCCGGGTGGCATATGATGACTTGATAAAACTCCTCGTTAAAACCAGACCGGTCTGCTTCACATATAGTGTAAATAAATATACAGCTTGACATGCTAAGGCCAATTCTATGTTTTTAAGTCTAATTATATTTCGATCATGGCTGTCAATCGATTAAAATATCTAATCGCGATTACTCACATGATTGTCCATAGTTAATCTTGATTAATCGCAAATTAATCACACATTTTTACCTGTTCAAAATGTACCTTAAAGGGAGATTTGTCAAGTATTTAATACTCTTGTCAACATGGGAGTGGGCAAATATACTTGCTTTATGCAAAATGTATGTATATATTTATTGTTGGAAATCAATTAACAACACAAAACAATGACAAATATTGTCCAGAAACCCTCACAGGTACTGCATTTGGCATTAAAAATATGCTCAAATCATAACATGGCAAACTCAAACAGTGTGTCAGTGTGCTGACTTGACTATGACTTGCCCCCAAACTGCATGTGATTATCATAAAGTGGGCATGTCTGTAAAGGGGAGACTCGTGGGTACCCATAGAACCCATTTTCATTCATATATCTTGAGGTCAGAGGTCAAGGAACCCCTTTGAAAATGGCCATGACAGTTTTTTAGTTTTCTAGTTTCATATAATGCCAGTATATTCACTCTAGCTTTAAAACTGAGCCCGATGTAACCTAAAAAACGCAAGTTGCATTAAAGAAATTAGTGCCGTTAAAACAAATTTGTGTTAACGTGTTAACTTTGACAGACCTAATTTCGATACAAACATATTACAGAGTTAACCTGAAGTCATCCAGGCTCTCTGACCTGTTTGGTGGCTGTGGTTTGAAATATCATTCAGTCCTTCTGATGTTACATTTAAAAAAGCAAAAACAAGCCTTTGGATTGTTAACCCTTAGAGACCCACATAGACCCGTATTTGTCTTTTTTAGGGGGGTACAGGGGGTCTTTAGGGGGAGATAGCAGGCCAGCAGTATATGTCACATAGAAGTGGTGTACATCATCTGAAAGCTGAGAACCTGTGTGTCAAGTTGTTCTAGTCATAAATCATAAATAAAAAATTATTAATTAATGAATTAAATAAAAATACATTGTGAAAGTGTATAAGGGCTTAGAACATTATGATGGAAGTATATGATGGCCATTCCCATGCTCTATTATGTCTCATACATTGTTGCAGCAATGTTTGGGTTGATACCATTTGTAACAGAGATTTGGTGCTAAATGTAATCATTTTTTACCACTCGAGAATTGATAAAAATGATACCAGTATCTTCACACTAGCTTAAAAAAACGAGCCCGCTACAGCCTCTTAGGCCTCGCTCAATCCCTAAGTTATAAAAGTTATGCTTTTCTGTCTACGTAGATGTTAGAGCACTGTCCTCACTGCAGATCTGCCTGCTCTTGTCCAAAACATTATGCAATGTACGTCTGTCTGTGTTGATGATGCAAAATGTCTGGAAGAGGTGTGTGTTTATGTTCTCAATTCCCAAAAGGTAGATAGGTGTGGTCACTGCAGCAGATCTCCAAGTCCTTAAAAAGTTCACTCTCCTTGCTGCCTCCTCCTTCTTTGTGGCGAGGGTTTACAGAAGCACCCGAGGACTAATCTTGATGTCTGAACAGCTAATCTGCGTGTGGTGTGGTTAAGCTGTAATGCTAGGGTGTAGGTTTAAGCTACTTTACAATGACTCAGTTTAAAGAAGTGACCGGAGCCCAAAGAGAAGATTTTACTTCCACGGCGGCGCTCTTATCCAGACAGCTGAGATGCCTCTGGCTGCCAAAACAGCCCAGTGGAGCATCTACATTCACTATACATGCCATTACTCACTTATATGGTCCCTCTACTCATTTTACATGTACTGTATCAGATTCATTCTGGATTAACTGCATTATTTATCAAGTGTAATGATAACACATAACATGACAGTGGAGCAGCCGGGGGGCAGAGTTATTGATTATTCGCAATGAATTAACCGAGACTGAAAAATCCCCTGCAATCCTTCATCGAGCAAATCACCAAAAGCAAACAGTGGCTCAGATTGCATAAAAAGTAGTGCTATGAAGTAACACGGACTGTGATAATTGTGAATACAGATCCCATCGTTCTTACTGCATTTTTTTTTTACACTTTTGCATATGGCAGTGTGTTCTTTATACTATGACAGTTTTCCAAAAAATCGCAATGTATCGCCTTGTTTACAGTATCGTAATGTATTGAACCGTAACGCCTGTATAATGATGTGTATCCTATCGCCAGGTTCTTGCCGATGCACAGCCGTACGTGGTCAGTAGGACGTGCTGGATAATCCTCAGGAAGAGCTGCACCACCACATTACAACTTCACTCACAATGACAGAGAGAAAGAAAGTGTGTGAATGTGTATATGCATGTGTGGGTGTTTACAGTAAGTGTGTGCAAGTGTGCATTTCTAGCCAAGTCTCCAGCCTGCAACCCAGAAGATAAGCAGCAGAGATAATGCCAGCCACAGAGGACCGATCCTGGAAGCAAATCAATGCTTAACAGACTTGGCACGGGGACTGCCCCCCCCCTTTCCTACCCCCATATCTAATTTTTTTCCCTGCTGCACCATTTCAGCTTAAGAGCGAAAACTGCGATTTAACCAGGAGCCACTACAACAATTTGGCCAGACCTCTTACGCAAGTTTAAAACATTTGGTGTTTTTAAGCTGACAGATGCGAAGGGTGGCTTCACCATCTGCACAGCCAATCGCTCGCTGTTCTGATTAATCCTCTCTCTTTAATGATATAAGCTGCAGAGAGCCGAGGCCAAGGAAGAGAAACTAGGACTGTGGGTTTTTTTGGGGGAACTTCAGAAGGTTGACTGGTAGCAGATGCAAAGGCTCAAGGCTACAACTGGGAGTTTGGGCACAGACGCACGAAGTCACAACACAAAAACTTCAGTCTTCAGTGACTATTTGTTCAATTTCTGAAAAATAGGACTGCAAATTAAATAAAAGAATTGCGTTTTCAGAGCGGTAACATTAGATTTCAGCACATTCTGTTGTGATGCATTAGGAATTAATGGGCATTTTACTGTTTTTAACGGGATTGGAGACATGGGTTGTAGACAGGCAGAGCTGGTCAACTGCAGGGACTAACAGCCGAGGCTCAGGCTGGGGGATAGAGGTAGTACAGGGCAGGCTGAGGATGAGGACGAAGGCACAGAGAGACATACATTATTGAACACACAACCATTACAGAGTGCACAACGGTACATGCAGTCTTTAGACATAAACCATGCCCGATTGTGTTAAAATGATCTGCACAGAAACACTCTATTCTCCATCTACTCACACTTATTCCCAGCTCTGAGACAATCAGTCAGACTCATCAGTTTTGCCCCAATTTCTAGCCAGATTCACCCAGAGGAGGTGTGGTCATGGCTCCTCCTAGTGGTTACTGGCAGTCACTAGGACTGACTGACTAGTTTGTAATCACTAAATCATCTCGACTCCAGGATATTATCGTTTAAAGCCTATTAAAATCTAACCCGAAGCTGCTGAAGCGTTTGAAACGCGATTGTCCCACAGATATTACGGCGGCTGCTGTGTGACGTGTCCTGGTTGTCGGGGGGGGAGATTAGCACATAGGAGTCTGCAGAAAAGTGGATTTGTCTCTAATCTAATTTCACCCGTGATGCAAATCAGCTTACGTCCTTGGATCCTGGATCCAGGCATTTCTCTTCTCCTCTGGGCAAGCTTTAACGGTGCTGCACTTTAGGTACAGCCGGCTCTACGTTCACTATCAGTATACTGCTGCCAAAGAAATATTCCAATCCGCCCCAATCTGCCCCAATTTCTATGATCTGTTCAGAGCAAAAATAGATCGGCCGATCGCTTTGTTGATTTTATAGAAAGAAACGTCAGAGTTACCGGTTCTTTACGCAGTCAATACACCGATCACTCCGACACATCCCGGTTTTTTTTACAAGCAAAATGTAGGTTTCATTTAAGAAATAGAAGATATGTGAAAGTGACAAAAGCAATAAACTGTCGTGTAACCATAATGAGGCCAAATGTTTCAGCAGATTACCCCCTCTGTGTCACTGCAGTGTGCGTATCAGATGAACCCACTGCAGAGAGGGAGATCTCCGAACTCCTGACAAGGCTAAAGGGTATATGTTGCAGCCACTGATTCACCAATACTGCACTTCAACCAATACTCACACAGAGGTGGGTGTCTGGCCAGCTATCCTGTGAATTAGCACAGCACAGCTCTGCTCCCTGTCTGTCCTTGTTTAGCTCGGTGTTTTTTCTAGCTGGCCTGCCTGTCTAATGGGGTAAACATTGTCTTGTTGGGAGACAGGGATGCTCAATAAGTGATGAGCCGAGGAGAACAGCAGCACACCTGAGCGGGGGGGACAGGAGCTGACTCGCCTCGTCTGAAGTGGAGGAAGAGGAAGAAATCTACAGACGTTGAGAGGAGAGAGACGTGAAGGGAAAGGGAAGACGGAGGCCACAGGGCCGGGTATATTAACAGCCAATTTACACCGACGGGCCTCCAGCCTCGTGTTTATCCCCCTAAAATGACTCAGTGGTTTCAGGCATACTGATAGAAACTCTAGTGGAAGCATGAGCGCATATATGACACCCACTGATATTCGCTGGAAAAGACAGGCAGCGACACACAGGCATGAGTTCAACAGACATTCCTCATAGACTGGCACCTTTCAATTACACCCCAAGAAGGCATCATTTAGCCTCCGAGGTATGCTAGTCTCTTATAAAGCGGTTACGAAGCTGGCTTAATAAAACCACTTCGACATGTTGATCTCTGGTAACTTTCAGCAGGAAAGACTGAAGCCGTTCCTCCTATGAAAACGATATTAAAACGCACACCAACACCGAATTAGATCTGTTGTCACACCAACACTTCGACCCACCGGTTGACTCACAACTATGCTATCTGTTTTTGTACTTCCTTTTTGCTGCTGTGGCACTTCAACTTCCCGGCATGGGATCAATAAAGTTTATCTTATCTTAACTTCCTCTTTACAAGGCCTGGTCACATGGTGTCATTGTCAAATCCACAGAAAACAAATCTGGCCACGTCATCCATTCAATCAACGCTACTGCTGAACAGATTCATCAAACGACAGAGAAATGGTGGATTCTTTTTAGTCATTTATCCCATAAATGACTGCACATGACTATAAATTCAAGGAGCGGTTTGATTATATATTTTGTTGTTATACATCTATACATAATACAAAAATAAGTGTTGTCAAAAATATCAAAGTATCGATACTGAAACGGTTTCAATACACATTTTCCACAATATCGATACAAAGGTACCAGCTGTGCTTTCTGCTCTCTCTTCTCTCCGACAGGGAGTTGATACACACACACCGCTATTTATTGATCATTATTATTATTATTATCATTATCATTATCATTATTATTATTATTATTATTATAATTATTATTATTATTATTATTATTAATAATAATCAAAATGTAAAATGGCATGCCCTCAATGTTGTGTCAATTGGTCCCTGTGGTATTGAAAATGGTATCGAATATCAATATTTTTCAAGGTATTGTATCAAAAAGAGGAAATTCCAGTATCGTGACACTAACAGCAACACTATAACATACTTGTTTTGTGGCTTCTGGTCAACTTAACAACTGAAACACGTCAATTTCGGCTTGTGACGTGTGAGTATTTAGATTGTTTGACATTTTACAAAACTAAATGATGAAATAGTTTATAGAAAATTGTTTATTTCTAGCCCTAATTAACACTGACTTCCTAATGACAAAAATAGCCTCCTTAAAAGAACGAGTCCAAATGTCACCCCACAAAGATGTGCAAGACAAGTTGCATCATTATCACATAAATAGACAACCAGGAAAAAAAAGACGCTTTGATAGTCAGTGGAAGACAGAGTCCACGGTCCCAAGCTTCCTCGCTTTAAGAGTCTTTGTTCTATTATTGTGTGCTTTGAAGAGTAGCAGTCTCTCTCTGCAGAGTGCCTGTGTGTGACTGCATCTTGGCTGCTATAAAAAGGCCACTCCTGCCCCGACATCGGAGAGAACAGAACCGTGCCGACGCTGAGTGGTGCTGCACTTAGTAGGTCTGTCTGTCTGCGTACGTACTTCAAGCTGAGGACGGTTACTTTTGAGACGTGCAAGCAGCCAGCAATTGAAAATGTGTTTCATTCCCAAAAGCTTGAACATTCGATGCATCCTTGCACACTGCAATGCTGCGAGGAGGACGTAGGGTCTGGGGACATCGGCGGAAAGGAAACCAGGAAAGTTGTGCCAGTAGCTTTACATCTATGAAGTGACCATCCACTGGAAGACACATAATAGGAGTGAGAAACAAAGCCAACTGCAGGTAGACTAGGGCTGACCCGAACGCTTCGAAGCTTCGACCTTTGACATAGTAACTGACCTCCAAATCAGTATTCGAATGTTTTTTGTTTTTCATAGAGACAGACAGATGAAGACGAGACAAGGCACAGCCTGCTGTGCCACGCCGCGCCGTGAAGCGAAGCTACGAATACCATCAAATATTACTCACCAAAGCTTCAAAGCCCAAAAAGTGGTATTTGGGACAGCCAATGGTAGACAGACATGAAACATCCCACTCAGAGTGTACAAACACAGAGAGACATGAAGCTAAACCGTGTGTGGGTGCTTTCTTGATTGCCATGTAAAACACATTGGAGTATTAACAAAGACCCTATGTGGATAAAATGCATTACTATGATGATGATGATGATGATGATGATATTATGCACACCACCAAGACGCCATCCTGTCATCACCAGTACATATAGACCCAGATCAGCCACTAAGAGAGCCTGCCTAAGGGGAAGAAGGCTGGGAGGAAGGAGGCAGACCATCAAGGGCATGGAGGAGAGAGATAGACTGTTCTCCATGACTGACAGAGCACATAAAAATATCAATGCATAGCTTGAGTGAAGAAAGGAGGTTAAACGCGCTGCAACCGTTTCACAAGGAACAGTATACCTGTCCGGTGCTCACAGAACAGGGCAATCTTTTAACAGGAGAGACTTCAGAGGTCAGGTCCAAAGCACACTGGAGCACACGCATTTAAGGCAATCGACTTTATTAGAAGACTAACGTTTCGAACTGCGTCTTCATCAGAGTCAAACCGATCTGAGACTCACATCCTCTTAAATAACCTCCCCTAGTTGGGAACTGATTCAGCACAGGCTGGAAAAAATGGGGAGAGAACAATAAGCTGCATGTATAAACAACCCTATAATAATAAAAAGAGAGAAGCAGAAGTAAATAGCCGTTTGTGACTTTTCATCGGTGACAACATCCATGTACATATGTCAAAAATGATCTAGTAAGAACAATAATAAATACCATGTAACACAACGATAAAGGTAAATACATCCGACAACCAAATATCACAACCATCTTAAAAGCAGATTGTGTGCTCCAGTGTGCTTCGGACCTGGTCTCTGAAGTCTCTCCTGTATCAATGCGTATCTAACGGTTCTGAGGCAGGAACATGGGTGATGGGGAGGTAGTGCCACACCTCTGTTTTATGAGTGCCTTTCAATATATGACTACTATAACCCACAATATCCATGTAATACATGAGTCACCTCATGCATTCACTGATCACGTGAGAGGCCATTAAAATATAAATCACATGGCTTTAAACTTTGATGTTTTTTGCATGACAGAAGGTGACTTTGAATAATTCACACACACATTTCCCCACAGGATCGAAGTGTGCAGTCAGTTCTGCTGAGTGTGTTGTAACAGTACACGTTATCAGACAGAGGATGTAAGTGAGCATGTGAAAACCCACTAGGCATTGTAATGTGAGCCTGTGGTGGCTGCTGTAGTGAGTTAATGGTGTGGAATTGCTACTCAACCTCCGGAGGCAAGAATCACTGTTTACCAAACCGAGTATCATACAGAGGGGCCTTAGAGGGGAACATAACTAGCTAATCTCCAGTCATGACCCATGAATGTCTTCCTCTTTTCAACAACATTGTGTCTCCTTTGGGGAACATTGATCACACACATATGCCCCAACATACTGCTATATCCGTGTCAAAATCTGAGCAGTTCAATCATCCATACACGGCCTCATGTCTGTTATACACAGACAATGGATGAATTAACATGGATGAGAAAGCTAAGGTTGGTTGGCATGGCTATTTCCGCTAACGCGTCGTTGTCAAACTAGCATGGACTCGGCTAATCAGCAGCAAACAGATATCAAAGTAAAAACCTTTATTGTCACCCACTCTCCCTCTTCTATTAACTCTTGTTACCTGAATGCTGTGTGAAGATATTGATCCCCGGGTCGGGCACGTTGACTGCAGCGGTCCTGCCCGGCGGCGTCCCGGTGCTCCCCGGTTCTCGGGGTCTCCTCCCGGCGCCGCCGCTCCCCCGGTTCCCCTTCCCCTGGTGCGGTTGGGACGCGTGCTGCTGCTGCGGCGGCTGCAGTCCGGCGGTCGATGTGCTCTCACCGACGCGGCCTACCTGCTGTCCCATCCCCGGTGGCTTCGGTGGTGTGAGGACGAAGCGAGCAAACCCCCCTGCAGCACCTCTGGTTCACATCCCCCCCCCCCAAAGCTGGAGCGGCCTGGCCCGGATAGTCTTCCCTCTAATCCCCCCTCCTCCTCCTCTTCCTCCTCCTCTCTTCTTCACCGAGCTAACGTGAACTAGCTCCCTCGGCTAGCCTTGTTAGCTCAACGTTAGCAGCTAATCAGTGAAACCCACCCACTCTCTGCCTTTTAACGATAAAATCGCAACCCCGGTGCGAGTGACAGCAATTGTGTCTATCCCGGTGATCCAGACGGTATCCGAGCAGAGATTAACGGTACCCGAGGAGCGAGATTCGGTCAAATGTGGAGCTTTTTAGAGACGTTTCGACGTCGTCCGGCCGCTACGCGCCCCCTCTGACGCCGCCATCTTTACCGCAGAAGAGAAGATGTGTTGCACAAGGCGGGGGGGGGGGGGGGGGGGGGGTTAACCGTGATCCCCCTGTCACCGTGATCCCTCCACCTCTCCGGCACCGACACCAACCGGGTCCCGACAACAGTTCCCGAAAGAGCGCCCGTTTCCAGCGGGCAGGGGGGCTGACTGATCCCGGCGTCCTTGAGATAAAATGCAGAAAAGGTTATAACACCTCTATCAGCTATTGTTGTCAAGCCAACGCAGAGTGATGATATACAATAATGAGTGATTCAATAGCCCAGATTAAATGATCTGCACTATAAAAGTGTAATTAATATGCCCTGTATAGGTGTGCAATTATTTAGTAATATAAAATTACAGAAATGTATGAAAGTCATTGATAAAAAATACACCAACTCTGCTGATGCCAAACAGTTGATGAGTAATATAACTAGACTCAGAAGTGCACAACATACTAATAAATACAATCATAGTGATTTGTAAATTACACATATTTCTATATTATCTACAGCCACTGAAGTGCGTCCTTGAGAAAAATGCAGAAAAGCTTAAAATAACCTCTATAATCTATTGTTGTCAAGCCAATGCAGAGTGATGATATACAATAATGAGTGATTCAATAGCCCAGATTAAATGATCTGCACTATAAAACTGTGATTAATATGCCCTGTATAGGTATGCAATTATTTAATAATATACAATTACAGAAATGTATGAAAGTCATTGATAAAAATACACCAACTCTGCTGATGCCAAACAGTTAATATAACTAGATTCAGAAGTGCAAAACATACTAATAAATACAATCCTAGTGATTTGTAAATTACACATATTTCTATACTATCTACAGCCACTGAAGTGCTTAACTCATGTATTATATCTGATTATGTGCAAATCAACTCTAAATAAAGACTGTTTCAATACTACTTAATAGGCACATTGACCATTATATACAACATTTATTATTCACAACCCATTCATAAAAGATACAGTTGAATAAAAGAGGTGAAGGAAACATACTTCATTTTTTTTATTCTTATTAGTTCTTCTACGTTGATGCATCTTTAAAGAATATATCAGACATACAACATACTGATTCATAAAATTGTCACCTGACAATGAGCCATTCAAAAAAAAGATCACAATGAACAGAAATATGACAGTATAACCAGGCAAATCACTGCTCCCAAAAATAAATATCTCATTTCAATAAACAGCATTTCTGCAGGTTGGCTCTTTTCACTACTGTAAATATTATCTCAGGAGTTACTCAGTAGTAAGTACCACAGGGAATTCCAATATTTCTACTATTATCTGTACATATAAAAAAAAAAATAAGTTGCTGGTACTTGTGTTTATTATTACAAAATTTGTAAGGGACTCTGAGGGAAGCATCTCCTGCTCCTCCTGACCACAAATCACAGCCAGTAAAAGCTTTTGATACAGTGCCACCTTGTGGTAATACAGTTTTCGGAAGTGCTGAGTTTTCCATTGCTGGTTTTTGACTTCATATTGTGCATCGCATTATTTCACAAGTGTAATTACAGTCTCCCTGCATTGACATATATGTCAGGATTGGCAACATTAACTTTGTGATTTCCTCAAAATAATACAAATGTGTAAACACATTATTTCAAGACCACAGGAACTAAAAGCACACATGAGCATATAAATTCCTTCTTCCATTAATTTGACATGGAAATTAATGTTCTGTAAAATGTATATGATTTAAACAACAATACTTTCTTGTACTCGGTATCTGGCAAAGCAATCTGTAGCCCTTAGTGCTTGTTAAGTATCATCACTATTTCAACGTTATAACATTCAAGCAGCCAGCTGCAATAGTTACAGTAGTAAGTTATTCTGTAGTGATTTCACCTTCACATAACTATCAACATTGGTCATGAACAAACTAAAACGTCATTTAGGTTCACAGGAAACTTTCTGTGATGCTAGTCAATATTCAAACCATCAAGAATACATTCAGCAGTCAGACTATATTAACTCCACACAGCATAATTGTCATCTGCATTTTGTTTAATATTTTGTTTTCTGAAGTTCAGTGGCATGATTTTTTTTTATTTTTATAGTTTCAGATTTACTATAAAATAATTTCCCAACTATATCAGCGTGTCGAATGCCACCTTCATGTTTCTCTTGACTGCAATCTTGAAGCTATAATACAGAGGCCACAGTTCCTCATAGACTTATACAAAATATCAAGCAGTGGCCATTTTTCAAAATAAATCTTATTGGCAGTGAAAATAAATAACATTGAAAGGCTTTCCAAACACACTGAATGTTATCTATAATAGAAACTTTGTTAAATATTAACCATCACTGCATGCGTGAATGATGTTTGTATAGTGCTGTCATATCATATTGGCACAAGGAGCGGTTTCACAGTCGATCAAGGCAAAAGTAAAGGGGAGTAAATAGTAAACATAAATAGTACATAAAAATAAAAGAGTTCTAAAAGAGTAATTTTGTTGGGTTTGTTTCTGAAAACGTAAAACGGGTAAGTAAGGCATCACTGTGACTTTGCTGTTGTAGTAAAGAACATTTTGGCAGATCTCTTCCATTCATTCATACACAGACTCGGTAATGACCTTAGTGCAATAAAATAAAACAAACTTGAAAGACCGGAAGTTATGACAGTAACAGAAAGGCTGGTCAAATTTATACTGTTCAGTGCTGATCCTCGGCAGTAGTCCAAACGTAGATCACAGCCTGTCTGAGTCCGCCATCGGGCCTCTCTGACAGCTCCAGGAGCGAGGCTTCAGTAACTCAAGGAATGAAGGCTGAAATGAAAAAAATAAACACATGAGCTAAATGTGTGTCTATGTTTAAAGCAACAGTGGGTAGAAATGGAGCAAATATGATTAAAAAAAGTTGCAAAATGAGAAGGTTTGTGACCCGGCAGCCATGTTGAGATCAGTTGAGGAAATACCAAGCACCGCCCACCAGCTGGAGCAAACTTTCTCATTTTACAGCTAAACAGTACACTACAAGATGTTTCTGACAACATTTGAGGCGAGAAATAGGCATTACAGTAACAGAATATTGATTCATATTTGATCAGCGCTGCCTAGTTTGACCGTTTGATCGGAGTTCGCGAGTGATTGACTCTCTCTCTCTGAAATGACCTGTGATTGGCCATAGTCTCCCGTCACGGCCTAGATTTATTTTAAAGCCTGAAAACAGAGCCATGAGGAGGTGCAGAAGTCTAGTTTTCTCTCAGAGCACTTGAATTACAATATGCTGAAAGGTTATTATGGATTTTTGTCCAATGATGCCAAAAACATTCTGCCTACTGCAGGTTTAAGGTTGGCAAAGCAAAAACTAATTTTCAGCTGAATTACTAGAGCATATCAGTGGTTAGAGGGAAACACAAAGCAATGGCGCAGGTGTTACCTCCTTCAGGGGGCAGTAGCGCTGGGCATACCACTCCTGGGAGTACAGACAGATAATGACTCCCTGACCCAGGAAGAGGGACGTCCACATGATTATGTTCCAGATGGGACCTTTCCTTTGGTCGTGCAGAATGAAGTTGAACATCACTGCGAGAGGGTGAAAAATGGGAGACGAGGGTGGAAGCATAATGAAAAAAATAATTGCAGAGAGCTATAACTTCACCACGTTATTGACAGAATAATATTTATTAGATTTAGCTGAATTTTCAAGTAAGTCTGGCTGACTGCAATCAAAACAGAGTCGTGTGAGAATAGGTTTTTTTCTCTTACTTCCGAAGCACATAAAGAGGCAGAAGAGCACGGGATAGAAGAAACCAAAGCAGATCGCAAGAATGTACTCGTGGGCCACTGCAGACACCGTAAACACGAACAGCATGGCTACTGCTCTGAAACGCTTCCCAGACATCTGGAATGACAACGGCGGAGAGAGGAGACAAGTCAAAACAACAGTGGCATACAGCTTTAATTTGATCCATTCATTTTTACATTAGAAATAAATAGGAAAATGTGTTTCAGACGGTTAGAAATGACTTTTCTGATGTTATAATTCCCCTTTTCAATACAAAATAGTCAATAAAATCCCTAAAAACCTGACCTAACACTGCTGATCTTTTAGAAAAATATAGCAAAACAACTCACCCACAGGAAGTCCCGGTACACGTAGTAGTACAGCCAGTCATGGACCACGACATTCCAAGTGCGATAGTAATTAGCAAAAGAGGTTGAGTTCCACCAATCCTGTGAAGTGTAATCAAAATGAATTAAGTCAAGTATAAAGCACAACATAGGAACATAATTCAAATGTTGCGGTGGCTGGCAGTGACAGAAGAAGAAGTACCTTGTAAAACATCCTGTCAGCAAAGCGCATCATCTCAGCAAAAGCATTAAGCCAACAGTGGAGGAAGGCAAAGAACCCCAGGAAGAGAATCAACACTCCTGCAAATGAAAAAAAGACACATTTTTACTACTGAGTGAGACTTAGCACGCTTTCACAAGCCATAGTCCGTTTGGCTAGTCCGAATCAGAGTTAAAAACTAGTGGCTGATCTTACCTGGCAAGATGGAGTTAAAGACGCAGAGGACCATGGCCCTCAGGTCAAAGAGCTGCAGGCGGATGCTGCGGAACTGAGGGATGCACAGCCGCACGAACACGTAATAGGCATAAAACATACAGCCTAGTACCTGTGGGGTAGGAATGGAAAAGAATTGTCAGAAAAATAAGCCGATAAGACTGTTATCAGGTCATTAAATGGGTATTATCAGTGGTTAGAAGCCTCATAGATGTGGGTCAGTAGGGCCCTGCTACACCCAATAGTAGGTTTTGTCATCTATTCACATGGTCGATCACCGAAAGAAGGAATTAAAGAAGACGACAGCGACCTCTAGCGACTGTAGTAATTATGACAGGAGCAAAAGCGGAAGTCAGGCATTGTAGTATAGACAGTGTGAAACTCCATATAAGGCGGAGGTCAGAGGTGATGGATAGGACACAAACTACAGGCTTTAAACCCAAGAGGCCGGAGTTCACATCCCGTGTGAAACCAATGATGTGTAGTTGCTTTGTGTTCACGATTGTTAAGATTCACTTTTGTAAAATAGTTATTTTAAGCCAAAACACAATGTTTTTTCCTAAATCCTTAACTAAGTGGTTTTGTTGCTTAAACCTAAAGAAGCTTTTATTTGTTTTCAAAACATAATGTTTCATGCAGTTTTCTAACGTGTTAAGTTTTGCTTTCACTTTTACAATGTAGTAGGCATAGTAGGCCCCTGCAGACCCACATCTATGATGCTTATAGTGAGCATTGACGCACATTTAATGGCCTGATAACAGTCAAATTGGGTGGGAAAATGGGCTAAGATCCTTTGCTTGCAATTTGAAATAAAGTCAGCCTTAAAATATGAAAGAAGTTGGTACCTGAAGGAACTTCGTGGCCACATAGCCCCATCTGATCGCTGGGCTCCTGCATTAAGTGAGAAACAAGGTTTTACCAAACACACAAGCTACTGTATAGGAAAAAAACAAAAACAATGAGAGGGTCGGTTTACCTGGGGTACTTGTCTCTGTAGATGAGTGTGGGTGCAAACAGAAAGTAGATATACTGAGAGACCTGAGGGATCACAGGACCTGGGCCTATAGATGAAAGGAGAGACTGCTTAAGGACATAAGGAAAAGGGAACACAGTGGCTAGGAGGAACTGTACATGGATACACAGGGAAAAACAATGAAGGAAGTGACATACTTTTCTTTTCTTTAGCCCAGGTCAGGACTCTTGGTACATTCTCCCTGACAAAGGAGTGGGTTTTCATCATTAGACGCACCTGGAATTAGACAAATAATAAAAAGTGACACAGCAGCTATTACAACTTTGTCCACAGAGTCAATTCAAGAAGGAAGGTTGAATTTACATATATTCCAAAAGGCATTTGAACATGTTTTACATAAGGATGTGGTCCACATTGGTCGTCTACCTGTTCAGGGATGACGATGAAGCAGGATGCAGGTGGAAGACTGTTGGTCACCACCACGTATGTGGGCAGGAATCCCAAACACAGAAACTGGTAGAGCAGGAATACAGAGCCAAACAGCAAGCTGCACAACCTGGGGTGACTGTAAGACCCAGACTGGGTCTGTGACCACAGGTGGAACAGGGTGTAGGGAACCAGCAACACGGACAGGAACATGCAGATCCACGTGCATACCACCAGAGGGAACTGTCCAAACGCGTAGACCAGCAGGTCAAAGTGCAGCACCGGTCTGAGGCAAAAGAGATAAAGCCGAGAGAACAGATTATTTTACCAAGATCAAAAGTGATAGCGATTTAAGGAATTCATTACTTCAAGAAAAGCTTAATAATAGCATAAGGCATTATACATACATTACCTGCCTTCATCAAGGAAATCTACCACCAGTGTACTGATGATAAAGAGAATGAGCAGGGCAATAAACATGTGGTAGATAGTCCTGATGTGGTTCACTTCAAACAGCTCACTGCAGAAAAACAGAGAGCAGGCGGTTAGAATCTGTGCAGCTGCACTGATGTCGACTTCAGGAAGCAGAAGTCTCAATGAAATGCACTGTGATAAACAAATCTAATACAATCTCTTTCATTCTCTTACAGATCAATGTGTCAACTTACTCTAAGAGGGACCTGCGACTGACAAACTGCTTGCCCTGGCCATGAGGAGGCCGGAAATGCCTAAAGGAAAAAACAGAGTGACATCAGTGACCAGCAAATTGTTGGAGAAAAAGTGTGTATGAGCAAGAGAGAAATGGTTAGTCTGTCCATATGTGCTATATCCCCACTTATCTGGTATTTATCTGGTATTACACTTAAACTGATATTGATTTTTTTTTAGGTGGGCCTTTCTTTTAGGTGGCTAAAATATGTTTTGCTGCCGGCCTCGTCCACAGCAGTACATCGCTTTGCTTCCATGCGGTAACTCCTGTCTGCTTCTCCAAGGTGGTGGCGTGCCGACCGTCATCTACTGTAGGTAATACACTGACTATGGATAAGTACCTCATACAACCCCACCACTTCAAAACACCCAAACTATCCCTTTAAAACAAAATTTGCCTTGATAGGCTAGTACTGTAGAAAGGCAGCACCTGAGTTTGCTCCTCTCCTTGTCCGACAGCGGCGGTGAGAAGACAGCGGGTACGGGTGCAGGCTCCAGGCTGGCCGACTCCTCGATGAGACTGTCCATGAAGTCATTGACCTGACTGTCAAACTGGTGCATCAGGTCACTCTTCAGGTGCTGAGCAAAAGACGCAGGACGAGTTATCATTCATAGTCTGCAAATACTTCAATAACTGTGGAATGTTTCGGTGTTAAAAGATGAGAAGATTCATGGTTACAGTTACATCGCTTTTCATTTTTCAGCACCGCTCAAGAGAGAAGAGATATGGTTTAAAAAAATTATTTTCTCAAGTGTCCTTGAACCCACTGAAACACTTAATCATCAGCAGTTGCTTTGGATAAGAGCATTAGCTAAATAGGTAAAATGTGAATGTAGAAATGTTGAGCACATTTCCTCAATGTGGAATTTTGTCCGACCATTTAGAAGAAAAACTTTAAAAATTGTCATCATAAATTTGATTTCAATGTATTTATTCATTTTCATATCAGCTGCCATTCTGTTCTTTCTTCTCTACTCAACACACCACCTGCTTAAAGGACCAGTGCGTAGGACTTGGTAGCATCTTGCGGTAAGGTTGCAACCAACAGAAAACCCATTAGCACATAAGTAATCCAAATAACTAAAGTAAGTGCTAAAAGACTATGACTGATGGGAATAAACTGTACAAACAAAACAAAAATGTACTGTATTTTGACTGGCGCTGTGTCAATCTAAGGTAAATTATTGATTGACGGCAGGATGAGAAAATAAACATTCAAGATCACTTGTTCTAAGTGGCCTATTCCAACAAGCAGGTTGAGCCTTTTCTTCACCTAAACTACTGACTTACTAACCTCTGCTTTCCTTTTCAGCTGTAGCTTTTTGCTGATCACATGTTCCACTTCAATTTTTCCTGAAATGGCAAAGAGAACATACAAATCTGAGCATATGATAAAATAAAAAACTGTCAACATGCTGCTTTGTGATCTTCCAACATATCATTATTAAGCTAAGTGCTTTGGACGCACCCAAATTAATAACCGAGCCAACAGAGTTGCCAGGTTACCTGGTAAATGTAAACATCAATTCACGCCATGTCAAATATTTTGATAAATGAACAGATAATCCACGAATTGGCTCTGTGGGGCATTTGAGGACACGGCGCATAAAAAGAAATCACTCTGGTTTATTGCTCACATAGAATTAAAATCTGTTTTCAACAACACATGCAGCCCAATACAAAGAACTTTCTTTTTCGACAGTGATTGGAATATTTGTTGCTAATAGTTGAGTACTGTAGATTTTAGTCATTGTGTTGTGAAAGTGGAGCCGTCTGGGAAATAGCAGAAGTCAACTGACATACGTCTGGAGATCCAATGTTGCAAAATCCAAAAGAAGACACACCTATGACATCTATTTGACTGCTTGTGGTTAAGGTTACTACAGGTTATTAGACTTAACAGCTGTCTGATGACGAACAAGTTTGGTCAGTTAAGCACCAGTAGCCTCCACCCATCTGTGAACAAACAGGATTTAACTTGACATTGTAGCAGAGTAAATTACATTTTATTATCACAACTTTTTTTCACCTTCCAAACGTGTTCTGAGTGGTCAGTATTTTTATTCTAAAGTTCTAAAGAGTTAAAGCTCTAGTGGGTATTTAAAAAAGTTATTTTTATAAAACGGTCACTATATCCTGACAGTAGTACATGAGACAGGTAATCTGAAAAAAATCATGTTTCTCTGTGTCCTCCGGTGTCCTCCTAATGGCATCTGCAAGATTTCACAGACTGGAGGAAAACAACCAATCAGAGCTGAGCTGGAGTCTGCCGTCTCTGAGCAGCTGTCAATAACTCGTGAACTCTGATCAAACGATCAAACTAGGTAGCGCTGATCAAATATGAATCAATAATCTGCGTGTACTGTTTAGCTGTAAAATGACAAAGTTTATGACCCGGCAGCCATGTTGATATCAGTTGAGGAAATACCCAGCACCGCCCACCAGCCGGAGCAAACTTTCTCATTCTACAGCTAAACAGTACACTACAAGATGTTTCTGAAAACATTTGAGGCGAGAAATAGGCTCTACAGTAACAGAATATTGATTCATATTTGATCAGCGCTGCGTAGTTTGACCGTTTGATCGGAGTTCGCGAGTGATTTACAGCTGCCTCCGTTGAATGAACAGCCAACAGGAACGCTCTCTCTCTCTCTGAAATGACATGTGTCAAGTCTACCGTAACGGGCTAGATTTTCTAAAGCCTGAAAACAGAGCCATGAGGAGGTGCAGAAGTCTAGTTATCCCTCAGAGCACTTGAATTACAATATGCTGAAAGGTTATTATGGAATTTTTGCCCAATGATGCCAAAACCATTCTGCCTACTGCAGGTTTAAGGTTGTCGAAAGACATGTCAGACCACAGTGATGATTATCCTGATTAATCACACTAACTGTGCCACAGGTCACATCATTTAGCTTAAGAGGAAGCACATCACCAATCACATGGCATGACTTCAGTGACTAACACATCCAGGGAAATTAACTGGAATTAAAAAGGGAGGTTCAACATGCACAATGCATCACATTGTGCATCTTGTAACTGTAATAATAGACCCTGCTGATGATGATGATGATGATGGAGTTTAAATGTTCTTACCATTGTTGGTGACGTGGTGGCCTCCATTGCCTTGCTGCTGCTGGTGTTGTCCCTGATCACACTCCTCGTCCAAAGATCTGTCCAAATCAGGGAAGTTGGGCATCTTAGGAACGGCTCGGCAGCGGAGGACACTGTCATCCCCCTTCTCCATCCTAAAGAAAACACGCACTTCAATTTAAATAACTACATCAGTGGCAGCATTACATAAAGCAGCTCACGCCACCACAACGAGGATGAATAGAATAGAATAGAATAGAATAGAAAGCTTTATTGTCATCGTATTAAATACAACGAGATTCACAGTTGCCACTCCTGGTCAGTGCTTTAAAAACAAATACTTGACAAGACAAGGCAGGTAAAACATATAACAGATAAAACACACATAGCTATGAAGCACATAAAAACAGGAATAAAACAGGTGAGGCAGAGTAATAAATAAATATAAACAGAGGTATTGCACTTGGGAAATAGAATAGGTGAAGTAGATGCTATTTCACATTCAGTTGTATTAATATTGCACAGATTTTAATGTTTGTTCAGTGACCGTATGGCCCAGGGAAAGAAACTGTTTTGCAAGAGAATGCAAAAGGATGTTTTGACTGACAAACAAAGCAAACCCAGTTGACAAAATCACTCTCACATGACACGGACACGCAGACAGACAGACAGGCGGCTAACAGCTCAGTGAGCTAGCCACCCATCAGCTGATAGTAAACGTCAGTATGACAGGAGGTTCATTCATGAGTTAACTACACAGATTTGAGCTAAATAGCCACCTGGTTTAACGTTAAGCTTCTGTCTAGTGACACTAAAGGCTGCTAGCACTGAGCCCAGTCACATTAGCTCACTTGTTGACGTTAGCTGCGGAAACAGGTTGACAGAAACGATAAAGGAAGTATAAAAATCGCAGTCTACCGGCCTACCTGGATACGTACTCGCTTCACACCGCCGGGTGCTCCCTTGTTAAGTCGACCGTCTCCGACGTTACCGAGTTCAAACTCCTTCAATCACACAACAGTGCCTGAGCTGCTGCTGCTGCTCACCTTCCCCATTGTATAAACAGAGGAGATGATGAGCAGCGCAGCCTACGCTGATTGGTCCAGTCTCTCCTCCTTTTGACGTCACACAGAACCCACAATGTTGACCCTCGCTGACATTAGACAAGAAATAAATATGTTTGGTGTAAATGCTATATTTTAGTCAAGATAAGATTGAAAATAACATTCAGATTCAGATTCAGATTCAGACAACTTTATTGATCCCAAGAAGGGCAATTCACTTCACAGCTTACCCCATCACAAACACACACACACACAGACACATCCAGACAAACATCCGAAATATTCGAAATGTTGTGTCAATCACAGGCCAGTAAAACTGACAAACAGAGGTCGGTAAGGACAGCAGATAAGTTAATAAAAATATAATAAATAGCAATAGAATAGATAAAGAGAAAACAAATAGATAATAAATAAGTCGACATTGTTACATGATTTATCATGTAAGGGAACTGTCAATAAAAAATCTCACATGAAATGACTACTATCTGAGTTTAGTAACCTGATAGCAGAAGGAATAAAAGAGTTGGAGTAACGATTAGTTCTCCTCAGAGGAGCCTGATAACAGCGGCCTGAAGGCATCAATGAGAATTCAGGAGACAGAACATGAAGAGGTTGGCTGATAATATTCTTTGCCTACTTTACCACCTGATTCTTCCAGAGGGAACACAAGTCTCTTTGTTTGACTCAAGTAATCTTGGAGCAAACCTTAACAATGCTATTTAGGCTGTTCTTGTCCTTAATGGTTAAGCCACTGAACCATGCTGTATATAATACAATTATTTATTAAGAAAAATGGTCAGGAACCAAGCCAACTTTCCTGCATTTTATTAATGATTTTAAACAATATAGCACCATCTTACCCAATGTAAAAACAAAAAAAAGCCATTAAGACTTTTAAATTATTAAATTAATATATAATGTATATAAAATAAACTCTTGCATTATGAAATGTATGTGTAATTATTTTTGTTTTGTCTTCTTTTTGTCGTTTTTTTATGTATCTGTTTGTACCTCTGTTAATGAGCATGTGTTCAATAAAGAAAGCTTTATTTAAAAAAAATTAATAAATCAAACCTAAAATAATAATTAAAAAAACAACAACTAGACTTGCACAATGGCAACAGGGCCATGAAAAAAAAATTGCTGTCATTAGACAAATAACTCATCAGTATGCTTTATGAATAATCAAAACCTTTCCATGCAGACCAAAATAATAATAAAAAACTAATTTATTATAATTTTTATAAAAATTAAGTATAATATGAATTATACCACAAATTAAACCAGACACCGACTGAGCAGTTAAGTCTATACAGGACTATTATGTCAACAGCTTGTAACAATTAACAAATATATGAAAACTACCACTGACTGTGCAGTGTGTACAGGATTCCCACTGTATGCTGGACTATGACGTGGCCCCTGGTTTGCTGTGTGGTCATTCATTTGACAGGGACAAATGCGTATTGATCAGCAGAAACAAATAATTGTATTTAGGAACTGAGTTCAGGAATTGGCACCATGCAGGCAGGTCTGGCTCTAGCCCTTTTGGTGCCCTATAGGCAAAACAACACACATCAGACATCACAATGGGTTTAAAGCTTCAGTAGGCAGAATGTTTTTGGCATCATTGGGCAGAAATCCCATAATAATCTTTCAGCATATTGTAATTCAAGTGTTCTGAGAGAAAACTAGACTTCTGCACCTCCTCATGGCTCTGTTTTCAGGCTTTAAATAATCTAGCCCGTGACAGGAGACTTTGGCCAATCACAGGTCATCTGGTGGGCGGTGCATTGTATTTCCTTAACTGATCTCAACATGGCTGCTAGGTCACAAACTTTCTCATTTTACAGCTTAACAGTACAATCTTTTCACCACAGGTTCTTTACACAATAAGATCATAAATAATACTACAAGAGCAAAGTTAGAATGAAGAATGAAGACATGCTGATTTGAAATATACTCCAAATAGTAAGTAAGTAAAGCATGATGGGTCATAAATTTCATTAACTGGTCATATGAGCTGAGTGTGGTAAAAGCAATTAACTGCAAAGACACAAAGATGCATTTATAAAGATCATGAACAAATACGTTAGTTAATATTAGCAAAAACCTTCCGGCTGAGGGCACATATCACCACAGATTTCCGGACAACTAAAGGACAAAAAAGGATCTTGTGTGAATTTGTGAGGGTCTCAACATACACGAGGTAAAAGGCAGTTATATTATACTCGGACGATTCTGTGTAGTCTGTTGGAAGAGACTCTGTGACGCAGGACATTTCAGCTGCCTGGCTGCAGGCCTTTTCTGTCACACCAATGCCACTTTGTGACATTCTGACACTGGTGCACAATCAAAATAGTCATAAGAAATGTTGTCACCATGTTGTATGGGAACTGTTCCCAACAATATTTTGACTTCTGGACATCCTTGAACTTGGTAAGTGGTACCAGGCCCTTATCTGCTGCAGTAGAAAGTCACAGTAGGGCTCACATAAATGGTGCTAGTAGCAGTCTTAGATGGACAAATATCTATTTTAAGTTGAGCATCCACTGTATAGTGCAGTCAGGCTCAGTAAAGACACAACGAATGCACATGGCACGATTTCATTCCACATTTTATTTTGATAGTGCTGCACATCCTCCCCCTGTGAGGATCACGAGACACTGAATACACTAAGTCGTGATATAAACACTTTAAGTGTCATTTAAACAAATAAAATTAGGTGCTACATAAACATTTCATAACAATTTATATAAAGCTTCATATGATGAAATCTAACAATTCATTCAGCTTGTGACAATTTAATAAATATACACAAAAACAGTACAGCACTGAGCAAATTAATCCTGACAAAAACGTTCTATGTAAAATATCTAGACACCATAAATCCCTGCTTTCTATATAAAGGAGATATTTACAGCTCATCATGCACACACACAAACACACACGCACACTCTTCATCGGTCACAAGAAGCAGAGGGGTCCCAACACAACGGTGATCTCAGGGACATCAAGGAGAGATGATGACCTCATCTCTACGCCCAGATCTCTCACAGGAAGTAACTCCATATCACCTCGATGGAGCTCCGTGCTCCCCCGAACCATCACAACCACCTCCATCTGCAAAATAAAATAAAATAAAATAAAAATAATAAAATTAATTTACGTTTATAATTATAAATGGGAGCGGGAGGCTGCTCGAGCAGATTATTTCCTGTGAATATTGCATCAGAGATGACTTTTCCTGTTATTTTTTGAGGAACGTCTAATACAATTCTCTGTCTGTATAATGTATTTTTTTTTTTTAACAATCATACATACTTAATGTGCTTCTTTTTTGACAAATCCAGTGTTTTCTTCTCTCTGACGCTTGGCCATTGTTCTATTAGCTGTTTGGTTGTTTTAACTAAATAGTTTTTAAGTTTATATCTTAAATAATAATCTAAACTTTAAAAATAACAATTTCATTTAGTTTTCTTCACAGAAATGAATGAAATGCTGAGATATAGGCCAACTGTAAATCCTTTTAAAGCTGTCATACATAGTGTAAAGATAAAACATTATACATAAGTAAACGTTTAAAACCCTTAAGAAGTAGAAATAAAAATTTAAATAATTAAGATCAGAAACCAACAAGTAAGAATTAATAAGACATGAAATAAAACCAAAAGAATAAAATAAAAACAAATCAAATAATAGTTAAAACCAGCAGTTAACTAATACAAAAATAATAAAACACACACGGTTAAAACCAAAAAAGAAGAAAGATTAAAATAATAATTAAGACCAGCAACCAGACTACTGAAAGGTGCAGCTAAACAGAAATGATTTCAGTTCAGTTTTAAAGGACAATAGCGTTGGGGCACACCTAATGATTGCAGCTTGGAGCACAACAGCTAAAGGCAGTTTCACCAGTTTTCGTGGGGAGTGACCTAGAACAAACAATGTAGAATCTCCTATTGATGATTAATTAAATCCCTTTGTTACCATGAAGATGCAATGTTCAGACAGTGTTTGATTTACTCATACTTGTGCTACTTGACTGATTTATACTAATTTTCAATCTGGTATTGTCTTTAATCCAACAAGAAAGGGCTTTGATTTGACTCAAATACAACGTCACCAGTATCGCTTACGGTGCCAAACTGTGTTTCTTTTCTTGAGATGCCCTCTGCACATCGCTGTAACACTAACATGTTATTTGTATTACAGGTTTTTTTACAGTTAGAGAAAGCTGCTAAATGGATAAAAATGGTGTTTTTGACAACAACAAAATATTTTAATCTTACCTCACAGCCTGTCCCAGACACTGTGGTAAGGTGTGAAACGATTTCTTTGCCAGAGTCTCCCAGGAAGTGAATAATCCTATTGGCTGAATCAGCTGTTCCAGCAGTACTGGAGCGGTTTGCTGTACAGCTGACAGTCATGCGCTGGAAAGACGTGTGGCTGTGTAGCCGCAGAAACCTCAGCTGGACGACATCCACACCAGCGTACTCAAACTATCAGAGACACAAATCATTTATTTTAATCATGAGGAAATGGCTCACTGATGCGAGATGTACTAAATCTTCCCCCATCAATCCACAGACGTGTTACCTTGTTTCCATCGTGCTGCTGACTGAACCACTGGACAGACGATTTCTTCTTTTCTGGTTCCCAACTTAATTGAATCTAAAGAATAGAATATTACCAATATTTTTAAAGCCATTCTTTGTATTATTATACATATTTGTGCATTTACATTAATCCAAAAAGTCTGAATAATAGTACTTTTATTTCCCAGGAGTTATTTTTATTAATGTACGCTGATTCCTACACTTGAAATCTGCTGGAAAATCTATCAGAATTGCAAACATTGGTCTTTTTAAGACATTTCAAATCATTGCTGTGGGAAATTGAGGCAATCCCATCTGACCAGCAATGTTATAGAGTGGTGCAGAGATGACGTATTTTTGTAGCCCAACCAGGAAGTAAGCATCGCCCCGGTTCCCTCGACAAAAAGCCAACGGGATTTTTCCATTGGGTTTTGGATTATTGCAGAAAATAAACTCTGTGGCAAACACATGTTTATGATACTTACACGTTTTGTTCAGCAAGATAATCTTCACAAATGAACATCACTTTTATGATTTTTGAAGTTTAAATGCAATCGCCAGAATTAAAAAGCTAACGTTAGGCTATAAACGAACTACACAACGGGCGCATGAATGCGAGTATACACAACGAGGCTGTAAAGGCGGACTCATTTAGCCACTTGTTAGCAACCGCCTTTTTTATTGTATTGTATTATTATTTGTATTTCAGGCATCTAATTAACAAAAAATCCATTCAAAAAACCCATTGACTTCCAGACGCACTGTATAGAGTATATGTTATATGATTATACTGTAATGTTGCTGCAGTTGAAAACAAGAAGAAGAACAAGAAAGTGAGCCCATATTCCTCACACAGCACTTGCGGTGAAAGTGAGTGTACCTGAGACTGTAAAGGGTCGATGCAGGTTGTTCCTCCTGCTGTGAAGTTACAGAATACCTTCACAGCATCATAGGGACAGCCTTGGTTGGGGTCCATGTAAAAGTAACCTGAAAGATAATCGACTTGAATGCCTGATCAGTCAGACTAAGAAGAAGCAGATTAACGTATGAACCTATTCCGACCCTCACCATCATTCAGATGTGGGTGTATGAGTCCCAGCTCGTAGCAGGTGGTGGCAGGGTCATCTTTGGTTCCCTGGGGCCATCTGAAGGATTCCTCAGCCTCATCTACTTCAGACCATCTCCTGGACACCGGCCTGGGCCGCTACAGAGGAATCCATCATTCAGATATTCAACCAGCCAACTATCATAATTTAATACAAAACAAAACAAGGACATTGTGTAAATAAAGTGTATATGAGAAGAAAGATTGTACCAACATTTTGTTGTCTTTCACTTCGCTTCAGGAGGTCAGGTGTTTGTCTGGATCTTGGCACTTTTTTCAGTTTTGATCTTGTACTGGGTCTTGTTTTGGGCCTTAGCTCATTTCCTTGCCCTAGTTTTGCTTCAGGTTTAGATCCCCGTCTTTGTGAAGGCCTGCGCTTGCCTGGCGCACCTGGTTTTCCCTGTGAAGAGTATAGTACAAACCTCTCAGCAAGTATTCACCACCATCAAGAATCAAATGCATCTTTAAATTTTTACAGTATGTTACAGTTGAGTTTGATGATCAGGTCAAACATTTTTTTTTCATTTGTTTACTTGTATTAAGTGAGCAAAATGTCTTACTGGAGGTCCACGGGTACCCTTCACTCCCTTTGGTCCTCTCCTGCCTTGGACACCTTTCATTCCCTGTAAAGGGCCAAACACAGTCAGGCTCTGTCTGGAGACAACTAATGCATGAAGACTAATCTAATAGCTATCATAGAAATGATAGATCCAACTACAAGTACATGAGAGACTGAAGTCATTAAAAGTTGACTACATCAGCTGTCCACCAAAATGCTTTCTTAACAAACATAACATGAAAACTATAACCGTGATTTCAGGATACTGAAGGTTTTGATTGAACAGAAATAAAAAAGCATTCTCAACCTGTGACCAGGTCAGGTCCAGGAAGACCCACAAACCTGCAAAGAAATAAGCAACAAAAACAGTCTCTCACCTTCTTTCCAAGCTGTCCCTGTAACAAAGACAGAGCAGATATAACTTCAGTAAACTGTTTCAGTAAACTATTCTATATAGCAGAATATCAAAGCCACGTACAGCGAGTCCACGGAAGCCTTTTCGCCCACGTTGACCACGAGGACCGGTATCCCCCTGTAAAAATCAGTCAGTTCATTAATAACTTGCTCCCTGTTAAAAAAATCGCGAAAAGAAACGTAAACACAACTCACCTGCTTTCCTTTATGACCTCTCTGACCTTTCAGGGCCTGCAAACCAGGAGTCCCCTGAGATAAAGGTTAGAAACATCTCAGATCAACTGAAATTATGCATTTTTTTTCATTTAAATAATTTCATAGTTCAACCAACCTTTAGCCCAGGTGGCCCGATTGGTCCCAGTATTCCCATGTCACCTGAGAGACCCTGTAGGTGAAGAAAAGAAGGATGAGAATGGGTTAAAGACTGCTCCTCCCACAACAGTCACGTGATTAAGGGGGCTGTAGCTCAGTGGGTATAGTGGTCATCCTTTAACCTTGAGCGAGACACTGAACCCCGAGGTGCTTCACAACAGCCCACTGCTCCTACAATGCTTAGGATGGGTTAAATGCAGAGGTCAAATGTCATGTATGTACCTATATGTGTATGATGATTCTAATAAAGTTTAAGTTTCAGTTTTATTCAGACAATGCGATGGTGATTTTTTTCAGATTTCTGTACGTTTGTGTTTAGTTTTGACTTTTCAATTTCATTTTAGTTTAGGTTTCAGAGTGGGTTTGCTAGTTTTAATTTAGCTTCAGTTTTTCAGAAAGGTTTAGTTTTTATATATTTATTTTTACAGTAGTTTTAGTTTGTTTTTGTTAGGGCCAGCTATAATGACTCAGAAGTATGTAGATACACATACAAAATACATTAACTGTTTAGGAATGTCAGTAGGCTAATGTTTAATGTTTAATCTTTCCGCTAATTGAGTGATGCGATTGCGACATAGTGCCATCTCCATGGTCAAGTCCGTTCAATTTCTGTGTTTCAGTGTCACGAGAGTTGAAGGAAATTCATGCTGTCTCTTTTTTTATCGGTTGTGATATATTATAGCAAAAAAAAATATAAAAAAATGAAAAGATTTTACGTTATTTTCATTAGTTTTTTACCCAGGCAATGTCAATTCAGTTTAGTTTTAGTTTTTGTTAAAGGATATAGTTTTTATTTTGTTTCAGTTTACCAAAAACATTTTTCACTGCATATTTTCATTTTAGTTTCAGTTTACTATAGTAACTCTGCTGAAGACTCAATAATATTTGGAATAAGTTATCTACGGTCCATTCACCTGACAGTGTCCACATCAGCAGATGATGTGCAGAACGTATACCGTACAGGAACATGATAGGACGAAGCTTTGATTAAAGCAACATGAGAAACTGCAAGATAGCAGAAGCGCTCCTTACAGGAAGTATAAACTATATGAAATAAGTCTATACATAGGAGTAAGGAATAAAGTAAATATAAAAAAAAAACATATTCTAAATGTCTCACTCAGGCCAGGTGAGGTGAGGTGGTGCACTGTGTGTCTGACTTTTACCTTCAGACCAGTAATTGCAGACTCTCCCTTCACTCCTCTCAGTCCTGGAATACCCTGCATCAAGACCAGCGGTGATACAGATGTTGAAAATGTTTTATGTTACGTCTATTAGTGATATTATTATTATGCTGCTGAACAGACTTGTTTACCTTTGGCCCCATTGGTCCAGGTGGTCCTCGTTTTCCTTTCGGTCCAGCTTTACCCTGAGAGACACAATAAGACATCAGTGAGCCACATGTTAAATACCAGCACAGTGAATCACATAAATGAAAAGCACATATGTTCACAGAGAACATACTGTACATATAATTATGACATTGTACCTTGAACCCTGGTGCTCCAGTGTTTCCTCTGATCCCAGGAGATCCAGGTTTTCCCTACAACATGACATGTTTTAAATGTATTTAATATCCGAAAAATGCATCTGTAGGTCAAACTAGAACAGCTATTTATGAATAAGGGAATGTTCCCATGGTTTTATGATGCATGGTATCACATTACTACCATTTTGCCAGGCCTGCCAGGTGTTGCAGGAGCTCCTCTGAAACCAACATCACCCTTTGGGATGAGAAAGGGAGGGACTGAATTTAGTAAAGAGGTTGAACAACAGACTAAATTGCAGTATGGTACATTTTTACTTACCGGATCTCCTTCATTACCCTCAACCCCTAGTAACCCGTCCAAACCGCTGAGGCCCTGAGAACAAGATCACAAGACGAGAAACCAACCGTCAACACATTCCTCACTTTAACTTTGATGAGTACTAAAATACAACTACATCTTAACAGTGTATGTTACAGCGTAAACTCTTTGGTTTGCATGTTATTTTAATTTTAATACTTGAAATGAGTGGTGATTTCAAGTTGTGGTAATGAATTTGGTGATATACTGTATGTATGTATTTTATCTGCTAAAAGGGATACTTGCAGGTTTTCCAGGCCGTCCAGCAGGTCCTGGTCTACCCAGCGGGCCTTCAGCTCCCTGCAAAACAGACTTCAGTAGATGAGCTCAATGCCAAGTAATACTGTGGAGCCCTTAGTAAAATAAGTAACTTAAATCCTACCTTTAATTAAAATGAAATATCATCACAAATCACAGACAGTGATCAGGATTGTTTGCATTAAGTGACGTGAAGTGCATTTCTTATAAAGTGTTATAAACGCGTGGATGAAAAAACATTTGTGCTGGGGTATCGGGATCACAACAATCGTATCTGATGTTAAAAACATTTCAGATTAAAATAAAACTCACAGTTTTTCCAGGAGCACCTTTGTTTCCTTTCCTTCCAGGCTGAGCTCTTTTTCCCTAAATAAAGACGTTATCTCCATTATGATAATTTCTTTTTTCTGTTTTAGATTTTCATCTGAGCTGAGTAGTGGCTTCCTCTCACCTTTGGCCCATGAATCCCTTTAAATCCTGGAAGACCAGGTGCACCGGCAGGTCCAGGTAGACCTTTACCACCTGGAGTGCCAATGAACCCCATCTTCCCCACTGTCCCCTAAAAATACAGTTACACACATAAATCATACCATACCATGACCTCTATTTACTGAAGACATTCAGTAACACTGAAGAATTGCTTGTGAGTTCATACATGCTATCTCACCATTGTGCCTCTGGTCCCAGGCTCTCCTGTTGTACCCTTTTGACCTCTAATGCCCTGGGGATTACAGACGAAGAAATTGCGTCACTGTGGTTACATCTTTATACCGTTAAATATGCTTAACCAGGTTAATGATGCCCACAGGGCGCAACACATAATGACGTCCCACCATGTCTCCTTTGATGCCTTGAACGCCGAGCTTGCCCGTCTCACCGTCACTGCCCTGAATTACACAAACACACAGCAGAGACAGCATTAGATGTATTAAGTGAAACCCTTCAGCCGGACAGATCACACTTACAACACAGAAGCATTTCACTGCATCAGAATAAATAAACGGTATATTACACCTTTGGTCCAGGGATTCCAGTTATTCCCTCCATTCCCTCCACACCTCTCATGCCTGGCAAACCCTGAGAAAACGTATAAATTAAGTGAAATTAATTTTAAAAATATTAAGAATGAATAAACAATAAAACAAGATCAGGCTTTAAGTTAAACCATATTTGTTTTGTATTGACAACATATACAATCTTATTGTACACCATCATGTATTTGACATTGAAGTGTAACTAAACAGGCTGAGAAACTGTGTGTCATCTAGTGGTTGAATATTTCAACATGGTGCATGTATATAGTAAAATGTTACAGATCAGGGTGGCCTGGATGTAACTTGAAACTTTCAGCGAATAAAAGTCAACACAAACATTTTATAATGCCATAATAATTGTGGAGTTTCTCTTGAATATTATGTGGTAAATATGTTAATGCCAGATTAAGTCTAATAGCACATACTGGTGTTGATGGTCCAATTTGTCCAGGGGGACCTAAATTCCCAGGGGGGCCCTGAAATGAGAAGGCTTAAAACTTACAGTGTTTATTATTGAAACAATTATATATACAGCATCTCTTAAAAGAAATTATCTGAATCACAACTAAATTTAGAATACCAACATTTTAGTAACCACATCACATAAAAAGGCAAGTTTGCTCCAAGCATATATATGAAACTATGAAGCTCATCGTGATTGGTATTAGTCGTCATCATACAGCATTTGGACATCACTGACGATCAAAGAATCCAGCTGTGTTACTAACAGTGTGTCCCTGGAGCCCCTTCTGGCCTTTGGCCCCTGCTGCCCCGGTGTTGCCCCCTGGTCCGGACTGTCCAGGCACGCCTGATGAACCTCTGGTGCCTGGCTCACCCTGTGAAAGCATCATCATCATCATCATCATCATCATCATCACACATTTCGGACTCTAAACCAAACTTTGAGCGTTCACTTTGCAGACTTTGACCACAGCATAAGGTCAAATCCAACATTGCTTCTGACTAACCTTGAGCCCTGGAACTCCTAGTTTCCCTCTGTCCCCTGGTGAACCCCTGTATCCCTGCAAAAGAGGGTTGATGGTGAAGACCAGGCAGAGGAGACACATTGTCCTGTTTTAATTCACACTCCAGTGGGTCACAGAAGTCTGTATTAATATTTTAGACATCAGTGGCTGCGAGGCTGCCTGACTTTTGGATTCGGAGGATGATTCTGATGCATTTTCAGAGCAGAAATAGACAAGGACGGAGTTGACACATTGTCCTGTGTCACTCTCTGAAAGTGAGAGGGGTTACAACTTTAGAAATAACTCCTATCCACCTCTTTCCCTGGTGGCCCCTTTGCTCCCTGTGGCCCTTGGTTGCCTTTGTTGCCTTCAGCTCCCTTTGGCCCTTTCTGTCCAGGAGGCCCAGTTTGTCCCTTGTCACCCTGAAATGTAAGTAAAACAAATGGTTTGATGGATAAATTTATGTTCCATCTAGTAGGTTACAAATTGTGAGTGTCGAGAGAGTACCATTGAGCTAAAATAACGCTGGAGAAAGGAAGTCATGGTTATTGAATAAACTGACGTAACATTTTTTGGCATATTTGGTGGCAGCACCCCCAGCTCAAATCAACTTCTAATGTGTTTGTGTGTATTGTATGCTGCATTTTCAAATTCTTGACACTTTCATCCACGTATTGAAAATAAAATGGCACATTTACAATCTGACATTTACTCACAGGTGTGCCTTTTTGTCCAGCTGGCCCCTCAGGTCCCTTCAGGCCAGCTGCACCCTGAACACAAAAGCACTGGGTTAACAAGCTTAACAAGAAGCTCAGTCAAACCTACAGACTGCATAGGCCTCTAATCCTGTGTTTTTAAAAAATCTGACATTTTAGTGCCTTTACATTCAGTTAAATGAGAAAAGATATAAATCAAATCTGTGACAAACACAGTCTAATCAATCTACCTCCTCACCATCGAGACCAGCAACTCCCTCCTGACCCAAAGCTCCTCTGGATCCCTGAAAAGACGACAGAAACAACTGAGTGATGAATCATTGAACTGATGGTTGCACAGACCTCTACGACACTACGCTACTCCTGTATACAGCATTTTCTGCAGCATGTTCGGAGTAGTTCAGTAAAAGAAAAGCTTTACCTTATCTCCTTTGACACCAGCTGATCCAGTTGGTCCCTGAAGTCCATCTTTACCCTAAATGTAGAGAGAGTAAAGCAACAATTGCACAAAGAAGACTTCATATTCCTGCCCTACAGCTTACTCTCAAAGCGCCCCGAAGGAAGACAGGATGCTTGTGCACAACAAACTCATCTTGGTGAGCTTATAATTATACAGTATATTTACAAATAATTACATGTAAAGGCTGTGTGTTTATTTCATTTTTGTGACCTTTATCAAAATACATGCAAAATACTGTGTAATTAACTGTAACTATAGCCAAAATATGCTAAAAAATTTCACTGTTTTTTAAGGTATTTGTGCAGCAGAATTTCTTATCATGATCAATTCCACAATTATTATTATTACATACAGCAGGGACAACTCTGTTTACTCCAAGGAACACTTCTACTTCTGAGGTACAGTTTGTCGTCACAGACAAATCTGTCAAAATCAACAATATAAACTCAATTTGCAAAAACTGATTTATCTTCGAAGACAGGTATTGGAATAGAATGATGAGGAGGACAAATCATTTGCCTATACAACCACAGTCATCAAAAATCCTCCAAAAATCCTAATGATGTCTCTTACGGGTGATTCAGATAAGGCTCCTGACAAGCTCCCTCTTTCAAAGACGATGCACGGCACAGACCATGAAAATGAATCTTAAATCTTGTGATGTAGCATAATTAAGTTTCCTAGAAAATCCAAATGCAATCAGGATGACAGTGAGGGAGTATTTTATGACACCCTGGATGATCACCCCGACAACAGACCCAACCTGCTTTGATGACTAACCCAAACTCTTGCTTCATGCCGAACTGGAAAGAAAGACACTTCCTGTTCACTCATCACAGATCAAGCTTCTGTCAGCAGTTGTAACAAGAGGCCTGCTGTCAGCCAATAGATAAAGCTTACAATAGATGACTAAAACTCAAAAGTGATCTGTGTAAACAGTCTTTGACACTTTTTCACATATTGACTTGTCAAACAAAAGTGTGACTAAGAATAGCGAGTCTGGATCAGTGCTACAGCACGCTGACTCACTGGCAAGGTTTACTGACGTAAGCAGTTAGCTGCTAAATGAAAGTGGTGAAGGTACCCAGCACACACATGCAAGCAGAAAATCAGCGTGTTTCTGTTTGCTTTCATTTTTTGTGAACAGATTAACCTGCTGTACATCCTGACTTCTTCTTGATACCTTCACTTGTTAGGTTGGTCAACTTGGTGACCTTGAACATCGCAATGAGCTAGTTTTCATTTCTCTCCAGTGAGCTAATGTACGACGTGAAGTTTATACTTGACAACTAAAGCATAAAGATGTACTCACTGGGTAACCTGTAACTCCCAGTGGGCCGACTGGACCTTGTCGTCCCTGGTCACCTGGAAGGCCACGGGGCCCGACCTCACCCCATGGTCCAATGTTACCCTGGATACCCTGAAGGAAAAAAACATTTATTCAGAAAAACAAGATAAAAACCTTTTGTGTGTCAAGTCAGGTTTATATGTATATCATTCACAGTCTCAATTGGCCTAACAGACTCCCATTAGCTATTGTTCCCAACCAAACCCAAGCTCTCTGGGAGGACAAAGAAAAACTTTACAAAAACCTTAACACGTAAGCAAAGAGGGGAAAATAATGTTGTAAACTAAGCTTATTGTTGCTTATAGAGTTCAAAGTACAAAGTTGGACCATGGAGTATCATCTGTACAGAAATGTAAAGGACTGTAGCTGTAGCTACAAAAAGTATTTTAGAGTAAGGGCAAAGTGGTCTATGAATGATCAATTAAATACATACAGTAAATGCTACGAACAGTTTGATGGTGCAAGCATACGCTCAAGACTAATACAGGCAAGAAGCTGAAGATGCAAAGGCAGCACCATAACAGGGTGCACATTGAAAAGGCTGTTTGCGACTTTCTCTCTAAAATGTAGAAAAATCGAATTGAATCAAATCTACAGCACATCTGACGGGTGAGTACGAGACTTTCACACACTGTCCACACAAAATGTATAAAAATCAAATACTACTTTTTTTCATTAGGAGACTTGTGAGTCATTGTAGGATAATATTTGAATAATAAGCAGAAGTTGACTTAATGAATGAGGAAGTAAAGGACCAGATGGATGGATATGTTTGGAAGGAATGAATGAAATCATCTTACAGGAGATCCTCTGTATCCCCGAAGTCCAGGCATGCCCATCTCACCCTAAAGGACAGCAAGACACAATGTTAGTAAAGAGCACAGAAAACAGTCATATTTTGACTTAAAAAACTGATATAATGATATAAAGTAGCATGTGATATTAAACGTAACAGTGAAACTAATAACAGGATATATTCACTTCCCTATATATATTCACTTACTGGGCGGCCTTGTTTCCCCCTTGGTCCCTCATCTCCTCTCTTACCCTTCACAACAAATACAATGAGGTGAACACCACATTAAACTGCTAAATGTATACCATGAGTGAAGACATTTGTCCAACATGACAGAATGATGCAGCTTATAATACTGACAGACGTATAGAATCCAAGCATTGAGAAACATGAAGATTTGAACTAACGAATACCTTTAAGCCTTCACTTCCTGGAAGCCCTCCTGGGCCTTCTTTACCGTTAACCCCCTAAAGGAAACCAACAGTCCTTTAATCTCAACATCATCATGCCTACAGTACATTCAAAATATTGTATTGTGGCACTACAAGACGTTTGTAGCCCAGTTATTCCAAGAGTTTGCTCTGTAACTTCCTAAAACGCCAGACGGTGAAGTTGTAACTCACTCTCTCTCCTGGCTTTCCTGATGCCCCCTTCATTCCTCTGCTGCCAGATTCTCCCTGTTGATTGACAGAAGTGTACAGCTAATATGAATCAACATATTTAATCAACACAGCACTACATACTCATATAATCTGGAATGCTGAGTAACCTACAGTAATGTATGGCTAGGTAACTACATGTGAATGCATAAATAATTGTACCTGCAACTCATCCCATTTACGTTTAACAGAAATGTGATCTTATTTTGATTCATTAAATTACAGTCGAAAAAAAAAAGTCACACTGCACTCCAGGAAACAAAGACGATTAACACTCACACTCTTCCCTACGGGTCCTTGGAGGCCAGGAGCTCCTGTCTTCCCAGGCAATCCCTGTGGAAAATATTTAGTAGAGTATCAGTTATCCATTTGTGACACTATAAAGCAAGCTAATTTACTTGTTCAGTGTTTATTATAGAGACATAAACTCACTTTTGGTCCTGGAGGTCCAGAGTCCCCACTCATTCCATTAGCACCTATGGGTCCCTGATAGAAAGATGATTATCTGTGCTTATTATTTGTGCTGTATATCTCCATGGAGATTATGAACTCTATAAGGTGATATGTGACTAGACAAAGTTATTAATATGGTTGTTAACATATTGTTGGTTGGTCTTACCAGAGCTCCAAGAGGTCCATCCTGTCCCCTGGTACCTAAATGACCTTGAAATCCCTAAAATGGGACACAGATAATGTGAGATCATTTGTCTTTGTCTGATCAAACCCCCTACTCTCTTACTGTGTTCTTACTGTTTACACTGGAGTGAAAGGTTACATGATCAATACCTAAAATTACAAAACATAGTATCACCCTCCAAGTATTTAAAGGAGACTCATAATTTCAATAATTTTACTCAACAATATTTGACATTATTTACATAATTCTGATCACCTTCAGGCCTTTAGGTCCGGTCACTCCGGGGACTCCAAGCATTCCCTACACAAAAGGTTTACACATATAAAAAGACATTAACATCTTTATTAGCAGCAAGTTGAGAGATGTAATCCTAAATTGCATGAACATATTGTTTTTGGATAGACTAAAAGGATAAACTTAGACTTATAAATGGGAAATTAATGTTTGAAATGAGTTAGTCAGGTCATCATGAATTGACATGAAGAATTTTCTATAGACTACAATCTACATATATGATTGTAAATATGCATTTAACAGCTTCAAATTTATGTTAAACTGTTAGTTAAAGCCATTAAATGATAACTATTAAACTATGAAAATAGTAGTGAATAGTAATAGTGATTAAGTGTTTGGACTGGACAGAAGAAGTGTAGCCACATAGGAACCTTAATACCAGGTTCTCCTTCACGTCCTCTCTCTCCAGATTTCCCCATCTCTCCCTGCAAGCAGGAAACACATCAGTAGTGTAGATTTAGCACAATTATCAGCATCTAGAATAAACTCAATCTCACTCACTCATACTCACAATTTGACCTGGCAATCCAGAAAATTCTGCTCGACCTTCTCGACCCTTTGACAGGAAAAATTAGCATAATTTATTAGGATGTAACACACACTCCAGGAGCTCCCACTAGAGCTGGGCGATATGGCTTATAAATAATATCTTGATATTATATTTTTCATATCAAGATATACGATACATATCTTGATTTTCATATTTTCTCTAAAATTACATGTGTTTGATTTATTATTTAAGATTTGTCATTTTGTTTTATTTCTTTATCTATTACTGACAGACTGACAGACTGACTTATAGAATTTATGTGATTTATGTGAGATCACATTCACCGGAAGATCACTTTTTTTTTTTAAGTCAATTCTTAGTCGCTTTTATTTTGAAGCCAGTTTTTACACACTTGGGAACTTCCCACTCTATGCTGTTTCACTGGAAATATTTCCAAACTGAAATAATAAAAGTAACATATATAGTACAGTAGAATCAGCTCAGACGCTATCACTTGAAAAAGGATATACTGCCACCTGTGGCGACTTGAGCGTATCATCAGTATTTTGTGTATATTTGTATTAGTGCTGGACTATGTTTCTGCAAAATGTTGCATATATATATATATATATATATATATATATATATATATATATATATATGGAATATGTTTCTTATATTTTATTCTATTAAGTTGTAGCTATCTGAAACATCAATGACCAATGAATGTGAAGCTAGTACTCTACATATAAAGAAAAATATTGGTCTTTTAACAATTTTGCACCTATTCCACATGAATTAAAGTATTCAGCATCCATCGTTGTCCTACCTTTTCGCCTCGAGGTCCAGGAACTCCTTGAATACCATTTGGCCCTCGATCCCCCTACAAAAACATACATGTACATACATTTGTCCATTCACAAACATGCAAAACTTCACAAACATTTCTTTTTCAACAGAAAAAAACATCTCATGATTCTTTCAACTTTCTGGAAACCCACCTTCAGTCCATCTTTTCCCTGCTTCCCTTGCTCCCCCATGATGCCATCGAAGCCCTACAACCATGAAGGCAGGTAGAAAACAAAACTTGATCATCAGTCGCTATAACATCGTTAGTGAAAGATGTGTCTTCACTCATCAAGTTTATTTCACTCACACTGGATCCAGAAAGTCCTGATGGCCCTGTTGGTCCTCCAAGTCCCTCAAGTCCTGAAGGGCCTCGACGCCCCTTAAATCCTTGTTTACCTGGAGGCCCTGGAGGTCCCTGAACACAAACACAACAAGACGTTGAACTGAGTCTCTATCTGGTCAATACACTGATCTATAATTAACTGAATAGATAGACAGGAAGGATCCAACTCACCAGGTCTCCCTTAAACCCCAGGTCACCCTTCTCACCTCGCTTGGCTTTAGCCCCCTGGTAGAGAAAAGTGCACACCCACACACACACATACACAGACAGACAGAGCACACATGCACATTTAGCTCAGTACTTAGGAACCAAAATGGCTGTTTCAGTATAACTTGATATGGTTAAGATCATTAAAAAATGTCATACATTATAATTGAAGTAAAAAAATTGCTTTAAGTAATCTTACGGGATCACCTGAGGGTCCAGGCTTTCCTGGATTCCCATTGGCTCCCTGAAATGAGAAAGAAAAACCATATACTCAAGCTTCAACATGACATCACTGCAGCACATCTGAGTTCATATCTTCACTAGTAAATAAAGGGATCGTTTGGGTTTTTGGAAGTGGGGTTGTATGAGGTACTTATCCATAGTCGGTGTATTTCCTACAATACATGGCGGTCAGCACATCCCCAGTTTGGAGAAGCAGACAGGAGTTACTGCACTGGAGCAAAGCAATGTATTGCTGTGGACGCCGGGATGTCAGCAAAACGTATTTTAGTCACCTAAAAGAAAGGCCTACCAAAAAAAATCTATTTCAGTTCAAGTGTATGCTATATTTAGAATATTTTCACAGCCTTACCTTGCCATAAGACAGCTGTTTCCAACAGGGAACTGAAGCCACTATCTATGCTCCTGCCAAAGCCACCAGACTCCATTGAAATAAACAGGAATTTTAACACAAACAAACTAACCTATCGAGACAGCGGTAGACCAGCAACCCCCGTGTTCTACGTGGTAAAATTACAGTTTTTTTCAATGGAGTCTGGTGGCTTTGGCGAGAGCATAGTTAATGGCTTCAGTTCCCCGCCGGAACGTAGACTGTATAGCTGTCCGACGGCTAGGTACACAAGCAAAAATATTCTAAATATAGCGTACACTTAAACTGATATTGATTTTTTTTTAGTTGAACCTTTCTTTTAGGTGGCTAAAATCCGTTTTGCTGCCGGCCCCGTCCACAGCAATACATTACTATGTTTTCGTGCTCCTGTCCGTTTCTCCAAACTGGGGGCGTGCCAACCATCATCTAGTGTTGGTAATACACTGACTATGGATAAATACCTCAAACAACCCCACTTCAAAACACCCAAACTATCCCTTTAATTTTGCTTGTGCAGAAGGTTTGGCCTTGTTGTCTTACATTAAGTCCAGGTGGTCCAGGTTCCCCTATGTCCCCTTCATCTCCTGGGACACCCTGGAGAAACACACAGATGACACAGTGACCCTAAAACAATGGCTGCAATCTACTGCTGATTTGTGTACTCACAAGGTCTCCTTTAGGACCTGGAGGTCCATCTGGTCCTGGGTTTCCCTGTGAGAAAAAAAATGATTTCTTTATTCATAATTTTTTAATCTTAATGTTATAAAACAAAGAGACAGCCACTACTATTCCTACCATCTACTTCGTCAAAACAAAAATGAGCATGAAAGTGAAGCACGTTATTGGTCACAATTTGAATTAAATCTCTAATTAGTGTAAATGCAAACCAATTTACTCTGTTTCTGAGGCTCACCAAACTGATTCTATACTATATAATGAAACAAAAGGTTTTATTGTACCTGAGGACCACGGACACCGGGAAACCAAACCACTCCATCAGGACCAGGCTCTCCCTGGAGCAACACATATATACAGTATACAGGTTAGTAAATGTTGTTAACTTAATCATTATTCAGTCTCTGTGAGAAAGATTATATCTGGAAGTGTCTTGTCACCTGTGGTCCAGCTGCTCCTCTGGCGCCCAGTTCACCTTGATGACCCTGATAGCATAAAAATATTGTTTCACAAATATCTGTTTATTAGTCAATTTGCATTAAAACTTGATCGAGTCGTTGTTTACTTACCGGAGGTCCTTTAACTCCTAAGACACCTTTAACTCCTCTGGGACCCATTTTTCCCTGAGCAGAGGACAGCATATGTAATAAATGCACTTCGTACTTCAATTACATCTCACTATTTAATCCAACATCATTATTGTATCAATTTTATGAAGAATAGTGTGTATTATTGAAAACTTACAGGTGGGCCTGGTGGTCCACCAAAGCCTTGAGCTCCAATCTCTCCCTGAAAATAATCAGCAGTGTATCAATCAAGAATATCAGCGTAATTAAAAGCACCAAGGGCTGTGAGTCTGATGATCAAGATGAAGCATGTTACTGTAATATAATTATTGTTATTTATACAGATATGGATTATTGTTCCCCAGTGAGCTGTCTGACACTGACCGGAGGTCCTGACGGTCTTAGATAACCAGGAGGACCCCTGGCTCCAGGCTGTCCCTGTAAACATGGGACAGTTCAGCAATGTAGAAATTCACAACAAAAAGTTATTGTTTTCAGAGCAGTGAAAAATTCTTGTTTGAAATTTATTAACTTTATAATGACGGGGGAATGAAAGGGGCTGTCTTTAAATTGTAAAATAATCCATACTTACTATGTAGCCGGGGACACCAACGACGCCTCTGACTCCTTTATTTCCCTGGTTGCAACAAAGACAGGATAATCTGAATCACATACACCAGCCCTCTACTCTGTGTGTGTGTGTGTGTGTGTGTGTGTGTGGGGTGGAATCTAACCTTATCTCCTTTTTGTCCTCTGTTTCCCTGCGGTCCAGCTTCCCCATGATAACCCTGAAAAAGGGGTTTGACTATAAATAAAATGCGAAAAAGAGAGAGAGAGATACACATGTATATTTGGACCTCCATAATTTCAGTCCCCATAACATTAGAAGTCCAGGCCACTCTTACCCACTCACCCAGCTCCCCTTTGCTGCCCTTCTCTCCTCTGTAGCCTTGGGGACCCTTTGGGGACAAGCATGAAGAACAGGATTGTATTAACATGAAAACTACATATAGCTGAGTATTAAAGACCTGTTTCTTATAACTATGAAAATACACACATATTTTACATGTCTCTCAGCAGATTTACCTGTTCTCCAGGTAAGCCTGGAGGGCCTGGATCAGCATCCTTTCCTGAGGTCCCGTCTCGCCCAGGTCGGCCCTGGGGACCCGGCATACCTTGTGGTCCAGGGATGCCCTGAAGAACAACACAACATGTAATGCAGTTTGCCCGCTTTCATGAGAACTGTTGTTGTGGAAAAACAGATAATTTGATCACATCTTTTCTTATTTATATCGCAAATCAGTGATTAAGTTGTTTATTGAATTGTATTGTACCATATTCTGGTCCATTGCATTTTATTATTGTATTGTTAGTGTGCTTGCTGTTGAAAAACAAGTGTGTTGGGTGTGTGTGTTGGGACACTGGAACAGACGTCAAAGTGAAAATGCCTATCCGTGTTGCTCTACATATATCAGTCAACTCACTGCGTTATCAATCAAAGTCATCCTGTAGTTATGAGTTCAATGTGGAGTTTCTATCACAAGGACTGCAGCGACTATAATTATGTACAGTGTGTGAAGCTTAGCAATGTCTTTCTAAATGTCTGACACTCGAAGAGGTGTGAATAAAATAATCCTCATTAAAGTGGTGCATGATGAAGTAAGCCCATAAGCTAGCACGCAAAGCCTCGCTGTAGACTCTGATAAAATGCAAATAGAGTAGAGATACCTACGATTTTCCCCTGAACTCCTTTTCGTCCTTGCTTCCCAGTAATTCCAGGTGGCCCCTGGAAAACAAAATTAGCCACAGGAGTCCTTTTACAATCTCTCTATGTTTAGCACTGTCATGATGTGGTAAAGTTTAAACTTAGAGAGCTTTTTTCTTCTCAAGAAATCCATACCATAACGTTTGTCTACTTACAAGTGGTCCATCATCTCCAAGAGGTCCAGGAGGTCCCGGAGGGCCCTTAAGTTTCTGAAGATAAAAACGGACTCAGTCACAACATATCCCCATGGTATACATGTGTATTTACACTGTAAATAAAGTCATAATACAGTATGTTGTTGGAGTGAAAAAAAAAGGATTTTAAGTGCATTCATTTTTTTAAACAAACACCTACCGGCCAGGAAGAAATCAGCTTTTTATAGAACTTCTTTTTCTGCAAGGATATGACAGAGAAAATATTCCTTTTATAATGTAAATCTATTTCTCTCACAAATGATCCTCAAACTGATTTGTATTGAGTATAATAAACTTTCAATACAATAACCCAAACATGACAAATGTAATTATCAGCAAAAAAAAAAAAAAAGTAAACTGTTAAGATAAGATAAGATAAGCCTTTATTAATGTTGTAACACCTTTATCTGTTTGTGGTATATTAAATGCCTTACAATAAAATGTATAGACGCGTCAATAGTCCAACATGCAAAACATTAATACTTAAATCTATATGAATACATGTGTAACAATGTGACTGATATGTATATGCTAGTATTATACTATTCATGATATTACTTATTTCACCAGATCCAAATTCAAACAGGTGTGTAGCACCAGGGAGTGAGTGTTTACTGGGTCAGAGCTACAACATCAGTCTACCTTGAAAGCCTCCCACTCTTCTTCAGAGGTTTTATATACAACAATGGCAGGTATCCCAGGAGGACCAATGGGGCCTCTATATCCTGTCCGCCCGGTCCTGCCCATAACACCTTGATAACCCTGATAGGACAGAAAACAATATGCCTCTTCGATGTGGAGAACAGGATGAGTTTAGATTACATTGTCTACATTTTGATCAACACTGACAGAGACAAAAAATCTGTCTTTTTCATTCACAATTGATAATTCGGGGCTTCATTAAGCCTTTTTGACCACTAGGGTGCAGAAGAACTCCACAAAAAGCTGACAAAAAACAGCCCTGAGATGTAAACTGCCTATCAAGCTCTTGGGGCTTTTGATTTGTCATTTAGCTTCAGTATAGGTAGATGGGGTTAATAGATTAAGAAGATTTTAAACCTGTGTAATCTGAAAATAAATCTTAAATCTGATTGTGGTGCCTTCAGAAGCTAAAACTGTAGATGGGGTCTAAACCAATTATGTCTGTCTTGCAGAAATCCCTTCACATGACACCAAAAGTCGCTGTATCTGAGGTTTAATCAGGGGTGGAGGTGTTGCTTATTATCTGACAAAGTGAATAGGACACTTTACATGAAAAGTCCTGTATATGAAAACAGGACCCATGGTTTTGTTTGGTTTCAGTAAAGGTAGTAGACCATTCAACAGTTTTATGAGGGCTCATATGTGTCATTGATTAGTGATACTGGATATAAGTTATGCAGAGACAGAATATAAAGTTATATTTTATAGTTGGGGAAATCAAGATACAATCTTGATGTGTAGGCTATTAAATATATAGGCTATTAACATTAATTGATTTTTACTATCAATGAAAAAGCAGATAATGTAGAAAGGGATATACTTCTTGAAATGTAAGACTAGGCAGATGTCTATCTAAGATGTATAGAGTTTCTATTGAATTAGCCTTGAGTTAAACCCCTGTAATGGTTTCTAAGTTAGTTATCCTGTTAACAGTTAACTTCAGCTAAACTACTAGTAACTAACCTGCTAAATGCAGTATTTTGATTCAATGTTGATACAAAATGATTTCCTGATACATACTTTGTCTCCTTTAGGCCCAGGTGGTCCTGTTAGCCCAGGTGGACCCTGCAGCCCCTGATGAAGGAGTCAGTAGGAACAGTTAGATCTGGATAATCATCTCTACCAAAAATAATGTACTGGAACCCTTTAGGACTTATTCATGAAAGCAGAGTAAAGCTTATCCCTTAGACAGAAGACAGTGAAACTAGAGCAGAAATGCAGATATCCCAGGTTATTATGTCTGAATTCTGATTAATCTAACGTTTGTTTTGTTGTGATAATCGATAAGTGTATGGGATAGGAGAGTTTGTCAACTTCTGATATACAAACACTGTATTCAGTCTTTAGTCTGAGATACCAGAAAGGTTACAGTACCACAGTTTAGCCAGAGGAGGGTGATGATGGCTTTCACTGAAGAGACTAACCCCTCCCCTCTACCACACACACACACACACACACACACACACACACACACTTTGCATGGCTTTCTAGGTGCTAGAATTGACACAGATATATGCTGCCATCTCAGTCATCAAATCAGCTCCACGCAAACTCAATTTCATCCAAGGTCATGACAGAAAATGAGATGAGGATATCACACAAATGTGATTAAAATTTCCTATGTGGTTTGTTTATGCATTTATAACATCATTAACACTCCTGTCCTCAGAATACATCTGACGTTTAAGGACCTATGATGACAAAAATAACTTCAAATGTGAAATCTGCTTTGATTATTGATTATGAACATTCACATAGGTGCTGCTAAATGTAAACAAAGTCTTACCCTTTGACTTCTGATCCCAGGTCTTAATCCTGCCCCGTGATGACGTCTGACTGTGGATGTAGGCGGCTGACTGGTTGCTTTGACAGTCTGCTGTGGGGATTCAGTCTCTGATTCAGTGCTGAACTGGGAGATACGATCAGGTGAGGACTGATTATAATCCTCAGTCTCATTATTATAACTTTCTTTTTCCATGTCTGCATGTCTTTCCTCCTCCTCCTCCTCTAAATCTATCTCATCTTCCTCTGTCTTTGTCCCACTCCCCTGCTCTCCACCTGGAAGTAGTTGTTGTGGTGACCTGTCCTCCATTTCCTCTTGTTCCTTTATCTCAACGGCTGAAACATTACCCATCTCACCGTCCATGTTGCTGGTATTTAGTGCTTCTCCGCTTTGTAGTGTGGGAGTTAAAACAGTCTGGTTCAGGGCTGGATCTTTAGCTGTTGGGTCGACTGAAACTTGAGGTATAACGACTTGTGTCGATGCCTCCTTTACTCCTCCTTCTTCAGATGAAGCGTACACGGTGGAAGTGACAAACCCTGATTCTGTGATGGGGCCTGAGATAATAAGAGTAGTTCTAGTAGCAAATTGTGGCCCATTTGAGAAAGATATCTCTGTACTTGTAGTTTCTGCATCTCCTGATGAGACACCAGGAGCTGTGGGCTTCTCAGGTTGAACGTTAATGCTTGAAATGGCTGTCTCAACACTTTCCAAGATGGATGCATCACTTGCTTCAACGACCGGTTGATGAACTTGTCTCGGGTACTGAGCAGTTTGAAGTGTGTGGACAGAAGGACTTTCTTCTGTGCTCCTTGGTTCCTTCACTGTCCCTAATATGTCAGGGTGCACGTTAGAAAACGACTCATTTCCAGTCAGAGAAGCAGGCTGTGGTTCAGTATCTCCACCTTGATTTACTTCCTTACTCACAGTTGTTGGTTCTCTGTTGGTTAAACTGACAGTCTGAGCGTCTGTGTCAGCGTCGGTTTTCACTACAGCTGTGGTGTCTACGTCCTCTGGATCAGGATGTGACTTCAGAGGGGAGGTGCTGCTCACTGGATCCAGTTTTGGTGACGCCTCAGTGGGACCAGCAGCCTGTGGAGTCGTGTCTTGGGGGGGACCTTCTGGTCTGGATAATACTCTGACCCCAGGCTGAATGGTCACCTCATCTGTAGCTGCAACCTCCTGGGAAAGGTTTACATACGGGGAGAATATTACCCAACATGCAATGTGTGTGCTGAGCTCCCTTTTATTGGTGCAGTGTGTAGGATTTGGCGGCATCTAGTGGTGTGGTTGCAGATTGCAACCAACTGAGTACCCCTCCGCTCACTCCTCCCTTTCAAAGACTGCGGTAGCACAAGTTGCTGAGTGGAAAAGCGTGGTAACGCCGTTCGCCTCGCTCAGAGGACATCCTTACCATAATGACACAACTTTAGGAGCAACGGAAGTCAGATGGTGGCTGGCGGTACCACGGTTTTGCACTCTGCGGCTCACGTTACCGCAGTTTCCCAAGCGTGTCGGAGAACTACGTGGCCTTCAGGTAACGTAAAAACGTGAAAGTCTCTCTCTAGAGCCAGAGTTTGGTTTGTCCGTTCTGGGCTACTGTAGAAACATGGCGGAGCAACATGGCGGACTCCGTGAAAAGGACCTGCTCCCTATGTAGATATGAAGGGCTCATTCTAAGCTAACGAACACACAATGATTTTTATTTTAAGGTGATTAAAAACTAATTAAAACATAGATATGAATATTATATTCCATTTCTGCTAATAGATCCTCTGGAATGTTACACACTCCTCCTTTAAGTCTCCATTTTACAGTCTTCAGTGAGAATAACAGAGATGTGAAAGCAGGATATTATTTCAAGATTTATCAGTAAATTCTGTTCGTTTTTGTAATTGCCATTCTCCTCGCTCCCATTATTGAATAGCTCTAAAGCAATTTAGCGATTAGTCCATTCTAGGACATAAATTAAATTAATAAACAGCAGCAGTTAAGTAATAACAATAATTAAAGCCCATGGGATACAATTTAAACAAAAAGCAGAAATTACAGTTCAGTGTTATGCTCTCTCTTTGGTGGCGTGAAAAAGTCTGTTCAGAAATGTAAACGCTCCTATAGAAAAATGTTTCTGGTGGGATCACACACAAGTATAACATGCAGTTAGTGTCCAAAACAAATCACATTTTAATGATATTAAACATCTCACTTCCTGTGTAGCTTCCACAGACAGACAGGAACGGTGCTACCACAGATGCAGTGCTGTGGATAAATACTCCGAAGGACCATATATTTACACTAACATGTCATCAATAAATAAAAAGCACCGCTACCATCTCAGGAAAAACAGATTTAGGTTTTAGAACTGCAAACATAGATGAATGGATATGATGGCGTGGGGTTGGGAGAAATTATTAAAGGCCCTACACACCAGGTGTTGTCACTTATTTTGCCTAATTAGAGCTCTTCTAATGAGACAGTGTGGGCGTGTACAAACTAAGCTTAATTACTATCTCCCTGAACTGCCTGTTAGTTTTGTTGCATGAAGTTTGTTGAGCTCACATAATTTCCAGCTTGACCTAACTTCAACCTGTTCAGGTGCCGGTTTCACAAAGATCGACTTTGACTATGGCTTCCTAGATCAAACTTATAGTCAGACTTCAGATAGACATCTAAATTCATCCGTTGCCCAAAGCCATCTAGTCCTTGACTGTCTTAAGAACTAATTTGCCATGAATTCTGGATAAATTAAGACTTTTTTTCATACTAAAAAACATGGCAAAAAAATGTTTGCCTTGCAGAAAAATTCAACAGTTACAGTTAGTTAAGTTTATATAATATCAGGAAAAAAAGAGAAACAAAACAGATGTTATGAGGACGTAAGCCTTGTGAGTAAAACCCTACAGTTTAGACCAGTGTCTGGTAGCTGACAGACAGTCGTGTGTTGTTTGTACCTGTGTGTCTGTCGGAGGTGAACAGGTGCTGCTGTGACGTCGACAGTGCTGCTCTGCTGCTGCTGGATCTCCTAAGACAAAGATCATCTGCTGGATGGTTCCCTGAACACACCACAGACACACAGGAAACAGAAGGTGAGCAGTTTAACCCTTGTGCCTAACCAACATCAGTCCTGATCATAACTACCAAATATTCATTCATTTTCAGAATTTTAACCCTTCAAATTTTGCTGTGTTTTGGCTACACAGTTTATCATAGAGTTATTATAAGAGCTGAAGTTGAACTTCCAAACTTCGAAAAACACAAAAACTAAAAAACCTCACACCCCTGCCAAAATGTATGCCATATGCATTAACACAGCCAAAATGAAAATTAATAATTAAACAGCCAAAAATGTCTCCAGTGAGGCAGAGTTTCATTCCAAACTCTGGCTTACAGCTTCAGTGAAATACATTTTATTTTTACGATAGCAGTCAGCGTGTATTACTGTCTGCTACAGTGTCTTTTTATGTACTACCACTGACGTCAGAAACATTCAAAACGTACACGTACGGCTTTAAACTTTGCATGTCATTTCTACAATGTTATAATTTTATAACTATACAATTGTGGTGCAGCAGATGCAAAATGTAGATATTAAATTTAAATTATCATAAATTACAGCTTGAAGAATGAATAAGGGATTTTTTGGGGGGAAAAACAATCATATAATTGGAGTTGGAGTCCTCCATAAGTTTTCTCTTGGCTCCACTCCCAATGCTCTGACTGTGCTATGGATCACATACTGCTGCCATTTCTATCAAGAGGAAGTGGAGAAAAAAATGAGCAATGGAGAGAAGAAATTTAGGCAATTCTGGCTCGATTGTATAGGTACCTTCTTTTTTCCCTTTTTTTTTTATTGACTCATTGTTGATGTATTAGAGGAACACTCTTCATTGACTAAATAACTAGCTAACATAGCTCAGAGTAGGTATGTTTATCCACTCCTTTGAGCTTTTGAGGTTAAATTATTTCTGCTATTTCCAAAGGTGACAAAGGCGTGACATTTTCTACCCAGCATTTTATGAGATTTACTCGTTGATGTGAAAATCTTCTCCTGCCTTTCATCCTCTCACATGCACATGTAAGAAGCCCCAAAACCCGATGCAAGAAATATTTGAGCTACTGGTGAAACGCCATGTAACACAAAAAAAAACCGATGCACAGCCGATAGTAATGCCAACATTTACAAGAAAACACTTAAACCCCATTAAATGCAACAGAATAGTTAGTAGAAGATAAGAGAGAAATGATTCCAAAGCTTATAAAAGGATGAACTGTATCTCAACCTTTTTACAGCATATTTCCACACGGCACAAGAAAAATAAAACTCAAAAGATAATTCCAAATCATGCTCTGAACAAACAACATTTTTAGAAATTAAGCAAGTTTTTCAGAGCCCTTTGCATAGACATTCAAAATCTGAACAGACACGGTTGATCTTTAGGCTTCTAAGTTGTAACCCAAGTTCGACAAATTTAATCTGACTCCATCAGCAGCGTTTTAACAGAGACCAATGATACAGACAATCAGACTTACGCAGCTCAGTAGCAGTAGCACCACCACCACAGCACCCTGCATGGTTTCTGATAAAGGAAACTGGACTCCTCTGACTGGAGCTGACTTACACACTGAAGTTCAAGGGCTGAACTTGAAAAACACACATCCCCCTCCCTGGAGGACTGAGTACAGCGCTGGCCTGGTTGACCACACTGTTACAGCCCAGAGAGCTGATGAACTCAACAGACCAAGCCCGACACCCAACGTCTCATACGAACACACATCCACACACATACATATCCCTTCTGCTTCCTGTGGCAACACAGCACCAGGCAGGTCAGTGTCTGTCACTTAAAGGTGCCATTGATAACACTGATAACATTCAGCCACTAGATGTCGCATTCTCCCTCCCCAATTCTATTGCTTAAACTTCACAACAAGTGGTTGCCAGTTCGTTACACAACCTGCATATTTTTTGGTGAATTGGAGAGAGACTCAGACAGACAGTCATGTCAAGTGATGAATCTTTCGCGGTAGAGTAATGAAATCCACCCACTTCTAAAACCCTTCAGATGCGCATCTTTGTTGTTTGAGGGAACTATAACGTAAGACAGCTAATATGTACTAACGTCAGTTGTCACTTGTTGCCACGGTAAATATTCACGTATTCTGCAGCCTGATGGAGACACCGGTGTCAGTGCGTTTTTTTTCACACTAACTGGCAACTTGATCTTTTTTAGCTTTTTTAAGGAAAAGCCATACTTTTATTTGGCACCTTTCTAAAAGCACTGTGGATGTATTATTTTTTTTTCCAAATATCTGTCTACATAAAAATGTTATCAATAAGACCTTTAATACCCAGCCAGTTAGAACAGAGTGTGAACGACAACAGACAGTTAGGTGTGTTGTCTACTGGGTCTGTAACTGTACAGCAGTAGGTGTAAGTCCTTTGTGAAGGGGAGACTTAACAGAAAACACAGCTGTCACTGATGTGGGCATGGGATGAGGAATGAACTTCCTATCCAGCCTCCTTTAATTCTAGTTTTAGTCCCACTCTGACTCCATCAGTCCACACAAAAGACCTACATTTACAGATTTACTAGCTCGAGGGTCACAGTGAGAACCATCTAAAAGGTTCGCTGTGTTTCCTCTTCTTCCACAAAGTTTTCAAAAGGACATCATTAGATCGTTCACAGAGAAACATTTTAAGTGATTAAACCCCCACTTGCCTTTATTTTTTAACAAATGAACCAACTGATGACTACGTTGTGCTTAATTTGCCATTGAACTTCACACTGAGCCATCCCTCCTCCATCTTTTTAGTCCAGGATCAGGAGGGGAGGACTGTGGCCCAGGTGAGGAATGTGACACGAAGTTCAGAAGAGCGAGGGGCTGCTGCTGCCCGAGGACTGTTGTGTCGGGTGAGGTTGGGGGCTTACGGTAAAGGGTGTGTGGTGAGGACGTGAAGCTCCTCCCAACAGCGTCAGGCCTGAAGTGCTGATCTGCGGTCCCAGGCCCAGACGCCAGGGGGTGCTCTCCTGTAGACAACAGTCCAGATACAACTCCAGCCTGGACAGAGAGACGGACAGGGACAGACTGTGCCACAATCCGTCCCACAGAGGAGCAGCAGAAAACCTGTGAGACAAACCTGAATTTTACTGTCACATACAGCAAACATGGCCAGTGACTTAGTGTTTCAGATACTGAGTAACTACAGTAACACCAGGCTGAAAAAAAGTGTTTTCATTATGTCATCTGTGGTTGTGTGAGCGTATATGTGTGTGTGTGTGTGTGTGTGTGTGTGTGTGTGTGTGTGTGTGTGTGTGTGTGTGTGTGTGTGTGTGTGTGTATTCTCACTCATAGTGTTGTTCCCAGGAACCGACCACGGTGAAGAGTCTTGGCCCGACCTTCAGCTGAAGAAGCTCCTCCCCTTCCTGCCCTAACATAACCAATAGCGGCGTCTCCTCTGACCACCGTTGACCCAGACGCAGACGCATCAGCACACTCAGCTCATCTGGAAAACTGTCATGTAAACGTTATAGCACATTCACAAATAAAAGTACACATACTGAACACTCTCCCATACACACTCACACACATGCACATTTTTACTGGATCATTCACTGGACAGCTGGGAGAGGAGAATACAGGACAGTATAGATTTTAAACCCACAGTTGTGATGTCACAGAGAGACTTTGCTCACAGAGAGCCACTTCACAAGCGAATGTAAACTGTATCACAAAGCTGACAGATTCAGACGACATTAGTACCCTAATGTGTGTAAACAGTCAAGGTCAAGTTTAACACCAAAGCCTTCAGCTAAATCCTGTCAACCTACACATCATGGAAAGAAAACCCACCCTAGATAAACAAGCTCACTGCAGTCACGTGTGACCTTGTCAGCTCCTCTCTAAAAATGAAAAATCACCTTTTGTAGTAAAAGATAATGATTTACAGTACAAACTTAGAGTTAGTGTGTAAATGGGAAATATTTTACAAATTGTGTTTGATTTTTAACTTATTACTTGAATTAGTATCATGAATACATCGAGGGACAACGTACAATGAATAACAATATTGACATATAGTCTTGATAGAAACTTCTTATACAATCTTGTTGCTGCTAAGACTGCAGTCTTAGTGAACACATTTTTTTCATTGTATTGAAGAAGAAAGTGACTACTTGTCATGTTAACATAAAAACATTGACTACATATTTTTACAACCATTTTTTTCAGTTCATTCAACCATCAAATTATATGCTAAGTGCACAATGTATGTGTTGTCATTTGGCCTTGAACTAATTTGGCTGTATGGGCTTTACACATTTTAGTGCAGTTAACTAAAAAATCAAAAATTGCTGACTTAACTTAAAAAAATAATGTCAAGCTCACAAGGGATGAGTGTTTGTGTCAAGTAAAGTTTTTATGTAATTTTGACAGTCCTGAACATTTGTGTAGACTTTATTTTATGTCATGGATGGATTGAGGTTTACAGTATGGTGAGGTAAGATTAGTAGTATGTAAGCAAGGCATTATTAGTATAGTAGCAGACGAGTATAGTTTGGTGGGCCAGAGATGACTTCCTGTTGAGACCTTTAGTTGTCTTGTGGCTGTGACTCAATGAAACCAAACCCTATTTACTAACTGAGAAGTAATTCAGTAGGGTTTTACATTAGCTCCTGTGTTGAGCCTAATCGGTGATACTTACAGAGGGCCGAATACTGAAGCTGTTGGTAGGGACAGAGTGGCATATTGTCCGATCTGGTACGCTGGACGTCCTCGGTCATCTTCTGTTGTTGACACATTGTAATGAGCAGCTGACTGCATGTCCAACAGCTGTAATAGATCCACTTCTGTAAACACAAGACACAAAAATTATTGATTATTAATGCACTATCTGACACTAACTGACTAACTGATTGCTGGAATTCTGCACTGCATTGTTAAAGAAAATAAAAATGTCAATTAAAACATTAGTTGACTAAGCAGTAAATAAATTTGATATACAGAAAACCGCTTACTAAAACTGTCTGTGGAGAATGTAGAAGTTTAGTGGATACTTTACACTCTCATATGGACAAATCACAACATGATTCAAGGTTTTTCCACATGGTTTATTCACTTTACTAGATCACTGCAGTAATAAAAACAAAATACAGCACTTTTGAATGACCTCAGAAATGACATTTAGTTATTAAGTAAACATAACATTTCTGACTCCTCGTTCACTCTGCAGAATACTGGAAATTGACGTTTTTGACTACAGTGGATGAGTAATGCTCTCAGTAACAACTTGTTCCTTTGAGGCACAATTTATTGTCAGAGTTGCTCAAAATGTTTCTTTGTTTATCACCGCTTTCAGACTGCATGCTGTGGAAATACTGCATTCACACACAAATAAACATTTTTTTCCACAGAGCCATCAGAAATGGACCTAATCCTAAATTTGCTTACCTTTCACTCCTGCAGGTGTCACATTTCCTCTGTCTCTCCCATGATCCTTTGCTTCAGGATGGAGATAACACTGCTGTGGTGTGCTCACTTCCAGAGGCAGTCCGTCTGCATGTTGCACTGTAATCAAATAGGCTTGAACCCAGAGCACTGAGAGCAAAGATGAGCTCGGCATCATGTCCTCAGTAGACTGCGGAGAAAGAACATCTCAGCTGCCGGTACACATGGTGGACCAGAGGGCCGGGCCTAACTGGCATCTCTGTCTTCTCACAAACACACTCGGCTCATGTTCTGATCTCTCAACAGCAAACTAGATATCTCACCTACGTCTCTGCTGTTTCCACGTCTCTGAAACCTTTGCACCTGGTTATTTTGGGAATATGTGAGCATACACACAGAAACACGCAAAAACACACGTTCCCGGAGGAATCAGTGGGTTCAGTGAAAACCATAAAATATCACAGTATCACAACATTCTGTGCATATGAAGCATCAACTGGTTATTCATCCAATCATGGATTAATGGCTTCCTGACTGCATTACATTACATTCATCTGACACTTTTGTTTCCAAGTGTGTAACTGCATTCAAACTCAAAAGGATTTTATCTTTTATTGATAGCTTTTAAATACATTTTTTTTTATTTTTTTTATGTGTGTCGAGTTGGAAGGATGTTTGCAGACCGTACAAATGTTGATATCCAATTTCTAAAGGCCATTATAACCTTACGATTCTTAGTTTCAGGCGATTAAACACTAAAGAAAACATACTTATTAATATTATATTCCATTTCTGCCAATAGATCCCTCTAAATGCTACACACTGTTTCTTTAAAAATGGCTATTGCCAAGTATACAGTAGTTAAATTCTGGTGGCCCAGGAGGAGTTCAAGGGTAGATGCCCTTATGTCCTATCATCTCTATTGTCAAATCTCTAATAAAAGAAAACAATTCTCCCAAAATATTTAGAAAGAAACATATATATCCATATATAGTTAAATTATTTAGTATTTAAAGGTCGTAATATCAGCCAGTACAGAAAAGACAAGTGATCTCTCTTTTAATGGTCCTTTGAACAGATACTGTATGTAAACACTTCTTTTGTTAAAGTCATAGACAGGCATCATGATTCAAATAAAATATAAACGGTGCAATAAATTAAACATGGATTTATTTTGTACAGTTTATACTACATATTTACCAGAAAGCTTCTCTTATCTATGAAATCCAGGCTTTATGGGGAACTCTTTGGGCGAGCTTCCCCAGGCACAGATTAGGTTGTTCTGTACAGAGACGGACATCGAGGTTCAGTCCTAGGCTGCTTTGTAAGCACGGTCCTATAAACTACAGGCCGAAGCCTGAACCTAACCTGTATACTGTGTGAGTGTCGAGCCTCGTAGTCGGCACACTTCAGAGGAGGTTTCTCTGCTAAAATACAGTCCAGGACTTCCTGTTTGGGACTCCAGCAGGGGAGTGAGACCTCGTCTGGCCTGTGGATCCTCAGTCCAGATAAGTCCTGTGTTCACATTTCAGAAACATGTCAAACTCAACATATTACAGTAACACAACAGCACATGATATAAATATACATCTTATTTAAGGGGAACAATAAATGGTGGAATTTTTAAAGATGTCGACAGTGGACTGAAAAAGCATGAACATTTCTCTGCGTGCTGTTTCATCATTACTCTGTTGATGAAGTGGTTTTAAATCACATTTAATATCATGGACACATTAAAATAAGAACAATCAGGCGGCTCTAAGACACATCTCTCTCTCTCTCTCTCACATCTCTCATCATGCATATGGAAATAACTATCACTCTGGAGCACAGAAAATACCGTTAATGTTCGTTTCTACTGACCAAAACATCCGCTCCAATGTGACGGAAACAAAGTGGCAGTTAACATGTAGACAAACCGTACTGTGCCTGTGATTCCTCTTTTGTAAAAGCATCCATGTTGCATCACGTGTATAAAAGGACATCAACTTCTTATCGTCACATGAAAGAAGGCAACACATCCTGAAGAAGACACGTCCCTGGCTCTGTGTACCGGAAGAAAATGGCTTTAGTCACCTCTCTGACGAGACATCGACTGGTTATCCAGCACAGAAACGTGAAGAATGAACATCCAATCGTTTACGCAGGCTCTCCGTCCTGCAGATGGTTGTACATCAGGCCAAAGCCGTTATAGTCCACGGACAGAGCAGATGCAGACCGTTGTCCTTGAGATGGTCTCGTCATGTTGATATCACGCTGACTGACCTTCAAGAGACACTTTTAGTCCTTCAGATTTTCACACGTCTTCACTTTGGGTCCATAATTTCAGAAGATCTCAGAAGGTAATATATTACAAATTCAATGGTCCAGTATCCTGAGACAAAACATCTCTCATTCTGTAATGTGTCCAACATCTTTAGCATCTTTTTCACCCCACGGAACCGACGTAAACCTGCACTGTGCTGCTCCAGTTGAATGTCATCATTTTTCACATAATAAGTTTACTAGAAGTTTTGCTCACTTTACGGTCTGGAACATGACTTCCTGTATTGACTATCTATTGATCAGTGACTGTATAATGCCCATGAACCCTGTGGATGCTCTTGTTGTAAACAGGAACTGCGTTGAAGTCTAAGTCTGACTGAACCGACCCATCTGTTTCATTGCTATTCTTACAACTACGCACAGTCAAAGACTCACAACAATCCTCTCAAATGACCTGAACATGAGAACTAAAAGCTAAAATACATTCATCGTATTACATTTTTACATGCTACCTCTATGTTCACCTGCACAAAACGCACTTAGATCAGTTCCTCAGATTCAAAGAGAGACACCTTGGATCGACGACTCACCGTATTTTGTTCATAATAACAATCAAAACACTAACTTGTGTGGGAAGGCTTGGCAACGCTCGGGTTTGCCTGCAGTGATCTACTTATAGTCCAGTCAGTATCTGCTTTTCTCTTGATTTGGCAACTTTTCTCTATTGAGAGCACACACACACACACATAAACACACACCCCGTGTCCACACACACACAGCCTCCCTCCAGCTACAACAAACACACACACACACACGAACACGTTGCAGACAGACACCCAGGTATCCAGATAAATAGCAGTGGAGTTCAGTCCTGCCTGTTATGCTACTGCTACTGAGAATACAAGTTCTCAGAGCCACAGAGGAGCTAAAGCCTCGTGGTGCCACGTGGAGCTTCTCCTGTGTCCTCTTCTTCTCTGTTTTTTTTAGCAGCGGTCGTCCTCGTCTGTGTCGCTTAGCAGCTCGCTGGCTCCCGCCGGACTCGCTTGGCCCAAGTGCTTCCGGAAATGCCCGTTAGGAACCTGCCAGGAGTGTCTGAGCTGAGGAGCGGAGCTTATGGCGTTGGCCCGTCCCAGGCTGGTTGCCATGGCGGTCTCAAAGGTCAGGGTCTCCTGCCCGTCGCCTGCCTCTCCGCCGCTGACGTCCTCGTGGAACGGGAGGTAGGGCTCTGAGATGTAGCGGTGAGGAGAAGGGTTGCTCGGTCCTGAGACCTGACCCCCGGACGACCCCTGACCTGCAGTTAGGGGGCCGCCCTCCTTGTCAGCCCTCCACGAGGTCTCCGTGGAAACACCAGCGGCGTCCTGAGGCTGGGTCTGTCCCTCAGAGGAGGCTGCTGGTGTGGGAGAGGTGTTGGCTTGGCAGACCAGAGGGGAGTAGGAGATGTACGGCCGCGGGCGAGAGGGCGTCTGCGGCAGCTGGCGCCGATTACGAGGTGTGCCGGACTCTGAGGCTGAGTTGGCGGGGCTGCCTGATGTGTTCACCTGCAAACAACACAAGCACAACAGTGAGGACTGTTAAACACTCCTTCTGCTACAGTTTCAGCTGTTATCCTCCTTCTGCAGGAGAAACAGAGTGATGCTGGTTTTCTTCCAGTTGATTCACTGGATTTACTTCCAATCACAGGAACAAAACAGTCCCTTGTTTCATTAGTGCGATACAAACCAGCACGACTTACCGACGGTTTACCCTGATGTACTCCTACCTCTCTCTGCGAGGTCTGTGCGCGTCCTTCGCTAGGTGAACGGGACCGTCTCCTCTCACGGGATGGGTCGCGGCTGCGCTCCTCAGAGTTGCAGCGGGACACGTCAGGAGACAGTAGATGGCGCCGTTCCTTAGATCGCCCTCGCTCATGACTGCTTGTTTCCCTGTGGTTGATTCTAGGACCTAAAGCTTTTAAGGAAATAAAACCACCTCAGTTTTAGTGAAAAAAAAAAACATCTTTATGGATATCCCAGTGTAAAACATATCCTACTACATCCAAATTATCCAGTTTAAGGGCCCAATACATATTTTTTTCACCATATAAATTACAGGTAGAATGATATAATTGAAGGAAATTTTAGGAGTTACACTCCTAAAATTTTAGGAGTTACACTCCTAAAATTTTGGCAATATTAGTTCAAATACTTAGGAATTTATTAATTGGTCAAAGTTTAATTCAACATACTAGTACATTGGTATACTATTGGTCCATCTCAATGCCCTACTTAAACACATAAAACACTTGACATCGCTCACCCGTTTCTGTTTCATTTAGTGAATGAAAATGTGCACTTCAGGAGCCATGACATGAAAGCCAAAAATCCAATTTCCTTAAATAATACTGTTTCATTTTTGTTGAAACAGTAACACCTCACGGTTGTATGCCCCCGCCAATATGTCAAGTTGCAGTTTACATCCATGTTTGTCCAAACTGTCATCACTTCATCATTTTATCCTATTAGACATTTGTGTGAAATTGTCTTAAGTTAACATATGAAATCTTGAGTTATGTGAGGTCTCAGTGACCTTGACCTTGGGCCACCAAAATCTAATCAGTTCATCCTTGAGTTCAAGTCGACGTTGGTGGCTGTTGCCGGCGTGGAGGCACAATAAAACTCAATATTCAGTAATGAGGAACCAAGGACTCAATCCTTGTAGACATTGCAGTTAAAATCTGTGGATTCTGACATTGAAGTGAACTGAATTCATGCACAGTAGCTTAAGGGTTGCAGCAGATACTGTCCATGTATTTTGCCCATTTTACTTCTATGACGTCTAAACATTGCTATGAATGTGTATCAGACTATAGGAGGTGCGGGTGTAATGCGATGTGTGTTCGGTGACCTCTGTAGCTCCTCTGGCGAGGCCTGTACGTGCCGTCAGGGCTGATTCTCTCCAGAGAGTGCTGCTCCTGCCAGAGGCCGTTCACACACTGGTCTCCGATGGTGGAGAAGGAACGCTTCATCAGCTTACTGTCTGCTGACATCCCAGGCTACAGACACATCCAACAAACCAGAGGAGGAATCACTTAAGTAACTGTGAATGACACCTAATCAGCAAACATACTCTCTCTCTTAACCAAACACACACATGCATACAGGCATATATACTGTACATCACATTATGTGCTGAGCAAACTCTACAAACTTAATTAATTCATTTCAATTATTTATTGATTTAAAGCACTTTCTAATACAGGATTTGTTAGGTACTGAATATAGGTTTGAATGAAGGTTATTACTCTTTATTACCGGTGGATCAACAGCCAGTCTGGGCATGGAGGACGCTCTGATGGACGCTGTCCGCTGAGGTGATTTAATAACTGTTGCGTCCTGCCTGGCCTGCTGCATCACTTGGTTGTACTCCACCACATCTGGCACCTACACAAATACCACAGAAGAAGAAGGCTGGTTGGTTCTCATGTATTTCTCCTTACTGAGTCTCTATAATGATGCTCTGATAACGGTTTAACAACTAAGTTAAGTGACAAACAATGTGTCCCAGTACAGATGCTGCATGTAGTTCTTGTGTTCCGTTGAATTATATTATTTTGTTATTCTCAAGAGGGTATAAGAGGGTGGCTATTGCCATTCTGGTTGACCAGATTCAGTAGTTGCTAGCAATGATTATGCAGCTTTCTCAATACTACATGTAGGTGATTACCAGTGTGTGTAAATGATGGTGGTGGTGATGTGGGTGAAGGTAGGGATGGTAGGGTGAGCGGTAGTCGTCGTCATCCTCCTCCTCCTTCTCCCCCTCTCCGGAGCGGGACAGCGGCTGCAGGAACATCTCTTGAGGAGAGATGGGGCTGAGGGCCACAAAACCTCCTCTGGTGCTGAAGGAGCACAAACACACACAGACTACAGTATATAACTGCATACACGTGTCAATTATTGTTGATGATGATAAAGGCAACTGAAAAGTCAGTGACCAGATCTACAGAAAACAAGATTTTTCTATTCCTACCACCATAAATAACCACAAACCAACATAAATAAGTGTGTGAGTTGAATATTTACAGAGCAGATCCGGCACTGTGCCTGAGGAATGAAAGGGATTTGGCGTTGCATAGGATTTCTTGAGGCAGAGAGGAGGCATCCATACGCTGGAACATAGGAGCATGTTTCTATAGGGAGAGAAAAACACACACAGGGGGAGATGGGAAATTAAAACAGGCGACAAATACACTTCTATAATTACCACATGGACATGGATCAATTTAAAACGGACTGGGTTTTAGTACACACAAATCTCAGGCTACATTTTGAACCAAACAGGGAAACCATACAAAATTGAATTGCCCAAGATGAAAAGAGCAGAATTATGCAATTGAAACTGCTGCACATCAGTGGCTGCTGGGTGCTTCGTGGGAATACATTTAATCCAAAGTGTGTCATACAGTTTTTTGTCAAAACTCTACACACAAAAAACAAAAACATATACACAAAATATCTTCCACTCACAACACTTCATTCAAAACTATATAAACATGCCAACTGCACACTGATGTGCTGCTCAGTATAAAACACTTTTACCTCGGGTCTGGAGTCAAGCATTAGACTGTATTACACTCCTGGTTTATTCATCAACCATTTCTTTTAATTTTGCTTAATGAAGTTTGACAAAAACACGTAAATTGATTTACCTCTAGTGTCGTAAGACAGACGTTCAAATAAGCAGTATAAACATCAAATAGAAACCCACATTTGGCGTCGTCAACGTAACGTGACATGTCGCCGCAAAGTGCTGTCCCATTCATATTTATACCATTTCAAGCCCTTGCAGCCTCTCTCACTCCATCACTCCAACCATTTACCAGGTGACGTCAGTCAAGTCCCCGAGGGTTCAGGGCTGAAGGCCTTAGGGGGGACGTTGGGATTGGGCCTAAGTGATCTAATTGGTTACAGGTGTTTTCACAGGGGCATTCTGGGTGCAGGTGATTGAGAGTGTAGGTATTTCAATGGCAGCGTTTAGCAAACAACACACACAGGCTTTCAGTTTTGAATGATGTGTGTAATGAAGATAACCATATGTAGTTATTAGTGTGTGTGTGTGTGTGTGTGTCTTAGAATTTAAAACTTAATGTCAAGCAGACAATGTGCTCATGGTTTAGCATACCCGGTCAATAGATACATAGATATATTAGTTAGTGGTCAATAAAAGTACCTGTTCCTCCAGTTGCTGTCGGAGCTTCTTGGCCTTGCTCTGCTTGTAGTAGTCCATGATCATCATGGCAGCATAGATCTTCCCAATGGTCATGTCACTGGCTGAAAGGGGAGAAACCATCAGACCACAGACATGACCCTTCAAATGAAATACCATTTACTACTACAACAACAAAAATATATATCTTTCTTTTCATTGTTATATGAATTATTGTACTGTTAGGCTGATGTCACCTTTGTGAATGGGAACCAGCAGGTCCAACGTCTTCTGAGAGAGATGCGGCCAGATGACACCGATCTCCTTCTGCAGGTCCAGGTCCATCTGATTTCTATCCTCCCCTCCTGGAGATTAAAAAAACATTAAGTGTGATTTGATGAGTTTGACATCACAGTGACTGTGTGTCTGTAAGTGTTTTGATATCCGGTCTGACCTCTGGCTATCTTGACCTCCAGGGCGGTGCGGATGAGGGCCATGAGGGTGGAGGTGAAGTGGACAGACATGTCGTCGTCCACAGGCATGTTCATCAGGACGAGTCTCTGATGGCAGCAGAGAGAACGTCATAGTCAGACACAACCAGCACACCAACAAACAATTATACAACATGTCAAAATGGAAAAAGTGGAAACCAAGAGTAGCTGTGGTGGATCATCATGTTTTTAAGTCCTCTTATCTTGAGATAATAGTGGTACTTATTTTTCAAAGCCTGCTATCCCAAGATGACGAATCATTTCGCTGACAGACAGTTTAGATTTGACATTATCAAGGTCGGACACAGACAGGAATGACATTGTGTTCATTTATCATAAACAACATTTAAAGTTTCAGCTCAAAGGAAAAAAACCCAGCTGGAACATTATAAATGAGTTTGCCTACTCTGTCACAGAGATAATTAGGTAATCAAATTGTGATTTCAGGGCAACTGGCTTGAAAAAGATGATAAGCAACCACGGCCTTTCTGGGCATTAATACAAAAGAAAACGTTTCCACTTAAATCATAATTTCATATAGCATAGTTTACTTTGTTTAAAGGGGACCTATCATGCTCATTTTCAGGTTCATACTTGTATGTTGGGTTTCTACTAGAACTTGTTTACATGCTTTAATGTTCAAAAAACACATTGTTTTCTCATACTGTGTGTCTGAATATACCTTTATTCACCCTCTATCTGAAACGCTCCGTTTTAGCGCACTGTCTCTTTAAGACCCTCTCCTGAAAAAGCCCAGTCTGCTCTGATTGGCTTGAGAGAAAAATATGGTGCACCTTTGCAAAGGTAGTTCTCAAGCCGTGGGTGATTTATTCTAACGAGCCTGCATGTGACATAGGAGCCAAATCTGAATGGCTTGTTGAATCACATGTTTTCTGATCTAGGCAGCCCACATACATCTGACTGGGTTGTCTTATTTCACAGTTTGTGGGTTGGTAGGCACTCCAGATACCCAAATGTATGTGCAAGAGTACTGAAAAAGTGAGTTTTTCATGATATGTCCCCTCTAAATGAAGTTAACTTGAAATTAGACTATATTGAAAGATACAGAATGATGGAGAGGACAACCTGGTAATTAATGGATGATCACAAGGAAACTGTTTTGACGTGTTACTGTATGTAAAGATCGAGGAGTAGTGAGAAAGAAGGTTTTTTGGGGATCTCGAAATAACAAATTTGCAATCTCAACAAAACAATCTGAGGTCACAAAGTAAATACAATGCAATGCCCTCTCCTGTCCTTCTGTAAATGGAGGTCTAAACAGTGTGTGCTGTTTATCTAGTTTTAAATAAGAAGATAAAACTTATACAACACACACCGCTGTAAGAGTACAACGTTCATCTGCGATGGAGCATGCTGGGAGGCTCACAAACACACATACACACATACAGTGCATTTCATATTACACACAGATATAACAATGGGCTGTGGCAGGAGGCACATGCAGACAGGTAAATGTAAGAAACAGAGAAGTAAGAAAGACATGAGAACATTTGACAGCAGACTTCTACACAATGACAAGATTTAGCATGTAGATGTTTGACAAATTTCTGATTAAAGGTATTGTTTGGGTGTTTTGAAGCGGGGTTGTATGAGGTGCTTATCCATAGTCAGTGTATTACGTACAGTAGATGACGGTCGGCAGGCCCCCAGCTTGGAGAAACAGATAGGAGTTAACACATGGAAGCAAAGCAATGTACTGCTGTGGACAGGGCTGGCAGCAAAACTTATTTTAGCCACCTAAAAGAAATGCCCACCTAAAAAAATCAACATCAGTTTAAGTGTACGCTATATTTAGAATATTTTCACCGTTTTACCTTGCCAGACAGACAGACAGCCCTTTCTGACAGGGAACGGATGTCGTTGTATCCATTTATGCTCTCGCCAAAGTCACCAGACTCCATTGAAAAAACCTGTAATTTTACCTTGCAGAAAACCGAATACCTGCCACAATCAGTTTGTTTGTTTGTGTTATTGTGTTATTTCTGAACTAACCAACGTCACAAAATAACACAAAGTAACCAAAAATTACGTTTTTTTTTCAATGGATTCTGGTGGCTTTGGCGAGAGCATAGATGACGGCCTCAGTTCCCCATCAGTAACATAGACTATATACTGTAGCTGTCTCACGGCAAGGTAAACTGGCAAAAATATTCTTAATATAGCGTACACTTAAACTGATATTGATTTTTTTAGGTGAGAATTTCTTTTAGGTGGCTAAAATATGTTTTGCTGCCGGCCTTGCTCCCGTCCAGTAACTCCTGTCTGCTTCTCCAAACTGGGGTCGCGCCGACCGTCCTCTACTGTAGGTAATACACTGACTATGGATAAATACTTCATACAACCCCACTTCAAAACACACAAACTATCCCTTTAATATTTTTAACTGGTTTAATAAATAAACTCCACCAAGACTCTTTCATCAGATAACAGCAAACAGATAATGACGTCTTATTTTTTCTGCCAAGGTGCAAAGCAAAACAGGCCAATCATTACTGTAGCGCCGATCGTCTGCCAATGACAAAACAGTTGAACTGCGACAAGCAATATATAACCAACAGAAAAATATGCCTTGCTTTTCCAACGTGTGACACACAAAATGAGTGTTTACAGTGCCCGTCCTTGTTGATTAAAACATGAAGGCGGTGCCTCTTAGGCTCTAGTGTTCAGTCTACCTTATATGCCACCTTGGAGGGGCATTTCTTGCCCAGGCCTAGAGGTGGCGACATGTTGGTCAACATCTCATACATGTCAGTGTAATGGATGCGACCACTGGGGGCGCCAGGTAGCCATGAAGATGGGGATGGGAAAGAGAGGAAAAAAGAGGGAGGGAGAAAAAGGAGGGGAAGGAAGGGAGAGGGATGATGTTTGAGGAGAAATTGAATAACGGTGGAGGAGTCGGAGAGTGCGTTCCCAAGGGATGGAGGGGGAAAAGAGCACAGGAGGGGGTGGAGGGTAAAAGAGAGGAACAATACAAGAGAAAGGATTATTCCAACGAGGCATCACACAGGAGTAGGGAGTAAAGTAGGAGAAAATAAAACAGGCTGTATTCTTTCTATGCTGCCATCAGGGCATAGAAATCTGGGAAAAGCAGAAAACAGGATGAGCAAAGGAATGACAGCCTCACTGGATCTGGTACAAATATCAAATACTTACGTTGTGTGCGTGTGTGAGAGAGAACTAAACACATCTTTAAAACCAGATCCAAAAGGTAGAAAGAGACAGACTTCCCCCAAATTGCTCTATAGCTGCATAAAAAGTGCCTTATGCATGCTCACTTATAACCTGAATGAGGGATGTGCTGTGCCTTAGTACCCCGAGACTCGAGTGTCGTCATTCTTTGACCTGACTAACACACCCCTAAAGGTCAAGCAGGGCGGTGACAGCTGGTGAAGGGAAGGAAAGGAGGGATAGGAGGAGGTCAGGAAGGATCCCACACGAAAGAGGCAGAGGGTGGGGGGGGGGGTTTGTTGATATGGGGGAACCAAACCTTGCATGCCACCCTGTGCGGGCAGTTCTTTCCAAAGCCCAGGGGAGGTGAGATAGTGCGTACAACTTTGTACATCTCCTTATAGTGGAGCCTACCACTGGAAAGAACATACATGTCTTTAGTTGTGCGTCATTACAGCCTTGTAGTGTAGTGTAGGGTGAATGAAGGCTCAGTCCTCTTGTCATCACAAGAGCAGTTTTACGACATTTTAACAGCATTAAATCAAAAAAAAATTAAAAATCTGTAATGTGACACATGCATCAATATTTTACATGAGCAAACCTGCTAGACAGACACTCCAAAATTGCTTTTATACAGTGTCAATTGTTGTGACGTTAGATGTTGATTAAGAAGAGTACCGCTTAGGCTGCAATCACACCAAATCAGGCGTTGCGGCGCTTAGCGCAGGGTTGTGCGGCGGTGTGGGAGTGTCACTTAAATGGCCCATTTGAGTGACACTCATTTGATTTGAATGGCCCGTTGATCCCCATTTACGTGATTGGCCACCGCAGCGTGACGTCGGGTTGCGTTTCTCCAATAGTTAATTCTGTTTCAACTTTTTCGCCACAGGCCTCCTCTCCATGCATCCGCAGTGGGAGGGACGCAAAGGAAAGACGCAAGTGAGGGTATGTCCCAGCCTCCATTCAATAGCCCTGTGTAGCCAGCGGCTATCCAGATAACGGATATCTGGGCAAAGACTTCCTTTTCCGCGCGCCGGTCATTGTTGACAGTCTGATTAGCAACTTGAGACGCGAGAATGGAGTTGAATAAATGCAGATACATTTAAAAAAAAAAAGCTAATAAAAAGCTAAATCATCGTCAGACGATAGCCGGTGGGTTTCGAGATTAAATTTCGGCCAATGCATTCCACCTGTTTTTACTCTCCACACGGACAGTTTACCTGCATTCAACCAAAGCCTGCTCATACGTGACTGGTCAATACTACTCGGACTAAATCAATAATTCGACAAAATCTTGTTATATTGCCTACAGATTATGCATTAATATGTGCACAGCAGCACTTCTGATGAAATGTTAGTGTAGCATAAAGACAGAGATACTGACCAGGCGGCGCGGTCATACTCCCCCCAGATCCGGACAAACTCATCCAGGTGGTGAGGACCCAAGATGGACGAATCTCTTGTCAGATACTCAAAGTTATCCATGATCACAGCCACAAACAGGTTCAGCATCTGGACAGTAGAAGGAGAAGGAAAAGCCATGACATTTAATTACATTTTTATAAGCTGCCCATCATAAGAAAAACAACCTGGTTAAAGCATTAAAAGAGGTATCGTTATTGTTATTTAGAGGAATCATTCACTCTCCAGTTTTACCAGGAAGGAGCTGAAGAAGATGAACGAGACGAAGTAGAAATAGGCGAAGTCGGAGCCACAGCCCCCCTCGTGGTCGGACGTCGGTACTGCTTGGGAAAGCGAGGTGTCCGTCTCACACTTCTTTCCCCCCAGACATGACAACATGATCTCCTGCCATGACTCCCCTGTGGCACTCCTGGACACACACACATTACACAACACCACCAGGAGGAGGAGGGGTCGGTTAGAACTCGAGCAGTCAGCTCACAGTTTATTCACAGTTACGTTTGCCATCTGGAAAATGCCATCAAAGCATCGAGACTCGAGACAGATTTTAGATGCTCCAAATGTGAGACCTAGTTGTGTAATGCATACATTTACAGTATATTCAGTATACAATAGTGCTTAAATGTTAATGTCAATGCTTTAGTTGCTTTTTTATTCTAGTTTTACTGCAAGTGTAATGCATCTGGCAAGTTATTGTGTAATTTCACAAGGGATATGATCGTTATCGTGTTTAAATGTACATATCTTTTCTTCACGGCTTATGAGAACAAACTTGAACTTCAAAATGGAAAAATAAACACAATATCAACACTCAACACTTTGGTCTGGATACCCATTTCATTATTTGACCCACGCTGCTTTGTAAAACTCTCAAAGTGCCTGCAAAGCTATTTGCTAAGGAGGTAAGTGGTACATTGCAGCATCTATCACCCTTTGACACTGAGTAGCCCCTTGGGTACTTAGAAAGCGAAGCCTAACTACCGTAACCTAGCAACATTATTGAGACTCCATTAAGGAAATGTGTTATTTAGCGAACCAAGTGTAGCAAATCATGTGTCGTTTGGATCACCGCTGGATCTCAATTTAACGGAGACACAAAGACTAACTACACTGGAGAGCTGACGCGAAGCAACTGGATTTAGCACAGTGTTAAGTTTCAGACTGTATCACGGAATAGCTCCCACCATTGTTGATCTGAAACAAACAACATAAAGTCCCAAAGATACCCGAAGAACAGGACTGAAGGTCTCAAGGTGTCCTACCTGAACAGCAGCATCAGAGCACCAGAGAAGGACTTGAAGTTGTTGTGCTGCGTAATGTGAGTCTCCTCATCCAGCTTAATGTTCCCAAATACCTGATTCACACAGATACACACACAAAATCCATAACGGTGACAGTGTTTATGTCAGGCCCTTCCTATTTTGCATAGTGTGCATATATTTCACCATGAAACAAATGTACTTTGGTGCTGTGGGACGCTGCATAAAAATGTAGTATATTAAACCCCATCTCTGACCTGCATGCCGATGATGGCGTAGATGAAGAAGAGCATGGCGATGAGGAGGCAGACGTAAGGCAAAGCCTTGAAGGACTGGACGAAGGTCCACAGAAGAATCCGGATGGTGTAGCCTTGTCGGAGCAGTTTGATCAGACGAGCCGCTCGGAACAGCTTCAAGAAACTCATGTTGAACGTATCAACAAACTGGCGTAAGGACACAGGGGAGGGGAGGGAAACTGTTGTTTACTGGCGGTGCTGAGGGGATGTCACACAGGAATACGGTATTAATGTTTACATAAATACTTAAAATTGAGGGAAAACTGTACAGAGAAGAAAAGAAAGCTACGCTCTTTCACTGTCAGAGTCTGTTGATACTTAAAGGGATAGTTTGGGTGTTTTGAAGTGGGGTTGTATGAGGTACTTATCCATAGTCGGTGTATTACCTACAGTAGATGACGGTCAGCACGCCCCCAGCTTGGAGAAACCTACAGGAGTTACCGCACGGAACCAAACCAATGTACTACTGTGGACGGGGCCGCACCAAAGTTTATTTTAGCCACCTAAAAAACTCAATATCAGTTTAAGTGTACGCTATTTAGAATATTTTGGCCGGTTTACCTTGCCGTGAGAGAGCTATACAGTCTATGTTTCCGACGGGGAACTGAAGCCGTTATCTATGCTCTCGCCAACCAGACTTTTTTGAAAAAAACAGTAATTTGACCTCACTTTTGTGTGCTACTGTGTGACTTGGTGAATCCAAACTAACCAAAGACACACAATAACACAAACAAACTAACTGATCGAGGCAGCTGTCGACCTGCAACTCTCTGTTCTGTAAAATAAAATAACAGTTTTATTCAATGGAGTCTGGTGGCTTTGACGAGAGCATACTGTAGATGGTTACAACGGATTCAGTTCCCTATCGGAAAGGGCTGTCTGACAGCAAGGTGAAGAAAAAAATATTCTAAATATAGCGTACACTTAAACTGATTTTTTTAGGTGGGCCTTTCTTTTAGGTGGCTAAAACACATTTTGCTGCCGGCCCCGTCCACAGCAGTACATTGCTTTGCTTCCGTGCCGGTAACTCCTGTCTGCTTCTCCAAACTGAGGGCGTGTCGACCGTCATCTACTGTAGGTAATACACTGACTATGGATAAATACCTCATACAATCCCACTTCAAAACACCCGAACTATCCCTTTAATCATGTTTTTCTTATTACCTGCAAGTCTACCACGATCTCTGTGATGCTGCCCAAAACAGTGATGAAGTCAAAAATGTTCCACGTGTCTCGAAAGTAGTTCTGTAGAAACAGGAAAGATGCTTTGAGCCATTTCTAAAGTGGGATCTTGAATTCACATTCAGGCTGCGTGTTGCTCTTTTCTCTCACCAGAAAGCCGAAGGCCATGATCTTGAGGACGCACTCAACAGAGAACAGAACAGTGAAAGCTGTATTCAGGTGCTTCAGTACGGCCTCGTATGCCGGCGGGGCAGAGTAATACTGAAAAGAGAAAGGCGGCAGGGGTTAAACTATAAGAAATCTGTGTTATGAGAAGGATTAAAAAAAAGTGGAATATTCCCTAACAGTTCACTGAACTTCAGCCTGCACCCTGCTGATCTACAGGTTGATGGAAGATTCCTCCAGACCCATAAATAGTGCCTCAGTCTCCGCACCTCTCATCTGTCGCACTATAAAAGGAGTCATTCCTCTAGGGGCGGCAGCCACAGTTAATGAGGTCATGCTAAATAGCAGCCCCTGGACATTGTAGATCAATATTTAATACAGGCTGAGTCACCCTGCGTCTGTCTGTCTGTCTGAGCAACCAGCACAGCCCAAGAAAAGGCCAGTTCAGGGAATAAATAGTGGCAAGAGAGAGAGGGGTGGAAAAAACTAAAACATCAGCAGAGTCAAATGAAAACATCACAGTGTGATGACGTGGTACCTAAAAAAGATCAGTTTCTACACATCCATGTTTCCAGTTAGGAGTGACACATCTTGGCTTATTTTAAAACCAAAGTGTTAACAGTCGCAAGTTCATGATAGAATATGTTGCTGGGAAGCAGCACAAGGTGTGTGGAAAATGGCACGTCATCTTTAGGAGTGAGAAGACAGATGCAGATGAAGATGATGGTACACAGTTGTTGTCCTCTCATTCTGGTCCTACGAAGATGTGCTGTTGGACTGCTTTGTCTTTGATTTTTCTTTCTTTCATCTCTTCATCATCCTCACCTTCATCATCAGTACGATGGTGTTGAGAGCGATCATGGCCAGAACGGTGTACTCAAAAGAGGGCGACACCACAAAGTGCCACAGACGGTACTGGAACGTGTGGCGGTTCTGGGGCATGTAACGGGTCAGGGGCTTGGCACCGATGGCAAAGTCTATGCACGCCCTCTGAAATACAGAGAACAGGAGAAGGAGGAAAGGAAGAAGAATGTCAAAAGTTGGGCTGTCAATCGATTAAAATATTTAATCGCGATTGATCGCATGATTGTCCATAGTTAATCGTTATCAATCGCAAATTAATCACACATTTTTTATCTGTTCAAAACGTACCTTAAAGGGATATTTGTCAAGTATTTAATACTCTTATCAACATGGGAGTGGGCAAATATGCTGCTTTATGCAAACATATGTATATATTTATTATTGGAAATCAATTAACAACACAAAACAATGACAAATATTTTCCAGAAACCCTCACAGGTACTGCATTTAGCATAAAAAATATACTCAAATCATAACATGGCAAACTCAAACAGTGTGTCAGTGTACTAACTTGACCATGACTTTCCCCCAACTGCGTGTGATCATGATAAAGTGGGCATGTCTGTAAAGAGGAGACTCGTGGGTACCCATAGAACCCATTTTCATTCACATATCTTGAGGTCAGAGGTCAAGCGACCCCTTTGAAAATGGCCATGACTGTTTTTCCTCACAGATATTTAGCGGAAGTTTAGAGCGTTATGTAGCCTCCTTCGCGACAAGCTAGTATGACATGGTTGGTACCAATGGATCAATCGATGTTTCCTACTTGAACATTTATGGATTTACAAAGACATTTTATCTACTTGGGCTTCACAGACTAGACTGTAAATCTATACTTTGCAAAAAGAGACAGAGAAAGGGAGACAGATAGTAAAGAAAAAGGTGTGACCAAATTAAGAGTGAAGAAATAAATTGCAAAAAGCTGATTAGACAGATTAGAAAGGAGCTTATGGGTCATTAAACACACAAGACAGACAGAGAGTGTGTTTGTCTGTAGTTCGCTCACCTCATTCTTTTCCAGGCTGCACTCCTCCATCATCTTATCCCCCTGTTCCTGGAAGGTGATGATGATGAGAGCCACGAAGATGTTGACGAAGAAGAAAGGAAAGACGACGAAGTAGATGACGTAGAAGATGGACATCTCCATCCTGTTGCCGTGGCTCGGACCTCTGTCCTCCTCCGTCACATCTACCGAGTGCTGCAGAACCCTGGAAGAGCAGAGACAGGGTGCTAACTAATGCTAACGCTAATGCTACTAAAAGCTAAAAGACTCTTGCACTTACAGCTACTTACAGCAGCTATTAGTTTTGGAAGAAACTGTTTGGAATTACATGTTCACTGGGGTGGGGATCAAATCAGAGGAGAATATCATCTTGATTTATTACCACAGCAGCAGTCAATTACTGAGGGCTGGAACAGTACAAACCCACGAGCACTGTCAGTGAAATATTGGCATAACCTTATTGCGAGATAATAAATGGCAAAATCTTTGTTAAGTTAATCACATCTATTATATTTCCTTCATCAAAGGTCAGATTTGACCATTACCAAAGATCAAGCCAGATGTTAAAAGGTTATAACGCTCATAAAAGCTAATGAGCCCTCTCAGAAAGGAAAATGATGTGTGGGAAAACTCCTGCTGAATTTCCTCAACCAGTCAGACACTCACTGGGGCCATCCCTCTCCAGTGGAAACAGTGAAGAGAGTGAGCAGAGCCCAGATGACGTTGTCGTAGTGAAACTCGTGTCTCTTCCATTCTCTTCTCTTCACCTCTTTCTTGTCCTTTGCGTAGTCAAGGTAGTAACCCCTGGAAGAGGAGGAGGAGAAAACGTAAGAATCATACACAATTTGAAAGGATTTTGAATCTTTTTCAAAGTCATTATTAACTTTAGCGTCTACTTTTATGAGGACATGGAGCCAAAAAAAAATTATTACTGACTGAATGAAGGAAGGAAGAAAAGAGGAATGAAAGACAGATGAACGGAAAAGAAAGAAAGGAATAATGAAAGAAGCGAATTAAGAAAAAATTATGTAATTAAGTGGGTCAGAGGGTATGTGGAAAGATCACAACATCTGAAGTAAATAAAGAATAACTAAGAAAGAAAGAAAGAAAGAAAGAAAGAAAGATGAATGCTGGAATAAAGGAAGGGAAAAGGAAGGAAGAGTATTACTGGCAGTCCTTCTCTGTGTCCTTCGAGCTGTCGGTGCAGTAGAAAAACTTCCCCTTGAAGAGCTGCACAGCGATGACGGCGAAGATGAACATGAAAAGCTTATAGACGATCAGGATGTTGAAGACGTTTTTCAGAGACGTCACCACACAGTCAAACACCGCCTGGAAGAGAGAGACGTGAGATGAAAAATACGTGGTGAGAACAGGGAATGGGGTCTGTGCAGGTGTGCAGATACCGCAGCAAGTGTGACATTTCATTGTCAGTATATTCTCTGATGCACATACCTATCTATTTAGTCACATTTATGGTATCATCCACACAGTAATGCAGCTGCAAGTAGGGACTGTTTTGCAAGCTTTTCGTGGTGCGTTTGAATCCATATGGTAACAATCTGAGACTCCAATCAGCTGAAAATACGAAAATCACGCTACACCCTACTTATTATGCCAGTATTTGCTTTTCGTTTTTATGACAACATAGCTTGTGAATGGAATGATTTGCAGCTTTTAATGTCTCAAATGTGGAAGTTTCACACCAGCACTGGAAGACGCCAAAAAAAAAAGGTGGTAATGTAAAGTGCTATATGTTAAAACATGTAAAACCATTACTGGTCCTTTAGGTTAACTTAATATTCTTCACTCCCTCTCCCAGTGAATAAGAAGAGATGTGTGTGATCTGCTATTTACAGCTCTGTGTGCATGGTATTAGTCGCAATCCCAGAATGAGTACCTGTTAGCACACTCAGACAGTCCTCCAGCTGCCTCTCAGGCTGCCTAATTCCCTGCCTTCACTTTTAACTCTCCCCTCTCCTCTCTTATTGTCTGCGTTTCCTTTGTGCTCTTTAGTTCTCCTGTCTGCAAATCATCATCTCAGTTTCCATTTTGTATTATTTATTTTTCACCTTTGTATGCATGAGCTTTTATGCTTTTGTATATCCTTCCCTCTCCTCCCTTGTTGTCTCCCCGTGGACAGACTACTTGTGATGTTTGTTTGACAACATGTCTTCATGTCTTCGATGCTCAGAGTTTGTCACCTCACGGTTTATCGCCTCATCTGTCTACTCGCTCTGTCTCTGCTCTCAGGTCGGCAGCACGCAGTTATAAGAGATTAAAAGAGGAAGGATCTTTAAGCTATGGGGTTATATGGCTATATTTCTATCTGTGTGTGAGTGTGACATTAAGATGAGAACAATTGCTAATATATTAAGGTTTATACATTATTAGAAAAATACAGATAGATAGATAGATAGATAGATAGTAACTTTATTGATCCCGAGGGAAATTCAACATGATTACAATAGAAAGGAAAAGGTTGAAAGATTGACGCAGTGGCAGACTCAGGCTGTCTGAGGAAAAACATAAAAAGGGCACCAGCTGCATGCAGTGAGGCTACTGCACGTAGAAAGGTTTCTAGCATGTAGAGTAGTCTACAGTATATGGCACCTCATCATGTTTTCTCCATTTTAAGGGCCCTCATTAGTGCGCTGCATCTCGTTTTCTCCACTGGAAGGGCACCCTAGAGGGTACTTTGCTATGCTTTATCTACCATAGGGGCATCCAAGAGGGCACTTTTGCTTTGTTTCTTTCGAACATGGAGGCACCAAGTGGGGCGGTTGCGGTCCACCGGTGCACTGATGTGTGTGCTATACTTGGAAGGCCAATTATGCAGTTCCAGGCTTGACATCTTGCCTACCATGAACCCAACATCTATGGACATCAGTCGCTTTTGTCTAAATGAAGCCAAGATGTATGTTTGGTCAAAATCGCACCCAATTTGTCTTTTCAACTTTTAACTTTTAAAAACTACACATACAGCTGCATATTAGACATATGGTGTCATCTCTTTGTCATTTTTAACATTTGGTCGAGTTTATATATTTTTTATTAATACGCTCATAATAACAGAAAATTGATATATATATAATATATAATATACAAATGATACCAGTACTGAAACACAACCAAGATATCAAAGACAGAGCATGTCTGACCTTGAGTTTAGGAAGTCTCTTGATGGTCTTCAGCGGTCTGAGGACACGCAGCACTCTCAGAGATTTGATGGTCTTAATGTCCCGTCCTTTGTTGTTTCTGTACAGAGAGACAGACAGTGTGAGCATCGCACCATGGCAGCATACAGTAGTAAATATCACATTTTCATTTAATTTTCCCACCTTATTCGTCCATCGTTACATTATGTTTAATCTGACATATTCTACTTATCTAACACTCTAAACTTTGCTCATTTAAAGTATTTCTTCTAAGAGAGAAAGAATAGATTTTTTTACCCCAACACATTGCTGCTGGTCAATCCCACAGGGGCATCACCCACAGACGGAGAAGAACAGGAAAGAGGGACACGTATATCAACAGTTATAGTGTTAGAAACAAAACAGGAGCAGATGACTGCATGAAGTGAAACAACATTTACAGCAAAAAAAGCTCATTTACAGCTGATTTAAAGACGCTTGTTGAGACATATGACTAGTGCATGTGATTCATTAGAATACAGTAAATCATGTGACTGACGAGAGGGCGAAGGCCACCAGCGCTCCCACCACCACGATGAAGTCTAGGATGTTCCACAGGTCTCTGAAGTAGGAGCCGTCATGGAGGAGCAGACCCTGGTCAATCATCTAAGGACAAGACAAGATCGTGCAATGAAGAAAAGTCCTCCTCCAACATAGTTTGTAGGGATGGAGTCAACTTTAAATTAGTTCTAGGCTACTGTAGAAACATGGCGGACTTTGTGAGGAGGACCTGCTCCCTCTGGAGATATGAAGGGTTCATTCTAAGCTAACAAAAACACAAGGATTCTTAGTTTCAGGTGATTATACAATAATCTCAACATAGTTATGACTATTATATTCCATTACTGCTAATAGATCGCCCAAAATGCTACACAATGTTCCTTTAGGGGGTCACGAGCCAAAATGGTTGGAAACTGTGTGTCAAACAACAGAGTTTCTTTTTGATTTGTTATCAGACTAAGTTGTCTCATCTTCATAGTTCTTCAGATGTGGTAAAAAACAAACAGGAATGCCCAAAGGGACTTTTAGTCCCTAGTTTAGTTGCTGAGTTTAAGGTTTGTAGCTCCACAGTGCGGAACCATCCTGGAGCTGGTACAGTTGGAGCGGCTTGGTAGCTGAATGGTTGGTTCGATTCCAACCGTGGGACCTTTGTTGCATGTCATACCCCCCCCCCCCCCACCCCCTCTCTCTCTTTCCCTATTTCCACTCTGTCACTACACTCTTCATCTGTCCAATAAAGGCAGAAATGCCAAAAAAAAAAAAAAATCCCAAAAGGTATATTTGATGTTTTATCTCCATTTCTTGAAATCAGTCGCCACACAGTGACATATCATTATCATGCCATCTTTACACTCACCTTTATAATCATTTCAAATGTGAAGACTCCGGTGAACACATAATCAAAATACCGTAGAACCTGCAATCAGTGTGAAACAGAAGGAAGGTCAAAGAGAAAGATCAGAAAATCAGATGCATCTAGGATATTACACAGATAATACAGCGTGTTGCGTTGATCTCATGACATTCAGGACTATTTTACTTCACAGAATCTCATCTTGTGGTTTAGTACAAAACAGACCCCTCAAATGATGGCAGTACAACACAAGATAATTAGCCTAATCCCTCCCATAAACAACCCGGCTCAGTGTGTCTTCGACTGCATTTCCTCGCTCATCAACGATTTAACTGCCCCCCATCAAGTCACATTAGCTGCCTGTTGCAAAACAATTTAACGAAATGTTTCTGTCTTTAAGGTGCTTTTGCTGCTTAGTGTAGATGAAACTATGAGACCCAAGGCACAGATAAACATTGAAATCATGATTCAGGAGATGGTGGAAACAGCAGAAATATTCTGGCTTCTGTTAAGTCATCACTGTTACAGCTGTCCCTGTGTCAGACAGATGATATACTGTATATACATGAATGTGAACACACAAACCTTATTCCAGTTAGAGGAGGTGGCTACAGGGTCCTCAGCAGCCAGCGCTATACTACTAGCAGCTATGACCAGCAGGATGGACATTTCAAAGTACCTGAGGTTGACCACGTAGTGACACGCTCGACGCACCCTGAGGGAGAGCAGATGGCAGAGTGGAGACGTGAGGCAGAGGTCAGGTACCATGTCTGCTAAGAGTAGACTGTGTAGGCTTAAGATGGAAAGTTACTGTTACTATAAGTTACTGGCAGCAGGGTTAAACAACATGGATGTCGTGCAACAAATCTTAACTAAAATGATTAAACATGAAAATGTCCCAGTGGTGGCAAGTACATGTGATGTTTGATGTTTGTATTATAGTATTAGTCCATCCTCGTGGAAGCAACTTACGGGTTGTCAGGTTTGAAGATGAACATGCTGTCTGGATTCACAGTGATGACAGGCTTTGTCTCCTCTGCCTCCTCCTTCTCTGATTTACAGGTTTCAGGGTCCTTACTGTTGACTGGAGAAGGTCAGGAGAAGAAGAAGATGACGTAAGGACCATAGACTGTACAAAATATGACGCAGCAGAGCAGACAGCTAGCGGCTGGCGACCTGGTACAGCACTCACCTGTCACTCAGAGCGGCCACGCCATCATTATGCTGAACTTTAAGCCTTAATATAATTTAAACGGGTGAGTTGTTTAAAAATTAACCTCCATACAGGTGTTATGAACGAGGAAATCAGCTATATATTAGCTATAGCTATTGTACCAGGCTGTAAACATGTTTATTTCTGCTGTAAAAAAGTTGGGCATTTTTACATGGGCGTCTATGGGGATTGACTCGCATTTGGAGTCAGCCTCAAGTGGACATTTGAAGAACTGCAGTTTGGCACTTCGGTAATGGCTTCATTTCTCAGCACCGGAGGTTTCCGCTTGGTAAGGACAGGCGTGAGGAGCAGGAGTAGAAGCGTAGGGTGGAATGAGAAGATGGTACAGTGTGGATACAAACAAGGAAGGAGGCCTCACAAAACCACCTTAAAACTTGAAAGCTTAGTTTTCAAAATGTGATTTTAATCTGGAAAATATCCACTGAAAATAGATCGAGCCCAGTAGTGGTAAGCTGAAACAGTGAGCTATGAGGACTAGCTTAGACTTAACAAAACTCACCGCTTCTAAAAAATGCCTGAACTGTGGGGGCAACAATTTAGCTAATACGTATGAAATGAAGCACGACTCTGCAACTGCACGGCCTATTTCTCGTCTCAAATACCTGTGATCGTGGAGAGCTCCAGAGACGACTGAACGTTGGGCATCTCGACGATCACACTGGAGCTGAGCTGAGATCTGTCCTGGTCCTGTTCTGTCTCATTGTCTTCTTTGTTGCTCTCTGGGATGACAGGAGGAGGCGGGTCTGACGGCTGAGGAGGTTCTTCCTGCTTCTGAGGACACTGGTCACCAGTCTGGTTGTCTGGTGGGTCAGTGTCTCCTCCTTCACTCCTGTCACCCTGTCTGGAAACACAGACACAAAGACTTTACTGGACAGACAGGAGGACAGTGATATACTTACAGTATGGTCGCTGCTGTCTGGTGGTGAATCTATAGCCCTAAAGCTACAGGAACCACTAACATTGATGCATGTAGATGCAGGAATTCATTAACGTGGGGATCTGAGCAATACGCTTAAAGGACAAATGGTCAGCTCAGTATTGCATGATGAGAAACTGTACACTTGTTGTGATATGTGTGACAGCCACAGCACCATGAATACCACTGTGGCACAATAGCAAAGAGACTGAGGGGAACATCTGTAACACTGTAATTAGTCTGGAGGAGCAGCTGTTGTTCTGTCTCACCTGCTCTCGTCAGGTTTGGACACCTCTTCCTCCTTTTTGGTCTCTGCATCCTTCTCCTCCGCTTTCCCTGGATTTCTCCTCCTCTCTCTGCTGACCGAGCGACTCGCCAAGTGGCTTCCATTCCCGGGCGATGACCCCTGACTTCTGGCCCCGTTCTGATGGTCACAGTGACGCAGCGCCCTCCTGCCCCTGATCCCACCATGACCTCCCATCTCGGGAGTCAGTGAGTCAAGGTTATCTGGTGGTCTGAACTTCTTTACTGGCCTGTGCTGATGCTCGCCATTCAGTCTGGGGCTCCGGCGCTCGCTGACGGTGTTGTGACTTTGATTAACGCCCAGTTTTGTGCTCTCAGTGATGGAGTCTGATTCAAGAGGCTCTGGTATGGCCACAGACACAGAAGCATCAGGAGGGTTCGTAAGATCCAACGACTCCGGTGCCACTGGGGGTTCAGATGAGTCACCAGGGAGGGCGGCATCCAGGGGCGTATCCACAGACATGGAGGAGCCTGGAGCCTGGTTCTTGGATGGGGAGGCTAAGGGGTCCGTCAGGTGCTTCAAACTCCCGGACTGCGTGTGCTCCATGGCCTTGCGGTGCAGCGACTGGGGACGTCCTTGCTGGCTCTCGGTTGAAGCAGGGGGCCCGTCCTTCTCCTCGCTGGGGCCGCTGAACAGGACCTCTCGGCTGGACATCTGGCGGTGTCTCCGCAGCTGGCTGGTCCTCTGCTCCCACACTGACATGGTCATCCTTTTTCTTCTCTCTCTCCTGGACATGAAAGAGTTAGAGGAGTTGAGTGGTGGGGGTGGACGGCCCTCCCTGAGGCTGCCCTCCAGGGAGCAGGAGTAGGTGGGCCGGCTGCGGTGGATGGCTCTTTTCCTGTACAGGTAGGGCCGCCTCCTCCGGCTTCCACTGAGAAGAGAAAGAGAAGATCATATGTCAGTATATAGAAGCAGACAATTAAGTATATGACGTGCCACATTTAATATTCAGAAGGTTTAAATTAAGGTTAAAGGGATAGTTTGGGTGTTTTGAAATGGTGTTGTATGAGGTACTTATCCATAGTCAGTGTTGTGCTTGAACATGCTCATGTTTTTGGTGAACGGTGAACTGAATTATGAATTATGTGCGCAGGTTTTGTTCTTTATCATATCATTATAGTTCTTCATTACAGTTGTTTGTATTATTAGCATATTATTTATCATAAGCACGTTAATTACAACGAAGCAGTCGTTTGCTCTTGAATCTCAGGCTCCCTTCAACAATGCTCCTTAAATATGTAGGCCTATGTAAAAAAAGAAAATCACACAAGTAAAAGCAAATATACTTGTAGTAAAAGTTCAAATATAGGGCTAAAATATAAACATAAATAAATATAAAAAAAGCAATGTAAATTTGCGGTAGACAGTATTTCAATAAACTGAATCTAAACAGGAATGTAGTAATGTAAATGCATATGAGAAGTTATATATGTATATATATATGTATATATTTATATAGTTTGTAAAACAGTTAATAAAGTATATGGAGGTAAAGTGACAGTATAATGGTAAAGGCCTGTTTCTCCAAACTGGGGGGCGTGTGGACTGTCATCTACTGTAGGTAATACACTGACTATTAATACGTACCTCATACACTTCACTTCAAAACACCCAAAATATCCCTTTATTATCTAGAATTTGGTTTGATACATTTCATTTTAGCTTGTACTGTCTATTTATCCACATCTGAAACCGTTTTTGTTTGCATGCTGTGCATTCACCAAAAGTCAAATTTAATTCAAAGTACAGTTTCTGCATCTGCTTAAAATTCTACTTTCTAGGTTCCCTTTCCTTTTTATGAAATGTAAATTAGCAATCAACACATTTGAACCAAAAAATGAACATCACAGTGCATGTACTAACAAGTGTTTCGGTCTGATGTTCGAGCGGTTTATCGACAACAAAGAGCTATTTCATATCAACATGAAGCAATTTACTGGGTCGATGGAGATGTTAGGCGATAAATTAACCAAGCCGGGAACTGTTGTGTGACTGCAATAACAAAAAGATGCAGAATGAAACCAGTGGAATAGATATAAACAAAGGTGGAATAAAACAAGGTTGGAGAGTTTGGAGGTACAGGACAGAGCATGAGCAGAATACTATACAGGATGAGTGTGGGACATTCACCCATTTAAGAAAATCAGACGGGCGTTAGTGAGAGATTCAGAGAGCTGAACAGACAGTGTTACTTACTGGAACGTGGACTCTTGTGTGGTCCGTGTTATCAATGAGCGATTGGTTGAAAACAAGACATTAGTGCTTTTGTGAGCAGAGACAAAACAGACCAGGAGACACACAGCAAACGATCCTAAAACACCAAAGTCATCAAAACAACTGTGTACAGACTGTTAATGCCATTTACCAGCCGTTCTGAATTTCTTTATTCATATGTAAAACTACTCTTTTAGAAGACTACATGCACAGATGAATTATTTATTTAACATTCAGTCAGTACATCATATATTCTGTTTGCAACAGAATATTTCCACTGTGCAAATCCCCTCCTTTAAGTGTTTGCAATGAATAAATTTGGAGGTCAAAAGCTGACTGGACTCTTGATATTTTGCTGTGTGTCTCCACTGGAGCCAAGCGGCACATTGACAAACAAGATGGTGACAGTATTAGAAACAATTAAACAACATTCATAAAACATCAACAGTAAGCGCAACATTGATAAGAAGACATTTTAAGTAAGATTGAGATGTTAGACAGTCTGAGTTACAGTATGGATACAGGTAGAAAAAACACAGAGATGGGCTCCATCAGCAAACACAGGAAAAGAGTACATATTTAGATTCCCTTCGAAAAAAACCACCACACTGGGATGCAGCTCTGAACATCACCCTCACCTCAGAGCACTCACACATTAGCATTCTTTTGGGACATGCTAGTAGAGCTAAATGAGGAAATTCATGTGCAGAGCTTCGAAATATTAGTCTAAAAATATTCAGAATACTCATTTGGGAGAGGGATTTCACAATGGAAGAAAAACTGTACACACACACATCGAAAAACTATCCAAATATTCCAGTCTAAAGGCCCAGATACACCAACCCGACCTCAAAGAACTAGAGGTGGTGAAGGCCGACTGTTGCGTTGCCTCACGTCGCCTTTGATTTGGCCGGCAAGTTGCACTTGAACACACCGCAAAGACTACAACTGACAGCCAGTTAGCACGTACGTTCTGTGTTTGTGTGAGGAAATAACTCTCCACACCAGCAGGTGGCGGTAGTCTGTATTCGTCATTCAAAAGGAGAGTTATTTCCTCTCACGCAGGCACAGAACGTACATGCTAACTGGCCGTCTGCTGTAGTCTTTGCGGTGTGTTCAAGTACAACTTGTCGGCCTTCATCGCCGCTAGTTCTTTGATGTTGGCTTGGTGTGTCTGGGCCTTCAAGTATCACTTGGTATACTGTATGTGAAAAGCAGGGATGTGTGTGTGTGTAATTTCTGTTTTTCTTCCTTTGATCATGCCAACCAGATACATGCGTTCCCAAAGTGAAATCATCATCAGCCTCCAACATGCTGCATCTCTTTTTTTTTTTATAGAGCAAATGCTGTCATGCAAGTTTCTGCAAGGTCAGCGGGGGCAGGTACCGCCGGGGTTTCATAGCTGACATCGGGCGATGAGACCAGAGACCCTTAAAAGTTCAGAGTGTCCACTCTGAATACAGATGGCGGCCCAGACGACCCCGTGGTATTCTTGTCTCCTCTATGGGCTCTGACAGGAGCCTGACCCTCAGCTGGCTAAACCGAAAACTGATGCACATCTCTCTAGTTTCCTTTCTGCTCTGTTCTAATTTCATTTTCACGTTTTAGGAAAATTGCCTCCAGAAAGAAAGAAAGACAGAAAGCAAGAAGGTGCATAATGTCAATAAAATATTATCTTTTAAAACCTTCCACATGCCCATGCAACAAACTGCTTGTTTCTCAATACACAGCGTGCATACAGAGCCAGAGGTCCCCACTCTTGTGCATGCACATGCACTTCCACCACCTACTACAAGGCAATCAATCCCTGAGAAAAAAACACAATCTATTCTGCAAGCTGGAAACCTGAGCATTGAGAAAACAAGGTCACGTTATCAAAATTTTCCACAAGTCAGAACACTTCAACAGATCAAAGCCTGCACACACGTTATCTTTACACTCTTTACTAGCAACAATATCTGCTGAATCCAGAAGTATGTTACTGTGATGGACAAGCCATGTTAATTTGGACACTGAGTAACCCTGTCTCCATGACAACATCATAAGCACCTCCCACCCTGGAATGGAACCAGTAACCATGGAGACATAGACTTCAATTTGGAGCAAATTACAGTGCTGGGAGCAGGCAGAGGCTAGATAGTAGACCTTTCAGTAAAGACGCATCAATAAGTCTCTAGTGGGACGGCATCAAATAGTGATTCTCTCAACAGGTCCTAAGTGACTTTTAAGTGCACAACTTGAAGCTCCGTATTGATGACCCTTAACCTCCATCTGTAACTGTTCTGCAGGACAGGGTTAGTAAGCCAAATCTACTGCACCTAGCCATTTGCTGGAGGCTACAGCAACTCGTGCTAAGTGTTGGCACTGCGGGTCAGTCCTATATAGACAACACCTGGAGGAAGGACGGAGGGAGAGGAAGAGAAAGAGAGAAAGAGGGAGGAGAGGAGGAGGTCAGGCAGGGAGATCGGCTGCACACAGCACTTACTCTGAAGACATGAAGGAGGACAACGGTCCGACCTCCTTCGCCTTCTGTAGAGCGTGCTTCTGGTTGAACGCTGCCTCGGCTTCCTCTTCATCCTGATCAAAAGAGAGAAAAGAGCAAAAGGCAACTGAACAACTGGAGCATCTGTGAGTTTAAATAATTAAACAGAATCAAAGAGACGAGAGGAGATGAGAGCAGGACTGGACACGGTGGGCGGAGTGGAAAGATTATCAAGACTATTTAGCATTTAGCAACAGACTCTAACAAGCAAATAAAACAAGGCTTGTTCTTTCATTTTTACTTTTTTATTACCTTGGTAAGTTCTTGTGCATTGGCGAGGTTATCCACAGCAATGGCCAAGAAGACATTCAGCAGAGTGTCTGGTCACAGCTGAGTTAAGGACGTGGTCAAAGTGCAACTGGGCAACCTTGCTGTGAGACAGCTATACAGTCGATGTTTCCGAAGGGGAACTGAAGCTGTTATCTATGCTCTCGCCAAAGCCACCAGACTCCATTGAAAAAAACAATAATTTTACCTCGCAGAACACGGAGGTTGCTAGTCTACCTCTACCTCGACCGTTTCGTTTGTTTGTTTCTTCAGTTTCCCATCGGAAAGGGCTGTCTGACGGCAAGGTAAACCGGTGAAAATATTCTAAATATAGCGTACACTTAAACTGATATTGATATTTTTGGTGGGCCTTTCTTTTAGGTGTCTAAAAATACATTTTACTACAGGCCGCGTTCACAGCAGTACATTGCTTTACTTCCGTGTGATAACTCCTGTCTGCTTCTCCAAACTGGTTGCGTGCCGACCGTCTTCTACTGTAGGTAATACACCGACTATGGATAAGTACCTCATACAACCCCACTTCAAATTACCCAAACTATCCCTTAAAGTGCTGTATATGACATTTGGGAATGAAAGCTTTCATATTTCATTGAAAGAAGAGTAATAAAGGATACAGTTTCCAAACAGTGTGAGCACTATAAAGTAAATAGAGGACCACATGCCAGACTTCACTCCTCCTTGAGAGCGAATGCCGTTGTACATCACCTCGTTCCAGTCCTCTCCAGTCAGGATCTGAGAAAACACACAACACAAAAACAATATTATCCACAAAACTATCCTGAGCATCACTGTTGAGCTTAGCTATAAACTCGACACCTGCTAAATTTGTTAATTACATTTCCTGTACATCGTGATTCGCTGTAGTAAACTTGTGTGAAGTAGAGAGCAATAAATTATCAGGTTTATTTCCAGACCTGAAAGACGGTCATGATGGCTGCAGGAAAGGTGTCAAAGTTTGTCGGGGTGTAGTCTTCAAAGATGAACCTGTGAGAAAAACACACATATGGTCCTTAAAAAAGCAGAGCTGGGTCTAGTTTTTATTTAATTTTTTCGGTCAGAGAGAAATCAATTCTCCTCCTCTCCAACTGGCTGGCTGATGTGGTTCTTTTTTTTCCATGTGCTCTGTATTCTTGAGGCCAGTTCATACACAGGGCCAGCCTTTATTGAACTGACAGCTTGTGGGAAACAGCCTTCGACTCAGGGGAAAAGCAAGCAACAAAGGCTGTGACAAAGAAAGTCTGAAATCTCGACCGAGCTCCCAGTCTGTTGGTATTATGAAAACAACTGTGAACAGGCTATAGGACAATCTACCCTCCCCTAAACTGTGTGCATTCAATAAAGAGGAAGCTACTGATCCAGGAAGTCTGCTTGTTTTTATGTTTGTAAATGTGTCTTTACTGGAAGCACAGGAAATGAGTAATGAGTCGAGTGGGAGAGAAAAACAGTCTATATTTTCTGCCGGATGGATTAGATTTGTCTTTCTGCCTGGGTGGTTCCTCACTTGACTCAATTTCTTTATGGACTCATATGGAGTGATGCATTAGTATTTTACTCAGACGACTGTAGGCGACTATTTCGTGTTACCCGCCACCGAAGAGCTGCATGCCAAGGAGTGCGAAGACTAGGATGAAGAGGAAGAGGAGGAAGATGAGGGAGATGATGGACTTCATGGAGTTCATCAGAGAGACGACCAGGTTTCTCAGAGACGCCCAATACCTTGACAGTCACAAAATATCACATATAAGTGCAAAAAATATTTTTTGAAATGTGAAAAAACTTTACTTTTAAAGAAAACTTAAAGGGGAACTCCACTGATTTTCCACATCAAAGTCCGTTTACAGGTCTTGATAAGAATGTCATGGGCGGATATTTAAATATTTAGGTTCCTGTCAGTCTTTTTTGTGGTTTTATCTTGTTTTAGGCTGCAAGACCATATTGTATGATGCACATATTTAAAGAAATTAAATAAAAAAGAATCCCCCACACAACACAAAATATAGAAAACTGCATATCACAACAACATGACAAATTCAAAATGACTGCTAGCTTTCAGTCAACAGTGAAATGCTCCAAGTAAATAATACGAAACATCTCAGCAGATGGCAAAGAGTGAGGACGGCTGCGACACTAACTTGGTGATCTTGAAGATCCTCAGTAGACGGAGAGCACGCAGGACGCTGATGCCAAAGGAAGTGCCGGGCCTGAAGAAACCCCACAGCACTTCAAAGATGCTGCCGACGATCACCTACAGACACAAATATTCACATGCGTCTTTAATAAAAACGCACAGGAACAAATGAGTCCAGACTAACAGCTATGACAGAGTGACAGGGAGAAGTAAGATAGAGGCAAAGGAGATGAAAGATACAGAGGAAGAGAGGGGCTGATGCTGCAAAATTTAAAAATACAAGCAGTTGGATTTTGGGAAAAACAAATATGTAGCGAGGGAGACGGGGTACTGACACTGCAGTCAAAGCAGTTGAAGGAGGAGTGGAAGTAGAGCCGCGGTCCTAAGCTGTACATCTTCAGAAACATCTCAGTCAGAAACAGAGCGAGGAACAGGAACTCTGCATAGTCTGGAACAACAACAAAGAAACAGTTATTTAATTCCTGAAACTTATATAGACAGTTAAATGAGAAAACAACAACTTTCAGAGTCATTTATTGATTGATTCACATCCATCATATCTTACCAAATTACTTGTAATTCAGAAGTTGTTTTTGGGAATGATTTCACATTCTAACAGACAAGATCCATCTGCGCCTCTGTTTAGAAAATATTCATTGCTGTGTATATACGTAGATAAGGTAAATTTTTTTCAAACATGCTTGTTTATGTGGCAAGATCTCCCAGATACATTTCATAATTTCTTTATTTTACCAGGCAAACATTTCCATTTACCTTATTGCATTTTTGTTCATTTGTTGTTTTGTTTAGCTTTTCATGATTAATAATGTCATTTTCTAATTTGTTTAAATAGGGGAGATCTCATAATAAGCCTTTCAGGCTTCCTTCCTCTCCTGCGCTGAAATTACTGTTTTTCCTATTGTATGTATACAAATAATTGTGCAAATAAATAAACAAAAAATAAACTAAACTACAGTCGTGACAAAAAGGTGTATTAACTGCCTCGAGGTGTTATTGAAATGAAGCGTGACTCACAGAGGAAGTTGGACAGCCAGAGGGGCTGGTTGTGGTGAACAATGGCCACACACAGCGTGTTGAGAGCCACAAGGCCCAGCACTGTCCAGTAGAAAGTGTGCGTCTTCACCACCCGGCGGATGGAGATGCGCAGGAGACGCTCCTTGCGGCGAAAAAACGCTCTTGGACCTCGCTTGGCACTCCTGATACTTGCTCTGGCCATGGGGATGCCTGCGGGTGTTAGCAGGAGACAGAGATACTGTGGTCTAACTAACAGTGCTTGTACAGCATGTTCCTGTTCCAGTGTCAAATATGCATTTCTATAGCTGCAGCAGAGCTCAATGTGCCCTATTGGAGTATGCCTTACACTTTATGCGCCCATATTCATGAGCCTGTCCAGACTCCCACTCACCCACAGAGGAGATGTCACCGTATTGTTCCTCCCCTGGTTGCCCTCGATGCATCACATCCATCCCTCTCCTCTTGATGGTGGTGGCTCTCTTCAACACTGCGGACAGAGCAGGTTGAACATAAAAAGTCCCAGAACAAGATGTTCAAACTGTATATAACCGATACATTCTGTGAAATTAGAGGGAACATACTGTGAGGATAGAGACACAAAGCCGACTTTTGGGCCACATGGCCACAAAACACCGTTTACTTTTTGCTTTGATCAAATTGTGCTGAATCAGTGAATACATTTTGGACTTTTTACTGGTAGTATGTTAACGTGGCCCAAAAAAACTGCCTTGTGCATGATCATCCCAACACGTTCTCATCCTAGCTCATCACATACTGGCGCTTTGTCATACTCCTTGGCATCACTATAGGTTTAGGCAAAAAAAAGCACTTAGTTAGCTTCAGGAAAAAGCAGCATTGTTGGGCTTAGAGGAACAGTGTGTAGGATTTAGCGACATCTAGCGGTGAAGTTGCAGATTGAAGCCTCTCCTGTGTGCCAAGCGTGTAGGACAACTACGGTGGCCGACGCAAAAATGTGAATGGCCTTATAGAGCCAGTTGTTGTAAGAGAGTAGGTCATTTGGAGCAGAGCCAGTGCCTAGAATGTGTGTGTGTGTGTGTGTGTGTGTGTGTGTGTGTGTGTATGTGGGAAGTGAGTGGTTAAGCAAGAGAGAGAGAGCGGCGGCGAATGTGTGTGATGCTGTGAGCGAACAAGTAAGCGAGTGGAGCAGAAGACAGAGGTAGTTTAGCTCTGCTTTAGCAGAAATACATGCTGCAGCTCCTCGAGACCAACAGAGGTTTTTCCCGTGTCTTGTTTCCCGACGGCTGAGTGGAGTGATGGCGGGGGTTAACTCTGGAGCGAGTAACGTTATCGACTCCCAGGAAAAGTTAAGTTTGTCCATTCTGGGTCACTGGAGAAACATGGCGGACTCCATGAAGAGGACCCGTGTTGAAACCAGACATTGTTATTAATGTTAAATTCAATTTCTGCCAATAGATCCACCAAAATGTTACATACTGTTTCTTTAAAACCACTACGTTTGTAAAGTGAAAATGAAACTGAACGTTGTGAACAGGGGACAAAAACGCACAGCTGATTGTAACGTGAAAGTGAAACGTACAGGCCACGAACAGCGGTCTCCTGTATGAAAGCCTTGTGTTTGTTGGACCCATCCACCTCCCGTCCTGCCCGTCCGGTGTGTGTCTTTTCGCTCTTTAAACGGCATTACAACAGTCACTCCCAGCAGGGCACGTTCTCTGAGAGATTAATGTTGCTGCAGATGGGTTTACATTGTAGATAATTGAACGCCCGGTGTGTCTCATACAGGCGCTAAAGGGTGCCTTGTGTGTTGGTATCACACGCTGAGGGCCATGACAAAGCCTCGGTATCTGACGCCCTGGGAATGAGAACGGGCTGATCACCCTTACATCTTTAAGACAATAACAGTTAGACTCAAGCAGTATCCAAGTGTGGAAACTTATAGTGCAATGGAAAGATAATGATGAAGCAAATGATAAGAAGAAATCACAATCTGCATGACAAGCTAATGTCTGTTAAGTTTTAGCTGAGAGGGAAAGTTGAGCTCATTAACGCTGCAGTTGAATGAGATAAAAATGATCATTTAATGTTAGTGTAATGATCCAAACAGCTGAATGCAAACCTTCCGCTGATATTTCATGATCTCCCGTCATGGCAAACCATGCTCCGAGGCGACTTGACGGTCCATGCATTTCTCTTGTTTCAGCTGCTGCCATTCAGTATCAGGGGACACGCCGTGCAGTGCACACATGCCGAAGTGAGTGTGATGAGTATGTTTTGACCTTCTTTTGCTGAGTGATGTGTTTATGATTACCCTTCATCCTCTCCTACCAACCCCCCACTCACTCCTTCCTGCTACCTTGTGATTTCTGAATCTACTTGCAGTCAATATTTGCTTTGGGGACTTTTTTTTTTTAATAAGCTGTTGATCAAACACACAGATACACAAACATATTGATGCCATTTCACACACTGTCAACACACACACATATATACACAGACCACTGGTTGCTAAGGCAACCGCAGTGCGCCACCTTTTTAATCAAAGCTCTCAGAGCTTATGCATTTATTTCCATCACAACAGCTGGAGCCACTATCTATTTTTACTACAGATTTGCATCATTCAATTTATTTTTACCTTGTAAGAGTGTCTTTGTTCTTCAAGTCACAGAAACATACTGAACAAGAAACATACTTGAGCGAGGATTTGCTCTCCTTTTCCTACGTCAAAGTGTTCGCACGTGTGCTTTTGAGTGGCAGTGTGTTTGTGTGGTGAATGAGGTGGTGAAGTTGGTGAGGGAGGGAGCAGAACAGAGGACGGTTCTCACCATAGGCACCACCTGTACTCCACTCTGGGAGGCTCCTGAGAGCTGCCAATCAATCAACATTTAATAAAAGCCCTGCTGGTTTAGCGGGGAGGAAAGGTCACAGTAGAGTTGAGAGGGTCAGAGCAGGCACCGTGTCTAGTGGCAGGTTTACCACTATCACTGCTAAATCTCTCTATGTGGCATTGAGAGTTGTAGAGAGTGATGTAATAGTGTAAAGTAATCTGAGCAGGTGCACCACACTTAATACAATATGTCCTGAACTGATATACTGTACTGTACTTTTTTGTTGTTGCAGTTAGGGTCAAATTTCAATTCAAATTTTCCAGCTCAGCAGTTAAATTTCAACAACCATGCTAGAGGCTCTGTGAGGCTGTATTGGCACAACAATGCTTTGAGCTAGCCAGCATGCTGACATAATCACAATTTATGACAGCAAAGCCTGATATCCACTGCGGGGCCTAATGATTGGTCACAGCATCATTTAACATTGATAGGAATGCTCACCTAACTTTTGGCACATTTCACTTTGACTACATGCTGATGTTAAGCAGGGATAATGTCATGGATGTATAATAAGACCTGGATACGGTGCTGCCGCTCAGCCTTGCTTCCAATTTTTTCTAGTGGCTACTTGCAATATTGCAGCAAAAAATCCCCCCTGAGGCCCCATCACTGTAAAAGAGACGTCTGTAAAACTGTTGACAGGACACCTCGAACTGCAAACAAGGTCGATTACGACTCTTTCTATTTATTAGCATTTCTTAATCAGCACAAGTAAGTACAGCTGAGGCTGATAGGGAGGTCGTTTGTATTAGGTGATAAATCAAAGTACAGGACAAAATGTAAATTTTGACCTGAAGATGGCGCTAGATGAAAATTTTCAGGATCACCGTATGCCTAGTTCACACTACCCGACTTTAGGCCTGGTTTTCCACTCCCCGACAAAAGCCCCAGATCAGAAGCAAATTGCCTCAGCATTCGCAAATCAACGCTCGAGCACTACGTGTGAACTATTCAAAGACCCAAGACAAGAGGCTCGCTGATGCATCGCAGACACATTCCAATGCATGCTAAATATCTGGACCTGTCGGGGAGCTACAGCCAATGAGAGACAGCAAGAAACGGGTTGAGGGGAAACCTGGGGGAGGGGTCGCCTGTAACTGTGTGTGCTATGTGTTTCATTTGCAACACGGACCAAAGCTGTTTAGGAACCTAGAGGAAAATACATAAATAGTAGAGACGTGTGGAAACAGGATATTTTTGTGAACACGTGTGCTAATGACAACATCAACAAGCATGACTATGCACATGGTATTATTTAATTTACTGTGTCACTTCTCGTGTGTGTTTTCGTGAAAAAACATACTGTGGGTTGGAGACCAGACATACTCATCAGGGATTCCTCCTGGTGAAAGATCTTGTAGTGTGTGACCCCCTGTCGCCGGTCAGTCATGTAGTGTGTAAACCACAACAACTTCAAGACTCCCGATTACAAGCAAGTTGTGTACTGTGAACAGTACTGCGATCTGACGACTTTGGAAGTCGTATAGTGTGAACTAGGCTTAAATCTGCAGGATTCATCCTCTAGGAACCAGGAATGTTTGAACAAAAGTTCATCATAGCAATCCATCCAATAGCTGTTGAGATATTTCAGTCCGGACCAAAGTGGTGGAGAGACTGAACCACTGACATTGATGTTGCTTGACGCTAGCATGGCTAAAAGTGATCAACCAGATTGAAATGTTATTCCTATATATGTGTCTTAAAAATTAGTGTCAAACTTAAATCACAGTAAAATACAGACTCTAATAGCATATGCTTGAATAGCCTTTATAAAGCAAATCTGCATCATGTGTACATGCCAGCATTAAACTAATTGAGTCGAAGAGAGACACAATGTAAAGCAATGTGAGGATAGCAGAAAGACAATGTGCACAATGAAACCTGGGAAAACAAAAATCTCTGCTGACTTACCATCGAGGGCAGAAGGTCCCGAATTCTTATTCTCCTCTGCGAGCATCACTTCCTCTGGAAAGCAAAAAGTCAAACCACAAACAGAAATGAGCAGAGGATGATGGCTCAGATGGAAACAGATATACTGACACCTTTATCTCAGTTGTGGTGGAACAAACAGCTGACAGAAAGCATCAGATAGTCATACGTTCCACAACTGACAGGATTAGTCTTAAAGCTTAAATTGAAATATCGATTTTGCTTTTCTCATTAAGAGCCAAATCCTTGGTCTCCCTGAGCCGTGACTGGGACTAAAGCCACCTGCTCTGTCGATCCAGGCCCGGTAGCCGTTGAGCTCCCTCTCAATCTGCTGCTGGCGTCTCAGTTTCATGAAGGCCCTGCGGTTTTCCACCCGCTCCCTCTCCTTGGCAAATTCACTGCAGAAGAAAATCAAACCATATAATCACTTATTTACTCTTTGAGGGTACAGGGATTTATAGTCACATGGAGAAATTATTCCTCTTGGAGACATTCATCAGGGGGAAAAAACATTGTCCTCTTGAACTAAGCTCTTCTCATTGCTCATTCAATCATAAGAGGAGAGGAGAGGAGAGGAGAGGAGAGGAGAGGAGAGGAGAGGAGAGGAGAGGAGAGGCAGAAGGAGAGGCAGAAGGAGAGGCAGAAGGAGAGGAGATGAGAGCAAAGAAGGTCTCTTCTCCCTCACTGTAGAGATAATAATGATGTGGCTCCCCCATTAACCTTTCTGTAATACTAATTAACTTGTATAGACTTTAACACCACATACTGAAACAGCACAATTTGGCTTGACAGTAGCTAGTTTGTCAGCCACTCAACCAGTCAGTGAAAAAGCAGCGTACAGTGTGTTGTCTGGCTTCCAGCCTGCCAGGTCCTAAATCAACAGGAAAACAAAACCAGCTGACTGTGCTGTGTAGCTCTAGCCCATTTCAAGGGCCGTCTACTCTGAAGGATGTGGTGTAGCCTCGGAAGGACCTGAAATCTAGGCTGAACCTGCGCCCACTCTACAAAACATTCAATCAGATAGCAAAAGTAATGATGCATTTGAGCGGCTCAATTAAAGGGTAGCTTTGGTATTTTTCAACCTATTTTCCCATGTTTTTGTGTCTGACTAAGTGACTAAGAGGGACAACAATTCATGAAATTGGTCCAGTATTGAAGGAGAGGCTGTAGACAGCAGCTGCTCAGGGGGCTGCAATATGATGTTAAACTGGCACTGTCATTTACTTCCAATAGAAGTGCTTGTTTTTGCCATGACAGGCTCTGATTGTTATTATAAGTGTCTGACATTATGGAAAGAGTCTCGCTCAAGGGGAAGTCTCGTTCTAAGATCTGGCGAGGTGACGTGTTGCTGGAAGACAACGGTGGAATAGTGGAATACATCCACGGTGGAAACACTGCGAGGGCCAGCCGGGCAGAGTTTGTTGTGTTGACAGAAAGTGAAGCTTAGTTTTATCTAAAAGTTTTTCAATGTCATGGCTGAATATTTAGATGATTTCAATTATGTGGATGAGGTCTTTGAATACAATGGCCGCCCCGTATTTATTTGAGCCAGAGTATACGGATATTCAGATTTCACAGCCAGACTTCTCCTTGAGCGGGACTTGGACACAATAACAAACAGACCGGATCAGGCAAAAGGTAAGGAAAGCGTTTTATTTCTCTGTGGGGTCCTTTCCATAATGTTGTCAGACACATATAATAACTATCTGATCCTGTCAGTGGCAAAAACAAGCACTTTTAGTGGACGTAACATTACATTGACGCTGCTCATTTTGCGGCTGTTACATCGTTATCCCTCAATACTGGACTAATTTCAGAAATTGTTGTCCCCATTAGTCACTTAGACAAAAAAAACATGGAAAAACAGGTTAAAAAATACGTTTAAAAGTTACTCCCTTTGTCCTCCTTGGGACATAAGGCCACAATGAGATCCCTGAGCAGTTTTGGTAACACATATATATATTTTTTTACAGGGTGCTTTTGATAGCGCCACACCCAACCCCCTAACCTGAAGTGTCGGTGTGCTGTCTTTGCTAAAGGCCCCTCACCTGAGACCAATCTGGCTTGGGAGCTAAAACTCCCACCAGCCTCTCCACTTATCAAGTCATTAAGACAAATGTTGTCACATGCGTCACCAATAAGTTGAAAAGGACCACCTGAAGGTAGCATTAAATAACTGACCACCATGCTAATGATTGTAATGGCAACTAAGAGCCACCAAGGACTTGCAACACCAGTTGTGCCCTGCAAATTCTGCAGGAAGACGGCTGCATTTATTAGACACAAATACGCAGCCCCTTAACCCCTTAACTGGAACATTTTAAGTCTGTCAGACACCTCACCTTCACAAAAAGTTGTTTTATTTCATGACTGGTTGATAAAGGACAATGACGTCAACATGACAAGCATCATAAAAACCTAGTGAAATGATGTTTTGTCCTACCCAGAGAGGACTCCCAGCACCAGGTTCAGGACGAAGAAAGAGCCGATGATGATGAGAGGGATGAAGTAGATCCAGTTCCAGTTGGGGCCCAAGGCATCGTCGGTCTGAAACATCAAAATAAATCACGTCAGGCTGGAGCGGACTCATGCTGGCAGCATTAGGATACACAGATAGAACTACACAGGTGTACAGTAGGTGTTTTGGGTGGCTGCTGAAGGTTCAAGTCAGAGCGCAGGCAGGGCATCGAACAGAGACATCATGTTTATTGATCTACTCTGCACTCACAGAAAGAGTGTGGAGGAGAGTGGAGGTATTCAGCTACTGTATGAAGCCAATATAGAAACAGAGTATTGCATTTCTCCTTTAGTCAGTAAGTCTGTACGGTCAGCAGTCCTTTTTCAGCAGCACAGTAGCAGCATGTCGTCCCCCCTCTTTCCTTCCTCCTTCATTGGTCATCAGCAAAGCTCATTCAGCTTCACTTTAGACAACATAATACAATCACTCTGGCAAATCATCTGCCTTCATCCATCTCAATAAAAACTGAAAGAGCAGGCAGCTGACCGCAAATTACACCCTGGCACAGCAGTTTCTGTGTGTGAGTGTATGCTTATGATGATTGTTGCTTTACTGAGATAATCTGAGGTAAAAGAACAAACAAACAAAACAATGAAGTTAAAGCTCATCAGGATTTTTGGCCATGATAAGTACATATATTATTTTAGAAGTACTGTAGTACTAACAAGAAGCATACAATAATGACCGACAGTGCATACCTGTCTATCCTTCTTTCTTTTCTTCTGATTAAAACTAGCTCAATTCATGGAAATATTTAGACTACAGCTTAGTGAAATTCATGAAATCCACCACTCTGACTTCCTAAATACGTGTTTCATTTCATGTACAGGAGATTATGATAAATTCAGTGTTTTTGGCCTTGAGGGGGGGAGTGTTGCAGCTCTTACGTTTTATCTTAGTAAGTCTTCTCTTGATCAAATTTCAGCAAAACATCCGTAGAGCATTTTGGACCTTCAGTAATGCGTTTCCTTACTGGTTTGAAAAAATGAGCCTGAAAGCCTCAGAAATGTCTTGCTGCAAAAGCTTTTGAACACATTTCCTTCAAACCCGAGGCAACACCAGATATTTTGCTAAAATTAAATTACAGTAAAATACAAAATGCTCCAGTCTCGTCTAAAATAATGCAAATTAAATTGAGAGAACAGCAGTTGTTCGGATGGCAGTGCTGGACTTGGCATAATTTATCCATGCATACTGGAACCAGGTCTTCATGAGCAGAAGGATATTTTGTTTTTCAATATGCTATTCTGATGTTTTGTTAAATGTGTGTGTGTGTGTGTGGGGGGGGGGTTGCGTCAGGAAGGACATCCAGCGTAAAACCTATGCCAAATCAAATATGCGGATCATAAAATCAGATCTCATGTGATCCGCTTTGGCGACCCCTAACAGCAGCAGCCAAAAGACAAACAACAACTCTTTTGTTACATGGGGATGATTTCGTACAGTGTCCCTATCTGAACAGGATCTTGTAATTCAGCTGCAGCCAGAGGTGGATATGATTGGACTTGATTTGTTGGATGGTCATGCAGGCAACAGATATATCAAATTAGCAAATGGTGCCACCGCCTGCCACTGCTTGCCTTTCTGTCTCCATACTGCCTCTGTGTCTGTGTGTGTGTCTCGGCCTTACTGCTCCTCTCACTCTGACATAAAGACGATCATGAAGCAAGTTGTGGCACCTCATCCCTGTCTGACAGTTACTCTACAGCAGAAAATGACATTGTTACTGGTTTCAACACTCATTATGTACATGAAGCAGTATTTTCCTGTTGTCTTGTGCATAACTGGAGAGGAATTCAAAACATGTCCTACAGCTTAAAAAGTCCTTGAGCATAAAAACATTCAGTATCCTACAGAGCAACAGCATTTCTGCCTCAGCTTGCTCTTATTCTGTGATGTGGACCACGAGGACTTCATGATGTCAGTCAGTCAGTCACAATATATGCAAATAATCTGAAATATCACATAAACATGAAAGAATGAAAATAGTTTTTAGAGACATGGATCAGGGAGACTTTAACCTGCTAAACTTGCCTTGAGGATCCTGATAAAAGAAATGATACACATTCGTTCTGTGTATTGAAATATAAGTGTAAACTGAAGCGAAAAAGACACATTTCTATCTACTCTTTGTGCTCATATTCACACAGTGCATAGCGGAGGTTTACAGTCATTAATCCAAGATTACATTTCTATGAGATTGTGAAGCGTGCCATATTTCATAACTAGTAGGTGGGCAGTCTAATCTCTATTCAGCTCTTGCAGCATGTTGCAACACTTTATACATTTCTAAGGATAGATGGAAATAAAAGCTGAGAGCAAAACAGGAATCAACAGGGCACTCTGCAGTTTCATCACAGAAATCACAAGCCAGTAACCCCTCGTCCCCATGTTCTCCATCCACAAGCAGACCGCCTGAGAGAGGAGGACGCAGGGGTTGCAGAGCTCCACTCAGCTGGAGCCAAAGCTGCTTCTGTTATTTAGGGTTAATGGAGTCTAAATGTGACAAAACCAGTGACTGAAATGGGCAGGTACTCACCAGTACTGAGCAGAAGTGCGCACCCTAAAACACCTTCGTAACTGCGTCTCTGTGTAAACACATACTGTAACTAGCTTAATGCTGAGAAACCAGCACTGAAAACGCCTGTAGGCCAACAGATATCTAGTAATAGTTAAGTTGGTTTTATTGTAGCGTATATGCAATATTATATTTGTGTACAATTTGATTTGTATCAATAGGTACAAAAAAGTGTTTAGTAACCGAATATACATTTATGCACAAACTTATGTAGGCCAAATGTATTTACTGAAATGCATACAAAAATACCTCTGAAATGTGATGTATTACCAAGATTAATCGCATGATTGTCCATAGTTAATTGCAATTAATCACAAATCAATCACACATTTTTTATCTGTTCAAAATGTACCTTAAAGGGAGATGTATTAAATACTCTTATCAACATGGGAGTGGGCAAATATGCTTGCTTTATGTAAATGTATGTATATATTTATTATAGGAAATCAATTAACAACACAAAACAATGACAAATATTGTCCAGAAACCCTCGCAGGTACTGCATTTAGCATAAAAAATATGCTCAAATCACAACATGGCAAACTCAAGCCCAACAGGCAACAACAGCTGTCAGTGTGCTGACTTGACTATGACTTGCCCCAAACTGCATGTGATTATCATAAAGTGGGCATGTCTGTAAAGGGGAGACTCGTGGGTACCCATAGAACCCATTTTCATTCACATATCTTGAGGTCAGAGGTCAAGGGACCCCTTTGAAAATGACCATGCCAGTTTTCCTCGCCAAACTTTAGCATAAATTTGGAGCGTGATATAACCTCCTTCTCGACAAGACAGTATGACATGGTTGGTACCAATGGATTCCTTCGGTTTTTAGTTTTATATGATGCCAGTATCTTCACTCCAGCTCTAAAACTGAGCCCACTACAACCTATCGCAAGTTGCGTTAATGCGTTAAAGAAATTAGTGGCGTTAAAACTAATTTGCATTAACGCGTTATTATCGCGTTAACTTTGACAGCTCTAGAATAAATATATCCAACACACACAGATGATCATGTCAAGCAACTGCTGAATTTAGGGTACTGGCACCTTTTTTGGTCCAATTCAGGCACTGGACAAAACACTGGTGCATCTCAATAATTTGCAGCAATCCAGAGAAATATTATGAGTGGCACATTTTTTAGTGTGTGAGCTGTCTTACATTGTAGAGTACAGTTGTCCATCCCTCCATGGTGATGCACTGGAAGACTGTGAGAAGCGCAAACAGGATGTTGTCAAACTGAGTGATGCCGTCATTAGGGCCGATCCAAGTGTCGCCGCAAGTGTATTTGGCCGGACACTGACGTATGCCACACGGGACCTCGTACTCAGAGGAGTCCACTGTTTCGTTTTCTGAACAGGAAGGTGCATAAATAGAGAGAGAGAAAAAAGGCAGAAATATGTTATGTGACCTGGTCTGTTTAAATAATGACTGTGTGTGGTCACTGAAATTTGAAAGCTATCATGCATTTAACATTTTTCATGAGGAATGTTGAGAGTATGAATCTTTCGTTCTGATGCCTACTGGTCTTTAAGCTCCAGCAGTTTAAACCAATCTATGAACCCAGTGAACAACGATACCCTTCGTTATTGCTCTACAGTTGAGTTGTGTGACAGTGAACTCTTGGCCTCGAACATGTCTTATTGGCGACATGTCACAATGTGCAGTGAGAATAAATTAGGGTTCAAATTGAATGAAAGAACTCTCTCTATAGTGGAGCAGCAGATTCTGAACAGTAACGTGACCATTCAGTGACAGAAAATACTCACTTCAGTCCGTTCTGCGTTATCTAACTGTCCATTCAGCTCCAGTGTGACGGGGAACAGCTCGGAGGTTAATGACAGCTGTGAATGTACAATGAGCTATTGTAGCGCACCGCATTGTTTGTTTTAATTATACGGGACAACACTGCCAGTTCGGTTTGATCAAGCCTGCAGGTGCAGCCTGGCGTGCCATTGTGCGTATGTGTGTATGCATTTGTGATTGTGACAATAGCGCTGCTATCTAAAGAGCTACGTACACGACACATAGCCACACACATGCGTTAGATACACACTCAATAACAACGGCAACAGAAGGAGCTCAGTCCCGACTCTTTGCTTTGACGTTGTGTGATGCAGTTACTGTCAAAATAGTTCTTAAATTTGCCTTTTATACTGCATGTTTATGAATTATTCACAACCATCAGGACCTTTCTACAAATTGCTCTCTTTTGTTTCTTCCATGCCATCAGTGTGTGGCAGAGGGGTTGAGATTGATTTGCAAAGCAATTCAAATTAGATCTTGGCTTCAGATTAATAAAATATTTGAATAACAGTAATCACAAGATGTCACTATTGGCTACCAACACAAATGGAGTAGTATGAATCATTGCGTGTATATGTGTGTGTATCTGAACCGGAACACTGAATTAGTACAAATTATTAATGGACTCCATAAGTGGACTAAAATTAGGGGTTTAAGAAAATATTGAAAATATCGAGTATCGCGATACTGTATTTTGTTTTGTGATATTGTATCGATTCTCAAAAACACTATCGATTTTTAATTAATAGTGCAAAGATGAACTCAGTCAGTACTTTATTTCATTTGCAAAGAGATGCACCTTCTCATTGTATGTGTCCGAGTAGAGCTATGATGCTGGATGTTACAGGGACTGTGAAAAATGCAAATGCAGATCCCACTGTTCCCATTGCATAAAAAGGTAAACTTTTTTTACTCAGATTTTATGCATATGGAGGTATGATCTTTATACTATGACAGTTTTCCAAAAATTAGATTTAAAAAGTTGCAATATATCGCTTATAGTATCACAATATATCACAATATATTGAATCGTAACCCCTATATCATGTTACATATCGTGTCGCCAGATTCTTGCCAATACACAGCTCTAACTAAAATCCTAACGGACACTTCTATATTTCCATCTCTTTGACTTCCTCTCTGTGTGAAATACTGGATGGAAATCTGTAAATGTGATCATGCATGTGTATCCTGTACATAGGGCACAGACAGCTTTTTGAATTTTCTTAATCATACAGCTACAAATACTGAAGACTTAACTGCTCCAAAAGCCTTACATATAGATGTAAATATTGTACACATCCTGTACAGATATACATCTGCATATGTAAGCATCACTATGCTTATACTGCATGTAATGTGTAGCATGTACCTGTGTGCTAGAGACATATATGTACAAGTGTGAGTGTGCATCTGTACCCAGTATTCCAGGCTGTGGTGTGCAGGTGTGGTGCAGTTTGCCGCTGTAAAACTCCAGGCCGATGATGGCGAACATGAGGATTGCAAAGAAGAGCAGCAGGCCGATCTGCAGCAGAGGAACCATGGCCTTCATTATAGACTTCAGGACAATCTGCAGACCTGGAAGGAGAGCACACAGTGAGTTAAAGTAAAAATGCATTTCTTACAGTACAGATTTGAAAAACATGTGTGTCATAAAATATAACGTTTCAACCTCACTTCACAATGATTGAAAAAAAAAAAAAATGTTTAGGTAGAGCTGAAACATTTAGTAAATTAATCAGTTGGTCAACAGAAAATTAATCGTCAACTATTCTGTTAATCAAGTAATTTAAGCAAAAATGTCAAAGATTCACTGGTTCCACCTTCTCAGATGTGAATATTTGCTTGTTGTCTTTGTGGTTTATGATTGTTAACTAAATATCTTTGGATTTGAATGTTGATCAGACAAAACAAGCTATTTTAACATGTTAGTTTGGGCTCTGAGAATTGTGATTTTTCACTTTTTTTCTGACATTTTAAAAACCAAATTAATGAAAAGATTAAGTATTAAAAATAATCAGCAGATTAATTAATTAATAATATTGAAAATAATCATCAGTTGCAGCCCTATATCTACAGTTAGACCAATACCTCATGCTGATATTGGTCTGGAATTGAATAGAGGACATCACTGATTCATTAATTAATTCAACTTTATTTATACAAGGTATTCTAATGACAGTTCTGAATGGATCAAACTACAAAAAAGCATATTTTCACTCTCAAGTGTATCTAGCTATATAACAGTACATTTTTGGTTTTATTTCTGTATGAAAACTGTTGATAAATTGTGGAGAAACAAGGACACTATTTTTGGACAGATATTCAGAATTAGCCTTTTTTAAATATATATTTAGGACCAATAAATAGGATGGAGGTTTAAATTTCAGAGGCGATATCTGAAAACATGGCCAAATACCACAAAGAGAAAACAAATCTTCATGGCTAGATACCACTAGGGGAGTGAGAGAATATGTTGTTTTTTACTTGACTTTAGCAATGAAAAGATCTTGATGTAATGTGGTACTCACTGGGGATGCCTGAGACCAGTTTGAGGGGTCGAAGCACTCGCACCGCCCTCAGAGTCCTCAGATCCACTGAGATGTTCATATGATTCCCTGCTGCCGCCAGGATCCTACACAGAGTCACAGAGTCACAGAGCACAATTGTCATGCTGATGCACATGAATGCTGCAATTTTACGCCTTATAATCTGTTGCGGAGCCGTGTCAAAAACACACACATGGTAACACAGTAAGGCCATCACACACAGTGTTGGCGGATGGCTGCAGTGCTTAGATATGGAGTGTGAGGATGCGAGGGTCTCCAGCACGCAGAGAGAGAAAACAGAGAAGACAACGGGGATGTTTTGGGGGGCTTTTGGCTGTTTCGCTGTGTGTGGGAGGATGCGATGGCTGTGACAACTGCTATTTAGGAGGAGAACAAAGGAAGCAGCTCCGTCAAGGGAAGGCAGGACACCCTCGGGCTGGAGAGACATGCAGCTCGCGGACAAACACATGCGTGGACACTCACATCAACCTCTTATCTGCTACACAAAGTCCAACAAAAGTTCCATTTTTACTTTGTTTGTCTCCTCTATTCCCCCGCCCTCTAAATACACCTCTGGCCTTCAGCCCTCAGGCTGATGAGAAAAACAAAGGCAGTGCCTGGTGATCTCCCCCCCTTGCTTCCTCATTAGTCTGCCCTCCTGCTTCCCTTTTTTGTCTCCTCTCTATACCCTCATATCTTGCTCTTTATTCCTAAACCTCTCATCTCCCTCTTCCTCCACCTGTTTCTACAACCTCCTTCCCAATTATTCTCGCACCTCTGACTCTGTTTATCCATTTTCCACTGACCCGAACACACATTTATTCCCCTTTCACCTGGGTGCCTACTGAGAGGAAGACAGAGATGGATGGAAAAGTGAGGTACAAAATAAAAATAAAAAAAGCAAAAGGGGAGTTGAGGAAAAGTTTTTGCCAAGGACGGAGCAGCATTTTATTTCAAGAGTTTGAAGACAGAGTTTCATAAGAATGACTCTCTCCCAACTCCAAAACTCAAACTTATACTATATGTGAGTGCACATTGCTCTTCTGGCCAGTTAAAAACCATTAGCAGCTAAATAAGTGTAAATAATTGCATTAAATTCATTTCGATCTTGAAGAGAGGACAAAAATTAAAGACATATAAAAGAAGAATTTCTAAGGTAATTGATAGGAGGATTACGTAAAAGAATTGCTTTGTAAACACCAGTGGTCAACCTCCGGGTCTGAAAAGTGAAGCCAATGCAGAAGTGCCTTAAACTTGCATTCTTTCTAAAAGCCAGCAGGGGGCGACTCCACTGGTTGCAGAAAGAAGTCTGATTGTATAGAAGTCTATGAGAAAATGACCCTACTTCTCACTTGATTTATTACCTCAGTAAACATTGTAAACATTAGTTTATGGTCTCAATCGCTAGTTTCAAGTCTTCTTCAATAGAGCATTCTGTTCATTTAGTAAATTATGGTCCCATTTAGAGTCAAATAGACCATAGCGTGGCTACCTTGCGATTGACAGGTCACTACCGCGGCGTTATCCGGTCTGGGAGTTGTCCGTGTTTACGTCTTACAACCTTAACCGTTTCACAGTGTTTTCAGTTCATGAGAGTTATTTATAACATTTTTGGTCGCCTAAAAATATGTTATTCAGCGTTCGGTTGTACTTCGCTCCACCCTCTTGGGTCACTTCTGGTTGCAAAAAATCAAGATGGTAACGGCCAACTCGAGGCTTCAAAACGGCAGTCCACAAACCAATAGGTGACGTCAAGGTGACTACGTCCACTTCTTATATACAGTCTATAGTAAACACATGATTTATGTGCAGTACAATGTTAAAAAAAAAAACATCTAAGTGAAATTTGCTATAAGATGATATCATACTTGATCATCACACAGCTAGAAAAACAGCGACAGACCCAATTACATTCCTGTGATACAGTGGTGAGAATTAGTCCTGTCTAGTGTTAGGAGACACAGAGCGTCATCTGATTTAATTAACAGAAGAAAGAAAAAGAGGAAGAGGTGAGAGAAAGATTAAAATAGCTCACCATCATCCACACAAATACAGAAATAGAAATATCCTCATGAGTTTCACACCTCTAACTATCCCCCTTTGGATCTTCTCCACTTTCTCTTTTCACCCCCAACACTCTACGTCTTTGTACTTTTCTCCTCCCCTACTTTTACTCCAATCACTTCCTCTACTGCCTCCTGCCACCTCCGTCATTTCATCCCCCACTTCCTCCATCTCTCCATCTTTCTAGACCATTAGTCAGTCCTGGCTGCGCTTTAGTTGTTATGGAGACAAAGGGATGGAGGGTCTAAAAATGGCTTCCTCATTTGGTCCACTGTTATTCAGTGGATGTCCTGGGCCCAATAACGACCGTTTGTAGAAGTTAAGAGTGGTTTTTTTTTGCTCTGAACATCCAACCGAACGCATTCCTTTCTGCAGACAGAAATCATGTAGAGAGGAGTTTTGTTTGTCAGCTTGTTTAAGCCAAGATGCTGAATGTGCTCATCTTTGCAAATAAGAAAGAGACATTACAGTTAGAAAGATGCTGCTGGTTCTCAGTCTGTGCCTCTTTTGTGTCCGTGTCTTGGGCTGCTGTCTGGACGTCAGTATCACCGTCACGCTAATTGAACAGTGTCAGCTGCTGCTAAAGCCTGAAAATACACACTAGAATTAAACGCTTTTGATTTGCTAGATGCAAAGATAGATCGTGTACATTAACTTGAGAAGAAAATACTTCCACAGGACTCATAAATCTTATTCCACAGTTCTGTAGTATCTTCTTACAGGAGTATTCAAAGTTAATTTCTCATAAAATAACAATACAACAAACAACATTTTATAATACATCACACTGTACAACGTTACATGTTCGTTCAAATGTAACCTAACCCACAGTGGGAGCTGCCAGCTTGCTGAACTCTTGTCCTTTCTCTTCAGGTGAACCTGGTCTGGTCTGATTGCCAATCTACAACATGAGAGGCCTCTCTGCTCTCTTCCCCTCTCCTCTTTCGGTCGGTACTTAGATTTTTGGTCTCTCACACACAAAAATAAACACAAGTGTTTACCTGCTAACTCAGACTGATTTGTTATTGACCTCTTGGTTAAACTCTTATAGGCTGTTTTGCTCAGGAACTGGTTATTCTCTACCAAAGAACAGAAATAACTACTTTACATACACAGTCCAGGCAGAAATGACAAATATTTAATGTATTTATATGATTATATTGCCAAAAATATCCAGTAACGTACACTGCCCTCCATCACAGTGCTTTCCAGTCATCATTATGACAGCTCTGCTTCACACTACTGCTGTCTGGACATTGGCACCCTCTATATGACCGAGATGAAGAAGGTGAAGGTTGGCCACAGAAACTGGCAGATGTAAATCAGCCGAGGGAAGCACAACACATGGCTGATTTGGCGCAAATTAAAGATTTGGCAGACGGTTTCTTTCCTCCCTGCAGTTTCCCTTCTCCCTAATGTAGGACAATTCATCTGTTGTTTGTATTAGGTTAGGTCTATTTCATGACTGAAATGTATTCGCTCATGTGGTGCAACACAATTTTTTTCATAGGGAACCTCAGTGGTCATCATGACCGTATGGACAAAAAGATTAAATGAATGAACGAAAGTGATGAAGACCTTCCGTCTGTGTTTGTTTTTTTAAAAATGTTATTACCTGTAGCTTTCTATAGGTGCACCGGAGGCGTTATTCTATGATAATAAGAGTGTGTTAATTTAAAGAGGACATATTATGCTCATTTTCAGGTGCATACTTATATTTTGGGTTTCTACTAGAACATGTTTACATGCTTTAATGTTCAAAAAACACATTATTTTCTCATACTGGCTGTGCTGCAGCACCTCGTTTCACCCTCTGTCTGAAACGCCCTGTTTGAGCTGCTGAAATCGAAAGCTAGATTCGATCGATTTTCCGATTTAGAAGCGAAATCGTGACACCCCTACGGCCCACTATTGTGATTGGTCAACCAAACCAAATGACTCAGACTGTGTTTCAGCTCCGCTTTAACTAGCTTTGTTTGAGGGCGTGCCATATTAGCCGTTAGGCTATTATTATGCAAATGTGTTACTTGGTGACATCACCACGTTACGGAAGAAAAGGCAGGACTTCAAGCAAGACGTTTTAGGCAGTTCAGGAGCAGTCTTTCTTTGGCCTGGACTTTGGGCTTTGTAACTATGCAGACCTTTACATCCACAAAAAAAACCTATATAACACAATAAAGGAAAAGGAAAAAGCACAAAAGCGTAATAGTTCCTCTTTAAATACATTTCAGAAGCAACCCTCATGTTGCCCATTACAGTTCCCACATCTCTCAGAGTTTCTCTATTTGTATTACAGTTGGGGCCCGATAGGGATAAGAGGGTCTTGGATTGGTTGAACCCCGGCGGTCACTTCATCTGACAGGTGCCTGGTGCATCTACAAGTTAATCAAGTCATTTTTAGTCACCCTGAGCTGTCGCCCAGGGAAACATCTTTGTTCACCCTGCACGTATCTGCAGGCGTTATATGAGATACACAGAGTAGTGAACTGAGCTGATGCCCTGGTCAGAGTTGTCAGCCATGATAAGTGAGTAACAATGACATACCCTGCAGAACTGACAGCTCGCCGCTGCGTGACAAATCTGTTGTGACAACCGTCATGCCGTGATACTGATAACGTTGTGACTTATTCCCCATGTCACTGTCCAGCTGCTTACTAATATGATATGAGCGCACCTGACTATTAATTCCACAGCATGTGTTACTTACACCACTGGTTCTCAGCTCAGGGGTTAAAGGATCATTTTGCTGCATCACAAGATGCTGTTTAAAAAGGCATCTATTCAGCGTCTATTCTTATATTGTTCTTTATTGCCATTATCAATATTATCAATTACACCGTGCTTTTTTCTGTAATGACATGTCAAAATATCTGCTGTAAAAAAAAGTCTGATTTCTATGTCTTAAGGTCAGTTGGAGGTAGGGATGGGACAATATAGGATTTTATCAAGGATCGGGATAAAAAACGCTCACATTCAGTTGATTGTGGTGAATTTCCAATATCGGGATAATCGTGAATATCCTCACGAGTGACTTGAGCGCTCTAGCTCGCTATCATGGTAGAGAAGTAAAAAAATAGAGCCTGATTTTAATACAGGAATTATCATGTAAGAAAGAACAGACTCACACAATGTTGCTATTTTTTTCAAAATGTATCCTATATTTATGCAGCTAGGCTTATGATTTATGATTACCTTATTTAAGATTGTTCGTTTTTCACTGAAATATATATATGTTTTAGTGCCAGTTTTAAGCATATTCTTGTGATTATCGGGATAATATTGTGAATATCGTGACATGAACATTTTCACATCCTCCCATGCCTAGTCAGAGGACTTCTGCACAAGCAATTTGGTGATACCAAATAGTGGTGATACAGATATTGTTCTTAGCTCTTGGAAGGTTGACTTCTGGGAGGTTTTCCACCCAACAAAAAAGCAATATACAGTACCATACAGTATATAGTCATTAATGTTTCAGTGTGTACAATCTAGCAGCCTGACTTGCAGTAGATTGCATCAGGAGGAAAGAATCAAGGAGTACTCAGCACTATGGAGAGACACACCGTGAGATGGTAAAGCTGAGCTTGATAAAAACCTGTTGATATTAACTACTACAGTATAACACTGTGCAACTCAACCATGGTAACTGCATAGACTAAACACTAAGTTAAAAATCATGCAGAGGACAATGTGGCCCCCTTGTTATCTTTTTTAAGGGGAATCTTGGTGTTTTATGAAAGAATGACAGCGGGTTGATGATGCAGTTTTCCCTTCTCTGTCCTCAGTCATCAACTTTCCACCCTGTTGAGGGTTTTTACGATATTGTTTTGTATTTAAATGTGATTTGTTGGCATATTCCTTCACTGTTGGTTGTGTTGCTGATATCTTCTAATGCTTCAGGCTTTATTCAGTTATTTTCTGATCATAAATCGCTGCAGTTTATAAATTATTTTTAAGAGTATTTTATCCGCAGGGCCACAATTGTTTCTGACTGATAATATCAGATAACTTGACAACTGTGTATGTCTGTCCATAATACAATATTGTGCTCAAGTGAATGTTAAATACTGTGGCTGTAGGTTTGGAGATTTATTCCTAAAATAAAATATTCTGAGTTGATTCAACAACATTTCAGTTTTGAGCATTGATAAAGTTTCTTTAGGGCAACCGATCTTGCTAGGGCTGTCGTTGACCAAAATAATTCTTATTCGGCTAACGCAGCTATTCTCAAAAACTGGGCTGGGGGCCTTTTTTGGTTATTTACAAAACTAGATTTTTTTATATGTTAATGTGCTCAAGAATTCCCATAAATAAAAAACGTTGAATTAAAATGCATAATGTTAATGACCGTTTGAATATCACCACACTACTTACGACACATCATCAGGTAGAGACAAACATGTTTTGCCGCTGTAAGCTAGTTAACACTCAACCCTCAGATGCAGAGACACAAAATGGATCATTTTTTTAAATGAAAAAGTGATGTGGGAGACGACCCTGCGCCAGTAAAAGCTCCAAAGAGTGTGGTGAGGAAATATGAGCCTGAATACATTACATTTGGATTTATAATGGCAGGCAGTGATGGGTGAGGGTAAGCAGAATATTTATTTTGGTCATTACAGTTCACAGTGGGATAACACATATTTACAGACCTGTTTATTTGTTCTCCTTTTTTTTTTTGTCATGTTATGTTTTTTTCTCATTTATTTGTGAAGGTGGTCCTCAGAAATGTTTTAACTATCACAAGTGGGCCTTAAGTTACAAAAGGTTGAGAACCCCAAAACTAACACTCATACGATTTTTTTGGACTAATTGATTAGTTGATTTAATCGACAGATCTGTAAAACTGAGTTTCTCCACAAAGAATCACGCAAAAGCACCATTTTAAATCTTGTGTTTACCAGAGATGTGCTCATAAGTTTCTTGGAAATAACTCATTCAGCATGAAAAAAGCATAAAAAACGACTCATCGACTAAAGAAATCTTAGTCGACTAAGACCAAAGCCACAGATTAGTTGACTAATCGACTAAGAGGGGGCATCCCTAGATCTTGCAACACAGTGAGTTGTACCTACATTACTGCACACTACAATCTGACCTCTCATACATTCCCACGTTATGAAGACCTGTGATTGTGCAGGACGATGGATTCATATAACTGCTCTGGTGGCCCACAGTACGGTGGGTGGTGTGTGTACAGCGGATTGTCTTGACAGAATAAGGAATTGTGTGGAGCAACTCCTACAGTGCTGCTCTGGTTGGTTTAGTTAATATAAGCCTCTCTGCCTCCCACAGTGTGCTCTCTCATTTTTAACTCCCCCCTCATCCTTTTTAGTCTCTCACACTAAACCCTCTACATTCACACACAAGATATTCAAGTTGTTATGCAAGATCAAATGTTACCGCTCCTTCCATCGACAGCCTGGGATACTGGCCTGGCTTTATGTGAATCAGTATTAGCCTGTATATTGGTTTATGTGTCAGTTAGGTAAATGTTTGCTCTTTGGCCAGAATGAATAATTGATTTGAGTAAATGATTCATTAGCCATCTGTTGGAAGAGAGAGAGGGAGGGAGAGAGAGGTAGAGAAATAAAGGCAGAGAGCGATTGAGTGAGTGAGAAATGTTAATTCAGTACAGTGCAGAGATGAGTCGCTGGCACACCAACTCGTTCTAGGTCTCAAAAGTTCACCAACAGCTTGCAGAACCAATGAGAAAATTGGAAATGTTGCATAATATCATAATCAAACTGCCTCCATGCAGTATATGTTAATATTAATAAACCCTATCACAGGCAAGGCAAGAACACTGCTTAATTACAAAGTTTAGAAAAACATAAAACACAAAATAAAAAGGCATATTAAAGCATAACTTTGATATTTTCCAACCCTATTTTCCCATGTTTTTGTGTCTAAGTGACTAATGGGGGTAACAATTTCAAAAAAGTCTCGTTGTGAAATCTGAATATCCATATACTCTGGCTCAAATAAATACGGGCGGCAATCAAATTCAAAGACCTCATCCACATTGTTGAAATCATCTCAATATTCAGCCATGACATTGAAAAGCTTTTAGATAACACTAAGCTACGCTTTCTGTACTCCATCACAACAAACTCTGCCCGGCTGGCACTCGCAGTGTTTCCAACATGGATGTATCCCATTATTCAACACGTCACCTCGCCAGATTTCAGAACGAGACTTCTCCTTGAGCGAAACTCTTTCCATAATGTCAGACACTTATAATAACAATCAGAGCCTGTCATGGCAAAAACAAGTACTATATGACGGTGCCAGTTTGCCCCAATAGCACCATATAGCAGCCTGTGAGCAGCTGCCGTCTACAGCGCTCTCCCTCAATACTGGATCAATTTCAGAAATTGTTGCCGCTATTAGTCAGTTAGACAAAAAAACATGTGAAAATAGGGTCCAAGTTGAAAAATACCAAAGCTACACTTTAAATCCTGCGAAGCAAGTTAAACATAAAATAAAAAATATATATATATATTTTTTGTTTTTCTCTTTCGGGCCTTGAGAGGATTGTGAATCTCAGCAGGAAGTGGTGGAAGTTTCATATTTTTTTGAGCAACTTTTACGATCATGTTTTGTATGTAAAGTCTCTCTGTAGAGCAACTAGGAACAACAGCTGTCGGATAAATGCAGAGGAGTATTTCTCTTCAAAATGTAGAAAACTTTTAGTGGCTTCTCGGAAAATACACATCACTATCACCTTTATGTACAGTATATTCTTTAAATATACAGAAATAAAGGTGAATGCATTTTGGCTCGGAGCTCTGTCTTGTCTCTTAGGGACAACGAAGGCCAAATGGAACATGCTGCTTGTTGGCAATGATACAACTCTGACCACAACTCTATAGTGACAAAACACGGTGTCCTCAGAAAACCCTGTGCTTCACTTAATGCCTCTCACATACTATATATTATTTTCTTTATACAAATTTCAAAAAGCTGTACATGATGGATGCACTTCTATTGCTCCAAACGACAGACTGAAGGATGATCACTGATTGCATACTGTACGTTATTTTGCTGATGCTAATCTATAGTTGATTGACGGAGATTAATAATTTACTAAATGAACATCATGCTGTATTGAAGAAGACTTGAAACTAGCGATTGAGACCATAAACTCATGTTTACAGTGTTTACTGAGGTAATAAATCAAGTGGGAAGTAGGGTCATTTTCTCATAGACTTCTATACAATCAGACTTCTTTCTGCAACCAGAGGAGTCGCCCCCTGCTGGCTGTTAGAAAGAATGCAAGTTTAAGGCACTTATGTATTGGCTTCCCCTTTTCAGACCCGGAAGTTGCCCACTGGTAGTGATCTTGTTGTACAGCACTAGTCAGAATTAAAACTCCACAATATATTATTTTTTGTCTTTAATTTTACTTAATTTCCTGCCACTGATTATTCAGCACACTGGACCACGGTGCACTGAACACTGGAGATATTTCAAACTGCCTGCAGTCTCTTGAATCTCTCTCTGGTACACTAACATCCGTCCCCTCTGGACACTCATCCATTCAATCTAGCTGCTTGTCAGAAGCACTCGCTCCAGTAATTCTCAACATCCTTGGCCTCTAACCAGGTAAAGAGAGGAGACACGGGTGTTAGCTGGTATCATAAATTGTCCAAACACAATTTCTCCAAATTAGCGCTGCTTGAGACTCCCATATGGACTGTGTAAAAAAAATAAAAATAACTGAGCATTTGCAGAGAAACTGTGGCTGTAACAGAGCACACACTTTTCTCTTGCCAACAGCACTGATGGTTGATTCTGACGCCTCTCAGAAGACATCTGATGCTGGTTAAAACAAAAACCGACTGCCATATAAATACTGCATCCCCCAGTGTTTTCAATTCAGCTCCAGACACAAGTAATTATTTTAAATGAAAAAGAAGATGGAGAAAAACGTTTTTTCTCGGGGATAGGTATTTAGAATCAGGTTCTTTGTAGCGACGACTGCAAGGTTCAACCCATACATCACAGAGTCAGCAATTAGGTTCAACCATGGGCCATTTTTTTTGCGCATTATTCATTGCTGTATGGAAGAACACAGCTGTATGGTGAGTGGTTATAAAAGATCCCATTAACTGATATATAATTGAACACTAAAAACAAGAATTACTAATAGGTTTTTACAAATTAATTAATTTAGTCCATCCTTCTGGTGAAGACTAATTTGCATTGTGTTTTTTTAACTTGATTTACCAGCACAAGCATCAAAGTGTCACATTAAATGGCAAATGAAGAAGTTAGAAGCTACAGTAGTGCATTGCATATCTCTCTACATGTGAGGACTTTGGTTATTATTAGATGTTACAAGGTTATATGTATTGGGATTTATATGAGCATTGTATTTACATTGTTATCTACAGCAGATTTATGAAAATCATGTTTAAGAAATAGATCAACATTTTGGAAAAATACGCCTATTTGCTTTTTTTGCCACAAGTTAGGGCTGAATGATGAAACGATGAAAAAAAAAAATCGAATTGTGATCATTTTGACTGATATTGGAATTGCGATATGATTTGCAATATTTTAAATCATTATTCACATTTTGATTGAAAAACATATTAAAATGATTATGGTGGGATTTTTGCGGAGATCTATACCAAACAAAGATGTCCTCTTAAGTCTGTAGCATATGATGTGTAGGCCAGGACGTCTCTGCAGCACCACAATATTTAATTTAAAATGGTATTTTGACACAAATTTTGCCTTCAACAAATATTGCGCCTCCTGTGATTTGAAAAATTGCAGTAGGCCTTATTGCGATTCCAATAAAATGTTTATTAATTGTGCAGCCCTACCGCGAGTTACATGCGAAGATTGATACTACTCTCACGTCTGTGTAACTGGAGCCAGCAGCCGGTTAGCTTAGCTTAGCATAAAGAATAGGAACAGGGGGAAACAGCTAGCATGGCTATGTCCAGCACCGCTAAAGCTCACTAATTAAGACATATTGTTTGTTTGTACAAAAACTGAAATATAAAAAATGACAATTCGCTGTTTTATGTCGGACTATTTCTTGGCCAGGGACAGTAACTTCCTATAGTATCCTCTTGTTGCTTGGCAACTGCTGCCGTATTTCCCAAAAATGTCACACTGCTGCGTTAAAGATTTGATGGAGGGAGACTTTAACCTTAGTTTGAGCGGCCAGACTTGGCCCACAGGCCACTATTTGAATACCACAGTTTGTTGGCACAACTCAATCTCCAGAAATCACACATCATGTAATATAAGTTGTAATGAATCCAGTGCAGAGTGTGTTACTTCAGCCTCTCTCACTGTGAAGTGAACGGGGTCTTTACAACCGTCGGTGTGTAGAGTGCAGTCTGCCTGGCGCAGACACCTGCTGCGCCTCCGTCTCCGTCGGTCTCCGAAACATGTAATTTCATTCTGAACTCCGTCTGAGGAGATTCAACAGTAATTTAAGATGTGGGAAGACTGTGTTCCCCCTGTATTTTGTTAAGCAGGTCTTTTACCAGAGCCTGTTCAGGAACAAATGTCGAACTGAATTCAATTTGCAAAGACAAACTGACAATTCACAATTGAAAAATGTTCTTGTGAATTTCAGCTCAACATCTTTTTCAGTTTTGTTACTTTCACTAGTAAGTAAACTGAATTTAATTTGACGCAGTTAACATCAGAACCGCTTTCATCTCAGTGTAGCACCTCATCTTCTCTGATCAGATACCATACTAGTCTGTATAAAGGCCCTTGACATAGTCTTTGTTTCACGGCCCACTCAGCCTCTTTATAATAGCTAGAAACATGAAGAGAGAGAGAGAGAGAGAGAGGGGGCAAACAGGGACAGAGAGTGAGCTTGTTAGACTGTCAATTTCCTCGACGCCGTCATCATTAGTCACTCACTTAATTCAGGATCACAGCTAAAACACCACTTTTACTCCGAGGATGTCATTTGAATGTCACTAGCTACGCACTCTTGTCTTCATCTTATTCACGTACATATTCATGTTTCACTTTGTTTGATTTGTGAAACAAAGGTTTGTTGAAAAGTGAAAGAAAAGTGTTGCCAGCGCTCTGCCTGTTCCTCTTTCTGTCACACAGACACACACAAAAAGCAGGTGTATAAGCACATTCCCCCATCAGACTATAAGAAAAGACAAATCTATCCTAGTCTGGTCTAATTGTAGAGACGTTGACCAGAGGAGCAGCAGGACCGGAGCCAGTGACAGCCTAACCTGGGGCGGGGTCCTCCGTCACCACGGTAACAGCTCAGGGGGACATATCCACCCCATGCTGTGTCTGAACTCATCAATCGATCAGACAACAGATTGGAATTAAGACTGGAGAGGACAAGTCTTTCTGTGGATCTGTACGCGAGTGGTTGAAAGTATCCATGTGTGTGAGTGTGTGTGTGTGTGTGTGTGTGTGTGTGTGTGTGTGTGTGTGTGTGTGTGTCAGTTTGAGATAGCCGGTTCTACCAGGTGTATGACTGCCAAACAGACAGACGGTGTTGTTGGCTAAAAGACATGCAGTAGTGGTACATTTGGTTAATACACATGAATGCACCGACAAACACACACGCACATCAGACAGATTGTGGTTTCAGCTTTCAGTATCTTCACACCCCGACAACTTCTCTGAGATAAAAATATCGTTCAACTTTAGCAATGCTGGAAGAACTTATCTAGAGGAAAGGAAAAGGAAAATGGAAGAAGGAAAGGAATGAAAAGGAAACATAAGGAAAGAGGGAAAAAGGCTAAATAATGAACACGGCAGGGGAAGGGATGGAGCTGAAAAGAGGATTAGGACAAAAATGTAAATAAATATAGGCTACGGAACTCATAACAGTCTTGCATTTGTTTCGCTGGCTGATATTAATGGTGGTTTGATCGATGTGAAGCTCTCATGATAGCCCTCCCTCCTGGCTAGAGGTGGTAGTAGAGTAGAAATAGTCCAGTTTTGACACCCAGAGAGGAATAAGGATTGATGGCTGCAGCGTCTATATGTTCGCCTCTCTCTGTTAATTAGCACTAGAGGTCTAAAGGGTCGAACCATAGAAATAGAATAGGAGTAGAAGGCACATTCCCATTGAAATCAACATAGCAGGATGGTCAGAGCACACCTTCAGGGATTTTTTGCCAGAAATGGTTTATTTTAACCTAAACCACAATCTTTTCTTAAACCTAACCAAGTAGGTTTGTCGCCTAAACCTAAGGATATTTTTGGCAGAAAGCCCTGAAGGCAAACTTCTCCAATGTGCATGGTCAGAGCAGCGGCCATTTTTATGTGTACCGTTGCCATTGCGACCGTTGTACTGTAGCGGGCTAACTTCTGTATAAACTAAACCAACTTACGGCAAGCCGCAGACGCACTGAGGTTTTGCAGTAATGACTAAAACGGGCAGTGGAGTAGTAACGTTACGAAGCATAAAGAGCCAGAGTAAATGAGCAAAATTTAACAACGTAATGCACATTGCTATCTCTAGATGAGTGACAACTTTGTTCGGCTCATTTTCAGTGTAGCGTTAAAGCATAGTAGAATTAGCAAGCTAGCTAACTAGCGGACAGCACGCTAGTTAGCTAGCTTGCTAATTCCGACATGCCTTAATGCTAAATTGGTCACAGAAAAAGAGCCGAACAGCGGGCTAGTGGCCAGCAGCCGCGCTGGGTCTAACGGTCCTATCCAGACATCCGTCTCTGGAGCTACGTTCGCTCTCTTCCCGGCGAGCTGAGACCACACTTTACGGCCCCACTGACATGTGTTGTCACCATAACAACTAACATCAATCGCCATTTTCTTTTGTACTAGTGAAATGACTAGAAAAAACAGTTCAATGTCCGTTCTACTCCTGTTCTATTTCTATGGGTCGGACACAACTCCACCTGTCTTATTTTAGCCACATGACGAGGTGTGCACCAAAATTGAATGTAAAAAAAACTTAAATTGATTCCAACAGATTAAAGAAGGCATATTTTCATGATCTATTGAAAAGCAGCAGATCATGAAAATCCTTTGAGAACAAAACAGTTTTTTGGAGTTTCATTGAGTGGATTATCTGATTTACCATGTAATCGCAATGTCTCCGGTTCGAGTGCAGCTGGGGACCTTTGTTGCATATCATCTCTCTCTCCTCTCGTTTCCTGTCTTCACTACACTAAATACCATCTAATGACATGTCTTAGTTAAAAATAAGCATTTTTAATAGGATTTTGGAATGGAAATAGTTTAGCATGTTAAACAAACAGTTATATTTCCATTTTCAGCCTATTTTGCAAGAAAAGCAGCACAATGAGAAGACAACTAACTCTTGAGAACTTTTCACATCTTGTATATAACAAATACAATTGTATATATATTAAGACTCAATACTAAATGTCTTTAGCTTCATGACCAGCAAATCGCTCAAATTTCCCAAAGTCCTGAAAATACAGTATCTATCGTTTCATCTATTCTTCTCAGAATTCATTCAGCATTTCACAAGCTTTGCTGAATGAGTCCTTAAGACTATCTTTTTCCTCTCCGTTCTTCTCTGAAGCAATGCTGTTACTCATTTTCTTTCTTGATCTAGAATTTAACGTTTTGGTTATTTGAACAGCAGAATAAGCTTCAACTCCCAAAGTAAAGAGTAAAAAGGCTGAACCATCTCGACTTAGCAGAAATGTCTGTGGAGAACAGAAATGGAGAAAAGGAAACGCTCTTTTTTTCCAGTCTCCTCATCTTTACTCTCATCAACTCCCTCTGAGCTAACTCCATCTCTCCTCCCATCCCCCTCCAAGTGTCTGGCACTAGTGGTGACACAATCCCTTGGTGGGCGTCGCCCCCTGCCAACTGTTGCCAGTCTAATGGAGGGCTTGCCAGCGAATGAGACTGCCAAGGTGCCAATTAGTACGTACGATTACGCATAGAGGCATCCTTCTCATTTCCTCCAGCTCTATCTCTTCTCTCATCTCTATTCTTTACTTGGTTTTCCTGGTTACAACCTCCTCTGTTCTCTGACTTCCCTTCACAACTTGCCATTTTAGCAAAGAGCAACAGTCTGGTGAAACGTGTGATGATGGCCTGAGAAAACCTACAGCTCCTCAATTCGAATTTCAGTCACAACCGTCCTCAGCTAGCCTTTAAGGAAACAGCAAGTGCCATCTGGTTTTTCATACCTCCCTCCCACTCTCACTCTCTCTCTCTCTCTCTCTCTCTCTGTGTAATACAGGCCATCTTGAAACACCAAGGCAGCTTGCTGAGGTAATCATGGCCTCCAGCGTTGACACCGTTAGCAAATGGTTCCATAATTACACATGTTCACACATAATGTCGAGTGAGTCTGGGGTATCCACTGTGGAAAGGTTCACGCGCTTCGTAGTCTGAGCTAACAGTCATGTGTTCTGCCTCCAAAGGAAATATTTTCTACACTTAAATTAGAGTTCCTGCTCGATGACTCGAGCATGTAAACCTTCAATCAAAGTGAGCTCAGTGCAGTCATAGAGAGTTGAATCGACAACTCTCTGATAAAGACTGAACCTTATAAGCTTCACAGATGATAGGATTTACTGCAGGGCAATTGTATTGAAGGTATAACTAATAAACTGGCAAGTCAGTGTACAGTAGTTGGCAATTTTTGACTACTTGCTGCACATCAAGCCTGAAGGGACATGTTGCACCTGTGTACAGTATTTGTAACCAGAATCCCTCTGTGTCTGGGGCCCCACCAGATAAATAATCGCCAGTCCCCACCGCATAACAGCATTTCTAGTTTATTTTCATGTTTTCCTGGTCTTCTGCAAACTTATGGGCAAATTCACAAAGACTGGATTGTGGCTGCTGATAGTACCATGAAATGCACATCACTTGCGACCGCTATCTGCCCCGTCTCAAGCCCATGTTAGCCAAAATTAAACCCAAAATTCAGATGCAGAATGAATTTTTAGTTACAGCCGTACTAAAACGACTATTACTAAAGAAAACGACCACTATCTATCTGCGGCCGTTCTATATTTCTACTAGTGGGAGTTGGCAACCCTACACACACATTTAGCAGCAAAAAAAGTCATGAGCAGTCAATGCATGTGGCCGGGAGCTGCACAGAAAGCTGCCGGGGCCGGTAGAAAATGAGTGGCAGCTGGCAGCGTCATCTCTTGCTGCATTCACTTGCATCATAGGAGTTTCGCTCAACTTTTCATATATATATACATACACATATATACTGAAGTGGCAGCTGGGGTGGGTTGTATTCGTGTTAAAACTGCCAGAAAAATTTCCACTCGCGCCATCCGGGCGCTCACATAAAGGGCCTCTCCATCTCAAAGTCCCAGGCTGAATTTCAGTCCCAGTCAGCCCCTGGATCATGTGGCACACCCTGTTTTTCTGATGCACACCCACAGTTTTATTTCTTGCTATACAGTATGCTAGTGCTTTGCGCCAACAACACAGTAGAAAGAACAATGGCAGAGAGAAAAAGAAAAATTACATTTTCAGTCCGAGAGCTACTGTACAGATCCTGACCGACGAGTTGCAGAGGCATTCCTCAAAACTTCAGGCAATTTAAACGTGACAAAGAGGAACCGTATTTAGGATTTAATATCCCAGTCTGTCAGTATAAATGCACTTCAGTTACCACCAACTCTCTGAAGACGTTAATAATTTCACTGTAACTGTGTGTGGCTATTAGCGCTGATCTTTGTGAATTGGATTGTTTTAGCAGTGAGGTTAATTTGCATGGAAAAGGGCAGATTTTGCACCAAATGTTTGCATATTACCTAATTCAAATATGTGCAAATAGCACAGGAGCACCGAGACGCGATTTGCTTGGCAGAGCTGTTAGCAGTGCGTTTAACCCTTTGCAAGTGATTTGAGAAAGTTTCTTTTTGTCTTATTTGTGCAGATTTAGCGGCCGCAAAAGCTGCGCAATCCTTTTGTGAATTCGCCCCTGAGTATTTTAATTGACTGGCTAAAACATTGTGGGTCTCAACTAGACCTGCACATTCGTTTCTTGACATAATCTCTAAACCATATTTTTCATTCAGGTTTGCACTTTATTTGCCTCGGCACACACTGACTTGTCATTCTGTTTTTTTTGTTTTTTTGTTTTGTTTTGTTTTTTACTATTATTGCTTCTGTCTACTGTGTATATACAATACATACTGAATATCTGTCCATTCTGGAAGAGGGATCCCTCCTCTGTTACTCTTTCTAAGGTTTCTTGCTTTTTCTCCCATTAAAGTATTTTTGGGGGAATATTTCGTTATCTGAATCAAGGATGACACCCTGTAAGGATAGAGGCTGTCATAAGTTGTACAGACTGTAAAACCCTTTGAGGCAAATTTTGTCATTCTGTTCTACATAAATAAAATTGACTGGCGCCTCGTGGCCTATAGAGGTTATCACGTCAACCATGAACCACAACGTCCCTGATTTGAATCCAACCAGGGACTTTTGTTTCATGTCGTTCCCCCGTCTCTCTCCCCTCATTTCATCTCTCTACTGTCATCCATAATAAGGGCATAAAAATGCCCCAGAAATATATCGAATTAATAACTTATCTGTACTGTATGTCTCCAATATGATTCTTTTTTATTCATCTTGCTGTCACTTTGGTTAAGTCTCTGGTTTTAGTCTTTTTCTCACAGCCCCTTGGTCATTTTTTATACAACCATAATGTTTCTTTGCAGTGACATGGATGTAAAATGTATACAATACTAATTGTAATCCAAATTTATTTTCATGACACAAAATATGATTATAAAGTGCTTCACAAGGCAGAGACTATTCTTCTCTTTATAATAGAAAAACAAATATAATTTGTTGCTTATCCTTTTAAATAATGCTTATATTGCACATTATGCTTAGGATGTTAAATGTTTGCATATGTTTGTGTGCGTGATTAGGGGTTTGGGGAGTCTGTCTCTGTATTTGTAACACCGTCTGTGACCCTTCCTGTCTGCAGAGACCTCCTAATTACTAACTGATAGACAGAACTGGTGACTTATCTAATATTATTAGCAGTTCTCATAATCTTCATTCACTCTCTAATAAGATTGTAAACGTGGAGTGAATGTCTGCAGGTGAGTGAATGTGTCCATGTGAGTGTTGGATGGACTGTGTGTGTTTCAGAGAAGGAGAGAGGGAAAGAGAGAGAGAGAGAGAGAGAACATGTTCATTAATTTGTCTTTGCTGTGGCCAGAATGATAATTTCGAGAGGGATCTATCCGCAGCTCACTTCATCATGCTGAATATTAATAAAATGAGACCTGAAAGGCTATTTCATCCAGATCGGGCATGTCTCCTCCCCAAGTCACAAACGGTGGCTTAAATTCAACTCACGAAACATGCCTCCATCTTACTGCCAAATAATCTTCAGTACATTACAGAGAACATTTTGAGTTTCTGCTTGATAAATCTGTCATTTGAAAACTGTTTCGGAAAATATGCAGATCTATTTAGATTGCATTATTTGGGGCGAGTCAAATGACTTCAGCCTCGTCACCATACTTGCCAACCCTCCCAATTTTCCAGGGAGACTTCCGTTTTTCATTTCCCTCTCTTGGTTTCCTCCCGGAGTCAAAATTCTCCTGTATTTCTCCCGATTTATGACAAATGTTCACACTTTTTTTCCCTTTTTCGTTATCACAACCTGTTTCTGACACCCACTTCAGTGGGTGAGATACAGAGAGACATATGGAGAGTACTTAGAGAAAGAAATACTCAAGCAGGGACAAAAAATTAATGACTAAATGAAAACTGATGAATATTAGTTTATGCCAGAGATTCACACAAGTTCATGCCAGAGGGGCAAATTATTCAGTATTATTTCCTGAGAATTAAAAGTAAAATTAAAAGTATTTAGGGACAAAAATGCTGTTGCAGTGTACTTCTGCTAAGTCAAGTATGCTCGGCACACACTGGCCTCGGTACCAGGTGAAGCCAACACATCAATAAGTACTGCCTGATCTATTCACAGAGCTAACAGGAAGGTAAAGTCTGATTACAGCATCTGGCACCCTTGGGGGGCCTTGACAAGCCTTGGTCTCTTCTTCTCTGTCCCCAATCAGGCAGGTGAGATTAGAACAATCCATTAGCATGTGTCTGTCTCACTGTGTTTTAATTAAGCTTCTAATTTTGGTCGTGTAGTAACATGCTGTGGGGTTGAGTGTCCTCGACCGCCGTCACACGTCAGCTGATCAACAGGCGTGAGGCGATGGAGGCTCACTGGCCATATCTTTCCCTACCGTCTTCCACAACACTTCTTCTTCTTATTTATGTCATCCCGCTCCTCTCTCCTCCTCTTTCCTCCTCCAACCTCGCACCCTTCCCCTCTCCAACAGCGAGTGGAGTATCGTTAAGAAGCCCGAGCTCGGCTCATCAATAATTGAACACCCAGAATCATGTAGAATTCTCTAAGAACCCTGTCTGCCACCCTTTGTACTTCTGCGCTGTGAATTGATTAATATTTCATTTGTGTGTGTGTGTGTGTGTGTGTGTGTGTGTGTGCGTGTGTGCGTGCGTGCGTGCGTGCGTGCGTGTGTGTGTGTGAAACTGCATGTGTGTGAGAGAGAAGTTAATCTGCTGAAATCAAAAACATTTCCTCTCTCTGTTCTGACAGCGAGGCACCTGCCTCTCTGGTGACTGCTGTAAATTGCCCTTTAATGTAACATCTTTCCCCCACAGAACAGACGTATGTACTGTATGCCCCCCCTGGGCCTTTAACCGCCATGTAATTGATGTACTGTCAGTACACAGAGAGAGGTGATGGTTTACAAGCTGTAACCACCTCACTCACAACAGTCGTCAGCTGCTTGTAGTATGATTCAGCTGAGGCATGTACTACGAAGCGAGATCAACATACCCAGGGTATCTTCTCGTTAACTGGCTTAACCACCTTAACAGCGAGATCCTGCTAAACGGTCCTACGAAGGTGGTTATCAGGTTTCTCAGTCTGGATATGAGCGCGTTCACATGAACAGGGTGGTGTTTGCAGCATGTGACCAATCATAGACATGGACAAGTCCACAGACTTGCAGACAGACAGACAGAGCGGCACATTTTACAAAGGAAGAGTAAACTATATTAGACAAATACGAAGAAGTTAAACACATAATCCAGACTAAAAGTAACAGTTGAAGCTAACAAATGCAGGAAGGACAGCTGGCAAAAGAAAAAACTCCCGATGTGGGAATGCGTAAATTAACAGACTTATTAATTTTACGTAACTCGGGTATAGTCGTCTAGATATAAATAGCTTTAAGAAATGTAATGGATGGATGGGTTACACCTCATTATGCCAATTAATAAATATGATGCGTGTATAACTATTTCAACCTTCTTCCAGATGTACACATATCTTTTTGAATACGTAATCTGATATCGCACACTGACCGTCATCTGGTCCTTCTCTAAGCAGGAAATGAAGCGCAGATAGTAAACACCTGAAGTGGTCAAACGAGGACAATAATTCAGAGTGCACTGTTGCCACATCTGGAGACATGGAGATGAGCTATGGTGTGTTTTGAAAATAATCTGAACCAAGTACAGGAAAAGGCCACCAACGACAAGTGTTAATGTGTATAAGGAGATTGATGACAGACAGCAGATCAGCCTTGGAAAGCCTACAGCAGCATAACAAAATGGACTATTAACATAATTTTGTAGTCAAGGTGAAGTGAAATAAACACAGTTATCAAAAAAAAAAAAAAATTTAAGATTTGCATTAAAAACATGATAATCAGATTCACCACCACCATCAAACTTCTAATATTGAAGGGTGAAAAGTTACTCAAAACTCAATTAAACGAGCTCCTTGTGTGGCTTTTCTTTACAGGCCCTCGGTCCCTTTGGATTTGGCAGCGGTCAATTAAAAATTTAAGACTAACTCTCAAGTGAGTAGGTATTAATATTCAGGAAAGACCAACAAGCAACAAAGAAACTGTTTGTCAAACTTGAGCAACCAAACCACCTAGAAATAACTGTGAGCCTTAAACAAGGGCACAAGGACACCGGCTGTTTTGAATACAGTAAATCACACAGGATCACCACCCCTTTAAATTCATAACGCTAATTCACAGACCTCCATCCAAATACATACACACACACACACACACACACACACACACACTGTTGGACTCACCCACTGAGGACCACAATGAAGTCCATGACGTTCCATCCGTTCCTGAGGTAGGAGCCTTTATGAAATACAAAGCCCAGGGCGATGACCTTTATCCCCGCCTCAAAACAGAACATCCCGATGAAGTAGGGCTCTGTCTTCTCCTGGAAGTGCAAAGCAGTCAATCAGAGTGATAATTAGCTTATACTGAACTGAAATGGAGGCTCCATCAGAGGCAGTTTAGACTGATCTTTAATTTCAGAAGTGTGGTTGTGTGTGCAGATGTTTCATATCTCACCAGTCTCTTAGACATGGGGGTTTTGTCCTCTCCAGGAAGGTGCTGCTCCAGAGCCAAGACGATACAGTTGGCGATGATGGTGGTGAGGATCATGTACTCAAACGGAGTGGAAGGACCAAGTTAAGGAACTTTTGACTGACTTAATGTTGAGTGTCTGGCACAGTATGTTACAGTAATATAAAGGATAAGGCTGGTGATATTCTATAGTTGTGTCATTGGCAACAAATTCCTTGAAATGATCAAAACCAAACATATGTGATTCAGTCTCTCAGCGTGACCTTCTCTGTCTGTGGCTCTCGGCACATGAAGCATGAAGTAAATCTTTAAAAACAGGTCATGAATATATACTTTCATATTTTTTTTTTTAAAGTTCATTAATTTCCCCAAACAGCTGGGCACGCCCCCCAGGGCGATGCTAACTTCCTCGTTGGCCTACAAAAATACGTCATCCCTGGAGCACTATATTCCTCTGTGTTTAAACCTCCATCTACTGGGTTCCCTCGACAAAAAGCTGATGGGATTTTTCCTTTGGGTTTTGGATTATTGCAGAAAATAAGCTCTGTGGCAAACACACATTTATGATACTTACACGTTTTGTTCAGCAAGATAATCTTCACAAATGAACACCCTTCTATGATTTTTGAAGCATGAATGCAATCACCAGAAGTAAAAAGCTAACGTTTGGCTATAAACTAACTACACCATGGTCGCATGAGCGCGAGTATACACAACGAGGCTGTAAAGGTGGATGAGTTGGCGTGATGACGCTTTGTAGTCTCATTTATCCACTCGTTAGCAACCGCCTTTTTTAAGACACGTAAAGGCTTCAAAATTCACGAGTGGGGTATTTATTTACGTATTTTATATTGTAGAACAAAACGTTTTAAATCTCTTAAGCTTGTGTTAATCACAGACCTTATTTCAGGCATCTGACTAAAAACCCACTGCCTTCCAGACGAGGGAACCGGAAGTGCTAAAACTCATTTCCGGGTTTTAGGACTCATTCCTGTAGCACTCTATAAGCTCTATCAGGCTTTGGATACACAAACAATACTTGTTAGTGGCATCGGTTCATTGTTGGTTTTGGTCTTTTCATATAATTTGTTGACAATAAGACATTTAGTATATTGCTAGCCTCATCCTTTAAATATTTGATTATTTACAGAAAAGCAAATAGAGAAACAGAGAAAGCTCTAAACAGGTTTCTAGGTCACAGTCGAACAGAAATGCAATGTGGTCTATTCATCAGTAGTTCAGGAAGTGTGCACTAAAAATCTTTCTATGATATCTATACAGAGCACAGAAAGTCTACGCTCTTAGAATAGAGAGAACAGATTAAGATCCAGGTACTAAATCACAGAAAAAACACAAACAATAATTTAGTTAATCTCAGTAAATCAAACCCAGCAGCACTGCAATTACAATGTCATGTAAGCATAGATAGACAGGCTAACATTGATTCCTCTGTATGAAGCTGAATTAACCTGCATGGTATGAGCCTCGGGGCCGTAGACACACCCAGACACGGGCTAAACTTTATCTGAGGTCAGCTGCAACAGACAGCGACACACAGACATCCACACACACACACACACACACACACACACAAACACACGTAAACACACCGCGGCAACAGGAGGCTTATCGAGGAGTGATGAGTGAGTGGGCCTGAAACGTGATCCCATAAACAGGGTCACTTACTACAAGCTTCACTGCCTGTTCTACAGGACCCGTGCTGGTTGTGGGTTCAACACCAGCCGCTCTGGGGTTGAGCTAAGCCAGCAATGTGCTCTTTATCTAATGCTCTGCGTGGGCATACCCTTTTCTGCAGGTTATGTGCAGAAGAGGTGGGAAGGAAGGGAGCTTAAATCTGCAGAGTGGAGACCGGGAGGGAGAGCGGAAGGAAGAAGTAGGCAGAGATAACAGGGAAGAATGAAACAGGAAAAAGTGATAGGGGGGATGATGGGTGATCAGTGGAGGAGAAGATGAGGGTTATATATATATAGAGAGTGTCAGCAGAAGCTTCCTAAACTAAACAGGTGGTAGAGAGGGAGGCAATGGGACCATATAAGACTGACACCGGACAGATTGACAATAGAGAGACTCACATGCATGCAAGGCCGGACCGGCTACAGGAGGGAGTGTAACTTCATTCTCTGCTCAGGTAGACATTACTCCTCTAGTTCTTCTCATAGCAAATAGTTGTTTGCTGCTATATTAATGATCTGAATTTCGAATTCAACATCTTTAAACCTATGTTGAGCCACAGATTTGACTCAGTGATTGCAAGTTAATCGTTGAGATACTTTGTAAAAACAAAACCACAGCAGCCATCAGCAATGAGTACATGATGAGCATGAAATCAAAAAGCAAAAACTGGTTTAACTGCATAAAATCTGTCTCAGGCTGAGGGATTTGTTTTCAAGAAGTGAAGTATATCTTTTCATTCACTTCTCTACAATAACTGGCATCACTTTCGTCTCACTGGCAGCTCTCAGCAGCCACGCCCTGCATTCCCTCAAACATATACAACACAAACAGGAGGAGGGGGGAGACGAGACGGAGGGACAGAGAGAGGTAAGAAAGGGGAGGAAAGAGAGAAAATGAAGATAGAAAGAGAGAGGTATCCACGGCAACAGGCTTCCTCTTCCAGCCAAAAGTCAATGCTACAAGACGGTTACTGGGCAGCTGAACTATATCTGTGGTTATACACGAACACACACACACAAACACACTGAGGCTACAGCGTTGTGCTGTATATCAGGGTAATTTTAACCACTGCATGACGGATGTTGAGAGCTATAACAGGTTATCAGTCATATAAAAGACTTAAAAAAGACTTAGATATTCGCAGATATTTTCAGAATATCAATATTTTTATGTTGTTGCAATAGTTGTTCTCTTTGTATTTGTAGTTAATTCCTTTGGGTGATGGAACAATGTTGACCGGTTTATTGTCTTTATAGAGCAGCAGATTTAATCAATCTGTTTTCAAGACACTGAGGTCAAAACCAGTCAATGTTTTAACCCATTACGCACAACTAAAGACAGTTAAAATTACTTTTCTCCTTGTTCGGCCTAAGAGTGCCTTTAACTAGTCGTTTTGACCAGTCTTTTCAAAGTAAAAAGCACCTTAAGCCTTCAATAACTGATGTTTTGACCACTTTGGGGGCAGTGGGAAAAGGCTGTAAGCACAACACGGACACGTCATCCCCTAGTTGATATGGCAAACATGTTAGCAAACATTTCCTATTACAAATCCAGAAGATAAGTAGCAACATTCGTTTGGAGCTGTTTTTCTGGCAACCTCATAAATTCAAATCATATATTCACTCTCATTTAAAAGGGATAGTTCGGGTGTTTTGAAGTGGGGTTGTATGAGGTACTTATCCATAGTAGGTGTATTACCTACAGTAGATGATGTTCTGCACGCCCCTAATGTGGAGAGACATACAGGAGCACCGACACCGGAGCAAAGCAATACAGTGCTGTGGACGGGGATGGCAGAAAAACTTATTTTAGCCACCTAAAAGAAAGGCTCACCTAAAAAAATCGATATCCGTTTAAGTGTTCACCATATTTACAATATTTTCCGATGGCGAAATGAACTGAAAGTGAAACGTATCAATACTGTTTTTGTCATCTTAGCCTGCTGGCTTTGGAGAAAGCATAGATAAGTCTCACTTTCAGTTCAGTTCCCCGTCGTAAAGGGCTGTCTGACAGCAAGATAAAGCAGTGAAAATATTCTAAATATAACGTATACTTAAATGGATATCGATTTCTTTAGGTGAGCCTTTCTTTTAGGTGGCTAAAATAAGTTTTTCTGCCGTCCCCGTCCACAGCACTCTATTGCTTTGCTCCGGTTTCGGTGCTCCTGTCTGTTTCCACTTCAAAACACCGTAACTAACCCTTTAAGATCTGTTTTTGGTCTCTGCCAACTCCTATGCCAAATTAGCTCTTTAGTTGTTTAATTTAGAGGAAAATGTATCTTTAGCTGCTAAATGCTCCACTATCTTCACCAGCTAGTTGCTACAGTAGCTTTGTCTGCCTGCTGTTTGGTTCTGGACTGGTATACAGTTGGTTTTTAAATGCCTGCTGTGGCCCAAAGTGCTGCAATGAGAGTGGTGAAAGTGAATCAATACAGCAAGGTTGTTGGCTGGAAAACCAAAACAATGAGCTGAAAGATGCTAAAGAGCTCCGTAGATCTGAGGAGAACTGCAGAGTTTGTGATAATTCTCTGTTGGTTCATCAAAACGAGCGACAGTCATTTTATCCATTGTTATTACTGATTTGGCCTCAGCAGCCTTTTTTGATGCACTCACATACTCTACAATCAGATATTATAATAAATTCTCTCCATGTAATACAGTAAAATTCAATGTTGACTTCGCCCTAAGTTACACAGTCAACAAGTGTCTTTAACCAAAACCCGTCTCCCCTCCTCTGTGCTGCTCTGGAGCGTGACGTTGATCGCGGATCGTCTACCATCTTTAGCAGCGAGGCGTCTCGTGAGCAATCCTGTGAGTCACAGTGACGCTGGCACCCTGCCTCGACTCCTCAAACATGCGTGTAAAAATAGACATGGAGACGGAGTGCGATGCCCTGTGCATCTGTGAATACGCTCAGGCCCAGATTGGATCCATGCCCCTGTGATTACTATTATATAGAGATGGAAATCAAAATGAATCACAGGCAGCTGAGCTTATTAGAAATCTGTGAATTATCGGCAGCATGCATGTGAGTGTTAAAGGCAGCATCAAATATACAAACACAGAGGAAATCTCCATTTGGAGTAAAATGAATTAATCTATTTCAGCCTAGGGAATGAAAACACTAATCCACTACAACTTACATTTCTATTGCTGTGCTGTTATTCAAGTATGCGTAAGATAAAAGATGCTGTCACCTGAATGGATTTAACGGGCTGCAGCATCAAAAATTGTTCAATTTATCTTCAATACCAGATCACCTCCACACCTCAGTGGTCTGCTAGAGCCAGCCGATCAATCCTGAGGATAAATGTGACCATAGTTCAGTCAGTCCTGTTTATTCGCAGCAGCCCTGTGAGTTAACAGTGTCAACTCAGAGCCACAGCAGGCTCTTATATATACCTCTCTGTCATAGATATACAGATATACAGACAGTCATAAAACCAGAGAAGGAGGGTTGAACATACCTCATGTGATGTTGTGTGGATTGGTTGTATGTAAACAGAATGGATACCAGTTCCTACTTAGCATAGTGCAAGGCCACATTCACTAGTCTCATTTTCTTCAGCTACATTCACTCTAAAATCTGCTCTCATTAAAAGAAGTAAAAAAAACGCAAGCAATAAGCGGAAAAACTGTTTTTGTAATTGGAGATAAATGAGAGTAGGACCATAAGAACACTGGGGACACCGGGGTCATTTCCTTGCTAATTTTCCATTTCCATTTTTCATGCAAGGATGCAATTTAGAAGGAAATTAATAGGCTTTCTCAAGTTTAAGCTGGCTCTAGAGACATATGGATTTATGGAAGGATTTACAACCTAAAATGCACCCTTAATTAAATAACCATCCGTGCATTTTAAATCCTAGTTAGGCCTCTGTGTTTAAAAAAGAGCAGCGACACACCCTGTCGAACACCTAAAATGTCGACCCGTCTAACAGTTTCATACTGAAAAACTCACAACCAGCAGGCACATGATTATTACTGTGTGCCCTGATGAAACAAACTATTAAATCCAACTATCAATTATTTAGAGGTGTACCTTCTCAATGGGAAACTTCCCGCTGCGGGGGATCCCAGTGGGGATCAGACAGGAGGAGCAGCTGTCAGTCCTCACCAGGCCTGCCACACTAAACTCAGGCCATGGGCTTAATTAGCCCTGCCTCTTCCCTGCCAGGCCCCCATCAGCCTTCCATCGACAGAAACCTCAGGCAGGTACAGTAGGCTGACAGTCAGACTCACACATGTACACACACATTTAACCACCTCTTACTCCCATGAGCGTGCACAGAATAAGAGCGAATATGTACTCATAGAAATATCAAAACAGAGTGTAATATGCTCTCATAAGCCCACACACAGCTCTCTGGCTCCAGTGTTGCACGCTCAACCACAGAAGCCTCTGTATAATTCCTGAATTGATCATGTGCTGTTAATTGAGCACTCAGAGAAAAAAAAAAGCCTCTTGCAGCGAGGTGACAGCGGCAAGTTGTTTTCCAAACACATGGCTGACCTTTAGGAGATGTCCTGCTGAGTGTGTGTGTGTGTGTGTGTGTGTGTGTGTGTGTGTGCTCTTGTATTTCTATTCCTGTGAGGATCTATTTGTGTTTTAGACAATGAGAGTAAGGACATTTGTGGGAAGTGAGTGGGGATGTCTTTTGGTGGTTTTCACTTCTTTAAAGGCAAAGACATTTAGGATTAAAAATGCAAATAGGTTTAAGGTAAATTTAAGGTAGGGGCTGAGGTTAAAGAAGTACAAAAAAGGGTTTGCACACCCAAGTATATTAAAATTGCTGTTTAAACTCCATTTTCAATTTGGAAGCAAGGGGGAAAATGCACAGATTCGAACACTGAAGAAGGCATAACTATGTTTGTTAACTATGCTATGTTGTCTACAAATTTACAAATCTCAATACACTTGCAAATCGGAAAACAGATTTGGTGATTTTTTACAAATCTGATTAGATTGAGATACAGTTACACAACTCTCCACACACATTTGAAAATAGTTTTGTTGGCCCCATAGCAAAGCCAAAACCTCACGGTGATGACAACACTGCAGGACGTAGCAAGAAATAGTCCAGCATAAAACCCCCTTTACAATTGTTGCTATTGCTGTTATACTTAAAACTGTGTTAATTAGTGGACTTTAAAGGTGCTGGCCAGGCTAGCTGTTTCCCCCTGCTTCCAGTCTTTCAGCTAAGCATAAAGTGATGAAATATATAGTGATGAACCTACAGAGAATTATCACTTAAATCTGCAGCTCCCCTCTGCTTTACGGAGCTTTATAGGGAGTTTCAGATCATTTCCTAGCTGTCCAGCCGCTACTTTACTGTTTTAGTTCACTCTCACCGCCCTCATTGTTTCATTTTCAAAAGAAGCAGAAGCTGTTTCTTTTAAAAAAAGGTCTAAAACTACCTGCACAGCACCAAACAGCAGACAGACACAATTAGCAACTAGCTGGTGAACATAGTGGAGCATTTGGAAGCTAAAGAGCCAGATAATTCCCTCAGGAGTTGGTAGAGACCAAAAACAGAACGTAAACATTATTGGACACACTGGGTGACTAGTGAAAGCTGCTCCGTAACTGCTGGATGTGTAAATAAGCAACTGTTTGCTAACAAGTTCACCATATTAGCTTAAAGGCACAGTGTGTAGGATTTGGCGGCATCTAGTGGTGTGGTTGCAGATTGCGACCAACTGAGTACCCCTCTGCTCACTCCTCCCTTTCCAAGACTCAATAACGTGAGCCGCCGAGTGCAAAACCGCGGTAATGCCATTCGCCTTGCTCAGAGGCCATCCTTACTACGATGGCCTTCAGGTAACATAAAAACACAAAACGCTCTCTGTAGAACCAGTGTTTGGTTTGTCCGTTCTGGGCTACTGTAGAAACATGGTGGAGCAACATGGCAGACTCTGTGAAGAGGACCTGCTCCCTATTTAGATATGAAGGGCTCATTCTAAGCTAACGAAAACACAACGATTCTTAGTTTCAGGTGATTATACACTAATGAAAACATAGTTATGAACATTATATTCAATTTTTACTAATAGATCCCCTGAAATGTTACACACTGTTCCTTTAAAAGGTGATGATATGTCAAAGTTGTGTTTACAACTTGTCCCCAAGTGGCCAAAGAAAGTTATTGCAGGTCTAAGTATAATTTTGCATGCAGGGTACAGTACTTTTACTAAAGTAAAAGACCTGAATACTTCTTCAACCACTGGGCATTAAGGTAAGATACGGTAAGGTAAGGTAAGGTAAGGTAAGGTAAGGTAAGGTAAGGTAAGGGGCTAAAGAATGCATTCAGTCAATGAGGGTCCTCACAAGTATAGAAATGTGTGTGTAGCATTGCTTACATGTTTATATTTATGTCTTTACATGTACAATATGTGTTCTTATTTGTGCTTACTTGTGTATTTACTGGTTGTTATATTTATTGGAGAGAGCCTGAACCAGATCACAGAAACACTCAGCTCAGCATCACTCCCTTCAAAACCATATTAGCAAACAATATAATATAGTATGACTATAATAGTGAGTAATGACTTGTTGTAATAGCATGTGACACTGCGATCAGACATCATCACATATAATTCCTGTTAATGTCTGTTAATCAGATACAGTAGAGCTCATTAGATGTAATGAGACACTCCCTCCACAACAGCACATTAACCTGGAGGTTATTCAGTCTGGCTGCTTTCCTTCTGGTCACTACAGCACACTCAATATTTGGATTTAAATTGTGTTCCTGAGTATAAGATGTGCCTCTAGGTGCAGTTATAGCCTCATTATTGGTTATGACAAAACCACTAGGGGCTGAAATATCTGTAATACGATAACTAACACACACATACACACGCACGCACACGCTTCAACCTTTTTTTCCTCAGCTGTTGATTGAAATTCATCCCGTGTCTATTTTTAATCACCTCAATAGATGGGCAAGCCCAGAGAAAACCACAATAGACAGGGATCAACAATAGGGGCCCACACATTCTATTTGCTGGGTTTTTATAATGAGCAGTAGGCCAGTCAGTCAGTCAGGAAGCTGTTGAATGGAGCAGAACAATAGCAGAGAAGAGGCCACACCTGGCCCGGACACCTGGTGAGCTGCACAGCGGCAGCACGAACACGCCACCAATGGACATTTGCGTGTGGTCGTCCTGCTCAGCAACAGGCAGATGGAATAATAGAGTCGCTCCCATAATGGAAGAGCGAGTCAGTAGGTTTGAGAAAGCAGCCAAATAATGTAAGAGCGTTACTGAAAATCAATAAAAGTGTTATGTAACACACATTTGGATAAAGCTACTCTCTAATTTAATAGCAATATTTAAGCAGATAGTGGCAGATACATTTTAGTTGGTCAGGCTGTGATAAGTGGTTGAGTTTAGGGCTGCAAACTCTTTGCAATAAAATGTAAAATAGTACAAAAAATGCCAATCAGTTTCCCAAAGTCAAAGGAAATGTCTTCAAATGTCTTGTTTTGTCTGAACAACAGTCCAAAACTCAAATATATTCAGTTCACAGTGATATAAAACAGAGCAAACACAATGGAGAAGTCGGAACCAGAGAAAATGTGATATTTAGCTTAAAAATGACCAAAGCCATTAATCGATTATCAAACTAGTTGCTGATTCATTTTCTGTCCATCGACTAATCGTCCAATCGTTGTAGCTCTGCTTGAGCTCGATATAGTCACTGCACATAACTCATCAGGAGCGTGTTGTGGCTACAGCAGGTCTTCATAGCCTTTTGTTGACAGAAAGGATTTACAGCCATAAACAGAGAAACTCCTGTGTGTTCCTCTAATCCACTTTCCACTGACACCTCCCCCCCTTCTGCACTACTCTTTTGTCTAAATATAGCTATTGTCATAACCTGAGTCAAACTTGTATATAACTCCATCCACTTTTGCATCTATAAAATAGTAAAATAATGCCACTGGTACACTCATAAAGTCTGATTTAGTGCTTGTTTTTTCACAACCTACTCTACTTTATCATTTCCTAACTTCCTGTTGTGCAGTATTGGATTGTATTAAAATTAATGAAGCAGTTAAAGAAGCCAGAAAAAGTAATTTTTCACTCAAAGAATTCCTAGACTGAACTCAGATGTGTGTCTCTCTGTCTGTGTGTGAGAGAGTGTGTGGGGTGGTTGAATTTTTCTCATACATTGCCCTGTGTGTGCTGTCCATGGTGCTGAAAGTCTCCATAGATCCTCTATTAAACAGAGAAACTATAGGGCCAGACACTAAAGAGAATTGGGTAGTTTAAGGACTTCAGTCTTCTGGGACATTGTGTACACAAAAATTGTTCTTGTTTATCTGTTAAACTGGAACACAGTTTACCCACCTTCACTCCTACACGACTCCTTGCACATCTCTGGATGAATGTGTTTGTATATTTCACACTTTACCCTGCTTCATTTACACCATGAAGCAGAAAAAAAGGATATGGCCACTCGATGATTTTCTTGGCGTACTTCCTGACCACGTTGTCCTCGCCGAAGATGAAGAGGGACCTGTTGACAGTGAAGCAGTTCTCCCTGACCGGGATGGGGTTGTACAGGGCCATGGTGCGGGCACGCTGCGCTTTGGTCTGCTTGAAGGCTGGGGAGATGCCACCTGTGGACACTGCCGCCCCATCGCGGTTCCGGTTGCGCTCGGACCCTCCGTCCCCTGAGCTCAACAAGCCCGGGACGTCGTCTCCGAACCGGGCCATTCTGTCGGGAGGGAGGGAGGACAGGAGAGGAGAGGAGAGGGGAAAAGGAGGTTTTTAGTCTCCTAGAAAGCAGGGCGCGGTGCTGCGCTGCGCTCGGTGTGGCAGCGGCGGAGTGGCGAGAATCCTGACCAGTTTTTAGTCCATCATCAGTTTTACGCGCAAAAAACACGGAACTCAGTGTTCCTCAACTTCAAAATCGGTTCAAAACATTCACGGGTTTTTTCTCCAGTCGGTCGATTTCAAGTGCGCTCTGCGTAAAACAAAGGACACAAATCCAAAAAAGTAAATCAATTCCGCCTCATTTAACAACCCGTCGTCTTGAGCGAAGCTGTAAGAACGGATTCATTACGCAGCGTTTTTATCCATCCGAACACTAATATGTTAAAGAAAAGCTGCAACAGGTCACGTCTTCAGCCATCCTCAGTCCCCCTGAGCGAGAAGCAGAAGAGCAGGTTGATCCATGGGGTTTGAAATCAACTATAGTCCTCGGAGTAATTCAGAGCACATCACTCCTGTCTCCTCTTCTCTGTTGACCACCTACCACGAGAGCACTATCCTACTGCTGCGTGCGTAAGAGGACGACCGGGAAAAAAACAACTTTCCATTTCCACGATATTTCTTTCCCCGAAACAACGCGAACAAAACAAGCTGTCAACTACATGTTACGCAGAGGAAAATAAAAACCCTCAATCCGTGCTTGTCTTGCAGTGGGATAGTGAGAGAAGTGTCTCCCTTTAAACCCAGCACACTAAGAGCAGGAGGATACAACAGTGTCTCCTAATGCGACAGGCAGCTCTCCTAACCCCTGTCCAACCCCACACATGCACTTTATGATGCTGCAGATTGAGTTAACAAACCTCGTGTTCACAGATGATAAACAGAGTTCAATTGATAAAAGCCACAATGCAATGAAAACAAGTATTAGACGCCTCCATCTTGACAAGTAGAGGTTATGTAAACCAATTATATCTGACAGCATGTAGTAAACCTGTTTTCCACATATTAAGACCTTGAATGACTTTATGCTTTTGCCTTTTAAAATTCTTGTAAAATATTAAAAGGTTTTAATGTGGGATCGCTCCAGCTTTTTCATTGTGACTGGCCATTTGAAGAGGGTGATATTTAACTGAATGCTGGTCACGCGTGGAGCCTGGAGGGGAGTAAAACACCTGTTGTGAAATCAAACCAGCAGCCAGCAAAGACGCTCAGGAGGACAGCAGCGAGCGTCTTTGGCTAATTACAGGGTTCAGAACCTAGTATTGCAAAGCCGTGATAGTGAGGGGGAGGAGTGCTGCTGTGTGCTGGCTGGATGTGGTCACATCTACTCTCATGAGGATGTGGGATTTCCACAATGAAGAGGGGGGATATAGGAGAGCAGGGACCGATGTTGTTGAAATGTTACATCTGTCAGATCTGAGAAAATTGAGCATAGATCAAACAACAAGAGAATTAGCTTTAAAGGATAAGTCTCTTATTTTCAACAAATCCCTTGAAAGTTGCAAAAAAAAAAAATGATGAATTGATTCTACTAACAAGTTTTATCTATGTAGCCAAAGTCAGATTTTTTTCCCTTTGTGCCACAATCCTCCATTATTATCCAACAAGACTAAGGCTACGTTCCAAATCACATACTTTTGCTTTTTACTCTTAGTACGTACTGCAGCTGCCCTCACAAAGTACGTACTGTTGCATGCACTATGTATACAATTGGGACATACTACTTCGTCGTAGCACTGCACATTGAACTTTGACCCTCTTGCTCATATATCCGCTGCGCAGAGGATTGTGGGTCAGAAAAAAACACAATAGACAGGGATCTCAAAATGAGACTGGATGTGTGTGTGTATATATATATATATATATATATATATATATATATATATATATATATATATATATATATATATATATATATATATATATGTATATATATGTATATATATGTATATATATATATATATATATATATGTATATATATGTATATATATGTATATATATGTATATATATATATAGGCATACTGTATTTGACATACTATGTATTGGGACACACTAAATCTTTTTCTTGCATACTAAATGGTAGTATGGGTACTGGAACGCACAGTAAGACTTTACTGTCATTCTAGCAGCTCTGTGAGGCTGTACTTAGGCACAGCGGTGCTTTGTGCTAAATGCTAACATCAGCATGCTAACAATCTCACAATAATAATGCTAACTTCTAAGTTGGGAAACTAACTTTTCCGAAGTAGCACTAAAAACAAAATAAAACGAAGAAGATGAATGTAGTTAGTTTGCAGGTATTTTGGTATTAGGACAAATACACATTTTGACCTGAGTGATAACCAAAGTAGTAACAGGTCATCCTATGGGGTACATCTGTACTAAATTTCATGGCAATCCATTTAATATTGTTGTTGTTGAGAGATTTCACTCAAAATCACAAGTGTGAACCTCGTGGTGGCCCTAGAGAAAAAGTCCACCTATCCAATAGTTGTTGAGATATTTCAGTCTCAACTAAAGTGGTGGATCGACATATAGACTTACATTGCCGTCTGCTAAAAACACATCAGTGAACCACACCTTTGCGGTGGAAAACATGTTCCTTCATTATAATGAACATGGGCACTGTACTGTATGCTTGTAACATGTTTATTTTGAGTCAATCACACATACTGCTGCCCACCGTCCTGCTGCTGAAAATACTAGATGTGTATTAATCCACGGCTGAAAATAGTCCAACAAATGCACTATTTACTGTTATTTCAATAACAATTGCTAAAAACTACAGTGCCCAGCCTCTTTTAGAATTTTCTGAGCCTTTTTTAAATGAAAAAAGCCCAAAAGATATAAAGCATTTAGGTCTGAATGAAAGCTTTTATTCTCAGAAAGCAACAAGCTGAGAGAATCAGTTTGAAGTAAATAAGTAAAATTCACCAGTAAGCTGATGTTGATGGAAACAGAAGTCAAAGAGAAGATGAACCACAGGAGAGAGACGCTGACACTGATGGGTATTTAGTGATGGTGGTATGACGAAGGCAGTGATCAATGGTGTGTGGCCTCCAACTCATTAGTGCTCCAACACATTATGGGCATTAAAAATAGAAGACATAACAGACAGATTTCTGACGTCTGCTCATTAGAAATGGTGAGAAGAGACGAACAAATTGTTCTAGGACGGTCTCTTCCAGTTATGAGGCAAAAAAACTGTTGAAAGAAAAATCACATTTTACTTGCTTTTTGTTATTTCGGCCTCAGCTAAGTGTGATAGAAATGTTACTTCTGTCACTTCCTCTGTGCAGCAGTGAAACCATTGCATTGTTTTCTGCCAGGAGAAGAGCGCGAAGCAGCCACAGCTCTCTTGGCTGAGAGGTGAGGGGTGAATTATGGTAATTAGGCGTTAGCAACAGGGATGATTAGGGTGGAGGGATGATGGCTCTTTCTTGGAAAAGGCAGAAAGCGAGCTGGTGGAGCCTCTTTGTTGTAGATGATGCTTTTGAGTCAGTAGTTCTTTCTCTAATTAATAAAAGGTTATTTTATTGAAGGACTTTGACTGAACCCAACTGAAATATGACTTCGGTGTCTTTGCTGAAAGGCTCACATCAACCAATCACTTCAGCTTTGATCAAACCAACAAAGCATTTAAACTGACTCCACTGGATCTAAGGTATAAAGAGCTTATATAAGTCATAACTAATGGCTTTATTGGTGGTTAATAAACAATTGCTTTATAGGTTAGTTATAAGCCATTAACAAGAATAATATTTGCGTTGCCAGGTTGTGAAAAATCCCTTTTTTTCTATTTGGTAATAAATGTTAGTAATCCATTAATAAAAGCTCATGGGTACTTAGTTCCACGAACCCCTTTTTTTATTGTGTCTGCAACACAAGAACTACAAAGAATCATAGTTCTTAGAGCGCTGTTTTGAGAGACTTTTTTAGCTCCTATTTCAGAGTAGGTACTCTCAGCACAAGAGGAACCGTGAGTGACGGAAGTGTACGGTGATTGGTCGAACACAGCACCGGCAACCACCATTTTTACAAACTCGTTAGCTGTGTAGACAGCAGAAAACACAGACAACAGCTGGTAACGAAATAAATGGAAGAAAACAAGGACAAATGGGCAGACAGTGAAGTCCCGAAGTTAACTCGATCATGAGTACACACCCACTGAGCCAAAGAATGAGTGACAGCCGCTGCTTAGCGAACTAACGCAGTAGCACATAGGCTAACCAGTAGCACAAAGGTTAACCAGTAACATTAGCACAAAGGCCAACCAGTAGCAAAAAGGTTAACCAGTAACATTAGCACAAAGGCTAACCAGTGCACAAAGGTTAACCAGTAACATTAGCACAAAGGCTAACCAGTAGCACAAAGCACACCCAGTGAGCCGAAGAAACGATAGCCGATTCAAACTGAAGTTTGTATGATTGTGGCATGTATCAGAGTTGTTTATTTGTTCTTATATTACTAAAAAAGCCAAGAGAGCTTGTGAAACGTAGCAAACTCGCCGATCTCCCAGCTGGAGATGTGTGCGTACAGCACCGGCCGGCTTACGTCACTTCAGCGTTCCTATTGGCGGTGCGAATGCAAACAGACAAAAAGCCCTTGAAGGTATGTAGTTCCTGGGGGAGCTCCCCAGTGAGCAGTTCCTCTCATTGAGTCCCTAGAACTGTTTGGTCCGAAAACACCTAAGGAGCTCAGATTCTCTGCACTCTTCTCTAATAAGTGGCCAAACAGTCCATTGAGGCGACTTCCTGATGACTTATCTGAAAGATAAAGCAAGCGTCATGCTGGAGGAGGATTTTTCACAACCTGGCAACCTAAAAGTTGTTCTTAACAAGCGTTTATAACGGCTCAATAAAGCATTAGAAAGAGATTCATTAACCATTAATAAGGTCATTAGTTACAGCTTATAAACCATTTATAAAGAGGGACGCATTAGAAAGTTTGCGTGAAAATGTAATGATTATATTTGAAATTACATAACTCAAAATGTTGGATTCTGAAGCTAAAAGGTGTGTCAATATTTCCAAGAGTTTAATCTAATCAATTTAGGGTAACACTTTAATTTAAGTCCCCCTTTTAAGCATTTATACGCAGTATATAAACATTTAATAAATGGTTTCTAACTCATTATAAGCATGTCGTTGTAAGCAGATATACGTATTTATTCATGTATTTGTCAACAACTATGATTCCTCCTAACCCATAAGTGGAGGCTGCTCTTTAAATAGATGATGAATGACAATATAGTAAAAAAATTATAAATATATTAAATAGTCTTCAAAGAAGTTCTAATCGCTGACAAATACTCTATATTAATAAACATGTAAAATGTTCTTATAGCTGCTTACAACTACCTTATAGTGTATTATAATACATTTATGAAATATCCATATACCGTACTGCCAATAAATCCTAAATAGGAGGACTTGAAGTAAAGTGTTACCCAATTTAGATTTCCAATTAGGCGTAAACATCCTACAGCTACAAGTGATTCTTATAAAGGAGAAAGAACATCTTTTAAAACATTTGAAACATGGACAAGACCCTATTTGATATTATTTTGAGGACTTTAAAAAATACAAACATATTTCTCATGGAGGCAACAGAAAGTATGTGGAAAATGTATAGGAACCCTAAAATATTGTGCTGTCTATACTTCTTTACACTACTGATAGTAAATATTGGTGGAGACATTTAATTTGACATCGTAGACCTGTTGTCAATGTTGGAAAATCCTCTCCTATAGCTGTTAGAGACGTCTAGCTTGCAAAAATCTAGCCGAGGAACACGGGGTTACCAAGGTTACTTGCTGTCATGACAGCAGGTTGACAGTCCCTGCTCCGGTAATGGGACTTAGTGACACAGGACGGAGGTGAGAACAAAGATTTCAATTCCAAAATAGAACGAGTGAACGGAGATACCTGGCGGGCTTGTATCTCAAATCTGGTCATTATCACGCTCCTCGCTTAATAGTCTTGTAACTAAATTGCCTTCTTAACCCCGAGGAAAAGAAAAGTCATGTGAAAGCCCACTTGTGAATTCACTTGACACATGTTTGGTTGTCATATGTGAACATTTGCAGCCAACGGCTTTCCACCAAGCTCCTGTGCTTTGAATTCACATGGCTTTTCACCTGCTGCGTTTACTGTCCACCCAAAACCCAAAATAGATGATATCTCCAACAGACACAACCAGGATGGCCAATTTATTGTTTCCTCAACAAGTCTATAACTGACAAAGTTTGCGCGTTGGTGATTTTGCATTTGCTGGGTTTTGTTTAGGGTTAGTTTGTGGTGATTAATCTTGATTTTTGCAACCTAGTGCAACATTGAATTGGAAGATGACACATTAATAAGGTATTGTGCAGCACAGTTATGCTGAAAATATCATATTTAGAAACATTATGACACCTTTCCTGACATGCGCCAACTCAGCAAGGACAGCAGCACCACATATACTGAGTAAAAGAGCAGTGCGACATATAGTTGGAGCAGAGAATAAAAAAAGTCTTAACTACATAACAAGAACAATAAAGGAACATCTGCTCTTACAAAATGTTCACAAACTAAAGGTAAAAACTATTATCTTTACTTCTTGGGTGAAATAATGAAGATTGTACAGTCTGGATCTTATAAATTCATTCTGAATGAAGCACACACACACTAACCAATAGACTTGTATTCACAAACACCTCCGGCTGTTTATGTAGGTGTTTCTCATTTTTGTTCCTTTGTGGAGCACTTTAGTTTGAAACCAAGTCAGGTAGGTGAACGGTAATAAGGGAAAGAAAAAGGAAATATTAATCATTGACTAGATGACAGGTAGTGTAATTGGAGGAGTGTAAGTGCTGGCAGCTAGTGTAGTGAGTAACACATACAGCTGAAGACATTATTTACACAGTGCTGTGAGACAGACAGACAGAGAGACAGAGATCTCAGATAAGGAATCTGTGTGTCTGTCTGAGTAAGACACGTCAACACATTTTCATCAGTGTGGAGAAAGCCCTTGTTAACAGCCATGGGAGGGGTTTTACATGTTCAGGTATAAAAGAGCAGGTCAACACACAGTATGATCATAACAGCAACAACTTTAAAGAGTTTCATAATTATTTTAGAGTGCTTCTCTCCGTCTATTTTATTCCACAATACCTCTGTTGTAACTAGATATCAGTCTTCATTTCATTTAGTTAGGAGGTTTGAACATTATACATGTCAAATGAAAACCCTTGCACCAAAGGATCCTGGGTAGTGTAGAGTGTTGTTTGGTTCTCAATCCAGAGACATGAAGGCTTTGGTTGGGCCATAGACTGTATATGAGAAGTGGACGTAGTCACCGTGACGTCACCCATTGGTTTGTGGACTTTTGCCATTTTGAAGCCTCGAGTTCGGCATTTTGGCCGTCGCCATCTCGATTTTTGGACAACGCTATCATGTTTTTTGCAGCCAGAAGTGACACGAGAGGGTGGCGCTAAGTACAATCGAACACTGAATAAGACATGTTCAGGCTACCAAATTGTTACAATTAACTTTCATGAACTGGAAACACACTGTGAAAGGGTTAAAGTTCAACTACGAAAACATGGACAACTCCCAGACCGGACAATGCCGTGGTAGCGACCTGTCAATCACAAGGTAGCCACGCCCTAAAGCATACCCTGCTTTATGGACTATTTGACTCTAAATGGGACCATAATTTACTAAATGAACATCATGCTGTATTGAAGAAGACTTGAAACTAGCGATTGAGACCATAAACTCATGTTTACAATGTTTACTGAGGTAATAAATCAGGTGAGATGTAGGTTCATTTTCTCATAGACTTCTATACAATCAGACTTCGTTTTGCAACCTGAGGAGTCGCCCCCTGCTGGTTGTTAGAAAGAATGCAAGTTTAAGGCCTTTCTGCATTGGCTTCACTTTTCAGACCCGGAGGTTGCCCACTGGGTTGGGCTCAACAATCTTAGGTTGGTTTAAACCACGCATTTGAGGAGTTGAAGCTAGACTGAATGATTTTTTTTACTACTCTTGCCAGGCTAACCTCACATGAAATAGTTTTCTATCTGTCACTGTCAGATTAGTCTCTATAGCAACAAGACATCCATGAAGAAATGATGTTGTCCAGCTTCCACAGACTGCTGAGATGTGAGCAACAAAGTGCTCTTACTCAATTTTGCTGCAACAACTGTACTTCAAACATTTAGTTATCAATGTTATGTCATCTGACCAGTCATCAGAACATTCAAGCACATATTCTGCAGTTTAACATAAAACATAAAATATCAAGAGGCATTTCATTAACTGAAGACACAACACTCTAAATGATGTCAAATAGAAAATGAATACATCTAGAAGCCCAAAACTGCCACACACTACCACAAAACATGAAGTTGGATGCAAAAACATCTGCACACTTATTATCATTGAACCAAATCTAAGCTTTTGGTCACAAAGACCTTTGTCAGAGCAAGTTTTCAAAGTGCCAAACATTCAGTAAACCTTCATTTGCATGTCCTTATTTTCAAGGTAATTCAGGGTGTCTGATTTCAGACAACAGCCTGAAAGCTTAGTTTGACTATTGTCTAAGGTACCTAACCTGTGTAATCAGTCATGTGAACCTCTCTCCTTTATGCTTCCTGCATTTAAGGATGATTGTGCAAATAACTGGACAGGATAACTCTAGTTGAATGCACATTCTGTTGGATTTACTAGATACACTTCACACAGTTTGCAAGGGACAGCTGCAAAAGCAGCAGGTGTACTGACAAGGAGAAACTTTAACTTATAATCCAGAGGAACTCCAATGACAGCAGAGTGGGTGCACCACAAAAACACGGAAGGGAGCTGCCCTGAAAAAGTCTGAAAAAGACAGTTAGAAAGAGGGTGGCTGACATTCACTGGGTTTTGAGCTTTTCAAAATACATTATATATGTCCTAAGAGTGCACCCACCATCGCCATAATGAGGCAGCAGCTCAATGAAATGAATCAAATTCAACTTAAAGTTGGGATTAATGACCACAGAGACATAACTCCCTGTCTGCTGTGTATTTGTTGTTTAACACAGTCATATATCGTTTTCATTTATTATGAACTACTGCTCTCTGTCTCTTTTATTTCTCCCCACCACCTTCCCTCATACCTCAGAAGTAGATATTTTAAAACACAAAACAGAACGAGAAATGATCATATCTTATATTTCGTCTTATCTGCATGATAAAATACATGTGCAATGACGCAAGGGTAGACTCTGCTAATTAGATGCAAGGCACCCCTCAGTGTGTGTTTGTCCCTGGCCACAAAATGCACCATTAATGAGCTGCAAAAGGCATGAAAACATTGGCAAATAGTGAGCCGTTGTCTGTGTTGCTATCACACCCAAAGACAGACATCATTCTAACTGTCACAGCCTGGCTCTTAGACTGGGACTAAAACGGGAGACACACAGGTAAACTAACGAATAAAGTAATTTATGAACCACAAAATAATAAAAACAAGTCAAACAGATAGATAGGAGGAATCTGTAAAGTCAGTATAGTGTAGGGAGTGGATGAGTGGGAAAGTGATGCATGGGTGTTGTGCTGTAAAACCAAGAGAAAGGAACCAAAAGGCCACAAGAGATCTGCCCACAGACTGGCTGCTGCCCTACCTTCTGCAGTATATATGGGGCACACCGGGTACAGGTGTGTCCCATGTCGCTGATTACTCTAAACAGGTCTGCAGCCCTGAGACAGAAGCACCGAGCAGAACGGCCGGCACACAATTGATTCAATTTTAAGTCACATTTAATTGAGCATGCAAAGATGCCATTACGCTTGGACTGAAATCCAGTCTGGTTTTGCATTTCATTTCATAGATATGGCTTAAAACCAGAGACAATAATCATGGACTGCTGGAAAATGCAGGAATGCATCAGCACAAAAACAATCTGTTCACACAGTCTGTCCTCACAGCTGATGTATACTGCTGAATGTCTGACAAGCTAATTAATATGAGTGGACACATAACCATATTGGCTAATGTAAGAAACTGAATATTTCCGGTAGAAATGAGCTTGGAGAATGGTTGGAGACGTGGATGGCCACATATTTTGAGCCACTGCTACAACTGTCTTGAATTGATGATAGAATAATTTGAGTTATGAATTTAAACTAGGGCCGTCAATTGATTAAAATATTTAATCGCAAATGAATCGCACTTTTTTTATTTGTTCAAAATGTACCTTAAAGGGAGATTTGTCAAGTATTTAATACTCTTATCAACATGGGAGTGGGCAAATATGCTTGCCTTACGCAAATGTATGTATACTGTATATTTATTAATGAAAATCCATTAACAGCACAAAACAATGAAAAATATTTAAAACCCTCACAGGTACTGCATTCAGCATAAAAAAAAAACTCAAGCCCAACAGGCAACAACAGCTGTCAGTGTGTCAGTGTGCTGACTTGACTATGACTTGCCATAAACTGCATGTGATTATCATAAAGTGGGCATGTCTGTAAAGGTGAGACTCGTGGGTACCCAGAGAACCCATTTTCATTCACACATCTTGAGGTCAGAGGTCAAGGGCCCCCTTTGAAAATGGCAATGCCAGTTTTTCCTCGCCAAAATTTAGCCGGATTTTGGAGCGTTATTTAACCTCCTTTCCGACAAGCCAGTTTGACATGCTTGGTACCAATAAATTCCTTATGTTTTCTAGTTTCATGTGATGCCAGTATCTAGCTTTAAAACTGAGTCTGCTACAACCTCCTAAAGATCGATTGCGTTAATGCATTACTATCGCGTTAACTTTGACAGCCCTAATTTAAACACACTTTTACAACTACAATTTGGGATATTATTCACCTACAACAACACCTACTTTACACAGTGTCAGTATGTGTCAAGTGTTCCCATTAATTAGCTTGTATATCAGGCTTAAACCTATTAATTTCCCCCCCAAAATAACCGCTGTGCTGGGTCAGTGTGCCATCGGCCAGACCTCAGAATTCAACATGACACAGAAAAGCTCCGGGAAAACGCAGAAGGACAGACAGACAACGAAGCCAGACCTATTGATGTGGCGAGATGAAGGGGGGCCGGGGGATTGGACTATATTTAGCTTCATTGAGATGGTAATGGATAGCACATGAGAGGACTTTTGTGCATGTGTGTGTGTGTGTGAGAGTGTATGTGGAGCTTTACATGATGTGTCTGGGTGTGTGTTAATGATACAAGAACCACGATTTGAATTTCTGGGCTTTACATTGGGAACGTGTTTTTGATCATAAAAACAGGAATAATTACAAGTGGGTTTTGGCAGAATCAATAGTCGTCACAGCATGGAAATAGCAGCACTGTTGCTTTCTTTCGTGGCCTTGATCAGCGCCCAAAGGAAATATGATGAAACACATTTACCCTGCGGCACGATTTCTCTGCCTGTCTCTCTTTCTCTCTCTCTCACCCTCCTCTATCTCTCCAGCTGTCTTACCCTCTCTCCCCTCTCTCTCTCTCTCTCTCTCTCTCTCTCTCTTTCTCGACCCAACCCAGATTTCTGCCTTCGACTGTTGTCTTCCTCCTACTTGTTTCCTAGCAACTGAACTGACATGCCCCCTATTCTCAGCCCTGTGAATCTGTCGCCGTAACCCTAGATTTTATGGAATAAGCTATATAAATCATCGCTCCCCACGGGGGGGGGGGCTGAGTTATGATCGTTGTCTCCAGACAAACGACTCCGTCTGCAAGCATGTTGTTAACCTGGTTTCTGCCATATTGCAAGTTTAGAGTGGTCAAAGCAACAGTTGGGCAGTGAATGGTGCGCTGCGAGCTTCAACCAGATAACAAAACAAACATAAACGCTGACATTTATACGGCTGTCTGAGATGCTCGATTAATTTAAGTGACTTCATTTAGAAAGATAAAGCGTTTTAAGAGTTTGCGATAAGACAGCTGCGTCTTTTTCCTCCACTTGTGCTGAATCTGCTGTGGTGAGACTTGGAAGAGGATTAGCCGTACACTGACCAAATTTATTTTGAGAGATTCATTCATACAGGCTTTACACAGCTTTTGAGGCCCAAGGAAGTTGAGCAGCAGATAAAAACACTGTAGTGCAGCCTTTGGCGTCACGCTGTGGAGTTAATGTTATGAGCATAGTAGTATTAATGCCTTAATAATAATTGCGAGGTGGAAAAGCAATCTTCTATCTAAAATTTTCGATAATTGTTGTCTAATGTTTGCCGTTCAAGTAGAAAATATATTAAAAACTGTCAATTATTTTGGAACAGATTTTGAATATAATTGGGGTAACACGTTTGTTAACATTTGGATCAAAGATTTTACCTTTTAGTAGCAGTTTCTTGAGATGTGATACATCACACCAATGATACAGAAAACTTTGAGAAACATTACGTCTTTAAATGAAGAATCAAGTTATGAAGGATCAAATCAAACGGCTAATGAAGGAATTAATTGTGCAAAGAAAATGGAACATCAGGGTAGGTTTAACAGGCTGTTTTAATGTACCTCCATCATAGTGCAGGTGGATGACATTTCCGGCTAATATTTAATATTTAATAAAAGGCAGATGACGGCTTCGTATATCAGTCTGACACTAATTTATATGTGTACCAACACTACTGTCATATTATGTCAAATCTGTCCAATGCTACACAAACCTTTCTTTGAATAAAGTCAAGGGTGGTGGGAAACACAATTGCTGAGCAATTATCTCCATCTAGTGACAAACAGAGGTACTACATCATTTAATGGAACAGGAAATTCATCAATTTGTATATTTGGAGTTCAGAGTACAGGGGGATGTCTAAAAATTGATGCTATTGTCTGTCAATATTGTGGTTAGACATGTTTCTATATTTTGATACAAATTATTAACATTAGGAGGATATTTGTTTTTTCATGGTTGTGAACCATATAAAAAACATTTACTGTCACAAAAGCTGCCACAGTTGTTTGTATTTTTCTCCGTCTGCCCCTCAGTCCCTTCCTCGCCTCCTTTCCTCACTTCTTAGTCCCTCCCACCTGAGATGCGAGCGGAGGAGGCAAGGAAGAGACACAAGGAGAGAGGAGTCGAGGCAAAAATGCAATTAACAAAATGAGACATCGGTGATTCGGAGCCGTCATTTCAAAGCGACGTCAATTAAATATGACGTGTGGAACAGCTGCATCAGCTGTCCATTGTCACGCCTCTTTCATACGTCACGGGTGTCGAAAAGACTTCCGCAAAGGATACACCTGTGCATCCTCGATCATAGCTCCTTGAGATGCATCCCAGTCACCTGACTTCTACATCTACCTGCTCAACTCTCCCTCACCCCCCACGATTACCCTCCACAGCATATATATTATATACCAGCCCATCTCCACATGCTCCTGACAAGTGGTGTAATGTAACTAAGTGATTATACTTTGTTACAGTATTTAAGTATTTTTTGGGAGTATCTGTCCTTTACTTGAGTTTTTTATATTTCTGTCAACTTTCACATTTACTCCACTACATTTCCTTAATAAAATATATACTTTTACTTCGATACATTTCCCCTAAGCATCTTCGTTACTCGTTACTATTGCAAGCAAGCAGATTTGGTGAATCAGTGGTCCTAGCTTGCAAGTTACATCATTCATGTGATGGGCAAGTACAAACAAAGTGCTCTCAAAGCCGTAGTTAAGTTTCTATTTCCGCTCAAGTCCAGGCAGGCTGCATGTCAGATCACTCTACATGCTACTACGAGAGAAGGAAACACTGGATTTTGTTCTATAAATCCTTAAAGTTGTGAAGGCCTTGTTTTTCTTCAAGTGTAATGTAGCCTCCATTTTTAAGCTGGTGTACATGTTAAGAGGAATAAACTTCATAAATCTCAAGATTCTGACTTGTTTGCTTTTTTATTAACAGCATTTACTTGTACTTTTACTCTCAATACTTAAATACATTTAATATCAGAAAATGACTTTTGATACTTAAGTACAGTAAATATCAGACACTTTAAGACTTTTACTCAAGTAATAGTCTAATAAGTGACTTAAACTTCTACTAAAGTCATTTTCTAGTTAGATGTCTGTACTTTTACTCAAGTGTGGCTTTCAGGTACTTCATCCAACCCTGCTCCTGACCTGCTCACCAGTCGTGCCCTCTTGGATATATTTGACTGTTTGGAGTGCCATCCTGTTGTCAACTTATAAACCTGATCCTGATCCCTTTTTCAGCCACCTTAGGTAATGAAAGCATTTTCTCTGTCAAATTTCATATAAAAGAGCTGAAAGTAGCTTCAGAGGTGTAAAACATAGCTTTGCAGAATAAAGACCTGAAAATGTAGTTTTCTTGTTCGACGAAAATAACACATATAGGTGATTTGAGGAATGTTTCTATTACACAACAGCATTTATGGTCAGTGGTTTGGAGACCTTTTTTAGTCCAAACATTTCAGAAACATGGTGCAAAAAAACCCCATTAAATCCTGATGATGGAAATCCATCATAATATACAGCGAGCAGGAAGCAGGTGGCCTAATCAAGAAAAGCCATGAATAAGGATTTCTCAGTGACTGATTGGTGCTGCAGCTATTTACTTTTTAGATTAAACCATCCATTAGTCCATATATCTATCTGGCTCAAAATTAGAGTGAATAAAAAGGGTATTAATAATCAAACTGGCAGCGAGACAGATCAATACTGTCAACAGGCAGCTTTAAATTTATCACAGAGGTGTGTAAGGGGTCTGCTAGTCATAACCAGGAGACTGGTAGGCTGGTGGATATTTTACTCAGATTACTAAAACTGTCCCAGCAGCAGCAGATTGGGTATGCTTGATATTATCACTCCACACGACAGTCTTTCCCCACATCATTATCTAATGGCTTCTTAAGTGGCAGCTGCTCTGATCTGGAAAACATACTGTGCAGACGAGCTCGACTGAAGCTGCAGTGAATCACTAAGACTGTGGATTATGAATGGCCTCTGGCGGGCCAAACAACGCTAATCTAACACACGCAGGATCAAATCAAACTTTGGCTCGCGATGAATAAGATGGAGGAATGATTCATCAGTTCTCTGTGTGCTTGCAGTCTCAGCCGCTGCTTCTCTTTATCAATGATTCAGCATGCAGGGGGCGTTCAAGTGTGCCAAATTACACCTAAAAAGAGCTTTACATATGTGAGGTGTCACTTCTCATTGTACCTCTGCACGAATACTTCTCAATAAAATCTATTTCAATGATTCCTCTTCTCCTGTGAATCCCTCCAGTTAGAATTTGATGCCTCTTTCTTTAATTTACTCATTAATCTTAAATGGCATCATGATAATAAACAAATGATTACTTCGAACAGGCTAAAACACCATCCATTTGTCCCATGAATGCATGCATGAGCTTGTCTGTGTGCAGTAAGCAGTTCCCAGCAGCTCCACTAGGGGTCACAGACAGGACGCTGAAGTCGCAGTTTGCTGCTATGTTGGATATTGATGACAACTCAGTTTGCTTACCCAGCATCCTTCTCCCCATTTGTCAGAACTACTACCCTCCTGGAGGAACATAAGTCACGCAGCTGCAACACTTGGGCTCCCTCTGGTTGTGGGGGGGGAGAGAATGGATGTGATGAATATCTCGCACACACACTTCAGGCGTGTCTCTGGCTTGTTCCCCTGCATATTAGTCTCCAACAACGGCTAATGTGTAGATCTTGATGCTGGCCACATACTCCACAACCCACCACTGAATTGTAATCTAAAAAAAAGGCTATTTAGATATAACTAAGGCCCCCTGCTAAGCCCATTTAGCTTGAAAGCATCAGTGGCTGAAAGAAATCCTGTTGCACTACAAAGGTATTATTTTCTCCAATAAGCGCACATTCATCCTCCTCAGCGTGTCAGGACTTTAATGTCAAAAGAGGCACATGACAGCTTAGCTAGTTTCAGCATGTAAACACACCGTCTTTCCACACACACACACACACACACACACACACACAGCTATGAAAGTACAGTAGTTATTAAAGTGTTGTTCTAAAATGGTGAAATCAGCCTGAATACAGCTCATAGGCATAACAGAAAGAAGCATGGAGGACTGTTATCACATTTCAGTGGATAATTTCAATCTAAATCCTGACATAAAGCTATTAATTATAATAACAATGACATTTTAAAGGAGCAGTGTGTAACATTTTGGGGATCTATTAGAAGAAATGGAATATAATATTCATAACTATGTTTTCATTAGTGTATAATCCCTTGAAACTAAGAATTGTTGTGTTTTCGTTAACTCAGAATGAGCCCTTCATATCTACATAGGGAGCGGGTCTTCTTCACGGAGTCCGCCATGTTTCTACAGTAGCCCAGAATGGACAAACCAAACACTGGCTCTAGTGAGAGCCTTTCCCCGTTTTTACATTACCAACCATGACCGCTGTTCTCCGACAAGCTTGTGTAACGTGAGTCGCAGAGTGCAAAACCGTGGTACCGCCAGCCACCGTCTGACTTCCGTTGCTCCTTAAGTAGTGTTATTATGGTAACGACGGCCTCTGAGCGAGGCGAACGGCGTTACCACTAGGGCTGAACGATTTCGAAAAAATATCTAATTGTGATTATTTTGACTGATATTGCAATTGCGATATGATTTGTGATACTAGAGGGCATGATCTATTTTTCATGATTATTCTCATTTTCATTGAAAAACATATAAAATTGATTACGGTGTGATTTTTGCAGGGATCTGTACCAAACAAAGATGTTTTCTTAAATCTTAGAATATGATGTGTAGGCCAGGACATCTCTGCAGCACGACAATATTTAATATAAAACGGTATTTTGACACACATTTCGCCTTTAACAAATATTGGCCATATTGCGATTTGGATAAAATTGTGATTAATTGTGCAGCACTAGTTACCACGGTTTTGCACTCTGCGGCTCACGTTACCGCAGTCTTGGAAAGGGAGGAACATTCAAGACCCAAATCACCTCCTTCCTCGTGTTAGCTGATAGCCTATTCCTATTTTAAAAAGAGGGGTTGAAAGGTTTCACTTCTCTAGCCAAACATCATTACATGAGGGTGTTTTATTTGTGTGTGTACGTGCGTACAGGTCGGCAGGTCACATTGCTTCCTGTACTAAATGGTTTAATATCACAGGGCGGTCAGGTGGTAGGTCAACACAAAGTGCTGCTTTTCCTAGCAGAAGCTGTACAGCAAACCAGCTGCACAGTAAAAATGTAGCCATCTCTCCAGCGAGTATAAATCTTTCTGCGAGTAAATCAAGTTAAAAATAATTATCTAACATGAATTCATTGTTATTTTGACAGGGGCTGATAGAAGATGCTTCCAGGTCAATAAATAATGAATTTCTTAATCAAGTGTTCAGATACTTCGGATTAACTTGGATCTAGCTTTATGTTCGTCGGGCAGCTTTCTGTTTTATTTTCCAGAATTACAGCTACACTTCTTAGAGCGCACTCACTTACTTAAAAATGACATAAAATTTCATCCAGCACAGAGCCTGAAACATTACTTCAAGATATTGCTTGAAGCAAGTGACTTATCAGCACATCTAAGGTCTTATTAATTATTAAACAGATAATGAATGCCTTACGCAAGTGCCTGCAAACCGTATGCATTTGGACTCCAACTCAGAGCTGCGCAATGTGTGTGTGTTTTTGGTGTGTGTGCCCATCTGAATGTGCAGTAGTAAATGAGAGAGCAGGCGGCCGTCAGGTGGTGTTGAATGGGAGGACCAGAGGCCATATTTCATAAAGAGGTCCCTCAGGAGACGTAGCTGGTGTCATAAAGCAGGGCATGAGCCCAGAGATGCATGGGAGTAACATTTAGGGCTGTATAGTGCTGAATGAATGGGGAACAGGAAACGGGGGCATGCAGATGATCCTCTGTGTTGAGCCAAAATATAGGCCATGTGAGGGTGTTGAGCTCTAAACTAACATCACTTTACAATTTAATCACAACATTTTCAACATCGATCTGTTGGTCCATCATTTTGGCTTTGGTCCAGACTGAAATATCTCAACATTTACCAGATGGATTGCCAGAAAATTTTGTCCAGACATTCATGATTCCCAGATAATGAACTCTAAGAACTTTGGAGATACCCTGACTCTAGCGCCACTGTGGGGTTTGTGGTATTGTGAGTGTAATGACTCAACAACTATTGTATAGACAGAGTGCAACGCATCATACGCTGAGCCCACCAGCAATCAGCGCCACAATATGCAAACAAGGGCTGAGAACGAGGACAGAATGCCTATTGCTAGCTAAAAACTTCAGATTATTTTAGCTCCTTATGTCTACCAGGAGTGCAGTTGATAACTAAGATGATGATGGGACAAGTTCGCTGTTAGCAAGCTAATGTTAGCTATGTGTTAGCAAGCTACTGTAGTTAGGTAAAGCCGCCCACACATGATCAGCGGTTAAAATCGCTCTGCGCTGGCTGTGCCATTGTTTTCCTGTTGGGAGAGTGATGGAAGCGTGACCCTTGGCGTGGTGGACCACTCGAAAATTGTCACTGCGCTCAAAGTTTATATTATTTCAACTTTGACCTTGGTTGCCGCTGACCTTTCAAAGCGAAACCAATGAGAACAGCTGCAACTGTTGTTGTTGCCTAGTGACACAAAAAGTGAGTGGCGTTCCTTGCGCTCTTTTTGGTGACATATTTTACCTGCTGCCTCTGCAAGGCTCTGTGCCCTGCCTCACTGTGAGTGAAGAGCAAATGTCTTATAGTGTTAAGGCAGATTAAGGCACTTGCAAACATAATACTGCATAGCTTTATGATTCATCCACATTCCCCTATAACACAAGTGTCATACTGTCAAAACACTTTAGCTTAACTTACAGAAATTTAGTTAGCCTGAAACTGACAATTGTACAAAATGCTTGTTGAACACATAGGCTTCGGTATTGTCCGGATCCCACAGTTTCTCCATTCTTCCTGCCGATGCCTCACTTTTGTCTCCTTAAAGGCTCAGATTTTTCGGTTCGGCAGATTATAAAAACTTAGTTCTGGGTTCTTTACCCTGTTGGTAGTGCATCCCATGCTTTTAGGCATTTTTCTGTTGTTTGCTAGCAGACGAAATTGAGGCATATTCATAGAATACATTGTCAATGTTGGCATGCTGACGTTAGCATTTAGCTCAAAGCACCGCTGTCGTTTCTGTCTTTATTTATAGTGACAACAGAGATTGACAGGTACATGGTGACAGGGAGAGGGAGGGATGACATGAAACAAAGATCAACAGCCAGAATCGAATCGGGGAAATTGTGATAATATAATATGATAATAAAATGTATGGTCAGTAAAGCCATTTTCAAACACTAACTAATTTCATCAATCTTTGCAGCAGCTTTATTCATCAAAACCCAAAAAGAACAATGACTATGCAATAATTAGAGGAATAAAATATAAATGTTTTTAATCAGAGGCTTTATAGAAATTGTGAGGTAACTCGCTCACACAAAAGTTTCATACCACTTCCCTCTGTATCTGACTGTCTTTGCTGCACTCCTAAACTCTTTCCTATTCCCTTCACTGTCTTCATTTTACACCCCAGAGCAACATTTAGTCAAACTCGGACACCATCATACTGACAGATCACACAACTTGGTAGCTCATGATCTCTCTCCATCTCTGTGATGGTCACCAACAGTGTCAGTTTGCAGTTTTGCCATCCAAACACATGAAGACAGACAGAGAGAGAGAGCAAAGAAAGAAACGAGGGTTGGTGGAGGGTGAGTGTGAGACTGAACGCAGCAGTGTATCATTTTATCACTTAATGAGAAGCTCTCCACCCTTACCGCAGCACAAACAAATACGTCCTTGTCACAAAACAAATATGCCAGCTTGAAATAAATGAAAACGTTATTACAGAGTGTGCGAGTGAACAAACGTCCCCCCCCCCCCGACACACGTTCTCTCTCAATAACGCCGCCGTCTCCATTCTGCAAATTGTTTGACAGACACAGGGTTTTGTGGCACGGAAAACGGCTTTTCAGCGTGTCATCATTAATAATTCACTTATGACAAACAGCTCTGACATTTACACTGCGCTGGGTGTCTGTCTGACACTGACAGGGAGACAATAATGAAGGAGAAGGAGACATATACAAGGAGAGACAGATTCTCTCTCGGTTGCGTACTGATGAAATTAGAAAGGGTCAGGCGGCAGGTCTAATAAAGTGTCAAACCTTCAGTGGTAAAACATTGATGGAGGGAGCAAAGCTGCCTAAGATGACCTTTTTAGAAATCACCTCAAACTGATCTTAAAGCAGCAGTGGGTAAAAATGGAGCCAATATGATTAAAAAAAAAAAGTGATTTTATAAAACGGTCACTATATCCTGACGGTAGTGCATAAGACCAGTAATCTGAAAAAAATCATGTGCCTCTGTGTCCTCTGGTGTCCTCTGGTGCTCCTAATGGCATCTGCAAGATTTCACAGACCGGAGGAAAACAACCAATCACAGCCGAGCTGGAGTCTGCCGTCTCTGAGCAGCTGTCAATCACTCGCGAACTCCGATCAAACTAGGCAGCGCTGATCAAATATGAATCAATATTCTGTTACTGTAATGCCTATTTCTCACCTCAGATGTTTTCAGAATCATCTTGTAGTGTACTGTTTAGCTGTAAAATGATAAAGTTTGTGACCCGGCAGCCACGTTGAGATCAGCTGAGGAAATACCAAGCACCGCCCACCAGCCGGAGCACAGACCAATAGGAACGCTCTCTCTCTGAAATGACCTGTGATTGGCCAAAGTCTCCCGTCACTGGCTAGATTTTCTAAAGCCTGGAAACAGAGCCATGAGGAGGTGCAGAAGTCTAGTTTTCTCTCAGAACACTTGAATTACAATATGCTGAAAGGTTATTGTGGGATTTTTGCCCAATGATGCCAAAAACATTCTGCCTACTGCAGGTTTAAGTGAGTATCTGTAGCTCTAACCTAAGATTGCACTAAAGCCCCTTCAGCAAATCTTGTGAAATTGGTATAAATTAACAGGTTTTCATGACATTTAGATTGCCTTGATGTGTCCAATTATGTCTCTGTTTGAAACATCAGTCACACACTCCCTCAGTTTTCCAGAGAATGTGTGAATGAGCCGACGGCAGACTTGCCGGCCGTCTTAATGACGGACTTTGTAAATCCCTGAGTCTTCCCTCCTGAATATCTGTCTGACTCGCAGCTCTACAGGTTTGACAATAAACCAAAGTGTGAGGCCCTCCGAGGGCAGCAGAGTGCAGACGCTCTTTCAGAGCTAAAGCTTTGTGGGCAGACAAACACTAAGAGAAGCAGACAGATTGAAACCAGAGGTGGTGTCACTGTTTCCCTGACAAGATTATTGCTTCTCCATCTCCACTCTCTAGAACAGGGTCACAAAACACAGTTTTATCAACAATAGACAGATATGAAAGCAACAAATTGCACGGATTAAATTCTGAAGAACTTTTTTCTTCAAATGTTATTTTAAAGATAATAACAACTCTGACAGAGGAAGAGGACACAAAGTTATACATTTTCTATAACAATCAAGTCTGTATTTGGCTTCAAGACAAAAAGAAAAGAAAGAAAAATATGGAAAGAAGGAAAAGTGTAAACTGTGTATTCTGAGGATTATCAACATGGTTTGAATACACCTTTGATCATTTACAAACTTGCTGGAAACATGTAACATTAACGCATGTTCGGCATTGTACAGATATTTATTCAAATCAATGTTCAATAACTATCAATGACCAATAGTTGAGGTATATCAGTCTGGACCAAAGTGGTCAACCGACATTGCTATTCCTGGAGTCATGCCGCTCGCAAGTCATTTGGTTTATGGCCCTGCTACACTCTGAATGCTTCAGGCAGACTTCAGCTAAAACAAGAACCCTGAACCCTGTTCTTTGTACCGGTGGAAAAATAATGAGGCTTGTGCTCGGTGTCCAAAGAATGAAAACACTGACGCCGCTGTAAACAGGCAATTTTCCAACTGCAGCTTTGAGCAATGAAGTCGACAAATGAAGACGCTTTATGGATGGCCGGCGGCATGGCCAGCGTGCTCCAATCAGGTTGTGATCAGAAGAAATGAGGATCACACACTGTGTCCGAGTCTGTAAACACACCCCTGCCGAGAATAGAGCCAGCACGGACGGGACGCACAGCCGGCACAGATAACCACTGATAACACAATGCACAAACAAACACACACACACACACACACACACACAAACACACGGTTGCTAAAGCAATGATGATGTGCTGCTGTCTTCATCTTTCATCTGTAACCACTGAGGCCTGCAGCTTTTGCAGAATACATCACCTGTGAAGTATCACATGAATTGTTGATTTGACATCCTTCAATATGTCTTCACTGTGCAGCTCTTTAAAGATGTGCATGTGTGTGTTGCCGGTCAGCACTCAGCGTGGCAGCCAAGGAACACATAGACAGTCTGTCAGGCAATGAAAAAATTTGAAATTCATGTGATGGGTGTTAGCGCAAAGTAATCAGTTTGGGGACAAATGTGAACGTATGAATGATTCAACTCTAAACAGTGTTGTCATATTTTCTCTAAAAAAAAAACGCTCTGATGTGAAGCAGACGAATCTCAGCAGATATGACAGAGTAGTTTGGGGTCTAACTGGTAGGAATGAGTAGTTTTTGCCCTGCAAGTCAAGTCAATTTTATTTATATAGCCCAATATCACAAATAACAAATTTTCCTCAAAGGGATAGTTTGGGTGTTTTGAAGTGGGGTTGTATGAGGTACTTATCCATAGTCAGTGTATTACCTACAGTATGACGGTCAACAGGCCCCCAGCTTGGAGAAGCAGACGGGATTTATGGCACGGAGGCAAAGCAATGTACTGCTGTGGACTGTGGCAGCAGAAAAATGTATTTTTGCCACCTAAAAGAAAGGCCCACCTTAAAAAAGTAATATCAGTTTACTATATTTCGAATATTTTCACCGCTTTACCTTGCTGTCAGTCAGCCTTTTTCGACAGGGAACTGAAGCTGTTGTATCCATCTATGCTCTCGCCAAAGCCACCAGACTCCATTGAAAAAAAAATGTTATTTTACCTCGCAGAACACAAGGGTTGCTGGTCTACCGCTGAATCCAAACTAACAATTTCTTTTCGGTGGCTAAAGTACGTTTTGCTGCCGGTCCCGTCCACAGCAGTGCATTGCGTTGCCTCTGTGCGTTAACTCCTGTCTGCTTCTCCAAACTGGGGGCGTGCCGACCGTCATCTAGTGTAGGTAAAACACTGGCTATGGAGTATGTACCTCATACAACCCCACTTCAAAACACCCGAACCATCCCTTTAAATGGATGCAATGGATCAATCAAATGCAATGATAATGGTTTCTTTAGAAAATGTTGTAATGATGGTTCCCCTAGCTGGTTCCACCTCACATCTCACAAAGTTAAACACACTTCTAATGAAACACAACCATTTCTCAATTTCTACATTGTCAAAGAACATTGGAATATATAATCTACCCACTGCTTTTAGTAAAACAGTAAAAGAAGAATTTGAACAGATGATCACAGACCTTTTCTCTTCATGTTTACCTTTGTGTTTGTGAAGAGGAGAAAAAGAAAGTGCCTTTTACTCTATTTTGAAATCTCTTTTAATAACACCACGAAGATGCTTTAGTAATAACTGTCCAATTGAATCGTCCAGAGACTGTGGAGAGCCGCTATTCTATCGTCATTGCACTCAGCCACTTCAGTCTCATTCATCCTGCATCCGTTTACTGTAAATGTCTGCCGGCAGTGGTGAGGAGTGCGTAAGAGCCCTCAGGCAGAGGAGTTATTCAGTGTAAAAGATGACAAATACATAAATGTAGGTGTGACGTTGGACCCAGAAGAAACGAAATCAAAGAAAATCAATTCAAGACTCCACATTACGTCTACTCCCAGTAATCCACATGTCACAAAAGGACTACTAGTTGTTCCCAGTCTCCCAATACATTATAAAATCATCCTGGGGTACAGTCTCATTCACTGTGCTGTCACTTGGAAACTGGCTTTGTGCTCAGGCTAGATAGGCTTGCCGCTCTTTCAGAAGTCTGCTCTGGCTAAATTTCCAAGTTCGGTTTAATGAGTCATGGATTTAGCATATGCTGCCATTAGTTTAACAACTTTAACTGCCTTGAAACTCTGGCTTGCATCATTTAAATTAGCCACTACTCCCACAGAGCCAGCAGGTCTTCTTTTACTGCTTCTCTCTTTACTTCTATGAGACCATTCTGGAAATGGGTCTTCTGTCCTGCAAGCTGGAGACCCTACTGATATTGAGGGTCTATCTCGGGGTGTGAATAATGATGCCACAACAGCAGGAATTGCAATCAGGCTGACCAGTTTTGTGTTGGAAAAATCTTTAAAATCTGCAGAACTTTGTTTTATATTCTAGTGTCGATACCATGATCCCAAAGATTCCTAATTCGGGCTGATTTTTTGTGGACTTTCTATAAAATAGTGCGCAAAACATTACAAACATTTTGGCATAGTATTGTCTCTTCCTCTCTGTTCCCTCAGAAACACACACACAAATCAAACACAAAAACACACACAGCACCAAGGTCAAATAGGGACCAAAACATTTTTAGTGCTCTCCTCTATTTGTGACCAACATCTACTCCTGATGCCGATGAAATGCCAGATTGATTCAGACTGATTACTGTCATTAGGGCCACGATAAGGCCAACTCTAAGTACTGTTATTTCATCAAGCACTTCCGATAGGATGTTTTTATCCAGACCGCCACGTATCAAATGCTACAAATGAGACACACAGACTCACACACGCATGCAAATGCATCTGCAAATACAGACACAAACATCTTTCAACCCTTGCCAAAAGCAGAACGAGAATTGGAGGCTAAATTGCTTCATTTACAAAGCAGTGTTTGCTTTTTCAACACGTCATTCAGGTGGAGCTCTGTGTGTGACATGCAAATCTTTCAGAAGATCCTCACTGGAAGCACAAACAAACAAGACTAAAGACAAAGTCAGAGGATCATAGAGGCTGCACTGCTCACTAACATCCAAAAAGGGTTCAGAAGGAAACAACACACCGATGGTTTTGTTATTTTTCAAAACCAAACAGGGAGGCTAAAAATGTGCAGTCTGACACTACAGACCAGCTCATTGAAACGCCAGACTCAAATGGGTTCTTGCTCTACGGAGTATGAATACACTCAAGGTTATCAGACTACAGAGTATATATCTATGCCTGCAGTGTTAGAATAGAACCAGTAATGTGAAAGAGGTGCAAACTCGCAATATCAAATGACACTGATCACCCTCTAAACCACCACTTCACACATTACTTCCATCTGGTCGGAGATACAGAACACTGAGATGGAGAAGAGCTCGCTTCAGCAGGAGCTTTGTTCCTTCTGCAGTAGCAGCCATGAACAATCTGCCTCACTGACACTGCTGTGAGGTTGGATAAAATGAGTGCACACATGAAGATTTTGTGAACTACTTGTGTGTTATCTGATCTGTAAATCTAAATACTAAATACTACTAATAAAATTTAAATCTATATCTAAGTCAAGAAAGTTCATCCTCTGGGGAACACATAGACTGTATATGAGAAGTGGACGTGGTCACCATAACGTCACCCATTGGTTTGTGGACTGCCGTTTTGAAGCCTCGAGTTCGGCTATTTTGGCCGTCGCCATCTTGTTTTTTTTGCAACCAGAAGTGACACGAGAGGGTGGAGCTAAGTAGGCGTGTTACACAGTAGTCAGGCACACACCGATTACATTACGTCCTCACCGTCGCATCCCTAGAGCTAAATACAACAAGGTGATGTCATGACCAAATTGGACATACAGTAGGTCCTCTCTAGAGTGTGAAAACATTTTTTTCAATGAATTCTAGGAAATTTGGCCTGATGATGATACTAGAGAAAACATCAGGGAGAATTGAGAGTCATGAATGTCCACAGCAACTTTCATGGCCATGAGTTTTCTAGATACTTTGTCATGAATACAACAATAAAAATTAATGGTGGCACTATAGGACAGGTCATGGGGTCACTATAATTTAAAAGTAGTTCATTGGGGACTACGAACATCCATCCGAAACCAAATGGCAATCTGACCAGCAGTTGAGATATCTTGCTACAGGCTAAAGTGAAGCGGGGGACAAACAGAGTGATGGACTGAATAATATTACCGTGAGCTCTGCTAATAGCTGGGAAAAAACTCACTCACATAAGCTCTCTTTTTCATACATAGTGCTCTCGCTTGGTTTGAAAACTAATTTCCTTTGAAAAACAAAAGCAGGTGCACACTTTGGCTCAGGTGCAACATCTCGTTTTCCATCCTCCTGTCAGGCGGCTGTGGGTTTGTTGCTAAGTGGCCCTGAGAGGTGGATGTTCATGGTTGTAACGTATCCTGACTCACTCTGGTCATTGTCCTCTCAGCAGATGAAGAGTAGATCTGTCATGTTTGTATTGTAATAATTATATCAGGCAGGGGAGAGAATAGTTATCCGGTCCATGACCGAGCATCTCTACAGGCCTGGTGATCCAGTTATCAACCACATCAATACCATTGTCACATGGGCTTAAATATCAAATGCAAATTAAAGCAGGAAGGGTTCTCATTCAGCAAATTACTCCTCTTACTTCAAATTTCTGTTCCCTCCTCATCTCTTCCCCTGCGTTCATTGTATTTCATCATCCATCTCCTCTCCACCTCCCATCTATCCTCCCACTTCCTCTCTGCCGTCACGCTCCCCAAGCCTCTGTCTCTGTAGCTATAGACATAACTCAGTATGGGATGTGGCATCCTGTACCTGCGGTTAGGCAGGAGGGGGGGCACAGAGGGTGCCAACGCCGCAAGAGGTGAAGCCCCAGCTTCAGCAGGGAAACAGAGGGGGGCGTCACAACTATAATCAGCGAGAAAATCCACCCCGCCGCAGGGCAGGAAACCAGTAAATACACACACACAGGCACTTTAACATTCACACACACATGCATGTGCCAAGAGCATGAGACTGAGCATACACTAAACACACACACACACATAATACACACAAAGATACAGTATGCTGATAATGAGACAGTTAAGCCTCGGTTATACTTTCCGCAAGGACTGCCGCACGGACATGACGCGGAATCGTGATGAGGAAACGCTCGAATCTTTTATACTCCGTGTAGGTTACTCAAAGGGCGAAGGGTCGTGTCTGATGGTGTGACGTCATTTTGGCCATGCGGACACTTCCGACCCTCACAGATGCGTCAAGCATCATGCTTTATAGCATTCATTTAGATACAATATTTTCTCCACTCCACAGAAGGATGCACACCTAAAGCAGAAGTTTGGGTCACATTGAAATGAATAGTTTCGACATTTTGGGATATGCGCTTATTTGCTCTCTGGCAGAGAGATAGATGAGAAGATTGATACCACTCTCATATTTGAACAGTAAATATTAAGCTAGTTAGCGTAGCTTAGCAAAAAGACTGGAAGCAGGGGGAATCAGCTAACGAAATCCATATTACATAATTAAAACTAATTATATTTTTAACTAACTGATGCCATGATTTTTTTTAATCAAAGCAAATATTTAAATAAAAATACAATCATTTATTTATCAATTGTGTTTTTATGCAAATAACCACTATAGATGACAATAATAAAGTATAGTGCAGTACTGTGTAGAGTACCCTCCCACCCCCGGAAAATAGGACTCCCCTGGAAGCTACGGTGTAATTCGAACACTGTAATTTACCATGTATATAATGTTTTTTTATGTAAAATATATCAAACATTGAATTGCATCAGATGTAAAATTGTATTCCTTCTTTCAGCGCATAGATTTTAAAAGTGCCAGAAAAAATTTCTGAGTGACAGGCAAAAAAAGAACTTTCCTGCCACAGTGGCAGGAAGTGAAAAAAGTTCATTTCAGACCCTGACTCATAACCACAGTGCTGTGTGAACATACACAAACCCATGCATTGAATATTTCTCACCATCTTTACATCTGTAACTCCTGTCAACACACACCATATTTCTCTGTGTGTTTGACATTAGTAATGAGAAAACGTGTGAAAATGGTTTTGTATTTCTTGCATCTTCTTTTCCAACTGTACACTAAAGAGAGAACTCTGTAGGCAGGTGTGAACACCGCTTTTAACGTTCTCTTACTGAGACTTTTTCTATATTCTCAATTGATTGTTTAGAAAATTGATGTTAGATGTTGTCCATATCACCCAGCGATACCTGACCCCTGGCTGAATACTATCATTGAACTACACAAATAAAGTGTTACCCAAAGTGTGGTCGCAACAAACCTGAACATTATATCTATTTTAGTTGCATCACTGTTGGTTTTCATTCAACATGCCGGGTATTGAATATTGTCACAATGACTTTAAATATAATCAAATTGTACCACACCATATAAATATATAAATATACAACATAGTGATGTTTGTCTCATAAAAAAGCAGATGTTATCATATTCACAAATGGTCAACACATTATTGTATGCAGCTGTGTTTCTACATGACTATATTTAGGATGGAGCTCAGGATAATTTAGCGTAAGAGAGCGGTAAGAGAAAGAGAGAGCCAGGCTTCTGTATGTACAGTATATCAGCATCATACTCACTCCCACTCCTTGCGTCGTGCCTGTGGTGTGCTGTGAATCTTGTGAGCCTGGTGGGCTTTGACAATGTCCCTCTGCTCGATCAGGCCGCCCCGACGTCTCTTCATCACATTGGGACTGACCGCCAGATCTCCATCCATCCCCAGCATTCCCCCTCCAACTTCAAAACTCGAGGCCACATCGAGAGAGAGGCCGAGACGGTTTGGATGTAGCGGGGGAGCAAGGCCAGATATTTGCGGGAGGTAGAGGGTGTCATAGCTGGTTGAGAGACTTGGGGGCTCCAGCAGGGAGTGGGACTCGGACAACAGGCTCGACCCTCCGGCCAGTCCCGCACGATGCTTCTGCCAGTTCTCACAGTCCGTTTGGGACGGGTGAAGGGTGTGGTGCCTCGGGGTGCTGCTACCACACATCGCCCCAATGCCCAGACCAACCCCCGGGCACTCCGGCCCTGATGGGGCTCTAGGTAGCCCCAAAGCATTGTGGTCCCCCGTCAGAGACTGAGAGCTGACCGAACAGGAGCCCAGTTCCAGCATGGTGGGAAGGCTGCCCGGGATCTCAGCATAGTGCTGCAGGAAGGAAAGGGAGTAGAGAGGGAATGGAATACAGGGAAAGAAAAAGTGAGACACATAATAATATTATTAATGTACAGACCCTAATTGACATCAAAGATTCACAAAATAGTTGGTCTGGATCTTTTCAGTTCGATCTCATGGGAAGGCATATAAATAGCAAGACGGCTTTTCGCATGTCATTTGTACATCGCTTTTTGTGTGTCATTTGTACGCCAAACCACGGTATCGTCCCCAGTTAGGTTTAGGCAACAAAACCACTCAGTTAGGTTTGGGAAAAACATCATGGTTGGGCTTAAAATAAGTTCGTAAACTAAGTAAAATACTTATGTAAACAACATAACAGAAGTACAGAAAACACGTCACAAATGTAACTTACAAAAAAAACAACACTGGTCTTGAACACCCATCTCCTGGTTGAAAGTCCTGTGTTTGTTGGACCCCTCCACCTCCCCTCCTTTTACGTCACTAGCTCTGAGCGTAGCATATTTTCGCGGATGCATTTACATTGCAGTCAGTACAGACCACATGGAATACAAAGGACGTGCCAAAAGCAAGAATGATGTTCCTATTGCAAGCTAATTGCCTTGCGAATTATCATGTCATTCATACACCTTTTGTGTGTATGAATGAAAAGAAAGATCTTTTATTAGACAGGAGACAGTAGACAGGAAACTGAAGAGCTGAAGTCAGAAACCGTCTCAAAAGTGAATGCAAAATGGCCAAAAATGATTTTCAGATTTGTTCAATAGCTTTCTAGTTTCTAGACCAACTTCACATTCATCTGGCCCTCTTCCCATTATAAGCACAACCTCATGTAATCGTGTCATTTGTGAGGATGTACTGTATCTCTCTTTTGGAAAATGGTGTGCTCCTTTTTGACAAATGCCTTGAATTATGTAGTGCCATGCACCCCTACTGTATTGCTCCTGAATGATTTGTCCTTGCTAAATCTATCACAACATCAAAAATGTATCTTACTAGCCGGCCTAACAGCCGCAAAAAGATGCTGGCACTGTGGTGGAGTCCTTCACAAACTCTCACAAAAGCTCAGTGGTTATCTATTTATCTTGATGTTGTAAGTATGGATCTTTCAGTAGCTAGGACGCATGGTGCTAAAGAGAAAGAGCCTTAAAGTAAAATCCAAGAATTTATGTGACTTAATTGTATCATAACACATCATCTAGTGTATTACAGGGAGGAGAGGGGTATTTATTATTATCATCATGAGTATTATTCTTAGTTAATTTATTCATTTTTCTATATTTGTATTATTATTATTTTGAATTAATGTCTTGTTTTGAACTATGCTTTTTTTTTGTTAATAATGCATATCCCTAAAACCAATAATATTTGATCACAAAAAGAAACCCTCATGCAATCATGCAAAATGGCCCATTGCAATTCTGACTTGTATTTTCCCACTGTTAAAAGCTCATATTCTGTTTCCATCCGAAACATAAACAATTGATCAGCTTTTAGTTTGACTTTGCTAATTTTTTGAAGATGCGGTTCAAATACAAATGAAGTAAACGCAGGTGATTTCTAACAACTTACGGTATAAACCCTGCTCACTTGCTGTAAATCAGTGTACAGATACAAACACAGATACTTTTGTGAACAGATACAGTAGCTTTTCACTACACCCCTAGTGCAGACACGATGTAGCAACATCATTCCCATTTACAGGTGCAGACACTCAGTCAGCTTGTGCTTGGGTGTTAGAATATACTGTAGCTACATCAGTCAAAAGCCTGAAGAGATCCAGCTTCTGGGTAAATATGATTTGTTCAGCTGGGCAATTTGCCAATGGCTCAACAGCTCTCACTGTCTTCAGTCAGTTTAAAATATTACCAGTACTCCGAGTACCTGAACCAATTAGATAAGCTGTAATGCACCCCTCAAAACAAATAATCATACAATACTGCTGGTGCTGTGCTTAATGGTGCAATTACAAAGCAGGAAGAAAGAGAGGGAAAGTAATTTATCAACCCATCTTCTCCTTTATCTGGTACAGTAGGAACATTGAGGACTAGTTCGGTGCTAAGCAAGACATGCACACAATACATCTCATTGCCTGACAAAAGCCTCTGTGTTGTTGCTGCTGCTGCTGCTCTAGCTTTATGAAGCTAGAGACCTTGCCATTTTAGTTAGCCGAATGATAGATTTCTGGTTTAACGGTCCTTCAGAGAGAAATGGCTCTAAATAACTTGTGCGGTGAAGATATTGAGCCGTAAAAAAGAGGATGTTGTGTAGTTGTACAGAGCAGATAAAGGATGAAAGCAATTCAACTGTCTTGAGCATCTGCTTAAAATCCATCAGACTGCTTAAGCACAATGAGAGTGCTTAATTAGACTGCTGTCAATAAGTGGACACACTGCTATGAATGAGGCACTAATGATCAGAGGCCCTCTTCAGTTCATGATGGTATCACTTGTACAAAAAAGCTGCACCTCCTTGATTTCAGGAGGTCTCCACTAACACCTCCACATATCAACATTTCTGCACAAACTGATATAACACCCTGCTTGATTTGCTAATATCTTGTGTGTACCGAGGAGGATAAAGCCCCAGGAAATAACTAGAAGCTTTTGGGTGAGAAGCAGCAGAACAGACTGTTGATATGAGAGATTTTTTTCTTTGGGACTTTTGTTTACCAGAACACAAATAAGCCAATTTGATTTATTATTCATGAAGCAGAAAGTGACATAAATTTCAGGGGGAAAAAAACGAATGAAATAAATGAAAAAATGTGGCAAAAAAACGGCAAATTAATCATGAAACATTAGCTAATCTTTTTCCTGAGGCAAGGGAGACTGGCTCAGCTCATTAGAGCTAACTAATAGAAATGGGCCAACTGGTGACCATACTGGTATAAATGTTGTTCAGCTGAACTGTGGTTTACCAAGTAGATTTTAGCATCTTTTAACTCCAATTATTTCGGCTTTTCAACTTGCAACTTTACAGTTTTTTGACCACTCTTATCATCGTCTAAACCATGGATGTTTTTATCTAAACCCACTGTAACCTAGCAACAAAGTTAGCGGTTAGCAGCTAAAGAGACAAATATTTCGCTCGGGAGTTTTAGTTGAGACAAAAAACTGAGCTAAAAGGAGAGTGATTATTCAACTTACATTTGTCAGGTAACCAGAAACACGACTCTAAATGACTGATATCGCTCCGTGTCTGCTTTATGTGCAAATAAGCAACTGTTAGCTAATGTTACTGTAGCACATTCACCACTTCAACTATATGGCAAATAAATGTCACTGTTGTGTTTACAGGCGGTTGTGCTGCCCCCTGGCGGCCGAAACAGTAATGAACAAAACAATGGTTTCCTCACTTTAGCCACACTAAATAAATAAATAAATAAATAAATAAATAAATAAATAAATAAATAAATAAATAAATAAATAAATAAATAAATAAATAATAAATAAATAAATAAATAAAATTCTTTGATTTTCAAATGTATGATTGTACATTATAATAAGTATAAAAAAATTGGAAAAAACACCAACATCTCCAGTGAGCTAATTTCATTTATTAGAGGTATAATAATTAGAGAGAAACGAGGATACTGTCAGATAGTGGTGGTTACAACTACAACACGCAACAGTTCAATGTCTAGATAAAGCAGAGTTATTTTTAAGCCACAGTGCTGCATCTTTCTGATAAGTCTATTAAAATACATACATTATTTTTATACTGAGTATTTGGAAAATAAAGAAATCGTGCGAATAGTGCAACTGTAGCTCCATGTATTCTCTACATGAAAAAAGGACTAAAATCAAAATAATGCACTTAATAATGAATTAATGCAAGTGAGCAAAAGTCAAAAGAAAAAAAAACAATGGTTTACTCACTTTTGACAGAAAAAAACCCCCAAATAATTACATTTTAAAAAAATTTAAAATATTTGTTTAATTTGCAAATGTATGTTTGTACATTATAATTACTATAACAAATTTGGAAAAAAAAACACCAACATCTCCAGTGATGCAATTAAGCTTAAAATTTCACTTAGCAGGGAAATATCATACTTCAATGCTTTCCCATCTATTTTCCAAGCTAATTCTTTCAATCACAATACAAGCCTCATCATTTGGATAGCGGACCAAGGAGAATGAGTGTCTGCAGAAGTGGAAGTTGAACATGGTTGTCTATGGCAAGGAAGGTTTATAACAAGCTTCCACTACACATTATATTTACACTGAGTAATTGGAAAATAAACAGATTAATTGGAATAGTGCAACTATACATGAAAATAGGACTAACTTAGGGTCCGTACTGATTGGAATGACCTACCCTGCTAGAAATCATTTAATTATAAATCATTTCTTGAAGCACACTTTTACAGGTGTGTTTTTTAAGGCAATCGATCTATAGATTCTGATTGACCATGTCAATTACCTCTGACACCTTGAATTTCCCACTCTCTTGGGAGTTAATGGTATATAATGACAACGCTGCTGCTCTGGGGTCCCAATGCTCTGGGCATTGTGTGTAAAGTGGCTTTATTTGTAGCTGCTTAATGATTATGAGCTGACAGAAAAACACCTGGTGCTGCAAAGCCCTGCCCTATTTCTTCTCTCCCCAGCTTTACTGAGTGCTGCAAAATGATGTCCATAGAGTGAGACTCACTCAGAGAAGGCTAGTGAAACATATAGATATGAATATGTCTATACAGTTGTCCATTGTGTGGTTCCTGGCAGGGGGAGCTGTGTCTGACAAATGGCAGGGGAACTTCCATTGATCCGGTCCTTACTGAATCCATTTTGCAAATTACGTTTTCAAACTGGCTGAACAGGAATGCCAACTCAATTTAGCTGATATAGGGGTGTTTGAGTACAGTTGGATCTGGGTATTATACTCCCAGAAAAGCACCAGTCACACAAACAAAAGACAAAATAAATTGACTCAGAAAGGTGCCATATATCATGATCAATAGTAATAAAATAACCTGGTACAAACATCAAACCCCTTTTGTTAGACAAATATGTTTAGTAAAGGGTTGAATTACAAATAGGCCTCTTCCAATAGATGAAAGCTACTAAAATGGACACAGACATTAATGTTGGCAAGAAAGTATATATGACAATAAACATTAGTTGTATATTGCCACAAGCACAAGGCTGCTCTTTAAGTCACTCCAGATCTTATCAGCAAACAACAAGTGCGCTTGGCTCATCTATGGTGCATTTACGTAAAGGTCATTTAGACTGTTGTCTATGGTATGTATACATGACACACTTAAATGACTTGTTTATGGTCATCTACCGATTAGTGAGATCGTCACAGTGAAATAAAAAATAAAGACAGATGCAAATACTCTTAACAAGGCCTAGGCGATATGGAGAATTATCACAATATTTTTTACCAAATACCTCTATATCGATATTGTGACAATATTGTAGGGTTGACCATTGGTGTTTTTACAAAATATATTCACAATGAGATTTTTGATAAATAATCAATAAAGTGCATATAATGACTAAGTGAGAAAAGGCAAATAATAGAAAGAGCTAGAACAGTCTGGTAAGTTCAGAAAATTACATCACTTTAAAAGCAGGAAAAGACAATACTTATGCCATATCACAATGTCCAAAATCTAAGACTATATCTAGTCTCATGTCACGATATTGATATAATATTGATATATTGCCCAGCCCTACTCTAAACAATCCCTTATGTGATGTCTTCTGTCTTCACAGTCGATATTTTGTTTGGGTCACACAGAAGGAATAATTTTAATTTTGGGAAAATGTGCTTATTTTGAATGAAAACAGTTATGAATATTATATTCCATTTCTGCTAATAGATCCCCCGAAATGCTACACACTGGTCCTTTAATCTTGACATGAAAAAGTAGAAAAACAGTTGAAAACAATGTCTTGAGACCAGGAATGAGTAGGAAGAAGAGGAAGTAATTTGTATAATTAGACGAAGATAAAGGCTGAAATTTTAGAAAACATCTTTGTTTCATTCCACTCCCTCATGCAACCATTATCAGAACCATTAGTGCAGCCAGACCCATACCAGCACCAGTCCAAAAACAGACCTTCACCACAGAGCTCTAAACAACACCCACACTGCAATGCAATGACTAAAACATCAACGGTCAAGCTTCCTCTGCACTCCACTGCGGTTGTTGCTCCACCCAATTATCAAAACCATACTGCCAAAAAAGTTGACTGTGGCTTGATCTAATTCTCCTAATTAGCTTTTAAGAGGTTGGTTGCTGATTCGCCTTAGTCACCGAGCTTTCAGACTTCCATCTCAAATTGCTCACAAATTATCCAATGTGTTACTCACAGCTGTGTGGTGACTTTCCAGTTAGGTACAAGCGGACAAAAGATTGTGAGTCTTTAGGAAAACTGAACCACAATATTAGATGGGCTAAATTGTTTTTATGCTCTTAGTTGGACAGCCAGGTGTCTGCGAGGTTACTAATGAGGAGTGAAGGAGAAGCTCAGGCAGGCGAGGAACCTCCTCACACCTGCTGCCCCCGACGGCCCACACAGCCGCCTGATTGCACATCCTATTTCACCACATCCTCCCCTCAACCTGGATGTCAACCTGGTGAGTGGCCAAACATGTGTCAGGGAGCGTTATGTCACCTGAACCAACTCTAATGGGCGGTGTGTTTAACAGGAAATCTTGCGTGAAATTTGAACCAGCTGAAAATAACCATCATGTTTGTTGCAAGGTGCAGGAAATTCTACCACAATGTTAAAAACAGCTTAAAAGGTCCAAAAGGGGAATTGAGGAATCGGGCCTGCTGATGGCTAAAAGGATCAAGTTGCTTTCTTTTTTCTAGTAACCAATACTATTTCCTATGTTATTTCACTTTTTCTAAATGTGCTTCTTCATCATACAGGCAAAATGGAAGAATACGGCAATAAGATGACAGATTAAAACAGATATTACAAAGAAAGCTTTTCATCAACTGTATGAGAATGTTTTTGCATGCTAGTGTGATGCATCTTTCACGTATTGTAAGACCAACACCTTTAGGAGTTCTCCAGCACAATGCAGTGGGAACAGAGGACACAGAACAATATTCTGTACACACACACACACATACGACTCAAATGTGTCAAAGTTAAAGAATTCAATCATTTCTGATCACACTGTGTGCTGTGAGTTATCTTACAGCGTTGTTTGCCTTGGACAAACAGAAGATCAAATGAACTGAATAGAAAGCTCGTCCAAGAGTAAGGAACACTGACACATAATACATAAATACTGTAGTAGCCTAGACACATATATGAATGTGTGAGTATCCTCTCAATTAGAAGTCTAGCTCCAGCCTCTAATTTAGAGCCGTGACTCTCATAATACAGACACTGCGTATTACTGCTCTGTATTATACAGAGTGCATTAGGCAGTACTGCCAACATCTGCATATTAAATTTACAACTTTCTATTACACACTGTGGTGCATTTCAGTGAGCAAACGGAAGCAGCAAACACCGGTATGCAAATGTATAGAGTGTGATAGGCAAACTTTTCTGAATATAGCATCGAGGTTCAGGAAACAAAGAGTCAAAAAACAATTGTGATATTTATACAGCATATCTAGACAGAAAGAGCACATACTGGCACTGTGGTGCTTTGGGTTAAATGCTAACGTCAGCATGCTAACATGCTGATATAAAATGTTTAATACGTTCATCATCCGTGTTGGCACTGTCATTCGTTTTGCAGGTATTTGGTCATAAACCAAAGTATTGGACAAATTTACATTTTGACCTGATGATGGCGCTGATTTGAATTTAAAGGGGAACGCCACTGATATTACAAAAGGCTTGGGGTTTTCGACTGAATGTGTGAATAAAGTTGTATAAAGCCTTTTCAAACTTGACAACATAAACAGTCTAAATGGGGCCACTTTGTATTTCCTGTTGCAATGTTTGTTATTGCAGTAGGTGACAGGAAGTAAACTTGGACCAAAGCTGTTGCCGTAGCAACAGAATGGCAATGAAAAGTTGTATAAAGCCTTTTGGGGCTCAACGGAAGCTTTCTGAAGTCTAATGAAATGTGTCTTGAGTCTGCCTCGGTTGGGGCTGAAGACTACAATTTGAAAATGAAAAACCTCTGGAGGTGAGCCTGAATCTCTGACCAAACTGTTAGTGGCTGAGTTGCATTGTGGGTAATAGAGGCCCTTCCCTTTTATTATTTTATTCTTCTAATGTTTTGTCTTTTATCTGTAATGTATAAATGTTCTGTATGTATTTATATACACTTTTTCATAATTCATATTTTCCATTTCACATTCTTTACATTATGTGCCATGTCCGTTTTTGCTTTTATTTTGCACATCCTGCATATGTGCTACATTCTTTTCCGAAGTTTTCATTCATACATCTCTATTTAATACTCTCGTACAATGTGAAGCAGCGCTTGCCGTTCATTTCATGCATCCATTTACTTTCATTTTATTTTTAAAAATATCCTTCCACTATGATGTGTTATTCTGCAACAACAGTAACAACCCAATTTCCCTGCAGGGTTTATTAAAGTTTCATATTATCATTATGTAAGTGTTGAACACTGAATGACCTCAGTTTGAATACATCAATTAGTTGGAAGCCCGAGTAACAGTCAGACCTAATAAGGAACATTATCAAACAACAGAGTATCATTTTGAATAGGGTGCTGCTGGGATGACGTATTTTTGTAGGCCAACCAGGAAGTTAGCATCACCCTGGTTCCCTCGTCAAAAAGCCAATGGGATTTTTCCATTGGATTTTGGATTATTGCAGAAAATAAGCTCTGTGGCAAACACACATTTATGATACTTACATGTTTTGTTCAGCAAGATAATCTCCACAAATGAACGCCACTTTTATGATTTTTGAAGTGTGAATGCAATTGCCAGAATTAAAAAGCTAACGTTAGGCTATAAGCAAACTACACCACGGTCGCATGAACGCGAGTATAAACAACAACGCTGTAAAGGTGGACGAGTCTGCGTGATGATGTTAAGTAGTCACATTTAGCCACTTGTTAGCAACCGCCTTTTTTAAGGTATATAAAAGCTTCAAAATTCACAAGTGGGGTATTTATTGATATATTTTATGTCGTAGAACAAAACATTAAAATCTCTTAAGCTTGTGTTAACCACAGACCTTATTTCAGGCATCTAACTTAAGATCCATTCAAAAAATAAGCTGATTTCCAGACGAGGGAACCGGAAGTGCTAAAACGCTAACTCATTTCCAGGTTTTAGGACTCATTCCTGCAGCACTCTCTTCATGGTATTTATGAGTTTGATAGGTTTGTCACACACACACAAGCTTTGTGCTCATTTCCTTCAATAGTTTATAAGGCAATCAGGCTTTACCATGACAGGCCCTTCTCAAAGGGATCCTACTGATGTGATGACCTTCCATTACATAACCCCACTGACACATCAGCTGAGTAATGATCAACACTACTAATAGGATAGTACCACCACACTGTTACAGTCTAATCATTGGAAGGTAAAGTAGCCTCATGGGGGAAGAAACTGTCATGCAGTGGAATATGAAGCATTTCCTCGGCCCTATGCTGTCATTTTATCATAAAGTTTCAATGATGTTTAGACGTTTGGTGAACAGAAAGGCCAAGAAAGGGTTTCGGACTTCAACCTGGTGCTGATGTCCAAACATGCTTCACTGCACATTTGAATGATTTTTGTTGTATTTATGTTTTTGCAGGGTAAATTGAATAATATATTGATATAAATAACAAACACTTGAATCTAATGGGGATCCTATTACAGAAGTAATTGAATTCTGTGGGAAGGAATGGTCAGAGCATACAATCGTCAGAAAAAAAAGGCTTTTAGGACATAATGTCTGAACAATGACATTTCCATCCCAATATATATGCTATTAGGAAGAATGTCTTGCACATGCACATTATTGCTGTGCAATATGGCTTTCCACAGGGAACACATAGCAATAAGGCCGCTGACATTTAATTCTTTGCCAGATGTATCCACAAGGCTGTCTTTGAAACATGGACCCATTCTACACAAAACATATAAATGAATGATCACTGGTTTCACCTGCTCTGAGATGAAAGAAATGTGTTACTGTATATGTTTATATTGCACACCTAACTGTGGAAAACAGCTGCATATAAGTATGTGTTGCATTCATTACTCCGACCCGGTGTCAGGCTTAACGGGGAGCCACTTTATCACTGTACTGAAATCTTTATAAACTGGAACTGAAACAACAGCACTGAGAGCTTTCTGGACAGTGTGCTGTCGGTGCTTTGTGTTTGGCACATCAGATACAAACCACATCAATAGAGCACATGGTTAAGATGAAGCAAACTACATGAAAAGAATACAACAAAGTGTACAAGTGTCTGGAGGAACTACCACAGAACTAGAAAGTTTGATCCCAGCTACACAGCCGTGTATTCTGTCACAGTAGCATTGAGCCTTAGAGCAAGGCCTGCTCACTTGTTCTAGAGAGCAGCAGCACATGAAATAAATGCATTTGCTAATATAGTTTGGCCTAGATCTGCTCATATCAATTGGAAAAAAAGAAAATCTGCCTTCGTTAAAGGGGCTATATGTAAGAATCAGAAATTGCTTGTTCACAGCGACACCTGTGGCCGCAATGTCAACGAAAGTCAGCGTCCTGTTGCTCGCGCTCGCGCTTGTGCTCGCGCTACATTGACATGAACGAGCACCGGTCTAAACAGTGAGGCGACACACGTCAGCTAACACACAATATCACTCTATATTTCACCTGCTTGGCAGTAATGTTAGCTGACCAGAGGAGGGTCTCTCCATGGATCAATGCTGATTCTAGTGCTGGCTTTTCCTGTCTCAGCCCGCCGACGGCGGAGGAAACGGGGGGGGGGGGGGGACAGCGACACCCAGTCGGGACGATAACGTAACTCGCTGCGGAGCCCCGTCACTTCACAAGACACGGGAAACCTCTGTTGGTCTGGAGGAGCTGCAGCATTTATTTCTGCAAAAACGTCCACTGCACATTCACTAGATATTCTCAGAGCTAAACTAACTCTTCTGCGGTGTGTAGTGTGCGCGCGTTCACGTGGCGGTGGAGCGAGCCGAGCGGGTGAGAACGAGCGCGGTGTGCAGGCAGCAGGCAGCAGGAGCAGAGCTGCTGCGCACTCGCGTACCCACACGCGAGCGCGCATGGGAATCCGACCCGTTAGGATTTATGCGCGTGAAAAGTTACAAATAGTCCCTTTAATGTACCCATGGTACACCTAAAGTCTTCTAAGTGAAAATCGACATCTGAACAAACTAGTTTACGGTCGGGTGCCCCGCTAGCTCAGTTGGTAGTGGGGGCGCCCATAAGGCTGAGTCCTGACCGCGGTAGGCCCGGGTTCGAATCCGACCTGTGGCCGTTTCCGCATGTCGCCCCCTCTCTCTCCCCCTTTCTAGACTATCCACTGTCCTATCAATAAAAGCTTGAAAATGCCAAAAAAATAACATTTAAAAAAAAAAAAAAAAAAAACTAGTTTACGGTCATCAACAGTCTGTAGAGTCCTGAATCACTGGTTCCCAACTTAGGAGTCCCGACCCCCATTAAGGGTCGCCAAAGCTTCACAGAGGGTCGCGAGGCCTTCTTGATTTTAAAGGGTTTAAGACAACCTTATATCTCAGCATTTCATTAATTTCTGTGAAGAAGATTAAATTAAATTATTATTTTTAAATTTGGATTATTATTTTAGATATAAACTTTAAAGAATCTCACAGGATAAGGGCACGGTGAAGACCTGAACACAAGCTGTATTCACAGAGTCTTCCCTCTCTGCTAAACCACCTCATCCTGCATTAGAAACGTACACAGTTAAAACAACCACAGAGCCAATAGAACAATGACCAAGCATCAAGGAGAAGAAAACACTGAATTTGTCAAAAAAAAGAAGCCTATTAAGTATGAATAATTGTTAAAAATTAAAAGAATATATAATATAGAAAAAGAATTGTATTAAAAGTTCCTAAAAATAACAGGAAAGCTCATCTCTGATACAATATTCACATGAAATAATCTGCTCAAAATTCATCCAAATCTTTTGTTTCACACAAACGTCCTGCTGTTATTGCTTCACTATTTGTGTTAATTGTGCAGTTTATCAGTTGTTCTGTACTGTTATTGTTATGCATTGACTATAATATGAAATCCATAAACTGTGTCACTTAGTCAGGGGTCGTCAGTTTACTCAATGATAGAAAAGGAGTCCAATAAGGGAAAAGGTTGGGAACCACTGCCCTGATTGACAATTAGCAGAACCTAATACCACAGGTTCCATTTCAACCAGTGATTACACATTAAGCATTTTAGCACGCTGGTTCTGAGGTCTTTACACTGGCTTCCTGTCTGTCAAAGAATTGATTTCAAAATATTGTAGTTGGTTTATAAAGCACTGAATGGTTTTAGGGCCAAAATAAATTTCTGATCTTCTGTTACATTGAACCATGCAGACCTCTCAGGTCGTCTGCAGGTCTGCTTTCTGCCACCAAAGTCTAAACTAAACATGGAGAAGCAGGCCAGCCATTAGGCATGATGGACAGAGGGACAACATTTTCCAAATTGGGCCTCTCATCCATTGACTCCAGGTCGTTTATAGGTTCATATGATATCTTCACCGTTATAGCGGGTTTTATTTGCTAGTCTGCCTAGCTCCTCACCTTTGCCACGTTTAGCTTCGCCTGTCATACCTGATGCTTCTTCACACTTCACGCCAGAAATCTGGCCATTGCCCCTCTGCTCCTTTCATTTTCCTGTTCTCTCTGTACCCTGGCTTTTCTTATTTGAGCCCTGGATTTTTGCTGAGGCATTTTGACTTCACTAGTGAGGCTGCAGTTTGCTTTACATCTTTACATTAGCATCACACGTGTGTTCTGCACATCTGGGGGTGGGGTATCAGATGACAAGTTGAAATGTGTTTTAATAATAACAATAATGTATGTATCATATAAATGCCTATAACTTGTATTGTCAGTGACAGAAGTCAGAAGTAAATTGCTGTACTTGATCCAATTTAAGGGGTCAAAAACCATAGAACTTTGCATGGGCCCCATCCTGGGCCAATACCGGGGTCATCTGTAACCTTTGACCCCCCCTGACGGCGGACCTGTAGAGAAGCAGCGTTCAGTTTTTATGCTCCACATATCTGGAACAAACTCTCAGAAAACTGCAGGTCAGCTGCAACTCTCACTTCTTTTAAATTAAGGCTGAGGACTTTTCTGTTTGCCTCTATTTTATTAAATATTTTTTTACACTGCACTGTAACTTTTATTCTTGTATTTTATACCTGTCTTATTTTATTTTAGCTTGTTTTCTTCTATTCTCTTTGCTTTTTAATATTTTTAATTGTATATAAATGTCCTTTTATAATGTGTTTCTTTTGCACTTTGTCTTGCTTTTGATGTTTAAGGCGCTTTGAATTGCCTTGTTGCTGAACAGTGCACATACATAAACTTGCCTTGCTTATGGTGTTATTAATTCACTAAAGGATCTGTTTGTTTTCAATGCATCAGATTGTGGAAATTCTTTTACTTGCATATTTATTTACCAAGAGTTTAACAGAAGGACAGAATGTGGCAACTAAACATGAATTCAGTTTGCATCTTGAGGCTGTAAAATATATGATTAATCATCTTTGTAAACAATGAATCGCAATTATTCAGTATTGTGAATATGCATTGTAGGTGGTACAAGAAACATACAGCTTGTTTCGGTTCAAGAGGTCTAGTCAGGTTCTGTTGGATTGCTGAATAGAAGCACTAATTTATACACCATGAAAACCAATTAGCAATTTGAGAGACAGAGTGGTGTTATATTCAACCAGAACAATCGGAGCACTTGACGAGAAAAGATTAACGAAAGACAGTAAGAAGGAAAATATAGCCACACTAGATTGGGGGTGGTAAGTGACAAATGTTAATGTGATGAAATAATTAACAAGATGCTCCAGAGAAGCAGGACTGATCCAAGTAACGGTCCATTAGCCCTCATTCAAGAGAAGATCGTTTGATCAATTCTAGCACAAAGCTGATCACCTGCCTATTGAACCACTGAACGGTAAAGAGATTGCATGACTGTTAAGGAGAAAGAGAGATGTGAAGTGATGAAGTCAGTGTTTGCCTCCAGCAGCCTGTCATCTACAACACAAACACTGATTATTCAAACTGCCTCTTCCTTTATTGTCAACCTCCCTTGACTCGGGAAAACAGGCTGTTATTCTACTTGTGATGGATACGTTTATCTAGATACATCACTGCAGGCCCTTTTCAAGAAGAGAATAACATAATACATAACATTTGATAAAGCACCAGGTAATAGAATTAGGGAAGAGAACAGTTAAGATGGCAGAAGGAAGCAAATTGTGGCATTTAAGTATGTAAAACCTCATCAACAACCTCCTTTCGATTCACTGCTGCAAATGTAGTCTTGATTTTCTCATCTTTAATTAATTCCTCCCTCCTTCAGGTAATGATCGCTGCCTTCCCCAACATCTGAGATTGAACAAGGGAGAGATTTCTTCTCCTGCACTTGAATTTGTATCATTATCTGGTCCAGGCCCACTTAGTAATCTGCAGAAAGTCTGCCTCCGTGTGGCCCTTATTGCTGACACCTGCTCCGTCACTCTGAGCAACACACTGAACATGAAGATTTGAGTCTTCTTGTATTAGTAGGAGTCTAATGACTCCTGGCTCAACCTGTTGCACTGGTGAAAGTGAAGAGAGATTAGTGCTCTGTCACTGTCTCTGCAGGATGCTAATTTGGTCATGTTTTGTAGGCTAATTAATTAACAAGTCATGGTGAGTGGAGTTGAAAAACAGCTTCCTGTCATTTAGAAAAAAAATATAATAAATAAATAAATATAATAAATAAATAAATAAATAAATACAAATAAAAATATTTTTTTTTATTTATAGAGCACTTTTCAAGCCATAAGCACAAAGCACAAAAAACAACATAAACAATAGAATAGGTAACAAATGAAGCATAAACAACAGAATATGTAAATAATGAAACATAAACAATAGATTGAAAAAACATGTATCTGCCCTCCACAGTCTCTTAGACACAGAGGAGTCTTGTCTTAAAGGTAAAAGTAAAAAAATACAAGAACATTTAATTGAAAAAAATATATACATATAATTAGCCTAGTGTTGATTTGTAGTATCATCAAATATGTTTATATCAGCAAAACGGCAGATTGTTGAGTTTCAAGTCACATAAAAGCTTCACAATCATTCACTTATGCATTTCTTTGATCAGTATTATCAATGAAGAGACTCCTCATTGTGGATTTCTGCACCCTGTTCCAAACATAACCTCTGCCAAAACAGCTTTAGTTGTCGCATATGAGCTATAAGCTCGAGTTTTTAACTAAAACACCTGTTTGAAAATGTAAATTACGCAGAATTTCTTACCTAAAAAGAGAGAACTCCTTTCCATGTCGTTCACCTTTCCGCAGAAAATGAAAATGTGGCGGCAGATACGAGCACGTCCGCTACCCGTTCCCTACTATCCCCCTGCCAGTACTGAGAGAGAGAGAGAGAGAGAGAGAGAGAGAGAGAGAGAGAGAGAGAGCAGGTTATTAGCCAGGGGGAATCGGGGGGGATTTGTAGTTGCCATGCAGTTACAACACCTGTTATTGAAAAGACCCAAAAACACAATTCAATTGTGTGACATATTCGAAATCTTAATGAAATATCATGTAACCATTTGTTTAGTTCCACATCAGAGTGCTCCCATAAACACAGTACAGGTAACCTACTTGTTGCCTTCTGCCTGGTCAAACAAGCAGCCATAACCTGGAAACCTGAATGTTATATGACTGGCTGCACCGCAGTTTATATATTTATGACTCAACTGTAAAACAGTGAGCACAAATCCGACCATCAAACTATTTCGCCCCATTTTTTTTTTATTTTTTTTTATTTTTTTACAATGTGCGCTCCATTTGTTGCCATAGGGACCAGTAAAACTCGAGCCTCAATAAAAATCAGTCGAGTGAAAATTATGAAGCAATAATCGTGTGATGAAAAATGACTCAAATGAACTGGACTCGGGGTTGGTGGGGTATGGTAATTTTTTTTGAATGAGTGGAGCGTTTAAGGCGATTTGATGCAGTACAGTTTGACTGTATTCATTAGTGTGTCTCTGCGTGTGATACTCACTCAGGCCGCTGGGTGGCAGCAAATGCATATAAATTGTATTGATAGTACAGCAGTAATCTCTGCTTTGTCTGCCTTGTCTACACACTGTATGTATTTACAATCTATGGCTCTGACTAATTCAGGATTTTTCAGTTTAAAAAATAAATAAATTTACAGGTCTTACTTCAAACAATACGAGACCAGTTAAACCTACAAATTGTTTTTATTCTATTATGATAATCTATTAATATATAGTTTTCTTTTTTTTATATTTTCTTTTTTTCTTAAGTATTATTAATTGTGCACTCGTGTCTAAATATTTGACACCGTTTATCATCCCCTGGTTTCTCTATTTCAATCCTGAAAATGTGAATTTGCTAAATAAATAAAGTTATTTTAAGTCTTTAATTAAGTACTTCCTTAATGACTCCTGGCTCAGCCTGTTGCACCAGTATCTTTAGACAATATGAAACCAGTTAAACCTGCAATTTGTTTTTATTCTATTATGATAATCTAATAATTTATAGTTTATTTTTAATAAATATTTTTTTTTTCTAATTATTCATTAAGTAATTCATTGTGTACTTATGTCTAATCATTTGACACCGTTTATCATGCCCTGGCTTCTCTATTTCACTCCTGAAAATGTGAATTTGCTAAATAAATAAAGTTATTGAGAAAAAAACAGCCTACTTTACCTTATCTTCCTTTACATATTTACATTTAGGCCTATGAACAAATAGTGTAGTCTTAAAGCAAATATACCAAGTAATGTAGGGTGGGTTCAGTGAAAGGATACTCCTTGGTAAATGTGCTCTAAAGTGCGACTCAGTTGCAGTCTACGGTATCTTCACAGCAAATATAATATAGGCTATTAACTATTTTGGACAACTCAATAAATGTTCTATAACTGTTAAATTAATTTAAAAAAGAAGGCTACAATTGTGTTTTTTAATTATATTTTTTTTATAAATTACAGGCTACTCCAATCTTATGGTCAATAGTCTACAATCTTCATTTATTGAATTTAATTTATTTTTAGTGTTATTATTATGTATTTATTTATGGTGATTTTATGGTCTGTTTGTGTGTATGTGTGTCTGTGTGTGTGTACGTGTGTCTGTGTGTGTGTATGTGTGTGTCAGTCAATGCGGGGTGGGGCTTTCCGAGCATTTGACGTGATCCAAATCTCGCGAGATTTCGGTCTCGGTTACCTACCCGTCTTGGATACTCCAGTTTTCACTGTTAGGAAACATCACAACACAGTAACCCGGGAAAGGGCAAACTCAGAGGCGGGTAGCGACCTTTCTTTCTTTCTAGGAAATCTCACAGCTGACCTGGATATTGGGTTACCCGGACAAACGCTGAGACAACAACAATGGGTGCATGTCGCTAGAAAAAGTTGCTAGCTCAGTTGGCACAACTGTGAGCTAACATCGGTTTGCTAACGTTAGCTGGCTAAGGCTAACGTTAGCAAAACAGACAGCTGGGCGAAAAACTGAAGAAGAAGTCCAGAGAAGTTAGGATTTTCTGATCATGAGGACGTCGGCATGAATGTGGACATCTAGACACGTCGGATCGTCTCCCTAAAGGTACGTGTTATGTCTCTTCAGAGGTGTTAAGCTGAGTTAATTCACGACTTTCCTGTCAGCTAAGCGTCAACTCTCGAGTGAGCGGCTCCGACTATTTCCTGGACCGAAAACATTTCGAAAATAAGTCATCTTGAAGTCTGATGTTAGAGTTGCACACTTAATTTCTGGACGTACTGCTGTTGTACTATAAAACAAATAAAATGGCTGTTTAAAAGTTGAGGTTGTTTTGAGAATAATCAGGTATTTAGAAAAAACAGGAATGTCTGTTAGTTCACTCCCGAAACTAGATTAATGATGATTGGGTTATCTGAGTGACCGGGTGAGTAATATCCCGGTTTCAGTCGTAGCCTTCTCACAGGTCATTTCTCGCCTGCTATGTGGGGGATTTAGATGGCAAATACTTGCTGTTTCATTTAGTAGCTATTGTTATAGTTTATTATATAGATAGATAGATAGATAGATAGATAGATACTTTATTGATCCCGAAGGAAATTTAGGCATCCAGTAGCTTTGACAACAAGTCCCAACACCAATACACCTTAAAAAAAGATACAATCAAATAGAATAAAGTGAAATAAAATAAAAATAAGATAACACAAGTACAGCAGTGAAGTGACAGTGTGCCAATGATGCAAATAGTGCAAATAGTAGTAGTGCAAATATAGAAGAGTATATTAATATATAGCAGAGTGTATTATAATGTATGATATAGTAGTGCAATGTAATAGTATATATTCAACAATAACGGCGCTGTCGTTCACATCAACGACAGCTAGCGTTTGAATAACCCCTTGTAAAGGTCCCAGTGTAGTATCAGTGTGAACCCAACTATTTCAGGCTCTCGATGTTTTTTACAAAATAATGTTGAAAATATGAAGTCGCTGAATGGAAGGTAAACTTCTCAGCGACCTATCCGCGGACAAAAAGGCCATGCCAGGGGGGATGTAAAGCAATACAAACACGATTTATCACGATAGAGTGAGGGGGATTAAAGTTAAAGAATAGAATAGAATATATCTTTATTGTCATTGTACAAGTACAACGAAATTAAAATGCAATCCTTAAAAAGTGCAAGAAACATAAACAGTAACGTGCCTCTAAAAACTATACACTATACACTTTATATACTATAAAGTCAATATAAACCATGTAAAGTCAAAAAGATGGCACGTTATTTCTTCCTCGCCAAAAAAGCTGGGTGCTGCTAAGCAGTCTTTTTGCACAGTGATGACAGTAGTGGTCGGAAGCTGTATTGCAGCAGTGTTAATGTCCCAGCATGAGTGCTTTTATAGTGCAGCGTCCACCGACAGGTGGCAGCACTGAGCCGATACTGCGGAGAAACGCTTCAGTGGCCCGCGAAGAAGACAATTTGTGCCATCTTGGATTTTTACATTGGTTGTATCTGTATTAGTGGAAATCCCTTGCTTTCCATCAGGGAAATTGTGGTTTTTGTCACTTAAAGCTCGGCTGACAACGTTTCTGATTGTCCTGATAGGTCGCTGATGGGTTCACCTTCAATCCGACGAGTTTGCAATTTCAAAATACTTTCGTTAACGAACTTTATAGCTCTAAATGCCTGAATTGGATGGTTTCACTCCGACAGCAATACAGGACCAGTATACGGAGCTGAAGTCCTTGATCAAGCTTGTAACATTAGACTTTTTTGGTTGTTAATTTTAAGTGAATAAGCGGTTGTAAGTTTCTCTCACAAACAGTAATGACTAGTAGTTCACCGAGCTTCGAACAGAGAAGTGTTTCATGTAATGCTGGCGTGTGCACTTTTCAATTCAAGTCACAACTTTTGCCCAAAGTAGCTAACGTCAGCTTATCTCGATAGTCAAGAGGACAACCCTGAAAACCTTAGTTCCTTGTATGAATTTACTAACGCATACAGTTAAACGGTATATAGTTTTAGCTTCTCTTGGCTCTCAACGCAAGTTTTTGGATTCAGTCCCATCTGGATTCAGATCACAGGAAAGTAAACATAATTTAATTCTGTTTATTTGAGTTTATAGTCACGATCATCAGTGTATGGCCACATGTTAATGGGGTTACTAAGACTTTCTGTTATCTGTTATGTAGAAACGGATGAATTTAGTTTTCTTCCTGTTTGCTCACTCGCCTGTCATGATCGCCTTAGGGGTGTGTCACGTGATTGCTATGAGTAAAGGCATGTCTCCTGAAGAACTCCTTATGACTCAAAGGTTGTTAAATATGAGTGCAAAATACCCATAATGAGCTAGATTTAAAGTGGAAAAGTTGTCAACAAATTGACCCACTACTGTTTCAGAAATAGGCTGTCCTAATTAGAACAAAACTGTTAATAATGTTGCCATTGATTTTATAAGAGTAAGTACCTAGGTAGGACCAGACACCTGTACACTAGCTGAACAGGTGTTTTAAGTAAACATCACATGGCTGACATGTGACAAACTTTAGTTCTGCTTACCTTCCCACATGGAACACTTGTGAGGAATGTGCTGTTGTAGAACCGGTTTTAAATGGCAGGGTGACATTAATCTGCTGTCGACAAGCTGTCATAATGATTGCATGTTGTACTAGGAACTAATTATGCTACACAGTGCAAATAGTATCTATCGTGTAATTGAATTTGTTCACACGGATAACAGCTTGCCATCTAGACTGTTGTCTCTAAGGCATGTTTCTCGGTCGTTTTCTTGTTTGAAAGTGTTTGATGCATTTTGTTTCTGTAGGCTATGTCTTCTTTTGGTTTCAGTTTTTGGTTTTATCCGCCTGATTGCTGAAATGTTGCTGGCTTTGTCTCCAGACTGTGTATATGGTATGCAGTATGAGAGTTCATTTATGCCATTTTTACCTTCGCTCAGTATTGGTTTTCATTATTTTCCTCTGTCTAACCTTGGCCTCAGGTGAATGAGAGAGATGAAGAGCAGCAGGAGGACTGAAGTGTCTAAAAGCTCTGCTCAGCAGCTTACCGATCACAATATTTGCACAGGTGTGTAGAAAAAATTGCAGTTCAGTTGTATTAGTGTTGGTATAGTGTTCTCACAATCACTTTATTTGAAATGAAAGATCTGTGATATGAGTTGTTTAGGGTTTAGTGTTCTAATATATTTTCATTCTCTTCCTCCTCATCAGAGCTGACAACTGCATGGAAAAGTTTGTCTCAGTCCAAAGCTGCTGTAAGTACATCTGGAACCGTTTTCTGCTGAATGACTTTGCCTCTCAGAGATAATTTCCATTTCATAAAAGTAATGAAATACAGTCTGTAACATCTAATGATGATGAAGATGACTCCCTTTCATCGTCACATAACCCAAGGAGTCTGACTTGTGTATTCTCCCTCTGTAGTTGCGGCATATAGAAAACCGTCTAGAGGCAGCTCCAGGGACAGGGGTTCTCATGGACTCTGTCATGGACCCCCCCAAGAAGAAATCCTCCAGAGCAGTCCGCTGCAGGGGTGAGTTATTTCAAAATGTCATTACGATGAGTCAAATTCTACACTATAACTATGACTATTTTAACATTGCTGTCTCTATCACAGATGGACAACAAGTTGATGACTTTGGAGGGTCTTCAAAGCGTAGAGGGCGAAGTCAGCAGAGTCCAGAAAAGAGCAGCTCTCGCAGCCCACTGAGAAACGCCACCCAGGACAGCAATGTACGCAGGAACACTAGCGTGGAGTTCAGGGAACCGCTGGCCTCCTACAGGTAGAAATACTGCATTAAAATGCATTCATGAAACATTGTTAGTCACCTTATCCTAGGTACATTGCTATATTTGGACACAGGCTTATGCTGTCATACTCAGGATTGGATATCTGTGGTTGATGCTTTCAAGCACTGATCAAATCACATTGTCTTATCAAATAGTAATCTTATACAAAAAAACTAAACTGAAACTATACCTTAAAACATAAAGCTTTTATTGCACATGCATGTCAAAACAATTTGATTAATATTACTATTTTAAATGGTATTAAAATGATACCAAGCTAGTCATACTGTATAGTGTGTATGCTGTATGACAACAGAATTAGACGGTGTTTATTCCCCAACTGAGCTGTGATATTTTCATTGTAAGTATTGCGTCAACTCATTGTTTTAACTTGATACATGAGGAGAGCTCTTTCACCTAAAAAACAGTCAGTCCCCCAACGCTCTTTACTCTTCAAGGCTTCCATTCAGAGACCATATGTTCTTGACACGTCCTCTGAATCGCTCGTAGCTAAATGGCTCACAGGTACTTCAGTAGCTCAGGGCTCTGCTGTTTGCAGTGATACTGCGAAACCGTAAGTCTTTTCTCTAGTGTTGTCACAGAATTACTGGGTTTCAAATGTGAATATGTTCTCAAGAGTTGGTAGAGACCAAAATATGAATGAATATTGGACTTGCATTCGTCATTGCCTTATCGATGTAAAAGGTGATGATATGTCAACGTTGTGTTCAGAACTTGTTTCTGCTGCCCCGAAGTGGCTAAAAAATCAGTTATTGCAGTTTTTTGCAAGAGAACAAGTCTTGGAAATGAACTGTTAGAAGGTTTTGTTTATGTTGTGTTATTACCAACGAATGCACACAATACTATATGATATTCAGATGACTTTTTGATATTCTACCACCAGTAATCTTTTTCTGCAATAATGTCAGTCAGTGAGGGCAGTGGAAGTGTACCAGAATTTTACAATTCCTGATTTTCTTTTCATTCTGGTTATACATTTTAAATAGCTTTCATTATTGAACTTAAGTGACATCTTGAGTGAATATGTCGCTCCCTCCTGCTATACCCTTTGACCACCCATACATGTGTTTTTCTGTACACCCAGTGAGTGGTAAATTAAGAGTAAATCTTGATCCTTTTCCTGATCCCATGTAATCTGGTTTGTGTCCAGGGAGGCCACCCCTCCACCACATCCCTCCTCTCAGCTGGAGGCCTACAGTCTGCATTCAGTGCCAGGGTCTTCGCACCCATCCTCGCCGCCTCCCTCAGATCCTCTGCTCAGCCAGCTGGTCTACCAGAGAGACACCAGGGACAAACAGACAGACAGGGACCTGGACAGCACACACTCCTCGGCTCTGGAGAGCACGGAGGTCCGCTACCTCAATGACCAGCCGGCCCTGGACACCCTGAGGACTAGTGGAAACCAGTCATATCTCACAGGTGTAAGAGTCCCTGCGTGGGAGGGGGCTGAGGAGGGAAACACTCCGAAAGCACAACTTGGCATGGATGGCCAAGAGTCGAGCCCGTGTCTAGCTCCAGCCCCGGGCTCCGCACGCCGAGGGGAGAGCACTCCCTCCACCAGCCCCGGCTCAGCTTCCCAGCGGCTGGAGAACCTCAGGCGACATCAGCCTGACGATAAGCTGGAGAAGCTCAAAGAGCGTATTCGAAGGCAGAGGCAACATCTGGAGGAGGCTGCAGAGAGAGAGAAGCTGATGGGTAACCTGGAGCAGCCCGTTATAGCAGCTGTGGGGAGTAACAATGCTGGTACTAGCAACATGCCCACAGCCAAAGTACGGAAAGTAGCAGCTGCACCGCCGGCACCTATATACAAAGGTACCATCAGTGTAGGATACAGCCCAAACTTTCACTTTCTCGTTTGTTTGACGTTTTTTTTTTTAATATAAAGATAATGAATAGCTCGATGTTTTGGAAATACAGATTTTAGCTGTATAGTAGGAAACAAGATGCTACAGCTTACATCTTCAATCCTTTCGCTCTCAGGTTTCAACAGTACTGAGACAAAGATCCGGACTCCCGATGGGAAGGTCTGGAAGGAAGAGGAGTTTCACAACCTCAGCAGAGAAATATACAGAGACCTGTCACGACAGTTTGCTGGTAAGCATAGGACACAAACATTTTCTTCTTGTTGCTATCATTCCTTATTTGTAACATTTTCTGATATGGTCAGGATGTCACAGATTGTTTTAATTTATTTATGTTTTGAACTGGGCTTGTTACGGCGATCCTGAACTGAGTTTTAGGTGTAAAATGACAGCGATTGATGATCTCTGACACGCTTGGGTCCTTGTATGTTTGTGGGGCTTTGATCCATGTTATAAGCCCCAAAGGCATGGAGTATAGAGAGCTGTCTGAAAAAAAGCGCATCAGCAAGCTAATGATTGCACATGAATGCCTGTCATGGAGTTGTATTGATCTGTCAGAAGTACAAAAAAATATTGTACGAGCTGTTTTCCAGAGAGGAGTGTTGCATAAACAAACATGATCTTTGGTTTACAACATCAGAGATTTTTGACCCCGGGCACAGGGCTTCTTTTTCAGCCAACTGACAACATTGTAGTTTAATTAAGAAACATTTGTCAGTTTGTGTTACTTATCCTCTGCTTGTGTCATCTGCATACAGAGAGCACCAGATCCCGACATCAGCAGCAGAGGGAACAGAGAGCAGACAGGTCCAAAGAGAGGAGGCCTCCCAAACCGATCAGGAAGGTCCACAGAGCTGCCCCTTCCTCTGACCTAAATGCGAAACCAGGTATGATAATCCTCTTTTATGTGAGAGGGCCAGCCTACCCACTGATCTACTTTTAATTAGTGACAGTAGGAAAGCTAAGTATGTGGAACAATCTGGCAGGTGTTTTTATCATGGGTCGGTGCATACGGACCAAAACCAGGAGCCTCAAATGTTGAACTATCGGTGTGCTTAGAAGGTTTTTCTCAGCTGGCTTTGCTGCTCTTGTGTCTGTGCCACAATGAGAGCGATACAGTCTTATAAAGCGCTAACTTTGCTTACATGCAACAAGCTAAACATCAAATAATAATGATACTGCAGAAACCAGTGTTCAGGCTACAGTATTCAGTGTTTTCTTTCCATCTACTCAGTTGTCCCCATACCAGGCCTGTGTGTGCTCCAGTACATGAACCAGATACATTGCTGGCTTCTAAAGCCACGCTAAGACTATAATCCCTGAAGAAATGTTCAGTATTTGTGACATGCATGTTTGTGTAGCATACAGACACCCACATAGAAGAATCATAGCCACGTACTGCTGCTGTAACCTGGGCACCGCAGACCTCTGACAGCTGAGAAAACTCGACCCCTCCCCATTCACAAAGATGCTTCCAAAGGCACACATGTAAACATGATAGCTACCTATATTCATCTCTGTGTCTGTGTCGACCTCCCGGACACAAGGAAACAATATTGTTTTATATATATAATGATGACGGTTTGGCATGATCATCCCAACGAATGATTCAGTCTCATTAGAGTACAGTCAGGGAAGGAAATTAACACCTGCCACCTGCTTCATACAAGGTAGATGTTGGCTGTGGCAGGTAAAAAAAACTTCAGGTGACCTGCCACAACAGATAGGTTTTACTTATATTAAGAAATATTATTTTTTTTAAAGCAATTCCTAAATTAAATTAAATTAAATAGTCAGGGATTAAGATTACATGATATATTTCTACTGTCTGGCTCAGAGGTTTATAAAGTGTTCTACATAGATTTCAGAAGTGACAAATACAAATTGAGTGGCCAGTAGAAATGCTCAGTGACCCTCTGCTGCCACAGTGGCAAGTGAGGAAAAATGTAATTTCAGAGCCTGAGTACAGTACCAAAAAATTAAATCTGGATATCCTGAAAGCTGACTGTAAAATATATCTCCCTCCTGTGCTCTAGCTCTCATTCACACTCTGCTTGATGTCTTCTTGGGTTTCTTCCAACTTTTGTGTTGTCTCTAAAGTCTGGCTGTTCTCTGTTTCGTGCTGGCACAGCACTATAAATAGCCCTCTGAAATCTGGCCAGGTTCAGTTGCTCATCCACCCAGCACAAACAGCTGCTTGGTTAGTGGATGTACAGCTTCATTACCAGGAACTGCTCTTCAGTAGAATGCAGTCATAGTGAAAAGATCTCTAGAGATTAGCCCACGTAAAGAGGCATTGCTGTTGTGGAAATGTAATTTTCCAATGGTCTGGTGGCAGCAGAAAACTGAGCAGCAGAGATTGGCAGGGATAGCTGTGTGAGATAAAAACACATTTATCTGCCAGATGGTTACTAGGGGCAAGGAGGAAAATGTACTTTGGGGGGGATTTAGGCAAACTGCAAAAACAAGTTCTTTTGTTTCATCACCTCTCCCACAAAGCCACTTGAGTCGGGGCCTCCATGTCTTTTTTCTAGGGCTGTCAAAGTTAACGCGATAATAACACGTTAACGCAAAATCGTTTTAAAGTTTCGCAACATACGAAACTAGAAAACCTAAGGAATCCATTGGCACCAACCATGTTATACTAGCTTGTCGTGAAGGAGGCTAAATAACGCTACGAAGTTACGCTAAATTTTGGCGAGGAAAAACTGTCATGGCCATTTTCAAAGGGCTCCCTTGACCTCTGACCTCAAGATATGTGAATGAAAATGGGTTCTATGGGTACCCACGAGTCTCCCCTTTACAGACATGCCCACTTTATGATAAGCACATACAGTTTTGGGCAAGTAATAGTCAAGTCAGCACACTGACACACTGACAGCTGTTGTTGCCTGTTGGTCTTGAGTTTACCATGTTATGCTTTGAGCATATTTTTTATGCTAAATGCAGTACCTGTGAGGGTTTCTGGACAATATCTGTCATTGTTTTGTGTTGTTAATTGATTTCCAAGAATAAATATATACATGCATTTGCATAAAGCAAGCATGAGTGTGTCCACTTCCATGTTGATAAGAGTATTAACTACTTGACAAATCTCCCTTTAAATTACATTTTGAACACATAAAAAATGTGAGATTCATTTGCGATAATCGCGATTAATCATGGACAATCATTAGATTAATTGCGATTAAATATTTGAATCGATTGACAGCCCTAGTTTTTTCACATAACTACATTTAGGTTAAGTGACCATTTATATTGGTCTTACTAAAGCAATGCACCTTGTCTATCAAATGTTTTTTTTCTTGTGTGTCTTTTGCTCTCCAATCTGTGTGTATATTTATGTTCAAGTGAGTCTGCTCCGGTGGTGGCATGTCTACATATACGTGCTAGCACATGCAACCATGTTCCACGAGGTCAACATGAACTGTATTAAATTACAATGCTCTTCACTGGAAGGTGATAATGTTCGAACTATTTCCCTGTAGTGATAAGCCCCGCATCGTGGAGGGAGGGCCAGAAGCTGATAAAGATGGTACTGGGTCCAGTTCCCAAGCTGCCCCGGGAGGAGGAGGACAGACCCCAGCCGGCCGACAGACTGAGCAGAACAGGTGAGACCTTCTATACGTGCCGCTACAACCCTATCTTATATTACTATGTTAGCCCATTTCACGATACCAACAGCTCACCCTGCTTGGTCTCGCTCAGCTTGACATACCGTCATTAACCAGCGTGTCAAGAGGTAGAAAGACAGTAGAAAGTACATGGATAGAAAAGTTGATTAGCTTTCTACTAGAGACCCTCAAAATGTGTCAGCTTGATGTCAAAAATGTGCTCTCTGCATAATTCACATGCATGCAAACCAAAGTGTGAATTAGATTTTCCGCTTTTACTCGTCTACCTTCGAACCTTCTTTCAGACATCATTTCTCCTCATTTTACTTTTACTTTACTTTTCTCATGTTGCTATCGAACTTTCACCTATTACCTGTAATGGAGTATATCCATGTAATTGGAGGATGTTATAAAATATGTATCTCTAGTTTGTTATAGAGGTTTTACATGTCTGGGACCCTTAGACTGACAACAGCGCCTGTCAAAGAATATCAATAAATAAAGAGTCTTTGGCTGCTGCTGGTCGCACACAGCCGTAGACTCTGTCTCACTCACACACTATCTGCACCCACCTCTGTCTTTGCTATCTGCATCTCTACTGGGTACCGCTGACCGGAAGGAATAGAGATTGACTGGCTGTTCTGGTCGGCTGCACAATTAGACATGGCCTGATTTCCAGAGGTTACACCCCCCCCCCCCCCCCGTCTAGGCGGCATGTACTCCGGGGGATGGCAGAGTGGGGCAGGGAGAGGCTCACTGCAGCAAAAAAAAACACTGTCAGGATTAGACACTGTAAAATCTAGATGGGAATTTCCAATTTGGCCCAGATTAGAGTTGCCATGGCAAGCCTGCCCCCCCCCCCCCCCAAGCCTCATTTAGTATGCGTATCCTGTCTGGGTGTAGTGCTTTAGCTTTGGAGTTTTTTTTTTTTTTTTTTTTTTAAATCTGCTGCAGTCACTTGTTGGAGCATCCAGTGTTTCGTGAGCTGTGACACACCCGTTTATGAAAGATGTTTATCACAAAAAAACAGTTTAAAGGATTTTGCAGCCTACTACTAGTAAAAAAAAAAAGAGTTTAAAGACCGGTCACACAGTCATACCTCTGATTAAGTATGAATAGGGAAAGCAAATTTGAAATGTTCAATGTTTCATCAACCTAGCTTCCTCTTAAAAGTCTTAGTTTAGCATGGAAACTATTGTGTGTGCATGTGTTAGTCAGTTAATTACCAATTACCGACACTAACGTTTTGCCTTTCTGTAAATGTCCACCAGCTTCCCGTCACCGTTCCAGTTCAGACCCACGCTCCGGATCAAACCCCCGGCCTCGCCCTAACAGCACAGAAAGGCCTCGTAGTGGATTTCAATCCAAAAGCCACTCCACGACCACACCTACCCCCTCATCTGCAGTTCGGGACAAAGCCCCAGCGGGTGTAAGCGCGGACCTGTTGTCAGCAGACATCCAGGGGATACTCGACGACCTTCAGCTGGAGTGCAAAGCAGTCGAGAGGGAGGAGAGGGCCCGGCAAAGGTCCCGGGGTGGGAGCGGTGGCAGGAGAGGGAGAGGGGGATCGGGGTCGCGAACACGGGCTCCAGTCTCCGTTTGGGGAACTACTGCGGCAACGGGCAGCTCCTCGAGAGGCTGCCGCAGCGCCAGCCCCACTGCGCACCAGAGACCAGAGACCGCTGACTCCGGGCTCAAAAAACGACACTACGACGCAGACACGGTTCGCCAGTACATTTCCAGGCAACAAGAGGAGAGGAAGAGGCGTCAGGCGGAAGAGAAGAGGGCACTGAGGGACGAGGCAGAGAGGAGAAACCAGAGACTGCAGGAGCTCTACAGGAGGCAAAGGGAAGCGGCTAAAACAGTGGCCCTTCCCAGCGAGGCGCCCGTGGCCCCGGTACAAAAGCGACTACAGGAGACCTACAACAAGCTGCTGCTGGAGGAGGCCCAGCTGGGCGAGGAGGCCACACAGACGCAACATGCTGCTCCTTCTAGTCAAATGGTATTGCTAATTAGACATGAAACATGGTCACCCTATTTTTATATGAAAGTTGTATAATGTAGAATGAGTAACTAAGTGAAATAAATGAATGTAATATGTAAGAAAAGACTTTTTGACATGTGTTAACGTGTTCTGCCACAGAGGCCGATGTACCAGCCCTCAGGAGAGTCGGACAAAGAGAATAAAAGACAGAGACCACAGAGCCCCTCGAGCAGCGACAGGTCTTTGAATGACCGGCCACCTCCTCCATTATCCAGGTACACACATGCTCACCTCCCATCACTCTCCAGAATAACAAACACTCCTTTTTTTTCTCTAAATATTTATTCAGGGGGAGGTTCACTGAGAGCAATGCTCTCTTTTTCAGGAACGCCCTGATCACATTCACACAGTTACACATTCACACCTGGAAGCTGCCCAGTACAACCACAGTCTGATCTGCTGGCCACTGAGCAGATCCACTGGAGCGGTTGGGGTTAAGTGCCTTGCTCAAGGGCATCTCAGTGGTGGTAATGAGGGGGGGGGGCAAGCGCTGCTTTTCACTTTCCCCACCCAAATTTATCCTGCCGGACGGGGGATTGAACCGGCGACCTTCCGGCCTCAAGCTCGCTTCTCTAACCTTTAGGCCACCACTTCCCTCCTGATTTATTGACCCAGATAAACAACAAACAGCTCAGTACACAACAACAGTACACATATTCTGGTATCTTCTGGACATAGTGTTTGGGCGATAAATTCTAGGGAATCATCTGACTGTACCAAACAGAGAAACTTTTTGTTCCCACATGGTGACTTTATGGGGCTTTTTTTTTTCCACTGCTCCTATTTTAGATGCATGAAAGAACATCTCAGATAATTGACTGGAAATAAAGATGAGGGTGGCTAATGACTTTACTTGTGAAACAGATATAATAATCATCTTTCTCTGTGTGTATTCAGTGATTATAGTCATTCTCATTTATAGTTTTATAGTTACACTGTATGCTCTATCCTGTTCATTATGCTCTAGTACCATTAACAGTTTGGCTGGTGAATACATGTATTCGCTTTATTAAAACTATAGCTGCGAAATATTTTGCTGCAATACACACAAATGACAAGTAAGAATTGTGTTTACAGTACCCTGAATACCCATGGGTATTCAGGGTACTGTAAAGTTCTTACGTTTACTTTCTTCAGTAGCAAGCATGATGAATACACTTACTTAGGTTTAATTTGATTTAATTTATTATAAAGCAACCTCTTTTTCTCCCTCCTACTAGCGTCTCCATTCCAGGGTTATTATAGTAAACTAAAGCTGTAACTAAAAAGGAAATAAACAGTGAAAAAGATTTTTAGTAAACTGAAACTAAATAAGAACATATTTTTTTATTCTTTAAGAAAAACTAAAACTAAGCTGAATCAATATTGCCTGGTTAAAAAAATAATAAACTTCAACGTAAATTCATTTCAGGTTTAGTTCTTTAACTATAATATATCACTTTAATTTATAGTTGGCCCCAACAAAAATAAACTAAAACCACTGTCAAACTAAATATATAAAAACTAAACCTTTCTGAAAAACTGAAGCTAAACTAAAACTAGCAAACACACTCTGAAAACTCACTAAAATTAAATTGAAAAGTCAAAACTAAAATAATACAAAAACAAATTGAAAATTCACAACTATTATAACCTTGCTCCATTCTTTGTTGTCTCTCCCTGTTGCAGGAGTGATCTGGATATTGGAGTTGCCTCTTTGCTTCAGCCCGACCGTCTGAGCCCAGCCGTTCGACCTACGACTGGTCCCAGCAGCAGTCACCCTTTTGGAGAACATCTCCTCTCTCAGCTTCTCAGGATGGAGACCGCGGTGGCAGCTGGTGACCTCATGCACACCCAGCGGCCAGCCACAACGCCTTCCAACAGGCCGCGGTCCAAGATGTCCCGCATCGACGCCCTCAAGGCCACAGCCGCGTCCCTCTCCAACCGTATAGAGAGTGAGGCGCGGAAGCTGGCTGGGGAGGGGATCAACTACGGTACCGAAACTTCAGTGGACGTGGATGCTATCAGGCCCTCTCAAGCTAATCTCGATGATGGACGCTGGGCAGAAACCGCTGTCACAGGAAATGACGACGTAGCGTTGAGGATCCAGAGGATTTTGACTAGCACAGGTCACAGTTCATACAACGGCACAGATCTTCCAGGAGCAGGCAATCTACACGCCTTCAGGGGACAGAAGGAAAAGAGAGGCACACACACCAGTTTGATCAATCCACAAACCGCTTCTGCTGATGTAACCGGGCCTGTTCTCAACAGTTATACACATGAAAGGAGCAGGCTAGTCAATGGATTGGAAAAGGTAGAGAGACTAGATAAAACGGAACAAAGGAGAGGCGGTGGATTGATGGAGGACAAGGATAAGAATCGGACAGATCTCCACGACTCAAGCGCCGGTTCCATCAGCGAGGGTCCTCTTCTGAGTGAAGGGAGTTTTTCCGAGGATGAGGCGAGCCCTCCTCACCGCTCCAACGGTCGTGTGCCTAGACCGGCAGATCGCCTGGAGGCAGTGGACTACTGCGCGGGTCACAGACGGGATTACCAGCGCTTGTCAGAGTTCCAGAGGGAGGCAGCGAGGTGCTCGGTCCTCAGCTCACCCTTTGCACAGCATGACGGCAGCAAAGCAGCCTGGGAGGAGCTGAACAAAGGAAGCCCTCTAAGCGTAATCAACATTTTCACTAAGAATCTTCATGGCCATGTTACAGGTGAGTTCACATACCTTTCCACCAAGGAAAATATGTCGAGTTAAGTTTTCCATATTACATGTAGGTGATGAGACATAAATGTGTGTCTTGTCTGATGAGAAATTGTGAGAAGCATCTTTGGGTAAACTTCTAATAAATATGTAATCATAAGAGCTACACAGAATGTTTCTCGTAGTAAACTGCAGTGTTCATACTAACAACACATGCAACATACTGACCGTCTAAGGCAACATCATAAATATTTCTCCTCTGTCTGTTTTTATCTCCACCTTGTCCTGTAGCGTGTGAGAGGAACTCTCCCTCTGCCCATTCTCTGCACTCTGGAAACGGCCCCGTAGACGCAGCCGTCTATGAAGATGACTTTGTGTCATCGCATAGCAGCGGAGCCAGTGGCCAGTTACAGAGAGCCTCCAATTCACGAAGGTAAGAGAGAGAAAAAGAGTGGACGTTAGTTTTTAAAGTGACCACTGGATGGCATCCATGTCACACAAATGGAAAGCTCAGACAGCCCTTTCAGACAGCAATCCACCCCCCCTCTGTATCCTGGAGGTCATAGACTTTTCCTTGCAGGTTTCTTAGAATGAGGAGTAAAGCTGCACGATTATGGCCAAAATGATAAGCACGATTATTTTGATCATTATTGAGATCACGATTATTCATTGATTTTTTTTTAAGGACTATTTAGGGATTGATTTCATTGCACTTTCACATGTAAGATAATCCTTTATTAGTCCCACAGTGGGGAAATGCAGTACAATTTGCAGTACACAGAGGCTTTCACTTCCTTGTTGTGCTACATTCCTGCTAATGTACTAATCTTTGTGTCAAAATAAGACCGGTCCTTATTCACAGAACATTTCCTAGAAGCAAAATAAAATTGTACCAAAACTTTTTACCCAAAATTAAATCAACTGAACACTGCTTTCACTTACATTTCTGCTAATTAACAAATCTTTGCATCAAAATAAGACTTAAAATAAGGTTCTTCTTCACCTGAATTCAGTGCATTTTATAATGCAACAGAAAGCAGACGGACATAAATGAGTAATACTGAGTAGGTCATATTACTCTTCTACTCTGGTCTACAGCCGCAACATTCAGGAAAGTTTATCACAGGGCATGACAGCTCTCAAAAAGTGAAGCCAAAAACATCTTGATTGCCCCCTGGTGGCTGGCTGTTAGTTCATTTAATTTCGGGAAGCCAAAATCGTGATCCTGGTTCATATTTGATTAATTGTGCAGCCCTAATGAGGAGTAACCCGTACAACCTCTCTCAGACAGATTAAGTCTACTGTTTATCCCATGTTCACTAGACATAATGTTTTTTATGTTGTGTCACAGATCCTGAATTTTATTTCAAAGTGATTGATCATACGTCTTTCTCTCCTCTCTGTCAGCGTGAACAGTCATTTTGAGGAGCTGATGAGGAGGTCTCCTTATGACAAAACTACAGGAGGCGTCAATTCCCACCAGTCATCCTTTCACTCATCTATTCACTCACCGCATCTTTCCTCTGGTTCACCATCTGGCTCCTCACCGTTCTCCAAGCACTCTGTCAGAAAAAGAGGTGAGAATTCATATTTTTGCACAATTTCCTCGCTTCACTTGATGTCATTAAATATATTAAAAAATATATTAAAATGGAAATAAAGAAAATGGTCTGTATGTGGTCAAATTATGTGTTTTTGCAGTTAACAAATCCCTCTGCTGCACAATATAACTTCTCCGTTCCTCTGCAGGCACGGCTTCAGACCAGAGCGATGCCACTCTGGTGGAAGAGCAGAGGAGCTCCTGCTCACCTCCCTCAGATGCATTATCCTCTGACTCCAGGAAGAGGGGCTCAGACCGAAGCTCTGCCCACAGCCAGGCCAAGAGTGTCCACTCTAATGACACTATAGGGGAAACTTCAGGGCTTTCTCAACAAAGGTAACGATCTTCGTCAGACTACATTAAAGCAGAGGTTTTTTTTTTTACTTTTGGTTTAGTCGAGTGCTGTAAAACTTTCCACCTGCAAGGTTTCTTTTTTTTTTTAATTATGATTATTTTATACCTGCAAGGTTTCAATGTGAATGTTTTCAGTTGAAGCATCTCTAAGACATCAAACTGAAGTGACTGTGATATCAGTTTGAATTACCCACAAATCCAGTTGTCTCTGGTATTTCCTTCCTTCCTGGTTTTCTGTAACCTTCAGTGCAACACTGCTTTGTGGGAAGATAGGTGGTGCTGTTGGCTTACATTGGGGCATTTTTATGCTGTCCTGGATATGGTAGGTTATAGTTGTTTCTTTAGGTCACAACATGATTGTATTTCTTTATTTTCTGAAACTTTTGTTTTCACTGGATACAAATTAATATTTAAATAAGCCTGTAAAGACACACTATATTTCCGAGCTAAACTAAAATGTAATTTAAACAACAGCTGGGTCGTCTCAGCCGTTGCTGTTCCAACCACTCAGAAAGCTCCACTTGGTATATACTGTTAACACCCAGAGGTTAATTTATCTGGGCATGACTAATTACTAAACTATGCTTGGAGAGCCCTAGTTGAGGCTGCCAGTCTAAACAGTCTTGTGGCTCTCTGTTCTGTTGAAGGCCTGAGGGTTTAAGCAGCCATTTAGTGCCCGGCAACAGGAGGAGGCTGCAGTTCAACCCAAGACAGAAAACAGTGGTTATTTTGTTTTGGGGGCCTGCAGGGTGGCTGGTCGGGTCAGCCAGCTTCACCACAGCTTGGGCCTGCTGCCAAAGGAAAGGAGAGGTTTTTTTTTTCTTTTAATCTCAGAGCCCAGTAGTGACATCTGAGCTCTCTAATGGTACTCTATAACCAAAGTGGCAGATTCCTGCCACTCTGTGGAGTCATTCAGGCACCCAGGCAGGATTGTGTCCCTCTTAGCACCATTTACAAAGCAGGTTGTTGTTTACTGTTGGTGGTGACCGTGTTTCATTTCTTTAGCAACATGTATCATGATAGGTCTCAATGAGTTCTGTAAGCATTTGGCAGATTGCATTCATCTGTTTCTGTAATGAAATACAACTGTTTTAGCATTGAAATCAGGGCAATGTTGTTGTATTATGATATATTAACTGAGTCAGATTGTTATCCTTGGAGTAAAAAAGGTGCCAGTCTGCTATCCTTAAAGGGGAAGTACAGTGTATCCTGATCTCTTCAGACGTCGTGCTTGGCCTCTGATCATCTCTGAGCAGCACAATATAGCCATTCATAGTCTGGGCCTCGAAAAGCACGGGTATGCTGCCTCAGTCAGTTTCTAGAGGGGCCTCTTCTTTCTTTATCATTTGGTTAACCCACTCTGCAAAGCTTATAACAGCCCTTCTTTCCTGTGTATGATTTAAAACACTATTTTAGAAAACAATAAAATACAATGTGTTGTACTGAATCTATATGGTTTTAATGTCTGATACCCATCAACCTGAATGCTACTAACCTGTCTACTTTAGAGTTTCACAATATTTACCAAAGCTTTTTTTCTTTCTTTCTTTTTCTAATTGTATTTGTAGTTTGGGTCTTGAGCGTAAGAAGTCACCAGCAGCCAGACCCAAACAGACTTCTCCGTCTGGCTCTCCGTACCCGGGTTCTCCTCCAGGAGCAGACTCTCCCAGTGAGCCTGTGAGAGGTGGCTCTCTGGGGGCAAATAACCCAAGCACAGGCACCACAGCTCGCAGTGGTAGAGCAGAGACCACAGGTGAATAAAACTCATATTAATATAATAAACAGCAGACGTTATGTGAAGCAGAACTTTATTAGAATCTTTATTAATCTCTCTCTCACACTATCCGTCCTTCCTTTCTCCCAGGTGAACTACAGTATTCACCTGCTGCCTTGCAGCAGCGTATGGCAGCAGAGCTCCAGTACCTGGAGTCCATCGAGGAGTCGGTCCGACAGCTGGGCGACGTGGAGAGGGTGATGGGTGTGTCCATGGCTCAGCAGGAGAGCGTTTCATTGGCTCAGATGCTCAAGGTAAACAAGGGGTTTGTTGCTGTGTAGATAAGGACTGCAAAGAAGCTCTGCTGTGTATTTGGCCGTGGCTAAAGTGTTAGCGTATCAGAAGTTGTATTAATGTTGAACAATTAAAATTAGATTACACCCGCATTCCATTATTCTCTTTTTTGCTGACACAGTGATGATTTGACATTTTGTATATAACTTAATAATAATGATTGCAAGGCAGCACCTACTCTAAGCTGTGCCTTTATGCATAAGTTACACCATCTGCACTTAATATAATGTACAATACAAATGGGAATTACACATAATTTAGTAATTCCCAATAAAGTTTTTTTATCAGGGACTTAAATTAATTGTTGCTGCATAAAATTTACATGATAAATACTAAAAGAGGTTGTTTGGCCTCCATACATTTCAGTGACTTACTACCTCACTAATGTCTGTATTGATGCACTGTATTGACCTGCTCTCTGACCTTTGACCCTGCAGGCCAGGCAGCAGAGTCACGCGCGTGACCTCTACGAGCTGAAGATCAAGGCTGAGAGGGAAGCCCTGGAGACACAGCTGCAGCTGGAGGAAAACAGGCAGAGAGTGGCCAGGGTACAACAACACACACACACACACACACACACACACACACACACACACACACACACACACACACACACACACAACAACATTATATATGTGCATTTGTAAATGACAGCTTTTCTTCCTCACCTTTTGAATTCTTCTCAAGGTATGTGTGCTTGTATTTTTCCGTCCATGCTTGTTTTTGTCCAGGCTCACATAGAACTGCAGGGAAACTTGGCGGCAAATCAACAAGAGGCCTTGGAGGGCCTCCAGGAGGCAACTACAAAGATGATGAGTCAACAGGCTGAGGCAGCGCGGTACACGGCCGACACTGCCCGACACATCAAAGAGGTCAGCAAATCCCTGCCTGGAAAACAGCCCGTGACTTCATTTAGCAACAAAAGCTGATTGATTGTTGAGTTTCAGTAAAGAAATGACAATACATGCAGAGGAGGGAAGTCTAATATCAAGTGTAAGATCCAAACATTTGATTTGTATATTGTGTTCTTCTTGTCTGTCAGATGACAGAATTGGCGCGGTCGCAGGTAGCGGGAGCTTTGGTCCCCCCCCCTGATGTTTCTGATTCCTCCATGTTGGACGAGCGGGAAGAACAGCAGAGCTCCTATTCAAAGCAGCGACAGGACAAAAATGACTCAGACAGGTAAACTAAAAACACCCTTTTGTGAAAGAGTTTTTGATCATTTACACTGCATATTGCCTTTTATTTTAAATGTACTATCTGTTCTAAAGTCTCTTCTGCATGCTCTCTTACAGCTTCCCTAGTGAGGTGTCAAGCAGAAGGACCAGGACAGAGGAGCCGCTGTCTTCGCTGAACAGCCTCAGTCACTCTGACTCTCTGTCCTTCAGAAGACCCAACGTCAGGTACCGCTCAGAGAAACTATAGTGCTACGCGAGTGGCGTGTTTTCCATTTAGATTTGGGGAAGAGAAATCTAAGTAGACACTAAATCTGTCCTTTTGCCTCTTTCCTCAGCGGTGCAGACTCTAGCAGCCACCATAGCCCGTCTCATGCCTCGTCAGACCACAGAGAGCGGACGAAAAAAGAAGCAGTAGAGGGGAAATGGAGGAAGGGAGGAGCTGAAAGGAGGACGAAGAAGGAAGCAGGCAGCAGCTCCATAGAGGAGGAAGCTCTTACAGCAGCAAACGACTCCCTCTGCAGTGACAGCATCCCCTCTGTAGTGGATGAGAAAGGTATCGGATGGCAAGCACGGCTCTTAGTTTGGAAGTTAACATGCACACACCAGTATTTCCCTTGTATTCATTCACCTGTCAGGGGCTGCTGTTACATAAATGTCACCACCACTGTTAGAGAAAATGTGAAAACCTTATTGCCATCATGAAACTGTGTGTACACAAGGCACCGAAAAATGCCACTTACACTGAGCTCATCTTATTTTTTTTTGGCCCTCCAGGAGACAGTACGTCAGTGGCAACAGAGTACTCTCTCAAGTTTGATGAGTCCATGACGGAGGACGAGATAGAAGAGCGCTCCTTCCGCTCTCTGCTGCCGTCTGAGGCTCACCGCCGCGGAACTATGGAGAAGAAGTCCCGCCACCACGAGGAGTCAGAGGATGATGGAGCCAATCACAACTCGACATTGGTTTCAGGGGCACACAACATCTTAAAGGTGAGAGGGCAGTGTTCCATGTTAAGCACGTGGTTTGTGTCTCTCTTTTTCTCCTCTCATACGTAATTTCTTCTCATTACCTCACTTCTGTTTTCCTTTTAATCTCCTTTCGTTTTAACTTTTCTGTCGCTCTAATGTAACCTCGATCTTTTCACCTCTGTTCTCGCGCAGTCTCAGGATGCAAACATGGCCTTTTCTGGCGGACAGGACAGCTTCTCCCAGTTCACCATGGACATGGTGCGTCAGTACATGAAGGACGAGGAGGTGAGGCTGCAGCACCAGAGCTCTCTGCTGCATCTTCGCCAGAAAGCTGTCAAAGAGAAGACCAGAACTGAGCTGGCGTGGCTGGAGCACCAGAAGAAGAGGCTGAGGGACAAAGGAGAGGATGACAAAATGCCGCCCATCAGGAAGAAGCAGAGGGGCCTTCTGATGAAACTACAGCAGGAACAGGTATGTGGAGGCAGAAATATAATGACATTGATTGAGCTTTGGGGTATACTGTGATCTTAACTATCCAACTTTCCTGTTCCCAGGCTGAGATCAAGCGACTTCAGGAGGCCAACAAAGCAGCCAGGAAGGAAAGGCAGCTGTTGCTGAAGCAGCAGGAGGAGATTGAGCGGATGAGAAACTCTACATTCAGACTGAAGGAGCGTCTCAAGTGTGCTGGGGGTGAAACGCCACCTGTGAGTAGTGCAACAGTCACTAATCACCTTCACAGCCTATACAGAGGAACAGATCAATTTTAAGGGGTTTCATTTCAGTTAGGGCTGTCAAAGTTAACGCGATAATAACACGTTAACGCGAATTCGTTTTAAAGCCACTAATTTCTTTAACACATTAACGCAACGTGCGATTTTTAATTAACCTCTTCACAATCTGACCGGCCGCTGTCGGGCCCGGCGCTATTCGATCTTTCGGAGGTCATAGTTGGCTCAGATTTAAAGCTAGAGTGAAGATACTGGTATCATTTGAAACTAGAAGACGTAAAGAATCCATTGGTACCAACCATGTCATACTAGCTTGTCACAAAGGAGGCTAAATAACGCTCCAAAGTTACGCTAAATTTTGGCATAGAAAAACTGGCATAGCCATTTTCGAAGGGGTCCCTTGACTTCTGATCTCAAGATACGTGAATGAAAATGGGTTCTATGGGTACCCACGAGTCTCCCCTTTACAGACATGCCCACTTTATGATAAACAATGTGTGATTAAGTTGCGATTAATCACGATTAAATATTTTAATCATTCGACAGCCCTAATTTCAGTATTGTTTGTTCTACAGAAGTTGAATCTCTAATGGAATCAAGGAAGAAAGCAAACTTATAACTATCGACCATGCTGCCATGTTCCTCTAAGGCTTTTTTTTTTTTTTTTAAATTGGCTTCACTAATACTTGGCCTGCCTGCATGTCCATTCATCCATCCCCCAGGAGACTCCTGTGTCAGAGACCCCCGTGTCCGAGGCAGCCTCTCCCAACACGAGACATGCTGAAGACACCCGCAGCCCGTCTCCCTCGCTCTCCATCTCTGGCAGTGAGACCAGCAGCATCATGCAGAAGCTCAAGAAGATGCGCTCACACATGGATGAGAAGTAAAGACTTTAATTTTTCATATACTAATTGGGCTCTCTCTGCTTACTGACAATTTGACAAGTGAATTATCAGACGTCATGCTTCCTTATCAGTGTTTTTAACAGTGCTTACTCCAGGTGTGTCCTGCTGCCTTTCCCCTTGACGTCTACTTCTTTTGTGCTGTTTCTAAAAACAGAAGGAATACCTTTTTTTTTTAGGTTTTGGTTTTGGTTTGGCCCCTTGGCCCCTGAACACATAGTATATGTTGATACAGACTTTGATCTGTTGTTACTACTTTCTTGCATAACACCACTGCACAGTTTACAATTAGCTTGAAGTAGGGCTTTTATTGAAGTTGGTAAAGCTTTTTGCGAAAGTGACATTTTTTGTTTTCATTCTACCACGACAAGTCACAGATCTAATTCTATATACAGTATAAAGTCTTTACCAACTTTAGCAACTAAACTAACAAAAATTAATCAGTGCATGCCGTCTTCCTTTTGCTGTCTAAAATGCTGCGGATGTGTGAATGTGTGGATGTGAAGATAAGCATGCTCCATGTTGTTCTCCCTCTAAACTAGTCAAGAATCCACATTCGCTGCTACAATACCCCTCATTAACTTCAGATGTGTACAACCTGTAACAGTACATGGTAGGAGAATCTGTGCTTAGTGTTATCTGTTGCAGTCATAAAAGATGTTTTAAAGAAAGTACATCAGACAATATTAAACGGTCTTAAATATTTGTAACACGATGTAATCTTAAGACTGCAACTTTCAATTGCAGAGGCATAATTATTTTCTAGATGAGACAAAACATTTTTGTGCTTTCCATCATTTTTATTACACCCCCTCCCTCTAAAGTTGACACACAAGAACATGTGCTTAGAGTTCCTGTACTGTACGTTCTCCAGTGTTTTAGACTTGGCCAGCAGCTTCGGTCAGGTGATAGCAGAGCCTCTCATGACCGGGTTGACCGGAAATCACAGGCCTTCCACGGTAGCACTTCAACATTTTTTAGATCTAGATTTGTTTAAATTTATACCTGCAACAAAGGCTGTCAATCGATTAAAATATATAATCGCGAATAATCGCATGATTATCCATGATTAATCGTGATTAATCGCAAATTAATCACATTTTTTTATCTCTTGAAAATGTACCGTAAAGGGAGATTTGTCAAGCATTTAATACTCTTATCAAGCCCGACAGGCAACAACAGCTGTCAGTGTGTCAGTGTGCTGACTTGACAATGACTTGCCCCAAACTGCATGTGATTATCATAAAATGGGCATGTCTGTAAAGGGGAGACTCGTGGGTACCCATAGAACCCATTTTCATTCACATATCTTGAGGTCAGAGGTCAAGGAACCCCTTTGAAAATGGCCATGACAGTTTTTCCTCGCCACAATTTAGCGTAAGTTTGAAGCGTTATTTAACCTCCTTCTCGACAAGCTAGTATAACACGGTTGTTGCCAGTATCTTCACTCTAGCTTTAAAACTGAGCCCGCTACATCCACCGAAAGATCGATTGCGTCAATGCGTTAAAGAAATTAGTGGCGTTAAAATGGTTTTGCGTTAACACGTTATTTTTGATACGTTTGAAGTTCAAAATCACTGCAAATTAAAATAATTAAGAGGCTCTAACAAAACATAAAAATAGTTTAGATATTTGTCTGATCCTGCATTTACTGGCTTGCATGTTTGCCATTTTGATAAGCTATCAATTGTATCTTCCCTTCCTTCTGTCATTCTCTATTCGCTATATATTCATCTTGACATAACACACTAACAGAGTTGTTATCACTTCGTCTAAGGCTGTAAGTGTTACCTCGCACTGTAATTTGTTTTAAGAATCAGGATTACTGATGACTCTTAACATAACATTTAACCCCCTCCGTAAGCAGGTTTGGCTGTGATCATACCCCCAACTAACCCCCCCACGCTCAATGCCCACAAGCTGGCTAAACATGTTCTCCCAAAACATTTAAAAGCAGCCATATACTAACAGAAACCTGACAGACTGACACCTTGGGTGCAATAAAACCACATTTGCTCATATCACTCTTCTCTCTCCCTTTCTCTCTACGTGTCCTTCCCCTCTACGTCTCTTGTGTTTTTCATGTGTTTCCCCCCTCTTACCGTTGTGTGTTTCCATACCCGTGTTTGTGTGACTCTTTTGACTCTCTGTCTGTTGCGTGCTTGTGTGTTGTAGACACTGCTCTCCTGTCCACTACTTCCTCTCTGTGTTCACGGCCCACCACTGGGCCTCCCTCAGTGTCTGTCTTCCAAACCTCCACCCTAAATTCCAGCTCTTTATCTACAACCAGTTGGCCAGGTACTGTACAGTGCTCTCTACCTCTTCCCCCCCCCGGCACCTCCCACCTAGCCCTGCCCTGACTCACCCCCCACCCCCACCCCATGGAACATGCTTGTGTTCACCCACTGGCACTGGGACCTTGTAGGGGTGGGGCGGTGAACGATGACTGATGGGATGTGTTGGTTTGTTTCCAGGAAGGAGTTTGTGGGAGGAAAGAGTTTGAGTGAAAGCTTGAAGAGTGCCCAAGGAAGGCTGCCTTGCTGAAATAAGCTAACCTTTTGAAAACTTCACTTTAGATATAATATATTTTTTATGCCAGTTTTGCCATTAGTGTGTGCATTAAAGCATTCTGGCTCTGGAGGGATTTTTAAACTAAAAACAAAGTAATTACATTGAGAATATTCAAGGTGAGATACACTTTGTTTTGTGAAGGTTATGTTTATTTTAATAGGAGCCTTCCTTGTTGGATGGGAATCTCAGACTGCTGGGATTTCACTGATTTCTGTGGTGTTTAAATTTGTGACTCTCCCCCTTTTTCTTTCTTACCTCTTGGAATGACTGTTGCGGTGCATCTCTCTTCAATGTCCTTCACATTGTTGCTGCTGGCTGGTCAGCTCCGTCCAGCCCAGTCGTCGATGCAAAATGTTTTGAGATTAAACCACGCTAAGACTAAAGGACTTTTTGCAGACCAGAGATCGAGTGGTCTATCTCTTTAATGAGCCCAGTAAATCTTAACTAGCCCTCCTTATTAGGTAACTGTTGCATAGGATTGGATAATAAGTACAGATGGCCATTGGCTGTAATAGAGTTTGGGAAGGCACTAAAAGAACCCCCCCAGTCTGGTTCTTCAGTATCTGGCCTGTCATCAGTATACATTAGGTCAAGAGAAAGGCCTCGAAATTAGATCAAGGCTAAATAATACTGCACTGTAATGGCACCCATAGCTGTGGGGGACCACATTACACAACAGCTATACCTGACTGCACTTTATTCTGATCTGCAGAGATTTGTATGTATAAGAGAAGTTAAAAATTCTGTTGGCTTTGCAAGACAAGAACCTTTCTCGTTATCCTCATTGGTCTACTAAAGACACACATTCGTACAGATGTAACTGCCTATGCTTCGATTTTTTTCTATTTCGTGTAACTGCTACATGTGTTTGAGGTGTGTGGGTGTGTGACTGCACCCGATCGGCGTTCAACCCCTGGGTTTCAGTCTGATGCATGAGTCTGACATCTTCACTCTTATTTTCCTGCTCTCCTTTTTCTCCTGAGTGACATGTCATCACTTTATGCTCGTTTATTTGATGGGTGCTTGTACACTTCTTTATTTTGATGATGATTATTCCAGGGAAAGAAATAAGTAAAGCATGTATTGGGTGTGTATGTATTGAGGTTTGAGGTGAGTTTGCAGTGAGAACTTGATGTCCAGGTGATTTGGGTTCTGCTTGGTTCTGCGATGTCATGTTTAACATTCCTTATGCTAAATGTCTTTGTCTCTTCTCTCCATCTTCACTGCCACCTCACCTTACCTTATCCCCACCACCCATCTTCTTCCTGTCTCTTTCCTAATTTTTCCATCTCCTCACCATCATCCTCCACTTCTTCCTCATCTCCCCGTTCCTTTTCCCTTCATTCTTACCATCGTCTTCCCCAGGTTCCTGACAAAGCGGGAGCAGCAGCTGATGCAGAGGCGTCACCATGCCGAGGAGCTACTGCAGTGGAAACAGCGTCTGGACCAGGAGGAGGCGGAGGTCCGTAGAATGGAAAAGGAGGCCCTGGCTGTATGGGACAGACAAACATCTCGGGACACGGCAGGGAGTCAGGAAAAGGAGATCTCCGACATTAGCCCCAGCCCCAGTCATCATCGAAGCTCAGAGCCCAGAACTGACAGTGAGAAAGGTGAAGCAACAGATGGTTTTTGCCAGGTTTAAAATCAAAATCAGGTCAAAATGAATCTGGACAAACTCATGTTTATCTGTTTTACATGTTTTCAGAGTATGTGAGTGAGGGCGACTGTTCCTCGGTGACACCTGAGTCCAGTATCCACACAGAGGGACTGGGGTCCCAACAACCAGGAAGCTCATCTTCAGTTCAACCTGCGTTGATCCCTGAAACACCTCTGGCCTCCGTGCAGAGCAGTTACACCCAGGACTTCACTTCAGCTTCCCAGTCAGCTAGCAGACAAGTACGCATACGTGTGGTTTTCTTTCCTTGTTGTATTTCAGTGCTTTGTCCCATCTCTTTGAGTGTCTGTTTAGATGTTGTTGGCGTTATTTGTAGTGTTCAAAATACGCAAAGCATTATACTGTCTGAGGGACATTCAAGGGGGTGACTACGCATTTGTTAGTTCATCGTGCATGTAAAATATTAATCCAGGCATGCCTCTATTAGTCCGTCTGACTCTGATGTTACATCCTGAAGTAATGTTCCTTCCTCTTCCGCTCCTCCTCCTCCAGTCTCCACTCAAAGGCAGCCACAGCCCCGCTGCCTCTCCTTCAGATGGCTGCAGCAGAACCAAGATGCAGCTTCGCTCCTCCTCCCGGACCGCCAACCAGGCCCGCACCCAGCCAGCTGAATCCCCCATGCCCACGCAGACTGGTGAGTTACCCGATAACTCCACACACATAACACTGAACGTATCATAGCTCCTGGTAGTTCTCAGAGAAGATAGAAGGGGGCGAAGCAGAGAGAGAGAGAGGATGTAATGCAGCTATACTGCTGGCGCTGTGTAGTCCGGCATAATGCGATGCTGCCAGGAATACATTATGCAAGCACTTCCCTGATACCCAACCTGCTTAGCTGTGTGATAGGAGGGAGAACACTATGCATTGGACTTAGTTACTGCACTAGCAAAGACACTTCTGCTGGCCCAGTGTCGTAGCTGAATGTATTTTACTCATTTTCAGGCCAGTTTAAACCTTTAATCTTTGTAATACTGTTTCTTCATTGTGTTCGAGCCAAAGCAACATGCACACCAATGAACCGAACACATTCTTAGTAAAGAAAATGTACACTAATCTCCAAAGAATTGGGTTTGAGCTCGAGTGGGAACGAAGTTGGATTACCCCCCGCTAATCAGAGATCTGGCACCGGTTTCACATTCTAACTGTGATTTATCATCAAAATGTGCCTTCAGAACCCATTTCAGACCAGAGTGACATAGAGAGCCGTATCAAGGCCCTGAAGGAAGAGCTCAGAAAGCGAAAGTTTATGGCCTACCAGCTGAAGAAAGAGCAGAAGAAGAGGAACAAGGAGCGCCTGAAGGCACAGGAGGCCAGCCTACTGAAGCAGCTGGAGGTAAATGTGTATAAATGTGTTTTTGGGGGTTTCTAGATGGTTGTCTGAATGTTCAAATGTAGTTTAAACATTCAAACAAACTTGGATGATTATGTTTTTATTAATGTGTGCGTATGTGTGTTTATCCATGTACGCTATAAGCAGATTTCTTCATATCTTAACTGTTATTCTCCCGTTTTCCTTTCAGAACTATAACAACTTCATTGAGAAAACTAAGGCAGAACTGAACAAGGAGCCAGACTCAGCACCTGATACGAAGTCCCAGATCAAAGATTCCACCTCAATCGCAGAGCAGTCCAGTATTAAACCACCGGCTCACAGGTACCAAAAGCTGTAAACATGACAACTAGGGCTGTCAATCGAGTAAAATAGTTAATCGCGATTAATCGCACATTTTTTTATCCGTACAAAATGTACCTTAAAGGGAGATTTGTCAAGTATTTAATACTCTTATCAACATGGGAGTGGACAAATATGCATGCTTTATGCAGCTGTATATGTATATTTATTATTGGAAATCAATTAACAACACAAAACGATGATAAATATTGTCCAGAAACCCTCACAGGTACTGCATTTAGCATAAAAATATGCTCAAATGATAACATGGTGAACTCAAGCCCAGGCCCGCGACAAGCTAGTACGGCATGGTTTCCTGATACAACCTTAAAAATCGCAAGTTGCGTTTATGCGTTAACGAAATTAGTGACGTTAAAACGAATTTGCGTTATTATCGTGTTAACTTTGACAGCCCTAATGACAACATATCTTATACTATAATATGAGTTAGAAAAGATCGGTGTTCAATTAAAAAGCAAATCCTTCTTTCCCAGGTCTGAAACCAGCAAAATCTCCGACTCTGAAAGGACACAAATTGATGCTTCATTAGATCACAGTGAGTGATATACTCGTCATAACTAATCTATACATTACTTTAAAAAAAAAAAAAATGTTTTTATGTAGATGTTCCAATAATAATGTGACTCTTTCCTGTTATGACAGATGCCCTTCCCCAACCTGATCATAGTAGATCCACCTCAGTGCCTGAAGAATTATCTGATGAAGACCCACCGACAGTCACTCCATCCCCGGTATACGGCAGCCCAGAGTGTCCGCCCTCAGGACCGAGGAGCCGCCTGTCCACAGACGGTCTTTTAAGACCTTCCTCTAAGGCACAGATGATCGAGTCTGGGGATGAGAACATCGTGTCTTATCAAAGATCTGACATTCAGGATGAGCTGGAGGTGGAAGTGAGCTCCACATTTGAGGATCAACGGTCTGAACGTCTTCTCAAACTGGAGAAGGAAGAAGAGAAGCTGTCTAAATCTAAACATGTTTCCTCTTCCGTCAGTGAAGAACATCGATATTCTCCATCTGTCAGCCTAGAACAAGATAAACAAATAAAGACGAGGGAAACATCGGAAGCTGAGGAAGCTGCAAAATCTAATATTATCTCCTCCGAGTCACAATCGGCTGCAATGGACCTCAAGGCGTCACCTCATCCAAGCTCTGCATCCAGTCACCATTCCTGCTCTCCTGACTCTGTTGCCTTCTCTTCAAAGAAGGAGGCACCCATAAAGGATGTCGAGGCCTCTTCTCCCATAGCAGATGGTTATCACGATGACTTTGAGTCTTCGGTGGATTCTTCCCCGAGGGAGGAGCGTCATAGCTCCAGGCCTGCCTCTCAAATCTCAGTCGCACCTACCGAGATCAAGGACTCGAGAAAGGACTCCCCTAGCAGAGCGTCACCGAATGACAGCCAGGATGAGGAGGTAGAGGAGGAGATAGCCGAAGAACTGAGTCACCATTCAGGGACTAGCGGAGCTAGCCACCAATCTGGGGGACTGCTGGATCTTCATAAACACACAGAAGACTCCAAACATTACAAGGATGTTGTTAATTCCAGCCACTCGCCACCCATCTCTCCTCTGCAGACCCCTCCCTCTCCTGTCAGAGATGAAATGCCAAGTTTCACCATCGGCGATCGGGTTCTCGTCGGCGGCGTTCAGCCCGGCACTCTGAGATTCAAAGGTCCGACCAGCTTTGCTAACGGCTACTGGGCCGGCGTGGAGCTGGACAAGTCTGAGGGGAGCAACAACGGCACTTACGACGGGGTGGTGTACTTCGAATGCGACGAGAGCCACGGCATCTTCGCTCCTCCAGACAAGATCACACACCTGCCGGACAAGTTTGAGGTCTACATGGACACCACGGAGGATGAGGACTCGTTCTTCGATGGTCTGTCGGATAAAGGCGGCGATAAACAACGTAAAACAGATGAGCACAAACCCCCGAAACAAGGAAATCTGAAGAGTGAAAATGAAGAAACATCTAATAAGGTCTATGGAGATAAAAAGGTAACAGATGAGTCTGTTCACAAGACTGGATCCCACCTCAATTCACAGCATTACAAAGACTTTCCCATTTCTAATGGCAACACCAGGGACATAATGTTGGATTTTGAAGATGCACCGACCACCCTCCTCATCTCTGACATAGACAAGATTGGCCTGAGGAAGCAGAGTCAGAAGGACTTTATTACTACCCTTGTCGAGAGAGAAGAGATAGACTCACAGCACCAGTTCAGTCCTGCGGATCTTTCCACAGATATCGGGGTTAATAAGGGACAGGCACAGAAGCACAGAGACTCACTGGACACATTTGCAGACAAGCTCCTCAACAACTGTGTGAAAGACACTTTGACGCAGTTTGCTGAAATTAAAAAGGCTAAAGAGCAGAAGATAGAAGCTGCCAACCAGATGAATGGAGACCTGTTTGGTGAACATGTTGAAGAAGAAGATGCTTGGTTCTCTTCGGTGCAACAGAAAGACGGTCTACCCTTCTTCCTACCTTCAGAGAAAGAGGAGCTGTCTTCTCCAGAGCTGTGTAACCGACCGGTGAGTAGATTTCTTTAGCGTCACCGTCGGTGAGCAAAAACCTTAAAAATGTAATAGCGCCGTACATGATTGAACTGTGGAATTTCCATTGCGTGGAAACACCAGCAATAACATTATCGAGTTACTGGCAAACAGTACTTGTTGATTTGACCTGGAGGACCTTGTTTTCGCTATGTGCTCATCCAAAGTCCAACTTTGTGTTGACAGACTTTATTGAATTTGTTGCGCTTTGCTGAAAACCTTTTTGTGTGAAACATCAGTAAGAAAGAATAATCTTTAAGACTGGATCAGAAGTGTAAAACCATGATTTATAACTTGACTCGTTCTGTCGCGGTGCGGTTAGATGTTCATATTTATGGACGTTTCTAATGTAAAATTGGAAGTGAGCATTAAATTAACTTTTTTTCAGGAGAGTCCAGTGTTGGGGGCCAGCGGTCAGGAGGAGCTCGCCAAGCGACTAGCGGAGCTGGAACTGAGCCGCGAGCTGCTAGATGACCTCGGTGACGATCAGGACTGGTTCGATGAGGACTTTGGCCTCAGCTCCCGTAGAGAACAGCAGAGACTCAAACAGAGAGAGGAGGAAGAGGAGGAGGCGAGGCTGGGGAGGTCTGACTCGTCGGCCGGCGCAGCCCTGGTGGGGTTGGTCTCGTTATCGGGTGGGGAACAGCAGGCTAAGACTCCACCCAGACCTGAGCTACCGCTCCCCCTGCCCCCTAAACTACCTGAGCAGCCTGCCATGGTGGTTCCCCACTCGGCCACAGAGGTGGAGAAGATGGTCCATGCTGCCACTCAGGAGATCTGGGAGAGCTGTGGCCTGGGGGAGGAGGGAGCACTGACCCTTTCGCAACTGCCAAACCCCAAACCGTCACAAGAGTATCTGGGGAAAGAGGCCAGCAGTGATGACCAGGAGGCCCTCTGCATCTGCAGCTACAGAAAGGTGAAAAGGAGAGCTTGCAAAACATTAAAAAAAAAGAAGTACATAAAAACAACCATACAGATAGCCCACTGAAAAATGAAATGCTTGCGTATTACACCGCATCTGTAAACTTAAAGAGAAGACAAGCATCCTTGACTTCCTTTTCACCCCCCTACCAATCATGCTGGTGATAATCAGAACACAACTGTGCCGCTCCAGTAGCGCTAAGCCAACAGCAGCCGGACTGGCAGTGTTGTCTTGAAGACGGCACTTAGCTCTGAGTGAGTTCACTGAGGTTAAATGCCAAACGAGTTTCCATTATTCAGCACATTCCTCTCCGATTAGCAAGATGATGTTTTCAAGACAGCCATTTCAGTTGCCTTTGTCTTACAACTACGACATATCCCCCTGCTACTGACAAACTTCAGACTCTTGCTCCAGATATTACCTCAGTTGGATCAGATGCTTTAAGCTCAGTTTTATTTAATATCACATATTCAAGCACTCGTATCTCATTACTCTCCGTCACTCCCCAGGCTGTGTATGACCTGACGTGGGAGATGCTTCAGGACATCTATGCTGAGGACCCCAACGCCGATCAGCCTCAGTGGGTCAAACCACGTCGAGTCAAGTCCTCCTTCTTCCACAGAGTAAAGACTCCAGGAGACCTCGCCAAAATCCAGGTACAGAAAGAGACGCTTCATTTATGTGTCTGAAAGTACCTTCCTTAGGCAAACACCCTGACTGCTTACTTAGTCCGACTATATTTTAAAATTCTAATTGCCTTACCTTAAAGGGATAGTTCGGGTGTTTTGATGTGGCGTTTTATGAGGTACTTATACCTATTGTATTGCCTACAGTAGACGACGGTCGACACACCCCCCAGCTTGGAGAAGCAGACAGGAGTTACCACACGGAACCTTAGTAATGTACTGCTGTGGACGGGGCCGGCGGCAAAATGTATTTTAGTCACCTAAAACAAAGCCTCACCTAAAAATCGATATCAGTTTAAATTTGCAATATTTAGAATATTTTCGCCGCTTGAGACAGCCCTTTCCGACGGGGAACTGAAGCTATTGTATCCGTCTATCTATGCTCTCCCCAAAGCCACCAGACTCTACTGAAAAAACTGTAATTTTACCTCTTAGAACACGGGAGTTGCTGATCTACCGCTGCCTTGATCGGTTAGTTAGTTTGTGCTATTGTGTGACTTTGGTGAATCCGAACTAACCAAAGTCGCACAAACAAACTACCCAATCGAGGCAGCGGTAGACCAGGAACTCGTGTGTTCTGCGAGGTAAAATTACTGTTTTTTTCAATCAGTCTAGTTGCTTTGGCGAGAGCATAGATAACGGCTTCACTTCCCCGTCGGTAACATAGACTGTTTAGCTGTTTGACGGCAAGGTAAACCGGCGAAAATCTGAATATAGCTCTAAATATAGCATACACTTAAACTGATATTTAGTTTTTTAGGTGAGCCTTTCTTTTAGGAGACTAAAATATTTTTTGCTGCCGGCCCCGTCCACAGCGGTACATTGCTTTGCTTCCGTGCGGTAACTCCTGTCTGCTTCTCCATACTGGTGGCGTGTCGACCGTCATCTATACTGTAGGTAATACACTGACTGTGGATAAGTACCTCATACAACCCCCAATTCAAAACACCCAAACTATCCCTTTAAAGGCAACTAGGTTAGTTAGAGTAAATTGTATGGCGTGCAGTAATAAAGTCGTTACCTTTTACACATTCAAATGCAGTGTAATGCCTTTTACACACCTCATGACATGATGGCTCGTTTTACGTTGTTGTCCCAGGAATTCATCTCCACTGAAGTATTGAAAGTGTACGGTCTGACGAAAGACCACAGCCAGAAGACTGACTGGCAGAAGATGCTCAAATTTGGCAAAAAGAAGCGAGACAGAGTCGATCACATTCTGGTAGGTAGTTTTTTTTGTGACATGATTTTAAAGGGCAGCAGTTTCATGTCGGGATTACATTTTACTGTCGCAAGCTAAATACAAACAAATTGTCCCTCTTGTTTGTCCTTGTGCAACCTGATGTTTTTTTTCTACTTTCGGATAATAGTCAGTATCAGTTTGTTTATTTCTTCTAGATGGCAACAGCAGTTTTTTAAAACATTCATTCGTTTAAGTTTTTATGGTTGACACATTAAAATTTCGGATTACAGCCTTTAATGCTTTATCACCTTACAGGAAGTAGAACTTTATCTGGCTAAAACAACTGTTAGCAGTATAGTTCTCTTCGACTAGCCCTCCTTATAGTATACCACACACATGTACAGCAGTGTGTAGTGCAGATCATATTCTTTTTATACGATTTCTCTGAGCAAATCTTAGCAGAAAATGTGACTTGTATTTCAGAACAACAGGATGTTACAGTAGTTGACCCTGTTTGTCTCTCAGGTTCAGGAACTCCACGAGGAGGAAGCCCAGTGGGTCAACTATGACGAGGACGAGCTGTTTGTCAAGCTGCAGCTGGCAGACAGCATCTTTGATGCTCTGCTGAAGGACACTGCAAACGTGCTGACGCTAATCTATGACAAGAGGGCCAAAAGAGAAAACGCCCTCTCCTGACAGCTTTCCTGCTTAGATCTTAAACTACAACCTCTAGCTCAATCCCAGTCTTTCCCCGCCCCAGTGAACTCCGCCGCTCCTGTCTTCCACCAGCTGATGTGCCAACAGCAACCCTCAGATGCCTTCAGTCCCAGCATTACCTCTCGGCTAAACAACTCCTACTTATTTCTGTGACGTTAATTTGCTGAGTTTTGCTTCAGCTAACTGTAGTGGTTAAATACTTTGTTCTACACACAAAACGCCTCTGGAGCAATCCAGCCTTCTTCAACCTTAACCACCACCTAGTCTCAGTTCTCACCTCCTGGACTGGTCCTTTTGTAAACGCCAGCTGGAGAACGAGTAGATGTTTCGATGGGATGGACTGCGTGCGCCGTTTGTCCGCACTTAAAGTCCAGTAATGCTGCTAAATTGATCGTTCCGTAGGGGACTGTAATATAAAATCCACCTGGAACAAAAGTAGGGTGTTATATTTTGTATTGAATCTTAAAGTAAATATATATATGGATTCAAAATTTGTAAACAGAGTAGCAGATAAAGAGTATACGGTGTAGTCCAGAAGTGATTTGACAGTGACGCATTATTGTGTTGGCTTCGTAATCCAGTTCATTGGAATTAAACAATGACTATGAGGTTAAACTTTTAGATGTAATTTGAGGGTTTTTACATCCATGTTGGGTGATCAGAACCCCATTTAAGGGGTCTGTAAGCCTGCCTTAAATTTAAAAAAAAAAAAAGCTGGTTGAAGTCTGTGACCCACAGACATTGCAGCCATCTTCACTTCTTGCTCATTTCAGGAACTTTTTGCCTGAAGTCTGGTCTTCAGGCCCTAAAAACTCCATGTTTTCTTCGGCTGTATATTTTGCATCATTGTCCTGCTGCATTGGCTTTAAATTGGGCGGCTATATGTACAAAACACTTTAACTTTATAATCATTGTTGAATTTTAAATCCAACGTGCTGGAGGAGAGCTACAACAATCGAAATTTGTCACAGATCAAATATTGTCAGACTGCGCTGTATTGGGGCGTCACTGAGATCAGATATTGTATGAAACCTTTTGCCTCCATAGTTTTATTATTTATTGCGCGATTAGAGGAGTAAGGAACATTTTGAATTGTAAATGATCTTGTCAACATGTAGAGAACAGATTTTAACATCTATTGAAACTGTAAAAAGCACAAACAGAAATGTGAATGTGAACACGGCAATATATTACGTGGAAGGTTTAAAGGATGCTATTGAAACCAGAAAAAGAACATGGGGAGAAAACTGTTTTAATATTTAAACGTTGTAAGTGTTAATGATTCATTGAAAAGTGTTCTGTGTGACTTTTATTGTGGCCACAGCTGTCCGGTTGGTCGACGCAATCACTGTGTCCCACTTTCGTACTTCATATACACTTATTGCAGCTTGACCTCATACAATAAGCGAAGAAAATGCTTGTCCAATGATTTGCGGTTTATTCCTTTTTTTCTGTGCTCTATCAGAAGCTTTTTCCCCCCATTCAACATTGTTTTTGTGTCAGCATTTGGGGAGAAACATGCCCAATTTTAGTATCCATGCTGGCACTTTTTGGAGTGTAAACACATTACATACACAAAACACAGAATCAGTATATAGTATGCAAGTGGGACACAAAAGACTTGATATTTTCAGAATCGCATCATAGGACAGAACTGAAATGTTGGATTTGAGCCTTACTTATCCTACAGTCCATTTTCTTTCTATGACTGGAGAAAAACACCTGTGGATGTCTTGTTTCTTCATCAGTTGCCCTGGGAAAGTTTGCCAGCTGAACATTTGCCCAAAAACCATCGGGTCGTGTAGCAGCATGGTTATTCTGTTATCCACTTGTTGCTGTGAAAGTTTTGGCTCTCCAGCGATCAGCAAGTTCAAACCAGCCGTCAGAATGTAGCCAGACAACAGAGGTAGTCTTTCAGTTTAAGTGCCTCTTTAAGTTCAGTTGTGGATTTATAACAGACTGTGTTGATGTCTCAACATCCTTTGGACCTATTTTCTTTGAATGTCTCTTCCAACTGCTGTACCCTTTTTGTAAACGATCCTTAAATGACCGCTCTTCCTTCTAAGCCGGTTGGCCAATACTTCAGTTTCTGCCTTATCAATCTTTCTGTATTGAAGCAGAGTTGAGAACGTTTTTTTTTTTTTTTTTTTTTAAACCTTCTCATTATTCTGTTGCCTCAGCCTGAGGAAATGTTTGTCATGCTAACAGCTCACTCTTAAATGTTACCTGCTTCCTGTCCATGTCACCCTGGCTGCTGCATCTGTGCATATAGACACAGTTGAGTCATTTTATTGATAAACTGTATCAGGAACTAGATTGTTGACACTCCACCCACACGCAGTGCGAGTCATAGAGCTGACGAGACTGAGCACGTAGGACTGTATCCAAGGGCTTATTTTAGTCCTCACTGATCCAACAAACTGTGTACAAACTCATGACATTAATCTTCACTGACTGTTTGGAGCTAAAGTGACCTTAAAACTGAGTCTTTTTTTTCTACCGTCAATGTTTTAAGAGTTGCTAATGTTCAAACTGTAAATTATATAATGTAGAAAAAGACCAAAAACATTTGACTCCAACCTCTCCATGCTGTATGTCCGGTCTGTAGGCATATGTAACTGTAATGGTGACATGATTAGTACTCCAGAAACACTGTTTGCAGAAGCTTTATTGCAAACCTTCTAGGATTGTCCTCTTGAATTGATTGTATGTGGGAGGAAGTTGAGTTCCCCTCTGTAACTATGCAGTACTTGGTCTTATGCATTGCTTCATATGTATGGACCAAACAGCTTAGACTTCTGCTGTAGTCTGTAGATTAGGACGGAGTTGCTTATATCTACTGGTCTGAGGTCAGTTTGCTTCACTGGGAGATGGAGCAACTTCAACTTTTAATAGAGTTTGATGCGAATAACTGAATTAAAAAAAGTAGGCACAAAATATTTGATTATCACATTAACCCAGTCGGACTAGATTCATCTTTTGAAATGTTTATGAATATTTATAATAATGTGCTGTGAGTGTGCGCCAAGTGCACTTGAAGACTTGTACAATTCTTGTATGGGTGTAAATATACTGTCTATCCTATCTGACCCACTGTTACTGTAACCTGAACGATTGTTGTAAGATAAAACACTGTTTACTTTGCAAATATGTGCAAAATATATATTTGTTAACTAAATGAACATTGAAATTGTAAATAAAGCTTTCATTGTTTGTAAAGGTATGCCGACTTGAAATGTGTTTGCAGTAGTTGCCGAACAGTGTTGTTGCAGCACTGACGGCAGGCCAAAGGAATCTCCTCCTCCTAACTGTCCAAAGATTTTTCAGCTGGCTGCAGAACTGCAAATCCATGATAACAATTTCAAAACGCAGGAGAATTGAAACCTGTTACTCCTAAACTGATCGATTGCAGGGCTGCAGCAACCACTGAGGACACCGCTGTCCAGTTGCATTTATGGGAATGTGGGAGTTATATGATGTCAAAAGGAGTTTACTATTCTATTTCTATGGATTACACACATATTTCACATGTTCGGATTTTTAAGGCTTTATCAGTACTAAGTACTTAGTAACTAATACAAAGTACACTGTATCCATCATAATAAGACCCTTTTGTTAGGGAAATTGAATGTTCTGACATTTTCTCATTTTCTTTCTTTCTTTCTTTGAATTTGTGCAACTGTATGTTATGAATGGTCATGTGGCCATCTTGGTTGTTGTTGTTGTCCAGTGTCTTGTAACCCGATATGGGCTGGGCAACAAATGGTGCAGGACACTCAAATAAACAAATCAATCAATCAAAGTATAAAAAAATATTAAAATGTGACTGTTTTCAGACAAAAAACAAACTACTAGAACATAATGTTCAGAGATAATAAAATAAACAAATTTATGGATTTTTTTCCACATAATTCACAGAAATGTATACTTTAAAAAAATCATTGCTAAGGCCCTGATTGATTGTTTTAATGGCCTTTTAATACAAAGACATGGGCTAAGGATATTAAAGTTTTCTGGTGCTAACGGTTAGTTTACATAAAATATATGTAGTAAGACAGCCTTATATTTTGCCAGAAATATCACACAAATGCTTCTTTTTCAATCTTCAATGATATACTGTGTGTTTATTCATTTATTTTTATTTTTATCATTTTATTTTTTATAAATTTATTAATTATGTAAATATGGTCAAAAATGGTGATTGTGATTTTACTACTGTAATTTTCTAGGTAAAGGGGAAATCAAAAGCTTTTATTTTGACACACATAAGACAAAAAAGAAAAAGAAAATCATAACTCAAGGTCCACTTACCAGCATTTACCTGAGTTTTCAACCTCATCTCATGGCGTTCCATCAGTGCCGTTGATCAATGGCACTGTGGCGTTCATCATCAGTTGTCATGGAGATAACTCCATCCGTTGAAAGGAAAGCCGTGTGATGCGTTTGGGAACCCCCAGAAAAAGAAGTTAACTATTAAAGTTAAGTTTTTTTATATAAAGGTATTATTTGTTTATTCGTGTATTAACCTCATTGTGAAGGTTAAGAATGAACGTTAACGCTCCACTAATATTTTTATGTAAAAAATGTAAGTCTAAATAATATTAATAATAGTAATTAAGGTTATTTCCTGTATGAAAGCCGTGAAGGGGCAAACAAACTGAACTTCTTGTCCTCAACTCAACGTTTCATCTTCATAACAGAAGTTATAGAGAGACACTTGGAGAGTGATGAGTGAGTGCGGAGTGTACTTTGTTATGAGAGGAGTGTTTTTAAAGGACTAGGAGCTCTTCAGGGAGGAGGAGGACCCATGAAGCCTGCTGACCGCCGGGTAAAAAGAGAGCGAGAAAAAAGTTGTCAAGTTTTAGTGACACGGAGGTGAAAACTTGGTCCGTTTCACACCGACGGTTAGCAGCAGCAGCTCGGACGGGGGAAGATGGCGCGGCGCTGCGGCCGTGCCACGTCTCGGTTTACCGGAGAAATACTCATATATCCCGGGAGGATAGCAACACCCGCGGTTTGGTTATGTTTTTGTCTTCTTTTCCCGTCCGCCGCGGAGGCTGGACTTTACTCCGCTTCGGACCAAGTCGTCGTGTTGAGTCCGGAAAACGTGGAGTCGGTTCTGGTGAACTCTTCGGCGGCTGTACTGGCCGAGTTTTATGCTTCGTGGTGCGGACACTGCATCGCCTTTTCTCCGGTCTATAAAAGTCTGGCGAGAGACATTAAAGGTTGGTACGGAGCTGCTGCAAGTCACGTAGCTGCAGCTGTTTACAATGTGCAACATAATCATATTTCACTCTGCATTGTTTCACACTTTTCACAGCTTGTTTTATTCACATGATAAGACAGCAAAAAGTCTCACAGTCAAAGTGTTAGGACTAATAATTCATTAGCTCCCTGTATTTTTTTTATCATCTGCATAGAAACAGTGAAAGCTGTTGTTTTCTATCTGTTAATTAGAGCATGATGTGATCTAATGAATGTCTTTTTTTATTCTGGCTCTTTCATCACATCCTCCAACTGTCTCTGTAGCTCATGAGCCAAAAATAAATATCTCAGAGCCACGAGATTAAATATAATTAGGATGATAGGTGCAGGGGGAAAGTTTGTGATGATGTGCAGGAGGGGCCTGACACAGTCATGGGGTATTTCACTGTCACACACACTGTTAACAACTGATGTCTTGGTTGGCAATGCTATCAAATGCTTAGGAGGATCATCCATCTGATATTTGAAGGAGAATACAGGACGAATTAGGATTACATACAGATGATATCACTGGCATCACCTGTGGATGTCTATCAGCTAAAATATACATGTTGGTAAAATGATCGATTCAGTTATTTTGTACCAGAACTACACTACATGTGATGAGTTTGTTGCCTTCTTTCACAATTATATAGTAATGTGAATAGTGTAAGCTCTATTTCATTATATAGGATTTTTTTCTTGACAATATGGACTTCTTGTGTACTGATACTAGAGCTGCAACGATTAATCGATTAGTTGTCAACTATTACATTAATCGGAAACTACTTTGATAACCGATTAATCGGTTTGAGTCATTTTTTAAGAAAGAAAAAAAGCTCTGATTCCAGCTTCTTAAATGTGAATCTGGTTTCTTTACTCCTCTATGACAGTAAACTGAATATCTTTGAGTTGTGGACAAAACAAGACATTTGAGAACGTCGTCTTGGGCTTTGGGAAACACAAATCAACATTTTTTCACCATTTTCTGACATTTTATAGACCAAACAACTAATCAATTAATTGAGAAAATAATCATTAGTTGCAGCCCTATATTAATATACTGAAGTGCATATATATATAACCTTTATTTAACTAGGAAGTCACATTGAGATTAAAACCTCTTTTACAAGTGAGACCTAGCCAAGACAGGGTCAAATAGCAACATCCAACACATAACAAGACAACAGCATTGAATCACGACAGCAACAAGGTACGACAAAATACATGACATCATACAGTGCATTAACAAGGCAGCATGTTGGTCAAGTGTTTTGTTTTTTAATTGAAGCAACTGCAGCTAGCAGTGACCACTTCTTTTATTCTAATGTTTAAAATCAAATGCATGCATGTTGGCAGGCCTGGCACAAGGACAACACAGGACCTCACCCAGTGTCAGCAGGCTGTACAGGGCGCAGTAGACGGTACACTAAATATTTACTGTGGCTCTATTTGATGTCTGTTCTTCAGAGTGGAAGCCAGCTGTGGACCTGGCAGCTATCGACTGTGCTGCAGAGGAGAACAGGAAGGTGTGCACTGGCTTCCGCATCGGAGCGTATCCCACTATAAAGGTATTATACAGTATATAAACTGTTTACACAGGCCCACATGCTGTGTCCTCCCTCCTTTCGTGACGGCTGCTGTAGGAGAATTCACTTATTTATACAGTAAAGAGACAGATGTGATTACTGTGTCTTCTGTTGCAGAAGTATTGGAACAAGTCTTAAGCCTTAATTTTATTTTTACTATTATTAAAATAAACATTTTATAATAGGCCTTAGTCTAAAAGATATTACTCAAGCTCTGTGAAAGACACAGCTAGATTAAGTGTGTAATAATAAAAGTTGTTCGGTTTTTTGATGGATGGAGGTATTTGTAAAACTAAAATGATTAGTTGATTAATTGATTAGTCGATAGACAGAAAATGAATCGGCAACAATTTAAATAATCAAGTCATTTTTAAAAATATATTTTTAAGCAAAAGTTCAATGGTTCCAGCTTCTCAAATGTGAATGTTTGCTGGTTTTTGTAGTCTTCTATGATACTAAACTGACTACATTTCAGTACATTTGTCATCTTGTCAACTTGAATAACCGGCAAACTAATTGATGAGATAAATAATCACTAGTTGTAGCCCTAATTTGATGAGGTACTGTTTGTTTTCCCTTAATTAAAATAAGAGAGAGAAGCAGGTGCTTTTGAAGTAAAACTTTTTTTAAAAAAAGCAGTCATTCTTTTAGGGCTGCAACTAACGATTATTTTAATTGTTGATTATTTTCCTGATTAATCGATTAGTTGTTTGGTCTATAAAATGTCAGAAAATTGTAAAAAGTTTCCTACAGCCCCAGATGACGTCCTCAAATGTCTTGTTTTGTCCACAACTCAAAGATATTCAGTTTGCTGTCATAGAGGAGTAAAGAAACCAGAAAATATTCACATTTTCTTAAACAGCAGTTGATTAATTTTCTGAATTTTTGTCAATTGTACATGGCAAAATAACTTTTTTGGGGGCGTTTGTCATTAAGTAACTTTGGAAAATTATTGTTATTATTCAGTCAGCAGGGGACTTTTGTCCTTGTAAAAGTAGTAGTTTTAGAATTCAGTGTAATTTTGTGTTCAATGTGTAAGAGCAGCTTATCTTAAAAGGATTTATAGATCATTTTTGAAGCTCCGGATGTGAACAAGACAGATTGGGTTAGATGCTGTAGATGCAACAACAGTCTATTCCCAGTAGAGTTAACTTCTGCATGATCAGCAGAAACGCTCCAGCTTCAAACATCTGCATTTGTATTTGTAGCGTATCTGATTAGTCAGCAGTAGTGTGTGTTTCAGACTCTCTGTCATCCAGCGAGAGCCAATGAAACAAAGAGCTCCTTCTGTTTGAACACACATTGGAGCTTTAACATCTGCGACTCATTTTAACCAGGAAGGATTTCGGGGTCAAGGCGGGCAGAGGGGAAAGCTGCCCCCCCCTCCACCGAACATTACACAACGTCGCTTTGCTTCTCTCATGGCCGTGTGAGGGCCGTATCATCTGATCTCACTTCTCTCTTTCTCTCCACCGACTTCCTACGTTGCACAAACTTTCTCTCTCTTTCACTTTGCAGTTCTTCCATGCCTATTCCAAGGCTGAATCTACAGGGCAGCATTTTAAAGGTACTGCTACACACACAGAAGCAACTCAGGCCAGTGAAAAATGAAATAAAGGAGCCCTCACCTTAAACTGGTCTTTCATAGAGAATTTGCAGTTGTTTGTATACATGTTCAGGTAGTGAATGATAATCGGCAGCAGTGTATAATGTTCTCTTGATGACCTTTGACCTCCAGCTTCCACTCATGATGTTCGGGTGCTCCGTCACAGGATAATAGACAAACTGGAAAACCATCAGGAGCCCTGGCCCCCCGCCTGCCCCCCGCTGGAACCCACCAGGTAAAACACACAGTTACATACGCAGTAAGGACTACAGTAAATGTCAGTGAGTCCATATTCTTTCCCACACGTACCTATCTCACACTTTTATTGAACACGTGCTTAACCCGCCCGTTCTCATTCCCAGGGCATCAAATACTGACGCCTTGTCACGGCCACCAGCGTTAGATACCGACGCGCAAGGCACCCTTTAGCGCCGGCTTGAGACCCACCGGGCTTTCCATTAACTACAATGTAAACCCATCCGCGTTAATATTAAACGCTCAGGGAAAGTGCTGTGGTGACGTAGTATAAATAGTGAAAGAGACACGGGGCAGGAGGGAAGGGAGGGGAGGGGAGGGGAGGTGGATGGGTGCAACAAACACAAGGCTTTCATCCAGGAGACCGCTGTTCACGTCCCGTGAGCTAAGTTTCACTTTCACGTTAAAATCAGCTGTTCGTTTGTGTCCCTTGTTCACAACATTCAGTGTCATTTTCATTGTACAAACGTACTAGTTTTAAGCCCAACCATGTTGTGTTTTCATAAACCTAACTGTAGTGGTTTTGTTGCCTAGTCCTAATCAATCAATCAACGTGTTGGCTGAACTGCTGTTTTCTTGTATTCATATAATCCCACAGTTTTGTGTATTATGGTTCCATGTTTAGCTACAGTGTTTCTTCCATCCTTTGTTGCAGTCTTGTGCTCTTGTTGCTGTAGAAACACATATTTCCATCATGTGGCATCATTTAATTTGATGTCATCATAAACTGCTGCTGCACTGTTATTTATTAGTGACAGAATGAGGGAGCAAAATGTTTCCACTAAGAAGAAGAGTCTTCACTACCAGGCCACCCTGCTCTGCTCACATACTGCGATGCATGTATTCAGACACAGTTTATTATTACCATGGTGGTGCAGGAAAAGGAAGCAGGAAGTCAAGAGTATTTCTCTTTTTAGATTTAAAGGGGAAGTAGCGTTGCTCCATGCAGAATCATTAAGTTTTCTATCAGTGGATTGAACCATCATGCTTTCTTGCTTCACAACTTTTATCAACCGAAAGAACATTTTCAAGTGGAAATAATACTTGAGACCAGATATCACACTGTAGTTTTAATGTTTATGATTGTGGGTTTGGGTGCTCTTCAGGTAATAGTTTTAGAGATAAAGGAGATTGAAGGCAACTCTAAAATCAGTAAAGAGCCTTTCTAAATGAAATCTTCTCAATTTAATTTCAGAATGCCCCTTTTTTCTTTTAAGATAAAATATGTCCATAAAATCATGCACTTTCGCAAATTTAATTCTTCCTTTTGCTTTGCTGATCCCTTTAAGATTTATTGGTGATGTTTGGTGTTTCTTCGCGGCTTATTGTAACTCGTACTGCTCTGCTCATCTCTCTCTCCAGCCAAGCAGAGATCGACAGCTTCTTTGAGACCTACAACGTTCAACACCTGGCTCTGATCTTCGAGGACACTAAATCCTACATTGGACGAGAGGTAACGGCTTGTGTTTCCATCAACCTGAGCCTGGTGTTTCTTTCTCCTCTAGAATATCATTTATTTTTGGGCAGCAGAAGAGACATTCTTTCAGAAATACTAAATATAGTTTCTCACCACCTATGGAAAGAAAATTTGTAGTCAAAATAAGCTGTTGTAATGTTTGATTGGAAATGACCGGACATCACAGACAAACCTGACATGTACTAAGTTAATATTTTGAAATATGATATGACTAAAATCTTTTTTCTGTGTTCTGTGTTGTTCAGGTAACCCTGGACCTGTTACAGTTTGAGAACGTCGCAGTGCGGAGAGTCCTGAGCACGGAGGAGGGTCTTGTAGCCAAACTGGGAGTGACTGAGTTTCCATCTTGCTACCTTTACTCTCCTGGAGGCAACTTCACCAGACTCAAAGTGTGAGTATCTGTGCAGCCTCTGAATTCCACTGCATTACACAGTGCTGTACACAGTACAGCATTATCATCCTGACAATGTTTGGCAGATTGCACTTTACCTCCTTATAGGTAGATTAGAAAATACAAAAAAAAAGATATACAAAATTTGAGATTTTATATTCTTTTCACATATACATAAAGCATTGTGTAGATAATATTTCTACATTTTTATTATATATATATGTATATTTTATACCTAATATTAATATAACAAAATAGGAATTTGTTACACCAGTTCATGAAGGCTTTTACATTTGCTTTTACAAACACCCAGTAGTAGTATTCGTAGTGTCTGGTAGGTCTCTCCCTGCTAAAGAATGTGGTGTGTTTACATTTAAGACATCAGTTGATCCAAGTAGCTATTGTTTTTTTAGACAAATTACAAGGACCGCATAGTTGGTATTAAGGGTGTTTCTCACTAGCTCCTCAGTGTAAAGTCACACAGTCATGGAGGGCAGTCTACATTCTAATAATAAAGCGGACCTATTATGCTTTTGTGCTTTTTTCCTTTCCCTTAGTGTGTTATATAGTTTTTTTTGTGCATGTAAAAGGTCTGCAAAGATACAAAGCCTAAAGTCCACGCCAAAGGGAGTTACTGTCCCCCACAGAAACTCTCCTCCTGAACTTCCTGAAACTCAAAAAAACTCAAAAACAGAGCGTTTCAGACAGAGGGTGAAAAGAGTTGCTAAAGCACAGCCGGTATGAGAAAAAAAGCGTTTTTTGAACATTAAAGCATGTAAACTTGTTCTAGTAGGAACACAAAATACAAGTACGAAACTGAAAATAAGCATAATAGGTCCCTTTTAAACAGGTAAACTGTTGGACACGTTTGCCTCTCTCGACCATAACTTAAACATCTGTTACCATGGATATGCCGTGCTTCTTCAGCCTTTTACTTATATTGCATACTTTGAAACAGATGGTGTGTTCTTCTTTTATTAAGTATTTTAATTGATCGAACCCACCCCCTATTTCCTGTCCCACGAGTACATTTCGCCAGCCGGATTTTGGTCTGACTGCGCCATGAGGCTGGGAGAGGTTACACCCTTATCATTGGTCTTTGGTGACCTTGTAATTTCAGCATAACTCTGTCCAACTTACACCTGAGCAGAAGTCTAATTAGCCAAAATAAGTGAAAATACCTGTGTGGGTGTGCAAGACAAAACTTTTAATGTATACAGTGTTTACAATGAGGGGTCCAGGAGAAGTCAGCGCCAGTGCAGACTGACTCGCTGTCTGAAGGTTTTATTGTTCACTTCCCTTCCACAGTAGCTGGTTTGGGAGGGACAGCCCTAAAAATGACAAACCCACAATGTAAACATGCAAATAGAGGAGGCCAGATTGGGCTTGTGCCAAACTGTAATAGTAACCATGGCTACAATAACAAGTGCCACCTCATACAGGATGTAATACTACACTACAGGTGAATAGGGTAAACTAATAGATATCACCGTGAAACAAAATGAATAAGACAATTATTTTTTGTATTACAAGTTTTCTGAAATTGCATGTTTAAATATGCAAATGAGGCATTATTTTATTAAATATGTGCTAATTTGCATACATTTCCAGAACAGAAATCTGGACATTGGATAAAGTCAGGTTTCATTTTGTTGACATATTTGAGTCAAAGGTTTTTAGAGAGGGGATTTTGGATATCTCTTTATCACTCCATAAATCAAAAAAATTAAATGTTGTATAAATCAGGCTATGGATGATATATGATCAAACTCCTCTGTAAAAACCTGCAGAGTATAGATAGGAATGAAAGTGGAAAGTTTGGTGAATGGAAGTGCTACCGAAGTGGAGATTTCTGGCTCAGAGTGAGAAAAAGCTCATTTTGAGTAAACAGCCTTTAAAAATATGTAGTATTGTAAATTCCACTATGGAAATGAGGCATTATCTAATGTTAACTTTTGGTGAATTTAGTAGAAATCTACAGACACAAATAGACAAAGTGTAGTAAAATCAATACCTATATGAGTATTTTTTATGTTTTTGTCTTTCCACTAGTCTGAAAGAAGACATGTTATGGAAGCGAAATAGCCCAAAATCTAAAAATTGACCAGTGCTTGACAGAACGTTGGGGTGTCTCCCCTTAAGAACGTCCAGAATTGCCTTTTGTTATCTGTGAAGTACAAGATAGTACACTGGTACAAACTGGAAAAACAATGTTGCTACTGTTATGAATGAATGTGTTTTTCTATCCACCAGTCAGCATACGATTAGTCAGTGCAACAGGCTGCATCTACAAAGTCCACACAAAGCTTTAACTACTAGATTTTCAACAGTAGCTTTGACCTAAAGAAAGGGCAACACCCGATGTAGGTTTAAGAAATAATATTTCTCTATTCTTATTAGGAAAATTAAATATAGATACAGACATGCAGGATACACCAGTGAGCCAAACCGTTTTAATGTATATTGAGGAACTAACTTTTTTAAAAGCAAGTGGTACATAAGTGATACTTTTATGTACGTATATCTCTATAACACCTCAAACTTTTTACAGTAATTTCCATTCAGCCTGATCTGAAATACACAAACACCAAGTTTATTTCCCCTTGGTTCCTTTTGTTCCACACGCGACAACTTTGCTTTCTGCCGTAAGCCTCCATCGTGTGCTCATTATCTGAACCCTATTCATGAGAATACTTTTAAACATCTGGCCCCTTAATGGGATCAGAGCATCAAAATCGCTCCCATTATTCACCATCATAAAGCGGCGCTGATCATTCCTCACCCTGCAAATTCATCTGCTGTTTCTGCCTCTTTGTTTGGCTGTTTCAATAACTTGGCATGCAAAGAGGACTCCGTTTAGTTGACAAATGCAAAAAGGAAATGATTTATTGCTGATTTATTTATTCACCCTCCATCTCTCCCCTTCCAACCCCCCTCATCTCCATCACTGTACAGAGGGGAGGTTTTTTAATTTCTTGCATGAAAACAATGCCATTGCTTTTCTGGCTTCACCTGCCAAACAAGCCCCAGCCGCACACGGCGACAGATGGCCTCCCATCATCACTGAATGTCTGATTGATCCTGGGAGAGCACAGTGTGTGTGTGTTTGTGTGTGTGTGTGTGTGTGTTTCTGTGTGTGTGCGGGGGCGTCTCACATCCGTCATGCATGTAATGTGTGCTGGTCCCAGGTGAATGCATTCCCTCCCAGCCCACCCTGATGCCTGCCTGCCTGCCCGCCGGCCCTGGGGATCACTGGATGAATGGCTCTCCCTCCACATCTGTACACTCCCACCAGACACGCAGGTGTAATTGAGTCCCGGGCTGGTGTGAGTGAGCGTGGGCCCAGAGTATCCATCCTCCTTATTACCATCCTGTTCCAGTTTTACGATGCTTGCTCGCTCTCTCTCTCTCTCTATCTCTCTCTCTCTCTCTCTCTCTCTCTCTCTCTCTGTGTGGGAGAAAGCAAATGAGAGGAGGATGTGAGGGGTGGAGGGAGGGAGAGAGAGAGAGAGAGAGAGAGAGCGCATTAATGGCTGTGGTTCCAGTTGCAGAGTTATCACACGGCTAAATGATCAGCGATCTCTCTCTCTCAGTTCCACGCTGCTCTGGCACCATCTGCTCAGTATTTAAAATGCGTTCCCGTAAGTGTGTAAAATATATGGCCACAAAAAAAAATACAGGTCATAAAACAATTTTTACGGCGGTGGGCTGCTGAAACAAAAGGTGGAAATAAAAAGAACTGTGCATTTGATTCAGGTTCCTCGCAGGATTAGAGCTTTGCTCTTAACACATGCCTGTACAAACTGGGTTACATGTACACTATATGGCCAAAAGTGTGTGGACAGCCACACATTACACCCACATGTGATTGTTTAACATCTTATTCCAAAACGATGGGCATTAACATGCGGCTATAACAGCCTCCACTCTTCTATGAAGGCTTTATACGAGATTTTGGAACCTGGTTGCAGAGATTTGCTCCCAATCAGCCACAAGAGCATTAGTGTGGTTGACCACTGATATTGTGATGATGGAGATAAGGTCTGACTTGCAGTCGAGGCTTCAGTTCATGCTTCAAAGGTGTTGGATGGGTCAAATTCTTTCACACCAAACCGGAAAAACAGTTCTGTATGGACCTCTTTTTGTGCTTTGGGTCATTGTCATGTTGAAACAGGAAAGCAAGAGTGTTGTGTCCATTTTTGTGCATACAGTTTATGTTGAGTGACCTAACGGTCAGTCTCATCTGTCCTTCTCCTCCCTCAGCAACATCGAGGCTCGAGTTTTCTACACTTACGCCCTCCAGAGGCTGCCGGGGGTGGTGCGCTCAGGGAAGCCTCCTCCGGTCAAAGCAGAGGTCCTCACCAACAGCACAGAGGAGCCCTGGAGACCCTTCAACAGGTACGAACAACACACGCTGCTCCGTCTTTCTGTCCGCTCATCCTTATTATTTGTTGACATGAAGTGTGTGATTGTGTGCCCAGGTCCAGGGTGTATATGGCCGACCTGGAGTCAGCGCTGCACTACTCTCTGCGTGTGGAGGTGGCCGCTCACACCGTCATCAGAGGAGAGGCCCTGACGTCTCTCAAGAAGTACATCTCTGTCCTGGCAAAGGTAAAGTAAAAACACATACATACAGTACACATATAAAATGCGTGAAACAAATGATATGCATTGATTAGGGCTCATTATCATAGAATATTTAGATTTTCAGTGGTTATTTTAAATATTAAATTGAAAATTAGGGGCGCCCCATGTACCAAGGCTTTGTCCTTACCGCAGCGGCCCACGTTCGAATCTCACCCGTGGCCATTTGCTGCATGCCGTCCCCTCTCTCTCCCCCCATCAAGACTATCACGATCTCTATCAAACAGCGGCAAAAAGCCCCAAAAAGAAATCTTAAAATAAGAAGAAAGATTGAAAATTGGATAACAAAGTCAGCAACACAAAAGTCAGATAATTTAAAGAAATAACACTTGTGCCGTGCGAAAACATGCTGCATTTGATTTATTCATTGTTTCCTCATTTCGAAGGACTCCGTTGCATAATAAACAGCTCATCCACTTACCCCCTCATTTTACTCTTCACTTTCTATTATCGGAAACATTTTCCTCGCTGTCCTTGTCACCAGGGGACAGAGGATTGTTTACTGTAAACACCTTTTCGATGCATAGGGACATAAAACTGATTTGTTTCTATAAAAAAAAAAAAAGAATGAGGAAATTGTCTGGAAATTGGTCAGAAAACAAAAACTATGAGCCTCTTTACATATTTTCAGCTCCATGAGTATAATGACCATCCACAGTTGACAGTAATGTGTAGTTACAGCAGGTCACCACTAGATGGAGAGTGAGACAGCAGAATGTCTGATCACATTGTAGATTTGAGCTGTTGTTTTGCAGCATTTAGCTCAAGCTCCCCTCTTCTTAACATGTTTTTTTTTTAAATTCCTTTAGAACCCATTAGATTATTTACCTAATTAACTGTTTTGTCAAAATGCGCTTTTGTTTTCCACCACACACACTTACACCCATTATTGGAAGCAGAAGAAGTGGATGCCATTGACTCGAGCAGCAGCACAAACACTCTCTCGGGTGTTGTTGACCCTCTTCATGTTGGCTCCCAGGGGGATTGAAGCGTGGCTGCCACCCACTCGCTGCCCGCAGGCTTTACACAGACACAGACACTACTCCTCCTCTCCCTCCCTCATGCTGTTTTCCTACTTTTGGTTTCACACAGGCATCTCTGTAAATATTTGTCAGTCCTCTGTGGTTCACCAAAACAACCCCCCCCCCATCCTCTTTCGCCTCTTCCTTCTCCATTTTCTGCTCTCTTCCATCTTCCAACTTTAAAAGATACACATTTCTTTTTATACTCTTTTCCAGGGTCTCATGTTTGTTTGATTTATCAGTTTTTATTTACATACTTTTTCCCGCTTTCGGCTGCTTTCTTCCATCTGTCTTTTTTTTCTACGCTACTGATCACATCCCTCCCTCGTTCCCTCTCTTCCTCTCTGAAGTGTGCCAGCCAGGCAAACATGTTGTGATGATGAGGCCTGACCTGCTAGCCCCGTCCCTATTGGCTGTCTCACTGCCCTAGTCTGCCACCAATCTCTCTGATTATATCTCACTCTCTAGGGAGGCGTTGTAGCGAGCTAGTGTGTATCAGTGTGTGTGTGTGTTGGGGGGGCAGAGCACTGAGGCCTCCCATTAGCTCCAGTTTGTTTAGTCAATAGCAGCAGGTCCCAGTGGTATTTTTAGCCTGTCCCCCTACCGTGATGGACCAGCCGCTCTCAGCAGGGCTTTGTGTAGCTGAGGAGGCCGTCATTGTTGCAGCCGACCGCGACTTGTGACGCTCCTTATTGTCGTTTGACTGAGCGATCTCGCTTCAAAGAGGCCGAATCCTTTCAGTCAGTCAGCTTGTTAGGAGCAGTTAATGTAAGACGAGCAAGGAGATGTGAAGCCAGAATTGAAGGGGATTTGGTGCACTTTGAAAAGCACACACATTTTTAATGAGCACATTTTTATGTTATGTTTCATATGATGCAGTTTATTTGCTAAATACCAGAAAATTAAATGTTTTTTAAGGTTTGAAGAATCCTGAACTTCTCTTCCTCTACTGTTGTTTTTCGTGCCTGTTGATTGATAAAGAAATGATCTCTGTTAAACCGTTTTCTCTTCCTAATTACTGACGTGATATGTAAACCTCTGACACCTGAACTTCCCGCGTGAGTCATGTGATTAGATTAGAGTGAAAGTGACTCACGGTGTCCTGACCACAGTGTGAGTGTCATCACTTCACCCTGGTGACACGTTTCCTCAATCATGACGCACTTTTTCATTTTTAACCAAATTGAATAATTAGTGGAGAGTGTATTTGCATACATTAAGGGTGTGTTGGTATGGGTGATATTGCGTGGGCTTGCCGTTGTGCTCGTGTGTAGGGGCTGCAGCTAATTATTATTTTCATTGTTTTATCTGCCAGTTACTTTCCTGATTCATTGATGAATCATTTTCTCTATAAAATGTCAGTAAATTGTGACAATTGGACATTTTCAGATTGCTTTTTTGGCTGACTTAACTGCCCTAAACCCAAATAGTTGAGTTTACTATAATGAGAGACAACTAATACTCACATTTGAGAAGCTGGAACCATCAAATGTTTGCCATTTTTACTTGAAAATTACTTGAATATCAAAACAGTGGCCTCTAAATATTCAGTCTATCGACTAATCGTTGTTCTGTATATCTTGAGTACACGCAAAGTCTGTGTGTAAATGTATTCATCTCCTTCATTTATTCTTTTTTTTTTTTTAACATGACCTTAAAAAAAAATTCACTGTTTCCAAGAATTGTAATTCCATGAAATGTTTGTTTCTTTTCAATCCACAATCATCCCATCATTGCATCTCCACCCAAACATGTAAACATGGTTGTTTTCTCTTTTTTGTCCACCCGGTCATAATATTACTAGATTTACTGTCTTGTCAGGCTGAAGCCGGATTTATGAAGCCTCTACATGTATATGAGGATTAAAAAAGTGGATCTTGGGAAGCATGAGAGCATTACAGCGAGGTTTTTAAGGATTACACCTCTATCCTGCTTTTCTTGAAAGAAGCCCTTCAGCCCAGAGGGGACAGAGGGGCCGGGGAATAAAACAAAGAATTAAGAGGGGGGGGGGGGCGGGGGGGGCGGGGCGGCGGGGCGGCGGTTTGGTCTAAAGGGACACAGGCTTCGCCCTTCTCACGCCAGGGCTCAGGACACAATGTTCACAAACACCCATATTACCAATGATGCTCTCTGCTATTCTTAAAACCAGCTGTATGGATCATATAACTGTTTTAATAAGCTATTCTCCCAAAAAAAAAAATATTAATTTGACTTCTTCCAGCTGTAGTTTCCCCTCATTGACAGTAGAACACAAGTAAATGTGTGTGTGTGATTTCCACTCTGTGGCACGTGTCTGCAGCGTCCCGTCCCCCCCCATGTGTCCCCGGGTGGACTGAAGTTAGATTATTACCAAGGGGCTTCACCCCTCTGTTCTGCCCCGCGCCCGGCCTGGTCTGCCCTGTTGCAGCTAACAGATGCCTCCCTCTCGGGACCCTCGCCACAAGGAGCTCGCGGTTTCTCAAGTGCTGCTGATACTAATCGGATCAGGGATGACATATTGCCGGGGTGAAGGGGATTGTCATGGTCCAACTGGGATGGGGGCTGGAGGGATACAGGGTTAGAGGAGGGGAGGGATGTGTGTATGTTTGTGTGTGTTTTGTTAAGATAGAGAGAACAAATGTAGAGGGAGATCTCTAGAAGAGATTATAAAGTGTTTACAGTTGAATCTCTAGGTATTCCCAATAATCGATTAAATGGCTGACATTTTAAATGTTATGGGATATTACAAAGTGTCTAGTTTCCAGTAGAGTTGTTGTTCTTGTGTAACTGTGATGCATGTTGTTGTTGTCGCATCATCTAAAAGGAGCATCACTCTCATAATTAATTACTAAACACTTGCACTGTTTCCAAGAGTGAGTATTCATGAAGGAGAGGAGTGTTCTCTAGGTACATCTTAAATGTGGAAAACAGGCAGCATTATTTTTGGCATATAACATTTTTACATTTCTTTGCTGTCACATTCTTTTACTGCAAGTCTGTTCAATTCAATTTGAACTGTCGCCTGAAAGTGTAGGCTGTGACTTGACATATCTTTCCTTCAATGCCTGTCACTGTTCTTGGCACATAATTAATCAACATGTCAGTGAAATATGTTTGGCACATTGATTGACATTGTGCACCATCAATGATCAAGGCCGGGGAGTCCAACAGGGAGGTTAAGAAAAAGAGGAATCAATATAAAATAAGACGTGTAGTGATAATAAAACCGAGCACACTGACTAATATCTGACTACATAAATGTTGTTTGTACAAATATGAGGTTGAACATGGTGAACGTTTGAGTTTTTCGGCGATCGCCAGACTCCAGGAGAGCTCATGAATAGTGTTGCTCTGGTGATGCAGAGTTAAACCCATTAGTGGGAAACACCTGCGTTTTCTCTTCTGGTTAAATTCATACGGCCGTTTAATGAGCTTTTCTGACTGGGTTGGCATCCGGACCCCAGATCCAGACCTATAAACCTATTATATCACTTTCCCAGCAGTGAGCAGCACACATCAGAGGCCTTTGTCTGCTCTTTACATCCCACCTTTAGTATTGTGTTTGTGTGTGTGTGTGGAGCCAGAAATCTGCTGGTAAAATACAAAATGGTTGCTGTTGCAACGATATTGAAAGCAAGTATAGTAGATGATTAATGATCAGTAGGGATTTATAAAATAGTTGTGTTTTTATGCCCATATCTGCTAACTGATTATTTAATTGCTCATGTTGTTGCTGTCACCAATATTGTGTGTGTTCGGCGTTGAAGTGGTGCGCATCTCTTTTCTTTCTTATTTTTAATACTTGCGATTGACTGTGATTCTTAGTTCTGCCTATGTGTTGCTTATAGTTTTACTTTAATGGCCCAGTACGAGCCGATATGTTGAAATTCAGCGACCCGGTTTTCTGCGGGCCAAGTTGATGAAAGGTGAAAGGCGCTGCATGGGGTCCAGAGGTCTCTGGTGCAGAGGGGAGGACGCAGGACAGAGCAGGACTCTGTTGGCCTTGGACGACGAGGTTTAAGTAAATCACTGGGGTCTGGTTAAGTGGTCAGGGTGTAACACACAGATCCTGTTAGAGGGCGATGAATAGACGGCTGAGCTGTGGACTGAAAGGCGTGTGTGTGTGTGTGTGTGTGTGTGTGTGTGTGTGTGTGTGCAAGATTGTCAGTGTATGCAGGTGTATTTAGTTGAACACATGGTGGAGGCCAATTTAAAAAAGACTTAAAAAAGGGCCACATGTTGGATGACGTGAGCTCTATCTGTCGTCTGCTTTCTCGATTTTTCTTTTCTTTGTTCTCTCTCAGATTCACCACAACGTTGTAGAAATCTGTAGTCCCCGATCACTTTGACAAGAACTGTAATTCAAGAGTGATACTTTTACCTTGTTCTGTCGTTCAAAAATGAGTAAAACAAACAAATTAAATAAAGTGTTGCTGGAACAATTAGTCAATTAATCTTAGTCGATCGACAGAAAATGACATGGCAACTATTTTGATAATCAATTAATGGTTTAAGTCATTTTTCTAAGCAAGAAATGGCAAACCTTTGCTGGATCCAGCTTTTCAGAAGTGAAGATTTAATGCTTTTCTTTGTCATTCATGATGAACATCTTTGTTTTGGTCGGACAAAAAAAAACACATTTGAAGACGTCACCCTGGGCTCTGGGAAATTATAACAGGAATTGTCACTATTTTATGACATTTTATAGACAAAATGATGAATCAATTATCCCAAAAAATAACCAGCTGATCAATCGTTAAATAATCGTGACCGTAGTTGCAGAGCTAAAGGAAAGTTACCATGGAAGTTGTCTATTTGCCTGTTGTTTGAAATAAATGTATTATAACAGGATAAACCTCTTGAGGTGCATCATCTCGTTTTCAACGGGGTACCAAGCAAACACTCAAAACAAATGGAAAATGGAACAGTACAATGTTATATTACACAGCGAGTCTTGGAAAGTCTTGGAAAAAAAGCTTGATCCCTTTGCTGTGTCTGTTTCTGAGAAACGGGACCATTATCATAAACTGTTCCGCAGAGAGGCTTACAGTAAGAATAGGAAGCACATTTAGCTGAAACGTATTAAAGCGCTCTTCTCTGAAGACATCAGCTGTTTCTATTGTCAGCATCGTATGTGTGAAGACACGTTTGCCTGTGTCTGTCTTCACTCTGTCATCACTGGTCTCAGACACCCATCAGCTGGATTTCCTCTCTGTCTTCGTGTACCTACCTCTGCTAGTTACAGTATCATGTTTCTCCCAGTTGTGTTTGTTACCATGGTAATGCTAGTTTGACAGGATGTAAATACAAATCAGGAGGAAGCACTAATAGACGGCGGCTAAGTGGTTGTTAGTGGCTTAGGAAATGGATCTTAATGAAGGAAGAGGCTTAAGTTCGGCTGCTGTCACATTTAGTGAGTTTCTTTTAAAGGGAAAACACTCAAACCACAACTTCTGTGCAGCATGTTGTGCACAACGTAGTGAGGATGAGTTAGCAACTGGTAACACGGTCGTCAAGCTTTTATAAATAGAAGATTCATATACATAAAACATTAGCACAATATTCATGTCGTGTATGCTGGGTTTTTCATGTCTTCTATGATAGTAAATTGAATACTTTGGGGTTTTGGGAAAGTGTGATGGGCACTTCTCACCACCAGACATCAAAAAATAATCGATATGTATCTCATCTGCTCCGAAATCAAATCAAATTTGTCAATGTAATTTCTTAAAAATAACATGTATAACACCATTTCGCTCTGTTGTGTTTATGTCTGCAGTACTTTCCAGGCCGTCCAGTGGTGATGAACCTTTTGAAGTCTGTAAATTCTTGGCTACAGAACCAGACTGGCGATGAGATTCCCTACAAGGCATTCAGAGAGATGCTGGATAACTCGGCTCAGGTGAGTCGAGACAGAGCTGTATAGATAAACATCCAATGAGTTTTCACATTATGCGTCAATATTGCGATGAACTTGGGGCTCGTTATTGTCAGTCAAGCCAACGTCCAAACGTATTCTCAGTTAACTTTTTAAGTCTTTCTTCCATCTTCATTGGATTCAGAAGTCAATTACATGCTGTATCGAGGAAGCACATTAATGCAAATTGAGAAGACGATCATACTTTTGGGAGCCTGAGCAGGCATCTTAAAGGGAAAGGAAGGGAGAGGATCAGACAGGTAAACAGCTGCAGGGAGAACAGAGGACAGGGCATCACAAAATACACCCAGACTGATGTGAGGACGTCTGTCAAGGTCACCTGTCAGTCTGGACACATAATCAGTTCAAAACCACCACAGAGGCACCAAAGTGATGCCCATCCTGTCAAAAAGATGTTAAAACCTGATCTTGGAAATTTCTATAAAACCCCACAGCATGAGTAGGTAAAAATATATTTTATAAATATCCAGATATTTCAATATGTACTCTGTCCTCGTGTCGGTGCCAGCACATACAGCTGAGGATCTATGTGCTGTTGTCTTTGGAATGAAGCCTGCATGCCTCCAGTACCACCCCTCGCAAATTGAAAGAGTCACTTACTTACATCATTAGCTTTTAGCAGGCAAATCAATTGATCAATGAATCAATGGGAAGGTATGAATAGACTTCGCCTCAGAGGAAATGGACTCACACACACACACACACACCAAATCTTTACTATTGACATGTGAGTAACCCTGTCAATCACACCAGCGATGGCGATGCAGTGCGGCGAGAGAAACGACTTTATGTCAGAGAAAATATGTTATCGGATTCAACTGTGGCTGGTGGTTAGAGATCTGGATAGCTTCTGTTCATTAGCGGAGGGCCGAGCCATTAACCTGAGATTGACTTCTTATTGATCAAGAAAACTACGTGGAACAGCTTTCATTGAGTTGAACAGGTTGGGAGATGCTGGAGAGGCTCCACTTTTTTAGAGAATCTTTGTCGTCTCATTCAAAGGATAAGTTCCACATTTTTCTTATTGTCAACAAATCCCATGAAAAGGACAAAACCATCAATGTGTTAATCTGTCTATCAGTCCAACTTCGCTTCTCTGTCTGTGGCGCTTAAGCCCCGTTTCCACCAAGAAGCTCCTGGTCATTTTAGTCTCGGGACTACTTTTCAAGGAACTCAAAGGTTCCTTTGTTGTCTGCGTCTCCATAGCGGTCTAAAGACCTGCAAAGATTAGGTAAATTAGTCAACAAACGTTTCGTCTCACTGCGACGACGACACTTACAGCTGCATATATTTACTGATGCATGTTGGATGTAATGAATGAAATGCAGAGGAGGAAAATGAAACTAAGAGCATCTGTCTCCACAGTAAATCAGCTGTTGAGTGTTTGATGGTTATTAATTTGTGCACTAGAACGTAACCGCCGTGAAACAATCAGAAAATTAACTTTTTTTCTCATTCTCCACCACCGCTCTGTCTCCCTCTTCCAACGTTACCGCTCTCCTTCGCGATCTCTCGCCCTCTTTTTCTGTCCGTCTTTTCTTTAATGAGTCCGGAGGCCTACAGTAGAGCCTAACTTTACTCTCAATGTTATCAAATAAAGAGAAATGCTCTCCCTTCGTCCCAAAATGGTTCTAAATCATTACTAGAGTACTTCCTTGTTTATGAAGGAAGCAGTACACGAGTTGAAGTCGTTGAAGCAGCGGCGCTGCGTGTGTTTTACCAATCAGCGATGGTCATTCCTGCAAACTCCACCCTGAAAGTTCCTGCACTTTCAGAAAGTACTATTCCCCGACCAGGGCCTTTTTAAGGGGTAAAAATGTCTCGGAAAATGTTCCCGGAACTTAATTTAGACCCTGGTCCCTGCAGTCGAAACGCAGTAAATTCCTCAAAAGGTTCCTAGTTCTGGGAGAAAGTTCCTGCAGTGGAAACTTTTTTTTTTTTAAAAAAAGGCAACATTTCCTAAAACAACAACGGGATTAAATAATGCATTTCTTATAGTGATTCCCAACCAGGGCTACTTGTACTCAGTGCAACAGTGTGGTGTTAATAGTTTTTGGTCAGCAGTGGTTACGTATAACACAGAGGAATAATCCATCTCAGGCTTTCGTTACACAGACAATACTTGTTAGTGGGATCAATTCATTGTTGGTTTTGGTCTTTTCGTGGGATTTGTTGACAATAAGAAAAATGTAGAATATCACCAGATTGATCCTTTAAGCTTTTTTCTTTGTTTCCTGCTTCCCATTTGTCGGTAATCTGTGTTTGTCTGTTTTTTTTTCTTCCCCTCTCTCTCTCTCTCTCAGTCTCCAGACGCTGCTTTGCCTGAAGGAGAGAGGTGGGTGGGCTGTCAGGGTTCACAACCCCACCTGAGACGTTACCCTTGCGGGGTGTGGACTCTCTTCCACGTTCTCACCGTCCAGGCCAAGAACGCAGGAGGCAAAGGTACACACGCACACACGCACACACGCACACACACACACACACACACACACTGAGGTTGTATTGCTGTGAATGAAAAGGGCCATTGAAAGTTCACGAAAGACAGGGGCGGACTGAGGATGAGGGCTTTGTGAGGCTTTGTAAACAAATTAGCCCAGGAATGTTTGCTGGACTGCTCGCTTTTCACACCGAGCTGATTTAACATCACACACAGAAAAACAAACAAATATCAGGATGAGGTTTTGACCAGAATTCTTTGAATTTTTTCTCCAGTGTTTTGTCATTTTTTCACAACTAAAATTGAGCCTAATTGTGACTGTGTGAAAAGAGATTATGTTAGATTAGTGGAATGTGAGTGGTTAATAAAACAGGCAGATGACCGGAGGCTCCACTCCTGGCAGGGACGTTAATCTCCCTTCAAAACACACACACACACACACACACACACACACACACACACACACACACGCACACATACAGAGGTTAATCCCGAGGTTTACGGACCATCATGTGACCTGCAGATGGACTGTCCAAAAGGGGCGTCCATCTGGCCCCCCACAGACCACCAGTTTAACGAGTGGATACACACACATACTGTACAGTATTGACCATAACATGAAGCTCCATTCATTCATATACTCATGCTGCATGGATTATTAAACGTGTGAACACATCAGTAAAGCTTTGAACACCATCCTTATTTCCATAAAGAGCACACACACACACTCCCAGACACACTCCCACCGTCAGTCCGGTTCATCTGAAAGTCCTGCTAAGCCGACAACAAAAGCAAACGGCTCCAGGAAAATACGTTTGTGGACTGTTGAAGTCCTGAGACAACAGCATGGCCACCATTCACACAGAGGGTTAACTGTGTTTAATCTCCAGATTGGGTTATCCCATTCGCATAGATAATTCATCTCAATATGGGGTTAACCCAGCTCTCTGTGACTCCTGGCCCACATAACCGTGGGAATCCAGGAAGCTGTGGACACACACTGCTATTAGCAAGCTTTCAGGCTACAGCGCAGGTTTCAATGTATAGAGACAACCAGCTTTACACGAGCAGGTGATTGTGCTTTATATAGGAGATAATGACTGATTTCTACGAGGTAATCCGTGAGATTTTGCATTTATTTGCACTCTTTTTAACATGCTGTTTTTCATTATTACCAAAAATGTTACCAAAAAAAACTATAAAGTAACAAAATCAGGACATAGAACAAAGTTGGTGTTAGGTTGGAGTTTGTGATATTGTTTTTATTGTGACATACTGACAACATAACATGTCATTCCCCTCCAGATCCCCAGGAGGTGCTGAGTGCGATGAGAAGCTACGTCCACAGCTTCTTTGGCTGCAGGGGGTGTGCCGAGCACTTCGAGATCATGGCGAGGGAGAGTCTGGTGGAGGTGAACACGTTGTCGATGGCGGTGCTGTGGCTTTGGTCCAGACACAATCGCGTCAACAACAGACTGGCAGGTAGGAGTCAGCACCGTCATCTGTAGCTAGAGGGGGTGGCTTAGTGAATATGGAGCGATACGAAGCTGTAGTGAGATATGGAGCTGTTGGCCTCTATCCACACCTCCCATAATATCACTTTGCTAGCTACTGTGACCCACAAGGCAACCCGATATCACGCCAAAGCGAGTAATAGACCCGCATGTCCACCAGAGGATTGCGTGTCAGTGTCACGTTTTGCTTCACAGAGGTGTGAATATTACATGTGAGTATGAAGGTGCAGTACCAGCAGAGGGCAACAAAACCACTCAGTTAGTTTTAGGCAACTAAACCACTTTGTTAGGTTTAGGAAAAACATCATGGTTAGCCTTAAAATAAGTACGTAAACTAAGTACAATACGTACGGAAACAATGTAACAAAAGTACGGAAACACGTCACTAATGTAACTTACACAACAAAACATCGGTCTCAAAGAAGGTGGCGCTTTTTTCCTGGCGCGACCGTCAACCTCGGTATGGCTATGTTGGCAACCCACCCGACCCGTCTTGAAACACAGACTCCATTTCGTTGACCGTGCTTTGTGGGTGTGACTTTTTTGCTGTATCATCACCATTCATATCTATAAAACCAATGTGTTTATGATTACATTGTTTACAAGAGCACAAAGTTCTTCAATGATTATGATTTTTGCCATAATCGAGCAGCCATAAAGCGAGTCGAGTCGTGCCGTACCATGCAGTGGAAATGTGGAATTAGTTAGCTAAGCCATCCCTGTCATTCCCACTAGTTCCATCACATCCTTTCCTCTTTCCTCACTCCTCTTTGCTGTGTCCACCCGTCCACACTTTGGGATCTTAAGCATTACACTTTTGGGGGAAGATTTTCAGTTGCAGTTTCCTCTCATGGTCAGTTACTCTTTAGTAATACGACTAAGAGGGGTGAGGGGAGGAGGGAAGGATGGATCCTCAGATCAGACACCAGCTGTCACCCTGTCTTAGTCCTCCAAGTATCATCTGCTGCTTCTGCCTCACCCATTTTCTCCTGACCCCCCTCTGCCATCGTCCATCCTTCTCACACCCTTACTTTGTTTCTCTCCCACACCGTCCTGCTGTCCTCCCACTATCGCCTCACCAGTCATTAAACATTTCTTATTCATATCTCATCTAGACTTATATCCCCAAATCCTGCTCTTTCACCTTGTCCTCATAGGTCCGTACCCCTTCACTCCACTGTGTGATTTGCGTCTTTGAGGAATCTATGACTAGGAATTTCCATTTAAATGCAGCATAAATATCCACTTGTTTAACTTTTAGTAGGCCGTTCACAGAGATGAGAATCTTCACATCTTTCCCTTTTTGCATCAGAATGCACTTTTTTAATTTCTCCTCTAATCATCAGTCCGAACTTGGCTGTCTTTTCTCGCTCTGCGTATAATTGTACAAAGTTTTCTCTCTTTTCTGACCGTGCTCTATCAGCATATTACACTTCTGCACATCAGTCTCGAGAGTATTAAACAGCTCCTAAGCGTCCCTCCTCCCCTGTCTGTGTTCATATGATTTTATGAGGCACAGGGCTGTCATTAACAGCCCACTTTGTTAAATCACTATCTTTTGTTTGTGTTGACTGCCCCCCCTCTACTATCTCGGGGACAGCTTGTGTCCTGAGCAGCAGGGGCCAGAAGGACGCCCGTCCCCGCGAGCATCCGCTCCCCAGACACTTAAACACTATTCAACCCGCCACCTTCATCCATCCGTCTTCCCTCTCTTCCTCTATCTCTGTTGTAGTCTTTCTCTCTTTCCACTCACCGTCCCCTGGGACTCATATCCTGCGCTTGACAAGTAATGGCACAGCATCCTCGCTGGATGGGTCCCCCAGGAACCAGCCCTCTTTTTGCCCACACACACACACACACACACACACACACACACACACACACACACACATACACACACACGCACACAATTCCCAAGGTATTGTGTGACAGCAGGTGGCAAACACCATGACACAAGCCACACACGCTCCCCCCTCCTTTCCTCCCCCCCCTTCCAAACACACACAGCCTCTCCAAGCATGGGTCAAGTTGTGGCGTGTGGCAGGGGGAGTTAGTCATGGCGGAGGGTGAGTCGGGGGTCCTCGGGGGATAAGTCGGGTGAATCGGAAGGAGAGAGAGGGAGGAGACGGGGGCTTGGCTGCGTTTGTAGCAATGAGTGGCTGCGTCTCCCTGAGGAGAAGCACACACTCCATCCCTCCATCCACTCAACCCCTCCTCTCCCCTTTGCCTAAAGAGGAGCTCTTTAGCAGGCCTCCCCCCCGCCCCCTCCTTTCAGGAGCAGCCATGCATGAAAGAGCAGCTATTTGTAAAGCGTCCGAACAATTAATTTAGCTGGCAACAAAGAGGCCCCAGGGCCCTCGGCCTCCTCGCAGCAGCAGAGTTAAGAGCGGCGGCAGCTCGGTCCTGTTGCTGCTTGTCAACAGGCTGAGACTGATTCACATTTCTACAGACTGGCTGCCTTCAGGACTGTGTGTTCACATGCAGCACAGGCTTTGTGCATTTCATCACGCAGGATAGAAACAACACACTGGTATTTATTAGACTGGCTATCCTTTGAAATGTTTCCATAGTAGTGCCAAAACAGTTTTCAAGACCTGCAGGGAAAACGGCCACACAAACCCAGTAACAGGCAGCCAGGGGGGAGACGGTCGTCACAACACCCAGATACAAAATTTGACTAAATTAAGCAAGTCGAAAATTGGCTGAATTGACTTAAATCAGGAACTAACTGTTTAAAGAGTGTAAGACAAACCACAGTTAGTTAGGGTTCAGTTGGGCTTGAACTCAATGGCACATGTTGGGAAACAGCAATTCAAACAGCTCGGATGGTTTCCCTTAAAAGACAGAGCTGTACAACTCAGTGTGGTACATCAGATTTATTTATAACAACAAAGCCTCAATGATCTCAATGTCATGTTCAGAGCCAAAATGGCCATCTGTTCCTTTATGTTCTGTTGTGCTGGGACTTGGATTAAGTTACCTGTAGGTCGAAATGTTGCATCATCGTACATTTTTCTGGGAGCTTGCAAATTTCAGCGTGCAAACAACCTCTCCTTTTCCTTTGTACACCACGATGGTAGTAGTAGTCTTTAATTGTGTAATCTTCTTTCTCATAATGTCAAATAAACTAAACTAAATTAAACATTCAATGCCAGTATTTGATAGTTTTAGATCAGGCCTATTCAATTGGCGGCCCGTGGGCCGAATCCGGCCCTTTAATGACCTCAATCCGGCCATTCGATCATTTATAAATATGAAAAAAGTATATATACAAAAGCATCCTCCAGTAAGAGAGTTTATTCCCGTTCATCAACCTTACCACTCACGTTATTAACGCTGTTACGGACTGTTAAAAGCAACATCATTGCGTTATATAAATAACCTGCTAACATTTTAAGTTAATCAACATTTTATTAGTAGGCTAATTAGCCCATTAATTGGTTATGTCTTGTTAAGCACAGAAATACTTATTTTGTTGAAATATTTTAACCCAGGCTGTTTAAGCAGAGGGAATTTAGGAGAGTCAAACTGAATAAAAAAAGATTTTAAATACAACAATGTGTTTATTAAAACAACTATGGATGCACCGATCTGACTTTTTCAGTCCCGATACCGATAGCGATACCGTGGCTTTGGGTATCGGCCGATTACGAGTACCGATCCAATACCAGTGTTTAATTAATGAGCTGTATGCCTCAATGTGTGGAAGTGACTGGGATCATTCTTTAATGTGTAAGGCAACATCAGGCTTGAATTAAACATCGCTTTCCTAACTTTGTAAAACAAAATCTAACAAATAAATACATCGATACAAATTTACTGAATTGTTATTTATTATTACAATAACCTGTACACCAACAACTTCAACAAAAATCCTCAAAATTAACAGGAATTACAATTCAGGTGTGAACATTTTTAATGCAGCAACAAATTGGTCAAAACTTAAACAGGAATTAAAATTCCAGTATATAATGTATATAGTATATAAACATAGAATTGAATTTAATAGATCGGCCCCATTGTCACCTATATCTGATTGTCTATGCCAGTATCGGTGCATCCCTCAAAACAACACCCTACTAAGATTAAAAAGGTGCGTTGTTTTCACATTTAAATTAGCATCTTTGATCAGACATAGGAAACGTAAATGTCCGGCCCCTTAGCGCTACACTTTTTGTCAAATCTGGCCCTTCAAAAAAATGTATTGAATAGGCCTATTTTTAGATTATACTATGGAAATGTAGAAGTGTTAGATCTGTCATACAATAAACAGAAGTCCTGGTTTGGGTTTTGTCTCGATTATTTAAATGTGCACAAAATGTCTGACATCATGCTCACTCCCCAGCAGCAGCCGTGATGGTGTAGGTGATCCTCGCACACAGAATTAGTGCTGAGGAAGCTAGTTTGACGTGCTGAACAATACATATTTGTACCTGATGAATATGTATGAGCGGCGGTGATGACATCTCCGTGACAGGCCATTGTGGTAATCTCAATATGGCTGGTATGGCTAAAGTCACCCTGGCCGCAAACGTGGCAAGCTGATTAGAATAAGGAACGAGATCTGAGGCGTGCGTCCGTGTGCGTGTGCACTCTCTCACCTGCTGAAATGTGTAAAAGCCCCCACACACACCCACACACAGCCCATCCAGGACACAGTAAAATTGATGTATCCTTTATGTAAAGTACTGTATGCAGAGTACATACACACATGCATATGACTGAGATTAATCTTGAGCGGCGGAGAGGAAGAGGAGGAGGAGGAGGAGGAGGAGGAAGAGGAGGAGGAGGAGGAGCAGGAGGGAGCGGGGACGGAGGTGGTGGAGGATGTAAATTGACAGTGCTGTAAAGTGACAGACCTGCTGCTGCTGCTGCTGCTTCTGCTCTCCTTTTTACATGCACACATGCACACACACACACACACACACACACACACACATACATGCACAATGGGCTGTTGGTGACAACAAGCAATTTATTACTAGATGCTGCCCTGTGTGTGTGTGTGTGTGTGTGTGTGTGTGTGTCCTTGTGGGCGTTTGTGCAGAGTGTGTGTGTTGTGTATGAGTATTTTTGCTGTTCCTCTGCCAGTCTGTTTGCATGGACGCCGTGTTGCTGTGCGTGAGTGACGAGGGGCGTTAGTGGGCAGCGGCCACATGAAAGAAAACATGTTAAAGGAGAAAGTTTCTAATTCATTAGAGGGGCAGCTCCCCTCGGAGGTCTCTGTTGCTCTCATGTTCAATTTGGAGATTGGACTTTGCTTTCAAAGGGGTGTGAGGGGACGAGACAGGTGGTCCAGAGCACCGGGGTCTGCTGCCTGAAAACAGGGATCGTGTGTGTGTGTGTGTGTGTGTATACATGTGGGGAAGCTGTCCACTTTGGCCACATCTATTATCTCACCACCCCTCCCACTGGGACATCCCAGAAACCCATTGATCATTGTTAGACCCTGTCATACACTCACATACACACACATACACACACATGCACACAAAAATATCAATCCCCAGATTACATGCACACAAACACAGACAGATGATTTACATATACACACTTAAACACATACATACACATATGCATATAGGCACTTTAGTTTTTACGAGCACTGTGACAAGATCAAATGGGTTCAACACAGATTGCATCCAAGTCCTCAAAGCACTTACATCCTCGAGTCAATGCACCAACAACGAGGAGAATAAAAGAAACAACAATGGAGGAAGCATTGTGTGATTCCTGTATGTGGCAACGGATCTGGACCCACGAAACATTTTCTGGCTTTCTACTATACGTTAGTGAGGTACTTATTAGTGTGGGAAAGCTGTAGTAGTGGAAGAAATAAGCCTCTTTAGTTGTATTCCTGCATCCAAACATGTACTTAAAAAGAGTATTGGCAGCCAATGTACTTAAAGGCACTATGAGTAGGATTTTCCTAAAAAAACAATGTATAGACTCATACAAAAATAATCCCTTATCAATCATCACTTATGACCCACTAGAAGTGTGTGGTGGTGTCTGTATCTGCAGCGCTCTGCCTGTGCTTTCTCTTTTCTTTTAATTTTCCTGTGTTGTTTCCGGGCGTCTATCTCTATTAGACCAGGTGCCAGATCGTTAGCACGCTCCCAAGAGGAAGCCACGACAATGGCAGACACAGCGCTGGAAAAAAACACAAATATAGCATAGTGAGGCAAAACGCCAGGCGGACGAAGCTTGTTCCAAAACGAGAGTGAATCTGGGGTTTGCTTTCACCCGCTGGCGAGCACCGTAACCCAACCAACTTTGAATATTGTGTTTACAAATCCTACTCATTGTGCCTTTAAGTATCACAAGTATGTATAGCAATGCGTCATATTATCTGAGTTAATCATATGTTTGACATTCTGCAGTTAAGTAAGTAACTTAGTAACTGTAAGTGTCGAATAAGTATGAAGATGAAGGTAGTACAAAATTTAGCCGAAGCCATACTTTGATGTTTCATTTTTACCCCTTTACTTAAGATTTCATTAAACTTGTTTTTGTCTTTTTACAAAATGATCCAAAACACTGACAACGAGAAAGATGGGTAGATAATAATGAGAATAAATATGAAACAAAATTTTAATCATACCCTCTAAACTAAAAAGAAATCAGTTTTGGATTGAAATCAAACACTATTACTTAGCTTGTATATACTGTAAGATATTTAGTAAACTGTTTTAACTTTGTATTATGATTGTTTTACCCTAAATGTGAAGCACCTTGAGATTTCGCTGTATTTTAAAGTATGCTATATAAATTAAACTCACTATTAGTATTTGTCTCAGTGTAGTGGAATAGATGTATAAAGTGTAATGCAAGTAATGGTACTGCTTGTGTAATTGTACTTATGTAGTTTAGTAGGTAGATTTATAGAAAAAAAGACATGAGCCAATAATAAAGGTCAGTAGGTTTAATTCTGTGGCTCTCACAATACAGGACTTTTCAACCACCCAGCTACTCTTTAACACTCACAAATAATCCTCCTGTGCTTGATCTTGTCCCAGCAATAGTGATATGGACTCTGTTGTACAATACGTTAACCCTTAATTACCTCTGCGTTTATCTCTGCAGGTGCTTTGAGTGAAGACCCCAACTTCCCAAAGATCCAGTGGCCTTCACCAGAGATGTGTCCAGCCTGTCACACGGTGAAGGACAACGGGGAGCACAAGTGGAGCCAGGAGCAGGTTCTCCCCTTCCTCCTGTCCTACTTCTCATCCAGCCGTATCCTCACAGGTACGGCCTAACGCCACCGTTTCTTTTCTGAAGAGAGCACATATCTCACCAACTACCAAACTACAGAAATGTATTTCCTCCGTCCACCTGCCTGTGTTAACGGTCTAAAGCTCAATGAGCATGAAATCCACCTGTGTCTCTCCTCTGTTACATGTATGTGAAGCTGCTCAATAAAAGTGTGTCCAATGATTCAGTTGTTGCTCTGTTTAACATAACGCTAAAGGATGTGTTGTAAAAGATATAACGAGATAACTTCGAGATAACTTCTGTTATGATTTGACGCTATATAAAAATAAATTGAATTGACTTGAAATTGAATTAAAAGATTCCCACTCTCAAAAAGTGAAAAACAGGATCAGTAATGCCAACAAAAACGGTAACAGCGAGCCTAGATAATCACCCTAAATCACCCAAATTCCTTGTTCAGTATATCTTTCACTCATTTTTAGTGTGTAAAATGTAGTTTTTTACTTTCATGCTACAACACACTTAAAGGTGCTATTGATAACATTGATCACATTCATGCCACTAGATATCGCATTCACTTCACAACAAGTCGTTGCCAGGCACTTACCGTCAATCTCAGCCATTTATCCGTTTTTTTCCACACTGACTGACGACCCAGAGATACCACGCGATGCCAGCGTTGTTTTACTATTTTACTTGATAGAAGTGGGAATTAAACGTTAGATATCTTCCACATAGATGAACAAAACATTCATTTTGGACCCGCCAAAATTTTAAAAATTATTAATTCACAATCTTTTTCATGGAAAAGTCTTACTTTTATTTGGCACGTTTTTTTATATTTGTTTACATAAAAATGTTATCAATAAGACTTTTAATTTGGGTTTGCCAAATTCCATCAAATCAAGAGTTTATTCTCTAAATCACATCTAATCTGCTCTAAATGTAAGGTATTAATCGTGGACTGTAGTAGAAAGAGTTTCTGAGCTGAGGTGAGGTACACCATTTATTCAGATGAGCAGAGGATGATTAGTAACGCATCTGATTCTAGATTAGAGGTGATTATGACTTTAGAAATGACGTCCCCGTGTCTTTCTTTTCCTCGTCCTGTTAGACTACCTCGAGGACGAAAGCCAGATCCTGGCAAAACAACGAGAAAAACATGCGAGTCAGCAGCAGGCTTTAGAAGCTCAGAAACGTGTAGAGAGGAGAGCCAGGGAGGCCTTGGACTCCATGACGCATCCTCTGCCATCGCAAGACGCTGTGCAAGAAGAGGAGGAAGAGGAGGAGGAGGAAGAAGAGGAGGAGGGTGGGGAAGGAGCAGCAGCGGATGAGATGGCGGGTAAGACGTCTGAGACGACCCCCTGGGCCAAACCCGAAATGGAGGTGGGTCGAGGCCGGCGGCAGGCCCGCAGGAAGCCGAGCATCGTGGGGATGAGGATGCGAGAGACGCAGGAGGACATCGTGGATCTCGACTCATTCGTCAACCAGCACTACAAGGCCAAGGCGCTGCAGGTGGCCGCCTCCAGCCGGGTCAAACAGCGCACCCTGCAGAGGCAGGAGGAGCAGGAGCCCGGGCCCGTGTTCGGGCTCGGCATGGAGCTGGACGCGGGGCTCGGCATGGTGGGCCTGCAGCCGGTGGAAGCAGACTTTGAATCTCTGGACGTGGGGCAGCAGAGAAAGCGGCTGCAGAAGCGAGAACTGTCCGGCCAGTACTTTGCTGAGGAGGCCGAGCTGAGCAACAGGGGACGCTGGATGTCTTTGCTGAGCATTGGATTCTCCAAAGTGGACATCAGCCTGTGCGTCATCCTCTATTTCCTGTCCTTCATGTGTCTTCTGGCCATGTACCTCTTCTACAAAAACCGCTTCAGGCTACGGCGGGCCAAAGTAGCCCTGCCCTGAACCAAAGCCTGTCCAAATTTGAGCTGAGTCAGCGATGATTAAAGTTCATTAGGTCCATGCAGGCTGAGGTCGGGGTTAGTCTAAGGGGATGTGTCGAGATTAGGTCGATCTTAGGTGGTCCACTTAACTGTTAGCTGCAGCCAAAGGCATCCATGTGGTGGATGTCTAACTGGAGAGGAGGAGAAGGGAAAATTTGCTGATTACCTTCCAAATCTGGGTCAGTTATTTAACGTTACACGTAATCTGGCCTCCAGAGCTTTTCAAGAGCATATCCATGTATATTTGCAGAAGTGGGTTTCTGTTTGGAGTTAAGGATTTTTGATTTTTTTTTTGACCATATATGAAGGATAAAATTAAACCCAATATGAGATTAATTAAATGTTTTAATTTGTACGAAATAAATGCAACCAATGCATTTGTTTGTAAGTGAATTTTATTGCTTTACTGAAGTTATTGTCATTTGTGTGATTTCTTTATTTTATTTTTATTTTTGTATCTCACAGTAGGACGAAGACCTCCTACACCACTTCTCTGTAGTGTATGACCAATTTTATTTTATTTCAGTCACAATTTTTTATATATTTACACATAAAATATTTGAATCATTTCAACTTAATATTCAAATAGGTTATTCTTTGATTTAAAAAAAAAAAAAAATGTTCTGTTGTATCTTAAATTACAGATGAACTATTGTTCCCATTTTTTTTCCAATTTATCAAGTATTAAATCAAATGTTTCCACATTACATTTAATGATTAGATGGTAAAAACTGTCCCAGTCCCTAAATACATTGTGGGTTTTTACAGTCTGTTGAAGGCCTGACAGCTGCATCATGTTGTTGAATACTGTGACTGGACCAGCAGCAGGTCCATACTAACTTTCACCAGAGAAGAGCAGATCATCCTTTTGTTGTTCAGCTCCTTTGAGGTGGTTTACTGTACATGACACTGAGCGTTATGTCACGTCTTTGAATATTACATCACACTGCTGAGTCCACATATACTCTGGTTGTTTGTTATGAAGTGTTGTGGAGCGACGCATATGTTCACACTGGACAAGGTTTTAGAATAAGCAGGATTTGTTTTTGGCTTGTGTCCACGATGTAAAGCCTCGGCTGGGCATCTTCAAAAACACTGTGTTTTTCTGTTTGCTTCTTTGCTTCCGTCTGAATCAATAAAATTATTTTTGATAAGGACTCATTGTTTTTCTTATGAACAACCTTTTATTAGTTCATGTTGACGTTCCAAAACAATTCAACTTAAATTGATTCATGGTATATTGTGCATGTACATTACAATACCTATATATATATATATATAGAATATACCTTAACATAAATTGGTATTTCTGTACAGATACAGTTGTTCCTTGCACCTACGTACACATGACCTAAATCTATATACATATATGCATGTATGCACACACACTTACACATGCACATACGCACGCACACACACACACACGTGTCTAAATGTCAGCAATTTGTTCTATAACTATATTCAACCCCCCATTTCCCAGAGTGATCTACTGAAATCTGAAAATAACTTAAGGATATACGTAAGTGAGCGACTTTGAGAGTTTACTAATAAAAAGAAGCACATCATCTGCATAAAGTGATATATGATTCGGGACTCATTGTTTTTGATCTGACACTGAAACCTGTCATTTGTTGAGGTAGTTAAAGGCCTATCGATAACACTTCGTATTTACCATATAATATGAATTTACAGAGAAGAGGTAAATTTGTCTCAGATGTCAAAATTTGTTTCGAGAAACTCCCAGATGTTATTCAAAAACAAGTTTCTGTTTGTTTTTTTTGTTTTGACCAAGACCACCAGGACATGATGCAAGGCGCACCGGGGTGTTGCATGTAGAATTGGGGGGTTAAAGCATCCAAGGTTGAAGGAAAAAGCCTGTTGCCATCTGCTGTGCAGCGCAAGCTAAATCCTAACAATTTCATTGGGATTATAGCAAGTGAGTAATCCAGCTTTCCTTTAGGACTAGAGGGGAGAGATTACCCTTGAGGATTAGCTCCCTGCAGATAATAAACTTTATTAAAACGCAATCGGCTTTCGTGGGGCTTCTTCTTCCCTCACACACTTGGAGGTGAGCTCCGCGGGGGGGCGGGCAGCAGCAGCAGACCCTCGGGGAGGGTAACGTGGGAGAGGTGGGGAGGGAGGAGAGATAAATGAACGGACGGAAGACGAGGGTTTGATGTCGTCCGGATTACAACGAGCCCATCTGAAGGACAACCGATGCTTGATCTTGAGCTTTGTGTTTCCTGGAACATCGGCTTGAATTCCCTTGACTCTTGCCCCTTACCTCCACCCCCCCCACCTGTCACACACACACACACACACACACACACACACACACACACACACTCACACACACACACACACTCTGATCTCATCCGAAACCCCGCTCCATCTCTTTATCCAAACCACGCTTTCAGAATCAGCACTATGACAGGTTTTGATGGTGAATTAGTTGAGTTAAAGCAGTCGATTCCTCTAACAACACACACACACACACACACACACACACACACACAATAGGCTGATTAATAGCCCTACATTAAAGCGGAGGAGCATCAAGGCTGAGCAGCTGTGGTTCTGTGACTTAATCAAACTCTCAGATACTTTGAATTAGACCCTCAGTGACACATTATGATTGGATGAATGGATCGAGAAAAGCACAGTTTGTCACCGGGAAGCTTCTGTGTGTTATTTATTCCTTTTTCAAACATTATCCAATACATCACCTGACAAATTTTAATATCAGGGTGGGCTTTTTTTTTTTACTTGGGGAACTGTCAAACTGAAGATGGAAGTATGTGTCCTTCTCAAACTTTTTTTTGTGTTTAGTAACTATTTTGTGAAACACATCCATGACTTGTCTTTTGGTTTTAAGCGCATTTCTCACATACATCTGATCTGTTAATCTGTTTAAATGTTTACCTGTATTTGTTATAGGATTGGGGTCAGCGATGCTTCGTGCTGCTTACTCCACAGAAGCCCTTTATCAGGTGCCTTGAGCCTCGGTGAGCTGCAGGTGTTACGCTGGTTCAGACTAATGATGGTTAATGAGGAAGTTGGCAGCAGTGTAATATCTGTCTGCAGCACTGCCAAGGCTGAGGTGAGCGGTTCACACTGAGGACAGACGCTTCACATTTAAATCAAGACACGTTCAGAGCTGTTTGTGCTCTTTAACTGTCTGACGGCAGAAGAAGAATCAGTTTGATCGTGTTTCTGTTCAATTTGAGGGTCGCTCCTTCCTGCAGATCAAATGAAACATAGAACAACAGACATTATTTAAGAAGTTATTCATGAAACTTTAGAGCGGGGATCGGTCTAAAGATTTTACTGTCTTTCAGAGGTTGTAGCAGGCTGTTTTAGAGCTAGAGTGAAGATACTGGTATCATATGAATCTAGAATCCATTGGTACCAACCATGTCATATTAGCTTGTCAGGAATGAGGCTAAATAACGCTAAATTATGCTAAATGTTGGCGAGGAAAAACTGGCATGGCCATTTTCACAGGGGTCCCTTGACCTCTGACCTCAAGATATCTGAATCAAAATGGGTTCTCTGGGTACCCACGAGTCTCCCCTTTACAGACATGCCCACTTTATGATAATCACGTGCAGTTTTTTGAATGCAGTAAAAATTTGTTATTTTCACCTATTCTAAAAATGGTGTATTTGAATATTTCTGTATACAGAGATCCCTAAACAGTCTTGGAAATGCATAAATTGGGCATGACTGGAAGTGAGCCCAATTGTATTCAGCAGGTGGGTTTTAAGGGGTTAACTATGTAAAAGCTAAAATAATATTCACCATAAAGTTCCAGTTTTGGCCCTCCAAGGGAAAAAGTTTGGGCACCCCTGTTTTAGAAAGACTAGTGACAGATTGAAGGAAAATCACCATAAAGTGTCTTCTGCCCTCACTATGTGTGCAGCGTTTCAAAAGTGTAAGCTAAACTTAACGCTTGTGAACACAGACAACTACACGTTGTTCGAAACATTTCCAGTTTACAGATCTTTTCCAGTGTCTCATCCCTCCTCCATGTAGATACAATATGGGCCAGATTACTTTCTCCAAAACTTTTCTTGTGTGTTTATTCTCTGCAAAACAAATGTTGCACACTGAGACATTGTTGTGTTATGAAAGCATGGACTGAAGGGTAAAAAGCTCACCTTGCTGCCCTGTTGTTGTCTTCCATAAATTAGACAATGTGGGGTTTTATAGTCGCTCCTCTCCTGTGTGCTCTCTGCCTCGATGTTTATTACCCCTCCGCTATTGATATTAAAATGCAGGAGGGGCCTGATGCATTTTTCTGTCATCTCTCTTTCTGACTTTAATAATACTATAAAGCTTCCTGCTGTGGACAGAGAGAGAGAGAGAGAGGGGAGGAGAGGGAGGGGGTGAATAAATTATGAAAAAGAGGTTAATATATGGTATTGGTATATATCACATCCAAACTAAGCCAGATCCCCTTTCAGTTTTAAACATTCAGCCTCTTAAAGGCAGGAGTCAAGTAGGGTCAGATCCATCTCATTTTACTGCTGCGTTCCCTCCCCCGCTCATCTGCTCATCTCCCAAACATCCCATCTCACCACCATCAGTGTGTCGGGATGCTGTTTGTACCAGGGAAACTGTCTCTTTACAGTCAGTGTTCAACCAAAAGAAAACTGTGAGTGTGTATCTGTACAATCGATATCTGTCTAGCTGTGTGACTGCTTGTCCTCCCATGTTGGTTTGTGTGTGTTTGGAATGACTGAAGGAGAAGTAGCTTTGATTTTAGCAAATTGGAAGTCCTTGCAGTTCGTCTGTGCCCAGCAGAGAGTGCAGACGTGTGGACAGGATGGAGGGAGGATCAATAACCTCCTACTATCAACTGCATTTAAGGCCTTGATAATATGCTCGACTGCACTATTTTAATTCCAACACAACCGTGACCTTTACTTCTTCTTTTCTGTCCGGTTTCTTGTCTTTTATGTTCTGGCCTCTTCCAGAGTTAGCATTTAGCTTACAGGAAGTGTAGGTGAGGAAGTTGGAGGGGATCCAACACTTGTCAGTCACGTTGGTTTAATTCACTCAGCTGACTCTGCTGCTGTCACTGAAGAGGGAAGATTCACTCCTCGCTTTCCACAGGAAATCTTGAGTTATAAAGGGCTTTAGTGTGTTTATTTGTTAGTAACAAAAGGGGCTTCGGGTCATCTTATATAGCACCTAAGCATGTAATGTTTTAACAACAGTTTATTTATGTATTTATTTACAGAGAATGCCCATAAGTTACTACCAAGGTAGAAACTACTCTTGCTGGGGTCCGTACGAAAACACTACATCACAATGTAAAAACAAATATGTAATTAAAATCCAAAGCAAAAAAGGGAACAAACAACAAAAGAAAAACAAGCAAACTACAAGAAACAATAAATCAACAAGAAAAACTGCTAATGACAATAACAAGTTAAAAATTGACCAAAAAAAGAAAAAGAAAAAGAAGCAAACTACAAAAAAACTACTAATGACAATAACAACAAAACAACAACTAGCCACACCTTAAAAACAATCGATACCCCTCAAAACCAACAGCAGCACCATTAAAAATAATGCATACAGTTGCCAAAATATAAATAAACCAATATAGTTCCTCATTAATGATCATATTGTTACGGGTTACGATGAACTAATGAAACCAAATGCAGATAACAGCAGAGAGCCAGAAAATCAGTTAAGGTCTTTTATTGCAAAAACCTGGCAGAAGATGAGGCAGAGAGGAGCAGGTCTGGACAGCTGAAAATTAAGTTGTCAATGTAGACGAGAGGAAAGAATGAATCTTCAATAAACAAATGTCCAGACCAAACTCCATTCAAAAAAGTTACAATTTAACACCATTTAACTATCCGCAGTAAGGTCTGTGGTTATTCTGAGCAATTGGGACTTTTATTTCTTTTGTTTCCAGTTTTATATCTAAATGCTCCACCACAAGCCAAACTCCATTCAAAAAAGTTACAATTTAATGCCATCTAACTATCCAGCAAGCAAAACACCAAGCAAAAGAGAACACAGATGGCTTGAACGTGGCTGCACTAACTGTATGAGGAACAGGCAGGGTGGAGATGGCTGAGCAGGATTTCTGAGGAGATCTTGATGATGGTGATGCAGTCCAGCTGGTGGCTCCTCCCTGACTCCGACACACCTGAAGACAATCACACACAACCCAGAGAGAGAGCAGCTCCATGGCAAACAGGTTAACAAGAAACATAAAGTTCAAGAAGCAGATGTTACACATAGTCAGATATTATGGAGCCAAACGTGTGGTATTTGGAGATGGGCTGGTATTCTGTACCATCAGGTATTTCTTAAAACTCTTTTTAAAAACAGTTTTACATTACGTTAAATGTGTAATGTCTGATGGGGAACTAATCCACATTTTTATACCTCTGAACACAACAGTGCATTGTCTTACATTAGTGTTTGACACAGGACGTGCAAACCACCTCTTGATGCATGAATTTCATTTCATTTCAATAAAGTTGGACCAAAATTACTTAGCAGGAACATTTGAATTGAGATGTATGTTGTGTCTTGGTCAGTCCTCTCAGAGTTGTTAAGCAAACTGAATTACACTCTTGAAATGAAGGTTTCCTTCGGGAGACCCTGAACTCCAAGGCCCTAAAGAAAGAGTCGCTCTCAAAAACTTACTTGTGCGTGTTTGCTTATTTAAAGGCTGATTAAATTATCTTTTATTAATAGATACATATTGTGTTGTTCTTTATGTTGCACATCCATCAATCACACTCAGACATTATTGTCTACAAGGTTTCAAATCAAAGGAACGAGTCATTATCAATACTTTAAAATGGTAAGGTGTTGGATCCAGGATTTCAGTCATTCATTCATTAATTTGCTTGCCAGGCTTTATCTGATGAAGGTCATGGGGGGTCTGGAGTCTATCCCATCATGCACTGCAGCATGCAGGCAGGGTAACACCTTGGGCAGGTGCCAGTGAATCACAGGACATAAAATTAAACTGGATAATATGAGTTATGTCCAGAGAGATTCCTAAAAATATATCTCCATGAGTTTGTCAGTGCATGTCTTGATGTAGTACTACTACTACTACTACTACTACTAGGCTTATACTACTACTAATGATAATAATAATGATAGAATTGGAAATGTAATGTTGACAGCCTTTCTAAGCCTCATCATTGTGTCTTGAAACTAATGAAACACCTCTCCCAGCTTCTTTCACCAGGCTTTGCTTTGCTTTGCTTTGCTTTGCTTTGCTTTGCTTTGCTTTGCTTTGCTTTGCTTTGCTTTGCTTTGCTTTGCTTTGCTTTGCTTTGCTGTTGTACAAGTTCTCTGAGTCCAATGAGCCTATTAGCGCCTCGTCTTATAGCAGCACCGGGTCAGGTTCAATCAGGGAATTGGAAAATATCATTTCTGACGGGAATAGATTTCGTTTTGTTCAACCAATCTCTTCGACTAATTACCCAAATGGACAGGAGCTGTCAGGAGACAATAACTATTCCCTAATAGAATTTGCCCCCCAAGTGCAATTTAATTTTCTCCTCGGTGCTCTCTCCTCAGGTTGCTGCCTCTCTCCCTCTCTCTGCTCCTCTCCTGCGAGCCGACCAAAACGCTGAGGGACGCGGTGCCATCGCTGCCTCCTGTTGTCGGGGATGTCGGAGAGATTGCGGACTGTTTGTCTGCGAGCTTCGGCTGAGAGAAACCCTTCAGCGGCATGGAGGAGAAGAAGAAGAAGAAGAGGAGGAGGAGGAGGAAGAGGAAGAGGAGACAGTCACCGTTGAGCGGTGGTTAGGTAGGTCTGCACGCTGGGGTTATATATCTCTAACATATGCATCCTCCCTGAAGTGAGAGATATTTTGTTTTATTGATGTGCAGTGAATTATAATTAGTGCTGTTTTGCAGTCATTTGCACAAAAAAAATGCATGTGCGGATGTGTCACCCTCTGTTTTGTTTGTGTAAAAATTGGAAATAATGTTAAACAGATTAATGCATACATCTTGTATATACACATTTTTTTAAAAAAAATAATAAATTCAATCCATTAAATATGTGATGTTTTGGCTCATGATAAACCAGGCCTACATGCTGCAGATTTATGACAGAACACCTGTATTATTATTATTATTATTATTATTATTCTCCATATATGACCCTGCTCCTCCCGCATAGATGGATGTGTTTCTGTATTTTCTGCTCGGTATAAGATGGATCTGTGGATCTCACATGTCAATGAAGTCGTCCACTGAAATATTAGATCTAATTAGAGGTGGCGGGTCAACGGCGGTGGCAAAGGAGTCGCCCTCTGCGTGAATTATTGCTGCTTCCTCTACAGCTTTTTCTTCCTCTCTTACAGTAGCACCTTCATATGGACAAAGATCAGTCATTTCACCTCTCGAGAAAAGTGCATTATTCTAATCATTTCATCATTATTCTTGCTTAGCCTCTCTTGTGTTGGAGTGCATTGTTTAAGGATGGAAAGTGATTGGTTAAATTTGATTTATGCGTAAAGGCCTATAGCAGTAAACAATTGGACGTCTTTGCTCAATATTAGAAATATATTTTTGCAGCCTAATTCCTCATATATTCATCTTTTTAAATGCCTGTTGTCATCTTGTGCAGTATAAATATTTCTTTAAAACACCTAAAATATCCAGATGTGGATTGTTTTGCAATTCATTTAGTCATTTTCTTTTTTTGTCATCTCATTTAACGATGAAAAAACGTCATTTAGTGTCCCACTAAACCAGATGTGCGCTCCCACTTCTTTTCTCTTTCTGCGTTTTGCATCCGTCAATTATTCTAATTGTGTTGCCCTTTGCTGACAGGTTAAGAGCATTTTTATCTGCATTGTTTTCCAGGGAGGGCGGCTAAAGGGGGTCTCGATACCAACAATCAGAGTAATTGAATAGTTGAATAAATTGAATGATCTTGAGGGGAAAAGTGTATAATGAGAATAAAGTATAAGACCAGATGATTTCTTTGTCACACATGCGCGCCATGGATGGATGGATGGATGGATGGTTGGATGGATGGAGGGTGCAGCTTTGAATAGGTTGTTGGATAAAACTCCTGTAATATCCCACCAGCCTCCTTTTTTTTAATCAGCTTGATGTGTTTTTTCATTTTACTAAATTACATCTGAAACATTAACCACAAAAGCGAGCGGCTTATGGGATTGTGGCTCCCTCCAGTATATAAACGGCGTCAATAGACAATAGAATAAACAGTTGGAAATATACGGGAAGAGATGGGAGGATAAATAATGTAGCAGAAAGGTTGAATTGGACACACGCAAAATCTAATTTATTTGAGTTTCCAACACGACACTATTTTTTTATAATTTGTATACACACTCCTTGATAATTAATAACACTTTTTTTCAATATTATTTGGTGGAAATATTTTTTCCACGGCAAAAACATTTTTTATTTAAATTTTCTGAGGTTAACGCTAATTCTAGAGCCTCTGTTTATAATTGTTATCATCATTTTTATGGTATATAATTGCGTTGAATTGATACAATACTAATGATGACATTTAAAATGCTGGAAAATAACTAAAATTTGAATAAAATCTAATAAAATGTAATTTAATTTCTTGTTCTAAATAAACTCAGTGGTGTTGTTGCATCCAGATGTGTCCGGGCAGATGTGGTGTGAGCTGCAGACGGACTCTCTGCTGATGGAAACAACCTGCGTTGGTTTTGGAGGCGCACCGACCGGTGGAGAAAGAGCCACTGTTGTGCTTTTCTTTTCCACGCTTGAAGTAAATTGGAAGCGAAGATTGAGTTCATCTAGCCTGAACTAGCGGCCCTCCGGGGGGAATATGTTATCCGGGAGAGCAGCTCAGACGATGGGCTCTAAAATGAACAGTGTCAGGAGGACTGCGCCCAGACTCCTAATCCACCTGTCACTGAGAGACACATCCGGCTGCACAGCAGCTCCTGCAGGTGAAGGTGCTGTGAATTTGACTCAGACATTGTGTCCAATAATATCACTGCTGTGGTGTGGCTTCACTTTTTGCTCCCATAGCTGCTAGTGACAACTCAGTGTGCCATCTTTTCACTGTTTAAACTGATATAAGAGGGCTGTTTTTAAGGGGAAATGAATGGATTGTTTTTTGGGAAATAGGTTATAGAGAGATAGATAGATAGATAGATAGATAGATAGATAGATGTACTTTATCTATCCCAAATTTGAAAATTCTTGTGTTACAGCAGCAGGTAGAGGAACAGTAAATACACAGTAAATATACATATCAACACTAGAGAGAATATCTATAGTATACACAATATAAAGAATATATCAGAATAAACTACAAATATACCAGACTACTACAAATAACTTATAAAATATGAACATAGAATAAAAATAACATGTTGACAGCTTGCCTACATGTACCTAGAGCTGCAACGATTAATCGATTAGTTGTCAACTAAAATTAATTTAATTAATTCAATTAATCACCAACTATTTTGATAATCGATTTGAGTATTTTTTTTAACAATAAAAAGTCCAATTATCTGATTCCTGCATCTTAAATGTGAATATTTTCTGGTTTCTTTACTCCTCTATGACAGTAAACTGAATATCTTTGAGTTGAGGGCGTCATCTTGGGCTTTGGGAAACACTGATCAACATTTTTCACCATTTTCTGTCATTTTATCGACCAAACAGCTAATCGATTAATCGAGAAAATAATAGACAGATTAATCGACAATGTAAATAATCGTTAGATGCAGCTCTACATGCACCTTTAATATTTGCAACCATGTGCCAATCTAAGCCTATAGCCTACGTCTTCTAGCTCAATGAAAAAAACAAAGACAAATAATGTAATTCTCTTCAGTGTATCTCCATCCTATTTGCTGATTTTCTATAAAACTACCATTTTGGGTTGAATTTTGTCCGAAGAATCTGATGCATGTTGGAGATATTTGGTTTCTCATACTGTCTGGATGAGCTGCAGTGAAACCTGCAAGGGCAACTGCATCCTTTCTTTATAAATTGTCTTGATTCCTAAAATAAAAGTGAACAGTTCCTCGTATTCTTGGCTGCATTATGAGCATTATATGTGAGTGACTTCGTCCTGCTGGCCCGGGGCCCCTCCAGGAGCCACTGCAGTGAGCTATTTATGGTCTCCACAGGAACAAGGTCCCGCCTCTCCTGAGACACTTTCATATACCATGTCAGACGCCTCTCCTCCTCTGCTTTTCTCCTCCTCGCTGGTACACCTATGGAGGATGCTTTCCGCCCTCGGGGGCCTCCTCTTCCTGCGCTCCCATTGGCCCCCGGCGCGCCTTGCCGCGGTGACGTCAGCCCCCCGCCGCCCCTGCAGCGCTGAATGGACCGAGCAGCCTGTCTGATTCACTCCAAAAACAGCTCGGCACGGCACGGCACGGACATCACCCCGGGAATAGAGAGCTAACGGGGATAGAGGCTTGACGGGGACGAGCCGCAGAGAGGAGAGAGGCCTCGGCACCGGCAGCATCTATACTTTTTGTTTTTCTCCAGGAGACAGGACGGGGGAGTGCGCCCACCGTGTTGCGGGTGTATGTGCGTGCGTTTGTCTCCCGGTTTGGATCACGATGATGCAAAGTGCGGCGGTCCTACCGACAGAGAGTCCTGTAAAGAGTTTACCGGAGATTCTCGGAGTGCCACTGCAACGTAAGACATTTTTTTACCCTCCTTTTTTATGGTTGATTATCAATCTGGAAACCGGTTGCCCGAGTGCAACCTGTGCTGCTGTAGGGAGAGGGGGTTTAGTGACCGGCCGAGGATGAGGAGGAGGAGGAGAGGAGGATGAACCTCTCTGTCTTAGATTGTCACGTACAGGCCAGTGATGTGTCATGCTGCTTATATTTCCTCTTAAATAATACTGATTATTGGCCTCAATGCCAAGCAACGACCATTACGCATGTCCAATTAATCTCTACAGGCTGTAGTCTGCAATAGGATGCAACCCTTAACAGTGAAAAAGATGGCACCTTCATCCCATAATTAGAAAAAAAAAAGAAGATAATTTCTGCTATTTAAAGCAACAGTATTTAATTTCTCCAGTTTGGCCTGAAACTTTGCAGTCAGGTTGTTGCTCACAGTGAGCCTTCAGGCAGCCAGCTGTTAATTTGTAAACGAGTCTTCATGGTCAAGAGATCAGACGCAGTTGTCATCACCCATTAGACAAACACACACTGACTGTGATTGACACTCATTACTGGGTCAAATAAATGCCTGATGCACTTTATTTTGTAGTTTTATCTCTGAAGCAAGGCCTAGATATCAGTTTTTATTTAATTTTTTACAATTAAAGATGATTTGAAGCAGCATTGTGCCACACTTTATTCAGGATAAGGCCAAATATTTATCAGTTTTCAGCATCTTATTGTAGTATCAAAGGGGAGAATTACCTTACATCTGTTCGTCCCGGCGTGTTAATCTGTCCCAGGCCCTTTATAATCTGATCGTGCAATCAAGATAGAAGTGCAATGGGATACATCTCTGCTCCTCTGACCTAATTATTCATAGGCAAGTTAGTCAAATGTACAGATGGAGCAACTCTAATAGGATATACCTCAAAAAAACAAAAGAAATGGGATAATACAGTGAGATAATTACTGGATTGCTCCAGTAACACTGATAATAAAACGTTCGGTCAAAATTGTTCCTTCATGTAGCTGTAAATGTTTAGGGTAAACTCGAACACATATTTGGCTTCCAAAAAAAAGAAATAATATTATTTTGTGTTTTTATTTTATTTGGAAGACAAATATGTTTTAGAATTTATCCTAAATAAAAATACAAAATAATATTAATTTGTATTTTTATTATTTTTGGGGGAAGCCAAATGTGAATTTACCCTAAATAAAAATACAAAATAATATTAATTTGTATTATTATTATTTTTTGGAAGCCAAATGTGTGGTAGAATTTACCCTAAATATAAATACAAAAGATTATTATTATTATTATTATTATTATTATTATTATTATTATTATTATTTTGGAAGCCAAATGTGTGTTAAAATGTACCCAAAATAAAAATACAAAATAATATTATTTTCTTTGCACCACATTGCTGTCGCCTGTCTAGTGTAAACAAACAAAAATGCAAACTAAAGTACAGCTGAAATAGAATAACTGTCGTTTTGGAGTCCCTTGCAGCCTGTTCAGCACAGTATTTAAAGGAAAAAAGAGACTATATGTGGTCGGCTTATGCTCTTTAATTTTATAAATCGAGGCAGATTAAAAGATTGGATAAAGATCCTGCCACTCAGCCCCCCTGCAGCACCAGCATTCATCCTGGATTTAAACCTGGATTATTCCAGGAATATAAAAGCAACAGAGAATTTATCTAAACATTTATTTTATATCGTGGACAGAGTGCTCTGCTGACTCAGGGCAATTACACCTAAAAACCTTAACCTGCAGGCTATTAGTCTGGGATATAAAGTGTTTACTTCACGTTTAATTACCACAAATCATTTGACAATTGGAAGTATGAGAGGCTGCCAGACTGCACTTATTCTTATATAGGAAAAAAAAACCTGTTAAAGCAGTTTGGCTGTTGGACTGAAAATGTGTTTCACTTCATGACGGAGGTGATGAGACTGAGTAGAGAGGATTGAAAGAGTGGAGTGGCAACAGATAGCAAGATATGAAGACCTCCTGAATGCACGAGGTTTACTCTCTCTCTTTCTCTCTCTCTGTCTCTCTCTCTCTCACACACACACACACACACACACACACACACACACTGAAGCTGGACGGTGGACCCTCTGTCGTTGCCAAGATCGTGCTGCTTTCCTTTCAGCACCACCTCTCTCAGCTCAGCTTCATCCACCCACCACTTATCTCCACATATTTAAAATGCCTCTAATTTTGTCTTCATATTAAAAAAAAAGCCAACACAAAGATTTAAGTCTTAATAATTTCTTCTATCATCCCTGTACGAATTCACTCACTATCGAGGTGAAACAAAGCCAGTCCAGCCTGTAATCCTGTCTCTGTGTGTGTGTGTGTGCAGGAATGTTGCTCTGTATTTATTGTGTGCATCGGTTTCCTTAAGTGGTTTTTATGCTGCAAGATGAAGCCACATATAGGACGGATAATTTCTGCACGTTATACATTTAAAATACATTACATACATTAAAATCGTGAGCTAATTGAAATATTAATCTGTTATTTTCACTGAGCTACATTTAAATGTCTTAAATTAAAGCTGCAAAAAACAGCACAAAATGATTACATACCCTGCGTTTTTAAGGACTGAACATGCATTTTAAATATACTGTATATAAAATGTGGGTGTGTGCAGACAGCTTCGACCTCCATGTTGCATAACCCGAGAGTTTTGTATTTTTGCAGACTGTACGCTGTGATGAGATTAAGGCATCTTGAGTTTCAGACGGTTATTGTTAGATGATGTTTTGTCTCGCTGCTGCAGCTCGTGTGTGTGTTTATATTATACTGGCGTTTTCTCTGTCCATTTCTCCTCGATATTGATTTTTCATTATCGGATATCATGTGGATGTTTGACCAAGTGAAGCCGCGAGAGAAAATTTAGAAAAAATTGCACTGCTGTTTACAGAATAATTGAAGAAGATTTAATGTTGTTTTTTAGATGATAGGACGAGGCCTTTTTTTTCTTTTCTTTTTTTTTTACAATAGGCTATAAACTGCGGATTAATTCTCTATTAAATATAATGAAAAAGATACGTTCCAGTTCCTGTACAACATTTCCAAATTATGGCATTTGGTTGTTTATTAGAGGTCCAGCTTTGAGGGGAAATATGCATTTTGTTGTGGATAAACATTTGATTCTCATTGATTCATTAATTCAATTTCGCTTTTTGAAATGTGCAGTTTGCTGTAGATGATCGATCTCGCTGCAGAATTAGATGATATTAAGGAATCGGCATGGTTCCCTGTTTCTGTATTTGCACATGTGGTCTGCTGCTGCTCTCAGTTGTGTTTTTCACAACCACAAGAAAATAAAATTGAATCTGAATTTGCCACCGTAGCTCCTAGAAAACCATCCAGAGATATGGTCAGGCTTCAGAGGAACAGTACCGGTTAACAAAATTAATAAAAATCAATATAATTGTCAAAAAGTAGGTCTATCTCTGCACTGCTGGGAAACAGCTCCGAGTTCAGCACCTTGGACAGTAACGGACATATTTCACAAAGCGCTTCAAGTACACAAGTAGACTGACAATTGTTTGTTTTTTAACATGGCATCCTGTTTGTATTGTTTAATAAAGAGGGTAAAATAAAAATACAATTTACAACGTAATTTAAAAGGATTAAAAATAAGAAAACAGCAAGATAAATGTGGGTCAAAAATAATAATACAAATAAATAAATAAATAAACAAATAAATAAATCAATGGACTGATAAAAGAATTTGAACATCATAATTAATGTACCATAATAATATTCATAGTATAAATCTAGATTTAATGTAGAGACAAATCATACTAATGACATATTGTGCTTTTCAAGACCGAACTGCATGCTGGGATATGACGGAAGGAAAACCCACCTGTGTAATCATGTATGAAATTGTTTGTTTTTTTACCGTTTAACAACGCTTGCCTGAAAACATGTATTCCTATGGATATATCAGGGGTTTTCCTCCCGGTGTTGTGACCTCCTGTTTGCCCCCTGCAGAGATCCCTCAGTGTGCCGGCTGTAGTCAACACATCCTGGACAAATTCATCCTGAAGGTGCTGGACAGACACTGGCACTCCAAGTGCCTCAAGTGCGCCGACTGCCAGACTCCGCTGGCGGACAAATGTTTCTCCCGGGCAGGAAGCGTCTACTGCAAGGAGGACTTCTTCAAGTCAGTTTCTCATTTCTCTTCTCATAGTCATATACGTTTGTTCATAGTTAACCTAGGGTTTCTGCTTTATATATCTCTTATCTAACTTAGCAAAAAATGCTAGCATTCTTAGCCTACTTGTTTCGAAGTTGCTATTAATAGCAACTTCGAAACAAGTAGGCTATTAGCAAATTAGCATAAATCCAGTGTTTCTCGTTTATATGTTATTGTTTAGGAATTTGTACAGTTGCCTTTTCATTTTTTTGGAAAGTCATGTTTTATTATAGTGAAAAAAAAAAATAATCCAGTTTTAAAAAAAAAAAATGTTTACAGGTTTTATCAACTTTATTATTTATTTCTGAACCAAAACAACCAAAGGGAGAGAGCTAGTATATTTATAATATTTTGGTGAATAATTATCATTGTTTGGGTTGATTAATAATTATTTTTGTCTAATTCTTTTTATTTATTTTATTGGTTTAAAAGGACTGTGTGCACAGACATTTATTGTTTGCATAGAAACAAAAAGATGGGTGCACCAGATTTAGCAGGGAAGCTAATTTCCATCTGTAGTCCTAAACACAGACACAATAGGCACAATAGACACACTACATAACATCACAACAGGATTGTTATTGTTAATATGATTTTATATTAAACACCTATCACTTTGCTGGTCTATTATAAATGGACGTCACAGGCCTTTTTTTTTTCAAGGAAGACATTTTGACTTGTCACAGTAGGAAAAACACAGGTGTAAATGATGAAATTAATGATGGCTGAATACCATTTAGCTGCTTTGATTTCAGGGTCCAGGTATCATGCATGCTGGCTCATTGTCTCGCTCACTGGGACACTTGAATTGAACAAAGCCATCGTTGGTGTTATTAGTAACACCTGTGCTTTTCCTACTTTGACAAGTCAAAATGTCTGCTGTGAGAAAGGCCAATTACTCAGCTCAAGGCACCATGCTGGCCTGTATTTGCTGATTTATTTCAGAATTCAAATATGTGCTGATGGTATTCATAATAGTCATAATATGCCTGCATAATTGGCTGTTTTGTGCTGACATCATGAGAGGAAGCAGCATTTCAAAACAAGAGCTCAAAAACTCCTTTTCTTTTTCTATATTTTTGCCATTTCCCCCTTTTCCTTTCTTTCTCTCAAACGATTGGATTTCTGAGGCATTACAGAAGAAAATTGAGTTTGACATTTATCCAAAACAGGATCAGCAGATCTGGGGCTTTTTACTAAATCATGTTTGAAAGGTTTTAATGCTCAAAGCTTGAATGAGACCTAAAGAGCTCTGGAGTCTTCACTGAGCGCTAACAGTGTTAGCCGACCCCGGGGGACGGTAGGGGGACGTTTGCATGTTCTGTGCTGTGAGAACACGCACATACATAAACACAGGAACACACACACACATGCGTAGACAGATTCAGCGGTGTATGCTTCCCAGTAATGATTTGGAGGCTTCACCTTGCTCTTTTTTATTTCTATGGGTTGGTTGTGTGATATAAAGCCTCTCCTGAGTCAGTGTTTTATTGGTTCTCCTCAGGGTGTGTTTACTGTGAGCACCCCTCCTCCTCTTCCTTTTCCTCTTCCTCCTCTTCCTTCACCTCCTCCTCCTCCTCAGCTCTCAGTACTTCATCTGCAAACACATACACATGCGCACACACACACACACACACACACTCACACAGGCATGCACACACCACACAGTGCATTGATCCTCTCCATCCATCAACCTGCGGACAGGTCTATCGTTAACAGAAATGCATTCCAGTGCTGATTTTTTTCTTCTACAACAGCTGGAGCTTCTATTAATACAGACACGGTGCCATCATTCTTGGCTGCAGTTGAGGAAATATCTGTCTGGCATGTGAAATTTTAATCTCGGTTGGTCTCGCTATCTCCACCAGCCTGTAAATTGGGCATAAAATAAGAGACGGATGTCAGTCTGCCCTGCTGGTGTTTTGCATCAAATGTTCTAATGGCAGCCCTCTTCTTCATGTTTTCCTGCAGGCGTTTTGGAACAAAATGTGCATCATGCCAACAGGGGATCCCTCCGACGCAGGTCGTGCGAAAGGCGCAGGACTTTGTGTATCACCTGCACTGCTTCGCCTGCATCATGTGCAGCCGACAGCTGGCCACCGGGGACGAGTTTTACCTCATGGAGGACGGGAGGCTGGTGTGCAAGGTGGATTATGAGACCGCGAAACAAAACGGTAGGTCTGCATTGCAACCAAATACGAGCCACACAATATTAGCTGATACTCAACTAAAATCCAGCCAATTTAAAAGAAAAACACGTTGAAACTTGACTTAAAAAGATTTGTTTCAACAATCATGACTCATTTATATCCATACAGTCAGACACAGCCTGTGGGATTCAGCCTGGCTTGTCTTAACTACATCAGAATCACAGTACAGGATGTGACAGATCCAGCTGTGTACACTGTGTAATGCAGTGAAATGACTACTGACTGTGGATCTATGTTGTTTGTCGTCTGGGTGTGTATGCTGTCTCTCTCCCTCCCTCTCTTCTGAGATTTCCATGCATCTCTGATTGATTATGTAAAGTGAAGCAATGCTCTTATATGGTGTGGCTCCAATAACTCCATTCCTCTGGCACTCTGGCTGTGTAGATTTATGTCCTCTGCTCTGGGAGTGGGACAGATGCACAAGGACAATAATACACTTCCATACATGACCATTCACTTCATTTAACGCGCATACGCTCCACGCAAAGGCCGAGGGGGCAACGACTGTTAAGGCAACGTGACGAATGTAAGAAGGAGTCACTCACACTTGTAATGATGTTTTCAGATGATTCAGAGGCGGGGACCAAGCGACCGAGGACCACCATCACGGCCAAGCAGCTAGAGACCCTCAAAAGTGCCTACAAAAACTCGCCGAAGCCGGCACGCCACGTCAGAGAGCAGCTGTCCTCGGAGACGGGGCTGGACATGAGAGTTGTGCAGGTAGAGGGCTTCGTCTTTTGTCCATATTCCTGCAAAAAGCTCTCTGTTATCTGCAACCTGTACAAAGCAGCAAAAAGACAACATCATATCATCCTGATTTGAACATCTTTAAACTAGCTACGATTTTTAATAATTAAGCTTCATCACTTTATGTTTTAGCCCTGTATGGCCTTTATTATCAGATCTTGGAGCTAAAAAGATTGTATTTTTTTTTATTTAAAAGATGCTACAAAGACACGATGCAAACACATTACCTCTATTAAACGTAATGTTAATGTAAGATAACTTTAATAGTTTTTGAGCCTCTTTTTATGACTCTATGCTCTCCTTTAACATTTCCTTCCACGATTTTATTGCTTTTTCTGTTGATTCAATATTCAAATGTGAATATTTTTACAACACCGTTTTGAACAGTGATTTTTTTAGTTTATTATAATGTAAATTTTAGTTGGTTATGTATTCCAATGTGTTCACAACTATTTTGTGTCAAACAAAATGGTTTTCTAACATTTTATGAAATATCATGAATCATTGAATACGTCTGATTAAACTGAAAAAATATTATTCATGATGATTTGAATGATGAATTACAATATAAGTTATTATTGTCACTTAATGATGATTGGTATTATCTCCGTCAGGTGTGGTTCCAGAACCGGCGAGCAAAGGAAAAGCGTCTGAAGAAAGATGCAGGTCGACATCGCTGGACTCAGTTTTATAAAAGTGTCAAACGCAGCCGAGGAGGAACTAAAGTGGAGAAGGAAAGCTCGGCCGACGACGCAGGACTCAGTGACAGTGAACTGAGCTTCAGAGGTGCGTAATGTGTGGGCAACTTCGACCGAGTGCTTAAGAGAGAGATTCCTGAAAGGGAATTGTCAGTCATGCTGTCGTGCTAATGGGATTAAGGGAGCCTAAAAGCTGCTAAATGATACGCCGCAGCAGCAATTGAATGCGTCTTTGTGGCCATTCATTTGTTTTCTTGCATTGTTCAAAGCACGGTGTCAGAAAAATCCAAAACGGCATTCTCATTTCTCATTCCCCTCACACCTCCCCGTCGCCGCTGAGGCATCCTCCTGCCTCCGTTTGTTGCCACGATGGAGCTTATTGGAAAAGAGAGAGGGTCCTTAGTGGGATGCAAATGACATTTTAGACATCCCTGTGTTATTTAATGTTCGCAAAACCCGTTTTGGGTAGTCATAAAAGTCTTCAAGCCACTTTTAAAAAGAAGGCCATTTTTATGAGAAATGAAAACATGGTGACAGAAACTCTATAAAGCATGTGGGGGGCTTTTAGTCAATTAGAGAGAAAGCGCTCTGGGGCATTGTTGTTATTGAAGCCACTCGGGACGGATTGAGATGGAAACAAATATTTTGTGCTGCAGTAATCACGCACATACGGACCTCCTTTGTTAGAGAAGAAAGTAAAGCACATCCTTTCTCACCAACAAAACTCAAATGCTTATCAAATACTTAGCGGTCCGCTTACTGTACCTGTGAAATCCACGTAACGTTGCCACGATAAATCTCACTCATAAAAGCACTTAACTGTATTGAAATATAACAACTATATAATGCTCCCGCGGTTGACAGCGCTGTTGATGTGTCAAAGTTTTTACATCCCTCATGCTAAGTGATGGCGTCTCCTCCACAGACGACCAGGTCCTGTCAGATCTCGGCCACGCCAACGGACTTTACGGGAGTGTCGGCGACATGACCAGCAGCGCGGTGCTGAACGGCGGCTTCTCTGTCGACGCGGCGGGACAGCCCTACCACGACATCCGGGCGGGAAGCCCCTACGGTCTCCCTCAGTCGCCCTCCTCCATCACCTCTCTGCCCGGCCACACCCCTCTCCTCAACAACCTGGGCTTCAGCATGGACAGTCTGGTGGTGCAGGGCGGGCCGGGCGGCGTGGGGCAGGCTCTGAGGGCCATGGCAGGGGGCCCGACCTCAGACCTCTCCACAGGCAGCAGTACAGGATACCCCGACTTCCCCACCAGCCCCGCCTCATGGCTGGACGAGATGGACCATTCCCAGTTTTGAGTCTCGAACACGGCAGAAGATCGCTGTGGGGATACGGCAAAACATTTTGACATTTCTTTCTATCACCCTCCAAGACTGGTATGTTTTGTGGTTTTGGGTGAAGAGGAGAAGGAAGGACTCAGTCCCTCAGCAGTCGTAACGGTGAGGTATCGGTGTAGTCCGAACAAAAAGCAGTGAAGAACACCTCCACGCCGTTGAATGTTCAATCTCAACACTGTATCATACAACTTTTGGTATCACCTGACTTTATTTTGTTCTTTCACTCTGAGAATGAGACTGGATTTCGGTGGATTAACGCTCACAGGGGAGGTAACATTGTGCCCCAAAATAAACCATCCAAGCTACAACAATAGGGCTACAATCTAGATCAAAGTCCCTATGAGACCCAGGAGGCACCTGCATGCTTCTGATTCATGATGAGTAGGACTGCTGTCTGGCCATATCGAAGCCTTTTACATTGGCAATGCACTTTACTCTCCTCTTCTTTTTCTACACATATGGACAGCAATGCAGAGAGAGGAAGAGAGAGAAAGAGGAGAGACGTATGCACAAGGCAAAAACACAGTGTTTCATTGGGAGAGAAATTTACAAGAACAGTGGCACAAGTGTGAATTTTGAACCATGCTGATGTTTTTTTTAATGTATTGCTGAAGCTTACAAGTTATTAGGAAGTAGATGGCCGTTGGTCTGTCCGTCCGTCCGTCCGTCCGTCCGTAGAAACTGATGTCTCCTCTGTTAAAATGAGGGCGAACACTGTTTGCTACACAGCAGGTCTCTCGTCTATATTTATAGGTGCTTGACTTGTTCTCGTCTGTGTAAAAGCTGTCTGAGAGCGGACGTCTGTCAGTATTAAATGATCCAGACTCACCAGGCATCAAAGCCCATGTGTTGGAGGACAGTCAAGAAGTTTAGAGTTTGGACAAATTCAACTCTAACCATTCTAGTAATATATCTCACATCTAAATTATTAATTTATTTTTGTTGAATGCACAGATGTAAGACAAGCAGATGTCCATTTATAAGACTCCTTCGCAGATATTATCAAGCAAATGAAATGGTTACGCAAATACAAAACATTTAATTTGACATTCAAGAAAACACCAACAAGTATTGGCAGCAGGAACGCAGATAAAAAGTCCCTTTGTGTGTTGGCTCTTGTGTTTCCTCAGTCTGATCCAGGCTTCTCTTGGTAATCTACTGCAGAGCTCTAGCTTTGCCTGCTATCAACCTACTTACTGACCCCAGATGTGTTGTCAATCTGTTCTCCCTCTGCCTGGCCTCCATGTCAGAGGGATTACCACAGAGCCCCCCACTATCAGGGCCGATACCCTACTGTCGCTGCAGTGCTGGCATGACTGATATGTTTCTTACAGTTCAGGCTACATCAGCTACATCTTAAGAGAAAAGTCTCTGATTCTCCTGAAATGCAAACTTTCGTCTAATAGTTTGATTTGACCTGTCGAGCATGTCACTGAAGGGAAGGTTTGCTTAAAAACACATCCTCCTTACTACAATTTCTGTTTTGTTTATTTGAAGAAAAGAAATCTTTATCTATGTGGTCACCTTTTCGTGAAAAATTGCCAAGTTCTTTTTTTACCAGAGCATCTTATTTAAGAGCCAGAAAGCAAATCAATAAATATAAAGTGACACCATTAAGAAAATCAGGTAACACTTTGGATTATAGCCCACAAATTGCAGCGTAATTATGTATTATTATTATGGTATCAATGAAATACTTACTGTGTAGCTATACTGGGACTGAAATATAAGTACAGGGAAAAATGACAATAGGTTAGGGAATAAGAGGGTTACAGTGTTGATATTTCAATGACATTAGTTGTGGTATAATTTAGTTTAAAAGTATGTTATACTTTAAAGGTGTTATTGATAACATTTTTACGTAGACGAATAATTAAAAAAGAAATAATACGTCCACAGAGCTTTTAGAAAGGTGCCAAATAAAAGTATTGCTTTTCCTAAAAAAATGTATTATGATTGTGAATTAATCATTTTAAAATTTGACAGGTCCAAAATTAATGTTTTGTTTATCTCTGTGGAAGATATTTAACCTTTGGTTCCAACTTCTAACAATAATTAACAACTTAAAGAAATAACAATGTAAAAGGGTTTAAAATATGAAGACATTGAAAACATTCGTTTTTCTTGACCAAGCTAAGTACTTACAGTATAATACATTTCTATTCACCCACCCCTAAATACATGTTGGTTAGCCATTATTCCCAGTATTCTCCCCTTGTACGTACCATTAGATACCCAGTAAGTGTTTCATTGGTACTTCATATGTACAGACTATTTTCAGTGTAATATTTCCGGGCTATATTCGAAAGTGTTAAGTGAAAATCATACACAAACACATTACCACTACAGTTTTGTTAAGTCTGTGTTGCCTCAGAAGTTTGCATCTTAATTGTTGTAAATTTTGTACAGTTTGAAAACGTGTTGATCGTCTTGTTTCATGAGCGCTATTTATTATTATTGCCATGTGTCTTTGAAAAAGATGTAAAAGAGAGCACTGAATTTATTCATTTATGCCTTCTGTGTAATGGTATGAACCGTGTACAGTCAAATCTATATGAGGAAAATAAAGCTGAATTGTCTTTGGGTTACCCTCGAGTGCATTTCTCTTTGATAATAGACCAGGCCGGCGGTGATGAATGTGAGAGTTAAGATTTTCAGCTGAACTTTGTTTTCAATATATCAAAAGAAAAATATCTGCTTTAGGTGTTTTTATTATTTTTGCCTTATCTAAACGCTCTTAGGGCGAGTTAACCCGCAAATTCATTTACCCATTGAGAGCATTTACCACACACTTAGGCCTCTATTCAATTGTGGAGATCCATTTAGTACCACCAGCGGACAGTGGTCAGTCAGTTAACAGTGATTGATGCTGCTTTCCTCTCTCGCTCTCGGGGTGGGGGGTGACAAGAAAGATGCATGAAGAGAGAGGAGAAAGAGAGGAAAAAATAAAACAAGTGGAGAAACAGATGCCTCGCTGGCTTCACTGATCCTCTCAGTGCTAAAGAGACGCAGCAGCAGATTGCAGCGCTGCACTGTCAAATCTATCCTTAATCCCTCTGCTGTTAACTAATTGTAGAGTGCTTTGTGAAATATGGGAAAATATACTTTGTGGTCAGGCAAAGAGGGAATATGGCCCATATGCCGGCAGTTAGCTTGTATGTCAATATGTCAAGCTGCTAAACAGACTATAATGCAGGGCTGCAGCCAGGATTTTTAACCACTGAGGTCATGAGCCCCATTTTCTTACACCCCTAAGGAAATACTTCAACTAGCAACCAAAGATGTTTTCTATAATTTTCTGTTATTGATGGTCTAAAGGCTGTTTCAAAGCCCTCCACTGCTGCTACACGTTTGTCATTCTGGTGGAGGAATACTAAATACTTTAAATTTCATTTTAATATTTGTTTTTCATTTTAAAAAAAGTCAAATTTAGATGATATCTACACAGCCATGCTAGTGGCTCTGTGAGGCTGTACTGAGTTAAATACTAGCAGGCTTACATTGACGATGCTAGAATGCAGATGTTAACGGGCATACTGTGCGTTCCAATACCCATACTACCATACTATTGATTATGCCAGGAAAAGATTATCCATATACATAGTATGTCAAATGCAGTATGCCAAAAATACCAGGATATCCTACTACATCCGGTCGTATTTTGCAGTATACTTTTCTCGCAATTCTGACCAACAATCCTCTGCACAGCAGATATATGAGCAAGAGGGTCAAAGTTGAAGGCGCAATGTTATGATGAAGTAGTATCTCCCAATTGTATGCATACTGAATGCAACAGTACGTAATTTGTAAGGGCAGCTGCAGTATGTACTAAAAGTAAAAAGAAAAAGTATGCGATTTGGAATGTAGCCATAGTTTACCACGTTCACCATCTCATTTTAACATGTTAGCATGCTAACGTTGTTAATTAGCGCTCAACACAAAGTACAGATGGGGTTAATGGGAATGGGAATCGTTTTGCAGGTTTTTCCACCAAACTATTGGATAAATTCAAATTTGGACCCGATGATGGCGCTACATGAAAAGTTGAGGGATCACCAAAGTTATTACAATTTATCCTGAGGAGAACATGAATATCGGTACCAGATTTCATGTCAATCCATTAAATAAAAGCCCAGTCTGCTCTGATTGGTCACCTGGCCCACTGTTGTGATTGGTCAACCAAACCAAACTCTTCAGACTAAGTAGCTTTGTTTGAGGGCGTGCCAAACTAGCTGTTATGCAAATGTGTTACTTGGTGACATCACCGCGTCACGGAAGAAAAGGCAGGACTTCAAGCGAGGCGTTTCAGGCAGTTCAGGAGCAGTGTTTCTGTAGGGGAGAGTAACGCCCTTTGGTGTGGACTTTGGGCTTTATAACTTTGCATACCTTTTACATGCATAAAAAGCTATATAACACACTAAAGGAAAGGAAAAAGAACAAAAGCATAATAGGTCCTCTTTAAGGTACTGACCATGAACCACACCATGTTACTGGTTTGCGTCCAACCGGCAGCCTTTGTTGCCCATCATTCCCGATCTCTCTCTCCCCTCACTTCCTGCAATCTTTCTACTGTTTGCTTTCTAATAAAGGCATAAATACCCTAATAACAATAACTTAAAAACATGTTATTAAAATTCCCTGAAACAAAACGGAGGACATGACCTCAGTTTTAGTTACGGCCCTGACCATAAACTGTGTGTGTGGCTGCTCGGCCTTTGCTATTGTTCTTGCTGCATCGCTAAAACCTCTCAGGTTACAGCGGATTTATTCCCTGTAACTATGGTGTTGGCTAACTATGTATAGAATTATAATGAAATTACACCACAGTGTACATCTGTATGAAACTCATTTGTATGCAGCAATGTGCAGCACTTGTCTGAGAGCAGGCCAACCTAACCCAAACTTAAGTGTTATCGATTCCTTTGTGTTTTAGCTATTCCTGTTACATTATAAAAACAAAAAGCAAAGAGTCAGCCTGGTCGGAGTTTGCACGTTTGCATAAAACGCCACAAATTGAGCTGATTTTTATTTAAGCATTGATTGGCTGGGCTACGGGCTTTAATGGATAGGCTCTAATAGTACGGCCTTACAAAGATAAAAAGCCACACAGACAGTTAGGATAATTTACACGCCACTTACAGCACTAGTATACAAATAAATCTGTGGGAACTCCACCACTGTTGCTTTTGCGAAGATGACAAACACAAGCACAAATGCCATTATCATCGATCGCAAGGCTTTTATTACAAACTTCCTGAAGGAAACAGTTTTTTTTTTCCGTCTGAAGCAAAAAGGGAATAAATTAACATGCAAAATAGAGAGGATTTGTTTTGGCCCGAGAGTCAATCTCGCAGCACCAAGACAGGGCATTTTTCTCCCCAAACGACTCCATCGGGCCCGCGGTGAACAATGATCCGCAGGATGACGGAGTGAGTCTTAAAGAGGTGCTGGAGTCAAACAGAGGCCTCTCAATGACACCCTCAAGGTTGTGAGCTCAATGCTGTTTTAATGTGAAACTGGGCCTTTTCCCACTCAATAATTATCCTGCTGCACATATCGGATAGATGACACATAACCAAAGGAGGAGGGTTCTCGACCGGAGGAAACCGTGATAAATACTGGAGTGATGATAATATATGTGCTGTATTCAAGGCCTCGGTCTCTGGTGTAGTTCTCTAGTGGTTTTCATGTCTGTATGTGGCACAGATGCTGTAAAAAGAGTCTTTACTGTTTGTTGGTTTATCTGAAGTCTGAAAGCTCCGGTCCTCAGTGTTGGTGGAGAGCAGAAACGCTTGTTCATCACCATAAACTACACATAAAGCTTTAGAGCTGACACACACACACACACACACACACACACACACACACACACACACACACACAAACACACACAAACACACAGTCCTGGCCACCAGTGAATGAGCCTCTGATATTAGTGGGAAGTGTTTCAGCAGCAGAGGGATTTCTGCTTACTGTTGGGTTCCCACCCAAGCTGCTCCGGGTGCAGCGTAAAGAGAAGATGGGGTGGGGGGGTGTGTGTGTGGGGGGGTAAAGGGTTGCATTAAGAGCTGGCCAAAGCAACGACATGGTATTGCTTTTACAGGAGGGAGAAAGGAGTGGAGAGGTAAAAGATAAGAGAGAGCCAGTGTGCAGAATGACGGTGAGAGAAAGATGAAAAGGGGAGTGATGAGAGGGATGAGGAGGAGAGATGGAGGAGTCCCTCAGGAGGAATTGTTTAAGAGGCGCACACACACACATCCGCAAATATATCGCAGGTTCCTGACAATATAATATAATAAACACGGCCATCAAAAACAGGACAAAATACTCTGAATTAGTAGCATTATTCTGACAGTAACCAGGTTTCTCATCAGATTTCTCAACATCTCAGCCACTCATTTCTTCACTGACTGAGTTACCTCAACGGTTGAACACGTTTTGGTGTCCGGCCGTCTGAACTCTTTTGGATTTAGAGCCTCCATCCGATCGCTGGTAATGGAAAACAACAGCGACAACACAATTTATGATCTGCATTGCATTACCGAGGTCAGCCTTTCCCTTTACTTCAGCTTGTTGATCATCATTACATTACATCATTTACCGTCATATTTCTTCTTTTACTGACTAACTACGACATAACTTGGCAGAGAATGATCAGAAACCTGGACAAGGTGTTTACATGTCACTGTATACTACTGGAGCACTCCAGCCAGCATATTCGGGTTTCTCAAAACTGGGATAAGGGTTTAGTGAGGATTCTGAAACAAGGATATGGTGTTTACATGCACAAAATATACAGGGATACTCCAAAAACCTGATCATAACCAGGATACTCATGCACATGTAAACACACTCATTTCCTGCTCTTCTATTTTTTTTAATGTGAACTAAAATGTGTAACTTGGATCATAAATACAGGTAAATGTGGCCCTACTTATAGACAGTAAGTGACGAAACATGTCCAGTCATCATCTCCTAATTAGATAATTAATTGAATATATACAAGAATAATATGCCTACTATTCAACATGGGGATGCACCTTGGGGATAAAGAATTGTTTGGGAATAAAAGCCTTATTTCCTTCAAAAATATAATACAGAAAAAAGCATGGATGTATTATAAGAACTGGATACCAGACCCCAAGATGGCGCCTATTCATTCCAATAAGAATTGCCAAAAAAGTGGTCGTGTCTAGAACATGGTTGTGGTCTAGAAAGTGACCCACAATTTGAAAAACTCTCGTGATATGGTTAATGTTAAGCATTGACCTCTAATAGTTAACGTTAGGATGGGTCGTCGGGCAGCGAGTCTCGTGAGAGTTTTTCCACGCTGATGCAAGTTTTTGCAATTTGAGGGTTGCTTTCTAGACACAACCCAAAGTTTTCTAGCTTCAGGGTTTACTTTCGGGTTATGCGGCCCACTGAATATGCACAGTAATGTTTCTCCTGCTGGCCCCGTCCACGAGCTCACGCTCGGCCCATAGACTTTACATTGTGATGACGTCACAGATTTTCAAATCACTTTTCTGGGCTTGATGAACGATTTACAAATACAAAACCTCCATGGATCAAAACTCCATAATAGAAAGAGTCATACTCGATCTTGTTTGCTGTTCAAAGTGTCCTGTCAACAGTCACAATGGTTTACAATGGTGGTCTACGGGGAAAATGGGAGACTTTTTGCTGCAACACCGTGAGTGGCCACTGGAAAAAAATGGAAGGCTGAGCGGCAGCATCGTATCCGGGTCTTATTATACATCCATCGTAAAAGTAAAAAGTTGCACAAAATGGAAGCACTCAAGCAAAGTACCGGTACCTCGAAACTGTATCTAAGTTTACTACTTGAGAAAATGAAGTTTATTACTTTTCACCTCTGAAAAATGTATAAATATTCAGAACGGCTGAACAATATTGGGCCTGGGGGGGGTGTGCGCGAGTCTGCGGTTTGGAGAGGGAGGGAGCTGCGGTGTCAAAAGTGAAAAGCTCAGAGGAAAATTGAAGCCCCATAATGGAAGCATAATGGGCTTAGTGTCAGAGTCTTGCAGACAAGCCGGGAGGGAAGCACGACTGCCGTCATCCTCTCTTACCTCTAGCCAGTATAACGGGGTTTAGGAAGCAACGAGGAGACAACAACGGGCCCCAAACAGGCTTTAGAGATACACCAACTGCCTAATGGCTGCATGCGGATGGAATTCATAACAACAAGATGGTCGCTGGTCGTCTCTTTGTGGGATTGTAGCGCATCATGTCTCAGACTCAGGTTGAATACTCAAAAGGTTTCCTCTCAACTCGTGTAGGGTTCCTCTTCAAAATTCATGACGGGAGAGGCAGAAAATTTCATTGCGGAAGGCTCTGTGGCTGGACTTTGCAAAAGTGAATGATGATACTTGAGGGAAAAAAAATAGCTCTCTTCTTCTTCCGTGTGATTTGTGAAGGAGGGAAGGACAGGATGCAGATACAGACATCATGTGGAGACATTTTAATTCACCTCATGTATAGCGCGGCGCACTCGCATCTCAATTCACTGCAGCCACTGTACAACAGCTGTCAGGACAAGAATTGAATTTGAAGTGGTGCCCCTGGCGATGACTACCAATGCCGGTTAGACCCTCTACTGCTGTCATAGACCTGTGAGTGAGTGACAGGCTGCAGCCAGACATGTTGAGGCGGTTATCTAACGCCTTGTGTCGAGGCAGATTTTCAGTTAGTTAAAACATTGGGGGGGATGAGGGCAGGCGTGGAGCAAGAGAGTGTACGTGTTAGAGTGTAAAGGATTAAGCTTTGTCCCTGCTGTTGTGTACTAAATGTGCAGTTGCATCTTGGTGAAGCTGTAGTTAAGATCCAGGATCCCGATTTAGTGTATTCTCATCTGGTGGAGTGTGTGTGTGTGTGTGTGTGTGTGTGTGTGTGTGTGTGTGTGTGTGTGTGTGTGTGTGTGTGAGCTGAGGCGGAGAGAATGTGCTGATCAGAGGGGCTTGAGGACGAGTAAAGCAGATTTAGACTCAGACCATGTGTTGGTTATTTTTGGAGAACATCCAGATCTCTCCTATATGACATAACACCACAGAGGCAGGTTATAGAGGCCAGTGTTGTATGAACAGTATGTTGTGCGTATGCTGTGTGGAAGATGAAGATGGGCCAGTTGGGCGTGGTGTGGATTAAAGCTACGGATTAAAACAACAGTGTGCTGTGTGTCAAGACTGCAAAATAAGTATTTCCATTTTAGGCTTGGCTTATGTTTTAATGTGTCACATAGTTAATTGGCAGTACGATTTCCAGCCATGTGTTATCATTTGTTTGACAGCACTATATTACAGACAGTCCAGATAACTGGGGTCTCAGTGGTCTTGCGTTAGTGCTTATTTGTATCGTAGCATACCACTTGGTTAGACTTTGAGCACGGTCATGTTTGAACATTTTAGCTGTGACCAGCAGCTATATAGCTCACTCTGTCAGTTGGTCGGTCCACAAAATTTCCCCATCCTTTGGTGGCCACAGTTTTCACCCTTGGAGGCTGAAATTAGGGTGGAGGTCAAGTGTGTGGGTGTGAAGGTGTGTGTTTATATTCATGCCAATTGGCAAAAAGGGGGTGTGGCAGTGAGAGTGGCTTATAACAAAAAGGCGCATAACTTCTAAACAGATTCACATACCATGTCCAAACTCATGAACCGTTTGTCGTAGACTCTTGTGGGAGGATTCATCGGTCTCAGCAGAGTTCCTGTTTCAATTGTTGTGATGTGATTATATATATTTTTCCCATTTATTTTCTCTCTCTGGACTTTTAATCTTGCTACCTTTAAGGCAGGAACTGGTCCTGGATATGTTTTGTCTGATACCCCAAAGTTTTCCTCCATTTTCTTGCATTAAATGTTGTTGCATTTTTTGTTTTTCATTTTACATTTTTTCTTTCTTTCTTTGCTTTGTGGAGGATGCTTTACGCAACTTACATATTTTGTAGAGCATTTAAACTCTAACACGAATGTTTGGTCTGATAAAGCTTATCATAAAGTATCTGTGTTTCAAAACTATATTTGCTATAAAAAGGTACATCAATGCTAACTTGGCTCAGTTAGTTTAATCTGTATGGATAATGTTTGCTTTAGGTTCCATGTTATGCTCACTAAGGTTGGATGTGAGTTTAGGTTTTACTCATACAAGGGCAGCAGTATACACTGTATACTTGCAGTGTGTGTTTGTATTATGAATGTCAGAGTACAATAGAGCATACCACACTACCATCTGATCTAATGAGCAGAGAACAAGTCAGTATTTGTTGAAGACTTTAATGTGATGAAAGACAAATGATTAAAGCATTCCTTGAAAATAAACAAATGAACCATGAAGAGATGGTCAGAGAGGGCTGACCCAGACTAAAAGGCCTGGCTGATTGTCAGACCTGGGCAGTAGGAGTGGGTGATATGTATAAAATCTTTTATCACAGTATGAATTTTCCATTTACAGATAAGTGGATGGGAATGTCTGTTTTTGGTTCTTCCAGTGACTTAAATACCTGACAAATCCAGATATTTCATCACATTGATGCACAAATCCTGGCATTCCAATATTGCCAATAAGCTGTCCTGCTCATTGATCTGCAACATTGCCAACGTTGGTCGAATACAGAAAGAGATATTTAAGGTAGAACTACCTCAGCATAGCAAAATCCCCACCAGTATTCACAGTAACCGTCATATCACCCAAACCTACTGGGCATATAAAGTCAATAAACAGTATTTAGATGAATGGAAATAAATGTGGTGTGCTTCAATTTCACATGTCTCATCAAATGGAAGGGCTAAAGTTTACACCCTGTAGTTGACTAAATCAAACTCACCTCAAGTATTTGAAAATATAATCAAACAAAACTGTTGCAATCTGAGTCGACTAACTGCTGGGGATGAACACAGTCTCTTCAGGGATGATGATGAGAAGGACGGGAGAACGAGTGGAGCGGGGATGAGACGAGGACGGGGGCGGGGACCATCTAGCCTTTCGGAGCCGTGTACTGACGCAGGAGAGAGGAGATGGCGCTGGATTCAGTGACCTCCTCGGGGAGAGAGCCCTCCAGGTCTTTGATGGACGGGTCGGCTCCAGCGTTCAGCAGGAGCTCCACGATGTCGGCAAACTCGCACGCCGATGCTACGAAAAGAAGAGAGGAAAATAATGGAGGAGTTATAAAGGAGATAGAAAATAGTTAAGAAGAGAAGTAAAAGAAGTTGAGGACAAAAAGCAAATATTTCTGCAAACTTTCTGCAAGGCATTTAGCTTTTTAGCCATGCTAGCAGCTGTACGGCTGTATGGATGGCTATATGTTGGCCTGCTGGTCGGTCCATCACTTCGGTGGATTGCCATGAAATTTGGTACAGATTCATGTTCTCATTAGACTTAATAGGCTGTGTTACCTTCATTACAATGCTCAAATGTTTTGTGGCTCCAGACAGATTTTTTTTTTGTTGCCTAAAATATCTCTTTTGATAGTAAAGCTTGCTGACCCCTGGTCTACATGTTAGTGTAGCCAGGTGGAACTGACGTTGGGGGGTTGGTTGGTCCGGCCAGACCTGTAATGCAGTGCACTGGCAGTGATTAGGTGATACAAGGCACCTGTTGGCGGGGCCGGTACGTCGTGTGGACCGAGTGAAGCACAGTGTTACTGCGGGTAAAAGTTCGGTGCGGCCGTAAGCCAGCCCATGTCGCCGTCCGGTGCTGTAACGGGAGCTGTTGCTGCTGCTGACAGACGTTACCGGGGTGACGCTGACGGTAACCGGGGTAACCGCGGACGTTCTCGCTTCATTGTGAGTAAACGACGTGATATACGGTGATATTGTGGCGTCCTTGTCGCTTGGGCGGGAAATTAATTGATACGTTTTGGTTCGTAGGTGAGCTCAGTGTCTCGGAGGCATCTCTACCCTGACGTGGCATCGCTCCTATGAGGTACACATTTATAGTTGTATTTTTGTACTGTGAAGAAATGATGTGCTATGTAATTTTGTGTGTGGGTTGTGGAGCTTTCTACAATTGGGACATAAGTTACTACTTAATCGTAACATTGCGCCTTGAAGTGCGCAAAGGATTATGGGTCAGAATAGCCCAAAAACTATGCTGGCTTGCATACTGCAAAATATGACCGGATGTAGTAGGACATCCTGGTATTTTTGGCATACTACATTTGAGACACTATGTATTGGGACATACTAAATATTTTTTCTTGCATACTAAATAGTACGGGTATTTGAACGCACAGTTAGGTTGCGTCCGAAATTCCATACTAACATGCTATTTAGTACGCTAAAACAGTATGTGAGATATTTTAGTATGTCCCGAAACCTTAGTATGGAACCAGTAGTACGCGAATTGCATACTATTTCCAGTGTAATATTACAGTATGCAACGCTGGACACTACGGCGGCGTAAATATCCCACAATGTAATGTGGTAGTGATGACAACGTTCATAATAGAAGTTGACGGACAGCTCTGTAACATCAATAACGCTTCAATTTAACTGTAAGTATAAGATTTCACTTCGCTAGGCGTAATGTATTTTTTTAATTAATTCAGACTTTGATTCTCACAAACTGTTGTTTTGGTCACATGAGGTTGTCACGGGTTACCATGGTTACACGTCTTAAACCGGCAATGAGGCTTTCAGGAAGTGACGACGTAAATTACTGCTCAGTGCGTTCGAAGAGATGCATGCTATTGTTTATTCACACAAAAAGTATGTGAGATTTTATAATATGCCCAAAACTTTAGTATGAAACCAATAGTAAGCGAATTGCATACTATTTCCAGTGTAATATTACAGTATGCAACGCTGGACACTACGGCGGCATAAATATCCCACAATGTGGTAGTGACAACATTGTTCATAACTGACCTTAATGGACAGCTCTGTAACATCAGTAACGCTTCAGTTTAAGTGTAAGTATAATATTTCACTTTGCTAGGCGTAATATATAAAAAAAAAAAATTTAGACTTTGATTCTCACAAATCATCGTTTGGTCAGACGAGGTTTGTACGGGTTACCATGGTTATGCCAATCGGCAAGGAGGCTCTCAGGAAGTGACGTGGTAATTACAGTTAAGTGCGTCCGAAGAGATACATACTACTGATTATTGACACAAAAGTATGTTGAGCGATAGTACACCTGTTGAGTATGTAGTGCATAGTATGTGATTTGGGATGCAGCCTTAATCAGCAGAGGAGTGTTGCTACACTGTGACTATCATTTATTCTTACCTGGAGAAATGTCATAATTGGGAATTTGATGGATCACTGCAGCTCATTTCAGGCTGTTATGATGATGTGAACCAGGTTTGAGTAAATTTGCCTCATTCCTTTTCTTCTACGTAATGTAGTCCAGCACGGTATGTACAGTGCTGCAGTTAATGAAAAGCCCATCTGCAGGCCCGGCACTGACACCGGCCTGGACCTGTGGTTCTCTCAAACACTTCATTTCTGCCCCATTGGCAATTTGTGCCCCACTAAAAGGGTCTTCTCTCTCCCTGTATGAGGGGGAGGAAGCGGGGGAGGCTTGCACTTTCTTAACCCAGTTAGCAGGTCCCTGCTTTCCCGATGCACCTCTCGCCCCACTGGCACCTCGCCCCCCCCCCCCCTCATCCCCTCTCTCTTCCTCTCTTGTTCTGAGTGCTCTTCTCTGTCGGTGTCAATCGCTCGCTCCTCTTAAAGAGCGGACTCTGTGCTACGCCATGATCGCTGATGTCAGCAGCCACAGTGATTGACAGCCAGGCCTTTTAACCTCCAGCCAAGGGGTGGCTGGCGGGAGTGTGTGTGCATGAGATATGATGATACACCGGAATGTGTAAGCAAGTGTGTGTGCTCGGTGAATAGCATGAGGTGTGTGTGATTATCAAACACTACAAGAACCACTTATCTTTCAGACTAACAAAGCTTGGCTTATTTTTCCAGCCACGCTTGCAGTCCTCCTCTTGTTGCTCTAAACAGTATTTTATTTGGAAGGGGCGCGTGTGTGTGTGCGCGCGTGGCGGGTGTCTCGCCTGGGCCTTGAGCTGTAAAAAGTGGCCGGCCCTCGGGGGAGCCGTAGAGGAGGAGAACAATTTATGGTGAGCAGTAAACCCTCAATTAATCACTTGCCAGCCACTGTGGCCCTGTGCAAAGAGAGGTGGGAATGAATTTTCATTCTCTGCTATTTGTCTCTCAGAGTTCATCGCTTATGTTTATTAGTCATCTTTTTATGCCTCATCCTCGGGGCTTCCTCTGCCGAGTGTGTTTGTGTGTGCAGATCGCCGGTGGGTGATGCAACTTGCCGACGCCACCAAGCCAGGGGACAGATGGTGCAGCCACACACACACACACTCAGAGGACGGGGGAAACGCCCCTCAGGGACATGTGTGTTGGGGCATGAGAGGGTCAGGGGAGTCTAAGGACTGGTGCTGATTTCCTCTGGGAGGCCTGCCGATTATTACACACACAGAACAAAACCAGACAGGAATCCACACATACATACCAAAGGACACACACACACACACACACACACACACACACACACACACACACATAGAATAAGAGAATCGGGTGAAAAACAACTGTAGAAAATAAAGATGAGGAATGGAGGAGAGAGCGTGGGCGGAAGAGGAGGGAAAGATGACAAATGTTGGCAAAGAGCAAAAAACAAGCTGCTGTATATAATGAGCTTGCGTGAACACACACAAAACATAATGATGTCGGTGTACGATAGATGTGAAGTTCCAAAATGAGATATTCACCATTTGTAAACTAGACATAAGTACACTTACAAAAAGCTTTATAGCAGAAAAGGAAAATAAATTTAAAGTGAGTATACAACATTTTGGGCTGTAGAGATTAATAAGAGGGGCCTTCTTACCATAATGTAGCGCTGTCTGTCCTTCATTATCCTGTAAGACAAAAAAAAGTCTTAATAATATCATATAACAAAATATATATAAGAGAAATTACTTTCCTCAAACTCCCCAAGAGTCAACAGGAAAACTTTCAGCTACTAGAATATCAATCACCTCTTACTGGTTGGCTGTGGACAAAAGGTGCCACGTTTTCATTGTACAAAAGGCGAATTATGAGACATTGATGAGATATTGATTTGAGAAACACATGACCTGCAAATCAAACCTGAACCAACGAGCTACTGGAACTCAACATATTACAGTGGAGGGGCCTCCAGCAGTACAAATCTATACCCCAAACACCAGACCAGTGTTGGCCCCAACTCTGCATCTCAACCCCATCATGTCAACTACTTTTGACAGATGTTGTAGTGAAAGCTGAAACTAGATGGAAGGTCTTTGAGAGTCTTCAAGATTAAGGGCCCTATCTTACACCCGGCGCAACGCGGCGCGCAGCGCAACAATCATTGTTAGTTTTAGACCGACGCAGTTGTCATTTTCACGCCCAACGCCCACGTTGTGTAAGTAGCAATTGCTGCAATTGCATTGTTGGCACATTGCTATCTTGAGGCAGCAGAAAGCGATTGCACCATTGACCAACAAAAACCTGGTCTAAAGTCTGGCGCCGTATCTTCCTGTTATTTAAAGGCCGCATTATTCAGATAGTAAGATGTGCCTACATGGGCGGGTTCACATCTGCTTGTGTGCTTTCACTTCACGCACAAGCAGGTCTGTTTCCTCAGCAGAAAACCACTCGCTTCTCCAACTTGTCGAATCCATCATTTAAATAGCAATGTGCCAGGGTCAGGTGCACCTTTAATTCCTGTTATGCCCCAAAACACACCTATGATTAATTAAGAGACTAAATACAACCCCTTTGCCCCTTGCGCTTCACTTTGAGCCCAGATTATGTGCCGTTTAACTAGCAAAAGAGGAGTTGGACACGCCCTAAATGCACCTGCACCATGCGCTATAGATGGCTTAAATAGGGCCCTAAGGCTGGTGATTCCATATTTTATTAATTGTCACCAAACAACAATATATGCAATATGCTGTATTTAGTTTGGGCAGAATGGAAGGAACAGGAAAACCTCCCATCAGCCTGTTGCTTGGGTAGTGTTCATGCATTATTAAATAGACACACTTTTATTGTGTTACGAATCTGTAGTGGTTTGTTAACAAGTGAAAGCCGATACAAACAGTGTGTAGCTTCATTTAAATTAACTGAATTGATTCTATTAGTGTTGATATTGGACCAAGTGGGAGATATCTGACTCGGAATTACAACTTGAAGGCTGAAGTGAGCAGTTTTTTTCCAATGCGGCTGTTCGTAATGATGCTCAGCCTCTGAACAATACGACATGAATGCAGCATTAGTCCATCTGACTTTCTGACTTCCCTATACTGTCTGTGGCACTCATCCCCGCTGAATACGTATATATTAAAAAAAAGGTGGGTTCAGAAAATACTTGTTAGTAGGATAGGCTTTGGTCTTTTTGTGCGATTTGTTAACAATAAGAAAAATAGAGAATATTTACAGCCTTATCTTTTAGATGAATTAACCATGGAGGCTATGTGACCCTGACACACAACAGCTCAGGGACAATGTAGAGAAGACTGAATGTCAAAGGGTGACCAGAAAATCAGTCTCTTGCGTGCATGTGTGTGTGAATGTGGATTTGTGAGGGTGCGGTAAAAATGATACTTGGGGTCAAGGGGTCAATGGTAGAGATATAATTCTTGTTAGAACTGTGGATTGGGGACAGGGATGAGGAAATATGTGTGTGTGTGTGTGTGTGTGTGTGTGTGTGTGTGTGTGTGTGTGTGTGTGCGCAGGTATAATAAGACACAATATATGACAGGCATCATCAACAGGAGATTCAGTTCTTAATCACTCTTTCAGCCTGCCTTTGCACCTCATAATGATGATAAATGGTCAAACTGTTGCCTCCAGTCTCAGAACAAGAGCAGTCGTTGGGCCACGCACAAAGCTGGTCCCCAACGCTCAGAGACAGATTAAAAGCCAGCAGACGCGGTGACATTTCCTTCTGTGCCGTAAAATGTCACCGCGGTGGAAATACCTCCAAATTACTAAAAACTGTTATGGCGAAATTATTCATTAGTCTCTCCACCTTTGCCCTTCCAACAGCAGATCCTCTCATGCACCTTCCTGTTTTTGGTTACTTCCGTGTCCTTCCTCTACTCTGTTCCAATTCTTCCCCCTCTTCTTCTTCCTGACCTCCCTTCCTCCAAACCACACCTCCCTCGTCTCTTTTCTTTCATTACCTCGCCCCCCGTCACTCCTCTCTTTCCTCTTCTCTCTCCTTTCATTACCACATCCACCTTTCTCTCTCTTTCCCATTCAGTCTCCTCTTCAATCTTTATCCTTTTCCCTTCCTTCTTCGTCCTGTTCCTGTCTTCCCTCTCTGGCTGGTCCCGGTGCAGAGTGATCCTATTGTTGTGTGTGTGTCTCTCTCTCCGGGGCAGCACTTCAGGGACCTGCTGATTTGATTAGAGCTTTCTATTCCCTCTGGGTGGATCACAGAGCACAGATGCAAATCGCCACCAGCGTGGAAAGCGTGCCGTAGTTAACCCAAGACAACAATGCTGTCTGTCTGCGAGTCAAATCGCAACCTGTGATGTATTGAGGACATTGTGTCTGTCTCTCACGATGATGTTGAGAGAGAGAGAGAGAGAGAGAGAGAAACTGAACTGACAAATTTAGATACAGTTGCGTGTAGGGCTGTGTGTATTGGCAAGAATGTGGCGATATGTATCATAATACAGGGGTAACGTTGCAATACTGTAAGAATGGCGATATATTGCGATTTTTCAAGTTTGATTTTAGGAAAACTGTCAGAGTATAAATAACACATTATTATCATTATTATCATAAAGTGGGCATGTCTGTAAAGGGGAGACTCGTGGGTACCCATAGAACCCATTTTCATTCACATATCTTGAGGTCAGAGGTCAAGGGACCCCTTTGAAAACGGCCATGCCAGTTTTTCCTCGCTAATATTTAGCGTAACTTTGGAGCGTTATTTAACCTCCTTCGCGACAAGCTAGTATGACACGGTTGGTATCAATGGATTCCTTAAGTTTTCTAGTTTCATATGATGCCGTCAGATTTTTAAGAAGTTAATTAAAAATCTATACAGCGTTTTGGAGAATCGATACAATATCGCACGACATAATATCGTGATACTCGTGTGTATCGATAATTTCTTACACCCCTAGTTGTGTGAAGGGTAAAACTTAACTGTCTTGGCATTTTCTGTAAAAATAAAATGGGGATGCTCTGCCATATGGAGGAAAAAACATACTTAACTAATTTTCACACACACAAACACACACAAAAGACTGGGCACAATGGGGCAGTGACAGATGTTTACAGCCGGGGCCAAGTGAAAGACCTTGATGCCCATAAATACATACAGTTATAATTAAAGTGTAAGGGGTTTAAGCCCTAATCTGCAGCGAGCGCTAATCTGCAGTTCAACAAGCACACACACACACACACACAAACACACACACACACACAAAAGTATGAATGAGTGGTTGATAATTCACAAGCAAAAAAAATAGATGCCTTAAAGTGCAGTGAGACTGGAAGCAAAACGTGCATGTTTGTTAGGAAACATTTCGCCAGTGTGTGTGTGCGCGGCGTACATGCTTCCTGCATGTTCATGTGAGGGGTCAGCGGCCTGTCCTCTCAGCGTTCCCTAATGCCCCTTCATCCAGGACGGAGGCTTGATGGAATCACAGGAAATTGGATTGTCTTCCATTTGCTTTGGAAGCAGCCTGGAAGAGACACTCCCTCCCCCTTCCCTCCCTATCCCACCACTCCCCCCCAATACCTGCAGTCCCCCCCCCCCCTCCAGCCTCCCCTCTATCTCTCTGGTGCACCCCTGTTCCCATCCCATTATGGAGGCATGTCGCACCGAACCCCCTGCTTTTACATGTCATCCAAAGTTTCCCCTTGCGGTGCAGAAACGCTGGGCTGGATGTCAGCAGAGTGCTCAATAAAGCCGCTGCTTGCACAATACCAGCAGCAGAGATCCAGCTCTGTGTAGTGTATCACCCTAATGGGGTGGAGCAATATGCTTAGGAGCGGCATGGATAGGGATTGATCTATTAGTACAATTGCAGTTTTGCTGAATTTAACTTACACCGATCTATCATTTCTACCACACAGACGATGTGAAGCAAGATGGATGTAAGAGAAAGACAGCATATCAAGGATGTAGGGAGATTATAGGCACACAGTCGTATTTCTTTACAGATCAAAATAATACTGTAACTACTCCAAAATTGGTCCAATGAAAGATGATCGTGTGTGTGTGTAGATTTGTGTCTTTCTCAGTCAGATTGTCCTAACAGAGGGCAGGACCGACCAGAGTCAGACTCAGGCCAACGAGGATCAAATAAAACATTGTCTGTGACACAAAGGGATTGTCACAGATGTTGTGTTCATTTCTGGAAAGTGGTTTAACTTGTTTTCTCCATCTGTCCGCCTTCACGGAGCTCGGACGACGGGACAAGAATACTCCAAACATTCAGTCCAAGCTGTTTACACCAGCATTACGTGGAGGGATCAAGGGCATATCCGAGGCGGATACTCAACTCAGTCAGGGATACAAATAGGACACAGAGGTCCCCTGAGTCCATCTCCTCTTGAAACTAGGTTTCAGTCTGTCTTTCGTTCTGTTTGTCTGTGTCCGAGCCAGAGGAGGGATTGTGGGTAGAAGTTAATGGTCTGTCACTGTCAGGTCTGAGGCTGAAGAAAGCACAGTGTGTATGTGTGCGTTCATGTTTTCATACAGGCTGGTCTCATACACCATTCGTAGCAATACCTATGAAAGGTAATGCACTGTAATAGGTATATATCCCACAAAATCAATTTGTATGTAATCCAAGTAATTGTGAACCAGGAAGTATAAAGAGTTTCAAACGCCGCGTATGGAGGAGGTCGGAGTGGACGGCAGGGTCCAAAAACACAGAACTTTCGCCCAGGATACCGGTGTTCATACCCCGTGTGAAACCATTAGTCAATGCTGATTTATTTGTCATGTAACTTCTGTACTTAAGTAACGCCACTTCCTTGGTTATTTTAACCCAAACATTGTCTTATTTGTCACTTAACTTCTGTACTTAAGTAACGCCACTTCCGTAGTTATTTTAACCCAACCACTATCTTTTCCTAAACCTAACTAAGTCATTTTGTTGCCTAAACCTAACCAAGTAATTAAAGCGTAGTTATTTTAACCCAAACCCCGACATTTTCCTAAACCTAACTCAGTAGTTGTGCTGCCTAAACCTAACCAAGTTGTTTCCTGTTAAGATGGAAGTTTATTTTGAAAAGATTGTATGCATGTAACGAGCGAAAATTGACACTTGTTGCTGGACATTCGTAGGAAAACGCACGAAAAATGAGGAATAACTTTTCATAAGATATCATACGAACCGTTAAATGAGGATACGTTGTTTAATACCAGCCAATCGAACCCCCAATGATTCTTGGTACATGGTGGGTAATCAAGCCCATTATCTTTCTAATATCGATTAATAAGAACGGTGTCAGTCTCAACAGTAACAACAGTTTAGGTGGTGTTCATTTTAAGATGGACAAAACATGATTTGCACATAATGGCTTCATCACTGTCGTTCACTAACAAAAGTTTTGTCTGGAAGTAAATAATACTACTTAAAGGTGCTGTAATTTAACATCAATAAATCATCGCTACAGTCATTTTGAGACATTAGTGTAATTATAATAAGACCTTAGCCAAGATGATTGGCAGACATTTAGGCTACGTCACAAAACAACAGGAGGGTTTTATTCTCTGAGAGTGAGGAGCGCAACACTTTCAGAGGCAGCGGGTTATCTGCAAACGATAAAAGAAAGACACTTTCAACATGTTTCTCAAAAGGTGAAACCAATATGGTTGAATATAAGAAGCTAAAGTAGACGTCCTGAGCTGCAATTCCTCTAATGACCACTAGCTGTATTAAAATCTACTAGATCTGTTCTTTCTCACTATAATATCCTCTTTCTCCAACTCTTCCTTTCTATTCCTCTGTCTCATCTTTCTGTCTCACTAAACCTTCTCAGGGCTTTTCTTCCCCTCTGCCTTCCCCCGCCTCCCCCTTTTCTCCCCCCTACTGTCCCTGACAGCAACATTAAACAAGTGGGGAAAAATGGACAAGCAATTATGATTTATGATCAATGCATGCAGCAGCTGCTGACTTTTATAATGACAGTGGTCGGGGGGAGGGAGAGGGGATGAGAGTGTGTGTGTGGATCAGTCTCCAGGGTGTGTGTGGGGAAGATGAGGGGTGAATCGATAGGCGACTGGGATCATTGGTATGCAGATTCCAGCAGATAGCATTATGATGAGCAGGTGCCATTAATCAGAGAGCAGGACACAGATCTGAGTAAGATGGAGGGTCCCATCTGGTACCAGACATCACGGGCCAGACACAACCAACTTCTAGCACTTTTTAGAACATGTATTACTAATTCTGCAGACTTCTCTGCTTACCATGTACCCAAAACATAGAGTACCATGATTTTTTTTGTTTTGATGCCTGCAGTCTGGTGAGAAAATCTACTTGCAGCAACTTGAAACCTGCTTGACGTAGGTAATCTATAACAGAGAACATTTAGTCCGCTATATCTAAGTATCAAAGTCATTGTTACATATTTGTGCAGTTTGAAAATCCTCCCTTGTTGTTGCATTTAAGGAAACTCCAACATCTGAGACTTTAAAGTCAGCTATAGACCCCTTTTCTGTTAGTAAACGTGGTGACGTATTTTTGTGGGTGGAGCGTAGGCAGAATAGTTCTCTGAAAACTTTAGCTAACGCTGGCTAGAAAGTTTTGTTGGCTTGTTTTTTAACAATGGCTATAGGAAATTTGTCTCTGAATGTGTACAGTCACTCACTAAACTATTAGCAACATTTTCTCTCAATCTGTCAAATAGTTTAGCGTATTAGCAACATTTTCCAACATTTTCTCTAACAGTTTAGAGGGAAGCGTGAGTTCGCCACTGTGTGACGGCTACGGTTAGCAGAAGGCTAAACTAAACTATTAGCAACATTTTCTCTCCATCTCTGAAAGGCTTCGCCGATATTGTAGCTCGCTAGAGCCTCGAATCACAGTTTGTCATCTCAAATGTATGTAGTATCGTTTCTGGCACCCAACAACACAGCAAGATGACATTTTTGATGTAACTTTAGCCCACTACTCTGATGTGATTTGTGTTTGCCTCCAGTCTTTCCTTTGTTTTGCCTCCAGCTAACACTGCGACGTAATCATGACTAATTATCAAGTCGTTATCATATGCAACAACAAGAAAGAGTTTTCAAAAGTCTACAGAAACCTGCATTATGATGACTTAATTTTGACAAAGGCAAAAGTAGAAAAAAAGTCTATTGTGATGGATCCTTCTCATGAAACCAGCAGCAATCCTGAAAGTAGGATATCAAGCTAAAAACATGTGTTTTGGTATGCTCTGGAAAAGACTTGCCACTGATTTGTAATGAATGCACATGTAGAATCGTCTTTGAAATCCCTATGAAGCAAGAAATTATCATACAAACGTATGTATTGTAGGTATTGTACGTAAAGGCCTGTGTTTACCCTGTGTTTGCTGTGTTTGTTAACCGTCAGATGTGTGTGTGTGTGTGTGTGTGTGTGTGTGTGTGTGTGTGTTGGGAAGGCCCCCCGTGTTAAAAGGATCTGCAGACCGGGGCCAGCCCTAATTGAATCTGGGTCTCCTCTCTGAGCAGAGAGAGGTAACCTTGCCACTCAGCGTGTGAGCACTGCCACCCGCGGTCAAATTAGCCTGACGCCGAACTCCCCGTCCTTCACACCTCCTGGGAGTGTCCTTCAGGTGATCCCCCCCCTTCTCCCTCACGCCCATAGCTGCCATCAGTAACATCACAGTTTGGGGGGAAATCCTGAATGATTCACATGTCCAGAAACTGATAGGGGGGTCCCGGAGGATGCCAGGGATTACAGATATTTATTGTGTCAGAGTTGTCAAGAGGCCTAAAAGTGTGACACACCTTACTTCAGCACAGGTCGTCCATCCCAAAAACAACTCCTGTGTGTCTGGAGCAAAGGGTAATAAGAGTATCTGAAGCTCGATCTGAGTGTAAAAGCTCCTTTAAAAGGCTGGACATACCTTTACCCACAATAGCCTGATAGCCTTTTCCAGCCTCTCTGTCACACCGGACAAAAGAAGCCTCTCTTTTTCTCAAAATCCCTGTTCTCTTCTTCCCCCTCCACACTTCCCTCCGCCCCCCCGTGTCGCTGAGCTTGCTTGTTCCCGTGGGACACCTTAGCCTCCATTAAAGCCATCAGAGAGGAGGATGAGGTTGAGACTGGGAATTAACATCGGCCGGAGGCCCCCGTCTGTCCTCCCGCGGCTCATCGATGATGTTTAAAAAGAAATATATGAAATAAATAAATACATAAAAGAGTGTAATATGAAAATCAATTGGCCGGGCAGCGGGGGCTGCGGCTGAGGCATTTGGAGTGAGGGACTCATAAAGCTGAGTACTGCGGGAGACTGATGGAAGGCAAAACACTTACTTTGTTTATTCTCTCTCCTCACCCCCGTCCCCTCCCCTCGCTGTCTGTATCCAGCTCTCACTCTCTCACTCCTCTCCCCCTCCTCCTCTGTCTGAAACGGTCGAGGACAGCTTTAATGCTCCTGACAATTTATGTGGACGGTTAAGAACGATGGAAATCAAATAGTTGAGTGTAGGCAAGGCCCAGTGAGTGGCCAATAAGAAAGAAACAACAGCTGATGATGGCAAAGAGGACTGTTACCTGCTGGAATGGCTCTTTAGGCCGCACTATTACTGTCAAGTCGCTGGCTCTTTTCTGAGTGCTCATATTATAGATTCATAACTGTATCTATGTCCGATAGGCCCTTTTAACACAGCGCGGCAACAGCTTTCATTTCATCGAGTCCAGCTAATGTGCGGCAAGCACTAAATATGAATGCTATAAGAGCGGCTTACAGTGTGGCGTATAAAACGTCAAGTGGTGTGTGTGTGTGTGGTGCCTTTTATGTGTGTGTATTATACCAAGGTGTGTTCAGATTCCTCTACTTTTAACAGAAGCGTACATACTGAAGGCAGGCACACACATTGTGAAAAGCAGGGGCAATAAATTACACTTGGGCCTATTATAAAGAGGAAGCAAGGAACGGCTTTCTTAAATATCTGCATTAATGTGTGCACTAAGCTGTGGGAGTGTCTCAGAGTCCACTATTAATCTGTTGCAGAGACATGAGAGTGTGTGAAGGTGCTCACTGTAGCTCGGACACTATGTCCAGCTAAATAGGTACCATTTTACACGCTGCAAGCTGTGGACACATGCAAAGGAACATGCATTTGTGCAGTCATCCTGCCTATTGTCTTGCTTCTGCTCTGCTAGTCTCTAGTCTAGGGTTAGGCAATATGGATAAAAATCTCTAGGGTTAGGGTGATAATTCAATATGATAATTTATCTTCTTTCAATGGAATCGTATCGTGATGAAATCATATATCGAGATATCGTGATGCACAATTACGTCGCCTAAATCAGTGGTTCCCAACCTGGGGTCCGGGCCCCCCTTAAACGGGCGCCAAAGATCACAGGGGGTGCGCCAAGATTTGTCTGCTCTGAGGTTTTTAAAATTAGATTTGCACGTGTATAATTAAAATCACACACTTACTGGATAATTTATACAAAAGTCTGCATATAAAACTATTTAAAAATATATTTTTTTTGCTACTTAATAGGCCACATTCTCTTTAAACCCGGTATTTGTGCACAGTATCACATAAAGATCAGGCTAATATTATTAGTATTATACTATTTGTAGAATTAGATTCTAGTGGTGGCTGCGTAGGATTGTTTCTGACTCGTGTGATCCGAACATTTCCAATAACTCCAGAGCGTTGTGAAGTCCAAAAGACAAAATTTATTGGAAAAAGATAGATGTAGTCATTTCCAAAATTCACAACATGTTTTTATCTAACGAAATATCCCTGTTTGTTGGCGTTAAGCTGGCGAGTTATATTCATTACAGAAAGTTGAATTAATACAAATAAGACAGTCATTCAATACACTGAATACACCGAAACACCTTATTCAAATTGAGGGTTTTGTTCGAGAATTTGTAAATTTTGGGAGATGACTTCAGAACATATGGGGGGTCCTCTGCTTTTCTTAGATACAAGTAGGGGGGGGCTTCGGGGAAAATAGGTTGGTAACCACTGGTCTAAATGATAATAGTAAGCACATATAATCTCAAATTTCTCCGAATATCTGAATTGCTAAACTTATGGGAATACCACAGTGCAATTAAATCAAACTATTATCTTAATGTGATTACTCTGCATTTGTGTGCATGCATGTAAACATAGTCCGTGTATAGCAGGAGATATTTATACTTTTTTCTTCTATAATTTCACTTGTAACTGTTATGTTCATTTTTCCACTAAAGTTCTTTAGTAAAGTTCGCAACATGGCCTACTACAATTTTTAAAATCGCAGGATGAGGAGGAAACCGCAATATTTGTTAAAGGTGAAATGTGTGTCAAAATAAACCATTTTAAATTAAATATTGTGGTGCTCAGAGATGTCCTGGCCTACACATCATATTCTACAGACTTAAGAAAACATCTTTGTTTGGTACAGATCACCGCAAAAATCACACCATAATCATTTTACTATGTTTTTCAATGAAAATGAGAATAATTATGTAAAAATGATCATACCCTCTAATATCGCAAATCATATCGCAATTGCAATATCAGTCAAAATAATCGCATTAGATATTTTTTCAAAATCGTGCAGCCCTAATTGTGATAGAAGAATTTGGTCACCCAGCCCTACTATATGTAATTTGATATTGTGGTATCATCAATATAGCATGATACCATTTCTGGAAAAAGTTGAATCTGCTGAGAAACTGTGGAAGAAAATAACCAGACATGAATGTCTATTTTGGGCTTATTCAGTGAATTAAATACCTGACAAGTAAAGTTGTTGTTTTATCATATAATACCGCCATAGAAACGTCATGCTGATTGATTTGTAAGATAGTCGATACTGTCCTAATACACCCAGAGAGGTGAAAAGGACACACACTATGGTATAAACAGTATGTGTCCGTCTCATATCTTTGTTTACCTGCTCTATTTCTCCCTCCATCCTATTTTATTCTCCATTTGTATTCTTCGAATCCTCGATATATTCCGTCTTCTTACTTTCCCACCTCGCTGCCTTCCCTTTCTTAAAGACCCTATATATTCTGGGGGATAGGTTGCACAATTACAAACACACATACACACACATGCGCGCACACACACAATTATGACGAATCTTGCTGGATATTTGTTATGACTGGCCTGACTGAGCCATTAGTTATAGGAGGCAGTGCTGGGAAAGGGGAGGGATACAAACGTGTAATAATGCCTCCACCATAGAATTTCAATCAACCACCGTGTGTGTGTGTGTGTGTGTGTGTTTGTGTGTGTGTTTTGATCACACAAGTAGTTGACACCACCGTAGAGGACACAGATGAGATGGTTCAGTGTTCTTTGTTTGCTGGCTGAGCTCTAAAATGCTCACAGCTGCATAATATCCACAATAAAAGGTTGCAGCATTTAATTTTTGCTGAATGCTGCGACTTCAATATGAAATGTCATAAATATTGATACAGGTTTACTATGCTTTTCGTGAAAAATGAGCACGAACAGATGCTAATGCTTACGATTTGTTCAGTTTGATTAAAATGGAATATTTTCTGTGATTTGTGAGCCGGGGATTTGGCACAAACCAAGAACATCTTATTTAGGAAACACACTTTTCCTTTGAGTAAGAGCAGCCTGGTGCTATTTGGTAATTATTGCAGTAGTCCATATTTATACGACAGTCTGACGTTTTATATTTTTGCCATTCATTTACCATGAAGTACATCTGCATTATTTTATAGAAACACCAGATTATTGAACTAATTAGCAAGATGCAACGGCTTTCTTCAAGAGAGGTACTAACTTGTGTACATCTTACCAAACTGTCAGTGATTTATGACGATTAATCGAAACAAATGTGCAAACATTTTGATAGTAGAGTTATCATTTAAGTCATTCATGAAGCAGAAATGCAGAATATTCTCTGGTTCCAGCTGCTCTAACGTAAGATTTTGCTGCTTTTCTCTTAACTTGTGGATTAAATATATGTAGTTTTTAGACTGTTGGTTGATAAATCAAGCAAATTATACCTGATGTTTTATAGGCTGAAAGATTAATCCATAAAACAAACGATAGATTGATCGATATTGAAAATAATTATTTGTTGTAGCCCTAACTGGTAACTAACTGTAACTGGTACATAGGTAACTGGTAGGTGCCAGTTACTGTAGTTACAGCTACCTAACTGGTATGCTAATTGTAACTAACTGGTAGCTAATTGGTATCTGTCTGTCTGTATCGATGTAAATGTCAATATTTGAGTTTTAATCTTTTAATACTTTTCATTTTTTAAACATAAATACACAACATATACAAACATTGTTGATACGGATCCTTTAAAGTTGCTAAATGCAAGATTGGGAGCATTTCTGCTCCCACACGGCTCTCAACATGGCGACGGCTGAGCCGGCGGCTCGCAGCTAACGGTGCTAATAGCGCTAACAGTGATAAGTAACAATGGCAACAGCGCTGACAGAGCTAACGGTGTTAACCTGAGGGGGAACCGGAGGGTGGTGCTACGCTTCCACAACGGCGCAGTCGGTCGGAACGGCGTTATCAGCTGTAACCTCCGTATGAGAGCAATGCAGTGCGGCGGCCGTGAGCTAGCCAGTAGAGTACGCTGACATGCATGAAAACGCACTAAAAGGCACGCGAGGCCGGCCGGTTAACTTACATGAAATCAGAGGAAACATCCGTTTATATTATTCACTGACATCTGTTAACATTTGTCAGTTGAGATCTCACAGTCGTTAATTCACTGTTTTACTCCATTATATAAATAAATCAACAGCCCGAGTTCACACACACCACTCACATCAGTATCAAATCAATGGATCCATACCTCAACAGAAACTATGCCACTACAAATCAGCCATACACACATCATGTATGCACAGAGCTCCCTCTCTCTATTACACACAAGCAGACAAACGCAAACCGTTGATACCAGTAAAGAATAGTTTTCTACAATCTAATTAAAATAATAAAATTGTACATTCAAGAAATTAAAGAACATGTAAATTTAATAAGATACGCTAGTCTGCCAGTCTTGAACTCCTCACACACACACAAACAGATATCCCTGCAGCTTGTACATGCAGACTGTGTGCATGAGACTTGTTGTGTGCTCTCTAGCCACCAATTGTAGGCCGCCCAGTCAGATATTTATTACTATTGATCTAGCTGGTCCTGGCTGGAGACTTTTGTTCTGCCGGCTCGAGGCTCTGACCTCAATTAAGTTATGAATTTCTATCTGATAGACTGGGAGCGCTCGGGGCCTGCCGCGGCCGTGCTACCACGCTGGATTAATTAGAATTAGCGGTGCTGCGAGTCGCCCTCCCCGCCTCATGGATCATGTTGTTTTAATACAAAGTAGAGGCGGAGGCGTGGGAGGGATGGAGTGAAGGGGACGGGAGCTTTGGGGGGAGGGGAGAGTGATGAGGAGAGGGGAGAGATGAAGACGGACGGAAAGACGGGGGAAAAAAAAGCAGATATGAGTCGAGTAAAAGGATGAGAGACATGGCCATAAAACCTGCACTGCCTTTTCCCTCCAATCACCTCCTTTAAACCTTAACAATGTTTCCTATTGTGTTTGTGTTGTGTTAACCTGCATCTCACCTATCCTTCCTCTAATCCCGCCTCGGTCTCTAACCCTCTCAGTAAGACACACATTGTATTAATCTACTCTGGACCATTCCTGACCTTTGTTGTAGCTCTGCAGCACCTCCAAACCAAAGCGCTGCCTCTTTGACTCCAGTTCCCATGAATGGGCATGTCCCTTCTATAAATGCATATTTCCATGGCAACCGTACAGCTAGTTGGAAGGGTTAGAGGAGGGTTTCAGGTGGGATTTCCACCTGTGTGGGTGTGGGATTACACCGTCTGGACAGAGAACGACCACAGGGAGAGCGGAAACACACACAAACACACGTCTAGACCAACGAAAGGATATAATCCTCAACTCTTAGTCACACAAACGGAAACAAACAATCACCAAATATATGAGATTGCCCAATTTTGAATGAGCCATTTTCGTCGTTTAAAATTTTTCTCAAAGGAAAAGTTCAACGTTGTGAGGAATATGCTTTCTTGTAGAGAATTAGATGAGAAGATCGATACCACTCTAACTTCTGTACGGTATTTAGCCAGCAGACGTTTAGCTTAGCTTAGCACAAAGACTTGAAACGGGGGGAAACAGTTAGCCTGGCTCAACCAGCACCTCTAAAGATCACTACTTAATTATAAACGTTACATCTTGTTTGTTTAATCCATATATAAAATTAGTGTGTAAAATGATAATTCACCACGATTTCTTGGCTGGGAGCTGAAACTTCTTCCGTCACATTATTACCCGCAAAACAGCGAATTATCATTTGGATTGTGTTCGAATATATGGGTTGTTGACGTGACATGGCATTTTCACTGTCACACAAGATAAAAATGAATATAATTTGTATTCTCATAACTTTAAATACAGTAAATGGTTAAACATTTCTTTGTTTTACATGGATCTGTTGTTATAAAATTACTTTATTATTACATTTTTTTTTAAATTTTTGAGCCAAATCTCAATATTGCCCTATAGTGTCACCGTCTGAAGCATGGTTCAATGAATTACAACTTTTATAAATTAAAAAGAAAAGCATACAAATGGTGATTAAAAACCTCAGGCATATTTTACCCCAAAGATAGCACATGAGGTGGTTGCTGTTTTTGTCCTCTGGAGTGCTGTCTTTCTTCCTAACTGTATTTTTGCCTTTGTAGGAGAATTAACAGTAGACAGAAAGTCATCACCTCTCATACACCTTTTACCTATATTCTCCTGTCCTGTTTTTGTATTGTTAATGATGCTGTTATGCATCTTTTTTGTAATTTCTCTTGTCTATTTAGTTTTATCTCCAGTTGACAGAATCTAACTGTTAAACATTTTTTTTTACTGAATCAGTTACTTGTAATTAGTGCTGGGTATTGACATTTTTTGATTCCGGTTCGAATACAACTAGTTTCGGTACCTACATCAAAATAATACCTTTTTTGAAGCCTCACTTTGAGGAATATAAAAATGTTTTTCCACAAATACTTTTATCTATTTAACAAAATAAACCAAACTTCTTGAATGCATCTGTGTTTAATTCTGTAAAATAATAATAATACAGTCTAGTTAATTAGATTCAAATGTTATTCTTGACATTGGAAATGTCCTCAGAAAAAATATAAAAAATATCACGACGGCAAACTCCAACTGCTGAAGAAGATCATCTGATCTGATTGAAAGCTCCAGAACAGCAACTAAACTGACCTTTGCGGGGAGATTATCTTGACAACAGCAAAATTATTATTAATTATATCTGATCGGAGAAAAAGTAAACCAAACTAAGAATCTGACCCAACATTCAATGCCAGCTTTCGGAACAGAGAGATATTTTGGTCTTTACCCATAAAACATTGCAGTCTGATATCTTGCCTTATTTGTAATGTCTTAATAAGTATACCTCTTTTAGTTGAACAAAACTTAACCTAATTAGTGATGAATCTGTACTGTGGGATCTGTTGTTTGGATATGATGGAATGTCCTAAACTTAATCTGAAGCCTCATTAATGCTCTTAAATACATTCTAGCACACACTGAATATACGTCCAGTGTTTAAGCCTTAATTTCCATTATTACACTAAGTGATGTTTTACTGTCGTCTTTCCCACAGTTTGTGCCCCACTTTCTCCGGATGTATTAGCTGAGGGAGCGGTGATACGGCAAGGACGGGGGTTTAATGTACAGCACCGACCCCGGGGGCCTCATCTACAATTGGCAGGTGGCAGGTCTGTGTATTCAAACAAACACACATACACACACACGCACGCACGCAGCTACCTACTGTAGTCCCTCCCTCCCTGCCTTGATCCAGGATTAACTATCAAACGAGCCTTTAATGCAGGTTACCAGGGTTTGGGAACAATTCACTAAAACAATCAGTTGATTAATTTCAAACGATTTTCCTCCTCTGCCAAGCAAATAATAATACTTTTTGTTTTAACTCTGAAAGTCCCCCCCTCCCCTTTTTAATCAACAAATTAAGCATAAATCATGTTTGATCTTTATTTACTGGTTGCTCGGCAGTTGGTAGAGGTCAAGAGAGATTACTGGTCGCTCTAATAGCCTGCAAACAACCCAAACATTCCTCTATTCCTCTCATGAACACTCTTTGTTTCATGTGACCGGGGCTTAGGGCGAAAAGGACAGACGCATAAAGCTGCTCCATTAAGTTTTTATCTTTCTCTAATATAACGAACTTTCCTCTCCCTCTTCTCTTCCTTATTTCCTTTCCACGACGACTTAACCCCAAGTAAAACAAAACAAAAGGATGTTCGAGCAGGTTCTAATGAGAGGCGTATCGCTCTGTAAGCTTTACACAGTGAGATAATTTGGCATTGCGACAGAGTGGTATGATTTAGCGGACTATATTTTTCTCTCAGCCACCTCTTTGCCACCTCATAAATCTGCTACCAGTAACTCTGCGGCAGAGGTCCAGTGTCTTTAATACTCAGGCTTCTCCACGGCCAGCTTCCTCTTACACCTGAGAGACAGGCAGGTGAAAAGGTCCTGATGCATGAATTCAGCTCCCTCTGAAACATTATTTTTAGGTTTTCCTATCTTCGTGTACGCATATTTGCTCAAAAAGGCACATTTATAAAGCCGAACAGGACTTTAAATAATTACCTGAAATCTCTAGATCTGTAGTTCACAACCTCTTTCCTTAAAGGGGCTATATGTAAGAATCAGAAATTGCTTGTTCACAGCGACACCTGTGGCCGCAATGTCAACGAAAGTCAGCGTCCTGTTGCTCGCGCTCGCCCGTGTGAAAGCGCTACCTGAATGTGAGCGAGCGTCCGTCAAAACAGTGAGACGACACACGTCAGCTAAAACCACAATATCACTCTATATTTTACCTGCTTGGCAGTAATGTTAGCTGACCAGACGAGGGTCTCTCCATGAATCAATGCTGATTCTAGTGCTGGCTTTTCCTGTCTCGGCCCGCCGACACGGAGGAAACGGGGGGGGGGAGACAGCGACACCCGGTCGGGGGGGGGGGGGGACACCGACACCCGGTCGAGACGATAACGTAACTCTCTGCGGAGCCCCGTCACTTCACAAGACACGGGAAACCTCTGTTGGTCTGGAGGAGCTGCAGCATTATTTCTGCAAAAACGTCCACTGCACATTCACCAGATATTCTCAGAGCTAAACTAACTCTTCTGCAGTGTGTAGTGTGCGCGCGTTCACGTGGAGGCGGAGCGAGCCGGACGGGTGAGAACGAGCGCGGTGTGCAAACAGGCAGGAGCAGAGCTGCTGCGCGCTCGCGTACCCACACGCGAGCGCGCATGGGATACCGACCCGTTAAGATTTATGCGCGTGATAAGTTACAAATAGTCCCTTTAAGTCCATATGAACACCCCTCTTCCTCCTCGTCTCGCCTCCTCTACCTCGTAAGTGGAAAGTTCCTGAAAGCTCCGAGTTCATGACTTGTGACGTGTTTGTTGACGTTATCAGAAATGGCGGAGGCCATGGAAGTTCATTTTTCGGTGCATAATAAGTTAATATATTGTAATTTTAGTCGTGCGTTGTTTTTCTTCGTTATTTTATAATATGTCTGAGGTGAATGTTGATATTCCCAACGGCCTCATCTTTTTCCAAGTTTCATTTGAAGGCACCATTACACCTCTTAAAAACCCAAGAAGGCCTCAGGACCCCCTGTGAAGCACAGGTGACCCCCATGGGGTCGGGACCCCCAGGTTGGGAACCAGTGCTCTACATTACGTCATCGTCTTTCTGTTTGCTCTATTACAAATGATTCAAGATAAAAGTTGTATTATTTCCATCTATGTGTGTTTTTGATACCAAAAAGGTCAAATCAGACAAAAGTGTGAGGCACATAAATTAAAAGTCTCCCGTTATCACTACCTGGCCAAAGATTTATGTACTTTGACTGCTGAAACATCTTGGCACATTGGGATATCAATTTATATTTTACTGATAGGTACATGACTGTAAATACATCTACATCTTCCAAAAGGACAAAAGCTTCCGTCTATACATCAATCCTCCTCTGCTGTCATTATCTTGATATGGCTCTAAATCATTAGTGAAGTGTTCTCGTAGTTATCCCACTGTTAAGTCTTTCATGAAACATTCGCCACAAATCCACGCCCCCCCCCTCCCTGGCTGCTAGCATTTGAAACAAAAAGGGGCCATGCATGACCACAAAAGAGAAAGTCATTTGTGAAATGTCCTGATTATGTGGGTTGTGCAACGTAAAACAATTTGCCTGATTACTTCCAATTGATTCGGCCTTACAGTTAAAGCCTCAGTGTGCAGCCCCGGTGGTGAACTGCATTGTGTCGTGCCGCCGGGCAGGGAAGAGGAGTAATTTCTCCGATGTGCAGCTGAGCCAGCTTACCGCCAAAAGCTAAAGCCTCCTGGATGCTGCTAAACCTCGGCGAGGCTAAACACTAGGCTAGCTACCAGCTAACTCTGTCTGCTAAAGCCCTGGGGGATTTGTCTGTGGCACAAAGTGAATTAAAGGTGACCTTCTGGAAGGGATGGACAGAGGAACGAGACGGGCAATGGGGATGCTTGAGATGTCACTATTTGCCTTGTCACGTGTACATGTGTAGAAGGAATGAGAAGGCTCCTGTGACTTTCCTTACATCCAACACCTTAAATCCATCTATTTTACATTCAAACACACACCTCTATATGCTCTACTGACTTCTAGAATAAAATACAGCCACTAGACTTGTGTCCTGGAGCAAGAAAATGTTGCATCACATCACATTAAAGCAAAGTATTGTTATTGAAAATACTTTGCATTGCATGAATGTTTATGTTCTTCCACCACCTAAAAAGAACTGTCCCTGACTCCAGCTCTCAGGCTCAGTAATTTATGCAATGATAGAGGTGAAATCTAATAACGTAATAGAGATCTGAAGTCCCGCTCCAGTTCTGGGCAAGTCGCTGCTCCACAATGTATTTTCCCATAGAGGCTTTCTGTCATCGATCTTTTTGAAAAGCTGAAACACAATGCTGGTGTTTCCAGTCCATACAGTAGAACACAGGTCAAAAACTCATAGGAGCTGTAGCTGTTGAATGCTAACAAAACAATTGTTGTTAGGTCTTTGTTAAAAAAAGAGAAACTGAAAAATAAAACAGAAACTAGGACTTAAAACAGCCTGAAGTTCTCTAATACCAATAACTTCAAATGAGACATTCTGGTTAAATACTATATAGGAAGTCGTCATTAGTTCTGTCCTTGACCAAAGAAATTCTTAGTCGACTAACACTCATGCGTTTTTGTCGACTAATCGATTAGTTGATTTAATCAACAGATCTGTAAAACTGAGTTTCTCCACAAAGAATCACACAAAAGCACCACTTTAAATCTTGTGTTTACTAGAGATGAGCTCATAAGTGTCTTGGAATTATTCAGCATGAAAAAAAGCACAAAAAATGACTAATCGACTATAGAAATCTTGGTCGACTAAGACTAAAACAACCAATTAGTCGACTAAGTGGCGGCAGCCCTGGTCATACAATTTCAAACAAGAGGGCCTCGTTTGGCTTCCTCTCATTCATTTACTGATTAATTATCACAGAAAGAGAGACAAATGCTGCTCACCTGACTGTTGATGTCCGCTTTGTGCTGCAGTAACATAGAAACCAGCTCCTTGTGTCCTCTGTCACAGGCCCAGTGCAGGAGAGCCCGGCCCTGCAGATACAAACACACATCAGGCGATTACTGCTGTAGGAACCGGCGTACTTTAAAATTAGGGCTAGCCTAGACAAAAGAAATTCTTAGTCGTCTAACACTCATACGATTTTATTGACTAATCGATTAGTTGATTTAATCGACAGATGTGTAAAACTGAGTTTCTCCACAAAGAATCACACAAAAGCACCACTTTAAATCTTGTGTTTACCAGAGATGTGCTCATAAGTTTATTAGAAATAAGTCATGCAGTAAATGGCTAATAAATAAAAATAACTAATCGACTATATACATCTTAGTCGACTAAGACCAAAACGACTGATTAGTCGGCTAATCGACTAAGAGCGGGCAGCTCTACTTTTAAATGGCATGTAAAAAAGTTTGAAAGTGCAACTAAACATTTCACACCACTGGTATGTTTAAATTAGCTTTATTACATGCAGTGTCATTTCAGACAGTTATGAAATGCTCCAAAAACACACAGGGCAGCATCATCATCATCATCATCATCCTCCTCCTCCTGCTCCTCATTCTCCTTAAAGTTAACTTCCACTTCAATCCGTTTCTTTGCTTTCAGACAAAATAAATTATGCAAGACCATTCAGAACTCAGAGCCTTTGGGCCTCAGGTCCATAATCATCTTCGGACAGAGTGACGACATGCGTGTGTGTGTGTGTGTGTGTGTGTGTGTGTGTGTGTGTGTCTGTTTGTGTCGGTCCATGACGTGTGTGCAAAGAAGAGCAATAAGGTGGTTCAAGCACAGACTGAGGAGGTTCTCACGGACAAATCGCAGTAACCTGCACACAGTCTGTAAACCTTGATTGATGGGACGCTGTGCACAAAACAAGAGCAACCCCCTGATCAGCAACCCCCTATCTCACACAGATACACACACACACGGACACACACACACACATACAATCCACTCCTTAGGTCCAAGATCCTTGTTCTAATAAAACCACGCAAGCTCATTTTTCAGTGAGGCCAATTAGGTAAAGCAAACTCTCCAAGTTCAATTCTGTTGCTTAAATCATATTGATCACCGTGGCTGCATGTTAAAATGGATACTTATGAGCCGGGCCAGAATACCAATAAGTTGCTCTCTCTCCCTCTTTATTTCCCTCACTCTCTCTCTTTCCTGCTCTCTTCCAGGTGTTTCTGCTGCCTGCTGCCTGCTGAGGACCAGAGTTTACTACTTCCAATGGGATACTGCACACACACACAAATGAAGTGGGCTTTTTGGTGAGTTGCAGTGATTAATAAAACATTGAATGTGTCAGATAGAATAAGTGCAGCATTCAAAGCAGAGAAAACACCATTAACAGAAACATTCAGAGTTTGGGCCAGCCAGTTAGGCCATTAAGGAGGGTCTGTTGTGATTAGGGCTGAAATAGTCTGATCCAGGAAGGAAAACCACAGGTGATAAATGTTCAGCACTCTGCTCAAGTGGGCAGATAAGTAAAGGCCTCCATTCTCCTCTTTTGAAAAGGACGACACTGTTGCACGAAAAGATTGGCAGTTACTGTGGTAAAGGAAGGAACATCTCTGACACACAAATGGACACAACATGCTCAGAAAAGTATGTAGTGTAGGCAAGTATGCAAAAAAGGATTCAAGTGTGTCGCACATTTGAAAGATGCCAACATGCAGTAATGTGAGGGCTGCAACTAACAATTATTTTCATTGTCGATTAATTTCTCGATTAATTTATAGTTGTTTGGTCTATAAAATGTCAAAAAATGGTGAAAAATGTTGATCAGTGTTTCCTAAAGCCCAAGATGACGTCCTCAAATGTCTTGTTTTGTCCACAACTCAAAGATATTCAGTTTACTGTCATAGAAACCAGAAAATATTCACATTTAAGAAGATGGAATCAGAGAAATTTTACTTTTTTTTCTTAAAAAATACTCAAACCAATTAATCGATTATCAATGTTGGACATTTATGGAAGACTATTCCACAATTTTGGTCAATAATAAACCTCTCTAGACTTCTTTGTCTTGACTGCAGGTTCACTTAACCAACACATGACGCACACTTCTCCTAGTACTGCTTTGGAGTGATATTCAGACAATTCAGGATCTCACGCACCTATAACTTGGTTGGTGGCAGCAATTAACAAATACAAAGTTAGATATGTTAGAGTCAAATACTACAATGACAAATAAAGTAAATATATAAATGGGCTAGCATCTCCCAAAGTGAAGGAATGCAACACAAAATTATGAATGATATTTATCTTGCTTCAGAATTGTTAATTAAAAGGTTTTATTTGAGGTCAACACCCGTGTCCTCTCTTTTGGGAAGCAATAAACAATTAAGCTATTTCATTTATATCCAAACAGTGCATATTGTCAGGCCCTCCGGAGGTGATTAAGTCTTCAAATACAAACTGCATTCTTTTTAACTAATCACAAATTTATATGCATTACATACAAAAAGAAAGTATAATCTGACATTGTCACCTCCCTTCTGTTTTCCTTCAATAATGATTTTAAGAAGTACATGCCTTTTACAAAATGTTTTATCATACAGAAGGATATATCCTGTTATGATGTGATGTGTTATCTTTTTTTATGTGACTTTATCAACAATAATCTTGGATAGCTCAGTGAAACAATTGTATTCCTTTGGTTCCCTGGATTTTTCTGTTTTTGTTTTATTGCTACTTGAATATATTTGTGTTGCTAGATGGCTGTTGTTTGTTAATTATAAGTTTACAAAAGCCTCTGAGGCTGAGCAACGAAAAGCAATGTAGAATTTGCATGAATGTATTTGGCTTTGTTGGCAACTATTAGAAACATGTACCACACGTGGATATCTGGCCACACACCTACAGAGTGAGTACTGGGACAGAGCCTCTTCCTGCCTCTCTCTCAGATCAGGCTTCTTGCTGATGTGAAACTTCACCATTGCCCTCTGCTGTTGAGCGAGCTGCGCTGCAGGAGCTCAAACGACGACAGACAAAGCTTTCTCTGCCGAGGTCCCTCCACCATCTGGCCTCTCTGACTGGGAACTCACCGGCCGACCGCCTGCTTATCTGAAGGACGGCCCGTGATGAAAGGGAGGCAGGGAGCGAGCCATTTGGCCCGGCCGATAATGAATCGGGGACAGATGAATGGATTTCGGGGTCAATCCAGAAAACACCTCGCGATGGTAATAGCTGTTACTCATCTCTGCCTGAGGAGTGGTTCCCATGTGTTTGTGGTTCAGATCATTGAAACCATTATGTAACGATTGCAAAAAGAGCTGCGTGAACCATCCCCCAGTGACCTGTATTTTCCATCATACTGCACTGATCATTTTCAGCTGCCCTCCTGCACCAGGGGTCAGAGCACATAACAATAACCCTCCGACTGGTGCAGACTCAGCGCCTTGCTAAAGGGCACTTCAGCAAGGTGAAGATCTCCTGACATGGGGGGTGAAGGTGGATCCTATTCTCTCTACCCCCTATTGCCACATACCAACACTGTGACATTACAGTACTGTCATGGTAATAATATATTCATTTACAGTAGCACTATCAAAGTGGCAGTAGGCAGTATATTTTTGGCATCATTGGGCATGGCATAGACAGCAGCTGGACAGCGGACCTCAGATCAGCTCTTACTGCTTGTTTTCCTCCGGTCTGTGAAATCTTGCAGGATGACGTAAGGAGCATCGGAGGACACCGGACGACACAGAGGAACATTATTTTTTTCAGGTTACCTGCTTAATGTACTACTGTCACGATATAGCGACCGTTTTATAAAAATAACTTTTTTTAATCATATTTTCTCCAATCTCGCATACTGCAGCTTTAAAGGATAACTTTGGTATTTTTCAACCTGGACCCTATTTTCCCATGTTTTTGTGTCTAAGTGACTAATGGGGACAACACTTTTTGATATTGGTCCAGTATTTAGGGATAAAGCTGCAGCCACCAGCCGCAGGCTGTGATGTAATCGGTTGCGGGAACCTCCGTCAATTTACTTCCACTAAAAGTGTTTGTTTTTGCCACTGACAGGCTCAGATTGTTATTATAAGTGTCTGACAACATTATGGAAAGGACCCCACAGAGAAATAAAACGCACTGCGTTGTGTAGTTACCTCTTCGTCTCTAGTATTGACTTCCACTTTCTGGGAGATGATGGCCTTGCTGATGTGGTCGATGTTGTTTTCTCTGCAGTAGTCAAAGATGTTCTTATCCTCTTCCCTGAGAGTGACACAGAAACAGAAACAGAGAAAAGATTCTGTCAACTTTATCATTTTGGATCATCATTTGTGGTTAAAGATGACTTTGCTTTGCTTTCTTTGGTTTAACTTGCTCAGATATTGACATCTATGTCTTAGATTTCAGGAGCCTCGACACCAACACAATGGAGGTGAATGGATTTTGTTTGCAGTGCACACAACATTTCTTTACACATTCAGTGTCCTTGTTGCTCTGAATAATCCACAGACCTCACTGTGAACAGTTCTCATTGGAAGTACTTCCTTTTTACTTATTTTTCATGCCATCCTTTCAAGATGGCGTAAACATACAGATATACAAATTACACATACGTACAAAAAAGAAAGTGGAGCATGGAGCCATCCCCTTGCCCACTCCACCTCCCACCCCTCTGGCCAGTTTACAGATATTACAAATAGAGGTTTTTTTGTTGTTGTTTGAAATGATAATTCATCTATTCACACACTAATTATTATGACATATCCTAATTGTACCCTAGGCTAGGTGTGTACCCCTTCATACTCAGTCTTCCACATAACAAAATACATATCTACAATCATTTTACATAGAGGATATCACCCGGTCGGCAGCGGCTGGAAATACTTTCTTACCAAAGAATAAGTCCCAAAGAAAAATGGTGGAGTGTAAAGTATAGTATAGTGTGTGTAGTCCATGATCCAGAGTAACAGGTACACTGAGAAAATGTGTTTTCTGCAATTTGGGTGAAGTAACCCTTTAACTGCCTTGCGTGTCAATTCAAGTGCTTTATGTGTGAAGCGTTCGCGCACATCCAGGAAAGCAAACACCACGCTACTAGATCATTTAGTCATCAAACACACAGACGCAACAGATAACGCAAACACATAACTACTCTCTCTGTGTCACACACAAGCAGCAGCCACACGTGCCACATCCCTCGGGAACACTGGCACGCGACACACACACATCCCATCCCACCTCTGATTATATCTGTGTGTCTCTAATCACCTCCTGGCATTGGGGACAGGAGTGAGTGCTGGGGGGGGGAGTCAGGGTGCAGCGGTGGTGGTGGGTGAAGGGGAGAGAAGGGGCGAAATCTCATTTAGAGCTTTACGCCTTCCCCTCCCCTCTTACCCAATGCCGGCCATTCAGATTAATTGAATTTAGTGCTCTATTGTCTGACAGAAACCCCCGCATACCAGCCGCTCTACCACTCCCACGCAGTAAGTCAGTCATCCCCAAGGCCAAATCCCCCAGTTCCTGTCTCGCTCTGCCGCGCCGGGCCTCACAAATCCCACAGCACACACCTGGCTCCGGTCACACAGGAGACACCGCGGGCTGAGGATGTTGTTTAGCTTTATGTTGAGCACGTGGCCTTAACACAGTCATAGTTAGGGGTTCAGTTACCTTACACTGCTATGAACATACAGAGGTCTGGCTATGAAGATTCAAGCACTAAGGTCATATTGAAAAAGGTGACGAACTTCAGGGTTTTTCCACAATGTTTTGCCTGAAATAAAGACCACCTCCACTCACTGACCTCTCAGATTATATTTACATTTTTATGAAAACCTTCAGGGTTAAAAGAGCAGAGGGGCTATTTCACACAACATTGTGTTGGCATTTATTTAATGATTGAAGTTTTCTATCGACATATCAAGTCTGCAATAATTTAGATAATCAATTGATTGTTTCAAGTCCTTTTTTTAATAAAAGAAATACATGCCAAAGGTTTCCTTCATCTTCTACAATGGTAAACAGAATATCTTTGGGGTTTTGGACTGTTTTTTCACCATTTTCTTACATAATTGAGACAATATCTGACACATTAGTTGATGATTAAAATAATCATTAGTTGCAGCCCTATCTGGGCTCCCTATAGATAGAATTGTCAACTATTAAATTAATCTACAACTATTTTGACAACTGATTAATCAGTTTGAGTAGTTTTTTAAGAAAAAAATGTCAAAATTCTCTGATTCCAGCTTCTTAAATGTGAATATTTTCTGGTTTCTTTACTCCTCTATGACAGTAAACTGAATATCTTTGAGTTGTGGACAAAACAAGACATTTGAGGACGTCATCTTGGGCTTTGGGAAACACTGATCGACATTTTTCACCATATTCTGACACTTTATAAACCAAACAAATAATCAATTAATCGAGAAAATAATCGACAGATTAGTCTACAATGAAAATAATCATTAGTTGCCGCCCTACTAGTATGTAAAGTGTACAACAAATATACATAATTCAACTCTCAGCATATTCTGACATTTTATAGACCAAACAACTAATCGATTAATCGAGGAAATGACAATGAAAATAATCGTTAGTTGCAGCCCTATCTGGGCTCTTTACCACCTCTGCTAGACAACTTCCTTTGGGAAATCCTTGTTTGTACCAAAAACCAACCAGAGTCACTGTTGGACTACGGTTGTTTTCTGAGGATTTCCAAAAGTCTTTATCCTGACTTCTTTGAGCTTGAAGAGAAGGGGGCTATATATATATAAAAATGGGTTTATCTATCCTACTTGCAGAACTTAAAATTGCAACATGAATAAGATCAGCAGCATCACTAGCCATCTGTAATGTGTAAGTGCCCGATTGGCTGTGTGTATCTGTTTGTTGGATACAAAGAACTGAATCAGAGAATCCTAGCATAGCATCCTTGGTCTCACCGCGACCCGCTGCCCTCCAACATCCGCCCCCTCTCCATACACAGCCGGATCAACTACAACTTAAAACTACCTCTAGGGGAGATAAACCCTTCTGACTCATAATCAACACCTTTTATTGTTTACAGCGAGGACACCCAAACAAAGTTTTGTCTGCTGTTTGTTCTTTAATGAACCTCTGCACTTCCCTTTCTTCAGCTTTTCATCTACACGCTTTATCTCTCCCGGCTCCCTCGTCCCTCCCCTCCCTCTTCCCGCCATCTCCTCATCAGCCCGTGATGAATTATGAATAACTCATTACACTTTTATCACTGCTGGGTTATGTATGAGCACATTCATTTACATACTCCTGATTACCGGCACTATGTTTATTCATGAGTCTCCGCGCTGGGCCACACCCACTTCCTTGTCTGATGGCCATGGTGACCCCGAGTGTCCCTGATGTGTGGCCGCCATCCGTCTCCCCGGCAACTAATCAATAGGCCAGCTCATCAGTCTTTCGTCGATGGTCGGGACAGGGCCGGCCTGACGGGCGCGTGACACGTCCTCGCATATATAAAAGCACGAGCACACATCTAATGTAGTGTAAGGTTATATAACACGCACAATTGGTAAAATCACGTGAATGTACACAAACACAACCGACACCTGTATTTAGTCCGTACCACAGTGAGAGTAACATACACACACACACAGGCTATAAACAAACAAATGATTAATGTGGCTCCTATAAACGACGTGACATCAACAGCGCCGCAATGCATGCTGGGAAGGTCACGGGCTACTCTGTCATCACAACAGCAGGGGTACCAAGGGTTTTGTGTGTGTGTGTGTGTGTGTGTGTGTGTGTGTGTGAGAGAGTGTTGTGTGCTTGTGTGTGTGTCCAGTCTGGTGTACTGGCAGATATGTCCTTCATCCATCAGGCTAAACTGGCCACAGTGGTGGAGAACACTCATCTACCTGGCCTGAGCTTCGCTGATCAACACCACGGCCACGCCATCCATCACACACACACATACAAAGACACACACACACACACACACACACACACACGGACCTACACAAGCTGTCATCACATCCCCTATAGGACCCCGGTCGACGCTCCCAACGTGGGCCGAGCTCCACGGAAGTACGGGAAACAATGAGAACTCAAATAACTCAGCGGCGGCTTCCAGCAAAGTGTCCGGACAACGAAGCCTCCGGTGTTTATCAGAGTCCTTTTTCAAGGTGGGAGAGAGAATTACAAATGTAGCATTCAAAGCCTCTTCAATCACACACTGATCAGCTCAGTAGCCCAGGGATATTGCTAATCAATCCTGCTTTTTGCTGTTGTCCATAGACACACTACACACACACACACACACACACACACACACACACAGAGATCGAGATGAGCAATGCAATTAACTCTCTGTCTGGTTAACAGGTGCTTAGCTGTTTAATATGGAGTGTGTGTGTGTGTGTGTGTATGTGTGAGTGAGAGAGTGTGTGAGAGAGAGAGGAAATTGAAATGCAGCAGAGCAGTGAGTGTGACAGTTCCGGCAGGTTATGCTTGGATTCGGATGCAATCGCGTCGACGTATAGTTGTATGTTTGTGTGTGCACACGTGTGCATAAGTGTGTGTACGTGCCGTGTTAATGACTTCCTCCTTGCTGGTTTCCCCCGCGGGGCGTCGTTGCTACTGGAAATCACCGAGAGGAGCATCGTTCTGGGAAAACTGCCGTACCTGCCTCCCTCCGCTGTACCCGGCACGTCTTCATCACCCCCCCCCCCCCCCTCCCCCAAAAAGTACCCCCCGAATCGTAACGTAATTAAAAAGGGGAGACTCTGGCCGCCTCTTCCCCGAGACCGTGCATACTAATCGCGTACAGCCATTTAGGAGGAAGACCTGCAGGATTCACACATCTCATTTTCATCTCCAAAAGAGCTCTTTTTTCATTGAAATGAAGATGAGGTTTTTAAGCTTGAGTAAGTCTGCCAGGCAGAAGTAAATGGAGAATATATTTCATTAACATAAATCAGAACTGTATGACGTCTCCGGGCCCTGACTGCAGTTACGGTCCGTTGAATAGAGTCAAACACAGCATCAGGACCAGCGGTTAACAAAGCCAGGCTTGGATCGAGTTGACCTAAGCATTAAATGAGTAGTGATTCACAACTGAGTCTAGAAAAAGCTGAGTCTGTTCCAGCACTATCAAGAAGTGGGGGGATTGCATTTAGATGCTTTGGGTCTCTGAAAACACAACCTAAGAACACAGAGTTAAATAAAGAGTGTGTGAGATGTGTATGGAGTCAACAATGCACAATGTGTGTCTGTAAAACCCTACGAGAGGCTTTCTGATGTATGGTTGGACTGGATGTAAATACCTGATCATCTCCTCCTGGTATAGAGAGCTGACTGCTGCTCCGAAGCCCGATCTTCTTTCTGCTCCTCGTCTTTCCTGTCAAATAAAAGACACATTAACAAACAATATCCACCTTATACACAGTTAAACCCAAAATATGACATTTTCAATACAGATGTTGGTCACAAACTTACTTCTTAGTCAACGCTATCTAGTGTGAAACACCAACCTAGTCTAGTCCTGCAGCCTGTGCTGCTACCCCATATGGACAGAGATGGCCTTATTGTTCTGTGCGCTCGATGCAATACAAAAGGGTCAGGTTCATCTACTCACTGTACCTAAAGCTTTCCACCTATAGCCTTTGCAAAGCGAATGCATGACAGATGAAGTTCAAAACGTGTCATTTTGAAACAAGCCTCTGGGGCTTTTAGACATGACCTCATAGGTAATAAAATGCCCAACAATATGCACAAGACCAATATAAAATATATAATTTGTGACTCTTGTGAATCTCCCGTGTTTTACATTCAGCTCAGCCAAGACTTTATTACCCAGCCTATTCTTCGCTGGACCAACCTCGACTCACAAAAGAAGCCACACAAATCTGATTTCAGAAAATAGAGAGAGTGGGGAGAACATGACAAGCGAAGCAAAACAACTGTGCGTGCACTTTTGGGGACGGCCTAATTCACTTCAGAAACTCAGAATATTCGCTGATGCACTGGCCCTGCTCCTCTGCAGCATAATGTAATATAAAGCCAGTGTCTGCTCAACAATTGAGGCAGGAACAGAGGTCAAACTCTGGCTATTATTCTCTCCACTTCTCCTCTGGCTATGCACTCCTACTTACACCATTTGACTGTGCTTCCCAAAAGAATAGCGACTGCCATGCTATGGCGCTTTGTTAACACTAATACAATCAGCTTCTTTTCAGAGGGGGGCATTTGTGCGTTTGCTGGCCTGTCTGCCGGGCTCTCTCCTGGCATTGTGCAGCTGGGGGGGCAGAGTCAGCGCCGCGTATTGCCCCGCAGCACGGCCGAAGAGAAAAGAATGTGTCAGGATTGGACACGTGGTTGACAGTGACGCTATTATAGAGACATAAATATGGAAGGAGAGGAAAGGAAGCGGGGTAATAAAAGAGTGAAGGGGTTACAGAAGACAAGAGGGTGGGGGGAAGATTAATAGAGGAAAAGCAGGTAGCATAGAGGTGGAGAACAAAGAGAAGAAAGTGCAGTAAGGAAGAAGTGAGGGAAACCAGAGGACAAGCAGGGAAATGGAAAGAACAGTACAGTAGGCCACACAGGACATGACATAAATGTATTCTTTGGCTTTTCAATTCTAGAGAAAACAACCTACTTCCATCTCTCTGGGGCTGCGCTTCTAGAGCATTATGTGACTGTGAATCCATTCCCCTGTTTGGAGAGTAAGCTACACTTTTAGAGGAAACACGTGCACTTTGTTCAGATGTTTGCCACATATGATCAAGGTGGGCACATTCAGGTGTGAATTACAACCTTGTAGCAACTTAACTTGTAGCCCCAACACCAGGATCCCGTTTTTTCTAGTTATTTTAAATACATCTTTAAACATCAGAATCTCTTTACTTTCTGGAAAGCAACATGTTTTAGTGGTTACTACCATTACTGGTAGGTAGTGCTGCAACAATTATTCAATTTATCAATTAGTTGTCAACTATTAAATCATTCGCCAACTCTGTTGATAATCGATTAATCTTAATTTTAAGAAAAAAAAGGTAAAAATTCTCTAATTCCAGCTTTCTAAATGAATATTTTCTGGTTTCTTTACTCCTCTATGACAGTAAACTGAATATCTTTGAGTTGTGGACAAAACAAGACATTAGAGGACGTCATCTTGGGCTTTGGGAAACACTGATTGACATTTTTCAGCATTTTCTGACATTTTATAGACCAAACAACTAATCGATTAATGGAGAAAATAATCGACAGATTAGTCTACAATGAAAATAATCATTAGTTGCCGCCCTACTAGTATGTAAAGTATACAAAAAATATACATAATTCAACCCTTAACTTATATAAAAGCTGCAGACTCACAACTTTGACATATATGGCAACGTGGTACAGCAGTCTGTTTTTCAGTTTCTTTCTAGTAACAATTTTGATCTCAAATACCAAATAAATATGAGGTTCAGGTCATAAAACTTTATCTGGTTTTAATAATTAATGAAAATTCCCCAAACTTAGCAGATTGGTCCACTCTTTTCCAAAACAATGCAGACTAAATTCAGAAAACAATTTCCTTATCGTTGGCGTGATAGCAACCATCTCAAACAATGTGTAGACGAAACAAAACTACTTCAATCTGCCTTGTTTAATATTTAAATTCATATTTACTCAGCACACATTTTTATGTGAAAATCACACATTAGTGTTCCAATAATAACACTCTTCCCAGCTAAGCAGACAGTTCACAGTTGTTGTTGTAACTGAATGCTCCTGCTGCTGCCTCAAAGGACAGCCTGTCCATGGCAACACAACTCTCCTGACATGAATGAATGATATGACACGGGAGCGTGTAGAGATGTAAACAGTCTCTCTTATGTCGACACACACACACGGGCAAATCTCAACGGCCATACTGTGACAGTTTTTTTGCATTATTCATATCCCAAAATGTCAGCTATTGAGGAAGACAACCTAACCTCCTCCTGTATTTTTCATGCTTCATGTACAGAATAAAGAGCGACTGAAAGGCCTGGGACAGAATGACACTGTGACACTGACCTCTACTGGCAGACAAGATGCACTGCATCTTAAAAGGGCATCAGTGACATTGGATGTTTCTATATTTGTCATCCTTTTCAGCTTACCTGCAGAGCTGAGTCGAGTACTTATGTTTATTTGAAACACATCTAAAGGCTAGTTTTAAAGAACATGAAGGTGGGTGGGATTTGCCATTTAGCAAAATGTTATTATTTTCCGGTTGGCAATGTATAACTAACTCACTGAACATAGGAGCTTTGGCCTGATTGGATGAATTTGACCTTCAGTTCAGTATCATCACAAGTGACAAACTCCACCTACAACGACCTTTAAGCAGAACAAAATAAGCGCTGCAAACAAGATCTGTCTTCATTTCACCAACTAGTTTACCATCTGTGATGTTTACATCATTCACTTAGGAATGGTTTATTAAACCTCCCGGTTCCTTCCCTGCTGAATCCACTATATTAGGATTCAGAATGACACAAAGTCGTATAGTATAAAGTTGTATACATCATATACAGTAGTTTATAATCAAGATAGGTGTTGGGAATCAGCTTTGACTTCTCAGAGATGGTTCTTATTACCTTTGTGCAACCTTCAGGGTCTAACACATTGACACAGGAAATGTACTCCTTCATTGCCTGATCCGCCTCCATGTCTCCAAGCTGCTTCCAGGCTTGCCTGTAATGAGATCACAAACCTACAGTTGTAAACTGGGGGTGAGCATTTTTATCTGTTCCATGTGTTGTAATGTTTTACATAGTCTGTCAGAGTGGAAAAAAACATCAAAATAACAGGCTTTAACAGACAAGAAACTTAATCGTGAGCTCTCATTGACACAGAAAACAGATTTTAAGAACCTTCTACTCGTTGCAAGTTGTTTTATAATGTATGTTATTATGAATGGATTTTGTTTCTGATCCATTTTTTTTGGGGGGGGGGGGGGGGGGGATAATTAGTTTCAGAGGTAACTCATGTGCGATGTGAATGCAAGTGCTCTCTCACTCCCAGTGCCATTTAAACTTAAATCCAGGATGACAAATTAATTCATGCAACATTTTAAACACACATGTACAAACTATTTACTGAAAACTGGCTTCCAATTTGAGGCTACATACCATTTTCTCTGTCCTTCAAAGTCAAAGAAGCCAGGCTTTGTCGTATTGCACTTTCCCACTTTGGCCTGAAAAGAAAACAAGTCTTAATTATTCCATATTATCCAGACCTAATTACATCAGATGACAACATAACGTTAAAGGTATCTGGGCCTACTTCACCTCATCTGTCAACAACAACAGTGATGACACAAGGATGTTGGGGGGATTCAGTGTATGGGGTTCTTATCTAAAGCCGTATTTGAGGGGGTTAAATTTGACCTCCTGTGCCATTTAATCCGACACTCACCTGTTTGTATCTCGCGTACAGGTAGAGCAGCTGGTCCCTGCTGGCCGTCTGGACCAGATCTCGTATTCGGTCGGCTGCAGACTCGAACTCCCGCTCCAGATCTTCTCCCTCCAGCCGGTCCCCCATCTCCACGCCGCTGCAGTCAAATTTACCCAGACCCAGGTCCGAGTCCGAGTCCGTTCCCGCTCCACCGAGCGGCTCCCCCGTGTCGGGCCGGGCCGGGTCGGTACCTGATCCCGTCGCAGTGTCCGGAGAGGACGACGGCGACCCAGAAGCCATTGTTATTATTGTTTATAACGTTAGAGCACCGTCAGAGAAGATGATCTCCGTGGATCCGTGTGAAAAAGCGTTAAAGACGGAACAGAGAGAGGCTGCCTTAAATATATTTGTTACGTATTTCAGCGCCGATTTCGCTTTTTTAATCCGTTATCGTTTAAGAATCCGTGACAGTCGGATGTGTTTCTAACGTTGGTCCGTCTCTTGGTACTGTCAAATAAAAGCGCCGGGCCAAACTTCCTGCTCGCTTTGAAGGTTCCGGTTCCCTGTCTGTGCTCCTCCGGTAAGGAACATGAAAACTATTTAGAAACAACTTAAACAAACGAAGAAAACCCTGTGTGAAATAGTCGGTTTAATTTGGTATGACTGTGTTTTTTAAAGTAGATAACAAGACATGCGTGAAAAGAACATCTTTTTTATGGTGTTTGTTGTTTATTGCGTGCATGGTATCGGTCGGCGTGTTAACAGGTAGCGTTTAGGTTTCACGTTAATTATCGTTAACTAGCAAAGCTAATTGTTGTCAGTTAGCGTAAAGAGATAACGTTAACTAGCTAGAAACTAAAGTAGCAGTAGGCCATTTGGTTCTGTGGACTGGTCAGAAAGTGGGTTGTTAAAATCTCTTCAAATATAAACTTGCATTTTATCTCATCCAGCTGCCAGCATGGCCCTTTTTTCGTATGTTAAAGGTCCCATATTGTAAAAAGTGACATTTTCATGGCTTTATATTATAATGCAGGTTTAAGTTCTATATAAATACTGTGAAAGTATTGAAACACTTAATCCACAGAGAAATACACACAGCCCTTATTCAGAAACTGAGCTTTTGAAACAAGCCGTTAGGATTTCTGTCCATTTGTGATGTTACAAATCTGCAATATTTAGACCATTTCAGAGTTTTAAACGTAAACATTCTAAATGAGTCCCAGTTTATTTCCTGTTGCAGTGTAATGTGAATGACATCAGCTGACAGGAAGTAAACATGGACCCAAGCTGTTGCCTTGCAACACAAGTCCGTTGCAATTCCATTGAAATGTACTAAAACGGAGCGTTTCAGACAGGAGGGTAAATACAGGTATATTCAAGGAGACAGTACGGAAAATAAAGGTTTTTTAAACATTAAAGTATGTAAACATGTTCTAGTAGAAACCCAAAATACAAGTATGAACCTGAAAATGGGCAGGATATGTCACTTTTAAGTGTACGGCAGTGTTGCTTGTTAGCTTAACGTTATAGTTTAGCTACACGGTTGCTAGGTGACTGCCTTGATCTGCAGCCTAGTAACGAGGTGAATTTGGGATTATATTTGCCTCGGTTTTTTACGGCCAACTGCTCGTTTAATTACTTTTCTGTCCAATTTTGAGTCCAGTTTGTTCAATTTCAGTTGAATTATTCAGGTTAACTGCTTTATCTTCTACTGCAATTGCGTCAACTTTGACTTTTTGTTGACACCTTCATGAGGCAAATATAGTTATATTACTTGGACGCATTGGAGGGAAACTGCATTAGCGCAGTTTGTCCAGCAGGTGCTGCTGTTGGCATAGTGATGAATTATCAGCTGTAACAGACACTGAGCTGTACGCTCATAAGATCAACTCATAACTATAGCGTATATTTGTATTACACGAACACACATAATAGCCTATCCAACTCGTTTAAGATGCTTGTAATCTCACTCTCATTACCTTTCATTGCATTTGCCATACATGAAGGGCATTTTGGAGTATGGATGGACAGCATAATGAGATCCTTTTTGAGTAATGAGCCTATTATCCTGTTCTCTTAAAAACTCTGATTTTCCAGAGCACATCTGTAGGCATATTAAACTGAGCATCCAAATAGCCTATCTGTAATTCACTGTCCCATTTCCAGATAAATTGTAGAAATAGGCAGGCTACTCTGCGAAAAGTCTGCATAACCATAACTTGAATAGGACTGTTAATCAAAAAAATGCTAGCAGAAGAGAGACAAAGAGATGAAAACAGTCAATCATGGGTTTAAAAAAAAAGTAGTTTGCAATCATTATGTGATCTTTAAATGGGAGTTTTTTGCACTATTAAGCTGGTTGGATACAAACACGGAATGTAAACTTCAAAGTATCAGATAATGAGTTTTTATTATGATGATTAACTTTACCCCCTTTTTTCATTGCAGACACAATAACAACACGCTTGTCAGACTCAGAATAATGTGTGTAGAAGGTGAGGGGTTCCCTGCCAACTATACTGGAGGTCCCAACAGCGCCCGGTGCCACAGTACGCGCTCTCTGCTGACGCAACCACGTCGCTGTGGCTTCAATGCGATGGCGGATCGTAATGTCCTCAGACCTGCCCAGGGAGGGACGGAGCAAAGTCACTGAGCCACTCTCTACACCGGCTCCGTTAAACTTGACCACCTGTTTAAAGAGCTGCCATTGCCGTCCCTCCCGTGTAATATAGTATGTGGGACGGGATCTGCCCGGAGTGCACTGACCGGGACGAGCCAGAAGTGAAGTAGAAGAGGAGCGGAGTGCGCCGCCGGGGCTGAAGCACCGCATGTTGAGCCTGCAAGTTAACCTGAAATAACAAAAGTCGCGTCGACGGGGGAAAGGGGACAGCCGCTTCTTGGATTTAACGGAGGTTTGAGGGGGACAGTTGTTCCGGCAAAATGAAATTCGCGGAGCATCTTTCGTCCCACATCACTCCAGAGTGGAGGAAACAGTATCTTCAGTATGAGGTAAAGTGAAATTTGTATTAGAAATAAAACTCCTTGTGAATGTGGGCTTAAACTCCTACAAATGCATATTTTTTTAAGAGGAAAGTGGATAATAAGGGTCAATATTCACTATGACAAAATGAAAAAGCTGTTTAAAATAATTCATTCCCAGTTTCAGTTTTAGCCTGCTCCTGAGAGCAATAAACGACGGGAATAGATAAGGGATGTCCTATTGTTTATGGACGGGAAATTGACTGCGGGTGTTAAGATCCACAGGGAGCATTCGTTGTTTAATATTGCTGTTTTCTGAGTTTGACACCTAAAAATAAACAGTAGGAAAAATTTAATGCCTTTCATGGAACAGTAAACAAATCAATTTTGTTATTTATTTTAACAATACATAGTGTAAATATGTCGGAATACTCTATAAATAGTTAATTTCTTTAGCTTTTTTTCTAGGTTTATTTTTCGCATTTTCTTTGCAAAACGAATATAAATATTTTTTTTTATTTGAATTACATATATTTTTTGTTCCATGTCTTGATTTCTTTTTTGGGGGTTGTTCATCATAAAACTGAGGGGTGTGTATAAAAAAAAGGAAAAATGGCGTTTATTGTCAGTTACTTTGATAATTCCATCTAATAAATCTTTGGATTTTCCTTTAATTTTTATTATTTGCAGCAATCTAACTGAACACAAGGGAAATCTCCCAGGCATCAATTATGCATTATTGTAAAATTGCAAATATTCTTCTGTAATTGTTCCTTGTTTTTTTGACCAGAGTTATGTAGCCTAGTATTTTTTAGAATATCACTATGTAGCTGTTATTAATATTTTGCACAATTAAACAGGAATGGTTGCCTCTATGAATCAACCTGCAAGACTTCATCTAACAGGATATTCTGTCTGGTCTCTGATGTCTGTGGATTTACGGAGACCTTTGTGTGCACACATGCTCTTTGTTGGGTGGTGTACAGTACTTGAGGAGTATTTCATATTCACACCCCACTTCTTGCAGGCTCTACATTAAGAGCTTTAGTGCAGACATGCAGTGACAGGACAGGCTGCTCCATTCCATTTAGCTCTATGAATTATAGACAAAGACCCTGTTCTCTTCAACCTCAGCAGCCTACATCCCAGACTCAACAGAAGCTCACTGCGCTGGTTTTATTTTGGAAACATGCCCTGAATACTATTATTATTAAGTTGGATGATTGCTACAGCAGACATTTGGATCTGTCCAGCTGGACATGAATGATATGCTGTCATCGTCGTGTGATAAAATCATCTTCAGTTATAGTAATTAAACTGGAAAAATGTTAAAGAGATGTCAGATATGTAGTGGAGTGAGAGGACAGCTCTACAGTAGAATGTAATTTAAATTGATTATTAACATCCATACACAGCCTATGAGGGGTCTTTGTGTGTGCAGATTGAAGCCCAGGGACAGATGCATGGCCATACCAGCCATTTTACACCTCCAGTCTTCGGCTCGGCACTCACTGACCTGAGATGGATGATGATAGATTTTCTCTGTCATCCACGCTTAGTGTTGGTATTCAGTTATATCAGATATAATAATCTTAAATTGACATTAAAGTTTTCTATTACAGTATTTAAGCGATATATTTACACCAGTAACTATCAATTGAGTTCCCAAAATTGATTGCAGATGATTGCATGCTTTTTTTTTTTTACTGGAATCGTGCACAATCTTTGTAGCTACATCAAAGGATATTTTATCACTTAACTTGAATAACTTATTTCTATGAGCACAACAAAATGATTCTCTTTATTTAGTACGTATTATTTAAGATTGAAATTGAAACAATTGGTACGTGATTCATATGGAGCGGAGGTATTTGTTTTTGTTTTCCTTTTATTAACCATCCCAAAAACCCAGCCTATACAAACATATCACATGTGGAGATATTGTTGAATTATGTAGAACAACAGTACCGGTCCCCTATCCACGCAGTTTGTATTCTTCCTCAAATCTGAATTATACATAGGGTTTGCAGGAAGAATGGGTTGGTGTGTATTTGTGTAACTGCGGCTGCCTTCAGTCTTTGTCTGACCTCTGCAAACACCACCGACTCCTGAGTGGGCGTGATGGGGAGCGAGAGCTCACACCGACAGATGATGGACATCTTATTCAAGGCTTTCATGCCCACTGAAACAAGTCAAGAGATGTAAACTTATCAGCAACAAGCAAAGTCAGTTGACTTTAGCGAAGTGGGTCACTGAGATAAAACAGACTTTAAAAGAAATCAATTTTAATGTCATTCTGAAAAATGCAAAGCCTTGATATGCTGCTGTGGTGCAACAGAAGCAGCGTCAGTCCATGGACTCCCCTCAGTGGAGGGAATTGAGAAATTCTGATAAACACTAAGTCATTACACACATAGCCAACAGTCCCCCATGTATTTAATCTGCATTATGTGTTACAGTGGCCACTGCAGCCAACACAATAGCTGTATTTTAATACAGTTGTCTGTCTATTAAATGACACATTATTGAAGCAACACAGGTCACACTTCCACACTGGCTGTATCTGTGGCGCACCCACATTCAAATTGACTGTGGTTTGAAGTGATATTCTTGCTTTTGTGTGCTGGTTGGATTAATTAACCTGCTGCCCAGTTTTCACTCTTTTTTTAGAGCTCGGCGCTATTGTGTGGAAAGCTGTGCGCTGTCTATTTAGATTGGTCAGCCAGTTTCTATGCAGATGAGAAGGATGCGGCAAAGTGTCTGTTCCAGCAAATACAGGCTTAGTTAGTAAGGCACTTCATTTTGAACACGGAGGCATTGACAAGGTGATCGAGTGATAGAGTAATTAGGTGTCTGCTTTTTCCTGTGGGATTGTAGTTATAAACCTATATGCTAAACAGCTGTTTGGTATGGAGGTGAGCATGTCCTGCCAACTCCAGAGGCTTCTGACAAAGGGCAGGAGATGTAGGTTGATAGATAGGGAGAGGGTTTGCCTTTAAATGAAATAGTTAGTAAGTGCGAACATCTTTAAAAAGCTGTTTTTATGAACCAAATGTACTATCTCTACATGCCCGAGGGTTGTTCATGCAAAAGCAAACTTGCTTTTATTACAGCATGTAGGATGTGTGCAGACAGTAATTAGGCGTGGCGACTGTTAGATTCAGATGTATATTGAGTAACTAGTGGTTATTGAACATTAGCGGCATATAGAAAGAGTGAGAGCTAGAGATGCAGGTGTGTGTGTGGGCGAGAGAACAAGGCCACTTATGCATTTACCTCCGCAGTCTAATCACTCATGTAAGCTTAGATGAGGAGGAGGAGGAGGAGGAGGAGGAGGAGGAGAGTGCATGTGGAGACTCGCATTTACAATTCAAACTAGCAAAGTAACATTATGTTGACGAAAAGCAGGTGCTTATGTGATTTTAGTGAGTGATTGCTGCTTGTTCAAAGGTGAAGCCTTGTGTCTCCCTAATTAATCTGAGTGATGTAGTTTAAATGTCTAAACCAGCACAATGAGCTTTGTATTGTGACAGACGTAATGGAAATAGTACATAAAATATACATTATTCCTCTCATCATCTGTATTTTATATAATGAACGTGTGATTTAACAGCATGTTCAACAATATGAACATTATGTATACAACAGGCATGGCATGGCAACCGCTGAGAACCCCCCTTTCTATACCTCCCTCCTTCCTTCCATCCTCACCTCATCGTTCCTCCCCCACTGGGAGGACATCTGGTCCCCAACCAGACCTGCCCTCTGCTCCCCCTCCCTTCCTCCCTCCATCCTTTTCCTCCCATCCTCTCTACTCCTCTTTCTCCATGCAGGGATCCACTCAGACACAGAGCTAGGGATTCAAGTGATCCACCATTGGCTTTCTAGTTGGGCAAGAGATCACTTCAAACTAATAATGCACACTCGAGCACAGGGATAACAATCCCAAGTATGTTAGAGGAAGGATTTGACCATCTAGCACTCAACATATTTTGGTTAGTGTCCACTCAACGTGTCACTGAAAGGTCGGACATGGTGACTTATGTCTACTTGTGTTACACGCATGTTTGGTTTGGTGAGTGTGCATCATCATCACGTTAATGCGTGGTCATTCAAACTGACGGCTCCATTAGGCTTGGCTTAGTTATTGTCTACAGGTTTCACCACTGATTACTGCCAAGCCTGCAGGTTTATCCCAGTTCCCCAAAGAGCTCCCCACCCCTCTTTCCCGTCACTGCCATCGCCATGGCAATGCCTCCCTGTCTGAATCTGAATGTCTATTTCTCACCTATTAGTCAGAGGGGCCCTTTTTGCTCACCAGAGATTAGCCAGGACCGGGCCCCGCTCCAATGGTGTGTGTGTGCACAGTTGGTCTCCTGTGATCTTTATCAGACAGTATGAAGACAACATGCTACACACGAATGAAATGTCTATCGCTTGGATTAGACTCCAGTGTCGGAGGCTCATTGTGCATGTAATTCAGAGAGGAATTTAAGTATCAACAATCCGGGTTGCTAGCTGCTAATGCACAGCAGTTTCTGAGTGGCTTCCACCCACACGCAGGATTACTCACACCACTCTCTCATCGTCATGTTACAAAAGCAGAAGGTTATATAGGAGCCTGGACTGAGAGAGCGGTTTGATATGATAAGTAGATGAGACAGAAAAACATACAGGTTGTCAGATTTGGATGAATTTTCTCCATTACCTGTAAATCATATTTGCACATTTTATTTACTGACCGTATGCTGAATACTACTAGTACTTAATCAAACTTCATAAAGTTAAATTCACAGACATTTTTTTCTGTTTTGCTGGGGCAGTTTAGTTATAAAGACAGTCAGGAAACAGGATTCAGTTTGTCTTTTCTCTGATTACCACTGATATGTTCAGATGAGCCATCTGTCAGTTTCCATTATCTTCGAGATCAATCCTATCACAGAGAAACAACCTCATTTAACCACTACAGCTATCTCTCTCTCTCTCTCTCTCTCTCTCTCCCTACGTTGTTTCTGTCAGTTGGTCTGTCTGCCTCTCTCTCTCTCCCCAATCTGCTTTCTTTTAATTAGAAAGATGTACACTGTCTCAAACTCTGCACCTGTCAAAGAACAATTTATTTTCATTGTAAATTAAGCTATCATTCATTTTAAATTCTGGATATTCTTTAGTGTTTATTGTTAAGTCTTGTGGAGTCAGACCATCTCCTTTCCGTACTTGTTTCACTATTTTAGATCAACTAAATTAGAGCAACAACACCACAGCACTTTCATACACTTAAGCTAAACTTTATACATTAAGAGGGATACCACGAACTGGGTGCAAGTGCACAATTCTTTGTTGTTTATGGCAATCACTCTGTCAGATTTGGCAACCAAAATATGGTACTGTCGGGCCTGTACGTTCTCAGTTCTTTGAGCTATTGCAAGATCTAGAAATCTCTGTGCAACTAGTGTAACCTTGAGTAAAGGAGATCATTAAAATGTTTGTGCCTTGTTCATTATGTTAACAGCTGTGTGGCAGTTGCTGTTATCTTCCCATATGGAGAACAAGAGTTTAGTTAATGGCTCTCTATTGGCTTTAGATGGTTTTAGTGCTACTCCAAAAGCAGATGGAGCTAATAATTGTGTAATGCCTCATGGTCTGCTGCTGTAATCCCTTCTTACTTGTACTAGTGTATGTACTGCAAATCCACTTTCTTCATTTGATCTGATGTGGAACAGACTCTAATCTTTTAAATGACCCCACAGCTACTCCATGCATGTAAACACTAATCCTCTGTATCTATGGATTCTATGGACTCTACTGTTTGACATATCCTTTTAACATCCTGGCAAAAGAGCATGAGTGTACAGACCTGTGTTTTGTGTCGCTTGGGTCAGTGTTTGCTGAATGTAATTTTTTTTTCTTCTTTCATCATCAGGCGTTCAAGGATATGCTGTATGCTGCCCAGGACCAAGCCCCGTCCATAGAAGGTGAGGAGACCCCCTGTTTGGATAAACAAACACAGACACACCCACTGCCCTCTGCCTGGGGACTGTTTGGGCATCCCCAGAATAACAGCCCTTTGTGTACTAAAAATAGGTGGAAATGATTGCTAACATGCTGCCACTCACTCCATAGGCTATGACTCAACCAGACCAAGGCCAATTATAAATTCATTACCTTTTACCTTACTGTCTTAGCTTTTTTAACCCGCATGAGGAAAAACATGCCGTGAAGCAAAGTTGAAAGTTTTGTTAAGGGAACACATTTTTTATGTTGCTGTAGCTGAGAAGATATTTCACGCTCATTAAAGGTCCAGTGTGTAAGATCTTGCAGATTGCAACCTCTTCTGTGTGTCAAACGTGTCGGATAACTGTGGTGGCCGACACGAAAAGGTGAATGGCCCTTTCTGAAGCCAGTTGTTGTAACGTAGGTCATTTGGAGAATAGCAGAGCCAGTGTGTAGAGTGTGTGTGTGTACTTTGGAAATGAGTGGTGAAGCAAGAGAGCGAGAGCGGCGGCGAATGTGTGCAGTGGAGCAGAAGACAGAGTTAGTTTAGCTTTGAGAATATCAAGTGAATGTACGGTGGAAGTTTGTGCAGAAATATATGCTGCAGCTCCTCAAGACCAACAGAGGTTTCCCGGCGGTTGAGTGGAGTGACGGAGGTTAACACAATGATTCTTCTTTTCAGGTGATTATTCACTAAAGAAAGCATACTTATTAATATCATATTCCATTCCTGCCATTAGATCCCCCTAAATGTTGCACACTGTTCCTTTAACAAACTGTCTTGATGAACTCTCATTGGGTTAAAACAACAGTGCACCAGCCCAGTAGTCAACCTGGCAGACCAGAGCTGGAGTTCAGTGGCTGGCAGTGCTGAGTGTTGCTACTCAACACAGCAAAGATAAGGAAGGCCATTGGCTATAATTAATCTTTGGCATTAGACTGCAAATGATGTGTGATGAAGGAAAGAATGTAAACCATTTGTTTTTTTTTAGATACTAGTTTGTGGAGGTAAACAACTTTCTTTAGTTGCAGGATTGAGACGTACTTCATGATGTGCAGCTCTGTCTATGTGACTGTGGGAGTGTGACTGGAAAAAACGGCTTGTTCTGAAATATGGCTGCACAAAACTGACCTCTGCCATGCTTGCATGTCTCGTGCTGTGAAGGGATGAGCATGTGTGCTCCATGCCCAAATGTGTGCGTTTGTGTCTGTATAGTGATAGATTTTTCGGTGTTGTGCAACATGCACCCTCACAGAGCTGCGACTCCCAGAGCTCAGTTCCAGCTGAGCGGTCTCGATATGGATGGGAGGATGATGTGATTCTATCCATGAGCAGCAAGGACGTAACACAGTCACAGTGTGTGGATGACTGAGATTTGTCTCTGTGTGTGAGAGTCAGCTTCAGGCACAGAGACAAACATTTATTTTTGACAGAAGGCGTGAAAGGAGACCCTCAGGATTTATTACGTAAAATGTATAATGATGGCTTTGTGTGTGTATGTTTGTGTTTCTTTTTAGTGCTTGTTCCTCAATAGTAGATCTAACGCTAGTATTGAACACACGTCTTGTTCGGTGATAACATATGAGCTGTGTCCCTCCTTTGAGCGCTGTCTCCAGAGGCTGTTAGCCATGCTAGGCGAGATCAACGTGGATGATAAATCGTTTCCTGTCTCAGGTCTGAGCTGTGCCCATGGGTCACTGCTCTGCCTCTGTCAGCTTGTCACAAGATAGGTATGGCTTTCTTATGAATGGAGACGGGATCAATCAATCAGTAGTTCGGCCTACTGTGTCATTCATCTGGTTTTGCTGTGACGTTTCAACAGCGCCCACTCAATCAAATTGATTTGTGTGCTTTTCACACTTTTTTTCACACTCTAAAACACTGAAGCAGGCAAGTGCAAAGAAGAAAGTATCAGCTATTGCATTTGTTTTGTAGGAGAGAAGAACTCAGACAGTTATCTGTCGCCTTTAGTGTTTTTTATGGGAAAGCGAGAGGCTGTAATGAAAACAGCAGTGGAAGCCGACAAACAGTTATTGAGCCCTGTCTAGTACTCTCTCCTGTGGCTTAGATTTTGTTGACTTTTCATAAGAGAAACAAGATTAGTAGGTGTTATAAACTTCAAGCTTACTGCTGCACTTTCTCTTCAAATCCTCTAGACCCAATATGTCAAATCTGATTGAATTTTAACTGGGGCAGAACGATATTGGAAAAACTGACTGCACTGACATAGCCTAGCATTTTTTTTTTTAACCTTAGTGGACACGGCGTGTTACAATTTGCCTCTTATAAACCCATTCACACAAACACGGCACACCGATAGCAGCTGTGCAAGACACTTGAGCATTAGTAGAAATTTTAAGTTCACTGTATTGCTCAAGGACACATCACCACATGACATATGGACACGAGGAGGAGCTAGGGATTGAACCCCCAACACTGCGATTACTGAACAGCCCACTCATCTCCTGAGCCACAGTGCCTCTGTTTTTTCACATCAACTTTTTAAAACTCGAATTAAGAGCAGATCTAGCATTAATTTGTAGTTTAAAAAAAAAAAAAAAAATGATTGGCCTTTACACTCATTGAGTGCCAAAATCCATATTCAACGCTTGTTAGCTTATTTGCTTATATGTCTTTGTGTTGTATATGTGTCATATGCAGAATGAGCCATACAGGCAGAATGTGCATGGGAAACCAGTAGAGCTACAACTAACAATTATTGTCATTATCGATTAATCTGCCAATTATTTTCTCCATTGATTGAATTGAATCACAGTTTCCTAAAGTCCAATGTGATGGCTTCGCATTGCTTGTTTTGTCCAACTAACAGTCCAAAACACAAAGATATGAATGTTACTGTTACATAAGATGACTAGAAAGCAGCAAATCCTCACAAATAACTGGGGATTGTTTTGCATTTTAGCTATCAATCGATGATCTAAATAGTTACTTTTCTAATTGATTAATGAATTGTTTCAGCTCAAGAAACTAGTAACCAAAAATGTCATTAAATGCACCTAAATTGTGCTTGTTTTTTAATCAAAGGAAATAAGTTTTATGCCACAATTGTACATGCATACATTGTGATATCGATGGTGAAACAATATATTTTAAACCTGATTTTAAACCTTTATTATTTTATTAAATCTGCTCCCTGAGTGGAAAACTAATCATGAGGATTTGATTCAACGGTGCTCTCTGCTCTTACTCTCCCTCTCTCTCCCTCCGTCTGCTTCCTCATTCATTACAAAAAGCAACATTTTTGGTATTCAGAAGATGTCTCCCTTGCCTGAGGGAGACAGTTTACTGGGTTATAAGCACTTGCTCACCCACTCTGCTCTCTCCCTGAACACCCTGCAGTACCTGATAGAGCTGTGTAGTAGATAGACACAACACTGAACAGGCAGCACTTCAAAGCCTCTGTCAGGGCCTTTGCATATGTATCGTTGCCAGGTTGTGAGACTGTCACAACATTAAAAAAAAATATGTGTAATGTTCATAGTTTGATCTATCCATAAGTGCATAATTGTCTCTCATGCTGTGTTATGTGTTGCAGTGCTAGCGGGACTTTTGTTTAAACAGACATTACAAACATTAGCACCTCCACCACAGAGAGCCTCTGCGGGAACATAACCACATAAAATGCACTTCTTTGAGCACCATTTTTAGTCTAATTAATCCCTTAGTTTCAACAAGATGAATGTACAGTAATTAAGAGAGCTTGTTGCAAACGGACACAGAAACACATGCACATTATGGCCGCTCTGCTGCTACATATGACCTTTCACCCCTCGTTAAGATGCTTTGTTCTCGTTCCCTCCATCTCTCCATTGGTCTTTGTGTAATTGTAATTAAAACACGCCTGTCCTTGTACAGTGGAGAGCCAGAGGAAGACAACAGAGAGAACAGCTGGTTCTGGTTCCCCCTGTTCCAACCATTAGAATGAGTTATGCCACAATTTAATTCAATTAGTCCACTGATTATTACAGAAATCTGAGAACAATGGCCCCGGATATAAACACACAGCGTTAACAGTAATCTGTGTGTGTGTGTGTGTGTGTGTGTGTGTGTGTGTGTGTGTGTGTGTGTGTGTGTGTGTGTGTGTGTGTGTGTGTGTGTGTGTGTTTGTGTGTCATACTATTTCCAGCATTGTTTGCATGCTGCACATGCCATACGTGCCTATACTTATATAGTGAAGAATTTTTCTAATCCTGCAGGGGGAGGAGGTTTCACACTGCAAGTCATTCAGTTGTTGTCTCATTCATTTGTTCGTTCATTCATTCATTCATTCATTCATTGTATCCTTCAGTCTGCTACTCTGTCAATGGCCAGTCTACTACTACTGTGATGGTATCTGTACTGGGCTGGAGTAAGGGGAGATGGCAGTGATGGCACTGGGACTAAGGGTGGGGCTCCTGTGTAATACCATGAACACACACACACACACAAACACACACACACACACACGCACACGCACACACTGTCCGCGGAAGGGAATTGGGTGCTGCGTTATTGACTTACAGCTCAGGGGACCAGAGAATGGATTTTTCTTCTGACTCACAAGGTCGAGATGCCAGAGATGAATGAATCAGACCCCAACTATAATGAACGGATGATTTCTCATCCATTTCATGAATCATTTACTTTTCTATCTTATATAGTAAAGCTAAAGCTTTTTCAGGAAACGTCCACCTTAATCTCACTACTGTCTTGCGGCTTGGCTGTTAGTTGCCTTATCCCTTTAGGGCTTTTCATGTTTTATGCAGTCAAATCAATAACAGTATAAAAGCAGTGGTGTGAAAATAGGATGCTTGCAGTGCTTCTTTGTGTGGCGAGGCTCACCATTGACCATTTCCATCAAAAAGAAATGTGATAGTAGGCTATTCACCAAACAGTTTATGTAGCCTCCAATATTTGTTTTATCAAACCCCATCAGTCATATGTTTGTTGTGTTGAAATAAGACGTCCAGTTTTATTTGGGGAATCCTGACCTATTCCTTTTAAAGAACGAGATAAAGACACCCAAACAGGGTCTGAAATGAAATTTTTTCACTGCCTGCCACTGTGGCAAGTTGTTTTTTTTTGTCTGCCACTCAGAAATTTTATCTGCCACTTTTGAAATCTCTGCGCTAAATGAAGTAATAACATTTTAGATCTGATGTCATTCAATGTTCTGCCAAAGTGGATGATGGCCTGCCGATTTTACCCGCCACTGCCAACAATTTACCCGCATTTGGCGGTTGCTAATTTCAGACCCTGCACCCAAACCTTTAACCTTGTAAGATGTTTAAACATGTTTTAGTTGATGCAGCGTCCTTGAACTCAGAATGTGTTTCGTCACTAGTCATCATCACAGCCATGTCTCATTCAACCCAGAGACTGACAATCTCATTATACAGCACACTGAAATGAAAATATGGTGCCTGTATTCTGCTGCGCATGAAACTGCTGAGATGGTGATGTTTGAATGCACATACATTTGCGTGTCTCTATGCATATGCATGTGTGCAGGTTTGTCTCTGTGCTATGGGGCCATTGGGCATGCAGACTTCACATTTATACTGGTAGTTGATGTGCTTAAAGTAAACGCATCATGGTGTCTCTGGCTGGGGGCCCAGCCAGACCCAGGCCAGGCTGTGTTTGTGTTGGACCAAGTGGACCAGGGTTGCTGGGCTGCTATCAGCGTGGAAAGAGAGAACAGAGTCCATCATTTCTTCAAAATATGAAACCACCACTCAAACTTTATTTTACAGTAATGTGATGACAAAAATGGAATAAAATAAAATAGAACATGACAGGGTTCAACGTTAATGTTTTTTTTCCGCTTGCCCAGTCGGGCAAGTGGAAGTAAATTTTTACTTTCCCCTGTACACATTGTTTTTTTGTTTTTTTATTAGTGGTTATTAAATAACTCTTATCTGTCATGCAAGTGAGATGCTATCGGCTCTTGTAATGGCACTCCAGCAAAGTTTTTCGGGAACTTGACGTGCCTTTGAAAAACGACCCTGTTTTATCCGCCTTGCTCTCAAACTTGCGGAAAACTGCGCAATACATAGTTGGAGTTTCGCCCACATCCTCTTACGCCACCCAGCTAAACTCCTGTTTCCAGGATAATTGGAATGCTTGCTTGTGCTTCAGCTTATAAACTTTGTCTTTACCCACTGCCATTTTCTCGCGAATGCCCTGATCGGTACTGCCAATGTGCAACTCTCAACTGCGATGAAAAGGAAGTGAGATGGCTCACTCCTCACTGTGGATACTTCCATCATCAGCTCCGGAAAAAACAATGTGTTTAATTCTTTTATCCGATCGGGCAAGTGAGCTGCTAGATTTACTAGCCCGACGTGGCATTTTACTCGCCCCGGGCAATGAGGCAATCCTTATCATGGAGAATAGCTCTCCACAGAGCCAGATGGATGTATAGTTGGATGAAATTAATGTTTCACTCTGTATCTCATTGAGTCAGAACAAGGCACCTACGAAGCCAGATGTTCAGTTTTCCATTCCAGACACCTGCACCATCACAGCTGCTATGCGGCCTGTGAGGCTTTTGTTCCCACGCTTCTTTCGGACAATATCGTCTCCCTCTCATTCGGCTCTTCATGGCTTTGATCACTGGATCATAACCAGAACAGCAAACCTGCTCACTGTTGCACCTTTTTTTTTAGCTCTGCAAGCATCTCTTGTACCACTTCCAAATGAATATTTTTGTGCCTGTGTTTGAGCCATCGTACCTGATCTGCTTAATGAAAGCAGCAACATGAATCACAGCAACTAATCACCAGCACTTATTCTGCTATTTGCCATTGTTGCCCATGCCGCTTGCTCGCCCGCCATTTTGTCTGCTGTTGGCGAAAATGATGAGAGGTTAGTTGAAGCCTGTGTAATACAGCGCTGATTATTATTCTGCTGGCGTATATGATGGAACAGCAGCTGTTATTACTGTTGTTGGTCCCCCTTGGAGTTTGTCCTCGCTCCTCTGTGTGGAATAGCATTTTGATTTCTGTAATTTTCTTGCTTTGGCATGTTGATTATTGAACTTTTTTTATTCAAGCAGTCTTGCAAAAATATGTTTTTTTTTCCTTTTTATATTTCAAATGCTGTTTACCTTTGGTCCAAGCCACTAGATCTGTTTGTTGCTATATATCAGTGATTTCTTTGTGTTATTGCTCAAGTGATAAACAATAATAAATATTGTGTCCACACTAGAATACTGGATGCTTCTCTACAGTAGATGAATAAATGAATACATGCATGTGTACTCTGAGTCCCCCCCCAGCCACAACAGCTCAAGGATAACATGCATAACAGACACCCAGGCAGCCAGGCTGAGAAATGCATACAACTCTGTGTGTGGTTAGAAAAGACAGGCAGATGCTGGCAGCTTGGCAGGAGGTCAGGCAGCCACTCAGAAGGTGAGAGAAGAAATGGATGGAGGGGAGACAGATGGAAAGGCAGACCGACAGGTAGACAGGCAGGAGGGTTCAGCAGGACAGTCGTGTGGCAGCCAGGGTCTCCTACCAGCCTGCATTATTGATGGGCTCTTTGACAAGCTGCTGCTCTTGCTCGCTTCCAAGCGCTAATTGTGGGTTTTTGTGGGGGTTGGTTCTTTTTTTGTCCCAAATCTTGGTGCCACCTAGAAAGTGGATATAGAGGAAATCCAAGCCAAACTAAATCAAATGGAGCAACAGTGAAACACGACAACTATAAGTGAGTAGGAAGGAACTAATGACCCAAACCGAGTGAGATCTTTTAGAGCTCTAAGGACGAGACAAATTCTACCGTTGCTGCTTTTAGACAAAAGCTTATTTATTGTCTATAAAAATTATGTGAGGCTGTTTTTCAGTGCCCGTTTCTCTGCTCCATTACAGCAATATTTCCAGGAGAAGTGAAGACGCCCGAGGCTCTTTATCCCGTGGAGATTATTAGTCCATAATAGACTGCCATGACATCAAGATCTTTTCAAAATTATTAGGGCTGTCAAAGTTAACGCGATAATAATGCATTAACGCAAATTTGTTTCAACGCCACTAATTTCTTTAACGCATTAACGATATCGATCTTTCGGAGGTTATCGTGGGCTTTTAAAGCTAGAGTGGAGATACTGGTATCATATGAAACTAGAAAACCTAAAGAATCCATTGGTACCAACCATACCTGGTCGACAAGGAACGCGCCAAACTTACGCAAAATTTTGGCGAGGAAAAACTGGCATGGCGATTTTCAAAGGGGTCCCTTGACCTCTGACCTCAGGATATGTGAATGAAAATGAGGTTCTATCGGTACCCACGAGTCTCCCCTTTACAGACATGCCCACTTTATGATAATCACATGTAGTTTGGGGCAAGTCATAGTCAAGTCAGCACACTGACACACTGACAGCTGTTGTTGCCTGTTGGGCTCGAGTTTGCCCTGTTATGATTTGAGCCTATTATTTTATGCTAAATGCAGTACCTGTGAGGGTTTCTGGACAATATTTGTCACTGTTTTGTGTTGGTAATTGATTTTCAATAATAAATATATACATACATTTGCATAAAGCAAGCATACTGGTCCACTCCCATGTTGATAAAAGTATTAAATACTTGACAAATCTCCCTTTAAGGTACATTTTGAACAGATGAAAAATGTGTGATTAATTGTGATTAATCATGGACAATCATGTGATTAATCGCGATTAAATATTTTAATCGATTGACAGCCCCAAAAATTATACACCTAATTGCCATTCAAAGAGGACATTTCTGGAGCAATTACATCCATAATCAAACTTAAAGAATGGGTTTCTCTTCATCCAAACAGATTTAGCCTCCAGAGTGTATTTAAGCAGCCTCGATCCTACAGAGCAGTAAAGAAGAGGAGGTGGCAGTGGATTGTGAGATTGGTCCTTTGATGGGGCTTCTAAGGGTATTAGAGAGGAGGGAAGCAGGGGGGTCAGGGTCAATACAAACGTAGGATCGCTATCCCAAGGTCAGGGACTAATCGAACTGAGGTACTGAACGATGGAAAAGGTGATGGGTAATTGGATGAAGACGGGGATGAAGAAAGATGGGCAGCATTCGTTGCTTTTATGTTTGATATGATGAATATGAAAAAAAAATAAAGGAAATAAGTTGGAAAACAATGATAAATGGATTGAATGGGATTATCAATGACCAGTCTGGAACATAAAGAGAGAGGAGAAACGGAGAGCTAGAGATCCTTCAGGCAGCAGACAGACAAACAGACTGAGTGGGAGGTCCCTGGGCTCATCTCCAATGCATGTTGCCCTGCATTAGCACTACAGCCATCCCGCAAGAGGAAGACACAGAGAGAGAGACAGAGAACCTTGATAGATGAAAGTCTTCTATCTATCCATCCATCCATCCATTATTCATCGGTGAATTAGATCTCGCCTGAATGAAGTAGAGGAAAGAGGAGGAGGAGGAGGAGCGGGGGAGAAAGGGAAAGGTATGGACGGGTTTAGAGGAGGATGGATCTGGATTGTAACCGTTGTGGTGTAAGGAAAGGGTGAGGAGTTCAGATGAGGATGTGGCTCCAGCAGGAATGGTATTTTAAGATTTGGGGCACTTTACAGTCTGGGAGGATAAGATTTCCACTGGTGCAAATGTTGTGTTGGCAAAATGGGTTGAAGGGGTTTGAGGTGTTAGAGAAAAGAGCAGAGGTGGTAGGGGCTGGGGTGCAAGTATAGGTGAAATGAGGATGATGTGTGTTTTGGGGAGGGGATGGATCAGGGAGAGGGTTGAAGGAGAGGTTAGAGGTGCTCAAAGGAGTCAAGGTCGTCCTGAAGGCCTCTCAGCTCTTTAATGTATTATGAGAGCCTTAGGCCCGGTAAACACGTGTACAGATATTTTTAAAAATGGGTATTTTCCCCTCGGTTTTAAAAAAAAAAAAGTATGTTTTAAAGGTCAAAGATAAGCACGCTCGAACGCAAAAACATCTCCAAACACTCTCACTTGTGTGAGATCACAAGTTAAGGGTGAAGGAAGTTTGTTACCACCGTTCTCTCTCCCTTTCCTTCAGCTTCATTGCAGTGAGTTCGATAACAGCTATTGTTTCTGGGGGGCTGGGATTCCTGGTCGCACTGTCATCGCTCTGCTGTCATCAACTGTCTCTTTACATGCATAAATGATGAAAGGGAGGTCATTCAGTTTTATGTCCGTAGTCCTTCTGAGTGCTCCAAACCTCGCCTTCAATCGCCCAAACGCACATTCAATGACCATTCGTCCTCGACATGTTTAATGTGTTCCCTGCTTTGGCCTCTTGTGACTGTAACATCACTGTAACAAAACGTAAAAAAGCCTGTAGTCCTGGCCTACAGGCTTGTGTGACTATTTACATACTGTATGTGAGCACATCTGTTCTGGCCTTGGCAATGATCTCCTGATCTCCACGCCTAATGAACATGCTGCCACTCAGAGGATGACAGGAACGAGCTTTGATCTCTACATCTTCAAAGATGGACAGAAGCTTTACACTTATGCTTAAGATAAACACGAAAAAGTTCTCTCAGACGCCAAGCCTTTAGTCGAATAAGAATACAGTCTTGTAAAGGTTAAATAAACAGAAAGCATAAATCATATGATCTGGCTGTTTGCCAGGTGCACAACTGGAGAGCATATACATGGAGCACCAGCAGTGATCTCAACAATCGCAAGCATGTGAATGTAATGAGATCTGACTCTGTTGAATAGAAATCAGCTGTCGAGGTCTCAAGGGTTTGGTATATTTGTTTAGCTTTAACAGGGCTTCCAAACCTTAATCTAACCTCTGTTATGAGGCAAGTTATTGTATTTAATCAACGATGAGAAGCCTAATCAACAGCTCTGGCTGTCTGCCAGCAGATCGGCCGAGCTCTGCTGAGTGTAACCAATCAGTCATAGCTGACCGCATGACATTTATCTAGCAAGGATTCACACCAGGCTGCTTTGATGGATTAATTTGAATAGTTTTCTGTATCGCCTGCATTGCTTGGCTGAAATTGAAAAAAACAAAAACTTAGCAGTGAATTGCAATTTTCAGATTTGGTTGTCATGTGCACTCATATGGCATCTGTCCTGTATTCAAAGATTGAAGCAGTCTGAGTAACAGAAAATAATAATACAAAGCTGGGAGGTGATGATGGATGGATAGAGAGAAGAATAGACACGTGACCTTGTCTCTGCTGTGTGTGTTTTCGATGTTTTTATCTTCTCACACTGCCGCTCTCTGCTGCACTTGCATACAACTGACTGTAGACTCGCACACACATATGCATGCATGCAGAGACACTCACAAACAGGCACACACAGGCACATAAGGAGCTGTGTGCTACAGGGGGGGCGGGTGTGATTGTGAGCTATAGGTGATGACAGCGGGGCCATATGCTGATTTATTTCTGTGTTTTTTTGGCACTGCAATTAGAGTACAACCAATGAAATCATTACACGGTGTCCACACTGCTGTAAAAACCCTTCATTTTTGTATAAATGTTGTGGGGAAATGATAAAACAATCATTGCTCTACAAAAGCTTGAAACACAGTTATTGTTTAGTGGCACTTTCTGATGTTAGATTTTTAATTCTGATGTCTAAATTAATTCTCTGCACTAGGATTGGGAAGCTCTTATTTGTGTTATTTTTACAAGTCAAATGATATATTTGTTATAGATGTATGTGTAGTATTTGATGGGCATTTGCATGTTCAAGTGACACATGGTGGTTGTATGTTGGTGGGTGGTTTTTGCACTGTATGTGTTAGTGGGTAGGGCAAATGACACAGTGTCCTTCACTGTACCAGTGTGCCGCATCGTCTCTCTAGAGAACCTGGCTCGGATTGGCTCAAAGGCACGAAAACTTGGTGGAAATATACCGATCACATATGAGACTATATCCTCATCTCTATATTGGCGTATTGACTCTCAGCTCTCAACACAATCACAGGTTTCAGCACTACTCCTGGCAGCAGAGGGATCTCTTTCAGAACTGATATTTGATGAAAACATTTCTCGAGCAGCGAAGGCTTTAAATTGAGTCTTGCCCCATGGGGGTCAGTTGCAGTGTGCATGCACGTGTGTTTGTGTATAGATGGTGGGTTACAGAAGTGGCATATATTTGTGTTTGCTGTGGTCTCCCTATATTTCATCCTATACTGTTCTGCAGACACACCCAGAGAAAGACAAAGAAGTGGACAGGCAGACGGAAGGGCATTGAGGGCTGTGAATGACACACAAAATGAGAAAGGAAGCATGAAAGAAAAGAGAGGTGACATTGGTGGTAATTGGAGTACAGGAAACTAAAGCCTCGGGGAGCCTCCTTTCCCAAACGTTACTATTAGACACAAAAGATGTGTGAAAAAAAAAAAGACATGAGAGCCTGGCTGAAGCTCTTTCATTTGCTTATTCAATAAATTTGGATTCAAAGCACATTTCACGTGCTTTCCAAAGATAGCAGTAATAACTAGTCGTAATTTAAGTTTAATACATTTGAGGTCAGAGGGTTGTTCTTCAGGGGGCAGAAGAATATTGGTCCAGATATAATTTCTCCTCTTATTTACACTTCTTCTAATCCAGAGACAAGGGGAGAGAGAGTTATCAATAATTCACAACTATTGTTCCCTCCCGGACAGCCCGTCTGTTTTTATATTAAATGCTGAATTATTAACAGTGGGTGAGATTGGAAATATGGCGAGTTTCCCTCCTGAATCTCATGGGTGTTCAAAAACTGTCCTGTCACTTACTGGTAGCCATAAGAGTGCCAAAAACAGGTAGTTGGTTAAGTAGAAGGTACATTAAAGTAGAATAAGAGTATTTTATGGTTATATGGTATATTAGAAACAATTGATGAGATAAGACACTGAAAAACAACTCCATCCCGACACTAGGGATGCACCGATCCAACTTTTCCAGTCCTGATACCGAGTACCGATCTGAGTACCAGTTTTTAATTAATAAGCTGTATGCCCCACTGTGTGGAAGTGACTGGGATCATTCTTTTCTGTGTAAGGAAACATCAGGCCTGATTTAAACATTGCTTTCCTAACGTAAATTAACAGGAATTACAATTCTGGTGTAAACTAGGGCTGGGACGATACACCTATCTCCCGATTCGATACTATCACGATACTTGGGTGCCGATATGTATTGCGATTCGATATTACGATTTATTGCGATTTTTGTTAACTTTTTTCACACTAGACCAGGGGAAAAAGTTGAATCATACACTTCTATGGACTTTTACTTTGGAAAATATCTAAATTGATTCAGTAAAAATGTTGGATTTTCAGCATGTATGTAGTCAGAGATGTCCCGAAGTCAAATATATCAGTCATTGTCAGGTATTATTTGTTACAATTTTTCCAGCAACCCAAAAATCAAAGAGTAAAGACATTTCCCTCGCAAATTAGTGATATTTTATTTTCAATTTATAAGGGACATGTAATGTTTTATACTTCTGGTGAATATAATCCAATCAATCTTATTTCTATATATGTTATTTACAGTTCCATTTGTTAACACCTTATTTTGAAAACCGGATATAGTCACACGTGTATATTTCCGCTCACTTCGGAGCCCCTTCCTAACTTCCTTCGACCTCCGCATAGACTCAAATGAAGCAAATAATATATTGATTAAAAAGTCTATTTCAAAATCGTACAAAAAAAAAAATTGCGATACATAGGTGAATCAATTTGTTTTTTTCCCCCACCCCTAGTGTAAACCTTTTGTGTCAATGTCAGGACCGTTAGTGTTTGTCATTCTTAACAATTTCTCTTAACCTTCCCTGTTACCATATGCTGGCCTCAGGCAATAATGCATATTTCATATCCTCCTCAACATGTGACTAATGTATTCATGATGTACGTTAATGATAACCGATGACTTCAGCGCTGGCAGGGTTGACTCACTGTTGGGGTCGAGTCGTGTGTACGTTATATTTTTACTACAGTATATACTGTATTTGTGCCTGACGGTATGTTCTCTGACTCCATCAGCTTTTATGACTGCCATTTAAAGAAGCGTCCTCTTGACTTCTAACTAGCTATGTTATTAGAGAGAGACACTCCTTAGTGGCTTTTCAGTAGAAACAACAGTTTGTCTCTGTTTTGCATTTTGTCCTCGGGGCAAACTGCACGGCTTCTTCTTGACAAGTGCCATCTGATAATTAGGCCTCATAATCACCCTATTAGTATGCAGCTCAATTGAGCAGAGAACAGCTTATTGTTCCCCTGGCATGAGCAGCAGCCATTTGTAAGAGGATTATTGTAAATTTGTTGTTGGGGTTTTATGACCATGAATCATATGTGTAATGACTTAAATTGCTACATTGTTTATCTCCGAAGCATTTATTTTTAATGTAGCCAGTAATAACCATTACTGCAGTTGTGATAACCCTCTATTAGGATACATGGTCATATTTTTGGAAGCAGAAAATCACGGGGATGTCGGGAGTGACGCCATGTTTCAAAGTTGGTTTCGCTGTAGGATTGCAACCTTATTTTCTGTACCTTTCCGTGGACACACAAAGCCGAGCTGAACTTTCTCCATCACAGTTACCATGGCACCGACAAAAGAGACCAGAATCACTTAAGCCTTGTTTTGTTCCTGTGACTTTCAGGACCCAAACACAATAACCGTAGAACATGTAGAACTAAGGGCCGGGGTGCTAGGTTGAATTTTAATACTGTCTTGTGAAAGCATGCTGATGCCTCTTGAGAACACAAACAAATAGGTTAAAGAAACTAGAATTATTCTTGATACTTCATAACCACAATAGGAATGTGCTTTCCAATGCTGATGATAGTCATGATCACTTTCATTGTGAACATTTTTACAGATATACAAAAGAAAAATGTGTTTATCAGTGTATACTATTTATACCTGCATATTGCTTCAACTGCTGACTATCAGCTGAGTCACATTTCTGGCAATAGTGTTTGTTTTCGCTGCTTTAAAACCATAATATTTTCATTACATGTTATCAATATACCAGCAATAATATGGCATTTTCTTCTATTTTGTTCAATACTTTCTAATCTCAGTTTTCTTTGTAATGATTCTTACTTTTGAGGGATATGTTTTCCTCTTCATTTACTCACATATTCTGATGTATCATAGATGCATGTCAGACAATATGCAGTGTCACATATAACAGAATCATCTGTGTTGTCATACCATTTTTACCTCAAACAACATCCTCTGTGCCCGTTTCCATTTAGCACTCGTTGCATTAAAGGTGCAACCTGTAAGATCTGGCCAGAATTGTAGCAAAGAGTAAAGAAGCAAAGAGTTGAAACTCTGGTATTTTCTTGACAACAGCCGCTGCCGGCATTTTGGACAGAAAATGCCTATTATATTTACAATATTGTATAGGTCAACACAGGTCATTTTGGTAGAATATAACAATAGAATAGAATTAATGTTGTTTTACTTTTTAACGGAACTTTGTAGGCTGACGTTTTACTGCCGTCCTATAGTCACTTTCAGTCCAAAATAGCGGAAGCGTTGCTTTGCTGCTGGGCGCTGATGTTGCAATGGAATGAACAATTGACTTTCACTTCTTGGCAATATGCGTTCTTTGATTTTAGTTTAAAACATTCAGAAAAACTAACATTATCAAAAGAATGTGAAGAAGTAACAGTTTTTACTTTATGCCAAATACATCAATGTATTGTGCTGCAGAGATATCTACTGCCAACCAGCAAGCTCTGGCCCATACTTTCTTGTAATACTTGTACCTCAAGAGGCGATAGTGAGTCACAGCTGCGCCAGTCTGCCCTCAGTCCAAAGAAGGAAGAAGTAGAGCTGCACCGAGGGCTCGTCAATAATACATCCATGATCCGTGTGCGTTTTGATAGTTTGTTTATAGGATTAAATCCAAAGTGGCAGAAATGAGAAAACAACTCACACCCTCGCCTTGTCCTCCCCGCTGCCGGGAGGCTGCTTCGCCGGAAGTAGAGTGTACGGCAGCTCTGGGAGATTTACCCCCAGTTAGCAGTTACCAGTTAGCTCAAATTCAACTCCAGGGGTCTGACACCCGGAGGACTGCTTCGACTCCCCGCCGGATCAGCAAACTTTATGCTTCTGCTGCTTTTTGTTGTGATTTTTTATTCTTAGTATGAAGGTATTTTTGCTTTGGCAGTGACTCACGCAGAGGTGTTTAGTGTGTGTGTTTATGTATGTGGGTACAAACCAGGTTAACAAGGAGCAGGTCAGATCTTCAAGGGTCGATTTATCTGCCCTGAAAAAATAGCAGCCAGATACTGTTTGCTGCAGGGCTTTAGGAGGCTCAGTCTGTACGGTTCATCTGCTGACACACACACACACACACACACACACACACACACACGTTCACCACTCTGAAACCACAGAAAGCTCCGGCTCTGATTTGGTGGTCTATTTGTACTGAGGCTAGATGAAGGGGATGGATGGGAATTGAGAGCCCCAGTGCTGGCTGGTGGTTGACAGACAGTGGCTGCCTCTCCTCTACATGCTGCTCTTTAAACTCAGTTGGTATCCACCCCATGCTGCTGAGTGACACACACAGACTCTCACACATACCCACACACACACAACACAAATGCCACTCACAACGGACGCTCATCAGTTTGTATGTCAACATACATATTCTACCCAGCATGCTCACAAACAAGCCACATGCCCCATATGCTTACCAAACACCCCCCAAAACAATCTATACTTGTGAGGACCCTCATTGACATAATGCATTCCCTAGATTCTAACTATAACTTTAACCATCCTTCAAAAGGGTGAAATTTCAACTGCACCAAGGTCAGATAAAGAAATCTAATCTTTACTTTACAAATATGTCCCCATTCCCAGGATCTTCAAATAACAAAACACACTTGTCAGCCTAAACTCTTTTTTAATAATTTGATGCATCCAGCTGTTTATGGGAGGAGTGATTAATAATCAGATGATGCTCATTAAATCTCAATAGTGCGTGGTACATTTTGGCGCATGCTCATGTCTGCTGTCAGTTGTTAGCGTCTGTGTCGGCGTCTCGTCATGTTGTGAGTATGTGTATGTTGCTATCTATTGTTATGTATATATCTATATGTTTCTGCGTACTGGGTGTAAAAACAAATATCCCTCTGGGACAATAAATGTAAAACTAAGAAAAGCAAGCTGAAATCGAAAAATATTAAGAGTAATAATTAAGATTTATTAATGCCACCAAAACTGTAGCCCCCTGCTTTTTCAAGGCTCATGATTGGTGACTGAAAGATACTAATTTGCTCATGATGCTTTGAAAAAAAGAAAAAAAAAAAACCTGGATACTTCCTGCTTATGTAAATCATTTTAATGATATCACTCTCAAGCTACAAGGTAAGTATGCTTCTAATCTCATTGAGTCAGGAAATTGCTCCTAATCTAATAATATCAAGTATTGGATTCCTTCCTCTCTGCCTGGACGGCAAAGGTAGAATGGGCAGTATGATGGCTCATTCATAAGTTAGAGTTACAGTATTATAATGAGGAAATGGAAACGGAAGCACCAATGAGAAAGTTGAGCTGCAAAATTGCTTTCAACTTTACCTACAACAACACCCATTTTGGCCTCAATTAATGTTTTTAGCTCAGTTGTGATTGAATTTAGTGGTCATTGAAAATATTTCCAAAGTAAAAAGTCTCCTTAGTTTCAGATAATCATCACAATAGTGAGAAAACTAACCACCAATTACTACTTACCAATACTTTCACTACTGTAGTTATGGTTGGGATAAATATTAGACTTAGCTTAGCGTTACAATATTGCGCTATAAATGCAATCTTGCCATGTCAGTGGTGCGCTGTAACCCATCAAGTACATGTATGACTCTAATGTGTTGATTCATAGGAATGTATGTGGAGTCTGACTTTGCTTTGACAAGACACATTTAAAAGTGCAAGAATACTTTTCAGCTCTTCTACAATCTTTCCTTTAATCCTCACTTTCTTTCTGTATTGTGTTTTGATTCCATGTTTCATCCTCTGTCTTTTATTTTACCTCTGATATCTACTTTGTACGCTCTTTGAAGCCTCAAATGCCTTTACTTCCTTACTCTTTTATTCATTTTCTTTTTCCATCTCGTGCTACCTTCTCATCTTTTTATTCCCTCTGCCACCACGTTGAACCTCTCTGCTTCTATTCCTCGTTCGCTTCTCCTTCATTTGTCCTTCTCACTCCCTCCTATGCTTCCACCGGCGTACTGTAGAATCAACATGTTATAGAAAGGAGAAATATACTGTGTGGATCACTGTGACTTCTGACATAATATTGCACTGTGCTGTTTATAGGATACATTCAAGATGTTTCTGTAAGTCACCTCTGCTTGACTGCAGAGTTTCTAGATACTGCAAAATGCATTCTCCCTCTCTGAGGAAAATGGCTTGTTTCATGTCTGCTAATCTGCTAGCTTGTAAATATCTGCCATGTTACAGAAATATGTGTGTGCGTGGGTCTGTGTGTGTGTGTGTGTGTGTGTGTGTGTGTGTGTGTGTGTGTGTGACTGTGTCAGTGTGCTTTTCCAAATGTTTTCCTCCTCGCATTTCAGTTCATTTTGTCCTCAAAGTGAAGCTATTTAGTGTGACTCTTATCGAGAGGCTGCAGCTGCTGTTGTGAGAATACCACGGCAGCCTGGAGGGACACCTTCACACAAATGCACACACTCGCACACACACACACCTTGGTTTACCCACACCAAGCTGACTAAGGCACACGCCCCTAAACAAGCATGGATAATAGGATGTTATATTTACCTGCATAATGATAGAGCTGAGGAATTCTCTTGAGAATGAAAGGCCATCTCATTAACTGTACTCAAATTAGGTGGAACGCTGCTAAAAGCGTGTTTTGTGAACACGTGTCAGTAATAAGGTTCTTCTAATTATGCCGTTTTTTTATTTTTGTATCTAGTGACCATCAATCATGAACATAATAGCGATCTGTTCATACAGGATTTTGACTGTGACACCGTGACATTTCAGATGTCAGGTGTTGCATTGGTTGAATTCGAGAAGAGGAGCTGTACTGTAATGCATATAAATAGCATGCAAACTAGCAATATTACACTTTCCATGATGACGTGTCTCCGACAGGCGACATACTCAGTTTCACGGGTGATGATGTTTTACAAGTTATGGCAAACTCCATGCTGTCGGTGTGCTATAACGTTACCTCCCTGACCCCTTCTGTTAATGGCGTGGCCACCATGTAGGTTAATGGATGCTGAATTTCCTCCACCTCTACAGAGCAGCCTCGCTGTGCCTGCCATGGTTACGGTAGTGGAGCCTGGGCTCTTATTCTGCCTAGATTAATGGCCCCAGCTTGCACTATTGACACAACACTTATCTTGTTTTTATGAGTCCAGCGGCTTCTATCTATAAACCTTCGAGGCACACGTGTGCACAGCCGCACACACATAAGAGCGCACACACAGACACTTGCCTCGCCGAGGCTCCTACACGTACAGTTCAGTTACAGTTATAAATGCTGTTTACTCTTTGTAACACAACTGATGTAATGGCTCTGAGCTTAAGATAATGTGAAGGGCTTAGCTGGCTTTTTACACAGTGCACCCATCACATTATCTGAGGAGCAGACTGCAGAGAGACAGACGATGATATTTGATGCTCTGGAGATGAAAGGTTTACATAAAATTACCTGTCTTTTTTAAATAACAGCCTAGCGACGTGGCAATGTTGGTTGGACGCTACATAGCATTCCACTACACATATTACTTGTGCTCTTTTTAAATACGTCTCTAAGTAACTCTTTTTCCTGAAAATATAATTTAGTTATCCTTTTTTACCTTTAACTATCACAAGCTAAACTGTCATTATTCTGTTGTTCACAACTATCAACTAATATCTCAATGTTTTTTTCTCTTCAAACCCGTTTCCAAGTGATCACTTCCAATTATATTATTTTTTTTATTAGCAATAAACCAAGGACCACTGAACAACTCAATTATGTCACTACTAAAAAATACAACTATATTGGCAGAACTTTTATTTTTTTAATGTTTTTATTGACTTTTGGTTTTACTTATTAGAGTCTTAGTTGGATATGGATTCCTGTTACCACTTCTCCTTCTTCTTTTTCCTCAAACCAAGGTAGTAGCGGGTTCTTTTCCAGAGATAATGCCTCTTCTTTTTCTCTGGAGCCTTCTCCTCAGAAACTTGGGCCTCTTCCAGGAGTTCAGGTGCCTATCCGGTATAAAGGGAGTCCTTGTCCTCCTCCTGCTCCTCGAAGACCTCGTCCTTCAGCTCATCCATGAGCTGTGGCATTTCTGTGTGGAAGGCCTGACTGACCCCTTCCTCAACGTTTGTTGAGATCTGTTTGTGGAGTTAGATTTTCAGTTCCTCCAACTCGGAGGACAAGAAGGACTTATACCTCTCAGAGACATCCCGTTGCATGGCATCCTGTTCATCCTCTCTGGATCTCTGGATCTGCTCTTCGTACTTTGACACCCTTTCAGCAAGAGACTCCATTTCTGTCTCAAGTTGCTGCTGAAGGCTGTCACTCTTTTGTTTTTCGGCCTTGAGCTTAGCTTCATACCTCTGGTGGATCTCCTGGCATAAAACTCTCTGCTTCTCGAGCTCACTCGTAATTTCCTTCTCCTTATTCACCATCAACTCTTCCTGGCTCCCCTGATGAGCCAACTGTATTTTTGTTTCTTCCAGTTCTTGGTCAAGTTTGATCCTCAGTGTTTGATCCACTTAGTAGCTCTCCCTGTGTAGAAAAGAAGATCTCTTTGTTGCCTTGACCTGTGGAGCTTGTTGGTCAAATATTCCACCTGGTCCCAGAGAGACTTGTTTTCATCACCTCTGACTCCAGGTTGGTGGAGAGCTCTGTGAACTTTTGCTCCTGAAAGAGACTGTGTACCTCCGCCCTTTGGATCTGAGGCTTCAGCTCCTCCAGCTCTTTGAGTAGATCCTCAATTTCTGTCCAACTGAAAATGCTGAAAATCATTTCTCTGGCCCAGTTATAGGTGCCCACTGCCCACTGACTCAGGCTCAAAGTCATATTGAATTACTGCCTGCAGATGCACTCACAGTAGTACGTCACCTGTTGAAAGGTCTAAAATGAAATGACTTGGCTGTGAATTTTAATTTTTTGATAGTTATTATTGCATTGACGTTCCACAGTTCTGCAGTTCCTGTTGATTTGCAAATGTACTGTACGCACAATTAAGATGAAACTGATATCAATATTCCAACACTGTCTCCGACAAAATTACGTTCCCATACGCCTAAACATAACCAAAATATTGTACATTTTCCCGGATTACGGTGGCTGTTGTAAACAGTTTAAAACATGTGATTAACGTTGTAAATGGAAACAAAACAAAACAAAAATGCAACAAAACTACTTTGTAAGGTTCAGGCAACAAAACTACTTGGTTAGGTTTAGTAAAAAAACATCATGGTTTGGCTTAAATTTACTTAAAAACAAAATGAAAACTCAAGAAATGACTGTTTCGCACAGGACAAGAACACCGGTCTCCTGGGGGAAAGTCCGGTGTTTGTTGGACCCATCCACCTCCTTTCCCATCCGCCAGTAGTGGACTTTCTCCGTCGTTATACCCATTATTATTCAATTAAGTTTTATTTTAGCATTGCCTCTGCGAACCTGTTAGCACATTGATGTTAGCATTTAGCTCAAAGCACTGCTATTCCTATGTACATCAGAGTTGAGTACAGAGTTGAAAGCCTGGATCAGATGTTCTTTCAAACGCCAGTAAGAAACAAATGTAGAGAAAGACACCAGCTTGTTAAATACAGTTACAGAGAAGGTACGCCAAGCTCTGTGTATTGGTAATGTCCGTATTGTTATGCAGCTTTGCAGCAGATCAGAGGGAATGAGAATGAGAATGAGCGGATGAGATGTCCCTGCAGGCTTCGCTTCCTCTGTACCTGGAGGATCAAACACAAAGAGTGAACCAAACACCACAGGAGCCGTCAGCCACTGTTAGGCTAACAGATTGTCTTGCCCAAACTTATGTCTGTCAAAGTGAGGTGGGTGATGTGTGTTCATGTGTGTGTGTGTGTGTGTGTGTGTGAGAGAGAAAGAGAGAGACAGCGATGCAAATTATTACACCTACACCACATGCAACCTATCTCTGTTACACACACACACACACACACACACACACACACACACACACACACACACACACACACACACACACACACACACACACACGCTCTGGCTCCGACCTGCAAATATGCAGGGCAATAATATGCTCTAATAGAGCTGTGTTTTCATCTGTCAGATCCAGATAGCTTACTTCTGAGTCCCACCAGACCAAAGTGGAAATATTCCAACATCTCGTAATGTTTTTAAAAATTGAATATGTTCAATGTCATGCTCTTTCATATTTCAAAGCTTAGAGACCATGTTTTGTTCCGCAGGGATAGGTTGGTTTAAATTATATTTTCCACAGTTTGAGGGGAGGGGAGAGATTGAGGCAGATAAGATCCTTCGGATACTGCAACACTAAGAAAATAAAGTTTGAGGGTTCAGTAATAACTTCTCTCTATATATAAATGATTGGATTTAGGAGAAGCAGTGACCGCTTTATAGAGTAGCTAATGGATATCCAAATAAACAAAACAGAAAACAAAGTTCACTAATTGAATTTCTGTGACATGTAGTTTAGTTGTTGAAATGACTGGCCTAGAGCTGGTATTCATTATAGCAGTACACATACTCGCTGTAATTTCCTCCCTCAGCTCAGGTAGATATAATGTGCTGTAGGCTATCAGATGGGTTTTAACCTCTTAAATACACAGATGGCACCCAGACAATCGGGCGTTCACTGAGCTGGTTGGCTGTGGTAATAGATCCCTGCTGAGCAGCAGCTGCTTGACATCAGTCATGATTGGCTAAGGTGGGATTTGATGCTTGTGATTGGTTGATGGTTGATAGATACTGGCTGCTGATGCTAGCCGCCCGGTTGCCTGGATACAGCCATCCTTCACTGTGTTAGTGGCCTTGGCAATGTGACGGACAGCATAAGTGCTCTGCAGAGGAATTTGTTTATGTGATGATTCTGCTGAGAATCTCTTCATCCGTCTTTGTAATGGATCTGTATCTGTGTGACTGTATCTTTTTTCTCTGTCATTGTATTGACCTGTAAGTCTTACAATTTATAGCACAATATAGTTAAATACACAAGCAAGTGAAAAAAACGGTTTCTCAAATTCTTGTGATATTAATTCGAACACCAGTTTGTCTTTTTATCCTGTTAGAGTTGAAGCCTAAAGATAGTGATGTTTGTCTGACAGTCCATCACTTTTATCCAGAGCAAGATATCTTTTCAAATTGCCAAGCAATGTGGTATAGATATTCATGGTTCTCAGATCATGATTCCTGTTGTTTTTGTCACCCCATGACCTTTAGTGTACAGTAGTGCAACCCATAGATGTCTATGGTGCCACCATCAGGCTTGATTTCCATTAAATGTGCTGTGGACTTCAGAGGATGAAACCAAGGTTTCAAAACCTTGTGGGACTTATTTTGCAGCAATGACCAACTCACTATATATTAGAGATGTCAGAGTGAGGACATTTTCCCACCGGTTAATAAACTTGTGACAGCACTGGTGTTACCAATTACACCGGACATTTTAGAAGAAAAGATGAGGCTCGACATATGTAGAGCGCTTACTTTGATCTTTAACGTTGGATGGCTTAGTGTCTGGCCTCTTCGGTCAAGCGTTCGCTGCGGGGCTGTGCTGTGCATACCGGCTGTCACTGCTCCGTCCTCCGCATGGAGATTACCTCATAAGTTATGGTTCCTTTATAGCATTGGGTTTAAATTGGAAATATTGCCAAATAGGCACTTTTGCTTTTCGCTTTGACACCAAATCCTCCGCCATCGTCTTGTCTGTCACCTCTCTCTCATCCCTTGTGTGTGAAATCTGACTCCTGCTACTCTGTGCTGAGACTCCGTACGGAGCAGACACTTTCACTTTCAGTTTGTAGTGTCCATCATCCAACTATATATTGATAACACGGCGCTGATACGCACAAATGAACTAAATGGGTTTTATTTCTATAAAAAAAGGAAAACGACGGTGGGGCTGGTGGGCAAGTAATGTAATCGGTGTGTGCACGAACACAGTGTAACACCGACAACCGCAGCAAGCCTACTATATCTAGTCTCATATGTGTAATACATTATCATTTCGTCACTTCTATTCGTTAAGACCAATAAGGTAGAAAGAGTACTCTTGGTAGGCCTCTGGCCACTTACTGCACTATGTTGTTCCTTCTTCAGTACTGCATGCTCTGGTCACACTCCAGACTCTGAGCCCAGCAGACCGCCTGCTAATTTGTTTCTCTTGTTGGACAGACAGAGGACTCCAGGACTGCACATTCTCCTGGACACTTGTGGTCTGTGTGTGTGTGTGTGTGTGTGTGTGTGTGTGTGTGTGTGTGTGTGTGTGTGTGTGTGCGCAGCGTAGACGGTTAGTCGAGGTGGCTTGTTTTTGGCCCTCTGGGAGCTTGGCCACAGATTGCTGCCATCCCGTGAGCGTCTTCTGCCGTTGATTCATATTTCAGGCACGGTGTTAAACGTGCACACACACACATAGGCACAAAAATACACACTGTATTTCACTTTGAGAAACACAAGATAGCCTTCCAACCTTTGCATCCATGTCTATTACTAAGAGAAAAGTGCAGAAGCGGGAGGAGAATGTGAAAATGAGATAAAGACATAAAAAGAGAGAATACAGAGAGGTGGACGTTTGAGAATAACCGCAGTAAACAGAGTGAGAGAGATTTATGTTAAAGCTCTGCAGACATTTATCTGTGGACACGCAAAGTAGATTAACTCATTAAACTTAATGTGCTTAGTGGTCAGTTGAGTGGCCAGCGGAGCATAAACAGACCTACAGATGGTTCTCCACAACTGGACTGTAGTTAAATAGGACCATTACGATGTCCTTTAACCTACTTTATCACCTGCTGTGAGTCGGACATGAGCAGTTCACAGCAGCAGAAGCATCGAGGATCTATGTGTATTTCTATCTGTGAGATTATTTGAACTGACCTCGCCTACCTGCACTGCAATGTACTCTTTACAGTCATGACTAAATGACTTCCCGTCATCTCCCGGTGTTAACGTCACCTCAGCTACCTCAGCACCTCCCTCCCTGATTATCTCTCAAGGCCAGTGACATGCTCCTGTTGAACCCTCGCCTCCGTTGCCTTGACAACTGTTCTCGCACTGGGCGGGGCACCTCTCACTTTGTCAGTGATGGTGCGATAAGTGCAACAATTATGTAAATTCTGTCCAACCAAAGTGTTTTTGCAGATTAAACATAGCCAGCTGAAAAGCTCTCGGCCCGATGCTTTCAGCTCTTAAGTTCTGTAGTTAACAACCCGTCCTGCATCACTGCACGCCTCTGATTCTACCCTTTGTTCTCTTTTTCATACATCATTTTTGGAGTAAAGTAAGTAGATAAATGGATAGATGAACATTGTTAGATATACAGATAGATCTGGACAGACTTGTATACAAAGGAATATATAAAGACACGGAGACCATAGCGGTGTCCCTTGTTCATTAACTATTCCCAATAGATACTCATTAGTTCTCTATAGTGAATATTTAATTAAGAATTCATGATTCAGACACTTTCTTCAGGATGACCATTTTTTCCTTCCCGATACCGATTCCAATACCTGAACTCTCAGTATTGTCCGATACTGAGTAACAATCCGATACCAGCGTGATACAAATAATATATAGTTATTATTATTATTATTATTTAACAACTGTTTACTACTTACCATGTATGAATGTGATATGATTACTATCTTAGTTGTATGGCCTGACTCAGGTTAAACCCTTTGTAAAACATGAACAGATTTCCCACTGCTTAATTCTAGTGCACGGATAATAGTAAAGACTTAGTCTGCTACTGGAAATAAATCTATCTTTTGTGTATTTTACTTTTTTGGTCCAAAGACTGATTATCTCCCAGCCCTTAAATCTAATCTGACTACTACTACTTTATGCTAAGCAATTTATATTTGTGTTTTGCAGATTTATCTTAAGGATATGTAACATTTCTTTTGTGGACTCTCTTAAGTCACACCAAACCTTAGGTATACTTGCAGCATATTGCATAAGCCTTTATAGAGCGACAAATTTAACTTATTTACGCATGTTTTGTATTCTCAGTCACCCTTTGCTCTCTCATATCATCTGTTTACAACCAAACTGTGTTGTTTACAAAATCCTGTTAGCGGTGCTTTAGTTATGGCTGTCCGTGCATGTGCATGCGTGCATTTTAAAGGGGACTCTTGTTCTCGCTTTCGATAACAACCCTGTCCCTAAGAGACAGACTCTCAGGGGCTGCCACAGCTATGCCAGCACTGTTGCAGCAGAGTTTGTCTTTGGCACGAGCTCTACTGCGGTTACGAGGCTTAAAGTGTCCCTCTGGGGAGCTAATGCTTGGATCCTGGCCTGTCAATGTGTTGTGTTGCTATTCTTCTCCTGGTTGTCCCTGTAGCTTTCTGAATCAAAACCAAATTTAACTGTACAGTGTGTCATGTACACCTTACTGTATTGTCTTGGATTAAAACTTAATAGTTAATTGTGTTAGAGAACGGTGTAGGGCTGCAACTAAAAATTATTTTCATTGTTGATTAATCTTGCGACTATTTTCTCAATTAATCGATTAGTTGTTTGGTCTATAAAATGTCGGAAAATGGAAAATGTTGATCAGTGTTTCCCAGAGCCCAAGATGATGTCCTCTAATATCTTGTTTTGTCCACAACTCAAAGATATTCAGTTTACTGTCATAGAGGAGTAAAGAAACCAGAAAATATTCACATTTAAGAAGCCGGAATCAGAGAATTTTTACTTTTTTTTTCTTAAAAAATTACTCAAACCGATTAATCGATTATCAAAATAGTTGGCGATTAATTTAGTAGTTGACAACGAATCGATTAATAGTTGCAGCTCTAGAACGGTGCTGTCATTGAAAAGAGGAAAGCAAATGTATTATAATTGCATCCTTACGGTGAATTATGACAAAGTATATGGAGAGTTTCTGTGTGTATACTCTCAGAGGCAGATGTTGCTTGTGTAGATGAAATGGAGTGGGGAATGTACATCAGAGATGATTGTTCTCCACAGGGAGTGATGCTGCAGCTAAGACCACAAAGCCGATGCCACCTGCGGAGCTCTGCTACTCCTGCAGTGGTGTTTTTAAAGAGAGTCTTTAGCTTTAATATTGTGCAGAAATGCCTCTTTTTCTTGACTCAGCAGCTTTCCGGCAAACTGGTCTGAAGGTCATTTTCATTCTCCAGTTTAGTTTGTTGTTTTTCCGATCACTAACTCCCTTGTTTTTAACATAACAACAACTGTGAACAACTGTATGTTATTAACGGATGACAAAAGTTGCTTTAAATATTGCAGTGACCCACATCTAAATTATAGAGTTGAAGAATACTTAAGTCCTCCTCTCAGACAAAGAGCAGAGAGGAATAGATAGTGAGGATGTTTGCTTTTGCGTGTTGGAGCATGTGTGTCTCTGTGCATTAATAAGGGCTGCACAATAAATCGAAATTTTATCGAAATCGCGATATGGCGTACTGCAATTTTCAAATCGCAGGAGCCGCAATATTTGTTAAAGGCGAAATGTGTGTCAGAATATCCTTTTAAATTAAATATTGTGGTGCTGCAGAGATGTCCTGGCCTACACATCATATTCTACAGACTAAAGAAAGCATCATTGTTTGGTACAGATCCCTGCAAAAATCACACCATAATCATTTTAACATGTTTTTCAATGTGAGAACAACGATGTAAAAATGATTATTCCCTCTACATTAATACCTCAAGTCATATCGCAATTGCAATATCAGTCAAAATAATCGCAATTATCAATTTTTTTTAAATCGTGCAGCCCTAGCATTAATGTGTGTAATTTTGTGTGTGCGTGCGTACCTTGTTGAGAAAATGTCTATACCGTCTTCAAGAGCCCTGGGACAGGAAAAGCATCATTGAGCATGTGGCCATTGAGTCGGAGTGTCCCCTGATCACTCAATACAGAGGGGTAATGACCATTCATAAACACACTCATGTACTCAGTTAAATGTTACCATTATAGTTCTGTTTTATTGCACAGCTAAACCCACAAACAATGTGTGAAAATACAGTCCTACCAGTGGATGAAGAACGATTCAGTGGGACCATGTGTGTTTGTGTGTACATTGGAAGATGCTTGCTTGAAAGGGCTCTTTTGAACTTTGGGGCAGCGCTGGTCTTTTGTTGTCTGTCTGTCTGTCTGTCAGTCGCCCACGCTCTCTACACCCCCTCTCACTCACCCAGCCAGCATCCACCCATCCACTCCCGCCTCATCTCCCATCCTCCAACCACAGCTACAGGCTCTTTCATCTACCCTCTCTTGGATGAGGAAGGAGTGTGTGTGTGTGTTTGTCTCTCTCTATTTGTGTCTGTCTGAGTTCTCCTGTGTGTATGTAGGTCCCCCACAGTAGTTGCGCAACGGCACAAATACGAACATTTCATCAGTAGCAATTTGACCTTTCACCTTGTGTGTTGTTGCCATTCATTGTGTGACTGGCCCATCATGTTCACATTAGCAGTCTGAACACCAGAGATGAGCTGCTGCTGTTGCTGCTTGTAAATTGGAGATGCACATGTGCGCGCACACACACACAAACAAACACACACACCGTGACACACTTTGTAGCAGACTAAGATCAATTTTGGTCCCTGGTGTCTTTCTGACTGGCTTTAGAATGACATTAGAATACTAATAACCACAAGATCAGCCGCAGAGGTCCCAGTTGATAAAGGTCACTATAGACAGGCCACTGTGGGAGCTCGAGGTGTGTCACACAAAACACATTGAAACACTGAAAATGGGTTCTATGGGTACCCACGAGTCTCCCCTTTACAGACATGCCCACTTTATGATAATTGCATGCAGTTTGGGGCAAGTCAAAGTCAAGTCAGCACACTGACACACTGACAGCTGTTGTTGCCTGTTGGGCTTCAGTTTGCCATGTTATGATTTGAGCATGTTTTTTATGCTAAATGCAGTACCTGTGATGGTTTCCGGACAATATGTGTCATTGTTTTGCGTTGTTAATTGATATCCAATAATAAATATATACATACATTTGCATAAAGCAAGCATATTTGCCCACTCCCATGTTGATAAGCGTATTAAATACTCGACAAATCTCCCTTTAAGGTACATTTTGAACAGATAAAAAACTGTATGATTAATTTGCAATTAAATATTTTAATCGATTCACAGCCCTAATTTGTTGCTTTTATCTGTTTAATATTATTGTAAATTGAATATCTCCAGCTTTTTCGACTGTTGGTCGGATAAAACAATCAATTGGAAGACGTCTCCTTGGGCTATGGGTTTTATAAGCTAATCTATTAATAAAAATCACCAGATTAATCATGAGAATAATCGTTCATATCAGTCTGAGAATGTTTGCTTAACAGTTGGGTCTAAGGCTGATCATTTATAAATTACTACAGGGAGCGAGAGGACTGTGCTCTTTTTCATCTTCTGGTCATGTGCGTAATTAGACGTGAACTCGGCCCAAGGATTTCCTTGTTAAGGATTTTCCAGAGGGACAAACGGGACATAATAGGATTCTCTACATTGACATCCAGCTGTATCCATGGTAATACAATGAGGCGCCCATTACAGGGCCAGTGCATTCAGTAATGTACACACACATACGCAGCACACACATACGCACACACAGAGCCTCATTAGGAATTGCAGAGGAGGGGCTAAACCCTCCTCCTCCTCCTCCTCCTCCATAAGCTGAACAGAGGAAGAATGAGATGAGATGAGAGGTGGATGGAGACACAAGGAAGAGCATGTCACTTAAAAAACAAAGAGCTGTGGTGATTTGCTGTGATTGCACATGAAAGAGATGCTTTTAGTAGTTTGGTAAATACATGTAAAATGAGTTTGTGTAGATGCTTGGTTTTAAAGCTAATGATTTATTCTTTGATTGGAGAATGTCATTTAGGGTGAGAAATGACCTTCACCCACTCTTTTAGTTGGTTGATAAATCGACTTGAATCTCCAGCTGTGTTTTCTCTTTCTCAGCATTGTACTGTCCTTGTTTGCCACTTGCTCTGTTTTCTGGCCTCTATCCATCTCCTGCTGGCCCCGAGGCCAAAGTCCCCTCAGCTGTAATCACTCCTCTTTAGCCTGCCAGCCCACACAGGACCTTTGCACTGTCACTGCTACTGTTGATACCGAGGAAGGACTGCAGCAGTTTGGGCTCCTTGGCAGGATGGTTCATGTGGTAGACTAGACAGACAGCTGAGGGAAGTGTTAATGTAGGAACTGTCTGGTAAGGAGGCTAATATAATTCAGACTGAACTTGCCCTCAGATAAAGTTACAAGTGCTTATTGCCTGGAGTCTGTGTTTGCCTGAAGCACCATACAGGCAAAGATGTTGAATTGGATTAAAGTTTCCTGGCCGTGACACACAAGAGCAGGGTGTGTGAACATTTGTCAGTTAGAGAATAACCATGATCCGTCTGTCTGTGTGTATGTGAGGACTCTGTGTCGCTTTGGTGGTGTTTCCTACAAATTCCTATTCATCATCTTGGGTCACTGGGAGAGCCTTCACAGAATTGCTGTTTAAAATAGCTCAGAGCTACAGGTACAGTACACACACACACTTGAAGCTTCAGACAGGTTCAGATATGCACATGTTGCACAACCAGACACATCTGATGAGTGACTAAAAGCAAATGAGCCCCCAGCAGTGACCACTGTAGCTTTGCTCTGTAAAATATTAACAGACATTTGAAACTATTAACTTTGTTATTAGTGTACAAATAGAAAGAAGAACATGCTCTCTGTTCCAGTGCACCACTCAGTCTGACCTCGTCAGAACTCAACAGCAGAAACGTCATCAGGTCATATTTATAAATGTAAATGTGCCATTATTTCTGAGATTAAGTTAATTTCTGTTCATCAATAGTCAAAACACTTTATCAGCAAATCTAAAAAATAAAGTACATTGTTTGTTCAATGTGCAGTACCCCTCTAGGATGTACAGTATGTGTAAAAAACGAAAGCTATACGGTATAAGATCCATTTGATGATGCCGATTTCACATGTAAATCCATCATCAGGCATGATTTGAGTTTAAGTTTATTTACATTCGTGCTCAGTGTTAACAACTGAATAGATGCAGAATTTACACTGATAAAAAATAGAAATCTATACATGATTGTACGTCATAAAAAATACAACTATACATTTATTGATACACACATACGCCCATACATACTCATATATACACATTTACAAATACAACCATACACTTACATACAACCATGCATACATTTTAAAACAACACTAACCATGCATACATTTAAAAAAACACACTGGAAATGATGGAGATATATAGATAAAAGTTCAAATGAATGTTCAAATATGTAGTTTAAAGTGCAAGGCAGGCAATACAGAGCAGGCAGTATTTTGTGTATTCAGTGTTTGCTTCAGTGGCAGTGTATTTTCTTATTTTTTTGGGACTGATTTTGTAAAATATCACCAGAACATTAGACTGCTATAACTACAGTATGGTCGGTAGAGTGGTGGCAAACTGTAATTAATTAACTAAGTGTAATTAATTGCCTCCACTCTTGCGTAAGATCACCTGTTAAAGGCTACATTTACAAAGGTCAGATTCTGTAACCCTGCTACACGGCCAGCAGCAGGGTTGATACCTGTAGATCCAGCAGGGCCGGTCCTGCCTCATCCATCACAATAAAGGTGTTTGGGTTTGAGCACAGCTCTGCTCTGTGGCATTTTAGGGTCCTTAAAGGACAGTTGAGGCCTGCTGTAATGAATAAGCCATCAGCAAGGCTGGGGCTCCCAGCTGCCACAAGGGCCTTCCCTGTCACATCCATCATCTGCTGGGGGGGCCGCTCGGTAACAAAAGGAGGGCCGCTTAGCTGCTTAGGAGTGGGGTACAGGTGTGTGTCCTCAAAGGGGGATGGTTTGTTTGAAGGCCTTTGGTTCTGCTCTCAGGGTCAGTGGCACTTGACACACAGGTTTGACCCCTTTTTGCTGCTTCTTAAATAGGAATTTAGGAACAACAGCTGAAGGAGAAAGAAGGGAGGAGAGATGAGAGAAAGATAAGGGGAATAGGAATGTCCGTAGGGGGCGGGGAGATGGTGGTGTGGGGGTGAGAGGGAGAGGTTGTCCTGGTCCAGAGGGATTTGAGAGACACAAAGAGCTGCGAATCCCAGAGGACCATCCTCCATCAGCCCACCCTGCTTTTATTACTGGCCTGATTAAACTCACCCGCCAGCCAGTAATGTAGCTATAATATATGATCTCTCTCTCTCCCACCCCCCCACCCACCCACACAAGCTTCTCACAGGTATTCTTAGATCCGTGGACACACCCCTATGGTTTGTCACATGACTAGCTCCCATGGTAACAGAGACAAAGACTTATTAGCATACTTGATGAGTACTGTATATTTGTGTCTCTATACATCATATCTGCACTGAACAAATTTGCTTTATATTGGTGTATTTTTCACCATTTAACCTGTGGCACTGAAAAAGAGAATCTGTCTCACCATATTCATATACAAGCTGCATTCCTACAGTATTGGAGGGTTCAGTCAATATTTGTGAACATCAACTACTCAACTCTAAAAATAGAGTCCCTTGAGTCTGATGTGTTATGTCTTCAGAAGACATTTTGTGTTGCTTTCTTAATGGATAAAGTATTGGTTTCCACCTTTAACATCTTAATTAGGTTTATCGTATAGAAGTTCTATAAAGCTGTGACAATGTTTAGTCAGCTGATGCAAACACAATCTAATATTGTTATCTGTCTCCCACATCTGTGATATTTCCTAAAACACAGCCAGAGATTCAGGCCGACCGGGAAGGAGAGGAGTTTTTTTTATACACACATCCTCCCAGCGGGGCCTTCAGTATAAAAGGGTTTTCATGTTACTGTGCCAATGAGTGCCTGGAGTGTTGACTCCGCTGTGTAAAGGGTCAGTGTCAGCCTAAAGGTTAGGATATTGCCAAACCCGTTGTCTGTCTGTGGGAGTCTAGACGAGGGAAGTGAGTCCTCTCTCAGCTGTTTCTGGGGTGCTTTTGAGCAAAGCATTTCATTCCCCTTAATGTGTAATGGCTGTGCTAGAGAGCACAGAGCTATGAATGTAACTCCATTATAGAGACATATCATACATGGTCAGTGCTGCTTATCTTTTCCCGTTAGCTGCTTTGAACTGGAATACATAAAGATGCTCCGTCTCCAACTCAAACGCTCTCCTCTGATGCTTTTTACGTACATGCATTCAGCTTAATTTGTGTTCTGGGAAACTGGGCCTGCAATATTGTTTTATTTGGCCATCTATCATGGACTGCTGCTTTTTCAGTCTCATTTCACAGTCAGTTGGTGTGTACTGCTCTTTTCCTCTGCTCAGTGAGATATGCAGCGCGGCCTAATCAGACTATTGATTTCTAGGCACACAGAAAAAGGACCTTTGCTTGCAATGCAATACAAAGGTACTGAGTAGGCCTAATCAACACCTATTGATTATTTTACGCTGACCGCTTCCTTCTGGTGTGCAGTTTTCTGTCCAGCATGCCTGGTATGAAATGTGTGTGAGTGTTTCCTTCTGTTGTTCTGTCGCCGTAGAGATTAAATGCTGTCCTGGAACATTTGTGTTAACACAGAAATAAATTGGGAATAAATGAGTAACAGTGAGGCTGCATTTTATCAAATAATCAACACCGACGCACTCAATCATGTTGCTATCATAGGGCCATATCCAGACGAGTGCATATTACACACGCTCAGACGCAAAAGAACACCTGCTCATTCGCATGCACGCACACAGTCTCACAGTGATGTGAAAGCAATTGGCTGCAGCAGAGGAGAGGCCAACTCCCGGAGTTGGTTGCTAATGGCTACAGGATCCAGGGGAGCGGGGAGAGATGTCGATAATGACAATGTCACTCCCAGCCAACCAGCTCTCAAAAATGGGACAGGACACACACACACTTACTCAAACACATGCAAGTCGGTGCATTTATAGTGCACACACACACACACACACACACACCTAGACGTTGAAATGGATGAGCAATTTTCTTCCAACCAAGTGGCTGTGTTATTATAGCCGTCAAAAAGCGACTCTGCTCCAGAGGGCCATTTTGGCTTCAGGTCCAATGTTTGAATAAAAGATGTTCTTTCCTATTTTACACTGCAGGTACTATAATCAGTATATGATTTCCCTAAATATTCATTTAAATTTCAAGGTCAACCAGCAATTACTTTTCTTGGTTTCTGTTAACTGACCAAATTATGTCTTTTTTGTCAATCACTGCTTTTGTCCTAAGCTTTTATTTATATTGACGCCATATTTTGTCGGCCGTATTGTATTAGTGGGGAGAGTCTGCCCTTCTCATTAAGTCTGCCCTGGTCCTCCAGTGTATTATGGGTGCTAGATAGTTAATTTCCTTCTTCCATCCATCAGCATTGTCAAGTGCTTCCAAGGTGCACAACAAATGAGGTGGCAGCGAGCATCAGTCTGTTTTTTGTAGGGGTGTAAGAAAATATCGATACACGAGTATCGCGATATTATGTTGTGTGATACTTTATCAATTCTCCAAAACACTGTATCGATTTTTTATTAACCTCTTAAAAATCCAACAGCCCGCCGTTGGCCCGACCAGTATTCAATCTTTTGGAGGTTGTAGCGGTTCTAGTTTTAAAGCTAGAGAGAAGATACTGGCATCATATGAAACTAGTACACCTAACCTAAGGAATCCATTGGTACCAACCATGTCATACTAGCTTGTCATGAAGGAATGCTCCAAACTTACGGTAAATTTTGGCGAGGAAAAACTGGCATGGCGATTTTCAAAGGGGTCCCTTGACCTCTGACCTCAAGATATGTGAATGATCATGGGTTCTATGGGTACCCACAAGTATTCCCTTTACAGACATGCCCACTTTATGATAATCACATGCAGTTTGGGGCAAAAAATATGTAGTTTTTTGCATGCAGTATACATTTGTTGTTTTTGCCTATTCTAAAATGGAGCATTTCTACTATTACTATGACCGTTTTCCTAAAATTAAATTTGAAAAAAAGTCGCAATATTTCGTCTTGCTTAAAGTATCGCAATAGATAGCAATGTATTGAATCGTTACCCCAGTATCATGATACGTATCGTATCGCCAAATTCTTGCCAATACACAGCCTTACTGTTTTCCATATCTGTTTCTTTGTTCTTTCAACAGTCTTTAATTTTCCACTTTAAATGCAAGTGCCTCGTTCTGTTGTACAATTCTTCACACATTATTACCAATCTTATATAACATTTTATCATTCAGATTGACCAGAGAACTCTTCTGTCTTTCTGCATGCTGTGTGTGTGTTTCCCATGTAACGGCAGGCGAATGGAGCAGGCCGAGATTACAATAGAGCTGATGTAGATGATGCAACATCATGCAAAACCTACAGGACAGCGACTCTGCTCTGCTGTTGAAATTGCGTGATTGTTCAGGCTTTAATATTGAATGCCAGTTGTCACCAAGTGAACTGCGCATAAACAGAGAAATTAAGTGAAACAAAACATATTCCCAAGTAAAAGTCCCGTATTTGTACCTTGAAATAGCTACATTTCTTAATGCTTGCAGTGCTATAACAGCACATTGCTCAATAATTCCTAACAACGACTGATATATTTGACTTCAGGACATCTCTGACTATATACATGCTGAAAATCAAACGTTTTATTAGATTTTCCAAAGTAAAAGTCCCTAGAAGTGTCTGATTCAACTTTTTCCCATGGTTTAGTCTTAAAAAACGTAACAAAAATTGCAATCAATCGTAATATAGAATTGCAATACTTGTAGAATCGCAATACTTAAAAATCACAATACATATTGAATCGGCACCCAAGTGTCGTGATAGTATCTATAGTATAATATATGTTGAAATGTAAAATGGCCGTAGCATTGCTCCATCATCTTATTCAGGTGCTGAAAAGTAAATCAGAACATATTCACAGAGGAAAAAAAAGATAACCCACAATGTTCTTTGTTCCTTTTGAAATTAGGACACAATATGATTTTTACAGCCCCTCCTTTTGACAGTACATTACTGCTACTTGTAGCGCAATGCAGCTGCAAACAGGACCCTGATGGTTTCCTTTGTGGCCTCCCGGTACAGACGTGGCCCTGATATTTTCCGTATGAATGCAGTGAGTCTAGGATGCCGCCCTTATTCCTTCCACTTGGTTGCATATGGATCAACTGAACAAGCTCGGTGAAGAGGAAAGATGGGTAGGGACTAGAGAGAGGTGAGAGAGGAAGTAAACATGTATTCTGCCTCAAAAAGAGCTGAGGAAGAAGTGATGAAGAGACAACAAAGGTGGCAAAAAGGAAAAGAGTCATTAAAACAAGACATTAGAGGGTCTAGTCCCCCCTTCCTCTCCAGCAGAGCGGTAAAAAGAGACATCAGCAGCACAGTAAAGCATGTCTGATGCTCTCTTTTCTCCACAGACTAGATGATGATTAATATCAATCACGTTTGCGTAACGCTGAGAGCAGAACATAAACCTTATTGTTATCTTAATGAGCCATGACCATGTAGACCAGCCCTGACTAATGGGGTTAAGCTGTTAGTTGACAATCTTGAGAAGATATTGGAGACTCTGTACTGTAACTATTCACAGGGACCACAAAATGCATTGTATTTACTTTTCTCTGCTTTGATCCTCCATAGGTGATACTGTGAAGAGAATAAGCTGTGGAGCAAAAAAAAATTAAAGAACAGCATTCTCTACATATGGAGAGATTTACAGTCACCTCAGCAAACGTCTTATCACTCCCTTTCTTATGCCTCAACTTATATTTGTAATGTCCCATGAACTATTTTTATCTGTACTTAATAGTCATTAAGTCGTGGATAAGGACTTGACCCCTCTCCTCGCTCAAGATTAAGTTAAACAACCACCGGAATAAAGTAGTTTACAATACAGTAGAAGATGCATGCGTACAGAAACAGTCTCACACACACACACACAAAAACACACACACACACACACACACACACACACACACACACACACACAGTCACACAAATAGACAAATTCCCCTCGGGCACTGGGCATGTGCTGTGAATTCACACTATGCTGATGAGACCTAGTGCCCTCCATCCCTCGCCAGACCACCAGCCTCCCTCGTGTCTCCCTCATTCTCCCTACTCCTCATCTCCTTCCTCTTCCACACCTCCCCTAATTTCTTGATTAGGTTTTGCTTCATATAACCTTCATTTTCCAGCTCAGTGAATCAGTGAATGATTTTCGAAGAGCAGCCTGGTATGTTGCCTCCCCGAGCTCTGCGCTGCCATACTGTATTGTCCAGTCAGCAGGCTCATACATATGTAAGCGAGTGTGCACGTGAAGTTCTTGCAGTGTCATCCTAGGTTGCGCCCGAATTTCCATACTAACATGCTATTTAGTACGCTAAACAGTATGTGATATTTTTTTACTATGTTTGAAACTTTAGTATGAAACCAATAGTACGCGGATTGCATACTATTTATGGTGAAATATTACAGTATGCAAACGCTGGACCAAAGAATATAGAAGCAAAGAGACGAAACGCTGGTGGCTGTTTTGACAACAGCCGCTGCCGCCATTTTGGACTAAAAACGCTTATTATCTTTATAATATTTCATTGTTCAACACAGGTCTTTGCGGTAGAATATGACAATAGAATAGAAATAATTTTGTTTACTTTCGTACGGCACTTTTTAGGCGGATGTTTTAATGCCGTCCGGTAGACGCTTTCAGTCCAAAATGGCGGAAGAGTAGCTTTGCTGCTGGGCGCTGATGTTGCAATGGAACGAACTACTGACTTTCACTTCTTGGCAATATACGTTTTTTGGCTGGACACTACGGCGGCATAACTGTCCCACAGTGCAATGCGGTAGTGATGACAACGTTCATAACAGACGTTGAAGGACAGCTCTGTAACATCAATAACGCTTCAATTTAAGTGCTAGTATAAGATTTCACTTTGCTAGGTGTAATATATATTTTTTAAATTAGTTCAGAGTTTATGATTATCACAAATCATCGTTTGGTCACATGAGGTTGGCATGGGTTGCCATGGTTACGCATATGCAACCAGCAAGGAGGCTCTCAAAGAGTGACGATGTAAATTACTGTGCAGTCTGTCCGAAATAATACATACTACTGTTTATTTACACAAAAGTATGTTGAAAGATAGTACACATTGGGTATGAAGTGCATACTATGCGATTTTGGACTCAGCACTAGTGTCTGTAGGAATACATCTAACCTCTCATAGCATGCCAAGAACCTACAGAAATCTACAATGCGCTTACTTCACTAGGCTGGACAGCGGCGTGCTTACATAACGGCTTTACTCGCCATTCAGTCATTTTTCCTAACCTTATTTACAGGCATCCTAAAGTGCAGGCAGGAGATGTTGCAGAGGAGATGACTATCAATGTGGCGACATCCTCTTATCCATAAACACATGGATGTACTTCATGTGTAGTGCACTTCAGACTTCAGGTAACCAGAGTAAGATACTGGTTCCATAATGGTAGATAATGGAGGAAATCCAAGAAAAAAACACATGCAGGTTGTACGTTGTAGTGGGAACTACCTGGCCTGCTGTGTCTTTATCATGCTGCTCTCTCTCTCTGACATTTATACTAGAGTGTAGATCTGTGTTTGGTGTCACACTGAGTGTTTAAGTCACTTTTATACAATGATTCAGCAGTCGGTCAGTGTCCAGTATTAATTCTGCTGTGGCTGGATCTCCTGTATAAGGTACCAATTCATTCAGATCATTTGCGTATTATACCTTTTATAGTTGGTACATGACAACAAAGACTTGCACAGTCATGCAGAGAGTTGATAGTAGTGTTGTCAAAAATATCGAAGTATCGATGCATAGATACTGAATATTTGAAGCAGATTCAATACTCATTTTCCACAGTATCGATACTCGGGTACCAGCTGCGCTTTAGTTTCTACTCTTTTTTCTTTCCGACAGCGAGTTGATACACACAATGCTATTTATCATTTTTAAAAAATCTAAGATTTTATGCCCTCAATGTTGTCAATTTTCCCCTGTAGTATCGAAAATAGTATCTAATATCGTTATTTTTCAAGGTATTGTATTGCAATTAGAAATTCCAGTATTGTGACAACACTAGTTGATAGATAAAAATGAAACTTCAGAAATCAGAAATAATCGACTGCTGTTGATGTACTGAGTACTGCTTTTCAAACAACAGGGGGAATATAATGGTACACACTATACCATGTTTTGAATTAAATGATACACACATTAGCCTACGTTTTAAGTTAAAATGTATAGCTCTATACCGGAGACTCTCAGCGGAGTCATCTTACACTCACCTTACAGGCTCCATGAAATCAGACCTGATCTCTTAAGATTAGATTTGCTTCATTTCATGTTTAATAAGGGATCTGTGCAGTACGTGAGTTCGCATACTGAGACATTGATACTCGTCCACATCCTCTATTGGAAAGCTGCCACGGGAATAAAGTCTGGATTATCCGAGCCGTGGCAGAGTGTCTGTAGAAACGTGATATAGGCAATAAATATCACATTGAAAAACTAGCATTGAATGAGAAATATAACACATGCTAATCAAAACAAAGTTTGTTCAGACTAGACAGTGCAGCTCAGACCACAGGCTTAATGTACGGTATTTTAGTTCATAACATCCCCACAGCGGACGTCACTGACAGACTCCAAATATTCTGGATCTCAAAGGACTTAAGATGTTTGACAAAGTTTGAGAGACATGAGTGAAGCTGAAAAGTTCAGGCGAACATTTCTCCCGATGAGATGAATCGGGCGGCTTTTAATTCACGCTGTTATCAGTTTGCCTTTTCCTTCGGGCTCTATCTACCTATAGAGAGATGCAGCGCGACTCTCGGAGAGACTATCCTGATCTTCAAGGCCCTGCGTGGTGCTGGGAGGAGAGAAAGAGAGAGAGAGGTCTGGGCCAAACGTTCCCTCGCTCTGACTGTCTGCGATAACGCTTCACAGCAGCAGCTTAGTAAAATAAGAAGAGGCTGGAAAGAAGGGAGGGAGAAGTATTGCCCTCTGAAGAATAAAGAGCAGGAGTAATTAACTTTCCCATCAGCCCCCTGGTCAATAATACTGCTTTCTGTGGACTTCCTGTTTGTTTGATTGGAAGAATTTGCGTCCTACTTCTCCTCTCTGTCCAATTCCACCTCATCTAACTTCTTCCCTCGTCGCCCTTATTCCCATTTAACGTTCTCTGTGCTTTCAACCATGCCCATTTAGCCCTCAACTGAACTCCAAATTAAGTCACCACAATGCTTTTTGTTCCTGTGGTGTGCTGCCCCAAATGTGTGTGTCTCTGTTCTGTAGTCAACTGGGATGTATACAGTACATGTGGGCTTATAAGGGATACGGGAACTATCAGGGCTTTAATACAAACATGCTGGGAAAAGGCAAGAGTAACTGACAGGGCAGATTTTACACATATAAATCAGTTTAGTAGGCATGCACATACACAAACACACGCTCTTTCTTTTTTTTGTTATAGGAAATATTATGGACAAAACAACAAGCTTGTATAACAACAAACATGACCCACTTCTTGTGGTTCTCTGAAACTTTGCCTATTAGTGTACTGGCATCAGCCTGCTGCCTCAACATATACTGTATGTCTTGTATAAGGACTCACTTAAGTAATTGCTACACAGTGAAAAGTTTTGTGTCTTTTATACCTACAGTACTTAGTCGTATAGGTACTTTCATTTAGGTAAAAGTCATTTTCTGTTTCTGGACAAAGGAGCTGAAACCAAGCTTTTGTCATACCTAATTTTGTTTGACATTTACACACACACGCATACCGTGAGCTGAAATTTCCACGTTAACTGCCGTACTGACTCCATATTAAATACTCTTTTTTTAACAACATAGTAGGAAAAGTACAGTAAAATACGATTTTTACTCCGTCTGCAGTAGAAAAGTACTGTTTGAAGGCATAACTGTCCTTTCTTTGAACTGATGACCATAAGCTTTTAGAAATAACACAGCACGTGTGTGGTGTGAGTTCAGTACCTTGGACAGATCTTAAGCCCAGTACTTTACATCACTGCATTTTCAAAGCATGCCGCAATGTTTTCTCATCTACTTGGAATCCATTGTAGTTAATGGAACGCCCGGTGTGTCTCTTTCCGCCGCTAAGGAGTGCCTTGTGCGGCGGTATCAAACGCTGAGGGCTGTGACAAAGCCTCAGTATTTGACGCCTGAGAACAGACTGTCTTACCAGGAAGTTGAATGTCTTGTTCTCTGGCCATTTAAGCACATTTGTTTCCATTCAGAAATTGATATAGAGTACAGTGCAGTAATTCACTCTATCATATGCAGTAGTAATTACAGTAACAAACACTTAACAAAGCAGAATTTCGACTGTATTCTCCATTCAGTAATAAGCTCTCAAAGATGTTTAACTATTAAACCTACACAGAGAGAATATGTTTCTTCTTTTATACGCTGTTTTTGGAGTTGTCACGCAACACCTATTTTTCTTCCATTCCAGTTTTCTGTCTTTATCTCTCCTTATATTGCTTCTCTCCTGTATTTCTCCCTCTTTTTGTCTCTAATTTTTCTCTCTCTCCCTCAGTTTGACTCTCTATACCATTCTCCAGTTTTTTTGGGGGTATTGTGTGGTTTGCTTTTGGTCCCCAGGATCATCTCACACCCCATCTGGCCTCTTGATTTTACTCTCTCCCTCTCATGATGTATTGACTTGGCTGCTGGTAATAAAACCATCATATCTGCCTCACGCTCCCCCCACACACGCACACAAGCACAAGACAGATATATTAACACTTCTCAGAACGTGTTGAATATGTGATTCTCTCCATCATATCATTTTCACTGCTCTACGCTGGGGTAGTATATTTTTTGGAGCTGCTTAGCTTGCAGTCTGGCAGTATAAATAGTACACAATGGATTTGGAGCTACAGTAGTTCCTCATCCTGCCTCCGGTCGTCCCTGGCTGGCAGTCTAGCCCAGTGAGTGTGCATTCTTAATGCTCCCTTGGCCTCGATGAGAGAGATGATTGGTAGAATTAATTGTGGCTGGAGGGCCGAATGGGAATAAGTGGAAAAAAAAAAGGCGAGATGGAGGAATGGGGGGGGGTTATCTGGCTGGTTTTAGTGTAGTGTTTCCTTCCTTGAAGCCTGGCACTAGAGGAAGTTGTTTTTATGCACTCGCACACTTTTCTCTCTCTAGATTAATATTAGCACAATCCTATTCTCTTTTATAGCTCAGTTTGTCTTTTCCTTCATTTGTGATTTACACCTGTGCGCTTGGAGGGAAGAGATAAGCGAGGCTAATACAGCGACAATCATAATGTAATGGTCTCCTCAGATCCCCCGACTGTAATGCTATCCGAACATAGTTTATATCCCGCAGTGAGGTGTCATTAAATGAGATAAACGGAGCTTGAAAATGGGGACACACAATTTGTGTGTTTATCTGACTGTGAGGGCTTGTTTCTACTTGTGTGAACCTGTTTGTTTTAAAGGATAGTGAAGAGATGGATAATGTGTCCTCTCCTCTCTCCAGTGTAATGACAGATCATATCTGAACTCCCATCCCAACTTAACGGCAACAGATTTTCAGCATGAAACAGGTGATGGAGCAGAAAACTATAGAATAGAATAGAATAAAAGTATTATAATGACAAACTTCCAATAACAAACAAAAGCAGTTCTGAGTTTTGAAGGTTGTTATACAGAGTTACATGTATGTGTTTGTGTCGGTTGTTATTTTCTCTCACTGTCAGCAAATTGGAGGGTCTCCTTGAAGGATTTATGCGCAGGTTTTATGAGGTCGCATCACAGAATGCCTGTATGGGAATATAAGAAGTTGGGGGTGGGGTGTGTGTGTGTGTGTGTGTGTGTGTGTGTGTGTGTGTGTGTGTGTGTGTGTGTGTGTGTGTGTTTGTGTGTGTGTGTGTGTGTGTGAAGGGTTTCGGGGGTTAGAGTAGTCGGGTTCTGGGGAAGCTGTCTCATCATTTATTTATACAATCTACAGAAGAAGGGGTTAGTGGAGAGAGGGGGGCTGCCTTCTACAAGGCGCCCTGGGAATACTGTAGGTCAAGAGTTGTTTTTCTAGCTACCAGCACAATTCTTTGTCTGAAAAAGTGAAGCCAATGAATGAGCGCACTATACTGCACTGGATCTGCTCTTCTCATAGCATGTTGTGCCCAAGTATGTCTCGTTATCTTGAGGGCAAAACCTCTTGGTACCCTTGATACACTGCTGTTGAGGCACCTGCATCTCCTGCTTGTTTAGACAGTCTAGCGGTTTAGTTGTTGGTGCTGATGATGCTGAAACCGAAGAGAAGTGCTCAGGTTTTTTGGCTGAGCTGATTAATGGATTGGTTAACACAGAACTGATCATCAACATTTCATTTATTGAGTGAAAATACCAAACATTTGCTGGTTTAATTTTATATACATATACACATTTTTCATTTCTTTGTGTTTTTTTTTTAACCAATTGTCAGACAAAATTTGCAATATCAATACATCACTTTGGGCTCTGGACACTTGCATTTGACACTTGATTAACATTTTATAGGAAAAAATTGATTTGACTGTCACTGTTGAGTGATCAACAATTATTAACTAATGTATAATGTAATCTATAAAATGTCTAAATTAAAGACAAATCACATTTAATCAGCTAAAAATGGACAAAATTAGTAAATTCTCCTGTTTGTCTTTAAAGCTATAACCAGCAAATGTTTTGCATTTCCACTTGATAAATGATTGATCACATAATTGATCTATCAACTAGTTTGGGGGTGAGGTACTCTCCGACCAGCTTCTTGCTCCCACCTGAGAAGGATTTTATAATAGGGCTGCAACTGGTGATTGTTTTCAGAATTGATTGATCTGCCGATTATTTTCTAAATTAATCGTCTGATCTATACAGTAAAATCTCAGAAAGATAGAAAGATGTTAATAGAAAGATATCCATCCCAGGCTAACAAGGTCCAAGGCGATGTCTTTAAATGTCTTGTTTTGTCAGTCCAAAACCTGAAGATATTCAGTTTAATAGGATATAAAACAGAGAAAAGCAGGAAATCTCCATATTTGAGAGGCTGAAAACAGCATTTTCTGCCATTTTTGAATGTCAAAATAGTTGCCGTTTATTTTTCTGTCGACCGAGTAATCGATCAGTTGACTAATCTTTGCAGCTCTGTTGTATAAAGAATGTACAGCCTACAAAAGAAAGGAAAACTGTTGCAAGCTTTGGGTGTCGTTTGTATAATACCTTAAAATGCATATTAAAACTGCTGATCGAATAACTAGTTTGGGGGTGAGAAAACAAAATGTAGGCCTCACCGCTGCTGGCTCTTACTGTGATTTAAATCCGTTAAATGTCCCTAAATCTAATCAAACCGCATATTGATTTTGCTGTAGCTTCAGATAAATTAGATCTTCAATACATAGTATTTATGTTGCCTTGACCCAAATGCAGTTTTTCAGCTGCTGTTAATTCTCAGCCCTGGTTGGTCAGGTACATAAACATCATAGTTAGCAAATACCTCACAAGTACTGTAAACACAGGTCTATTTAGTTCTCTGGAGGCAGAGGGAAATGGCGTTTATTTTTGACACTTGAAGCGTGAGTTCTGAAGTCCAAAACGCACAACAGGACACACACACACACACACACACACACACACACACACACACACACACACAAAGCAGGAGCATATATCACCGCACAGCCCTACAGGGACAGAACCATTATTCCCTACCGAGGTGCTCCGTCATCATCTCTTTGGCTTGGCCTCACACACACACACAACTCTGTTTAAGGTCCAGAGTTTATTTGCTGATGAAGGGAGCATTATTGCTTCTCTCATCCTGGATGCCAGGGAAACCAGGACTGCAGGAGACCTTTTAACATGTCTGGAAAGGAGGAAAGGTTGGAAGGGCCCTCTGTGTGCCCTGGTGTCTGTACGTTAGTGTAGAGGCAGCGATCTCTCTGGAGACCTTGAGGAGGCCACTGACAATGGAGTTCCTCATCTGGGCAAAATAACAGAGAATTAATCTTTAAATGTGATTTTATCATAGACTGTATATTAGAAGTAGACGTAGTTACCGTGACGTCCCCTCTTGGTTTGTGGACTGCCATTTTGAAGCCTCGAGTTCTGCATTTTGGCCGTTGCCATCTTGGTTTTTGTCCATCGCCATCTTGTTTTTTTGCAACCAGATGTGACACGAGAGGATGGAGCTAAGTACAACCGAACGCTGAATAAGACATTTTTAGGCGACCAAAATGTTATAATTAATTTTCATGAACTGAAAACACACTGTGAAAGGGTTAAAAGTTGTAAGACGAAAACACGGACAACTCCCAGACCAGACAACGCCGTGGTAGCGACCTGTCAGTCACAAGGTAGCCACGCCCTAAAGCATACCCTGCTTTATGGTCTATTTGACTCTAAATGGGACCATAATTTACTAAATGAACATCATGCTGTATTGAAGAAGACTTGAAACTAGCGATTGAGACCATAAACTCATGTTTACAATATTTACTGAGGTAATAAATCAAGTGAGAAGTAGGGTCATTGTCTCCTCTTTTTGCAACCAGAGGAGTCGCCCCCTGCTGGCTATTAGAAAGAATGCAAGTTTAAGGCACTTCAGCATTGGCTTCACTTTTCAGACCCCGGAGGTTGCCCACTGGATTTTATCAGTGAAACAGTGGTGTTGCATTGTGAAACAGACACAATGCAAATGTGTTCGGATGGTTTATGGTATCTGTGTAGAAAGTCAACAAAATAATGATTGTTGAATTAGATTTTTCACATTTGCATGTATTCTTTGGGCTGAACCTACTTGTAGATTTAGAAGAATACTAAAGCTTTTCTATCCTGTAACTGTTTAAGCTCTCCTTTCCCATGAAGTCCAAACTTTTATCAACCTTCAAATCCCTCTGGTGAGCGCTGTTGGACTCTAGAAAGCCATCTCTATTATCATCCACGCAGACGTGTGATAATGAGAACCCATACTGTGTAGCTGAAAGAGAAGCTGTCAGATTTACATGAACACTGACACCATAGATTAAATTAAAGATACTGTGAATGCCATAGTAGCTGCGTGAATTTCAGAATGTTTTTATAATTAGGTTTCATTGCATGTACACTGTTCATCTTCGGAGGCAGGTAAAGAGTTGAGACAATGTAATTAAGAGATGTTGATGATGCTCATTTGAGCTAATGCTGGTTGAAGGTAAAGTGTGTGGCAGGTTGAGGGGAGATGGATGTTAGCAGAGAGTCTAGGCTGTTGGTGAAGCTTCAGTAAAACACAGCTGTGAAGATGAACTGCCTCTGACTGCGGCCTTTGTTCTTACACTTCATACGCCTCACGCACATAAATGTATGAACAAAAAGAGACGTGTGCATGAGCTGATATGTGGGAATACACATACACTCCTCCACTGATGTGTTCAATAGTGCACAAGGTCAGCAGGAAACAAAGAGACGGCAATGCATGGCCATTTCATAACCCCTTCTATACCTGCAAAGTGCCTTCACATCTACACTTTCATCCACCAACACGCTCAATCTGTTGGTCGGCATACAAGTGAGTAAGAAAGTAGTTTCACAAAATATATACACGGGTATTCTTCCAAAACATTTCTGTAAATGCATTTTACTGACAGTCTGTAATGATTTTTGAAAACGGTAAAAAACAGAAATGTTACTTGATAAAAGGCAATTTTCATGTCCTGAAATTATAGGTAATGTTGACATTTTCCTGTTCTTTCCTGAACTCCACATGGAGGCCTGGGATCACATTCCACATGGCAATTCCAAAAAGAAATGTTAAAATGATTTTTTTTCCCTGATTAAGTGACATCAGGTGGTCCAGATTGTTTCAACAGTTTAATGCTGCCCATTGGAAAAGAATCCCAAAAGATCTTATTAAGATCTGTATTAAGACTGTATATAAGAAGTGGATGTAGTCACCGTGACGTCACCCATTGGTTTGTGGACTGCGTCTTGGCTTTTGGGCGTCGCCATCGTGGTTCTTTGCAACCAGAAGTGACACGAGAGGGTGGAGCTAAGTACAACCGAACACTGAAGAAGACGTTTCTAGGTGACCAAAAAGGTTATAATTAACTTTCATGAACTGAAAACACACTGTGAAATGGTTAAAGTTCTAAGACGAAAACACAGACAACTCCCAGACCGGACAATGCCGTGGTAGCGACCTGTTAATCACAAGGTAGCCCCGCCCTAAAGCATACCCTGCTTTATGGTCTATTTGACACTAAATGGGACCATAATTTACTAAATGAACATCATGCTGTATTAAAGAAGACTTGAAACCAGTGATTGAGACCATAAACTCATGTTTACAATGTTTACTGAGGTATTAAATGAAGTGAGAAGTAGGGTCATTTTCTCATAGACTTCTATACAATCAGACTTCTTTTTGCAACCAGAGGAGTCACCCCCTGCTGGCTGTTAGAAAGAATGCAAGTTTAAGGCACTTACTGTACGTATTGGCTTTACTTTTCAGACCTGGAGGTTTCCCGCTGATTAAGATGAAGTTTTTGAAATTGTTGCCTAATTGACAATAATTTCTTGGACGTATTAGATTTATTTTTAACCTAATGTTTGATGCATAAGAAACATACCATAGATGTTAAATGATCCACAGTTCACTAACTGCTCCTCGTCTTTTTCCCTCCTGTTACTCTGCGTCTCTATCCTTCAGTGCGCTTTCATACAAAGTGTTCATTAGCTGTGTAACCTTTTACTGTGAATTACAGCACAGCTCAGTCTGCTGCTTGCCTGCAGGTCTAACTGAAGGATCATGTTGGACCATTAGTCATCCTGTCATGGCACACTGACTGGCCAGGCTCTCAGTCATTCAGCTAACCTGCTGGCCAGCCGATCGGTCAGCAATTCAAGCATGCATCCGTCTATCCAAACAGTCATCCATCCACTCGTCTGCAGCAGCCCGTCAGCTGGCAGCTGCTGCGGTGGCTGAGCTCTGCATCGTGTAGGGCTCAAAGAGTTGTGACTGCAGCTGAACTGTGCAATTGTGTAAAGTGTGAAGCAGATTGGAGACCATCTGCTTCCTTTTCTGTCTCTCTCTCTTTATTGTCAGTCTACATTTCTTTCACCTCCTCTTGCGCCAGCTTCATCTTCTCCTCCTCCTTTCATCTCCCTCCTTCATTCTTATCGTCTTCTCTTGCACTCTATGTAGTATGGTATATACATCTTTTTTATTTTTTCCTCTCCTTGCCCCCCCTTATCACTGACTCTCTACCATTATCAGTGTACTAAAAGAGTTTCCTTGTTCTCTATAAAAAGTCACTGTTGATGCTAAGTGGAAGTTTGTTCTCGTTTACAAACTACTACTATAATGCAGTCCCATTTTTCAGTTGTCATTACCGTAATGATCTTGTTTTGGATGTTTAATGAGCTCTACTTTGATAAACTCATACTTTGGCTAACATAGAATTATATTATAATAATATACATATTATGCAGCAGGTCTCTGCTGTAGGAAATTTTCCTTATGCTCCTCAGGCTTTGTCCTTCTACAGTATACTTTGGGCTGTACAGTGTTTTCACCGTGGTTTAATTAACTCATAATTGATTATCTTCACGAGTGTGGAGGCAGTTTCTCATTTATTTTCCTTGTAAAGCTGTTGGACTTTAAAGCTGCTGCTGAACATTTTTCCACCTTTTCATCACAGGCTTGTACGACCCTGCTGCAGATCTGTGCGAGTGTTTGTGTGTGAATAGAGCAGGGGGTATTGACAGGCTGCTGCCTGGGGCGTCTCTTTCTTATTATTGTGTTGAATAGAAAGCCTTTCCATCTACCAGTTGCAGCCAAGCCTCACTTTATATAATAGCAAATGTTTACGATGTAGTATCACTATTGGATCTGAGCCTACATCTCCTTTATCCAGCAAAACCCACATATTTCTTTATTCTGCTTGGAATGAAAGTCTTTGTTTGACATTTAGATACCGGTGACACACCGTCTGAGTGATGAGAAGGTCAACTGTTTATGGAAAGAATATGTGAGGCACACGGTAGATGAATTATTGTTGTCACATCTTGTCGTTGCTTTGGCCTAATGTAAGGTTAAGATCCATACGGGTAAAGGGCCACTGTTTTTAACTGTTTAGTATATGTGTGAACATGACACAGATTCATCGTGTGTGTATGTGGACAGTATGTGGGCTTGGCAGGTAACTGGCCAAAGGCCACGTTTTAAACTCTGTCAGGTGTCAGGTAACCTGTTGTGAATGAGGCAGAGGATTATTTGAGACGGAGCATCAATGCTGATTGAATTGGCCGGTCCTGAAAAAGACATGCAGGGTTTTGTCAGACTGAAGCGAGACGGAAGGAAGCTGTTGATTGAATTATAGCATGCTGTATGGATGTCTCGGTACAGATAAAACTACAGAGAAAGGTTTTTGGAAGATTGGCTGAGTTGGATACCTAGTAGGTCATGAAAACATAGACACCAAAATAAGCAGCTGTGTATCCCCGTAGTTCACTGTAGTAATTGCTGACACTGTGTTAACTGATAATAGGCAACATTTAAGTTGAGAGATTTGTTTTTGGTAGTCAAACGTTATTAGTTTTTATTGTATGCTGGTCCTCCAGTATGTGTTCTGTTGTATTTTTACGTTTTTTGTTACCATCCTTTAGAGAAAGTTTTGACATTGCTTCATCTTTCAGTGCTGCTCACCACACTACAATATAAACAGCGCTTTGTCATTGCTTATCAGCTATGAGTCATGAGCGTGTGTAACTGTATAAATAGGAATCACAAAAACGAGCAACATAATCAAAAACCCTTCCGTGTTTCAAGATTATAAAAGTGCAACAGTGCTGTATATATTTATATACTTGTGGTCTTCAGCAAGCAGCTAATCACCATTTTTTGTCTCTCTTCTTTCTTTCTTTCTTTCTTTCTTTCGTTCTTCCTCCAGTCACAGATGAAGACACAGTGAAGAGATACTACGCCAAGTTTGAGGAGAGGTTTTTCCAGACCTGCGAGAAGGAGCTCCTGAAAATCAACACATTCTATTCAGGTATTTGTTCACTTCAGTTACATTAATGATTGATGCTGAATATGTGAAATCAAAGTCAAATTAGGAAAACCATTTCAGATCAAATAACTGAAGTAGTTAAAGTGTGATTATTGGGCTGGTAGTCAGGCAATATCACCATGATTTAATAAAACATATTCTATGATTGATTATCCTCTGCAATAATGTCTCTGTCATCAGCAAATAAACTCTGGATCTCATCTTACACTAACTTAACTTGTTAGTGCCTTAACAATTTTACATGTGGTGTACAATAATCTCTTCTACAAACCATGCTATAAAGACTGTTATAGGTATCAGCTGCCATCTCTTATCATTATCTTAGATATTAGAGTTGTTGTGCAATGTTTTGTGCACATTTTACTTCCTCTGTGCTTAGCTGCCTGTTTCAGTGCCAAATGACATTGCGTCTAATCTTGGTCATTTGATTGAAGTAGCCAGTGGTTGTTGTGTTCAGGCGAGCAGGCCTGCCTGTGTGTATTTCAGGGAGAAGGGGAGTATGTGTGTACCGTGTACAGTAACATGAGACGGAAGCCATAATATATTCTGGTATTCTGGTACCAGGAGGTTGCCTTCTGGTCTCAAACTTCTGCTCAGGGGGAAGTGGGAGGTATCTGAAAACAGAGAGTGCTTCCTCTAGAGGCTGTTTGTGAAACTACAGGTAAGCTGAAGGCCGAGGTTGACTGGCAATATTGTTCCAGCTCATAATGATGAGACATAACTGACAGATAGATGGCAAAGAGCAGCAACTAAACAAGATATACTGCAAATCATTGCAGATTTTGTTAGCAGGAGGTTGATTTACGGAAGAAACTTTGATTCTCAAGTTATTTGTTTTGTGTACGTTTTGATTAATGACCTATATCAGAAGCTTACTACAAGCTGAAGAGATTTTAACATTTTGTTCTACGACATAAAATACATCGATAAATACCCCACTTGTGAATTTTGAAGCTTTTACGTTTCTTAAAAAAGGCGGTTGCTAACAAGTAGCTAAATGAGACTACTAAACGTCATCACGCCGACTCGTCCGCCTTTAGCTTAGTGGTGGTGACATGAAGTCATGTGACTGTGGTGTAGTTCGTTTATAGCTTAACGTTAGCTTTTTACTTCTGACGATTTCATTTACATTTCAAAAATCCTAAAAGTGGTGTTCATTTGTGAAGATTATCTGGCCGAACAAAACGTTTAAGTATCATAAACGTTAGTTTTGCCAAAGAGTTTATTTTCTGCAATAATCCAAAATCCAATGGAAAAATACCATTGGCTTTTTATCGAGGGAACAAGTGTAATGCTAACTTTCGGATTGGCCTACAAAAACACGTCATCCCTGCAGCACTCTATAGCACCTTTTTGTTAATCAAACGTCAAAATAGTCATCAGAGTTGTGAGGCATTTGATTTTTTTATGTTCGTGTCTGTATGAATAAAACAAAATAAGGAAAAGAACAAAACAAACACTTAGTTGTCATTTCTGATATATTCTCAGAGCTACATGTGACATGTGTAAGTCTGTTGACAGCAGAGTCACATCACATCAGTATTACAGTCAGTGAGTCACCGTCTCTTCAGCAGACCTGAGCTGGGAGGTCGGTTAAATGTTGTGTATGAAAACATCAGCGTCTCCTTCCTGCTCTCAGCCGTCTTGTTGATCCTCCACACACGGCTTTATCTGATGCCAGTTACTCTGTGTGTGTGTGTGTGTATAGTGTGTAGTAGTTTGAAAAAGCAAGATAGGTTTTGAGAAAGAGAGCCGGCGGATGGATGGAGATAAATCGTGTGCTGACTTTACATAAGACACTTGCCTCCACATAGCTCTTTCCCGCTGTATCTCCCTCTGAAAGGGGTCCCTGACCTCTCAAAACCGTTCTGCTGCACTGCGCTGAAATCCATCCTGTTGGACAACACTTTCATTTTGACGGGTTAAACGCACACCAAAAAACACATTTTTGCAGTTTTAATAGAATATCCTCTCATCTTGAAAGCGGAGGAGGAACAACAGGCTCTTTAAACTCCTCCACTAAACCCCATACCAGTGGAAACCTGAACCACCGACACCTGTCTCTTTAAGGTCCATTAGCCCCACACACATGAACTGTCCAGCCATGTCCTCTGTTGTGAAGTGCCACTGCAATCCTCCGATTTAATCTAAAGCTCCTTGTCCCAGGTCTTGACTTTCCCACGCCTCCTGCTGTTGTCATGTGTTCATCCAGGCAGTACTGTGACAGACCGTACGAGTCAAGTAGAAGGATTACTGTGAATTTAGATGTCAAAGAAGCATTCCTGTGAGGAAGGTAGTGTGATATCTGGAGAATGTGTGGGTTGGTGTGTCGTTGAAGCAACAAAGCATGAAAGTCACCATTGAGCCCTCCACATCATCACTGCTGCTTTTCCCAGTTTAGGACCGAGAGGAGCAGCTATTGGAGCCTCAGCTCCCCAGACTGTCAGGCTGGCAGTATGCTTCAAACCAAATCACATTTGGTGTGTTATCAGACTGCTGTCACAAACAGCACTGCAAGGAGATATCAGTGTTTTTATTGCAACTCCAGGTCTGTTCATTTAATGGTTTCCACACCAGCTGGAAGAACTTCCAAGTCACAGCAGGGGTAGGCATGACTCTCAAAACAAGAAGTAAACACACTAGCTTTATACTTAAGCTAGTTAACTAGTACGAATATAACCTAAAAATACATCAAGGAGGATGTGCTAAAAATTGGTCAGCCAGTCTGCACACTGACTAAACAAACTCAGCTGACTCTTCTTGGTCACAAACTGGCCGTGTTGCCTGTATGTAAATGACAAATGTGAAGTTCATAGACTGATGACCTAAAGGGATTAGTGACTTAATGGTAGTACTTCATTGGATTTCATCAAAACTGCCAACAAGTATGTACTTTTTAGCAGATGTATTCATAAAAGAAGGAATAGAAGGAAGAGAAGAATGGGTGAAGGAGAATGTAAAGGGGCAAGTAAACACGTGGCCTTCATTGTTCAGTGACTGAACCTGGTATGACTTTTGACTGGTTGAAGAAGAAGAAGAAGAAGAAGAATCAGTAGTAGAATAAGGACTAATAGACTTGAAATTTAACTTAAAATTTAAACTTGGGTCTCGAAATATTTTGTCTAAAATTGTATTTATCCTATTTTAACCTTTATAATCACATGGTTCTTTTGTGTAAATTGTTTAGTTTTAACATTGTACTATAATTGTTTTACCCTGTGTGTAAGGTACCTTGAGATTTCGCTGTACTTTAAAGTGTGCTATATAAATTAAATTCATTATTGTTATTAGTCTGTGTCGGAAAAGCAGGTAGAAATGCAAGAGAAGTTAATGAAATGCAGGTTACTGCCCAGGCCCTGTGTGACTCCTTCCCCCCCTCTTCCTCCCTTTCTCTCTGGGTATATTAACCTATCTCTGACCCATATAATGGTTCCTCCCCCTGCAGCATTTACATGTCAGCTCAGCCTAATAGTCTCCATGCTTCTGCTTCCTGGAACAGGCAGCAGGAGAGCAGAGGAGACAGGGTGTATAAAAAGGTTGTTGTTTATTTATTGAGACCTGTCCTCTACCAAGAAGTAGAAGAAGAAGCAGCTAGTTGACGTTTCTTACCAATAGTTTGTCAAACAAAAGCCAAACTGAAGGGTATTCTTTCTTCTCTCCCTCAGGCATATTGGTTAGATTACCAAAACACGTCTAACAAAGCGAAGAACTGTTTGCTTATCATCATTAACTCTGCTTATTAATTCTGTTTGATAATATTAATTAATAACCCTCATTTTTATTATGTTCTGTGTACTAAATTCTCTCCCAGGCAGTCATAGTGGATCAAATTGACTTTAATTCATCAAAACCAACAATACATAGTAGAACAGGACTCAGAATGAAGTTATCAGGTCAGACTACATAGAATATAACTACTGAGTTAGACAAGTGGGTTCAGTTGTTCTGCACAACTTCCACGTGTGGATATGTGCATTAGAAAAATACATGAATGTGGTGCAGTGTAAGCACCACAATAATAAGCGATTTGAATATTTTGAATAATGTTCTTGTCTTCCCACCTGTAGAAAAGCTTGCTGAAGCCCAGAGACGTTCTGCCACGCTGCAGAATGAGCTGCAGTCTTCACTGGACGCTCAGCGCGAGAGCAACGCTCCGCCCGGCCTGCGGAGGCGCAAGACGATGTTCCACCTGTCGCAGGAGGAGCGCTGCAAACACCACAACATCAAGGACCTGAAGCTAGCCTTCAGCGAGTTCTACCTCAGCCTCATCCTGCTCCAGAACTACCAGGTAGGTATCATTACGCACACTCATGCATTTCCAGACACATCTGCATTCAAAAGTTATAAATAAGGAAGGAAGCAATCTTTAGAGAAATAAGCACTAACATTTACATATAAATAAATGTGTGTTTTGGCGCTTTATGTTTCCTGCAGCAGTTTTTTTTAATAGATAAACCCTCCAATCTGTTTGGTATGTAACCGTTGACTCCTCGTTGCCGTCCACAGAACCTGAACTTCACTGGTTTCCGTAAAATCCTGAAGAAACATGACAAGATCCTGGATACTCCTCGCGGTGCCGACTGGCGTGTGGCTCACGTGGAGGTGGCACCTTTCTACACCTGCAAGAAGATCACACAGCTCATCTCCGAGACAGAGGTACCTGCTCTGCTCGCATAGACCTAAACACACACATAACACGCTATAATACAAAGATAAAATTATTGTTTCTTGTTTGTGTGTGTCTGTATAGACCATCGTCACCACAGAGCTGGAGGGAGGAGATCGTCAGAAGGCCATGAAGAGGTTGAGAGTTCCTCCACTGGGGGCAGCTCAGGTCAGAAGTACAACTGGTTACACTGGAAATCACTTGATGATAGGAGCCTAATTTGTGCCTCTCAAACTAGGGCTGTCACGGTGAAGGAATTTCCCCTGCTGTGATAATGATTGGCTCAACAGCGTGATATGCAGTATTATTGCAACATTTTTTGGGAAAAGACTTTATTTATCCTGATTTTAGTGCTGTATAATAAATAAGCTTTATTTTTAGTCTATTATTAGGTATATTGTTGCTTTTTAAAGAACAAAGATGACAGTTTTAAAACTTATTAAATACTTGTTAATTGTTAATGAAGAACACAGTTGGGTAATGAGGCGCAGCGCTTTTCTTCAGCCGCGCTTTAGTTGCGTCTGGTTGCTATGATACAGAATATCAAAATGTCGGCACAAGTTAGAGTACTTGCTCTGGATGAAGGGAAGGCCGAAGCACGTAGGGAGAAAGGACGGTCCCGTCGGTCTATGTTTATTATTTTCTCCTCCATTGTTGTTGTCCAACACATGTAGCCTACATGTAGGATGTGACGGTTGGTCTTTGTGGAGTTTTACACAAAGGTGAACGTTTTTCAACTCTCGGCGACCAGAAAAAAACACCAAACATGCAGCGTTCAGCGCAGAATAGACGCTCAGCACCTCGTCATGCTGCTGCCGTTTGTAGCATAGTGTAAAAATGCGGCACTCCCATTGCAAAGAATTAAAAAACGTGAACATTGCGGTTGTGGCGGTTGCTTGCCATCCCCTGCGGTTGGCTTCTCATTATCAAGGTATTGCAATTGTGCGGTTAATGCAACAGCCCTATCTCAAACTTTTGGACTTGTTACCTCTCAAGCAAACTAATGCCTTTTTGCAAATGCAGACGAGTGGCAGTTCAATAATGTCAGCCATTTTTCCTCTTCAGTTTGTGTCGTTTGATTTATTTTCAAATTAGGCAGGGAGGCTACAAAACTAAAATAAAAATAGACAAAATAAATGTGTGTCATATTTTTCAGTCTCATAAGTCACCCCCCCCAAGAAATAACCCCTTATTCTAAATGACCTGAATACAAATGTGGTGTCCGTGCCGGAGAATATCCCAGCAAGAATAATCTTTGCATTCATCTTACTATAATGTTGGTTAAGATGAATAAAGGTTAAAAACAAAAGGTGAGAGGTTTGTTATGAGGGAAATGGAGAGCGGGAGGAAGATGGGAAGAGACAAAGAGAGAGAAACCATGAGAGCCTTTAGTATTGATTTTATAAGTGCCTTTCCATTGTTGAACAGGATATCTTTCAGAAATAATCGAGGCTAGTGGCACTTTACCCCCCTATGTTATATCTACTGTTATTAATGCATTAATTACTGTCATGTCTGACCTGAATTGTGCTATGTGACTATTGATCTCTCCATTTCCCCTGCAGGCACGTGTATAATAAATATATTCAAGCAGATAAAAGGAGTCGGGGCTTTATATGGAGGCACATTCAATAAGTTGTAGTTACATAGAAAAAGATTGGAATCTATATACATATACAGTATCTGTGAGCTTGTTAATATGTATATATATAATACAGTAGTTAGGTGTCTTATTAAAGGTACAATTGATAACATTCAGCCACTAGATGTCGCGTTCTCCCTCTCCCATTTCATTGCATTCACTTCACAACAAGTTGTTGCCAGGCACTTACCGTCAATCTTAGCAATTTATCCGTTTTTTCCACACTAACTGACGACCCAGAGATACCACGTGATACCAGCGTCGTTTTACTATTGGCTAACAAGAGTTGTTAGAAGTGGGAGCCAAACGTCAGATATTTTCCACAGAGAAAAGAAAACATTCATTTTGGACCCACCAACATTTTTAAAATGATTCATTCACAATCATAATAATATTTTTTAGGAAAAGCCATACTTTTATTTTATTTTTTAAAATATTCGTCTACATAAAAATGTTATCAATAAGACCTTTAATTAATATTATATACATTTTAATAATTTTTTGTCTGTATTTCTGTCTGCCTGGTTCAGCCTGCTTTGGCCTGGACAACCTTTCGTGTGGGACTCTACTGCGGCTTCTTTATCATTCTGGCCATCGCCTTCGTTCTCACTGGTAAGTCACATTAACATCCGGATTCATACATTTTTCATATCCTGTTGAGTCCTGCACTATTTGTAATGTGTCGCTGTAAGATAACTGGCAGTTTTAGGAGATTGCTTAAGATTAATAGTGCGCATGATTGGCAGGTTTTATTGTTGTTTTCGCTTCAGATTTGTTATCAAGCAGACAGTCGAGGGTTTTATATTTTATCTTTAAAAATCTGAAAAAAATCCACTATGTTTTTATCAGGTGCTGTTTTCATCCGCTTGGAGAACGTGTGGCCACTGGTGCGGATCTATCGGGGCGGTTTCCTGTTGATCCAGTTCCTCTTCCTGTTGGGCATCAACACTTACGGATGGAGACAGGCCGGAGTCAACCACGTCCTCATCTTCGAGATCAACCCCCGAAACAACCTCTCACACCAACACCTGTTTGAGGTCAGAATGGGGAAACAAATGGAAATGATTATTTCTGTTTCTTAATGAGAAAAAATAAAAAATGTTCTCTGTAATGAAGAAACAACTTTGTTTTCAGATTGATATGAGTGATCATGCATTTTTTAAAACATGCAAAAAAGATTGAATGGGGTTGATTAGTCATCAGGGTAATCCACATTCAAGGAATACATTACTATTTATTTAGTTCAGCAGAAACAGTACATACCTAATGTCCACGGGGTTTTAGCTAAACTCTGGAATAACAAAACACAACATAATTTGCACAGAATTATTCAGATTGTCTTATTAATTGTGATTATGTGTCAAAAATGCTTTCTTTTAATGCCAGTCTCTTCTGTTTCTCCCCTGTGTGCTGCAGATTGCTGGTTTCCTGGGTGTGTTGTGGTGTCTCAGCATCCTCTCCTGTCTCTACTCCGAGTACACCTACATCCCCATGCAGATCAACCCGCTCATCCTTTATGGCTTCATGGTGCTCTTCCTCCTCAACCCCTTCAAGACCTGCTACTACAAATCACGTTTCTGGCTCCTCAAGCTTCTGGTCAGTCCACTCATTTATTTATTGAAGCATTTATTTTACACCTCTGCTACTTTATTTTGAAAGAATTACAATGGTGACATTTGAACGTTTGTGGTATTTTATGAGAAGAGTGTAATTCAAGCTGGATAAATGAGCCAAACAGTCAAAGTTTATGGATGCACAAAGACAAATGTTGACAACTGTGAGCCAGCAGTAAGTAACACTTTAGAGGACGGCCATAACAAAATGAATCAAATGCAAACAAGATGAGACGATGTGAGATACCGGCTCAGCATGTGGGTTGAGGATTGAATATGGTATTAACACAGCAGAAACGAGAATTGCAATTTAGTGCAAGAGCCAGGTTTAATGTGAAATGTGTAGTTATTTGTATTAAAGAGAATGGTGGTTATTTTGATACATGTATGCAATAGAGTACGGTCTAGACCTGCTCTATATGAAAAGCGTCTTGAGATAACTTCTGTTATGATTCAACGCTATATAAAAATAAATTGAATTGAATTGAAATTGCAGAACATTTGTACTTTAAGACAAAACAACAAAACCAAAAGTTTATCCTGACGAACCAGCTATTTTGCTTTACTTTGACATCTTACATTAACCAAAATCATATTTCCAAACTTTAATCCCCCAAAATACTGACAGAGACTTCACCAAATATTATATAAAATCATATGATTATGCAAATATAGACCGTATTGCAAAAAATCTCGACATCACTTTTTATGCCTTCGGGCTGTCCATACGTCCGACACATTCTCGTGAACACAATATCTCAGGAACACCTTGAGGGAATATCTTCAAATTTGGCACAAACGTCCACTTGAACTCAAGGATGAATTTATTAGATTTTGGTGGTCAAAGGTCACTGTGACCTCACGTCCGTCCCAGTCTCATGATATCTCAGGATCTTTAGGGAATTTCTTCAAATTTGGCGCAAACGACCACTTGAACTCAAGGACGAACTTATTAGAATTTGGTGATCAAAGGTCACTGTGACCTCACAAAACACATTTTTGGCCATAACTTAAGAATTCATAAGCTCATTATGACAATTTCACACACATGTCGAACAGGATAAAATGATGTAGTAATGACAGTTTGGACAGACATGGATGTAAACTGCAACTTGTCTTGTTGGCGAAGGCATACAACCATGAGGCAGTAATTCTGATCATAGTGGCATATAATACAAAATTGTATTTGTGCTTTTCGCAGAATCTCATACATACTGTCTGCCATACAAGTGATATAAAAGTCATTGTTATCTTAAGTTAAAGGGACTGGAGATTTGTTTTGACTGCGTTGGGATGACAGGTCACTGAAACCTGGTCATTGAGGCACGAGAAAACAATTAAAAACGGGATTGTGGGAGCTATCTGTCTCCTATTGCTATTTGGGAGCTATCTTGCTACCATGTTGCTGACACAGTTTAAATAAGCCCTGCGCGTGCGTGCGTTCGTGCGTTCGTGCGTTCGTGCGTTCGTGCGTTCGTGCGTTCGTGCGTGCGTGCGTGCGTGCGTATCTCTATCCCACACAATGACTTCATGTAAAATTCAGATATCTATCTCAAGCCTCATGTTTACAAAACCTCCTATATGACACTGTTCTTTGTCTAAGCCGAGCTACAGGGCTGCAGGAGTGAGGGTGGGGTGTGAGTGATTGTGTGTGTGTGTATGTGTGTATGAATGTGTGTAGAGGGGGGGGTGTATCGAGACAGAGGGCAGAGGGTTGAGGGATAATAGAATGCAGCCTCGTCCCAGGGGAGGTGGAGGGTTGTGACTGTGCAATCATTACAGGCATAGATCTATCAGTATGCTGATGCCCTGAGCTCCTCTGTCCCTCCTCCTCTTCCTCCTCTTCCTCCTCCCTCCCTGCCTCTCCCCCAGCATCAGCAGCAGCAGCAGCAGCAGCAGCAGCAGCAGCAGCAGACCCCCTCCTCATATTCTTGTCCTTTTCCTTCATCAGCAGCACTCCCTCAGCCTTCCTCCACTGATGTGGCTCCATAATCACTGTCAGCCTCAGTCTTGATTGGTCCTCAGTAATCATAACAACCTACACAGATATGAGCTGCTTTTCATGGTTGTCATACTTGTTGCCTCATTGAATACACAATAAGTGATTAAGGATGTTTCAGGAGAAATTGTAGTTTTATTGGAACAAACACTCTGTTGTTTTTTGTAGCAGTGCTCTAAAATGTTTCCCTGCCAGATGTGTTAATTTCCTCTGACAATAAACACCAGACAGAGGACAAAGATTTCATTATAGGACAAACTGCAGATATATCACCTGGATTACTAGTGTTTGCTCAAGAAATGAAAACCTAACCACATCACTGCAGAAGGCTTAGCCTTGAGACATCCATACAGATAGAGCGGGTACAGGTGAGATGGCCACTCGGATCAATACAAACTTTGATTGACAGGTTTAGAGAAATATGTAATGAGCTGATATGTGTAAAAGAAAAAGATCAATGTTCTTTGACATTTTCAGTGGAGGGAGAGTGTGTGTGTGTGAGGGGTTTGTATGAAAATGTACATGGTGAGAAGCATACAGTCACTTCTGAATGTCAGATGTGGCCTGGGGGGGTAAATGGAAAGAGTCGAGCAGCGTTGGATCATTTTACAAAGCGCGGTCAATAACCGAGCTCCTGCCAAACGTCATTTCCCAAATAACATGCCCATAGAAGCCAACGCGCGCCACAAATCACTGCCGGCCACTTCATGTGTTTGTGTTGACGTACACCAGCGAGTAGTGACACCCAAATGAACAGATGCATGCACACAGACACACACACAGCGTGACTCATTAGGTTGTCCTGTGGTTTGCTGATAAGGTAGACTGGAAGCTCAATCCCTTCATGTGTTACAGACCATTGATAGAGGCTGTTCCCTGCTTTGCACTTCTCTACTGATGAACTGTGGCAATTGCACACTAATTAATTGTTGACTAATTCAGTCCCAGTGTTGAAAGTGCATGCACACAATCAGAATGTGAGGTCAGCCAAGATGTTTTCTATAAATAATGGATGCCAATGTTTTTCTTCTATGCTTTTATACGGTTTTATACACTGTTCCTGGTTTATACTAATGAATGTTTCAGTGTATGTTATCTCATTGAGATTAGGATAAATGTTAAGATAACATCTTAACATTAAGAAATCACTGGTATTTTCACTTTCCTTCTTTCCTCTCATGTCTGTTTCCAGTTCCGCGTGTTCACAGCACCGTTTCACCGGGTGGAGTTCGCAGACTTCTGGCTGGCTGATCAGCTCAACTCTCTGGTGTTTGTTCTGATGGACCTGGAGTATCTCATCTGCTACTACATCTTTGAGCTGCAGTGGAACAACAGCAAGGGCCTGCTGCCCAAGTTTAAAGGTGAGACATGAATCCACGTCCAGAATGGCTTAATTTTAAACTTTATGTCCTCTGTTCCTCTGTCTGTGAACAGATGAAACATAGGGCTATGAATTGTCTCATTTCTATATAAATATAAGTAGCCTGAAATCACCAATATCATGTAACCACAATAATACATGCATTTCATGAAACATTAAGAGAAGGTTTTGCTATCAGCCCCTAATCATCAAAGAGACGGTCCTTCTTTCTGGACTCACCGTTTCCCCGACGTCCCTCAAGAATCTGAAGAAATACGTCAACAGCAGCCTCAGTCGACAATAATGCAGTTCAACCTTCACAGTGTTTGCAGTCCTGAGTAAAAGTTGTGTTTTGTTTCTTATCTACTGGGAAAATGGACTTTGATGTATTTACATACTGTATATGTAGAAACATCAAATGTATGTAGAGTTCATACCTGTTCTCAGGGTAGCTGTTGGGTTGTTGAAAAGCATTCTGGGAAATTTTAAGGAAAATATTCTAACTGAAGTAGATATCCATAGATGAGGCCTGTGAAAAGTGGGAACACCAAAAACATACAGTAAACTGCAACACTATAATTTAAAAAAAACTGAATGCACTAAACATTACAGATTGATGATATAGATATTTGAATATAGGCATTAATTTAATAATAGTGTTTATTCTTCACCTGCTACTTCACATCATAATATGGAGATAAAGACACAGATCTTTTGCTTGTAAATCTTTCGGACTAAGTTGACAGCGTGCCAGATCATTGAGGTGTCCCGTCAGGAAATGTGATGTGGTTTTAATTGCTCTCCGTTCACTACACCAACAGTGACACTTCGGCCTCCACGCAGCCAATTAACACAGAGCTAATGGATCGGAAATGTTTGGCCACACAGAGGTCGCCATGTGACTCTCATAATGATGAGCTTTCCTGTGGGAAGGGTAATGTGTGGAGGACATTATGTTAGAGAAAACACAGAATAAGAGATTATAACATAATTATGCACTGTTTTATTCTCTTCTAGACCCTGATAACCATGTATGCCACAGCTACTCGTACGGCCTGCGCGCCATCATCCAGTGTCTGCCCGCCTGGTTCCGCTTCATCCAATGCCTGAGGCGTTACCGTGACACCAAGAGGGCCTTCCCTCACCTGGTGAATGCTGGGAAATATTCCACCACCTTCTTTGTCGTCACCTTCGCCGCACTCTACGCCACGCACAGAGGTAAGAACACAGAACACAAACATATATCCTCACTCAAATATGTATTTTATGTGTCAGGTGCCCTAGGTAGTAGGTTTGACCTGAGCTGAGTAAACATGGTGATGTAAAAATTAGGACTGTCAATCGATTAAAATATTTAATCGCAAATTAATTGTACATTTTTTATCAGTTCAAAATGTATCTTAAAGGGAGATTTGTCAAGTGTTTAATACTCTTATCAACATGGGAGTGGGCAAATAATGCTTGCTTTATGCAAATGTATGTATATATTTATTATTGGAAATCCATTATCAACACAAAACAATGACAAATATTGTCCAGAAACCCTCACAGGTACTGCATTTATCATAAAAAATATGCTCAAATCATAACATGGCAAACTGAAGCCCAACAGGCAACAACAGCTGTCAGTGTGTCAATGTGCTGACTTGACTATAACTTGCCCCAAACTGCATGTGATTATCATAAAGTGGGCATTTCTGTAAAGGGGAGACTCGTGGGAACCCATAGAACCCATTTTAATTCACATATCTTGAGATCAGAGGTCAAGGAACCCCTTTGAAAATGGCATGGCCAGTTTTTCCTTGCTAAATTTTGCGTAAGTTTGGAGCGTTATTCATCTGCATCATTCTTTGACAGCCCTAACAAAAATGCATCTTCTGTCAGTTACAATGCTGTAAAATCCAGCTCAGAATCACAGAGGAGCCCAGAAGAGCAACAATATTTGTATGTTGCTGATACAGGAGGATGTCAACAACACACCGGCTTCTCAAGTCTTTGAATTGAGTCGTGTGTGCTGAGAAAGCAGAGGTGACCTTGAGTGCAAACGCTAGAAGTTGGCCTTGGTTTCCTTGTCAGTGCCTAGAGCTTTATAATGGAAATGGGAAAGGTTTGTCAAACACAGCCACGGATAAACAAGGTTCTGCTCTCACAATATGGCATTCAATATGTGGGCATGAGGCCAGAGAGAAAGAAGAGACAGACCAGAGAAATAGAGAAGTAGCAAAATAGAAAAATAGAGAGAAAGAAAGAGAAATACTCCCATTTGAAATCTACCAGAAACAAGATTGGAAGGCAAAATGAGAGAGTGGTTACCATTAAAAGTCAAGTCACTCTCTCCCTCTGACAGCTTCACAATTAGCCTGCAATTATTCGGTTTCAGAAGCCATATCACAAAGGAGTTCATGTTCAAAGACACAGCACCCAGGCAGTAAAAGCGTCCTTTGTATTTCAGTTCTCCATCACAGATATTTGTCCACGCAGCTAGTTTGAAAGCAGTTTTTTTTCCTGCTGCTCGTGTATTTAAACTCTTCTCAGATGCCAATTTATATATTTATTTGCCAGCAAAATGCCAGCTGTGAAACTTCATCTTCAACCTTTCAAACCGCTAAATGTTATTTCCCAGCTTGACTTTATTCTTTTACGATATGAATTCAAATCAATACGCTTGCTTCCTAAGCTGACCGCCAGTGATCTGATATTGAATGAACCAGGAAGAGACAGAGACAGACAGAGAGACGGACAGACTTTTTTTTTCTAGTACAGCTCGGTAGGAGAGGCGTCCATTAAACCATATCCTCCTTCCTCCTCTGGTCTGAAGCCTGTAGACTAATGGCCTCTCTTCATGTGTTATTCTGTATGAAGCTGTCTTTCATCCTGCACGATAATGGAGGCTGAGACCAATCGCTGGTTAAGCGAGGGAGCACATACGGATGGTGAATGGATGGTTGAGGAAATTGCCTGTTGTGGAGATATTTGATGTATCCGCTGCTGGAATTATTGTTCTGGTAAATTTTAAAGCCCTTGATGAACAAATATGGGTCAGATTATCCTGCATCCAAATATGGAAATGATGAGTAAACAGCCTCCGAAGCAATAAAAGTACAAAGTACAGGTTTGTAAAAAGTCTCTACTGTAGTCATAGTGTAAGCAGGACAGGTGATGCCAGTCTTCCTGCATTACCCAGCATCCGCCAGAGCAGACAGCGGGGTGGTGTCGTGTTCACACCGCTGGGTCCAGCTGTAAAAGGTTGCTGGAGTGTCAGTCGCTATCTGGCAGAGCTCCCAGTGTCTCAATGTCTGTGGATGTGTCACCTTCATTACTAACCTGATCACAGCCCTGATGGTTACTGTGTGACCTCACCGCCTCACCACCGTTCCTGGAACTGCACACGTTCAGCTCCGGGAAAGTAAAATACTTAAATGCAACAAATAAATCATGGGCTTCTCTGTAGAGGACTGAGTGGTATCTAGTTCTTCCATTTGCAAATCTAAAATTGTAAAATGATGAGGTACAGTCTCCTCTCTGGTGTACATGTGGCAAACTGTGATGCAGTTTTTAGAAAGAAACTTTTTTTGGCTGTGTTGTGTCGACGTGGGATCCGAGGGTTGAATAATTTCTGATGTGGTGCAGCCAACGAAGCAGATTTCTCCCCCTCAGAGAAACGTTCAGCTCAGTGCTGTGGTGAAGTGATTGGACACTGTCAAGAAACTGTAATCTCAGCAGATGCTCACAGGCCTGTAACAGGAGATGATGGAGGATTTCCTGGTTTAGGCAGAATTCCCAAACCCTGTCAGATACCGTGTGAGGCCTGATAATAAAGCAGATACTTTACTCAGGATCGATACGGGCTCAGCTTTATGTACATTGGCTTGATACTTATTGCTGTTTTAGATGCAGGGGAGTTACAGGCCTAATGCTAATTTATACCCGTGGGATTAATCTCATGGACAGGCAAAGGAAGGAGAACAGGATGTTGCATGGTGGGCAAGAATAGCGCAAGCCTTTGCTAGACAGAGAAATGTTGTTTGGCGAGGGAAATACACGCACAGGTTAAGAAGTAGAAGAAATGCTGAGGGGTATGTCCTGACAATGCACAGGTGGTTTTAAAGACATCCCTCCGTCTGTGGCATCAACTTCAAAAACCAGCTCAAATAACCAGGGCCAAAGAGGAACATTAGTCCTGCTGGTCTCTGTGAGAGGCTGACCGTGGTGGTGAAAATAAATCGAGTCAAGCTGCAGGTAAGGATCAGAAAATTTAGAGCTGATCGAGCACAGAGGGGGAGGTAAAACTGAAAGGTTAGATGGAGAGGGGAAATAGGTAACGGAGAAAACAAGACCGGAGGTAGGTGAGAAAGATCGACATGAAAGGGATGGTGATTCAGAGATTTAATAGATATCAAAACAGGAATAATGATAGGAAATGGGAGAGGAGAGGAGAGGAGAGGAGAGGAGAGGAGAGGAGAGGAGAGGAGAGGAGAGGAGAGGAGAGGAGAGGAGAGGAGAGGAGAGGAGAGGAGAGGAGAGGAGAGGAGAGGAGAGGAGAGGGGAGAGGAGAGAGGAGAGAGTGTAATTACCAGCCCAGGGCTGAACACATGTCTGCTGGACTCGGCTAGAATAGAGATGAGCCCAGAGCTGACAGCTTTTATAACTTCATTTCATGTTCTGACCCCTCGTTCATTATCTGGAGAGGAATTGCAGCACACACACACACACACACACCCTCAGTCAAACACACACGTTAACCAATGATGATAAAAGACACGGCTCTGAGTCAAATTCCTGTCTCTGCCTGCTTGAACTCTAATTCACCCCTGTTACCTGCTAAGGCCAAACAGACTCCTGCTACAGTTAATATATTTACATCAGGAGCCAGACACCATGAAGTTAACCATGGGATGAAGGTGAATCCTCTGTGTATGTCAACAATGGGCCTCAAGAACATTTTTTGTATTCTTATCCTAAAAGTTATTTACTTTTCTCTGTGAGGTTTGCTCTCTTAACTGCACCAACTTGTCGTACATCCCTTGTTTCAGCAGGTTGAGCGCCACCTGTTCATGAGGAGCTGCATGCCATGTTCAACAGATCATTAGCATAATCTACTCCCCAAAAATTACAATATAAGGCTACCTGTTCCGCTCCATCTGTGGGCACTTCTATTACAACACAAAAATGTCACCAAAGAGTAAAAAGAACAACTTCACTGTGTAGAACTTAATCCTGCTGTTGAAAGTCCTCTGTCAAAAACAAAAGCCTGACAAATTTATCAGTGTCAACTCAGTAGTGGTATTAGAGCAGTCATTCCCAAAGATTTTGTTGGGGTCGCCAAATACATTTGCAGAATTTCTTCCATCGTCAGTAGTAGTAGTTTATTTAACATTTATATCTGCAGTACACCTTTGAGCCACATGAGGGAGCCTGAATGTTCGTAATGTTCTGATAATTGTAGCCTAGTTTGTTTTACTGATGAGAGGTAAAAACCGAGAGCCTTTATATGTTTTTAACAACGCATGCATAAAACAGAGTTGTGATTTATCAAACGTGTCTGTCTTTGAAATGGCTTGTTTACCTATTCAAGATAATATAAGGTGATGCGGCAGTAAAAATGGGCAGGAACGTTCATGTATGCACAAATTTGCTCTTCTTGTGATTTATAGATGAGGTCTATTGTGAATTGGGTTGTCATGGTTTGTCATTTTTTAAAAATGGGTCCCCAGAAAATAAGAAGAAGTAAACCCTGTATTAGAGGACCCGAAACAGATAGAAAATATGGAAACACTTTAATTCCCCCCATCAATTATTAATTTAGCAGTTAGCAAGTTTGTCTTGGTTAGATATTTAATTTTAGTTAATTTCTCTACCATATTTAAAACCCAGATTCATTCAAATTAAGGTGTTATGGTTATAAGTGTTTTTTGCCCTGTGTAGAGAATCAGATTGTCTGTGTATGACTGGGACGACACATGAATTTTGTTTGTACCCAAGAGAAAATTGGTGCCACAAATTATCTTAAATCCCTCGTACGTGCTACATAAAAACAAATCACTTTGTACGAGTGGTTCCGGCATGAGGCCTAATATCTGCAGACATTTCAAAGATGAAGCTCTCTGATTGGACGGTGCTGGAATTCATGTGTTTGTTTGGATGAGGTCTGTTGTCGAGTGGTCTCCAGATGCAGGATTCTTAATTACCTTGTTGACGGATTGGGTTGCCGTGGCAACAGATGAGAAATCACTCTTAAATTGCGGGGACTGATTGTTCCTAGTGTGAGGTTGTTTTCATGAGCGGGAACTAAGCCTGTTGCATAAAATGAGTCTGCTGCAGTGCTCTGCATTTAATAGTGCTTAACCTCATGAGGGCCTGTGAACAACAATAGTGTGTGTGTGTGTGTGTGTGTGTGTGTGTGTGTGTGGGTGTTGGTGTGGGTGGGTGTGGGTGTGTGACAGAGTACTAGTAATTGAGTGTGTGTGTGTGACAGGAGCCAGTGACCACCGTTAGCCCGTACTGAGCATCCAATCAATGTCCATCTCACCATGCTTAACCTTTTAATGGTCCAGTGGCTAACCAGCCTGGTGGGAAACACATCAGCCTTAACAGAAACTGAAGGGTTAAATACGCCGACACTTTACAAGCTGAGGAAATCACTTCAGTGGAAATTCTCCAGTGAAAAGAGTCTATTGTCCAAGGCTAAGTTTAATCTACGGCTGGGAAATCTCAGTGTGGCCGTAGGGACTACTTCTATCCCATCGCTCAGCCGAGGGAGCAAACAGCACAATGGACGCAGCCGTTAACAGAGCAGCGCAGCAGTAACTCTCCGTTAGAAACGTCCCCGCTCTGCTCCCCGGCGTCTCTTTGGCGGGTAGCAGGGAGAAGCAGTGACTAAGACAAATGGGAGCGAGCCTGGTCTCTGTCTGGTGGCTGCTGTCTCTGTCTGTGTGAGTCACTGTGTTAGGCCACTGGGTGCTGATTTATGTATCGACGCCCACTGAGGAACAAGCAAATCACATCCACAGTGATCCTGCACACACACACGCGCACACACACACACACACACACACACACACACACACACACACACACACACACACACACACACACACACACACACACACACACACACACACACACACACACACACACACACACAGACTGCTGAGCACAGATAATCACAGTCTGACATTACACAGTCCATCAAACAACTGTAAACTAACTTAAAGCTTGTTAAATACTCATCAGCTGTGGGCAGGTCGACAAATAATGATAATTATTATCATTACAGCCAACATGCATTTGGCACAGTCAGCCACTGTAATACTTTGTCAACAAATGATTAAACCTGTTTAGGATGAAGTGCAGCAAACAGGATGCTAGATTGGACAGTCTTATGACGTCAAAAGCAGAAGTTACTTGAAGAAGTTAGAACAGACTTTTAATTAATCTTAGTTATTAATCAATAACTTAACAGCTGAACACAAATGTGAAATTGAAAGTGAAAAAAGGGTTGTGTGTAGGAGGCAACACACAGACTGCGCAACTCTCTCTCGCAAGATGGTTGTTAGTCATTGACCTCGAATGGTTGAGGCTAGGATAGGTCATCAGGCAGCCAGTCTCACAAGAGTTTTTGCAATTTGCAGGTTACCTTCTAGACACGACCTGAAAAAAGTTAACATTTACTCATTTAGTCAATTAAGTGCTGCTTTGTTTGTATAATAGAAGCAGGACATGATGTGTGGGACAGAAGGATGTAACTGACATTTATTCTTCTCTACATGCTTTCACAGCATTGGGACACAAAGAGCAAAACAAACCTCTAGCATATTATACAGTAAATTTTACAACGGTTAAATCATATGAATACCCTTCACTGAAACAGATATTGAATTAAACAGTGCATTGATGTAAATATCTCTGCATATTACATCAGTTTCTCCTTTTTTGATGGTGGACACAAGTTAGGACACATAGAGCTGCAACAATTAATCAATTAGTTTTCTCAACTATTAAATTAATCCCCAACTATTTTGATAATCGATTCATTGGTTTTGAGAATTTTTTTTAAGAAGAAAAAGTAAAAATTCTCTGATTCCAGCTTCTTAAATGTGAATATTTTCTGGTTTCTTTACTCCTCTATGACAGTAAACTGAATATCTTTGAGTTGTGGACAAAACAAGACATTTGAGGATGTCATCTTGGGCTTTTGGAAACACTGATCGACATTTTTCACCATTTTCTGACATTTTATAGACCAAACAACTAATCAATTAATTGAGAAAATATCAACGGGTTAATTGGCAATGAAAATAATCGTTAGTTGCAGCCCTAGACCCACACACACAGTATTGGGATAAGTAAATGCACACACACACACACACACACACACACACACACACACACACACACATATGTGAACATACAGTACAATAGATGATGCCCAGTTTAATACACAATGGCCTTACCTCAGAAGAATACACACACTTACTGTTAGTCTTTTTACACTCAGTCATTATGAGATTGAATAAAAACATGATTTCAGTTACTGTATGTAACTGTAGTAATAACCTCTCCTCCATAAAGAGGCAGCAGTCGGGCAGCAAGCTGACAGTGTGTAATTTGATGTTTGGTCATCTTCCATTAGGTGGAAAATGGTATGATGTAAGTGGAAATTAAACTTAATAGTCGTCCACAGGCTATTAATCATTGCTAGTGTATTCATGACAGGAGGGCTCCCTCTAGTGGTCAAAGAATTGTTGCAAAAGTTGATTCGCAGGAGTAAGGTGTAAACCATCATTTATAAAATAAACACAGTTCCTTTTATGCCAGATCTTTGAACAGATGAAAGAGAAGAAACTTCTTAAAATTGTGCTATGTGCAATCAGTTGTGTTTGTGTGTTTTATTCCAGAGCAAGGACACACGGACGCCGACATGTTCTTCTACATGCTGATCGTGTGCTCCACCATCAGCTCCCTGTACACACTGATCTGGGATCTGCGCATGGACTGGGGTCTGTTTGACCGCGGAGCTGGAGAAAACACCTTCCTCAGAGAAGAAATTGTTTACCCACACAAGGTAGAGTCTGATAGTAATCTCATGTACATGACACACATACATGTACACACACAGTTACCCTAACCCTGTCTCGTCTGCATTCAGGCCTACTACTACTGTGCCATTATAGAAGATGTGATCCTGCGTTTTGCCTGGACGATCCAGATCTCTCTGACCACAACAACCAAGATTCACTCTGTGGGCGACATCGTAGCCACCGTGCTGGCTCCCCTCGAGGTCTTCAGGTGGGTCGCAATTAAATGATAACTTCTTGTTATGCACACGCACTTAAAGTCACACATGGTGCTCTTCCAGCCCCCACACTGATTTCTAATACAGTTTCACCCCTTGCGTCAGGTTCGTCCTCCTCACCCTCTTTACTCACCCTCTTTCTCTCTGTGCAGGCGTTTTGTGTGGAACTTCTTCCGTCTGGAGAACGAGCACCTGAATAACTGTGGTGAGTTTCGTGCTGTGAGGGATATCTCCGTGGCGCCACTCAACGCTGATGACCAGACGCTGCTGGAGCAAATGATGGACCAGGACGACGGCGTCCGGAACCGTTCAGGCAAGAAGACCTGGAAGAGGTCCTACAGCCTGTCGCTCCGACGCCCCCTACTGTCCTCCTCACTGTAAGAAACAGCATGGACACTTGACATCAGGCTCATGCACTCATACATTTTTATTTTAGTTTGATTTATAAACACAGAGGAGGTAAAAAAAAAAAGTACAAATTAATATAAAAATCTACAATCAAATACCTTGAAGAGATTTTACATTTCTCATCATTGTTGTCACCATGTCCTTGAGAAAAACAACACTATAATAACTAGATATAAGGTGCTAAAAAATAAACTGAACAACTTTTTTGGTTCGGTGTAGTTTTCTGACAACATTATAATATATATTAATAAAATAGAATACATCAGACTTTGTCAGGGATAGAATGATGAAGTCTTGGACTTATTTCCATTGTTGTCTCAGGTGTTTTCACAGTCCAACACCCATTTATAAACATGGAGAAACACGTTCAATGTCTGACTTTAAGAAATGTAGAAAATAAGAACTAAAGAAAACTAGAAAATGTAATCATATGAGCAAACAATGTATACATTTTGTAGCTATGCTAATGGTGTTGCTCCACGTATAAGATTAAAGGTATCATAGACCACTGGTTCCCAACCTGGGGGTCCTAACCCTCATTAGGGGTCGCCAAAGCTTCACTGGGAACACAAGTATGATTCAGAGTCTTCCCTCTCCGCTAAACAGCCTCGACCTGCATAGAAAAGTACGCAGTTAAAACAACCAAAGAGCTAATAGAACAATGGACAAGTGTCAGGGAGAAGAAAACACTGAATTTGTCAAAAAAAGAAGCCTTTTAAGTATCTATTAAATGTATTTAAAAAAATACAGACAAAGAATTGTATTAAAAGTTCCTAAAATAACAGGAAAACTCATCTCTGATGCAATATTCACAGGAAATAATCTGCTCAAAATTCATCCAAAACGCTCGTTTTACCCAAACTTCCTGCAGTTATTGCGTTTTCTATTTGGGTTAATTGAACAGTTTATCAGTTGTTCTATACAGTTATTGTTATACATTGAATATAATATGAAATATCCATAAAAAATGTCACTTAGTCAGGGGTCGTCAGTTTACTCAATGATAGAAAAAGAGGTCCCTTAAGGAAAAAGGTTGGGAACCACTGTAGACACCCAAATTAAATCACACTACGGTTGTTTGACGACCTGGTTCAAGATGCAACTATCACTGAATTAAAAAGTAAAACATAAAACATCATTAACATATCTGTTGAAATGATAACATGAAATGCCAGATAATAATTTTTCAACCCTCTTCCAGATCGAAAAAGGACACAAAGGTGCTAATCGAAGACACGGATGACGAGGCCTTCAGCTGAGTCCAAAACGTCAGCAAGTACTAACACACAAACACAGACATGCTATACTTATAAGGACCTCATTCGCTATAGCGCCTAACCTCAACCCTTCTCCCTCATAGTGATAAGAGTAGTGACCCTTCCCTAGACCTATAACTCTAAACCTATAAAGCAGCGAGGACCTCAGACTGTCCTCACTTTGGACAATTTACCTCATCTTTACATCCCTGTGAGTGTATTTGGTCTTTATAAGTATAGAAAAACACACATGATACACACTTTAATGTAGAAACACACATAAAGATAAACCTGCTGAAGCACAAACATAGTGTAATAGCTACAATTGAGGAGAGAGCTGATGCTACACAGGCAGACCGACAGGTGGACAGACGTCAAGGGAAATCTTCTGCACATAAGTGGAAACACAGACCACACTGCCCTGGGACTATCCTCTTCTTTTTTTAAGGACTTTTTTAGTATGTGTTGTTTACTTTGAAATATTTGTGTTTCTCTAGATTGTTCTTTACTTTCTCTGGATTTAATGTGGAGGCGCTGCATAGATGACTGTTTACAATCCTTTTTAACTACACTAGGATCAACAGGGAGAAGACAAGCCAATCAAAAGACTTAATATTAATCAATAGAAACCTGAGGAAGGACTCGACTCACAATACAGCATATCAAAACAAATCAACTGGTTTCAACTTGTTGATTCTTTTTATACTCCATCTTCTTTTCTTCTTTTGTTGAGTTTTTAATAATGTCCGTGTAAAATCACAACCTGGAGGCACTTGCAGGAAAAGTGCATTTAATACACAAAACATGAAAAAAAAACTACTTGTACGCCAAAAGGGATGTTTTGATTCAAACATTTCTAGTCTGTGAAGTTGCTTTGTAATATATTTAATTTATTTTGATGTGCATTATTACTCTGTTGTAGTTGTTAAGTACTTCTACATGTGTTGTTTATACTAGTGAGACTAGTTTGAGCATCCACGCGATGATTGTTAATGTATTTTATAAAATTTTGGAATGTTTTTCTTGGTTAGACTTGTGCCATGTTTTTAATAAGCTCATACAGTAGTTAGACCTCGATTTATCCCTGACCTCAAATTAGTGCAAAAACCGACCTGTGAATCATCTGGTATGTCATCTCAAAGTGCCCTATTAGCTACAGTATATGTATGTACATTGCTATTCTTTGCATTAACTACCAAAGCTTTATTTTTATGAATGTGTCCATCCAACCTGCACAAAGATTGCTGTGTTCTTTTATAAAAGTACACATTTTGTATTAGCAGGTAGGTTTTGTCTTGTTGGAAATCCCAGTAATATGAGTAGAAGTATGTCAAGAGTGATGTGATACCGCTTCAAATGCTCAGTTGAATTGTTAGTGAGTCAAAGTGTATATGCCAGTGGTTCTCAAACTGGAAGGGGGACCTGGCGGGAAAATGTGGAGCGCTTTTTGAAATTAATCTGATTAATGAATCTTACAATAACCAAATAATTGAGCTGTCATGCTAACATGGCTAGGCTAGCAAGATTTATTCAGACAGCAAAACGACATGTAAAGTACAAGATGGACCGATTTTTGACCAGAAAGAAAATCAAACACAGTCAAAAACAAAATATTAAGGCTGTAACTAACGGTTATTTTCATTGTTGATTAATCTGTTGATTATATTCTCAATTAACTGATTAGTTGTTTGGTCTATTAAATGTCAGAAAATGGTGAAAAAAGTTGATCAGTGTTTCCCAAAGTCCAAGATGACGTCTTGTTTTGTCCATAACTCAAAGAAATTCAGTTGACTGTCATAGAGGAGTAAAGAAACCAGAAAATATTCACATTTAAGAAGCTGCAATCATAGAATTTCTACTTTTTTTTCTTAAAAAATTACTCAAGCCGATTAATCGATTATCAAAATAGTTGCTGATTCATTTAATAGTTGACAACTAATTAATCGCTGCAGCTCTACAAAATATTAAAAGGCTCATCTTGCCCCCACGTTTACCGTCAAAACAGCGGAGAGCCTTTGTGTCTGCCAACATAATATTATTGCAATGAAATTCAAATTGGCTTATTTGTTACTAGTTTTTTCCAATATGAATATGAATTCTTTTGCCTTTCAAAGTGATGACAAGGTTTGAGAACCACCGGTATATTGTGACACACTTCATATGGTCACCAGGATTCTTGATCTCTCTGACAAAAGCTCAGTGTTGCCAGATTGGGCAGTTTTGTACCCAATTGAGCTACTTTTTAGCTAAAGGAACAGTGTGTAGCATTTAGCGGGATCTATTGGCAGAAATGGAATATCATATTCATAACTATGTTTTCATTAGTGTATAATCACCTGAAAATACAAATAATTGTGTTTTTGTTGCCTTAGAATGAGCCGTTTACTTAAAGAGTTGGTCCTCTTCACGGAGCCGCCATGTTTCTACAGTGGCGTTTTCACGTTTTGTTGCGTTGACCACCGTAGTTCTCCTACACGCTTAGCACACGGGCAAAGTATCAGTTGGTTGCAATCTGCAACCTCACTACTAGATGCCACCAGATCCTACACACTGCCCCTTTTGTGTGTATAAAAATGTTTTTGGGTGGCTCTTGATAATTTGGACTACTTTTTGTACCATATAGGTGGTTTCATCCAACAGAAACTTGAGCTGTAACACAATGATTCCTCCTCTTTTGATTTTGACTCACCTAAACTATTCACCTATACTCATAAAACAGACAAAAAACCTCATCCAACATCTGAAACAAAAAAATGAGTTGACTTTATGACGATTGGTGGCAGTCAAATCTGGCAACACTGCAAAAGCTGTTTCAGGGCTCTTTAACAGTAAATATCTATGAGCTGTGACATGTTTCAGAGCTCCTATCCAGCTCTGAATCAGTCAGGTTTCACCACATTCAACGATCCTGTCACCAGATATATGTTGTTTATTTGTTTGTCTCTAATGTTCAATGTTGCTTCGTTCATATTAGCACTTTTTTTAAAAATTATTTCAAGTGTTGTGATTTGTTATATCAAATGTAATCTACTAATCTCAGATAAGGAACGTTAGTAACAACTAGGAAAAATGTGCTGTTTATCTGACATCCACTATTTGACCCCTCGGCGTGTTTTCAAACTCCAATATTATGTTTCTGCAGTAGAGGACGCTGCAGTTTCAGGACCACATTCCCAGGACCCTAGTTTTGTTCCACCCAAATACTGCTTTCTGTCCGCTGCAACGTGATCTCACAGAATTAGCCTACGTGTAAATGACCACGACCGCATTACGTGTGCTGTAACGTTACGTTTGTTATGTAACTTGCAAACTGCTTCCCTGTTTGTACAGTGGAGGACAGGACTGCTAAAGTCTCAATGACTCCTGAGAGAAACAGAGAGATGCAAGAAAACTGAATAGAAATATGTTGACATTTGACTGGCTGATAACACATATTGTGGGGGTAAACAGGCGGTCAGCACAGTTTCATTATTAAGATTATTTAAACTTAGATTAAAATGGTAAAACAATGAGTAAAACAAGCATACACAATGAAGACAGTAGGCTTCGTGAAAAACTAGGGTCCTAGACGTGTGATCCTAGACAACTACAGCCTCCTCTACTGCTGGAACATGCTACTCAGCAGCTCACACTTACTGTAAAGAACTGTTGGTTATCATTTTAAAGTGTATTGCTGCTGCCGTTGAAGGACTCCCTGGCTTTCAGAGACAGAATGCTAATCGTAATGCTGGTTTGTGTGTTTCACCTTCTCTTCCTGTTTGACCCTCTCACTCTGCTCTGCTGTTCCTCCCTGTGGCTACACCGCGTCACCACCAGCCAGTCATGAGACGAAGCCCAGAGAGCTACAACACAAATGTGTTACAGAAAGTTTCTTCTACTCCTGTTTTTTCCCGTAGCGGCTAAAAGATAGAAAAGCTTCTATGTGCAATGAGCGTAATGTGAACTGGAAAGTTTAAAACAATATCTATGTTAGAATGTAGACGATGGGTAGCTTCCTGATCCATTTAAATACACTGGACACACACCACAACTGTATACAGGCATAAAACGGGACACACACACACATTCACACAGCATCTCTCTCTTGTGTTGGAGAGCACAACTCTACAGCAGATAGTTTTGTAAAAAGGCTCTGTTGTCTTGCCTGCATGCTGCTTTAGTTTTACATTGTACATAGTTCTTATTTTATTTATCATGATGTGTATATTAGCAATCATTGTAGCTACTGTGACAATGACTGATTTCATACGTTGCCATTTTTGCTCCAAGACAAGCAGTATTTTTTAGGTGATGAGGAGCGTCTTTTTTTGATTGGTCACGATCCTGCACTCCTTTTCATGTGTAAATCTGTTGACAATGTGTTTGTATAAAAATAGAAAAAAAATCCATAGAACTGGAGAATGTGATTGGTTGTATCTCGTTGGTAATTCCTTCTTATTTCAGTGCTTATGGAGGAGATGTGAGGGGCAGATTTCTGTGTCCTGAAGCTGTAATACTGTTTGTACATTTGTGAATGTGCATGAAAATATTGTGGACGTTACATCTGTTGTCGTGACTTGCCCTGCTGACAGAAGCACTTTGACATACTGTAGGGCACAGGAACCGAGAGGACCCACACCATGACACGATACTGTTAAACTGATCCCAGATCTGCCTGAGCTTCTCTTGAATGATCTCATAAACAGATCCAGGATCTTTATTTGAAGGGTTTCATTAAGATGCTTCTGTTTTAGTGACCAGTGTCTGTTCACAGATGTTAAGTGTGTGTAACCCAGTGACAAAAAGAAAAACAGGGTTATTTTGTACAGTGTGTGTTTGATGAGATGGTCCTCAGCCCTGACATCCTATTTTTCTCATGGGTGATTTTGTTTCCACTGCTTGCTGAAACCCCCATTATGTTAAAGTGCTTGATATGTGTCCACCCCTCCCTCCCTCTCTTGATGTTGTTCGTACCCTTTCTCTAATCTAGCTGAACGTGATAGTACCTGTAGTTTGGTAGATGGATGTTCTACTTTGATAAGATACAAAAAGAAGTTAATAGAATAAATACATTGTGGCTAAATGTGATTTTAAGAGACATAAAGAAAGGAAATTGTCTGAACCATCCTCCCCCGAGTCCCTTTTACACTGTAGTTTGTACATGTCGAGTGTAAAACACCGTTCTATGATGGTTTTCCTGATGGTATTTGTATTTCTGTATACACTTTGGTGATCCTGTCATATCTGGGTTTTATAAACCACGATTATTTTTAAAGCTCACTCTGCCTCTTGACTCTTTTTTTCCCCTCTTTTACTATTAAAGTTTACTTCCCAGTCTCTTCTAATCAGTTTCTCACATATTCTAGTTTTAGGTGTCACAGATGTCTCTGACCTTGGTGGTATACAAGAAGCTTTGCTGAGTGAGTATCTCCCCCTTTATTGGGGCTTGTGGGGTACATGCACATTAACAGGTATGCATGCAGCATATTCCTCCAGCTCACAATTGTTTGTTGTGGTTGTCGGGATGTTTCGGTTTCCTCTTCTGATTGCTTCATTTTTGTTCTTTATATCTTCAGTATTTTGCAGTGCACTTCGAAGTAGATTAATTAGTCATTCACCCCCTTAATAAGCACTAGGCTAAATATGATGAACATATATTGATAATAATGAAAACTGTATTGCTTACCGATGCAAATCAGTGTAGTATGTCAAAAAAGTCGTAGTATAGTATGACTGTCATCACTTTTTTATGATTTACTATACTAAATCTGCCATCTGAATTTTGTGTTTTCCTTAACATAAATTAAAACACTGTTCTAACGCTGACACTGTATTTATCTGAGGATTAGGAGAGCCGCTGCGCTTCCCTGTGTGTGTGACAAGCAGAGTGTACGTGTGTTGTGATGTGAACCGACATATGTAAACGCATCTTACTATCTGAATATAGTGTACTAAGTCGAAAAAAATGCCAAAAACTCAGAGTATAGTATGTCGAAAAAAGTCATAGTATATTTATTCGAAAAAAAAAAAAAAAAAAGGCATAGTATAGTATATCGAAAAAAAAGTCAGTATAATATGTCGAAAACATAGTCATAGTATAGTATGTCGAAAAAAAAAAAAAAATCATATAATAGCATGTCGAAAAAATAAGTCATAGTACATTATGTCGAAAAAAAATCATAGTATAGTATGTCGAAAATTTTTAAAAATTCATAGTATAGTATGTCGAAAAAATAAGTCATAGTATATTATGTTGAAAAAAAAGTCATAGTATAGTGTGTCGAAAAAATAAGTCATAGTATCTTATGTTGAAAAAAAGTCATAGTATAGTATGTCGAAACATATAAAAGTAAAAGTATAGTATGTCGAAAAAATTAAAAAATTCATAGTATCGTATGTCGAAAAAAGTCATAGCATAGTATGTCGAAATTGTTTTAAAAAGTATTAGTATTGTATGTTGAAAAAAAGTCATTGTATAGTATGTCAAAAAAATAAAAGGTCATAGTCATCAATATAGATATAGATAAATATAACATAGTCAACGTCATAAAAAGTCATACTAATAATGATAATATATTTTATTTATTGAGCCCTTTTCATAGTACTCAAAGAGACTTTATTCAAGTTAAAATGATCATAGAAAACAACAAACTAAAAATACAAAACAGACAACATTAATCACTCATTAAAAGCAGTTCTAAAAATGTGAGTTTTGATTTTTGATTTGAATGTGGACAGACAGGGAGGGGACAGCTACGGAGAATGCACAGTCGCCCCAGGTCCGATGCTTGTTCCTGAGTGGTCGAGACAGGAGGTTGGCATCAGAAGAGCGGAGGCTGCGGGAAGGTAAGTCATTAAAAAGTCATAGTATTGTAAGTTGGGAAAAAAAAGTCCCAGTATAGCATGTCGAAAAAAGGTCATGGTATAGCATGTCGAAAAAAGTCATAGTATAGCATGTTGAAAAAAAGTCATAGTATAGTATGTCGAAAAAAAAAAAAAAATAGTATAGTCTATCGATAAAAAGTCATAACATAGTGTGTCGAAAAAATAAAAAAGTCAGTGTATTATGTCCAAAAATGTAATGAAAAAAAGTCAAATTAAGGTATGTCGAAAAGTGTCAAAATTTTATGAAAAAAAAAGCCATGGAATGGTATGTCAGTAAATTTCATGAAAAAAGGTCATAGTATAGTATGTCGAAAACTGTCATGAAAAAGTTACAGTATTCTGTTGAAACATTTTATGAAAAAAGTCTTAGTATAGTATGTCAAAATGTTATGAAAAAAGTTATATTAAAGTATGTTGAAAAATCTTATGAAAAAAAGTCAAAGTATAGTTTATCAAACTTTGATGAAAAAAAGTCATAGTATAGTATGTTGAAAAAAAGTCATAGTATAGTATGTTGAAAAATGTTATGATAAAAAAGTCATAGTATACTATGTCGAAAAATGTTATGAAAAAAGGATATAGCATAGTATGTCGAAATTTTTACAAAAGAAAGTCTTAGTATAGTATGTCGAAAAATGTTATGAAAAAAAGTCATACTATAGTATGTCGAAAAATGTTATGAAAAAAAGTCGTGGAATAGTATGTTGAAAAAAGTCTGTGTCGAAAAATTTTGTAAAAAGAAGTTATAGTAAAGTATGTTGAACATTTTTACGGAAAAAAAGTCATACTATAGTATGTCGAAAAATTTTATGAAAAAAAGTCGTGGAATCGTATGATGAAAAAAGTCATAGTATAGTATGTCGAAAAAAAATCATCGTATGTCGAAAAATTTGGTAAAAAAAAGTTATAGAAAAGTATATCGAAAAATCTTAAGAAAAAAAGTCAAATTAAAGTTTATCAAACTTTTATGAAAAAAAGTCATAGTATAGTATGTTGAAAAATGTTATGAAAAAAATTCATAGTATACTATGTCGAAAAATGTTATGAAAAAAAGATGTGGCATAGTATGACGAACATTTTTATGGAAAAAAGTCTTAGTATAGTATGTCGAAAGATTTTATGAAAAAAAAGTCACACTATAGTATGTCGAAAAATGTTATGAAAAAAAGTCGTGGGATAGTATGTTGAAAAAAAGTCATAGTATAGTATGTCGAAAAAGAGTGATAGGATAGAATGTCGAAAATATTATGGAAAAAAAGTCAGTTTAGTATGTCGAAAATTTCGCCTAAAAAATCATAGAATAGTGTCGAAAATTTTATGAAAAAAATGTCATAGTATAGTATGTCGAAAATTTCGTCAAAAAAAAGTCATAGTATAGCATGTCGAAAATTTTATGAAAAAAAAGTCATACTATAGTATGTCGAAAATTTCGTCTAAAAAAGTCATAGTATAGTATGTCGAAAATGTTATGAAAAAAAATCATAGTATAGTATGTCGAAAATTTTATGAAAAAAAAGTCATAGTATAGTATGTCGAAAATTACGTAAAAAAAAGTCAGGGTGTAGTATGTCGAAAATTTTATGGAAAAAAATGTCAGTATATTATGTCGAAGATTTATTGAAAAAAAAAGTCATAGTATAGTATGTCGAAAAAACTATGGAATAAAAGGCAAAGTATAGCATATGTCGAAAATTTAAGGACAAAAAAGTCATAGTATAGTATGTCGAAAATTTTATGAAAAAAATGTCATAGTATAGTATTTTGAAAATGTAGTAAAAAAAAAGTCATAGTATAGCATGTTGAACTTTTATGAAAAAAAAGTCATAGTATAGTATGTCAAAAAAACTATGGAATAAAAGGCAAAGTATAGCATGTGTCGAAAATTAAATGAAAAAAAAGTCATAGTATAGCATGTGTCGAAAATTTCGTCAAAAAAAACGTCATAGTATAGTATGTCGATAATTTCATAAAAAAAAAGTCATAGTATATTATGTCGAAAATTTCATGGAAAAAAATCATACTATAGTATGTCCAAAATTTCATCAAAAAAAAGTCATAGTATAGCATGTCGTAAATTTTATGAAAAAAAAGTCATAGTATAGTATGTCGAAAATTTTATGGAAAAAAATGTCATAGTATAGTATGTCGAAAATTTTATGAAAAAAAAAGTCATAGAATAGTATGTCGATAATTTTATGAAAAAAATGTCATAGTATAGTATGTCAAAAAAACTATGGAATAAAAGGCAAAGTATAGCATGTGTCGAAAATTTTATGAAAAAAAAATCATAGTATAGTATTTCGAAAATTTCGACAGAAAAAAGTCGTACTATAGCATGTCGAAAATTTCGTCAAAAAAAAGTCATAGTATAGCATGTCGAAAAATTTTCATCAAAAAAAAAGTCATAGTATAGTATGTCGAAAATTTAATGAAAAAAATGTCATAGTATAGCATGTGTCGAAAATTTCATGGAAAAAAATCATACTATAGTAAGTCGAAAATTTCGTCAAAAAAAAGTGATGGTATAGCATGTCGTAAATTTTATGAAAAAAAAGTCATAGTATAGTATGTCGAAAATTTTATGGAAAAAAATGTCATAGTATAGTATGTCGAAAATTTTATGAAAAAAAAAGTCATAGAATAGTATGTCGATAATTTTATGAAAAAAATGTCATAGTATAGTATGTCAAAAAAACTATGGAATAAAAGGCAAAGTATAGCATGTGTCGAAAATTTTATGAAAAAAAAATCATAGTATAGTATTTCGAAAATTTCTACAGAAAAAAGTCGTACTATAGCATGTCGTAAATTTTATGAAAAAAAGTCATACTATAGTATGTCGAAAATTTCGTCAAAAAAGTCATAGTATAGTATTTCGAATATTTTATGGAAAAAATGTCATAGTATAGTATGTCGAAAATTTTATGGAAAAAATGTCATAGTATAGTATGTCGAAAATTTAATGGAAAAAATGTCATAGTATAGTATGTCGAAAATTTAATGAAAAAAAGTGATAGTATAGTATGTCGAAAATTTCGACAGAAAAAAGTCATACTATAGTATGTCGAAAATTTCGTCAAAAAAAAGTCATAGTATAGTACGTCGAAAATTTCATTAAAAAAAAATCATAGTATAGTATGTTGAAAATTTCATGGAAAAAAATCATACTATAGTATGTCGAAAATTTCGTCAAAAAAAAGTGATGTTATAGCATGTCGTAAATTTTATGAAAAAAAAGTCATAGTATAGTATGTCGAAAATTTCGTCAAAAAAGTCATAGTATAGTATGTCGAAAATGTAATGAAAAAAAGTCATAGTATAGTATGTCGAAAATTTTATGGAAAAAAATGTCATAGTATAGTATGTCGAAAATTTTACGAAAAAAAGTCATAGAATAGTATGTCGAAAATTTTATGAAAAAAATGTCATAGTATAGTACGTCGAAAAAACTATGGAATAAAAGGCAAAGTATAGCATGTGTCGAATTTTACGAAAAAAAATTCATAGTATAGAATTTCGAAAATTTCGAAAGAAAAAAGTCGTACTATAGCATGTTGAAAATTTCGTCAAAAAAAAGTCATAGCATAGCATGACGAACATTTTCATCAAAAAAAAAAATCATAGTATAGTATGTCGAAATTTCTTTAAAAAAAGTCATAGTATAGTATGTCGAAAATTTTATGGAAAAAAATCATACTATAGTATGTCGAAAATTTCGTCAAAAAATAGTCATAGTATAGCATGTCGTAAATTTTATGAAAAAAAGCCATACTATAGTATGTCGAAAATTTTGTCAAAAAAGTCATAGTATAGTATTTTGAATATTTTATGGAAAAAATGTCATAGTATAGTATGTCGAAAATTTAATGAAAAAAAAGTCATAGTATTGTAGGTCGAAAATTTCGTCAAAAAAACTCATACTATAGTATGTCGAAAATTTTATGAAAAAAATGTCATAGTATAGTATGTCGAAAAAACTATGGAATAAAAGGCAAAGTATAGCATGTGTCGAAAATTTAATGAAAAAAAGTCATAGTATAGTATGTCGAAAATTTCGACAGAAAAAAGTCATACTATAGCATGTCGAAAATTTCGTCAAAAAAAAGTCATAGTATAGCATGTCGAAAAATTTTCATCAAAAAAAAAAGTCATAGTATAGTATGTCGAAAATTTCTTTAAAAAAAAGTCATAGAATAGTATGTCGATAATTTTATGAAAAAAATGTCATAGTATAGTATGTCAAAAAAACTATGGAATAAAAGGCAAAGTATAGCATGTGTCGAAAATTTTATGAAAAAAAAATCATAGTATAGTATTTCGAAAATTCCGACAGAAAAAAGTCGTACTACAGCATGTCGAAAAATTTTCATCAAAAAAAAAAGTCATAGTATAGTATGTCGAAAATTTCTTTAAAAAAAAGTCATGGTATAGTATGTCGAAAATTTCATGGAAAAAAATCATACTATAGTATGTCGAAAATTTCGTCAAAAAAAAGTCATAGTATAGCATGTCTTAAATTTTATGAAAAAAAAGTGATAGTATAGTATGTCGAAAATTTCGATAGAAAAAAGTCATACTATAGCATGTCGAAGATTTCGTCAAAAGAAAGTCATTGTATAGCATGTCGAAAATTTCGTCAAAAAAAAGTCATAGTATAGCATGTCGAAATTTTATGAAAAAAAAGTCATAGTATAATACGTCGAAAATTTTATGGAAAAAAAAGTCATAGTATAGTATGTCGAAAATTTTATGAAAAAAATGTCATAGTATAGTATGTCAAAAAAACTATGGAATAAAAGGCAAAGTATAGCATGTGTCGAAAATTTTATGAAAAAAAAATCATAGTATAGTATTTCGAAAATTCCGACAGAAAAAAGTCGTACTACAGCATGTCGAAAAATTTTCATCAAAAAAAAAAGTCATAGTATAGTATGTCGAAAATTTCTTTAAAAAAAAGTCATGGTATAGTATGTCGAAAATTTCATGGAAAAAAATCATACTATAGTATGTCGAAAATTTCGTCAAAAAAAAGTCATAGTATAGCATGTCGTAAATTTTATGAAAAAAAGTCATACTATAGTATGTCGAAAATTTCGTCAAAAAAGTCATAGTATAGTATTTCGAATATTTTATGGAAAAAATGTCATAGTATAGTATGTCGAAAATTTTATGGAAAAAATGTCATAGTATAGTATGTCGAAAATTGAATGGAAAAAATGTCATGTATAGTATGTCGAAAATTTAATGAAAAAAAGTGATAGTATAGTATGTCGAAAATTTCGACAGAAAAAAGTCATACTATAGTATGTCGAAAATTTCGTCAAAAAAAAGTCATAGTATAGCATGACGAACATTTTCATCAACAAAAAAAATCATAGTATAGTATGTCGAAAATTTCTTTAAAAAAAAGTCATAGTATAGTATGTCGAAAATTTCATGGAAAAAAATCATACTATAGTATGTCGAAAATTTCGTCAAAAAAAAGTCATAGTATAGCATGTCTTAAATTTTATGAAAAAAAAGTGATAGTATAGTATGTCGAAAATTTCGATAGAAAAAAGTCATACTATAGCATGTCGAAGATTTCGTCAAAAAAGTCATAGTATAGTATGTCGAAAATGTAATGAAAAAAAGTCATAGTATAGTATGTCGAAAATTTTATGGAAAAAAATGTCATAGTATAGGATGTCGAAAATTTTATGAAAAAAAGTCATAGAATAGTATGTCGAAAATTTTATGAAAAAAATGTCATAGTATAGTATGTCAAAAAAACTATGGAATAAAAGGCAAAGTATAGCATGTGTCGAATTTTACGAAAAAAAATTCATAGTATAGAATTTCGAAAATTTCGACAGAAAAAAGTCGTACTATAGCATGTTGAAAATTTCGTCAAAAAAAAGTCATAGTATAGCATGACGAACATTTTCATCAAAAAAAAAAATCATAGTATAGTATGTCGAAAATTTCTTTAAAAAAAAGTCATAGTATAGTATGTCGAAAATTTCATGGAAAAAAATCATACTATAGTATGTCGAAAATTTCGTCAAAAAATAGTCATAGTATAGCATGTCGTAAATTTTATGAAAAAAAGCCATACTATAGTATGTCGAAAATTTTGTCAAAAAAGTCATAGTATAGTATTTTGAATATTTTATGGAAAAAATGTCATAGTATAGTATGTTGAAAATAGAGTCAAAAAAAAAGTCATAGTATAGCATGTCAAAATTTTATGAAAAAAAAAATCATAGTATAGTATGTCGAAAATTTAATGAAAAAAAAGTCATAGTATTGTAGGTCGAAAATTTCGTCAAAAAAACTCATACTATAGTATGTCGAAAATTTTATGAAAAAAATGTCATAGTATAGTATGTCGAAAAAACTATGGAATAAAAGGCAAAGTATAGCATGTGTCGAAAATTTAATGAAAAAAAGTCATAGTATAGTATGTCGAAAATTTCGACAGAAAAAAGTCATACTATAGCATGTCGAAAATTTCGTCAAAAAAAAGTCACAGTATAGCATGTCGAAAATTTTCGTCAAAAAAAAAAGTCATAGTATAGTATGTCGAAAATGTCATTTAAAAAAAGTCATACTATAGTATGTCGAAAATTTCATGGAAAAAAATCATACTATAGTTATCTCGAAAATTTCGTCAAAAAAAAGTCATAGTATAGTATGACGAAAATGTCATTATAAAAAAGTCATAGTATAGTATGTCGAAAATTTCATGGAAAAAAATCATACTATAGTATGTCGAAAATTTCGTCAAAAAAAAGTCATAGTATAGCATGTCTTAAATTTTATGAAAAAAAAGTGATAGTATAGTATGTCGAAAATTTCGATAGAAAAAAGTCATACTATAGCATGTCGAAGATTTCGTCAAAAAAAAGTCATTGTATAGCATGTCGAAAATTTCGTAACAAAAAAGTCATAGTATAGCATGTCGAAATTTTATGAAAAAAAAGTCATAGTATAGTACGTCGAAAATTTTATGGAAAAAAAAGTCATAGTATAGTATGTCGAAAATTTAATGAAAAAAATGTCATAGTATAGCATGTGTCGAAAATTTCATGGAAAAAAATGTCATAGTATAGTATGTCGAAAATTTTATGGAAAAAAAAGTCATAGTATAGTATGTCGAAAATTTTATGAAAAAAATGTCATAGTATAGTATGTCAAAAAAACTATGGAATAAAAGGCAAAGTATAGCATGTGTCGAAAATTTTATGAAAAAAAAATCATAGTATAGTATTTCGAAAATTTCGACAGAAAAAAGTCGTACTATAGCATGTCGAAAATTTCGTCAAAAAAAAGTCATAGTATAGCATGTCGAAAAATTTTCATCAAAAAAAAAAGTCATAGTATAGTATGTCGAAAATTTCTTTAAAAAAAAGTCATAGAATAGTATGTCGATAATTTTATGAAAAAAAAGTCATAGTATAGTACGTCGAAAATTTTATGGAAAAAAAAGTCATAGTATAGTTTGTCGAAAATTTAATGAAAAAAATGTCATAGTATAGCATGTGTCAGAAAATTTCATGGAAAAAAATGTCATAGTATAGTATGTCGAAAATTTTATGGAAAAAAATGTCATAGTATAGTATGTCGAAAATTTTATGAAAAAAAAAGTCATAGAATAGTATGTCGAAAATTTTATGAAAAAAATGTCATAGTATAGTATGTCAAAAAAAATATGGAATAAAAGGCAAAGTATAGCATGTGTCGAAAATTTTATGAAAAAAAAATCATAGTATAGTATTTCGAAAATTTCGACAGAAAAAAGTCGTACTATAGCATGTCGAAAATTTCGTCAAAAAAAAAAAGTCATAGTATAGTATGTCGAAAATTTCTTTAAAAAAAAGTCATAGTATAGTATGTCGAAAATTTCATGGAAAAAAATCATACTATAGTATGTCGAGCATTTCGTCAAAAAAAAGTCATAGTATAGTATTTCGAATATTTTATGGAAAAAATGTCATAGTATAGTATGTCGAAAATTTAATGGAAAAAATGTCATAGTATAGTATGTCGAAAATTTAATGAAAAAAAAGTGATAGTATAGTATGTCGAAAATTTCGACAGAAAAAAGTCATACTATAGCATGTCGAAAATTTCGTCAAAAAAAAGTCATACTATAGCCTGTCGAAAATTTCGTCAAAAAAAAAAGTCATAGTATAGTATGTCGAAAATTTCATTAAAAAAAGTCATAGTATAGTATGTCGAAAATTTCATGGAAAAAAATCATACTAGAGTATTTCGAAAATTTCGTCAAAAAAGTCATAGTAGAGTATGTCGAAAATTTTATGGAAAAAAAGTCATAGTATAGTATGTCGAAAATTTAATGAAAAAAATGTCATAGTATAGTATGTCGAAAATGTAATGAAAAAAAAGTCATAGTATTGTATGTCGAAAATTTCGTCAAAAAAAGTCATACTATAGTATGTCGAATATTTTATGAATAAAATGTCATAGTATAGTATGTCAAAAAAACTATGGAATAAAAGGCAAAGTATGGCATGTGTCGAAAATTTTGTCAAAAAAAAGTCATAGTATAGCATGTCGAAATTTTATGAAAAAAAGTCATAGTATAGTACGTCGAAAATTTTATGGAAAAAAAAATCATAGTATAGTATGTCGAAAATTTAATGAAAAAAATGTCATAGTATAGCATGTGTTGAACATTTCATGGAAAAAAATGTCATAGTATAGTATGTCGAAAATTTTATGGAAAAAAATGTCATAGTATAGTATGTCGAAAATTTTATGAAAAAAAAAGTCATAGAATAGTATGTCGAAAATTTTATGAAAAAAATGTCCTAGTATAGTATGTCAAAAAAAATATGGAATAAAAGGCAAAGTATAGCATGTGTCGAAAATTTTATGAAAAAAAAATCATAGTATAGTATTTCGAAAATTCCGACAGAAAAAAGTCGTACTACAGCATGTCGAAAAATTTTCATCAAAAAAAAGTCATAGTATAGTATGTCGAAAATTTCTTTAAAAAAAAGTCATGGTATAGTATGTCGAAAATTTCATGGAAAAAAATCATACTATAGTATGTCGAAAATTTCGTCAAAAAAAAGTCATAGTATAGCATGTCGTAAATTTTATGAAAAAAAGTCATACTATAGTATGTCGAAAATTTCGTCAAAAAAGTCATAGTATAGTATTTCGAATATTTTATGGAAAAAATGTCATAGTATAGTATGTCGAAAATTTTATGGAAAAAATGTCATAGTATAGTATGTCGAAATTTGAGTGGAAAAAATGTCATGTATAGTATGTCGAAAATTTAATGAAAAAAAGTGATAGTATAGTATGTCGAAAATTTCGACAGAAAAAAGTCATACTATAGTATGTCGAAAATTTCGTCAAAAAAAAGTCATAGTATAGCATGACGAACATTTTCATCAACAAAAAAAATCATAGTATAGTATGTCGAAAATTTCTTTAAAAAAAAGTCATAGTATAGTATGTCGAAAATTTCATGGAAAAAAATCATACTATAGTATGTCGAAAATTTCGTCAAAAAAAAGTCATAGTATAGCATGTCTTAAATTTTATGAAAAAAAAGTGATAGTATAGTATGTCGAAAATTTCGATAGAAAAAAGTCATACTATAGCATGTCGAAGATTTCGTCAAAAAAGTCATAGTATAGTATATCGAAAATGTAATGAAAAAAAGTCATAGTATAGTATGTCGAAAATTTTATGGAAAAAAATGTCATAGTATAGTATGTCGAAAATTTTATGAAAAAAAGTCATAGAATAGTATGTCGAAAATTTTATGAAAAAAATGTCATAGTATAGTATGTCAAAAAAACTATGGAATAAAAGGCAAAGTATGGCATGTGTCGAATTTTATGAAAAAAAAGTCATTGTATAGCATGTCGAAAATTTCGTCAGAAAAAAGTCATAGTATAGCATGTTGAAAATTCGAAAAGTCCTAGTATAGTATGTCGAAAAAAAGTGATAGTATAGTATGTCGAAAATTATATGGAAAAAAAAGTCATAGTATAGTTTGTCGAAAATTTTATGAAAAAAAAGTCATAGTGTAGTATGTCGAAATTTTTTTGAAAAAAATGTCATTGTATAGTATGTCGAAAATTATATGAAAAAAAAGTCATAGTATAGTACGTCAAAAATTTCGTCAAAATAAAGTCATAGTATAGCATGTCGAAAATGTTAAGAAAAAAATGTCATAGTATAGTATATCAAAAAAACTATGTAATAAAAGGCATAGTATAGTGTGTTGAAAATTTTATGGAAAAAATGTCATAGTATAGTATTTCGAAAATTTTATGAAAATTGTCATAGTATAGTATGTTGAAAATTTTATGAAAAATAAAGTCTTATTATAGTATGTCGAAAATTTTATGAAAAAAAAAGTCATAGTATAGTATGTCGAAAATTTTATGGAAAAAATGTCATAGTATAGTATGCTGAAACTTTTATGGAAAAAAAGTCATAGTATAGTACGTCGAAAATTTAATGGAAAAAATGTCATAGTATAGTATGTCGAAAATTTAATGAAAAAAAGTCATGGTATAGTATGTCGAAAATTTCGACAGAAAAAAGTCATACTATAGTATGCCGATAATTTCGTCAAAAAAAGTCATACTATAGCATGTCGAAAATTTCGTCAAAAAAAGTCATAGTATAGCATGTCGAAAATGTTATGAAAAAAATGTCAGTATATCAAAAAAACTATGGAATAAAAGACATAGTATAGTATGTCGAAAATTTCGTCAAAAAAAAGTCATAGTATAGCATGTGTCGAAAATGTTATGAAAAAAATTTCATAGTATAGTATGTTGAAAATTTTATGGAAAAAAAAGTCTTATTATAGTGTGTTGAAAATTTGATGGAAAAAATGTCATAGTATAGTATGTCGAAAATTTTATGAAAATTTTCCTAGTATAGTATGTCGAAAATTTTATGAAAATTGTCCTAGTATCGTATGTCGAAAATTTTAAGAAAAAAAGTCATAGTATAGCATGTCGAAAATTTTATGAAAAAAAAGTCATACTATTGTATGTCGAAAATTTCGTCAACAAAAAGTCATAGTATAGCATGTGTCGAAGATTTTATGAAAAAAAAGTCATACTATAGTATGTCGAAATTTTTTTTTGAAAAAAAGTCATAGTATAGTATGTCGAAAATTTTATCAAAACAAAGTCATACTATAGTATGTCGAAAATTATGGAAAAAAAAGTTATAGTATAGTATGTCGAAAATTTAATGGAAAAAATGTCATAGTATAGTATGTCGAAAATTTAATGAAAAAAAAGTCATACTATAGAATGTCGAAAATTTCGTCAAAAAAGTCTTAGTATAGTATGTCGAAAATTTTATGGAAAAAAAAGTCATAGTATAGTATGTCGAAAGTTTATGAATAAAAAAGTCATAGTATAGTATGTCGAAAGTTTAATGAAAAAAATGTCATAGTATAGTATGTCGAAAATTTCGTCAAAAAAAAGTCATAGTATAGCATCCCGAAAATGTTATGAAAAAAAGTCATAGTAGTAGTCAAGTATCTCGAAAAAAAATCGTATGTCGGAAAATGTTGTAAAAAAAAGTCACAGTATAGTATGTCGAAAAATTTTGTAAAAAAAAGTCATAGTATAGTGTGTCGAAAAAAAGTGATAGTATAGTATGTCGAAACTTTTATGAAAAAAAAGTCCTAGTATAGTATGTCGAAATGTTTTTGAAAAAAATGTCATTGTATAGTATGTCGAAAATTATATGAAAAAAAAGTCATAGTATAGTATGTCGAACATTTTCTGAAAAAAATGTCATAGTATAGTATGTCGAGAATTTAGTCAAAAAAAAACATAGTATAGCATGTCGAAAATATTATGAAAAAAAAGTCATAGTATAGCATGTCGAATATTTTATGAAAAATAAAGTCTTATTATAGTATGTTGAAAATTTTATGAAAAAAATGTCATTGTATAGTATGTCGAAAATTTTATGAAAAAGAAAGTCCTAGTATAGTATGTCGAACATTTTCTGAAAAAAATGTCATAGTATAGTATGTCGAAAATTTAGTCAAAAAAAAAACATCGTATAGCATGTCGAAAATTTTATGAAAGAAATGTCATAGTATAGCATGTCGAAAATTTCTTTAAAAAAAGTCATAGTATAGTATGTCGAAAATTTCATGAAAAAAAAGTCATAGTATAGTATGTCGAGCATTTCGTCAAAAAAAGTCATAGTATAGTATGTCAAAAATTTTATGGAAAAAATGTCATAGTATAGTATGTCGAAAATTTAATGGAAAAAATGTCATAGTATAGTATGTCGAAAATTTTATGAAAAAAAGTCATGGTATAGTATGTCGAAAATTTCGACAGAAAAAAGTCATACTATAGTATGCCGATAATTTCGTCAAAAAAAGTCATACTATAGCATGTCGAAAATTTCGTCAAAAAAAGTCATAGTATAGCATGTCGAAAATGTTATGAAAAAAATGTCATAGTATATCAAAAAAACTATGGAATAAAAGACATAGTATAGTATGTCGAAAATTTCGTCAAAAAAAAGTCATAGTATAGCATGTGTCGAAAATGTTATGAAAAAAATTTCATAGTATAGTATGGTGAAAATTTTATGGAAAAAAAGTCTTATTATAGTGTGTTGAAAATTTGATGGAAAAAATGTCATAGTATAGTATGTCGAAAATTTTATGAAAATTTTCCTAGTATAGTATGTCGAAAATTTTATGAAAATTGTCCTAGTATCGTATGTCGAAGATTTTAAGAAAAAAAGTCATAGTATAGCATGTCGAAAATTTTATGAAAAAAAGTCATACTATTGTATGTCGAAAATTTCGTCAACAAAAAGTCATAGTATAGCATGTGTCGAAGATTTTATGAAAAAAAAGTCATACTATAGTATGTCGAAATTTTTTTTTGAAAAAAAGTCATAGTATAGTATGTCGAAAATGTTATCAAAACAAAGTCGAAGTATGTCGAAATTTTTTTTGAAAAAAAGTCATAGTATAGTATGTGTAAAATTTTATCAAAACAAAGTCATACTATAGTATGTCGAAAATTATGGAAAAAAAAGTTATAGTATAGTATGTCGAAAATTTAATGGAAAAAATGTCATAGTATAGTATGTCGAAAATTTAATGAAAAAAAAGTCCTACTATAGAATGTCGACAATTTCATCAAAAAAGTCATAGTATAGTATGTCGAATATTTTATGAAAAAAATGTCATAGTATAGTATGTCGAAAATTTTGTCAAAAAAACAGTCATAGTATAGCATGTCGAAATTTTATGAAAAAAATGTCATAGTATAGTATGTCGAAAATTTTATGGAAAAAAAAGTCATAGTATAGTATGTGTCGAAGATTTTATGAAAAAAAAGTCATACTATAGTATGTCGAAATTTTTTTTTGAAAAAAAGTCATAGTATAGTATGTCGAAAATTTTATCAAAACAAAGTCGAAGTATGTCGAAATTTTTTTTGAAAAAAAGTCATAGTATAGTATGTGTAAAATTTTATCAAAACAAAGTCATACTATAGTATGTCGAAAATTATGGAAAAAAAAGTTATAGTATAGTATGTCAAAAATTTAATGGAAAAAATGTCATAGTATAGTATGTCGAAAATTTAATGAAAAAAAAGTCATACTATAGAATGTCGAAAATTTCATCAAAAAAGTCATAGTATAGTATGTCGAATATTTTATGAAAAAAATGTCATAGTATAGTATGTTGAAAATTTTGTCAAAAAAAAGTCATAGTATAGCATGTCGAAATTTTATGAAAAAAATGTCATAGTATAGTATGTCGAAAATTTTGTCAAAAAAAAGTCATAGTATAGTATTTCGAAAATTTTATGGAAAAAAAAGTCATAGTATAGTATGTCGAAACTTTTATGAAAAAAAGTAATAGTATATTATGTCGAACATTTTGTGAAAAAAAGTAATGGTATAGTATGTCGAAAATTTTATGGATAAAAAAGTCATAGTATAGTATGTTGAAAATTTTATGAAAAGTAAAGTCTTATTATAGTATGTCGAAAATTTTATGAAAAAAAGTTTTATTATAGTATGTCGAAAATTTTATGAAAAAAAAGTCATAGTATAGCATGTCGAAAATTTTATGAAAAAAAAGTCACAGTATAGCATGTCGAAAATTTAATGGAAAAAATGTCATAGTATAGTATGTCGAAAATTTAATGAAAAAAAAAGTCATACTATAGTATGTCGATAATTTCGTCAAAAAAAGTCATACTATAGAATGTCAAAAATTTCGTCAAAAAAGTCATAGTATAGTATGTCGAATATTTTCTGAAAAAAATGTCATAGTATAGTATGTCGAAGATTTAGTCAAAAAAAAGTCATAGTACAGTATGTCGAAAATTTTATGGAAAAAAAAGTCATAGTATAGTATGTCGAAAATTTTATGGAAAAAAAAGTCATAGTATAGTATGTCGAAACTTTTATGAAAAAAAGTAATAGTATATTATGTCGAACATTTTGTGAAAAAAAGTAATAGTATAGTATGTCGAAAATTTTATGGATAAAAAAGTCATAGTATAGTATGTTGAAAATTTTATGAAAAGTAAAGTCTTATTATAGTATGTCGAAAATTTTATGAAAAAAAGTTTTATTATAGTATGTCGAAAATTTTATGAAAAAAAAGTCATACTATAGAATGTCGAAAATTTTATCAAAAAAGTCATAGTATAGTATGTCGAAAATTTTATGAAAAAAATGTCATAGTATAGTATGTCGAAAATTTTGTCAAAAAAACAGTCATAGTATAGCATGTCGAAATTTTATGAAAAAAATGTCATAGTATAGTATGTCGAAAATTTTATGGAAAAAAAAGTCATAGTATAGTATGTGTCGAAGATTTTATGAAAAAAAAGTCATACTATAGTATGTCGAAATTTTTTAATGAAAAAAAAGTCATACTATAGTATGTCGATAATTTCGTCAAAAAAAGTCATACTATAGAATGTCAAAAATTTCGTCAAAAAAGTCATAGTATAGTATGTCGAATATTTTATGAAAAAAATGTCATAGTATAGTATGTCGAAAATTTAGTCAAAAAAAAGTCATAGTACAGTATGTCGAAAATTTTATGGAAAAAAAAGTCATAGTATAGTATGTCGAAAATTTTATGGAAAAAAAAGTCATAGTATAGTATGTCGAAACTTTATGAAAAAAAGTAATAGTATATTATGTCGAACATTTTGTGAAAAAAAGTAATAGTATAGTATGTCGAAAATTTTATGGATAAAAAAGTCATAGTATAGTATGTTGAAAATTTTATGAAAAGTAAAGTCTTATTATAGTATGTCGAAAATTTTATGAAAAAAAGTTTTATTATAGTATGTCGAAAATTTTATGAAAAAAAAGTCATACTATAGAATGTCGAAAATTTCATCAAAAAAGTCATAGTATAGTATGTCGAATATTTTATGAAAAAAATGTCATAGTATAGTATGTCGAAAATTTTGTCAAAAAAACAGTCATAGTATAGCATGTCGAAATTTTATGAAAAAAATGTCATAGTATAGTATGTCGAAAATTTTATGGAAAAAAAAGTCATAGTATAGTATGTGTCGAAGATTTTATGAAAAAAAAGTCATACTATAGTATGTCGAAATTTTTTTTTGAAAAAAAGTCATAGTATAGTATGTCGAAAATTTTATCAAAACAAAGTCGAAGTATGTCGAAATTTTTTTTGAAAAAAAGTCATAGTATAGTATGTGTAAAATTTTATCAAAACAAAGTCATACTATAGTATGTCGAAAATTATGGAAAAAAAAGTTATAGTATAGTATGTCAAAAATTTAATGGAAAAAATGTCATAGTATAGTATGTCGAAAATTTAATGAAAAAAAAGTCATACTATAGAATGTCGAAAATTTCATCAAAAAAGTCATAGTATAGTATGTCGAATATTTTATGAAAAAAATGTCATAATATAGTATGTTGAAAATTTTGTCAAAAAAAAGTCATAGTATAGCATGTCGAAATTTTATGAAAAAAATGTCATAGTATAGTATGTCGAAAATTTTGTCAAAAAAAAGTCATAGTATAGCATGTCGAAATTTTATGAAAAAAAAGTCATAGTATAGTATGTTGAAAATTATGGAAAAAAAAGTCATAGTATAGTATGTCGAAAATTATGGAAAAAAAAGTTATAGTATAGAATGTCGAAAATTTAATGGAAAAAATGTCATAGTATAGTATGTCGAAAATTTAATGAAAAAAAAAGTCATACTATAGTATGTCGATAATTTCGTCAGAAAAAGTCATACTATAGAATGTCAAAAATTTCTTCAAAAAAGTCATAGTATAGTATGTTGAATATTTTATGAAAAAAATGTCATAGTATAGTATGTCGAAAATTTAGTCAAAAAAAAGTCATAGTACAGTATGTCGAAAATTTTATGGAAAAAAAAGTCATAGTATAGTATGTCGAAAATTTTGTCAAAAAAAGTCATAGTATAGCATGTCGAAATTTTATGAAAAAACTGTCATAGTATAGTATGTCGAAAATTTTATGGAAAAAAAAGTCATAGTATAGTATGTCGAAAATTTATGAAAAAAAAGTCATAGTATAGTATGTCGAAAATTTAATGAAAAAAAAAGTCATACTATAGTATGTCGAAAATTATGGAAAAAAAAGTCATAGTATAGCATGTCGAAAATTTTATGAAAAAAAAGTCATAGTATAGCATGTTGAAAATGTTATGAAAAAAAAGTCACAGTATAGCATGTCAAAAAATTTCAGAAAAAAAAAAAGTCATACTATAGTATGTCGAAAATTTTATGAAAAAAAAAGTTATAGCATAGTATGTCGAAAATTTAATGGAAAAAATGTCATAGTATAGTATGTCGAAAATTTAATGAAAAAAAGTCATACTATAGTATGTCGATAATTTCGTCAAAAAAAGTCATACTATAGCATGTCGAAAATTTCGTCAAAAAAAGTCATAGTATAGAATGTCGAAAATTTAATGGAAAAAATGTCATAGTATAGCATGTCGAAATTTTATGAAAAAAATGTCATAGTATAGTATGTCGAAAATTTTATGGAAAAAAAAGTCATAGTATAGTATGTCGAAAATTTAATGAAAAAAATTTCATAGTATAGTATGTCGAAAATTTAATGAAAAAAAAAGTCATACTATAGTATGTCGAAAATTATGGAAAAAAAAGTCATAGTATAGTATGTCGAAAATTTAATGGAAAAAATGTCATAGTATAGTATGTCGAAAATTTAATGAAAAAAAAAGTCATACTATAGTATGTCGATAATTTCGTCAAAAAAAGTCATACTATAGAATGTCAAAAATTTCGTCAAAAAAGTCATAGTATAGTATGTCGAATATTTTATGAAAAAAATGTCATAGTATAGTATGTCGAAAATTTAGTAAAAAAAAAGCCATAGTACAGTATGTCGAAAATTTTATGGAAAAAAAAGTCATAGTATAGTATGTCGAAAATTTTATGGAAAAAAAAGTCATAGTATAGTATGTCGAAACTTTTATGAAAAAAAGTAATAGTATATTATGTCGAACATTTTGTGAAAAAAAAGTAATATTATAGTATGTCGAAAATTTTATGGATAAAAAAGTCATAGTATAGTATGTTGAAAATTTTATGAAAAGTAAAGTCTTATTATAGTATGTCGAAAATTTTATGAAAAAAAGTTTTATTATAGTATGTCGAAAATTTTATGAAAAAAAAGTCATAGTATAGAATGTCGAAAATTTCATGAAAAAAGTCATAGTATAGTACGTCGAATATTTTATGAAAAAAATGTCATAGTATAGTATGTCGAAAATTTTGTCAAAAAAACAGTCATAGTATAGCATGTCGAAATTTTATGAAAAAAATGTCATAGTATAGTATGTCGAAAATTTTATGGAAAAAAAAGTCATAGTATAGTATGTGTCGAAGATTTTATGAAAAAAAAGTCATACTATAGTATGTCGAAATTTTTTTTTGAAAAAAAGTCATAGTATAGTATGTCGAAAATTTTATCAAAACAAAGTCATACTATAGTATGTCGAAAATTATGGAAAAAAAAGTTATAGTATAGTATGTCAAAAATGTAATGGAAAAAATGTCATAGTATAGTATGTCGAAAATTTAATGAAAAAAAAGTCATACTATAGAATGTCGAAAATTTCATCAAAAAAGTCATAGTATAGTATGTCGAATATTTTATGAAAAAAATGTCATAGTATAGTATATTGAAAATTTTGTCAAAAAAAAGTCATAGTATAGCATGTCGAAATTTTATGAAAAAAATGTCATAGTATAGTATGTCGAAAATTTTGTCAAAAAAAAGTCATAGTATAGCATGTCGAAATTTTATGAAAAAAAAGTCATAGTATAGTATGTTGAAAATTATGGAAAAAAAAGTCATAGTATAGTGTGTCGAAAATTATGGAAAAAAAAGTTATAGTATAGAATGTCGAAAATTTAATGGAAAAAATGTCATAGTATATTATGTCGAAAATTTAATGAAAAAAAAAGTCATACTATAGTATGTCGATAATTTCGTCAGAAAAAGTCATACTATAGAATGTCAAAAATTTCTTCAAAAAAGTCATAGTATAGTATGTTGAATATTTTATGAAAAAAATGTCATAGTATAGTATGTCGAAAATTTAGTCAAAAAAAAGTCATAGTACAGTATGTCGAAAATTTTATGGAAAAAAAAGTCATAGTATAGTATGTCGAAAATTTTATGGAAAAAAAAGTCATAGTATAGTATGTCGAAACTTTTATGAAAAAAAGTAATAGTATATTATGTCGAACATTTTGTGAAAAAAAAGTAATAGTATAGTATGTCGAAAATTTTATGGATAAAAAAGTCATAGTATAGTATGTTGAAAATTTTATGAAAAGTAAAGTCTTATTATAGTATGTCGAAAATTTTATGAAAAAAAGTTTTATTATAGTATGTCGAAAATTTTATGAAAAAAAAGTCATAGTATAGCATGTCGAAAATTTTATGAAAAAAAAGTTACAGTATAGCATGTCGAAAATTTTATGAAAAATAAAGTCTTATTATAGTATGTCGAAAATTTTATGAAAAAAAAAGTTATAGCATAGTATGTCGAAAATTTAATGGAAAAAATGTCATAGTATAGTATGTCGAAAATTTAATGAAAAAAAGTCATACTATAGTATGTCGATAATTTCGTCAAAAAAAGTCATACTATAGCATGTCGAAAATTTCGTCAAAAAAAGTCATAGTATAGAATGTCGAAAATTTAATGGAAAAAATGTCATAGTATAGTATGTCGAATATTTTATTAAAAAAATGTCATAGTATAGTATGTCGAAAATTTTGTCAAAAAAAAGTCATAGTATAGCATGTCGAAATTTTATGAAAAAACTGTCATAGTATAGTATGTCGAAAATTTTATGGAAAAAAAAGTCATAGTATAGTATGTCGAAAATTTAATGAAAAAAATTTCATAGTATAGTATGTCGAAAATTTAATGAAAAAAAAAGTCTACTATAGTATGTCGAAAATTATGGAAAAAAAAGTCATAGTATAGCATGTCGAAAATTTTATGAAAAAAAAAGTCATAGTATAGCATGTCGAAAATTTATGAAAAAAAAGTCACAGTATAGCATGTCGAAAAATTTGATGAAAAATAAAGTCTTATTATAGTATGTCGAAAATTTTATGAAAAAAAAAGTTACAGCTTAGTATGTCGAAAATTTAATGGAAAAAATGTCATAGTAAGAGTAGGTCGAAAAATTTAATGAAAAAAAGTCAGACTATAGTATGTCGAGAAGTTTCGTCAAAAAAAAAGTCATACTATAGCATGTCGATAATTTTCGGTCTCAAAAAGAGGCATAGTATAGAGATGTCGAAAATTTAGTGGAAAAAATGTCATAGTATAGGTAGGTCTAATATTTTTATGCAAAAAATGTCATACTATAGTATGTCGAAAAATTGTGTCAAAAAAAAGGCATAGTATAGCATGTCGAATTTGTTATGAAAAAAAGTAATAGTATAGTATGTCGAACATTTTGTGAAAAAAAAGTAATATTATAGTATGTCGAAAATTTTATGGATAAAAAAGTCATAGTATAGTATGTTGAAAATTTTATGAAAAGTAAAGTCTTATTAAAGTATGTCGAAAATTTTATGAAAAAAAAGTCATAGTATAGCATGTCGAAAATTTTATGAAAAAAAAGTCATAGTATAGCATGTCGAAAATTTTATGAAAAAAAAGTCACAGTATAGTATGTCGAAAAGTTTGTCAAAAAAAGTCATAGTATAGCATGTCGAAATTTTATGAAAAAAATGTCATAGTATAGTATGTCGAAAATTTTATGGAAAAAAAAGTCATAGTATAGTATGTCGAAAATTTAATGAAAAAAAAGTCATAGTATAGTATGTCGAAAATTATGGAAAAAAAAGTCATAGTATAGTATGTCGAAAATTATGGAAAAAAAAGTTATAGTATAGAATGTCGAAAATTTAATGGAAAAAAATGTCATAGTATAGTATGTCGAAAATTTAATGAAAAAAAAGTCATACTATAGTATGTCGATAATTTCGTCAAAAAAAGTCATACTATAGAATGTCAAAAATTTCGTCAAAAAAGTCATAGTATAGTATGTCGAATATTTTCTGAAAAAAATGTCATAGTATAGTATGTCGAAAATTTTGTCAAAAAAAAGTCATAGTACAGTATGTCGAAAATTTTATGGAACAAAAAAGTCATAGTATAGTATGTCGAAAATTTTATGGAAAAAAAAGTCATAGTATAGTATGTCGAAACTTTTATGAAAAAAAGTAATAGTATATTATGTCGAACATTTTGTGAAAAAAAGTAATAGTATAGTATGTCGAAATTTTATGGATAAAAAAGTCATAGTATAGTATGTTGAAAATTTTATGAAAAGTAAAGTCTTATTATAGTATGTCGAAATTTTATGAAAAAAAGTTTTATTATAGTATGTCGAAAATTTTATGAAAAAAAAGTCATAGTATAGCATGTCGAAAATTTTATGAAAAAAAGTCACAGTATAGCATGTCGAAAATTTTATGAAAAATAAAGTCTTATTATAGTATGTCGAAAATTTTATGAAAAAAAAAGTTATACTATAGAATGTCAAAAATTTCGTTCAAAAAAGTTACAGTAGTATTGTATGTCGAATATTTATAAGAAAAAATGTTCTTAGTATGAGTATGACGAGAATATTAGTAAAAAATAAGTCATAGTACAGTATGTCGAAAATTTTTGGAAAAAAAAGTCGCTTAGTATAGTATGTCCGAAAATTTAGAATGAAAAAAAGTCATAGTAGTATTATCGAAACTTTTTGAAAAAAAGTAATATTTATTATGTCGAACATTTTGGAAATAAATAGTAATAGTATAGTATGTCGTAAATTTTTATGGATAAAAAAGTCATAGTATATGTATGTTGAAAATTTTATAAAAGTAAAGTCCTTATTATAGTATGTCGAAAATTTTATGAAAAAGAAAGTCATAGTATAGCATGTCGAAAATTTTATGAAAAAAATAGTCATAGTATAGCATGTCGAAAATTTTATGTAAAAAAAAGTCACAGGTATAGTATGTCGAAAATTTAATGGAAAAAATGTCATAGTATAGTATGTCGAAAATTTAATGAAAAAAAGTCATACTATAGTATGTCGATAATTTCGTCAAAAAAAGTCATACTATAGCATGTCGAAAATTTCGTCAAAAAAAGTCATAGTATAGAATGTCGAAAATTTAATGGAAAAAATGTCATAGTATAGTATGTCGAATATTTTATGAAAAAAATGTCATAGTATAGTATGTCGAAAAGTTTGTCAAAAAAAAGTCATAGTATAGCATGTCGAAATTTTATGAAAAAAATGTCATAGTATAGTATGTCGAAAATTTTATGGAAAAAAAAGTCATAGTATAGTATGTGTCGAAGATTTTATGAAAAAAAAGTCATACTATAGTATGTCGAAATTTTTTTTTGAAAAAAAGTCATAGTATAGTATGTCGAAAATTTTATCAAAACAAAGTCGAAGTATGTCGAAATTTTTTTTGAAAAAAAGTCATAGTATAGTATGTGTAAAATTTTATCAAAACAAAGTCATACTATAGTATGTCGAAAATTATGGAAAAAAAAGTTATAGTATTGTATGTCAAAAATTTAATGGAAAAAATGTCATAGTATAGTATGTCGAAAATTTAATGAAAAAAAAGTCATACTATAGAATGTCGAAAATTTCATCAAAAAAGTCATAGTATAGTATGTCGAATATTTTATGAAAAAAATGTCATGGTATAGTATATTGAAAATTTTGTCAAAAAAAAGTCATAGTATAGCATGTCGAAATTTTATGAAAAAAATGTCATAGTATAGTATGTCGAAAATTTTGTCAAAAAAAAGTCATAGTATAGCATGTCGAAATTTTATGAAAAAAAAGTCATAGTATAGTATGTTGAAAATTATGGAAAAAAAAGTCATAGTATAGTGTGTCGAAAATTATGGAAAAAAAAGTTATAGTATAGAATGTCGAAAATTTAATGGAAAAAATGTCATAGTATAGTATGTCGAAAATTTAATGAAAAAAAAAGTCATACTATAGTATGTCGATAATTTCGTCAGAAAAAGTCATACTATAGAATGTCAAAAATTTCTTCAAAAAAGTCATAGTATAGTATGTTGAATATTTTATGAAAAAAATGTCATAGTATAGTATGTCGAAAATTTAGTCAAAAAAAAGTCATAGTACAGTATGTCGAAAATTTTATGGAAAAAAAAGTCATAGTATAGTATGTCGAAAATTTTATGGAAAAAAAAGTCATAGTATAGTATGTCGAAACTTTTATGAAAAAAAGTAATAGTATATTATGTCGAACATTTTGTGAAAAAAAAGTAATAGTATAGTATGTCGAAAATTTTATGGATAAAAAAGTCATAGTATAGTATGTTGAAAATTTTATGAAAAGTAAAGTCTTATTATAGTATGTCGAAAATTTTATGAAAAAAAAGTCATAGTATAGCATGTCGAAAATTTTATGAAAAAAAAGTTACAGTATAGCATGTCGAAAATTTTATGAAAAATAAAGTCTTATTATAGTATGTCGAAAATTTTATGAAAAAAAAAGTTATAGCATAGTATGTCGAAAATTTAATGGAAAAAATGTCATAGTATAGTATGTCGAAAATTTAATGAAAAAAAGTCATACTATAGTATGTCGATAATTTCGTCAAAAAAAGTCATACTATAGCATGTCGAAAATTTCGTCAAAAAAAGTCATAGTATAGAATGTCGAAAATTTAATGGAAAAAATGTCATAGTATAGTATGTCGAATATTTTATGAAAAAAATGTCATAGTATAGTATGTCGAAAATTTTGTCAAAAAAAAGTCATAGTATAGCATGTCGAAATTTTATGAAAAAACTGTCATAGTATAGTATGTCGAAAATTTTATGGAAAAAAAAGTCATAGTATAGTATGTCGAAAATTTAATGAAAAAAATTTCATAGTATAGTATGTCGAAAATTTAATGAAAAAAAAAGTCATACTATAGTATGTCGAAAATTATGGAAAAAAAAGTCATAGTATAGCATGTCGAAAATTTTATGAAAAAAAAGTCATAGTATAGCATGTCGAAAATTTTATGAAAAAAAAGTCACAGTATAGCATGTCGAAAATTTGATGAAAAATAAAGTCTTATTATAGTATGTCGAAAATTTTATGAAAAAAAAAGTTATAGCATAGTATGTCGAAAATTTAATGGAAAAAATGTCATAGTATAGTATGTCGAAAATTTAATGAAAAAAAGTCATACTATAGTATATCGATAATTTCGTCAAAAAAAGTCATACTATAGCATGTCGAAAATTTCGTCAAAAAAAGTCATAGTATAGAATGTCGAAAATTTAATGGAAAAAATGACATAGTATAGTATGTCGAATATTTTATGAAAAAAATGTCATACTATAGTATGTCGAAAATTTTGTCAAAAAAAAGTCATAGTATAGCATGTCGAAATTTTATGAAAAAAATGTCATAGTATAGTATGTCGAAAATTTTATGGAAAAAAAAGTCATAGTATAGTATGTCGAAAATTTAATGAAAAAAATTTCATAGTATAGTATGTCGAAAATTTAGTGAAAAAAAAAGTCATACTATAGTATGTCGAAAATTATGGAAAAAAAAGTCATAGTATAGTATGTCGAAAATTTAATGGAAAAAATGTCATAGTATAGTATGTCGAAAATTTAATGAAAAAAAAAGTCATACTATAGTATGTCGATAATTTCGTCAAAAAAAGTCATACTATAGAATGTCAAAAATTTCGTCAAAAAAGTCATAGTATAGTATGTCGAATATTTTATGAAAAAAATGTCATAGTATAGTATGTCGAAAATTTAGTAAAAAAAAAGCCATAGTACAGTATGTCGAAAATTTTATGGAAAAAAAAGTCATAGTATAGTATGTCGAAAATTTTATGGAAAAAAAAGTCATAGTATAGTATGTCGAAACTTTTATGAAAAAAAGTAATAGTATATTATGTCGAACATTTTGTGAAAAAAAAGTAATATTATAGTATGTCGAAAATTTTATGGATAAAAAAGTCATAGTATAGTATGTTGAAAATTTTATGAAAAGTAAAGTCTTATTATAGTATGTCGAAAATTTTATGAAAAAAAAGTCATAGTATAGCATGTCGAAAATTTTATGAAAAAAAAGTCATAGTATAGCATGTCGAAAATTTTATGAAAAAAAAGTCACAGTATAGTATGTCGAAAAGTTTGTCAAAAAAAAGTCATAGTATAGCATGTCGAAATTTTATGAAAAAAATGTCATAGTATAGTATGTCGAAAATTTTATGGAAAAAAAAGTCATAGTATAGTATGTCGAAAATTTAATGAAAAAAAAGTCATAGTATAGTATGTTGAAAATTATGGAAAAAAAAAGTCATAGTATAGTATGTCGAAAATTATGGAAAAAAAAGTTATAGTATAGAATGTCGAAAATTTAATGGAAAAAATGTCATAGTATAGTATGTCGAAAATTTAATGAAAAAAAAAGTCATACTATAGTATGTCGATAATTTCGTCAAAAAAAGTCATACTATAGAATGTCAAAAATTTCGTCAAAAAAGTCATAGTATAGTATGTCGAATATTTTCTGAAAAAAATGTCATAGTATAGTATGTCGAAAATTTTGTCAAAAAAAAGTCATAGTACAGTATGTCGAAAATTTTATGGAAAAAAAAGTCATAGTATAGTATGTCGAAAATTTTATGGAAAAAAAAGTCATAGTATAGTATGTCGAAACTTTTATGAAAAAAAGTAATAGTATATTATGTCGAACATTTTGTGAAAAAAAGTAATAGTATAGTATGTCGAAAATTTTATGGATAAAAAAGTCATAGTATAGTATGTTGAAAATTTTATGAAAAGTAAAGTCTTATTATAGTATGTCGAAAATTTTATGAAAAAAAGTTTTATTATAGTATGTAGAAAATTTTATGAAAAAAAAGTCATAGTATAGCATGTCGAAAATTTTATGAAAAAAAAGTCACAGTATAGCATGTCGAAAATTTTATGAAAAATAAAGTCTTATTATAGTATGTCGAAAATTTTATGAAAAAAAAAGTTATAGCATAGTATGTCGAAAATTTAATGGAAAAAATGTCATAGTATAGTATGTCGAAAATTGAATGAAAAAAAGTCATACTATAGTATGTCGATAATTTCGTCAAAAAAAGTCATACTATAGTATGCCGATAATTTCGTCAAAAAAAGTCATACTATAGCATGTCGAAAATTTCGTCAAAAAAATCATAGTATAGAATGTCGAAAATTTAATGGAAAAAATGTCATAGTATAGTATGTCGAATATTTTATGAAAAAAATGTCATAGTATAGTATGTCGAAAATTTTGTCAAAAAAAAGTCATAGTATAGCATGTCGAAATTTTATGAAAAAAATGTCATAGTATAGTATGTCGAAAATTTTATGGAAAAAAAAGTCATAGTATAGTATGTCGAAAATTTAATGAAAAAAATGTCATAGTATAGTATGTCGAAAATTTAATGAAAAAAAAAGTCATACTATAGTATGTCGAAAATTATGGAAAAAAAAGTCATAGTATAGTATGTCGAAAATTTAATGGAAAAAATGTCATAGTATAGTATGTCGAAAATTTAATGAAAAAAAAAGTCATACTATAGTATGTCGATAATTTCGTCAAAAAAAGTCATACTATAGAATGTCAAAAATTTCGTCAAAAAAGTCATAGTATAGTATGTCGAATATTTTATGAAAAAAATGTCATAGTATAGTATGTCGAAAATTTATTAAAAAAAAAGTCATAGTACAGTATGTCGAAAATTTTATGGAAAAAAAAGTCATAGTATAGTATGTCGAAAATTTTATGGAAAAAAAAGTCATAGTATAGTATGTCGAAACTTTTATGAAAAAAAGTAATAGTATATTATGTCGAACATTTTGTGACAAAAAAGTAATAGTATAGTATGTCGAAAATTTTATGGATAAAAAAGTCATAGTATAGTATGTTGAAAATTTTATGAAAAGTAAAGTCTTATTATAGTATGTCGAAAATTTTATGAAAAAAAAGTCATAGTATAGCATGTCGAAAATTTTATGAAAAAAAAGTCATAGTATAGCATGTCGAAAATTTTATGAAAAAAAAGTCACAGTATAGTATGTCGAAAATTTAATGGAAAAAATGTCATAGTATAGTATGTCGAAAATTTAATGAAAAAAAGTCATACTATAGTATGTCGATAATTTCGTCAAAAAAAGTCATACTATAGCATGTCGAAAATTTCGTCAAAAAAAGTCATAGTATAGAATGTCGAAAATTTAATGGAAAAAATGTCATAGTATAGTATGTCGAATATTTTATGAAAAAAATGTCATAGTATAGTATGTCGAAAATTTTGTCAAAAAAAAGTCATAGTATAGCATGTCGAAATTTTATGAAAAAAATGTCATAGTATAGTATGTCGAAAATTTTATGGAAAAAAAAGTCATAGTATAGTATGTCGAAAAATTTAATGAAAAAAATTTCATAGTATAGTATGTCGAAAATTTAATGAAAAAAAAAGTCATACTATAGTATGTCGAAAATTATGGAAAAAAAAGTCATAGTATAGCATGTCGAAAATTTTATGAAAAAAAAGTCATAGTATAGCATGTCGAAAATTTTATGAAAAAAAAGTCACAGTATAGCATGTCGAAAATTTTATGAAAAATAAAGTCTTATTATATTATGTCGAAAATTTTATGAAAAAAAAAGTTATAGCATAGTATGTCGAAAATTTAATGGAAAAAATGTCATAGTATAGTATGTCGAAAATTTAATGAAAAAAAGTCATACTATAGTATGTCGATAATTTCGTCAAAAAAAGTCATACTATAGCATGTCGAAAATTTCGTCAAAAAAAGTCATAGTATAGAATGTCGAAAATTTAATGGAAAAAATGTCATAGTATAGTATGTCGAATATTTTATGAAAAAAATGTCATAGTATAGTATGTCGAAAATTTTGTCAAAAAAAAGTCATAGTATAGCATGTCGAAATTTTATGAAAAAAATGTCATAGTATAGTATGTCGAAAATTTTATGGAAAAAAAAGTCATAGTATAGTATGTCGAAAATTTAAAAAAAAAATTTCATAGTATAGTATGTCGAAAATTTAATGAAAAAAAAAGTCATACTATAGTATGTCGAAAATTATGGAAAAAAAAGTCATAGTATAGTATGTCGAAAATTTAATGGAAAAAATGTCATAGTATAGTATGTCGAAAATTTAATGAAAAAAAAAGTCATACTATAGTATGTCGATAATTTCGTCAAAAAAAGTCATACTATAGAATGTCAAAAATTTCGTCAAAAAAGTCATAGTATAGTATGTCGAATATTTTATGAAAAAAATGTCATAGTATAGTATGTCGAAAATTTAGTAAAAAAAAAGCCATAGTACAGTATGTCGAAAATTTTATGGAAAAAAAAGTCATAGTATAGTATGTCGAAAATTTTATGGAAAAAAAAGTCATAGTATAGTATGTCGAAACTTTTATGAAAAAAAGTAATAGTATATTATGTCGAACATTTTGTGAAAAAAAAGTAATATTATAGTATGTCGAAAATTTTATGGATAAAAAAGTCATAGTATAGTATGTTGAAAATTTTATGAAAAGTAAAGGCTTATTATAGTATGTCGAAAATTTTATGAAAAAAAAGTCATAGTATAGCATGTCGAAAATTTTATGAAAAAAAAGTCATAGTATAGCATGTCGAAAATTTTATGAAAAAAAAGTCACAGTATAGTATGTCGAAAAGTTTGTCAAAAAAAAGTCATAGTATAGCATGTCGAAATTTTATGAAAAAAATGTCATAGTATAGTATGTCGAAAATTTTATGGAAAAAAAGTCATAGTATAGTATGTCGAAAATTTAATGAAAAAAAAGTCATAGTATAGTATGTTGAAAATTATGGAAAAAAAAGTCATAGTATAGTATGTCGAAAATTATGGAAAAAAAAGTTATAGTATAGAATGTCGAAAATTTAATGGAAAAAATGTCATAGTATAGTATGTCGAAAATTTAATGAAAAAAAAAGTCATACTATAGTATGTCGATAATTTCGTCAAAAAAAGTCATACTATAGAATGTCAAAAATTTCGTCAAAAAAGTCATAGTATAGTATGTCGAATATTTTATGAAAAAAATGTCATAGTATAGTATGTCGAAAATTTAGTCAAAAAAAAGTCATAGTAGAGTATGTCGAAAATTTTATGGAAAAAAAAGTCATAGTATAGTATGTCGAAAATTTTATGGAAAAAAAAGTCATAGTATAGTATGTCGAAACTTTTATGAAAAAAAGTAATAGTATATTATGTCGAACATTTTGTGAAAAAAAAGTAATAGTATAGTATGTCGAAAATTTTATGGATAAAAAAGTCATAGTATAGTATGTTGAAAATTTTATGAAAAGTAAAGTCTTATTATAGTATGTCGAAAATTTTATGAAAAAAAGTTTTATTATAGTATGTCGAAAATTTTATGAAAAAAAAGTCATAGTATAGCATGTCGAAAATTTTATGAAAAAAAAGTCACAGTATAGCATGTCGAAAATTTTATGAAAAATAAAGTCTAATTATAGTATGTCGAAAACTTTATGAAAAAGAAAGTTATAGCATAGTATGTCGAAAATTTAATGGAAAAAATGTCATTGTATAGTATGTCGAAAATTTAATGAAAAAACGTCATAGTACAGTATGTCGAAAATTTTATGGAAAAAAAGTCATAGTATAGTATGTCGAAACTTTTATGAAAAAAAGTAATAGTATAGTATGTCGAAAATTTTATGGATAAAAAAGTCATAGTGTAGTATGTTGAAAATTTTATGAAAAGTAAAGTCTCATTATAGTATGTCGAAAATGTTATGAAAAAAAAGTCTTATTATAGTATGTCGAAAATTTTATGAAAAAAAAGTCATAGTATAGCATGTAGAAAATTTTATGAAAAAAAAGTCAAAGTATAGCATGTCGAAAATGTTATGAAAAATAAAGTCTTATTATAGTATGTCGAGAATTTTATGAAAAAAAAGTCATAGTATAGTATGTCGAAAATTTTATGGAAAAAATGTCATAGTATAGTATGTTGAAAATTTTATGGAAAAAAAGTCATAGTATAGCATGTCGAAAAATAAATGGAAAAAATGTCATAGTATAGTATGTCGAAAATTTAATGAAAAAAAGTCATACTATAGTATGTCGATAATTTCGTCAAAAAAAGTCATACTATAGAATGTCGAAAATTTCGTCAAAAAAGTCATAGTATAGTATGTCGAATATTTTATGAAAAAAATGTCATAGTATAGTATGACGAAAATTTTGTCAAAAAAAAGTCATAGTATAGCATGTCGAAATTTTATGAAAAAAATGTCATAGTATAGTATGTCGAAAATTTTATGGAAAAAAAAGTCATAGTATAGTATGTTGAAAATTTAATGGAAAAAAAAGTCATAGTATAGTATGTCGAAAATTTAATGAAAAAAAAAGTCTTATTATAGTATGTCGAAAATTTTATGAAAAAAAGTTTTATTATAGTATGTCGAAAATTTTATGAAAAAAAGTAATAGTATATTATGTCGAACATTTTGTGAAAAATAAAGTCTTATTATAGTATGTCGAAAATTTTATGAAAAAAAAAGTTATAGTATAGTATGTCGAAAATTTAATGGAAAAATGTCATAGTATAGTATGTCGAAAATTTAATGAAAAAAAGTCATAGTACAGTATGTCGAAAATTTTATGGAAAAAAAAGTCATAGTATAGTATGTCGAAAATTTTATGGAAAAAAAAGTCATAGTATAGTATGTCGAAACTTTTATGAAAAAAGTAATAGTATAGTATGTCGAAAATTTTATGGATAAAAAAGTCATAGTGTAGTATGTTGAAAATTTTATGAAAAGTAAAATCTCATTATAGTATGTCGAAAATGTTATGAAAAAAAAGTCTTATTATAGTATGTCGAAAATTTTATGAAAAAAAAGTCATAGTATAGCAAGTCGAAAATTTTATGAAAAATAAAGTCTTATTATAGTATGTCGAGAATTTTATGAAAAAAAAGTCATAGTATAGCATGTCAAAAAATAAATGGAAAAAATGTCATAGTATAGTATGTTGAAAATTTTATGGAAAAAAAGTCATAGTATAGCATGTCGAAAAATAAATGGAAAAAATGTCATATATACATAAATTTTCGAACTACTATAATAAGACTTTTTTTTCATAACATTTTCGACATACTATAGTATGTCGAAAATGTTATGAAAAAAAAGTCTTATTATAGTATGTCGAAAATTTTATGAAAAAAAAGTCATAGTATAGCATGTCGAAAATTTTATGAAAAAAAAGTCAAAGTATAGCATGTCGAAAATGTTATGAAAAATAAAGTCTTATTATAGTATGTCGAGAATTTTATGAAAAAAAAGTCATATAAATAGTTATAGTATAGCATGTCGAAAAATAAATGGAAAAAATGTCATAGTATAGTATGTCGAAAAATTTAATGAAAAAAAGTGCTATCACTTTTTTTCATTAAATTTTTTTTCATTCGACATACTATACTATTACAGTATGTCGAAAATTTCGACAGAAAAAAGTCATACTATAGTATGTCGATAATTTCGTCAAAAAAAGTCATACTATAGCATGTCGAAAATTTCGTCAAAAAAATGTCATAGTATAGTCTGTCGATTAATTTGGTGGAAAAAAAACTCAGTTTAAAATTTCGAAAATTTTCATGAAAAAAGTCATACCATAGTATGTCGAAAATTTTCATGAAAAAATGTCATAGTATAGACTGTCGAAAATTTTCATGAAAAAAGGCATAGTATAGTCTGTCGATTAATTTGGTGGAAAAAAAACTCAGTTTAAAAATTCGAAAATTTTCACGAAAAAAGTCATACTATAGTATGACTTTTTTCGTGAAAATTGTCGAAAATATTCGTAAAAAAATGTCATAGTATAGAATGTCGAACATTTTCATGAAAAAAGGCATAGTATAGTCTGTCGATTAATTTGGTGGAAAAAAAACTAAGTTTAAATTTCGAAAATTTTCATGAAAAAAGTCATACTATAGCATGTCGAAAATTTTGGTGAAAAAATGTCATAGTATAGTATGTTGAAAATTTTATGGAAAAAAAAGTCATAGTATAGTATGTCGAAACTTTTATGAAAAAAAGTAATAGTATATAATATGTCGAAAATTTTATGGATAAAAAAGTCATACTATAGTATTTCGAAATTTTTTTTTGGAAAAAAGTTATTACTTTTTTCCAAAAAAAAATTTAGTATAGTATGTCGAAAATTTTATCAAAACAAAGTCATACTATAGTATGTCGAAAATTATGGAAAAAAAAGTTATAGTATAGTATGTCGAAAATTTAATGGAAAAAATGTCATAGTATAGTATGTCGAAAATTTAATGAAAAAAAAGTCATACTATAGTATGTCGATAATTTCGTCAAAAAAAGTCATACTATAGAATGTCGAAAATTTCGTCAAAAAAGTCATAGTATAGTATGTCGAATATTTTATGAAAAAAATGTCATAGTATAGTATGTCGAAAATGTTGTCAAAAAAAAGTCATAGTATAGCATGTCGAAAATTTTATGGAAAAAAGTCATAGTATAGTATGTCGAAAATTTTATGAAAAAAATGTTATAGTATAGTATGTCGAAAATTTTATGAAAAAAAAGTCATAGTATAGCATGTCGAAAATTTTATGAGAAAAAAGTCACAGTATAGCATGTCGAAAATTTTATGAAAAATAAAGTCTTATTATAGTATGTCGAAAATTTTATGAAAAAAAAGTTATAGTATAGTATGTCGAAAATTTAATGGAAAAAAGTCATACTATAGTATGTCGATAATTTCGTCAAAAAAAGTCATACTATAGAATGTCGAAAATTTCGTCAAAAAAGTCATAGTATAGTATGTTGAATATTTTATGAAAAAAATGTCATAGTATAGTATGTCGAAAATTTAGTAAAAAAAAAGTCATAGTACAGTATGTCGAAAATTTTATGGAAAAAAAAGTCATAGTATCGTATGTCGAAACTTTTATGAAAAAAAGTAATAGTATAGTATGTCGAAAATTTTATGGATAAAAAAGTCATAGTGTAGTATGTTGAAAATTTTATGAAAAGTAAAGTCTCATTATAGTATGTCGAAAATTTTATGAAAAAAAAGTCATAGTATAGCATGTCGAAAATTTTATGAAAAAAAAGTCATAGTATAGCATGTCGAAAAATAAATGGAAAAAATGTCATAGTATAGTATGTCGAAAATTTAATGAAAAAAAGTGATAGTATAGTATGTCGAAAATTTCGACAGAAAAAAGTCATACTATAGTATGTCGATAATTTCGTCAAAAAAAGTCATACTATAGCATGTCGAAAATTTCGTCAAAAAAATGTCATAGTATAGTCTGTCGATTAATTTGGTGGAAAAAAACCTCAGATTAAAATTTCGAAAATTTTCATGAAAAAGTCATACTATAGCATGTCGAAAATATTCGAAAAAAAATTCATAGTATAGAATGTCGAAAATTTTCATGATAAAAGGCATAGTATAGTCTGTCGATTAATTTGGTGGAAAAAAAACTCAGTTTAAAATTTCGAAAATTTTCATGAAAAAAGTCATACTATAGTATGACTTTTTTCATGAAAATTGTCGAAAATTGTCGAAAATATTCGTAAAAAAATGTCATAGTATAGAATGTCGAACATTTTCATGAAAAAAGGCATAGTATAGTCTGTCAATTAATTTGGTGAAAAAAAAAATCAATTTAAAATTTCGAAAATTTTCATGAAAAAAGTCATACTATAGTATGACTTTTTTCATGAAAATTGACGAAAATTGTCGAAAATATTCGTAAAAAAAAGTCATACTATAGCATGTCGAAAATATTCGAAAAAAAATTCATAGTATAGAATGTCGAAAATTTTCATGATAAAAGGCATAGTATAGTCTGTCGATTAATTTGGTGGAAAAAAACTCAGTTTAAAATTTCGAAAATTTTCATGAACAGTCATACTATAGAATGTCGAAAATTTTCGTGAAAAAATGTCATAGTATAGAATGTCGAAAATGTTCATGAAAAAAGGCATAGCATAGTCTGTCGATTAATTTGGTGGTAAAAAAATCAGTTTAAAATTTCGAAAATTTTCATTAAAAAAGTCATACTATAGCATTTCGAAAATTTCCGTGAAAAAATGTCATAGTATAGAATGTCGAAAATTTTCATGAAAAAGGCATAGTATAGTCTGTCGATTAATTTGGTGGAAAAAAACTCAGTTTAAAATTTCGAAAATTTTCTAAAATATTCGTAAAAAAATGGCATGGTATTGAATGTCGAAAATTTTCGTGAAAAAAGGCATAGTATAGTATGTCGAACATTTTCATTGAAATAGTCATAGTATAGTATGTAGATGAATTTGGTGGGGAAAAAAAGTCAAAGTATATAATGTCGAAAATTTTCATGAAAAAAAAGTCATAGTATAGTATGTCAAAAAAACTATGGAATAAAAGGCACAGTATAGTATTTCGAAAATGTTATGGAAAAAAAAGTCATAGTATAGTATGTCAAAATCTCAATTTATAACCCAGAGAAAAATGTTCAAAAAATGGAAATTTGAAACTCTACAATTGCATGACAATTGGGAAATCACTAAATGTAAATTTAAGACAAGGAAAATAGATACTTGCGCAATTATATGCAACCCATTACTACAGCCCTGCAATAAATCCTACTATAACAGAGATAATATTTAGTTTAGGGCTGAAAATAACAATAAGTTTCTTGATTCGTTTTGGCTATAAAATGTTTGAAAATTGTGAAAAACATAAATTTCCTTCAACAATCCAAAACCCGAAAGATATAGATTAATATTCTGCCGATCGACTAATCACTAATTGTGTCAGCTCTAATTTAGTTTTTATTGATACTGTCAGAGATGTGTCCTTTCAACTCTTTTGTCATTTTAAAGGCTCTAGTTTCTATGTTTTATCAACGTATTACAATTGTACGTTAAAGGTATGATATGTAACAAGTGCCGGTTGATGTTTGTAAACACACAGGATTCAAAGTTGGCGGGAGAGAGAGAGAGAAAGAGAGAGGCAGAGAGAGGCAGTGAGAGAGAGAGACAGAGAAAGGCGCAGAAAGAGAGACAGAGAGAGACAGAGAAAGAGGTTCAGAGAGGGAAAGGCAGAGAGAGAGAGAGAAAGAGAGAGGCGCAAAGAGAGAGAGAGGGAGAGAGGCAGAGAAAGAGAAAGACAGAGGCAGATAGACAGAAAGAGGGGGCGCAGAGAGAGAGGGAGAGAGAGAGAAAGAGGCAGAAAGAGAGAGATAGAGGCAGAGAAAGAGAGAGGGGCAGAGAGAGAGAGAGGCAGAGAGGCAGAAAGAGAGAGACAGAGAAAGACAGAGGAACAGAAACAGAGAGAGAGAGAAAGACAGAATGAGAGAGAGGCAGAAAGAGAGAGAGAGACAAAGAAAGAGAGAGGCAGAGAGACAGAGGCAGAAAGACAGACAGGGAAAGAGAGAGGCAGAGAAAGAGAGAGACAAAGACAGAAAGAGGCGCAGAGAGAGAGACAGAGACAGAAAGAGAGAGGCGCAGAGAAAGAGAGAGGTGCAGAGAGAGAGGCAGAAAGAGAGACAGAGAAAGAGAGAGGTGCAGAGAAAGAGAGGTGCAGAGAGAGAGAGACAGAAAGAGCGAGGTAAAGAGAGAGAGAGAGACAGAAAGAGAGACAGAGAGGCAGAAAGAGAGACAGAGAAGGAGAGGCAGAGAAAGACAGAGAAAGAGAGAGACAAAGACAGAAAAAGGTGCAGAGAGGCAGAGAAAGAGAAAGACAGAGAGAGGCAGAGAGAGACAGAAAGAGAGAGGTGCAGAGAGAGAGAGGGGCAGAGAAAGAGAGAGGCAGAGAGAGAGAGAGACAGAGACAGAAAGAGAGACAGAGAGGCAGAAAGAGAGAGACAGAGAATGAGAGAGGCAGAGATCGAGAGAGAGGCAGAGAAAGACAGAGGCAGAGAGACAGAAAGAGAGACAGAGAGACAGAGAAAGAGAGAGGCAGAGAGACAGAGAGAGACAGAGAGAGCGAGGCGCAGAGAGAGAGGCAGAGAGACAGAAAGAGAGAGAGAGAGGCAGAGAAAGAGAGAGGCAGAGAGAGAGAGAGACAGAGACAGAAAGAGAGACAGAGAGGCAGAAAGAGAGAGACAGAGAATGAGAGAGGCAGAGATCGAGAGAGAGGCAGAGAAAGACAGAGGCAGAGAGACAGAAAGAGAGACAGAGAGACAGAGAAAGAGAGGGGCAGAGAGACAGAGAGACAGAGAGAGCGAGGCGCAGAGAGAGAGGCAGAGAGACAGAAAGAGAGAGAGAGAGGCAGAGAAAGAGAGAGGCAGAGAGACAGAAAGAGAGACAGAGAGACAGAGAAAGAGAGAGGCAGAGAGACAGAGAGAGACAGAGAGAGCGAGGCGCAGAGAGAGAGGCAGAGAGACAGAAAGAGAGAGAGAGAGGCAGAGAAAGACAGAGGCAGAGAGACAGAAAGAGAGACAGAGAAAGAGAGAGGCAGAGAGACAGAGAGAGACAGAGAGAGCGAGGCGCAGAGAGAGAGGCAGAGAGACAGAAAGAGAGAGAGAGAGGCAGAGAAAGAGAGAGACAAAGACAGAAAGAGGCGCAGAGAGAGAGACAGAGACAGAAAGAGAGAGGCGCAGAGAAAGAGAGAGGTGCAGAGAAAGAGAGGTGCAGAGAGAGAGAGAGACAGAAAGAGCGAGGTAAAGAGAGAGAGAGAGACAGAAAGAGAGACAGAGAGGCAGAAAGAGAGACAGAGAAGGAGAGAGGCAGAGAAAGACAGAGAAAGAGAGAGACAAAGACAGAAAAAGGTGCAGAGAGGCAGAGAAAGAGAAAGACAGAGAGAGGCAGAGAGAGACAGAAAGAGAGAGGTGCAGAGAGAGAGAGGGGCAGAGAAAGAGAGAGGCAGAGAGAGAGAGAGACAGAGACAGAAAGAGAGACAGAGAGGCAGAAAGAGAGAGACAGAGAATGAGAGAGGCAGAGATCGAGAGAGAGGCAGAGAAAGACAGAGGCAGAGAGAGAAAGAGAGACAGAGAGACAGAGAAAGAGAGAGGCAGAGAGACAGAGAGAGACAGAGAGAGCGAGGCGCAGAGAGAGAGGCAGAGAGACAGAAAGAGAGAGAGAGAGGCAGAGAAAGAGAGAGGCAGAGAGAGAGACAGAGAAAGAGAGGCAGAGAGAGAGGCAGAGAAAGAGAGAGAGGCAGAGAGACAGAGAGAGCGAGGTGCAGAGAGAGAGGCAGACAGAAACAGAGAGGCAGAGAGAGAGATAGCAGCGATGGTGGAGCAAGCTATACAGTGAATGAAGAGAGGGAGCGGCGTTCGTGAGAACAAAGCAGTGAATCAGAGAAATAAAACGTTATTTTCTGATTGTTTCACGGCTGTTATATTCTAAAGCACAAATAAACATGACCACAACTGCACACAACCCGTTCTCATCCTTTAAATACGGCCGCTTTGTTTCTGACCGAGCCAAAAAAGGGGACTTGTGCCGCGGTATCAGACGCTGAGGGACGTGACAACGTATTTGACGACCTGAAACTGCTCTAAAGCCAACAGACAACCTGCAAGTCAACATCTAAGAAGGTCACAACTAGGTTGTTTATTTTATGATAACTGATACAGGATAAATGTTATACATTCTATTTTAACACTGATATTTTGCTTTTATTTTCAATGTCAGTATGCAAAAAAAAGACAATACAAAGTAAACATTTAGTATCATAAATATGATACATAATTTGACTGCTTCCTCCATATTAAACCAATTAATTTTAAGGACTCATTGTTGCCTTGGTGATAACTTGTTTAGCTACAACACAAAAAAGGGAGAAAAAAAAACTAAATGCAAAACATCAAGAGTTGGCTGACAGCAAACACTGTAAAGAACCACATGATCTTAAGATGTATCAATCAACTCGTGTAGATGCATATATAAAAATACAGGATCCCTGTTATATATATATGCACATACAGTAATAATGCAATTACTAGAGTTGTAGAGCCTGTACTGGGCTTACAAACGGACAAAATGAAGAGAGCAGGATACACATACATACACACGTTTACCATTATCTCTCCATATAAACACGCATAAACCAACCAACCAACAAACAGAAGGCTCTCTGGCTTTAGAAGCTAAAAACTACACTTGACTTAAAAAAAGAAAAAGAAGAAAAAAACAGACATTCACATTTCTGAAACAAATTTCATGATCTTCTAACTTCTCGCCTGATCAACCGTCTCCGTGTCCGTCAACATTTAGTGCCACCAGAGAAGCTAGAACGATGATGATTATGAGCTCCGTTTGTGCCGTTGTGTCCGACTCGTCCCACCAATCAGGGCCGAGCTCACTCTCATTGATTACTACACTGTCTGTGTTGGTCCTTTTTCTCAACGTCATCGCTCCTCTCACTGTGCACTCATTCACTGACTCACTGTGCACTGGTGTAAACAGTCCAGAGTCTGCACTGTGTTTCTTCATCCATCAGTGAAAGTGAATGAGTGGACATGTTGTGGAGGAAGGTGGAGAAGTGGGACTGCAGCTGTTTATGTCTGTGTTTAGTGTATGAATGTCCTGTACGTCCATGCACTTACCTCTGTCTGTGTGTGTACTGTATGTCCATCTCTATGCAGGCCTCTACGGGGAGGCTGGGGCTTTGCTACCGCTGTAATGAACTTGGTATCTGTTCACCGCTTGCCCTTTCACCTCAGTCGACAGGCAGGTAGTCTTGCAGGGGATCATGTCCTCTTCCTCCTCGCCCAACAGCCAGTTCTGCACCGAGCGATCAGCCGAAGCCGTAACGTGATTGGCCAGCCAGCCCTGGTGCCACTTGTCAAAGCGTTCATGCTGGCTCGCTGCCACTCTGTGCTGCGACTGTGGAGGAAGAGGAAAAACTGTCAGACACCAAACAGGATTTAACAAGCAGAAAATGTACAAGCGAGTTTTGAGTTTCCCGACACGCACTGTCGCGCAGATTCTCCACATCGCATCTCAAACTCTTCACATGGCGCCACAACAGGAAACAAGTGACTGAAATTAAATGCCAACTCCAGCCTACCTTCCTGGCCTTGACCAGCGCTCCTCTGCGGTACATGTAATCCTCAGAGTTCATGACAAACACCATCTTGTGAGTGTTGAGTTTAAATCGGCAGTCCAGACTCCCGGCGTTCTCCACGCCCAGCTGGCGGTGCCACTCTCTCCTGCAGCGCATCGCCTCCACCTGCCGCACCTGCCAGCGACGGAAACGACGCAGGTTCCTACAAGAAGAGACCCATTTATCAGCATGTTGATCAGATTACAACATGTATGACATATTGTGAGGACAAACTGAATTACATATCATTTAGACCCCGTTCATTTTTACAAATGTTATCTGAGATGACAACAATATCACACTAAAGTCAGACTTAATGTTTGAACAGAAACTTTACTTTTCCAGAATTCCAAAATTAACAGGATTTTTCCCGGCTCAAAATGAGGCGGTGAAGGTGGACAGCTAAACCTCGACATCTTAAAATAAGGACTTCAAATATTGACATGTTCTACATAGATGTGCAAGGCCACTCTACCTGTGGATGATATTCTGACTGCATTGTAAACAGAGGCCTTTCTTAATTAGCTTTAATACCAAATCAATGTAGTAAAACAGAAAATATTACAAAGATTGTTTTTAATTTTAACAGACCACTTCTGTTGTGCAAATTACATTTTAAGCAGATGTTTTTTCCAGCATTGTTAAAATGCTTAAACTGTACACTGACATGCAGGTAAATTAGAAGACCGATACAATTTATTCTAAGTCTCACAAACAAAAACTAACCTTCAGGTAAAATGTTGTGCTGATGGGTCAGAAATTATTATGTTGATTTACCTCTATGATCTTTTGGTGGCAAAATCAAATTAATTACAGTAATGCACACCTGGTGGATGGGTGCATAGTAAAATGAAATTGTAAATTCCTGCACACTGTCAGCGCAAGTTCACTGAAAATGTCCACTGTGGACATGCAGTGGATTTGTATGTGCACAGCTTAAAATGAGAAGTGGTCTGGTGAGGTCTAAACCTCCAAACATGTTTAACTGTTATACCTGGGCAGAAACACCGGTTTGAAGAAGTAGCCCTCTGCTTGAGAACACAGACTGGACTCAGTTCCTACAAACTGCTCCATGTAGCTCGACAGGCACTGAGGGAGAAGACAGCAATTAATAACTGTACAACAATTAAATTTATTAATAAATGTGTAAGTATATCATCATTTATTTCAAAGTGTCTTTATCAGTTTGTTTTGTAAATGTGTGTTTACCTGTACATCTAACGGGTCATCAGCCTGGGCCTCCTCAGTGTCCAGCAGCTCAATGGTCATCGTCACATGACCCTTGTTTTGGAGAAACATCACCTGATGACACAGAATGCAAAGAAACATCAGTTAACCGACTTCAATCAACTTATAACAGCTGGATAAAACCAGGAGATTAAAGCTGTTAAAATCTCTAAAGAAGGCTTTTGTAAGTGAATTTAAAGCGACTGTGTTCATCTTGCTGTAGTACAACTGTATATAAGCAGCATCACTTCCATGTCCAAATTAAAGGTGGAGTCTGCGATTCTAATCCAATACACTTGGTCAAATTCAGCGAATATCTCCTCACTGTACGCTAGCTGTCCGTTCTGTGTGTGCGCTGGAAAATAAATTCAGTGTTCACACAGACCTGGCTCTGTAAATGGGGAAACAAACAAAGTGGCTCAGGCCAAGCCGCAAAACACTATTCCAGCCAGGACAGGGGAAAGGTCATGGTTGTATAAACAGAAAGGCAGTGGGAGTGAAAGGGACAGTAAATCTGGCACATGCTAATGTCCCGAAGGAGCACTGGAGGGTGAATTTGTTTGGGTGTTGAGTTCAACTATCGACAATCTTGCTCCAGAATCACAGACTCCACCTTTAAAAAGGCACAGTTTGTAGGATTTGGCGGCATCTAGTGGTGCGGTTGCAGATTGCAACCAACCAAGTACCCTCCGCTCACTCCTCCCTTTCCAAGACTGCGGTAACTGAGCTGCCGAGTGCAAAACCGTGGTAACGCCGTTCGCCTCGCTCAGAGGCCATCCTTACCATAATAACACTACTTTAGGAGCAACCGAAGTCAGACGGCGTCTGGCGGTACCACGGCTTTGCACTCTGCAGCTCACGTTACTGCAGTTTCACAAGCTTGTCGGAGAAGTACAGTGACTACTGTAGAAACATGACGGAGCAGCATGGCGGACTCAGTGAAGAGGACCCGCTCCCTATGTAGATATGAAGGGCTCATTCTAAGCTAATGAAAACACAGCGATTCTTATATTGAGGTGAATATACACTAATGAAAACATTATATTCCATTTCTGTTAATAGATCCCTCGAAATGTTACACACTGTTCCTTTAATGCAGATTAGTCCTAACATAGAAGGTAAAACTGTAACTAACTTCACCTGAAGCACTAAACATCAGATAAATTCAGATAATGTGTTCTGAAAGAAAATCATTAACTTTTAGTAAAGCAGGAAGCAGCTCTCTGATCAAAACATCCCCATTATACAAATAACTATTAGTGATGTGCTTTGCTTTTCAGGGTACATTTAGTGTTGAGATTTTTTTAACTATCCTCTAAAATATCTACAAACAAATTGTGAACAGCATACTTCCACTGCAGCGAAAATGGAAGTTGATGATAGAAAATCGTTTCACTGCCTCAAACAGCAGTGAAGTGTCGGGGCCAAATATGTATTTCAGTACTAAATTCACCAGGACTCTGTGCTCACCTTGAAGCAGTTCTCCTCAGCCATGACTCTCTCAGCTTTCCACTGGTAGCTGGTCTCCCAGGCTGCTCGGACACACTGCGAGGACAGGTTCCCCCCCGCTGCCCCCCTCTTCCTCTCAGCCAGGTAGACATCAACCACCTGCAGACACACCTCGTCGCTCACTAGGTGCTGCAGCTGAAGTCAAAGAAAAATGGGGATTAGAACATGTTAAGAGTTGTAAATGTCTTCATCGTTCAATACGGGTGATCAACCTGACGGTGAACTCTGCTTACCTGCCGAATGATGTTGTGGATGACCTTGTCGATGGTGAAGCCGATGTAGGCGTGGATGGTGAACATCTCTCTCAGTGTGTCTTCGTACTGTGTGGAGTCCAGGTTGCCATCCAGCAGGCTGCGCACCATATCCAGGAAGGCTGGATAGTACTCCTCCAACTCCACCTCACCTGTAGAATAAAGGGATGTTACATGTGTTACAACAGCACAGTCATTACAATGTGAGTGTGGATCTGTGTGCCTCTAACATGAATAAAATAATAAAATTCAAACGAGGTCAGTGTGGATATCATTAATTGAAACTATTGCCTGATATGCTTATGTGCTCTGCAGTCAATTAATCCATTGAAAGACAATCAATCAACATCTTTTTCACAGGTTCTTAAATGTTAGAATTCACAGTTTTGTCTTGGTTTTACAGTGTAATGTATTTTTTTGGAATGTCTGTCAGACTAAACAAGACATTTAATGACGTCACCTTGTGCTGAAAGGTTTTTTGGGTTGGTATTTGTCACTATTTTCAGGGTTCAACAATATGGATTGCCCGCTTGCCCGGGGAAAGTAAAATGCCACATAAAGCTAGTAAATCTGGCAACTCACTTTCTGAGCTGATGATGGAAGTAGCACAGGAGTGAGCCTTCTTATATATTGTATTGTTGTTTTACCACTGTACAGCACTTTGGTAAATTTGTGTTGTTTTTAAATATGCTCTATAAATAAATTAACTTGAGCCATCTCACTTCCTTCTCATCTCGTGACAAAATGATGGCAGGTAAAGACAAAGTTTATGAACGGAGGCGCAAGCGAGCATTTCAATCATACTGGAAACACGATAGCTGGGTGGCGTTAGAGGATGTGTACGAAACTCCAACTATGTATTTCGCAGTTTTGTCGCAAGTTTGAGAGCAAGGCGGATAAAACATGACAACTAACTTCAGTCTTTGATTTTATTTGATAACCACAAATAAATAAAACTATTTGTATAGGGGCAAGTAAAAATTTACTTAGATATCTGACCCCAAAAAAAACATTAACTCTGAACCCTGATTTTATGATGTTCTATAGACCAGACGATTAATTGATCAAGATAATCATTAGTTGAAGCTCTACTCTGCATTTCACTTGTTTGAAAGGCTTTACACTGCATTATAACATTTGCTGTTGCTATGACAGCTCATTGGGTTACAATAAACAAAATGAATCAGGCTTTATACAACATACAATTTTTTTTTTTTTTTTTTTCTAAATGGCCTTGATACTAATTTTGCAAATCACTTCAAGACACCAAACACAGATATTGTGCGACACCAACTCAACTGAGCCAGAATATCACATAATACTACACAATGCTTATTACCAGGGTAAGTCAAATAAAAATCTGTTATTATTTTGTTTATATCTGTTATTCTTTCTTCAACATAATGCCACTTCAAATGCTGGCAAGGCAAAGAAAAGAATAGCTGCTGTCTTTCAACACATCTGGAATCATTTTTAAACAAGCCTGTGACTATGACTCAACACTGTGAATCCTGGAATAATTGAGGTGAACTGACATCAGAAACAGATTTAAATTCAGTTTCTGATTCAGTGCTCATTAATTAAAAGTAATTAACTCATCTCCCTGATGAGGTAATGCGTATATTACAGCTCTTGATCATAGTTCCAAGGATGTAAAACAAAACACAACCTCCTACACTGAGCTCATTTGTCCATGTTGAGTCAGATGTGGCAGCTGGTTGAACAAACTCAGATTAAATACTTTGATCAGACCGTTCTAGGATTTGCATAAAGTAGCTGAACTTACTGGGCGTTTTGAGGCGGAGCTCCATGGCGAGGTCACATGCTTTTTCTCTCCTTCCCTCTGCCATCAGCAGCCTCTCCCTGCTCTGCTCAGCTCGGTGCTCCAGCAGCTGCCGCTCTGCCTGTCGGTAAACCCGTAGCAGCCGCGAACACAGGGTCTGGTGCAGCCGCAGGAAGAAATACCAGTTGTTGTTGACGAAGAAAAGGTTGTAGACGCCGTCCAGCTCCTTCTGGTGCTCTGCTTCAGGGTCGCGCAGGTCCACCTTCTCCCCGGGCACACCTGAACCCGTCTCCATGGGCGTAGATCCAGGGGTGGATGAGGCAGTCCCTGCAGGTTGGCTCGTGCTACTGGAGGTGGTGGAGGCCTCTGTGTCTGCAGGTTGGGATGGGCTGCAGCGCCTCCGCCTGGATTCACCGTTGAGCTGCTGCTGGGGTTGGGACTGGGGCTGGGGTTGGGACTGGGACTGGGACTGGGGCTGGGACTGGGGCTGGGGTTGGGGTTGGGACTGGGGCTGGGGCTGTGATTGGGCAGGTTGGGGTTGAGACTGACTACCTGTGGCTGCTGCTGCTGATCCTGATGCATTATTAGAATTACCATTTCCTCCTCCTCCTCCTCCACCTCCTCCTGCTGCTGGTGCTGCTCCACCTCCTCCTGCTGCTGGTGCTGCTCCACCTCCTACTACTATTCCTCTCTCTGCGCCCTCCTCAGGCTCAACCTCCTCATCTGTCCAGTCTTCAGTATCACTGAGCTCGCCACGGCGGGAGAAGAACAGGTCGGGGACAAAGTGCTGGATGATGCGCTTGATGTGGTCCTTGTCGTCTTTGTGGATGGTGGGCTGACGTTTGACATGGTAGATGATGAGCGAGGCAGCGTCCTCCAGGATCTGTTTGTCCTCGTACGTAAACACCATGTGAGGCTCGCTGGCTGAGACCGCACCAGAGCCGTTACGGTTCTGCTGGCCAACTCCGCCCTCTTCTGTGCTCTGCTCCTGACGCTGAGAGACACAGAAAAACACAGAGATGAATGCAGCCAACTTCAGAGAGACACACTGTGACAAATAATGGGTTTTAATGAGTTTCATTGAGCTCAGAAAAATTAATCGTCCTATATTGAAATCAATTCCATCCCAGCTACAAAGTTTTCCTCTAACAGCAGCACTGCACAAGGACATACTGTACAAGGAAATGACCAAACAATATCAACTCAAGGGGTCTTTCTCATCTCCCAGTTTGTAACATCCTTGATTCCTTTCCTCGCCTCCTCTCCTCGCGTCCCGCCCTCGGGAGATGCGAGCGGAGGAGGCGAGAGGAGAGAGGAGTCGAGGCAACAGGCATTAACAAATGAGACATTCTAGCCTCTGAGCTGTCATTTTAAAGCGACATCAATTAAATATGACGTGGCACAGCTACATCAGCTGTCCAAATACATACTATACAAATAAAGAGTGACATATAGGCTATTATATATATGATTGAGTGATATACACACACACTCCATATGACAACATGAAATACAGCAAATTAGTGCTGAACGCAAGAGAATGTTCTTATTGATAAGAATAATTTGACGTTAGCAGCTGTTTGCACATCACGTCACGATTATAGCAGTTGAATTGGATGTAGCCATTCAACAACAAAAACATTGGTTAAGTAATATGAAGGTGAAAAGTCAGTGAGGGATGCGGTTAGAACATCGCCTTACGAGGCGCTACACAAACGGTGAAGGGCAGAAAGTTTGGTCGCACGTTTGATCATCCTAAATAAATACAACTTATGAATACAAAAGGAACAATTACATTTGTCCTGCTGTGGTTTATTCTAGCTGTGCGTCACAGATGCCTCTTTTATACGTCACGGGTGCCGAAAAGCCTTCCGCAAAGGATACACCGGTGAAACATCACTTATAGTTCCTCCAGCAAGCCTCGCTCCTCAAGATGCATTTTAGGAATTGGGGACGTCAAGATGGAATGCTGAGATAGATTTCCGAATCACAAACTGGAGAATCAAGGAGCGAGGAGGCACAAAATCGAGAAACGAGAGAAGCCCAAGGTCCATTTACTTGCTTGCTTGTTCTAGAGCTTTCGATCATATCAAACGATCCTAATCAGCAGATTGATTATAACCATGAACTTCTGATTGGTTCTTGTGATTGAGTCTTGAGTTGAGATTGTTATTTCAACGGCTGTTTCCAAGGTCAAGGCTGACCTGTAAAGCTCAACTATACAAGGAAACCAGGAAATAAGAGAAAAGATTTGTTTGCTTAAATGAATGCTGAGTCTCAAGTCAACCTAATCATCACAAATAAATGATCACCAGAATAAAGTGATGTCTTTTGTTTGGTGGGCTCTGGGTTTGAATGCATTTTTTAAATAAAGGGGAAGGGGTTATATTGTAAGTTCAAAAAGGGGTGTTAAATTTGCTCATTAACAGTTTGAAATATAATAAACAATTTTATTGTGTCCAGCCTCTGGTATACTCTACAACCTAGCCCAAAAAATATACATAAATGTAATGTGACACTCCGCACCTGATTATCTTTTCATATTATGAGAGCTCTGGAGTTGAGATGGCAGACGGGAAGAAAGTTTTTACCTCATCATAGACGCTCTCAATCTCATTGAGGAGACTCTTCGACCGCAGGGCCTTCATGTCGTTCTGTTTGAAGTTGACTCCTTGGTGGTCGAGGGACTTCAGGTAAGCCTTCTCGTACTGCTCCCTCCAAATCTTATTGAAACCCTGCTGGGCCTCTCTCCACTCCTCCTCCTTGGCTTTCAACCTGTAGAGGAAGACACACCTTTAATGTAGATACTTCACAAAACACAGCCACGTATATAAATGTGTGACGTTACCATGTCTGTCACTGAACTTGCATGTGCACATGGCAGTTTGATTGTAAGGGTTAAAGCATCTGTGGGAGGGAACATGTCAGTTTTTCATGATGCATTCTTTATGTGAAAGCCTGTCGTGTGTAAAACACATATTTCCCTGTGCCTACATACAGATCACTGAATAGGGTTGGGCGATATGACTGAGTATATACCGTGCAACATTAGAAATGTGTCATACCGTTTCCACCGCGGTAGCAATTCTCGCTTTAACTCGTGATTCTCAAAATCGTGATTCAGCTGCCTCGCAAGGTAATTTAGGAAGAGTGGAGGACGAGAGTGAAGTTGTAAATACAGAGCAGGAGGAGGCATCCGAACCAACCCAAGATGAGGAAGAACTCTGGTTACATGATTACCAGACATTTGCATACGGTAGTTTATTTTGTTTTGTCAGCTTTTAAAAATGGAAGATGAGCAAATCCTGCAGGACAGGTCAAGTCTTATATTTTTCTTTTGGTATACTCTAAAATACACATTTGTGTGATTTTTATATTGCAATGACTGAAGTCAGGTTGGTATTTATTTGCACCTGTTAACCTTAAAAGATGCTAAATACGGGATTGAGAGCATTTCATTGCCTCTCAACGGCTCTCAACATGGCGACGGCATTAGCGCCAACAGTGCAAACAACCGGCGAAAGTGCTGACAGAGAAAACAGTGTTTACCTGGGGGGGGGGGACGACGTGAGGGTGGCCGCTACACTTCCCCGGTAACGCCGTCGGTTTGGACAGCGTTGTCAGCTGTGAACGCTGTATGAGAGCAGTGCAGAGCGGCGGCCGTGAGCCAGCCAGTGGGGCACGCTCGCATGCACGAACATGCACTAAAAGCTAGCGTGGCCGGCCCGGCGATATCGACAAAGCACGGAGAAACTCACACACACAGAGTGACTTCATTCTCTACTCAGGTAGACATTACTCCTCTATATCTTTACATAGCAAATAGCTGTTTGCTGCTATGTTAGGAAGCCAGACCAAAGTGGCTTAAAGAGTAGGAGGCAGACTCCTTTTATCTATGGAACACATGGTGAGTATGGTGAGTATGAGAGAAAGAAATTACGAACTTAACTAAACTTAACAATGCTGCTCAGTGTTTTACTTTAACCAAAAGATTGTATACTGTATGCTCTGTAACCAAACTTACTGCCAAACACAAACAAACCCGGGATAGAATGCGTCTGCAAGTTACAGTTGATGGAATTGTGGTTAAATAATGACTAAACAAGCATGGTTAAATTAATATGAAATGATGCAAAGTTGGGGACAAATGGTGTTCTCTCACCCACTTTGTCACATGCTATAGTAATGCTCTGGATGAAAACTTGAAATGATTGTTCTCAGGAACCTTAAAGCTTCCATTATAAAAGAATTTTAGTTTTACTGTTTTGAGTCTTTTGTTTTTAACTCAAGTGTTATCTCATGTGAGGCAGTTGTTTCTGTTTGTATGGAAGTTCGAAATAAAAAGAAAATAATCAAATGTGATGAAGTACGGTATGGTTATTTAAAACCATTTCTTAACTGAATTTACAGAACAATTACTGTATTGTGATATGTACCATTACCATGATATACAATTACATATACTGTGATAAATGACTTTGGCCATATCGCCCACCCCTAAGACTGAATACACAAACACTTTTTAAAAACAGCTCTTACTGGTATAGTTCACCTTTGTTGGCAGGACCCACAAAGATCACTGCCTGTTGATACAAGGACTGTAAGCAAATCAACATTTCCATCATACTGTCACTTAGTTAAACCTTCCTGCTGGTAATGGGCGACTGTGGCTTTATGGGTGACTGTGGCTGAGAGGGTAGAGCAGGTCATCCACCAATCGCAAGGTTGGCGGTTCGATCCCCGGCCGCGTCGGGTCACATGTCGATGTGCCCTTGAGCAAGACACTTAAACCCAAATTGCTCTCGAAAGCATAGCCATCGGTGTGTGAATGAGAATATAGATTAGATCCTGATAGGCAAAGTTGGCACCTTGTATGGCAGCCTCCGCTATCAGCGTATGAATATGTGTGTGAATGGGTAAATGCTGACAGTGGTCTGACAGTGGAGCGCTTTGAGTGGTCGGAAGACTAGAAAAGCACTATATAAAGGCAAGTCCATTTACCAATGTAAATTAAATGTGCTGTCTAACTGCAAACAGCAGTCTTTACATATTCACAATGTTGATAAACAAGAAAATTAGCGTTCTATTAATATGTCTAATGATATTAGTACGTGCACATCAAGATCATAAACGCAAGAATTCAGCAAATTAATTTCTTCCATTGAACATTTTACTGGTGAAAAAATTTGAAATAAAAAGACAGTCCTGACCTCTTGAGCACCACAGGCACAGCGGTAGCAGGACTCCTCTTCAGTCCCTCGATGATCTCAGGGGCTTTGTCACCATAGATACGATACACAGCACGCCGCTGGATGACCTCAGAGGTGCCGCCCAGGCAGTCGTCTAATCTGAATCGGTCCTGGTCCTCTGGTGAAAGACGGGAGAGCTTCTTCTGGACGCTCTCTAGCACCCTGATGGTGGCCAGGTTTGTCTCCAGAACCACATCCAGCTATAAAGTAGAGAGATACAGACACAGAGCTTTTAGCCATCAAATACAGTATAGTGCCAAGTGCTGTGTTAAAGCTTATTATCTCCTCTTTTACGAGAGCAGGGACACAAGAAGATAAAAGCATACATTGAGTAAGTTGTGATGTTTATACAAACCTCCCTGCGCTACAAGAAGTGTAAATATAATCCTTGTTAAGATGTACGCACCTCAAATCTTTCATCCTCGCAGCGATGCAGCTGCTCCTCATAAGGAGTCTTCTTCGAGCTGACGAAAGTGGAGTCCTCTGACCAAGAGGGAAATGACACCCAGGTGTCGTTCAACACCTACACACACACACACACAGACACAAATGTAAAATCATCAGTGGGAAAAGCCTTTCTATAGGAAAATATTTCTAGGGCTGTCCTCGACCAGAGAAATTCTTAGTCGACTAACACTCGAACACTACAATTTTGTTGACTAATAAATTAGTTGATTTAATCAACAGATCTGTTAAACTGAGTTTCTTCACAAAGAATCAACAAAAGCACCACTTCAGATCTTGTGTTTACCAGAGATGTGCTCATATGTTTCTTGGAAATAAGTCATTCAGCGTGAAAAAAGCATCGACTAAAGAAATCTTAATCGACCAAGACCAAAATGACAGAGTAGTCGACTAATCGACAAAGAGGTAGCAGCCCTAAATATTTGACAGTGACATACTATTCTAGCATTTCTATCATTTACTACATTTACACTATAAAAAAATAAGCAATATGCCAGCAAAAGGCAGGGACGAAGAAGACTGCTAGCATGTAAACACGGATGTAAACGGTGCATGGTTTCAAAGAAAAATATGCTTTGCAAATGTTTTATGAGGAAGGAAATCAAATCAACAGACCTCAATGATACACACAATGCGTCTTGCTGAGTAACAGTGAACAGAAACTTTGTTTTCAAGAAAACTCCACATGTCACTTTTAAGCAACACAACTGATCTAGTGACAACTCTTCAGGAAAATGAAAGTGGGTGTACCTCCTTGCATAGGGCAGTGCGCCCGCTGCATTTAGGCTGCTGGTAGGTCTTGGGCAGTGCTCTGTAGCTGGACCCCAGGCGCTTGCATGAGGCATAATCCACCTCCCTGCCCCCTCCCCCCTCCATGTAGCGATCCGACAGCCCTGACACAGCATGAGAGAGCTCTTTGTCCCCCAGAAATGACTTGAACTGTGTGTACAGTTCAGGAAACTTCCTGGAAGGAGATGGATGAAAACATGAATGAGAGATAAATCAGGAGAAGAACAGCTGATGAAAAACCGCTCCATTAAAATAATCCTACCAACGAGAAGCAATATGAATAGAAATCTGCATTATGTCATGTTAGTTTTAGCTCTTTTGGCATAATTGGTTCATAATTGATAAAATCACATAAGCTCCATATGTAATGATCATATCAGTACCATTCGCATATACCTTTAAAAGTTGTTTAATGGTCCTGAAAGCCTTTATACATGTCAACATTTTTAATAGTAGTTGCCCCCCCTGCAGTAATACCAGTATGCCTCTTCTACAAAGACCAGATATTAACTTCAACTCCCTGCAGCTACTGGATCCATTTTCTCCTGATTTCATCCAACCAATTGACACACTTATTCAGCTCAACCATCTTTCCATCCACTCACCCCAGGAAAGGAGTGACCAGCTGTAGCAGCTCCGCTCCCGAAACTACTTCCTGGTTAAACAAGGCGATGCAGCGCAGGAAGTTCTCATACACCTCCTGGCTTTTAAACAGGCGACGAACCTGAATGATGAGTGGGTTGACAAGAAAAGTCAGACCATTTAATAAAAAGACATTAAAAACAGTGGCAGTGAGTTAAAAGAACTGTATGAACCAAGAACTAAAGAAAATCATCATCACTGCCATGGAAACTGATGTCTCACCTTATCAAAGAAGGAGAATTCTCTTAAGACTCCATGTTTGCCAACTGAAGCAAAGGACTGATCTTTGGTACAGGAATACTTCATTTTCTTCTAAATAAAAAAATAAGTGAATTATTTTATATGTATATTGCTTAAAGTTATTGTAGTTGACGCTTTTGAGTTGTTGCTTTAGGAACGGTACAAAGAGTTGAACATTTTCAAGGACGCGTGTGTATATACGCTGGTGCATTTCCTGAGGCGGTTATTCTAAATTGAGAGTTTACCTTGAGCAGTGGGGACATGTGCTGCAGTAGGATGGGCCTGGGCCTCTTTTTGTTTTGTTTGGATATCAAGTCCTCGTCGTCCGGCCTTTTCAGCTGGTCTTTCCCTCCTGTCAGTGAGCTCCCTGTGAACTACAGAAGATTAAGCACAAAGGAAAAGTGTCACAAAGTGTCAGAAAATAGTGAAAAATGCCCATCACAATTTCCCACAGCCCAAGTTAATATATTAAAATAGCTTGTTTTGTGCAACCAACAGTCCTTGAAAATTACTTTCATAGAAAACTTTAGAAGACACAGCAAATATTCACATTGCTTAAAAAAATGACCTAACCTTGATAAATCAATTATGAAAATAGTTGCCAATAAATGTTCTATTGGTCGACTAATCTACTAAATCGTTTCAACTTTACTTTGGACTTGCACTTTGAATTACTGTATTCAAACAATGTAGAGTAAAAAGCACTTATTTTGCAATACATTGACTAAGAATATAAAGACATTTCTGAGCTGTAGCATGGACATAAAAATGTCATTAGCAATTCAGTTGTGATGTGTGTTAAAACACTGAAAAGAAGAAGAAAAAATATTGTTTTTTGTGCAGAGACAGACCGCTGATTTTGTAACGATCTTTTTAATTTTTAAATTATTTATCTCTGTCTGCTGCATTACTGACCAATGATCTCTTGGCATCAGGTAAGAATTGGCCGAACTCAGCCAGCAGGTCTTCTTGCCCCTTGAAAAGACTGGCAACTTTAGAAAACACCTCATCTTCAGTCATCCCACTGCTGCCTCGGCTGCCTCGACTCTCCTTCACCTCCAGCTGCTCCTTCTGAGGGGTGGTACGGGGAAAATGGTGATCAGAGGGGAGGAATCAAACTTAATTCAATAAAAAGAAGAGCCAAGTTGAAATTCTTTGGCCTGGCTACACATGACAGTCATAGTCTTGGTGCAGGAGACACAAACAGTCCACCGAGGAACAGACTGCTGTAGGAATTTGATACTCGAAAACAAAAACACTTCAACTATGACCTTTGTTTACTTGTTCAATTCTTATTTAAAATAACATAAAACCACATAGAAAGGAGTGAGATTCTCACTAGAATAACAGCACTGTGAGACCTCTGCTTTGCTAAAGCCCTACAAGAACAGTCAAATCTTTGAGGTGGAATAGGAGGAATGTAAGAAAAACTACATTGCCTATTATTATATCATAATGTGCAACTAAAAAGCAATTTCAAATCACCACATTTTATCTCCACAGTACCTGATATGTGTGAAGAATCTCTAGGAAGGCTCTGTAGATCTCTGGGTGATCCAGGAAACGGTTTTTAATCTTGTTTACATAGCTGATGGCACTGTCAAACTCTACGGGGCTCGTCTCTGAGGCAGGTGGCGATACAGACGAGGTTGTCGCCTGATTCTGGCTCTCTCTGCTAGTCAGGGGGAGAGAAAGCCTGCTGGGAGGCTCTGGAGGTCCTGCTGGGGTCGAGGACGATAGGGAATCTGACGGGGCCGCCTTGACTTCACTGGTCTGGGCAGGTCCAGCTTCAACGTTGGCGGCAGTGGCACTACCTGAGGTTGCGGTCACTGCGGAGGTGTTGACACTCTTCCCCTGCTGGCCTGGGGATACCTGGACAGATGAAGAAGGAGGAAGCTGCATGGTTAGAGGTGCATTCATTTAAGTAGCTGAAGTTGTTTACCTCAAATAAGATTTGGGGAATAATATCTGCCAGTAAATGCCAGCCCAGATGGTGGTTAAGCAATTTTAATGTTAATGCTAAAAAATGGAAACACTTGAACCCTACTTGTCTCGGTGGTTGTGTCAAAAATCACTTCCTCGTTCATACATTCACCACTCCCTACATAATAAACTCTATAGTGAGCAGTAAATTGTCAAATTATTTGAGGTGGACCAGGATGGAAATTGAGAAAAACTCTCAGTAACCAAAACTATTTTATGAATGGCATCTTTCCGCATCTATAAAATGTGGTGTATTGCATTGTGGGATTCGTTAGCAGAAAGTAGTTGACACACTTTTCCCATTGCATTGTGAGAACTTTAGGGCCTTATATAGTGCATAAATTTGACACTCAGAATTCAAACACTCAAATAAAATGTCCGACAGTAAATATAGTGCACTATATAGTAAAAATGGAGGAATTTTCCCTTAAATTTACAATTAAAGGCTACAACCTGGACCCTATTTTCCCATGTTTTTTATGTTTAACTGACTAATAGGGACAACAATTTTTGAAACTGGTCCAGTATTGAGTGAGAGCGCTGTAGACGGTAGCTGCTCACGTGGCAATATGGTGATATTGGGGCAAACTGGCACCGTCATTTACGCCCACTAAAAGTGCTTGTTTTTGCCTTAACAGGCTCTGATTGTTATTATTAGTGTCTGACATTATGGAAAGAGTCTCTCTAGGAGAAGTCTCGTTCTGAAGTCTGGTGAGGTGACGTGTTGCCGGAAGACAACGGTGGAATAGTGGAATACATCCATGGAGGAAACGCGAGTGCCAGCCAGGCAGAGTTTGTTGTGTTGGAGTACAGAAAACGTAGCTTAGTGTTATCTAAAAGATTTTCAATGTCATGGCTGAATATTTAGATGATGTCGACAATGTGGATGAGGTCTTTGAATTCAATGGCGACCCGCATTTATAGCACAACACATTTAGAGTATACGGATATTCAGATTTTACAACAAGACTTCTTGTGCGAGACTTGGACACAATAACAAACAGACCGAATAAAGCTAAAGATAAGGGCCGCTAAAGGAAAAACGTTTTATTTCTCTGTAGGGTCCTTTCCATAATGTCGCCAAACACTTCTAATAACAATCTGAGCCTGTCAGTGACGCTGCTCATTTGCCCTCGCAGCTTATTTTGCGGCTGCCAGTTACAGCGCTCTCACCTCAATACTTGACCAATTTAAAAAATTGTTATCTCCATTAGCCACTTAGACACAAAAACATGGGAAAATAGGATCTTGGTTCTTGACATAAAAGCGAAAAATACTAAAGTTTTTTTTTTTTTTCAGATGACGAATGTTTTTAGGCAGCAACGGTATATTAAAATCCAGTCTGGCATGTTGCCTGCCTAATAATGACTGAAGAACATTCTTGTTTGGGACTATTTGTTCATCTTGAAAAGCACCTTAACATCCTCTGAACTTACTGCACATGAAACTGACGAAACTGAAACTGGTCTTTGCATTCTTTATGATTTGAATGAAGCCAAAACTGAAAATACTTATATTAATGTATAAATAAAATATGAAATCATGCCAAATGTGAACTGAATCGGGTCAGTTTTGAGTCACAGTGCATCAAAACAATACAAACTTACTCTGTATCTGTTTTTATATATTGAATTGTTGTCGGTGTATTTAAATATCTATCAAATTGTCTAAGAGAGATACTCACCCACACATTTTTTATACACATTACATATACTCAGTTGCCAATTTATTAGGTACACCTCGTTAAACTAATGCAGTCTAATACAACAGTCCTGTACTAAATCCTACCTTCATGAAGTTATAATGTTCCTTTTTGTTGAAACTGTTTATTAGGTGTTGATTCAACTTTATGATAAATAAACTTGCAACTGAGTGAATGTGTACAATTCAGCCTGGCATATTTTGGATCTTTCGAAACCTTGGGATCAATTTAAAATAGAGCACACAATTGAAATTCAGTGCAGAAGAAACAAACCTGTTTCCTCTTAAGAATTTAAAAGTTCAACATACAGTAACTTTCAGCACAACGTGAGTTTGTAATGATGCACCTGCTGAAAGTTTCATAGCTCTGAAGACAAATAAAGCACTAGTTTTGAGAATTTATCAACTCCAGTTGTAAAGTATCTCACCTGTGTGGAGAACGGAGATTGGAGGAAAGCCACCCCATTCTTGGGGACCTCTATCCGATACCCCGGTGGTAGAAAGGCATTGAAGCCCAAGACGAGGTCCGGGTGTCCGTGGAAGAGCTGCGACACGCGGTTTATCACCCCAGGTGTGTCGATGCTATTCAGGAGAACAAGCAGACACACACATATTAGTTGTGTGGATGACAGAGGCAAATAAAGGGGCGTCCTTGAGCAAGATACTTAACCCCTAAAGGTGGTGCCATCGTTGTGTGAATGAGTATCTAGATTAGATGGGCAGGTTGGCACCTTGCATGGCAGCCTCTGCCATCAGTGTATGAATGTGTGTGTGAATCGGTGAATGCTAACATGTAGTGTAAAGCGCTTTGAGTGGTCGGAAGACTAGAAAAGCGCTATATAAATGCCATTTGCCATTTAAAGATTAGCTTCCTTTCTCATATGCTGCATGAAGACAACCAAATCCTAATCAAAAAGAGTGTCGCAGCTTAGTGTAAAAAGAAACGAATAACTATTTCTGTCATCCCAAGAGAATATAAACAGCTGGATACTTAAAGTGGGATGCTATCTGCAATTCCTTAGTTATCAATAAATGCCTTAAAATGTGTGGTTGAGCCCTCTGTACTTATATTTGTGATGTGATCAAAGTCTACTCCCCAATTCAGTATCTCAAGAGACTGTATTAGGGGAAAGCAGTCATTAAAAATGTATTACTAAAACTAATTCAGCAAGTAACTTCTTGCATAAATACCTCTGTGACTTGAACTCTTTCATGATGTCGAGAAACTTGTTGTATATGCCAGGATCATTTGCAAAACGAATTTTGACTTGGTCCAGATAGGACAAGGCATCTTCAACCTAGAAAAAAAAAAACAGAGAAAAAAAATATAAATTATTAATGCAGAACAAAGTACAATCAGTCTCACCTGGACCTGTGGAGAAGCTTTTTAAACAAACAGCCTGTTTTATGCTGTGGGTGAATAAGGATCTCAATGCAGCTCTTTAACATGTTTAACAGGACAATGGCTCGTCTACATTGTGTCTCATTAATAAGAGTATATATTTGCCATAAAGAAAATGAAATATTTGCATTCCTGCATTTTCATATGCAGCTAATAGGTAATGTTTGCCTTCTTCATTGTCAGCTGAAGTGCTGTATCAACAAATGCACTAGTTAGCTGTACAAGCTGTCCAAGTACCCGCTAAATAAATAAATAAATAAATAAAGGAATGGGCGAATGCAAGAATCCCCCAAGCAGCTTTTTTGTTCACTGGACCTTCTTTATTCACAACCTCTAAGCTAGGTTACGATATAAAAAAGATGTGTTCAACACAAAGCGTTGTGACAAACAGTCCTCATTGTAAAGAGGGTTGTTGAAGCTAACGTTAGCCAACAGTGACGATAATAACTCCACCAACACTTACAACACACATACATAAATCTACACAATACGTTTAGTCACAGCTGGTCTCTAGCCAACATTACCGTGTTGGCAAAAACACCATGATGATATTCAACTACTGCGATAACAAAGAAATGTGTAACGAAGCTGCTAATCAAGTGAAACAGCCCGTTTCTTTGGCTAGCCCCGGCTGACGTCCTCCACTTTGTTCAGGGAGGCTGAAAAAAAAAAAAACACGAACAAGGAGGAACTTCCCACAAACCGAGGTTTGAGTTAACGTTTTTGCTCACAGTGGTCTTGTTATTGACATCGTTAAATAAGAAACTACCGCTAACTCCACTGTCACTCAGACGTCCATTAATGAAACACACCTTCCACATCTAACCTTACATGTCAACGTTGGGGCTGTTTTAGCGATGAATTACTTTTAAATAGGCCAGCAGAGCTAACTAAGGTTAGCCAGCCGCTGCTTTCACTACTCTTCGACGTGAGAGAAAAAGAGAGAAAAGCCTCCAATGCAAACGAACAAAATGGTTCTCTGACTCTGAGGGGACTTTTTCCCCCCCCTTGTGTCCCCGTTTTTGTCTTCTTACCTTCAGCTTCTGGAAGTGCTGCTGCTGCACTTGCTTTTGTGTTATAACGTAAGGCTTGTCTTGAATTTGGTTTATTTGCTTCGCGGTGCTGTGCGCCTGAATCTTCGCCATTATCCCCGGCGACACGGAGGAGGAGGAGGAGGCTGCTGCTGGAGAGAGCCACTACTACCGACAACTTGAGGAGAGAGGGAAAGCTTTCGGTGTTACCTCCAGTTGTTGGCTAGCCGACAAACCTTCCTCTCGGTCGGGAAGCCAGCCTGCCTGCCTGCCAAGCGAGCAAAACCCCTACTTTGCCTAGCTGGACAGTCTCGGCAACACAGCGGCAAAAAACGGACGGACGGATCCAGCGGAGTGGAGGGTGATGACAGACAAGCTGCTGCTACTCGCTGCGAGTTTGATTAAACATCACCATCGATTTAAACAAGCCGAGGGCGAGAAGCGTCGGGGAAATAAGCTAAGGGGGGACAATGGTTGCCGTTTATCGTATTTAAAATAACTATCGCCTGTCTCTTTAAATTCGGCGGCAGCGGTCTGTCTTGGCGTCCGGAAGCCAGAGTAGGAGTGAAAAATTGAAAAAAAAGAGGAGTTAAATACTGAAGTGCGCAGCCGCAACGGTGGGAGGAGCTGAGTTCCTCTCAAGAATCAGATTGCTCCACTCCCCCCCTTCCACTGCTACAAAGGAACAATGTTGCTCCGTGCAAAAAACGATAGCTTCATACTTCTACCACTCTGTGTTTTTAAAGCATTTCAAGGGAAGACAGGAGCAAATGATTGGATTCAAAATACTTTATTAGTGACTGAAGTTCACGTGGTAAAAACATCAAGAGGAGTAATGAGCATGAAAAACAGAAAACAAGAAGTGCATTTTTCTAACTACAGTAGCATGGTCATTTAGCCACAGAAAGGTGCAGTAAAAGGATCTCCTTTATATTTTCAAAACGACGAGGTGTCTCCCCTAAGAGGCTTTGGCAGCAAGTTTCCACCTTTCTAGCCACTGTTGAAAGGTCAGTCCTCCTTTATTGACCTCAGGTAGGACATGCTGGGACGGCAGATCCCACCTAAATGTATGAACACACAAAACAGAACAAGTTAACCAGCAAACCAAACCTATAACTCCTCGCTGAAGGGTATAAATCCCAAATCACGATTAATCGCACGATTCTCCATAGTTAATCGCGATTAATCACAAATTAATCACACATTTTTATCTGTTCACAATGTACCTTAAAGACAGATTTGTCAAGTATTTATCTTATCAACATGGGAGTGGGCAAATATGCTTGCTTTATGCAAATGTATGTATATATTTATTGTTAGAAATCAATTAACAACATAACAATGTCAAATATTGTCCAGAAACCTTCACAGGTACTTAGCATTAAAAATATACTCAAATAATAACATGGCAAACTGATGCCCAACAGGCAACAACAGCTGTCAGTGTTTCAGTGTGCTGACTTGACTATGACTTGCCCCAAACTGCACGTGATTATCATAAAGTGGGCATGTCTGTAAAGGGGAGACTTGTGGATATAACCCATTTTCATGAGGTCAGAGGTCAAGGGACCCCTTCGAAAATGGCCATGACAGTTTTTCCTCGCCAAAATTTAGCACAAGTTTGGAGCGTTATTATGCCAGTATCTTCACTCTAGCTTTAATACTGAGCCCGCTACAACCTAAAAATTGCAAGTTGCGTTATCCCTTCAAATTTGTGGCGTTAAACAAATTTGTGTTAACAAGTTATTATGTTTTCACTTTGCATTGATGATATTGGATCGTTGTTCATTGAATCGATATATCGATCCAGATCGATGTATCGTTTCACAGACCCCCTAGTAGAGTGGCCTGGACCCACTTTGAGAATCACTGATCTAAACCACTTATTTGGAAAGCAAAACCAAGGTAAACACATCATCCATTGAATTGGAAAACTGTCAATTAATGCAAGTACAGTATCAAAGTTGAACCAGGAAGGAGTTCTTGAAAAACTCATGAATGCTCAGAGCAGGCTGTTTGAGTGAAAGCTAGTCACACTCACTTTCGTTTTCCCTTGCAGGTGTGGTTGGTTAGACAGCAGAATTGTTTGAAAACCTGCACTATTGCTTGTGCTGCTTGACCTAATGCACTCCACTGTAGAGCTGTGTCAAGGGGGGCTCATCCCCAGATCTCAGTAATGAAGCTGGTTGGTAAAATGTAGGGCTGTCCTCGACCAAAGAAATTCTTAGTCAACTAACTAATCGATTACTTGACTTAATAGACAGATCTGTAAAACTGAGTTTCTCCACAAAGAATCACAGAAAAGCACCACTTTAAATCTTGGGTTGACCAGACATGTGCTCCTAAATTTCTTGGAAATAAGTCATTCAGCATGAAAAAAGCATAAAAAAACAACAAGTCGACTAAGAGGGGGCAGCCCTAGTAAAATTTTAACTGATAGAAATGTGATGAAACTACGAAAAAGATTGAAAAGTAATTCTCCTTTACAGACATTTTTGAAAGGAAGCTACACGCTAAAATGCTAAATGTGGTGCATCCATTGTTTTTACAATAGGTTATCTACTTCGGAAATGTGCCTCACCAGTAAGAGATGGCAGTTTTAACTTGGACCCCATAAGAAAGAACCTGGGAGCTGCGTTGGATGAGGCCTCTGACCCTCGGTACCAGAGCCTCCAGAAGCTTCTGATCCTCCTCCATGACTTTGGACAGCAGAGCTAAGAGGCACAGTGTAGACAAACAGTGGATTTGTTTCTAAAATTTATAATAATTCTTACATATTTTTGCACAGGGAACATAAATTCTTCATCATATACAATATGTGTACAAACAGCCAAATACAGCACTTCTTACTCTGTATTTTAAGCATGATAAAAGCTTCACTCTTGATTGGTTCCCCTGATTACCTTTTTGATCAGATGCATGCAGCAACTCAGTTTCCTTCTGTATTTTCTGCGAAGTGGAAGAGTGAAGTTGCAGTAACTGACGGAAAAAACGCAACTCAAGCTGCTGGGAGCGTGCCTGGGAACACAACTCCTCTGGAGCCTGAAGTTTAAGAAGGAGGAGAAAATTTTAAGACAGAGAAAGAGGCAAAGGTGAAGAAATTCCATGAAATAAAACTTATATAAAGGGGTAAAACTACACAGTGAGTGTTTGTAAGACCAGCAGATATCCTTAAAAAGTTAATCCACAACAGTACAAGACTGTTGGTGTTGTGCCTGTCGTGCAGCAAAACTAATGTTCATGGAATTTTCATTCCTTTGAATAGAATCATCAACTAGTGGTCGACCAATGTGGGTCTTTCAATAGCTGATGCCGATATTTACAGAGCAGAGAGGCCGATGTATAATGAAATAAAAATAAATAATACAATAATCCAAATAACCTGCTAACAGGACTTTTTACATGTTTACACATAAATATACAGTTACCCTTTCATTATATTGAGGAGCTGAGGCATCTGAATGTGCTACGGACGTCACTACAACTTATCCAATGTAACCCTCACACGACACAAACCCTGTCGCCAGTGTGTGTGTGTGTGTGTGTGTGTGTGTGTGTGTGTGTGTGTGTGTGTGTGTGGCTTTAATAGCGCCTCAATTGTGTTTTTGCGTTTTCGCTCTGGGCAAGAAGACAAAAAAAGGAGATCTCATTTTTGTTACAACCGACTGATGCATTATATGCCCGGACTCACCCTATACAGTGGGAATGCCAGGCTCTGACACAAGCTGCTGAAGGTCGGGGACTGCAGGCGATGGATGGACAACCACGATGAAGGGATTCTTTGCATTCTGAAACAACAGAAACAATGTGGAATGACTGGGGTTAACCTCTTCAGGTATGAGGCAACTTGTTCTTACCCTTCAACAGTCCTGCGGTCCAGAGCAAGAAGCGAAATCGTTCCCAACTGTCTGGCCTCCTTGGAAATGGAGTTCCTCTGACTGCTGGCTACAGTGGTGACAACTTCAAACTGTGGTACCAGTTTGCCCCGGACGAATTCCTGTAACTAAAGCAAGACAGAGGGACAGAAATCCTCAAGAGATGTTCAAAAAAATAGCTTTTTTTGTGGAAAATATTTTTTAGCTTAAAGAGACCAAAACATTACTTTCACCAAAGAATGAAGCAAATCTTATAACCATCTCTCTACTTCAGTATCATAGATGGAGAACTTTCAGACCTCTGTGTGCAGACGAATCAGCTCCGTCTTGGCCGCGGAGTTCCCCTTAATTAGACCTCTGATATGCTCCTGTCTGAGAACCTGGAGAGACGCAACAACAGAACGTGTTAAATGATATTTATGTTTGAGAAATACTGATGCCTCTGTGTTTTAAATTCATAAAAGGTTTGGCAAATCAAGAAGTTTATCTAGAGGCGGTTAACACCATACATAACCAAATCCTCTAGACCAGGGGTTTTCAAAGTCTGAGACTGTGGGCCTCCCCTCAGAAAGAGCTCACCCCCCTTAGTGTACTTGCTTAGTTTTGCTCAATTTCTGGATGCCTATGGGATCATGATTATGTTATTTGACCCCGTAGACACTCAACAATTGAGCCAAGATGGCTTAATATTGCTGTTTGACATAACTTCAGACTACAACAAAAGATAAAAAAGGTCTTTCCTAAGGGACTTTATTACTTGCTGACTCTGGGAAAGTGGGAAAAACATAAAAATTCCCCCAAACTACTGTATGTCTGAACTCTCTCTTTAACCAAACCACACACATTTAGGCTATTCTATGTGATGTTTTGATAACAAATTTAATAACTAACATATCCTTTTTCACTTTCATTCACTGAGCCCCCCGCTGAAACTGTTTGGAGTCCTCCTAGGGGGGGCCCGCCTCACACCTTAAAAACCTCTGCTGTAGACCACATTTTCCTAAATAATTACTAATATATTTTGAAACATATAGAAAATGCTTTATCCAGGAGAACACTGGCAATTAAGGTTATGAGAGGTCTCATATTGTCAATTCACTCTCACCACTACTTGTCTGAATTCAAGGATGCTCTGCCACTGGCTGTGGAGGTTCCTAAGCGCCTCCTGTCGGCTTCTTGCATGCTGGTCCAGTTGGATACACCGGTCTCTGATATGATCCCTCGCTGCCGCCTGCATCACACACTGAAGTTCCACCTCTAGAGCTGACCTGTCGGCAACAAAGTAAATGCTTTAAAACAAGTTTTTCATTCACCCAGATCCCATCAGTCTCTAATGACTGACTAATGACTTGACAATTGGCTATGTTTTGTGTTAGCAACAAATTTAATGCTAAGGCAAGCACAAAAAATGGCAAAATAAAGGCAGAACACAAGCAAAGAATGACATATAATTGAGAAAAAATGAAAAAGAAATTGTTCAATCTTAAAAAGCCCTGATGAGCTCCTATTACAAAATAATTCTGAGCCTTCATTCTGACTATGTTGTCTGAAATTTCATCCCTAAAATAATATTCCTGCGGCAATATACTGATTTCATGACTCATCTACAATTTCTAAAGTGAGTCTGCTGCCTACAGTGCCAAGGAGTCGTTGTGTAGCTCATCTGCGATGCCAGACACCTCCTGCTCAGCTTTCTTCTTGCGGTCCTGCAGCTGATTTTGGAGCTGCTGGACTCTGGAGCGAGTCTGGGCCAGTTCAACATAACTCTGCTCCACCTCTTCCCAAGCATCCTGGAAACGACAACAAACACAAATGAAATTGTTTTAATCACAAATGTCAGGAAAGACATGAACATGTCTCCTCTGCTACTGTGAACTCCCTGAATATTACATTACAGTGTGTGTTTGTGTTTAGCACCTCTAAGAGGGACTTAACCGATGGCAACTCATCATCCTCTTCAGCTGACATGTCCAGTAGGTGATTGCTGTCGTAGCGGAACCTGCAATTAAAATGCTACATAAATAAACACTGAAAACTTTCGGGCTTTTAAAGTCTTAAAGGAAGAGAGATCCTTATTATAACATTGAAGTTTACCGTAGAGCGGTCACATCCTGTGTCACATCCAGAGAGGCGAGTCTCTCCTCTAGTTCCTTCTGCTCTCTGGAAGCTAAATACTCCAATGCTGAGAGGACGTGGTTTGGAGGATAACCACCCAACATGTTCTGATGACATGACAAGCAACAACAAGTTAATTCAAAGTGAAAATTTACAGTATACAAGTACCAAAATATGTGGGGAAATATGATCAAAATACACCGACCTCCACAGCACTCAGCCAGTACTGAAACACAGCAGTCCTTTGTTCACGTGTCATACTAAGAGGAAACAAAAAGAGAATTGATTAATTCAAGAAAAAAAATAGTTGACAATATTCTCTTAGACTGTATCCACTGTAGTTCTTACTGTTTGGCTGCAGAGTGCGCTGTTTTCAGTTCACTCTCTTGTAAGGACTGATAGAACTGGACCCTGTTGTCGCACAGCTCTCTCACTTCACGCTAATGGAGAAAAATAATGGAGAAAAAAAATGGGATGATTTCCTTCCATCAATAGCTGATATATTACAGGCATCTTGGTCTAAATTAGTCAGATTTGTGTAAATAATTGCTGATCAACTGGTATAACTTCTTCCAAAATATGTAGATTTCAACTGTTTTTTCATCAAATCAGTGGGCATCTCCTCCAGCTGTAGTACTATGAGATTACTCTCAAGATGGCAGAACAAGACACATAATGAAACAACTAGCAGTAATCCATAGCTGTTTCCCAACTAAAATGGAATTGTGTGTCCAAAATCACTCCCTCATTCATTGCTCTCTATATAATAGTGTATATACTCAGTAGTTTACTCTATAGTGAACTTTAAATCAAGATTTTGGACACTCATGACTTGTCCTCATTCCTGGATGTAGAGTTGTATAACTGTGGAGCATTGCGCTGTTTAGTTGTTAGCAGAAAGTAGTGTACATGCCATGGACACTCCTACGACTATGACGCCACTATATAGATACATTTCACCGCATTTTGACACTGAAATAAAATCAAGGATGGTAAATATAGTACACTATATAGGTTGGTCAGTTGGCCTATTCACTCTTTATTTTTCTGACTGAAACATGTACTAATGGATAGCATCAATACACCAACGCTGCATATGCCAGATAAAGTGCAGACCAGATTTAGGCAGCTCTTACCAGGACTTGTGCCTCTGCTGCAACTTTAGAGTTGAGGTTGTCACCATCACTGCTGCTGGAAGGCTTATTATCAAACAGCACTTCAATCTCTGCTTTCCTGCAACACACAATACAGTTCTCACTTAGGTACTTCATGATTAGTACGGGTGTGTAAATGTTCTCAACTCACTGATTTTTATTTTACTTCAACTTTCAACCTTACCTGGCCATTTGCTCCAGTTCCTGGCAGTGCCCACTGATCTTTTGCGTGTCATCACAGAGCACCTTGCAGCCCAAGATGCAGCGCTCCCTGAAGGCCTGCAGGAGCAGCTCTCTGCGCCGGCTGTCCTCCACCTGGGCCCAGTTACGGCTGATGGACTGCTCTGTTAGTAAATAGAAAACACTGGTGAAGGAGATCACTTTAAATATTGTTTAACTATGGAAGCTGAGGTGTAATGTGGTCTGATCAGATACCCAGCCCTTACTGCATGTGATGGGACTAACCTTGTGTAGCCAACTGTTCCTCTGTTCCACTGATCTGAGAGTCCAGGTGACTGATCTCAGCTCTCAGCTGCTCTATCTTCCTCTGAAGCTCTTTCTGCTTAGCAGCCTCACTCTGGCACTCAGCCTGCTTCAACTGAGCATACGAAAACAACAACAGATAAAAAACACATCTCAGTTTATCCGTGTCTTTCTTACTGAAATTAAAAATTCAACACTGTGTATCATCAGTGTGATCACTCAAGATTAATCAAGTACTACGTCAAGCAGGTATATCATGAAATAAAAATGAACCACAAGGAAGTTGTAGCCTACCTCTTTGTCTTGAAGAACTTTGTACCTTGAAGATCATAATGTCAAGGAAATTACCGGAAAATGCTAAACACACAGTGGTGATATTCAAGAAAATTCAATGTACACTGAGTAATACCAAGTATAGGAAGAGCGCAAAATTTCAAATTATTGTTGGGGTATTTTTAAGACAGCACAGTAGACAATTGACAGGAAACCGAGAGAGAAAGTGGGAATGGGATGCAGCATAAAGGTTCCTCGCAAGGTTTGAACCAGGGACAACTAGGACTCCCCAAGAAAGCATCCACTATATACAGTATGTATGCCACCCTTGGTAATCAATGACAGAAGCGGCGTGTCCAAGTGCTGGCAGAGAGACTGCGCATCAACATAAAAACAGCAATAAGTATTGAACAAGATACAGACTCTCTTCCGTCTAAGTGGCCTCTCACTGACATTTACAAGGGCAATTAAATGACCTAAATGTACACATGAAGTTGACATGGCCACTGTAGTGACAGACACTGATGGCTTTAAATTCCTCAAACAGGGCCAGAAAGGATACCACTGGAGATTGCCACGCATGATCCTCACGTTCCTGTAAAAAAAAACACAGAAACCGTCAGGAAGCTGTAATCTATTATTTTCCAATCTTCCCAGTCAAAGAGTGTACAGAGGGTGGGACAACAGTTTATTCTACAGATTAAGAAGCCATTTATCTAATGCCATGATATGCTTTATTCTATGAGTGACCCCTGGGATGACATACACAAACATAGGTAACTGATCAAGGGGTTACAGAACAGGAAGGCAGTGTAAAGCATAGGTAAAAAAAAAACATATATATCTATATGCTGTAAAGACTAACCTCTGTTGAAAAACGTGTTGGATGATATATTTCCATATTGACTTTCCTGTACCGACACAGAGCCTAGAAAACAAATGACCAGCATTACGTTTGTTCAACACTGCAACTGTGAGGGCATCTAATATACGTTGTTGTTTTTTTGTATTAACAGTGATAGTAAAGATACCCACGTTTTAAAATAGCTGTCATTTGGCAGGCCGTCCGGGGACAGATTGAACTCCTCTGTCGCCCAACGTTTCAACTCCCGCACCAGATTTCTGTCCGCCATCCTGACAGACAACAGAAAGTAAACAACTTGTAGCAAGCTAGCTAGGAAAGCTAGCACCACCAACAGGCTGCTTATTCCTTTCAGCTAACAGCTAGCGTAGTTAGCTTGAGTCGTTGACCACATTTAGCTAATTAAGAGTCCTTGTACTTACTCTGCTCTTGTGGAAGACGCGATTTTATTTTAATAACGTTAAACGTAAGTTACCTTGGTAACGGCAATTTTTTTTTTTTTTCTGAAATAGTTAAACTTTCAACTTCCCGCCCGTTCACAGTATTTCCGGTCAGCATATCCGCTGAGACAGCGCCCCCGCTGGTTGTAACCATGGACTACGGTTGTAGTCGGCTGTTGTCATGGATACACTGCTTCTTCGTCGTTGGAGTTTTATGGCGGTTGGCAAACAACTTTCTGGTGCATTACCGCCACCAACTGGTCTGGAGTGTGGCTCATTCAATTCAATTCAATTCAATTCAATTCAATTCAATTCAATTCAATTCAATTCAATTCCATTTATTGTCATTCTGTCAGGCAGAAAGAAAGTGCGTTTCCCAGGATCAGTGCAATACAATAATAAATACAAAGTGCAATATAAATAATAAATAGCTGACACACAGTACTATATATAGTTCAAAACAATAAAATAAAATAGAACACTTATCACAACGAATGAATGAACATTAGCCACAGCACACTCTCAAGCTCAGAGTAATGGTTAAAATATAAATTAAGAATAAGAATGTTAAGATCAGTTAAAAGTGTCCAGCACATGTGCAAAAATACCTTCGGGTACAGGTGATTAGCTGTTAAGCATCCTGACAGCTTGGGGGATGAAGCTTTTAACCAGTCTAGTTGTTTTCACTCTGATACTCTGGAATCTTTTGCCTGATGGCAGGAGGACAAAAAGTTTAAACAAGGGGTGTGAGGAGTCCTTGACAATGTTCTGTGCTTTTTTGAGGCAGCGGCTCTGGAAAAGATCTTGTATGGGGGGGAGGGAGACTACTACTTACTAGTTTTACTACTAAAGAAAAGGAAAATAATAACAAGAAATAATACTATAATAAAATATATATACATATGTACACAAATAAAGTCATATTCTCTCTATCAAATTCGTTCTCCTGAGATATTGGATCAAAAACAAATGCTTTCCCCCAGAACGTCTTTGTAGGAGATCACGTAGATCATATCCAAACTTAATTTCTTCAAGATTCACTGCCATTCCCTTCTCTCAGCATCATATTTCGGACAGTAGAGCAGAACGTGTTCTAATGTTTCTTCCTGAAACGTTTTCTTACCCGATTATTTTCTTTGAATATTGTATAACCACCTTCCTGTTCTCTCCTCTTCCCATTGCTTTTTCCTCCTTTCTTTCAGCTCATGCTTTATTGTGGTATTCATTTTCGTTTTACTAAAGGGTACTGTGATGTCAATGTGATTTGTTTTTGTGTCTGTCATGGTTACACAGTATTATGGATGTGGTTTTATTAATGGGGGAATCCCACATGATAAAAAGAAAATGTACAACGTATATACAGTACAAATATATAATGCGTTAGTTGATTCAACTTTATTTAATTTTTAATTCAATTTATTTTTCAATACTCTGGTTAAATGATCACTTTTGTTCATATGTATGTGTTCCACTGGTATAAATACCTGTACATAAAAAATGGCAAGTTGACCAAATGATCAGTAAACAATCAATTAAACTGCATGATTTTGAGATAAACAGTGAAGCAAAATTCAAGCATGATCACTAGAGCTGCAACGATTAATCAATTAGTTAACTATTACATTAATTAGCAACTATTTTGATAATCGATGAATCCGTTTGAGTAATTTTTTAAGAAAAAAAGTCAAAATTCTCTTATTCCAGCTTCTTAAATGTGAATATTTTCTGTTTTTTTTACTCCTCTATGACAGTAAACAATAAATATCTTTGAGTTGTGGACAAAACAAGACATTTGAGGACGTCATCTTGGGAAACACTGATCGACATTTTTCACCATTTTCTGACATTTTATAGACCAAACAACTAATCGATTAATCAAGAAAATAATCGTTAGTTGCAGCCCTAAAAATCACCACTCAAAAAGAAAATCTTGTTGACAATCCACCATATTTTGTCATATACAGTAGATGAGCTGCAGAAACTTTATACAATCATGCTTTTTCAATTCTAATTTTAAGATGCAGCATTACAAAATCTAATCTAACAACAAAAATGCAACTAAACTAAATTAAGTCGAAAAAATGAATAGTATTTGGTATATTAGTAATGGCAAAAAGGAAATACACACCAGTTCTTCAGTTCCATCATCTTTTATTTCTTCCTTTACTACAAAGAATCAACTGTGTAGTAAATGTCTAGATGCACAGCATTAGACTTTCTGTCCACAGGAGCAAAACTGCATTATTTCAGCCAACCACTCTCAACCTTAGTACTCTAAGGGTCACAGTAAACATGGTGCACATACTGTAAAGGCCTTAGTAGGTGATTATGTTTAGTTTTTATGTTTTAGTCATAATATGTAATGGCATTTTTCCCATTGAAGCCATTGCAGCTTTCACTGTAATGGCTTTCACGGCAGCGTTAAATAAATAGGACCTGAGTTAAACAAAAACTAAAAATGATCTCTCCACATTTCAGATTCCACAACATAATATTTTTAAGTAAGGCCTATAATTTCTTGTTGTGAATACAAAACAAATCAACCTCCTTATACATTTTTTTCATAAAAAAAAAGACTACATTCATGACGAGAGCACAAAAGTCAAAAATAATTTCCCAAACAATTGTTAGCATGAAAAAAAAAGTGCTCACTTGTTCTCGCTGCCATTTCCTCTGTGAAAAAATGTCACAAGATTGTACTGTATGTCCTTAGCACCATGTTGATGAGCTATCCAGTAGTGACACCAGGATCCACTCAAATTAGAGTTTTAGAGTTTTAATATTTGCTTAAAGCTACCGTATCCTGGTGAAAAGGTTTAAAACTGATACAGATTCCTGAAACAAAAGATAAAGAAACTTGGTTAATGATTTTGCAGATGTGAGGGGGGTCTGTGATTACACAATGCTGTTCCCAAAATGTGCTTTCTCACCTTAGTTGACCTTGTTTTACTGAATACGTTCCAGAAGCGTAGAGTTTCATCTCCAGCTCCCGTAACAATCGCCTCACCATCCGGGGACATTGCCTAATATAAAAAAGAAAATTAAACAATAAAAATCACCAGATGTTCTGGCCAGCTTTTCCGTTAACATGACCAACAGCAAGATCACATTCTCATCAGAGAGAGAACACAAACTGATAAAACTGACCAGGTAGAGCACTCTGTAGGAGTGTCCGGTGAGTTTGGCAACCTGAGTGAGAGCTGGATATTTCCACACCAAGATCTGGTTCTGAGAGTAGCCATGAGTGCTCACCTGGAAAAAAGAAGGAGGCTTTGTGTAATTCACTATTAATAAATGAATAATTTATGTTATTACTACACACAAACAAGACCGTCTTCTCAGTGATGGTCTTGTTATTTGTACAGTACAGTTGTACAGGTCTTAACAATGCATATTTTACATGGTGTGCCAAAGATATAAAACAGAAAGAGGCAACACTTTTTCCAGTGGAAACAGGTACATTTTCCAAAGTATCTCACAATAAACTCGAATTACCGCCTTGCAATTGTATGCCTCCGCCAATAAGTCAAGTTGCAGTTTACATCCACGTCTGTCCAAAATGTCATCAATTCATAATTTCATCCTGTTAGAGATTTTTGTGAAATTGTCATAATTAACATATGAATTCTTAAGTTATGGCAAAAAACGTGATTTGTGAGGTCACAGTAACCTTTGACCACTAAAATCTTATCAGTTCATCTTTGAGTTCAAGTGAACGTTTGTGCCAAATTTGAAGAAATTCGCTCAAGGCGTTCCTGAGATATCACGAGAATGGGATGGACGTAAGGTCACAGTGACCTTTGACCACCAAAATCTAATCCGTTCATCCTTGAGTCCAAGTGGATGTTTGTGCCAAATTTGATGAAATTCCCTCAAGGTGTTCCCGAGATATTGCTCTCAAGAGAATGGGTCGGACGGATGGACGGACGGACGGACAACCCGAAAACATAATGTCTCTTGCCACCGCTGTCGCCGGGGCATAAAAATGAAAACAGCATAAGTCTATGCCAATGTATCACAATTAAAATGGATATTCAATGCTTTTAAGAGTATTAACCCCCTTGGACATTTTTGCTTGTTGAATTGCAGTGGCAGTAGGTTCAGGAATAGGCAGTGTCAGTGAGACTACTGTCAAAGTGAGAAATCAGCTGATTTAAATCTCTACAAACTGATATAAATTAAGTACAAATGCCGCCTTATACAGGCATCGTCTTGACGCTGAAAAATAGGCCATGTATCACCTTATTCTCAATGCAAGTGTGACCTTCATGACAATTGTTTCTTTATAATTTTATGGAATAAAGTCAGCAAATCAATTGTTCACAGTGTGTATCAGGAGTCACTTACCAGCTCATTAGCATGCTTGGACCAGGCCAGGTTGCAGACCTGAGAGCCGGTGTCCATACACTGCAGCGGCTGGGAGGTCAACGTGTTCCAGAATCGGATGCAGCGGTCGGCAGTGCCGCCCCCGGAGGCCAGCAGGCCGTGCTGGTGGGGGGACCAGGCGATGGCTTTCACTGCAGCCAGGTGATCCATGTATGTTTGCACTGGGCTCAGCGAGGAGTGGTTCCAAACCAGCAGCTGAGATGACAAATAACAACCACATCAATAAACCCAATACTGTAAGTAAATGCACAAAGATGGAGGCATGTTTTTAATAACAATAACAACTGTACCTTGTTGTCGTTGCCACCAGAAGCGAGCAGCTGATGGTCAGTGCTCCACTTCAAGCCACACACTTCCTGTCTGTGTCCCTGCAGCCGTCTCTCTGACTGGAGCGGAGGGGTCCGCACATCTCTCTGAAGAATCATACGATCACGGCTTCCCGAAGACAACTGGTCTGCATTCCATGCTAACGCTCCTGCAGACAGAGTAAAGCTTCATTTATGTGTGGTCACACATTTGACTAAAATGTCAGGACACAATTATAAAGATTTAGGGCTGCCCCTTCTAAGTCGATTAGTTGACTAATCGGTCGATTTGGTCTCAGTCGACTAAGATTTCTGTAGTTGATTAGTCGTTTTTTATGCTTTTTTTCATGCTGAATGACATATTTCCAAGAAACTTATGAGCACATCTCTGGTAAACACAAGATTTAAAATGGTGCTTTTGTGTGATTCTTCGCGAAGAAACTCAGTTTCACAGATCTGTCGATTAAATCAACTCATCGATTAGTCTACAAAATCGTTTGAGCGTTAGTCGATTAAGAATTTCTTTGGTCGAGGACAAGCCTATCAAGAATGTGAAGCATTAATTCAGCTCTCTAGTTTTTTTTGTTTTCAGTTCATTTGTTGTTATTGTGACTTGAGCATTCCTGTTAAGGCACTTGATAACCCATGTTCTGAGTTTAAACACAGCGAAAATGTTCTCACCAACTCTAGCTGTGTGTCCTTCCAGGGCAAAGAGTTTCTTCCCAGCACCAGCGTCCCAGATCTGAACATAGCCTTTGTGAGTCCCCACTGCCACCAGGTTACCCTAAAAGCATGAAGAATCCTTTCATTTTAAGAAAAACATTTAAACTAACTGTACCAAAAGTTCACCTTGACAGTTTCCTGAAGGCAGTATCCTGTGTGTACTTACCCTTTCGGACCACCCGACTGACGTGACTGAGTCTCCCTCCACTGATAAATCACACAATCTTGTTACCTGATAAAAGACAATTCAACTAGTGATTCACTGTGTCATAGTATAGTAATGAATGCTCCCAAGAAACAAATATTGTTACAAATAAACATACACAGCAAACGGTTCAAATTCATGTTCTAAATCAGTTGTGTAAACGATACCTGACTGGTACAGGCACTCCAAAGGTAAACACATGTACCCAGCCCGACACTGAGCACGTTGAGAGACGACCAGTCCACCAAGTTGAGGTAAAAATCATCCTGCAGCTCTGGAGCATCCAGGACTTTAAAAGGGATCTTTGAGATCTTGCGAGTTGGCTTTCTGGGAGAACGCAGCAATTTCTGACTGCAAGAGGAAAAGTCAGACATTGTGAAACCCTGAGGCCAAAATGTAGGTTTCTTTGTTTGCAGTGTGATCAACAATGAAAGATCTAAAATAGTGCTTCTACCTTTTGTTGCTGACAGGTGATAGAGAATAGGGGGAGATGTTGGTGCCATCGTCTGGTGACGACCTCTTGGTATTTAGTGAATACTGCAAAGAACACAGAAGCAGAAACCATCATATTATCTATAAGCTTCATTAAAATAACATGATACACTGAAGAAAAACTGTACACTGACTTAATAGTGGTATTCTACTCTTTGATATTGTTTTTTACCCCCACTCAAGACTCCAAGAGCACATGGTATGTGTGCCTGTTCTGACATTGTATGATCAATATGCTATATACTGTAATTCAATACAAATGGAGTATGAGATGAAATGTCCATACATTGAAGAGACTTCTCTTTTCTGGGGTCGATGGCTGTAGACGCCGGTCCTCTGTCTGAGGGTCCTGGATCTTGTCTATTCCCGCTCCCAGCAGCTCATTCTTCAGGAGAGCAGAGTAGGCCAGCCCATCTGCTGCATGCACAAAAATATTATTTAAAACAAAAGCACAAAACTACAATCCTGGGTGCACATATGCAAGTAATAGAAGTAACAAAATAACCTTTAAAACTTTATTTACCTTTAATGTTATCAGAAGAGGCATCCTTTGTTTTCCTGTTCTGACTTGGTGACTTCTCATTTTCCTAACAAACACAAAGATACTGTCATTAATTTGAGATACAAACATCAGTAGTTCATTACATTCATACAGTAATCAACTTCACCTAACCACACTGTAACCTTTAGACTTTTGTCATGTATTATACAAATGAATATTACTTTTATCTTGCAAAAGCACAGACACACTTCTCAATGAATGTACCCACAAACTGTTCATACATTGATCCTGTGGAAGTTGATGCTCCAGTTTGCCCCCGCTCTGGTTGGAATGAATCTGTCTCCAAGCTTACTGGGTGAAGACAGCGGGGAGCCGGTGGGTGTCCGACCGTGCAGACCCTGTGTCAGTTTCTGCAAAACCAAGAAATTATTTTATATATTACAGAAATGTATTTGTTTATGAATTTTATGGAAGTCTGGCCACTTTTCTGATGAGTTAATTTATAATATAACTTGATAATACCACAGGTTCAGTGTTGACGTACAACCAGTGTCTGAAATTAAAACTTGGCAGGACACTGAACATTTATACCGGCCACTCAATTTTTTTGTCTGCCACTTCTGAAATCTATGCAGAACGCTTTAGAATTGTAAACACTGAGTCAGTGGTACCAGACAGTAGAAATAGGGAATATATCATGTAACCTTAATCCATGATTTGTAATTTGGGATTTTTAAAAAAAAATAATAATATGCCTTAATATAAGGAAAATCTATCTGCCATGGTGGCAGGTGACTTGAAATGTTTACCTGTCAAAGCCAACATTTACCCTGTATTTGCCAGGTGCTAATTTCATCCCCTGATAACAACATTTACATTATTAAGGAACACAGAAAAAAAAAAAAAAGAAAGACTCACAACAGGGCTCAAGTTGTCATTTTGAATGTTGATTTGGCGAAGGAGGCGATGTTCATATTCTGAATCCATCTTAACCTGAAGTCCTGATCCCACAGCCACAGGCTGGGGGGTTGGAGACCTGGCCAACACACACAATCACAAAATGATTTCAACAGTTAAACTGAAATGCTTTTTTTTAGTGCTTGTCTTCTGAAGGTTAGATAGTCAGACAAAATGTTATGTAGCCACAATACTGTAGTATTCTGAAAATCCTGATTTTAAACCTGTAAAACCAGAAAGTTAGCCAGGTTTGGAATTATAATTATGACTTGCATGTAAATGACTTGCAAGAAAATACAACCTTTCACATATCTCACAGCAACTTTTGAAAGATATCATGCTTATTCGTATTAAATGAATAATCATAACAGCATGTCACTTATTCAGTGTAATCTTAAAACTCAGAGTTGATGCTAGTTATGTAGGAAGAACAGTTAAAACTAATTCCGTTAACGTTACGGTACAACTAACTTTCAACCAGTTCAAAGCAACGACTGACATTTTTGAGAGTCTTGTTCGTAGCTAAATGTCATCAAATCTGCTTCTTTGTAGTCCTGTTTGTGCTGAAAAAGGAAAAGCTAGGTACAGTAATGCTAACTAGCGTTAGCTAATTTAGCTAGTAGCTAATCTACTCATAATTGCAATAAACAACATACATACAACAGCGAGCCGGTCCCTGAATATCACCACACAAACGCCAAACAGGAGCAACAATTCACGGAGGAAATCAGATGAAGAATCTAAGCGATATATTCAAAGTTATTCACTCTCAGATGTGAAGCTAGCTAGCTAGTGTAATTCAGTTTAGCTCAGGTAAAAACGGCATTGCATTGTGGGAGTTGTGGCCCCCCCCGCCCCGTGGATGTAGGCTTGCCGTGACGTATGACGCTTGCCGTGACGTATGACGCTAGCCCCCCGTGACGTATGACTTTCAAATCAAAACACGGAAATGCTGCATTTGCAGTCAGTGGGAGTTTTTAGAGCTAACTACTACTATGAAGAATTTGAAGTGTTTTACAACCAAGACAACAATATATCCTAAACTGTACTTTCCCCACTTACAATATAATGTTTTATCTAACAGTAAACGTCTTTCGTTCATTTATTTCAAATTTTATTTCGAACATGTAAAATAATAATAATAATAATTAAAAAAAAGAGAATCATCATACAACAAGTGGACTTCCAGAAAAAAAGCAGTATCCACATACAATGAAAATCATAAGCAAAAGACATTGTCAAACACTTGCCTTGGTTTACATATTCGAAAAGGAGTGAGAAGAAGTACAAACTTATTTAATCCCACCCCTTCTCCATAACTCATTCATTAATGAGTAACCAGCGTCCTTATTGAGCTAAACATAAAATCTAAGTTATTTTTCCTAAATTTGTTTAACTATAATTATTACCTTTCATCTCTGTCATATAGAAATATAAATTAATTACTGATATAATTATCCTTATCAAAATATAAATTCATTATCAGTCAAGAATACCAAATCATTACTTAATATTGAGCAAACCAGATAAACAAATAAACAGTAATATATAAATAAACAGTCTTCAGATACATAAGTATAGATAGATTTGATCAAATGGGTGCAGTAGGGTACAGGCGACACCACAACTATATGCAAAATATAGGGAACCTCTGATGTAGATCAAACTGGAAAACTGCACACGTTGAATACAAGTGAATATACTGTATGTTGTAAATATACTGTATGTTATCGTGTCTATGTTATTTTGTGAGTTTCTCGTCATGTCCAAGTACCAAACATAGAGGGCGTGCTAGTTCTATTTTCCATCTCTCCAGACCCTGCTAAAGTACAGTGCACTGCTGCAGTCTATGCTGTAGACCTGTGCTGTACTTGTCCCAACTCCTAAACCAGCCTGCTTTTAACATATATATATATATATATAACTTATTTTAACAATTGCTGGTCTTGTCTTGTACCCCATCCTCGCCTGCAATCTGACAAACACACATTCATGCTATGCTACAATGAAAACATGGTGGGTCTCTGTGTGAATTCAGGTCATCAATAACAATATTGCATGTAAAAACATAATGTCAAAAGACATAACACACTTTAAAAAATGTAAATAAATATAGGGAAAAACAACAACAATAATAATAATACATATTATTATTATTATTATTATTATTATTATTATTATTATTAGTAGTAGTAGTAGTATAAATAAATAACTAAATATAATTTATTGTATTACTTCAGTAACTAATATGCAGTGGTTTCAAATGTTTTATTGTGAAGCATAATTTTCAAAGATAAAACATGGTATTTCCATGCTTCTTTTCCATATAAACAAACATCATGTCAAAAGACATAACACACTTAAAAAATGTTAAATAAATATAGGAAAACAACAACTATAATAATAATGATAATAATAATAATAATAACAATAATAGTAATAATACTTGTATTACTTTAGTAACTAATATGCAGTAGTGGAATATGACATGAGTACATTTCCTCAAGTACTTGTACATTTACTCAAATTGTCATACTTGTACTTTACTTGATTCAATTTTATGCGTTCCGCTTCTACTTCCACTACATTTCAGAGTGAAATATTGTATGTTTTACTCCATTACATTTACTAGACACTTATAGTTACTAGTTACTTTTTACATAAAAAAAAACACATGATATATGATGCTGTACTATACTACTATAATACCCAGCAGTATAGACAGTTTCAACGGAATTGCGTTGGCTAGGCATCAGCCTGGGTCCATGTTTACTTCCTGCCAGCTGATGTCATTCACACACACTGCAACAGGAAATAAATTGAGAATGTTTACCTTTACAACTGTGAAATGGTATAGGCAAAGTATCTCAAATTGGCTCCACATTGACAAACTACTACATTAAAATGCTCTTACATGTATTTGTCAATGATAAAAACATAATAATATAATATTGTATAATAATATAACACTGTGAAAGGAGCCATTCTGCATAGTGAATACTTTAAGTACATTTTGCTGATAATACCTCTGTACTTTTACTTAAGTATTTCTACTTTTATTTACTGTAAGTAAATAAAATAATAATAATATGATACAATGTCCAAATATTGTGTAGTACTGAACATGAGTCATATAGCTGGTAGTGTAATGCCTTGCTCAAGGACATTTCAATAAGGTGGATGCCTGCTGTGTCTTGGACTCACCATGTAACCAAAACCCCAGTAAAACAGAGAACAGTGAATCACGACGGTTCTGAGAAAAAAAAAACTGCAGATGCAGGCTTGTGATGAAATATTTGTTAATCTAATCAGGCGTGAAGGTTTTGATTCATGACAGTTTCAGATGTATTTTTAGATCTGATGTCCTCCTATTTCAGATTATTCTGCAACAGGATTATACATTCATAATGTGCGTGTTTACGTCTGTAATAAAAGTTTGTTTACATGTTTAGTTCTCATTCAGAAACACTGCTGAATGTCCTCTTGTGTCACCACTCTGCTCTATACAATAACATTGTCTCTGCTAATGAGCATGTCGCTGTAACAAAAGACTGAGCACTGTGTCTTTAATGCTGACAAGTGTAGTGATAATAATCACACACAGAGGGCCCCCTGTGAACTTCACTGTGTGTTTTCTGGTGAGTGAGCCTATAGAAATGTACCACATCAGACACACAACATAGTTCTACAAGTGTGAAGGAAGCACCCCCCCCACCCCCCCCTCTCTCTGTGTCTGTCTGTCTGTCTCTCACAGACACACCCTCACAACGCTGGCGCCAACAGGCAAATCCCCCCTCCCACCCCCCCTTAACTGACCTCTAATTATGTCATGCGAAAAAGCTGTGTCCCATTGAAAAGCTCTCTTAATCAAACCCAATTAATTCCGCTATTTTCCCTTATTGTCCTTAGCGAGGAACGCGTCTCTCCAGTAAGACTGTTAACTCCAGCCGTGGCCCTTTCAGATCTACTGGGGTGCAGGAGCGAAATAATAGACTGCACAATTAATCAATTAGTCATTAGGGACTCAGTTGTTGTTAATGAACACAGTGACTGTGAGGGGAGTTAGGGCTTAACTTGTCTTCCTATTTACAATTTAGTCAACAACCTTTAATTTTGAAGACTGACATCTTTATTATCTTTACAGTTTAAAGACTAGGAAATCATGAACAAGTGCAAAAGCTAGAATGGATCACCTTTATGCTTCGACATTGTTACTGATATTTCTGAGAAACATATGTTTTATAATACTATTGCTCTGCTCCTATAATAACCAGGCTACCTGTATTTTCCTCACTTATTTGCTGTTGTTTTATTATATATATATATATATATATATATATATATAAGTATATATATATACTTTGAGATTTTGCATAGTAGAGGAGAACTTTTTTCATGATGACCTCCTGCTGCTCAAGTTACTGAATATTGACCATTAAAGCCACACAGCAATTGAATAAATAAAGCTGTGTTAGTAGTGTTTTTTCATAGCTGATACAGTTCTTTCAATGCATAGGCATAATAATTTGATATTCAAGCTGTGAAGCTATGCAAGGCAAGTGCACCCGATTCGACTGTTATCAGGCCATTAAATAGGCGTTATCAGTGGTTATAAGCCCCATAGATGTGCGTCAGTAGGGCCCTGCTAAACTCAATATTAGGTTTTATCATCTTTAAAGTTTCATTCAGTTTTACGATGTGTTAGAACGTGTTGCTTTTAAGTTTTGCTTTCACTTTTACAACGTAGTAGCGTGGTAGGCCCTCACTGACCCACATCTATGATGCTTATAGCGACTGATAACGCCTATTTAATGGCCTGATAACAGTCAAATCAGGTGGATAAAAAAACAGCAGCTAAAATCTTATTTGGCTCACAATTGAATTAGGGCTGTTGAAGGTAACGCCACAAATTTCTTTAACGCATTAACGCAACGTGCGATTTTTAGGTTGTAGTGGGCTCATACTAGCTTGACGCCAAGGAGGCTAAATAACGCTCCAAACTTACGCTAAATTTTGGTGAGGAAAAACTGGTATGGTCATTTTCCTTTGACCTCTGACCTCAGGAGTCTCCCCTTTACAGACATGCCCACTTTATGATAATCACATGGGCAAGTCATAGTCACACTGACAGCTGTTGTTGCCTGTTGGGCTTGAGTTTGCCATGTTATGATCTGAGCATATTTTTTTATGCTAAATGCAGTACCTGTGAGGGTTTCTGGACAATATTTGTCATCGTTTTGTGTTGATAATTGATTTCCAATAATAAATATATACATACATTTGCATAAAGGAAGCATATTTGCCCACTCCCATGTTGAACAGAAAAGAAATGTGCGATTAATTTGTGATTATTCGTGATTCACTATGGACCATCATGCGATTAAACATGATTAAACATTTTAATCGATTGACATCCGTAGTTTAAATACATTTGAGATTTTGCAGAGCAGAGAATAACTCTCCACCAGGACTCTTTTTTTCCTCCATGTTGATCCGCCGCTGCTCTTTTTCCCATGCTTTTCTTTGAGCCACTCACTCCGACTAAACGCATGCCTACCCCGAGCCCCTGACTGTGGCTACAGCCCCGACCCGGCCCCAGCTGAGAAGTGCCAAGCTGTCCAGCAGTTAGTTAGTGTCTGTGCAGGCCCGGCTCGGCCCGGCCCGGCCCGGGTACTAATCCTCGGGCTGTCAGAGGACCCCGCTCTGAACTCATCCTGCAACACAGGAAAACGCTCTAATTGGGGGATTTTCTACATCATTAACTCTGATGAGCAGCCATCCCTCCCTCCCACCCTCCTCCTCTTCCTCTCCACTCTTACTCCCTCTGTCTCTCCCTCTTTCTCTCCCACTCCCACACTTTTCTCCTGCTTAATCTCTTTCTTAATGTCCCTCTTTTTCCTCTCTCCCACTCTGACTTCCTCACATTCTCCATCTCTCCTTTTATCCTCTCTTGTCCAAAGCATTTTTTCATTTCTTTTTTCATCCATTCAGCGTAATGTTTGTTCATCTCTTTGTGAACATCATGAGATGTGATCTGATAAACAAAAATTAACATGTAGAAGTAGTGAAAGTGCTGTTAATCTCTCTTGTTTTACCTGTGCACTTGTTACACTTTATAGAGAGAAAAGGCAATATGTGTGATCCCTGATATCTGAGCTCAAACATGAGTTTTCTTTTGTTTTTCTTTACAGATCAAGTTCTGTCACATGATTCATAACTGCTTTTTCTTTTGCTCCATCCCAACAACAGTTTGTGCCTCTCATGTATTACCATTACATTGAGTCACAGAGCAAACATCCTATTTTCTGAAAAAGAAATACCTGAAAACCCCAGGTCATTTAACAAAACTTACTACTATTCTGGATGTATTTCCAGAATACTCAAAGACTCCTCAAAACATCTGAATGAAAAAATAGCACGAGAAAAAAGATTTTTAACCAGTTGCAACATAATTTTTGTAATTTCTAATTTTTCTATTTTTCCTAATCCAGATAGCTGGAAATGACCTATGACCTTACCACTAGGGCTGTCAATCGATTAAAATATTTAATTGTGAAATTGCAAATTAATCACAAATTTTTTTATCTGTTCAAAATGTACCTTAAAGGTAAATTTGTCAAGTATTTAATACTTTTATCAACATGGGAGTGGGCAAATATGCTTGCTTTATGCAAATGTATGTATATATTTATTATTGGAAATCAATTAACAACACAAAACAATGACAAATATTGTCCAGAAACCCTCACAGATTCTGCATTTAGAATAAAAAATATGCTCAAATCATAACATGGCAAACTGAAGCCCAACAGGCAACAACAGCAGTCAGTGTGTCAGTGTGCTGACTTGACTATGACTTGCCCAAAACTGGATGTGATTACCATAAAGTGGGCATATCTGTAAAGGGGAGACTCGTGGGTACCCATAGAACCCATTTTCATTCACATATCTTGAGGTCAGAGGTCAAGGGACCCCTTTGAAAATGGCCATGCCAGTTTTTCCTCCCCAAAATTTAGCGAAAGTTCACAGCGTTATTTAGCCTCCTTCACGACAAGCTAGTATGACGTGGTTGGTACCAATGGATTCCTCAGGTTTTCTAGTTTCATATGATCATCTTCTCTCTAGCTTTAAAACTGATTGCGTTAATGCATTAAAGAAATTAGTGGCGTTAAAACGATTTTGCGTTAACGCGTTAACATTGACAGCCCTAATTATCACACAGAAAATATTAACACATTCTTTTGTTTGAAAATATAAAATAATAAAAAACATGAATAAATAGTTTTTATTGTGCAACAGATAATATTTTGTCATCCAGATGGTCAGAAAAGTCTTTGAGGATTCTGTAAATGCCTTCAGATCAGCGGTAAGTGTTGTTAAATGACCGTTTGGGTTTATAAAAGATCAACATGTATTCAAGTTTTGGAAAATCAGATGTTTATCTCGATACTCAGATACTATCGAGTGTAATAGTAATTCATGAGCGGCACAAACTGGGGTTAATTCAGTATCTAATCACTTCAGGACATGTAAAAAAAAAAAAACATTTCTCTGTTACATCCACTAGCCTGTCCATATGGCCCTCGTAGTGAGCTCCATCCACGCCTCCATCTGTCCAAGAAAGTGATTCACACGCTGAGGAGGCCAGCTAGCACGGCGGCACCGGTCCCTCTGTGAACATGTGTTGCAGCGGCTGAGCCCGCCGGCCTGCCTGCCTGCCTGGGGGCAATTAGGGAGTCGGGCCCTGCGGTCAGAGGCCCCCCTGGGAAGCGCTGATTGATTGGAGTCTCATCTTCCTAACAGGCTGGCACCCTGCCACCGAACCATGGAGCAGCAGAGAGGACTGGGAGGGGTGAAACAGAGAGAAAGAGCTCTTATATGACAGAAAGGCACAAGTGTTAGAGGAAAAGAGAGAAAAATGTCTCTGCCCATGTATGTCAGATGATAACGATTATACTGTAGTAATCTTGGGCTGCTCTTTAGACTTACTGGGGTAAGAAAAAAATACAGTGACTGTGTGGGAATGAGTGCACAGGTCAACATGAAAGCACCACAGTGAGAAAGTGGAGATACATATTCTATCAAACTATATTTATTTTCTTCATTCTTTCCAGAATGTGGACATCAGACAAAATCAAAAAGAAAACAATGAGATCACGAGGACAGATATAACTACGACATGTAAGAAACAAAACAGGAAAATATCCTGAACATTTTCACATAAAAAAAACTACAAAAACTGTCAAACTTCTAGTGCATGTTTTGTCCATTATCTAACCTTTGGCTTGTTCTTGGTCCAAAATCACATTAGCATCCTAAAGAAGCTCTTATTGTGCAAGGTAATCCTCATTTCCTCTATGGTGTGAGGTCCTGGCATTTTCCAATAGGGAGTCTAAACATCACTAACCAACAACATTAAACACTACATGAGAACTAAAGACGAGCAGCAGATTAATAACTGTTTTTTTCCCTCTCTGAGCAGAACAACAATAGGTTTTAAAATCAGGAATTACTTAATGTTGTTCTTGCTGCTGTAGTCTGTGACTTGCTGTCAACTTTCACATCATATTAAAATGAAATATCAACCATACGATAGGTAGTTAGGGGGGAAATTTGTCTCCTTTTTAAAAAAAAATATAAAAAATAAAAAGGATTCTGAAATTGCACTTTAAGATGAAGGATTTTCTCTCCCTCTTGTTCCATAACAAAGTCCAAAAAGTTGCCATATAACTTTTTTTGCCTGTATATATTCAGTTATGTGAGGTGCTTTCTGTAGATACAAAAATACCAAATCTATGTAGCTCTACTGCTCATATGAAACACATTGTGGTTCTACATTTAAGACAATTAGAGCTTGACTCTGTAACAGATGGGAAAAGACCAATATTGTGTCACTAATGACCGTCGCAGCTACAATCCATGTTTCTCCTCCTTTGATTGAGAAAGAAAAAAAAAAAACTTCCATGACAAAATGGTTACAAGGGCCTATTTAGTGCAGCCTGAGACCGTCCCCCCCGCCCGCCCCTTCAATTGCAGACAAAGAGGATACACTTGGATCAATTGTGCCGAACAAAGACTAAACTATGTGGGGTGACGCATCCCACAGGGCTCTTTCTGCTGCCCTGCACGTACACGCAGCCACCCAACACTGAGCTGCCAACAGGTCTTCTCCTCCAACAGCCACTCAAGCAAAAAGAGGGTTACTCCGCTCTCGAGCCTTTCTTTTATACTTCCTTCTTTAAAGCATCTCAGAAAAAAGATTATAACTGTGCAGGATTATTTTTGGTATATTCTCAGCCACTTCAAAGGTGCCATCACATCTCTGACTCTAGTTCACTTTCCCACCAAACTATTATCTATTTTACAGCATAAATGAGAGATTCTCTTCTCCCTGTATATTTAAAACGACGACAGTGGGCCTCACTGGTCCTATGCCGTCATCTTCCTCCAGTCGTACCAGGTTATCTAGGCTCAAATATCTAAACTGGGCAGCCAGCAAGTAGCAACACAAACCAAACTATAATTGGGAGTTCAGCTGAAAGCCAGTAACACATCTTTTTACAAGTCAACAGATTAGTGAGACATGCGTTTCACAGTCAGAGCTGCTCTCACATTAAACTGAGACTGGACTTTCATTCACAAAGTAGTCTGAGACTCTGATTAGCTGACCCATGAAAATGCGACAATTGGATTAATTAGTAAAAACACAAACTTGGTGCAAAAACGGGAAAAAGAAAAGAATGAGTGTAGGATGTTTTGTCCCACTCAGTTTTTGATGAATGACAGAAATAACAGAAAAGTAATGAGAACAATAATAATCCCCATATTTGGGTGATTTTCATGTTCACTTAACTCCTTATTCATGGATAGCCATCCTCAGACACAAAGCTTTCACAAGGGACATTTAAACACCTCAAGGCATTAAAAATTATTTTGCCATGTCTTACGTTCAAAGTAGGGCTGTCAATCAATTAAAATATTTAATCGTGATTAATCGCAAATTAATCTCACATTTTTTATCTGTTCAAAATGTACCTTAAAGGGAGATTTGTCAAGTATTTAATACTATACTATACTATACTATCAACATGAGAATGGGCAAATATGCTCGCTTTATGTATGTATATATTTATTATTGGAAATCAATTAACAACACAAAAAAATGACAGATATTGTCCAGAAACCCTCACAGGTACTGCATTTAGCATAAAAAATATGCTCAGATCATAACATGGCAAACTCAAGCCCAACAGGCAACAACAGCTGTCAGTGTGTCAGTGTGCTGACTTGACTATGACTTGCCCCAAACTGCATGTGATTATCATAAAGTTGTGCATGTCTGTAAAGGGGAGACTCGTGGGTACCCATAGAAACCATTTTCATTCACATATCTTGAGGTCAGACGTCAAGGGACCCCTTTGAAGATACGATGTAGCGTAAGTTCGTAGCATTACTTAGCCTCCTTCGCGACGAGCTAGTATGACATGGTTGGTACCGATGGATTCCTTAGGTTTTCTGGTTTCATATGATGCCAGTATCTTCACTCTAGCTTTAAAATTGAACTCGCTACTACCTCCGAAATATCAATCGCATTAATGCGTTAAAGAAATTAATAGTGTTAAAACGATTTTGCGTTAAGGCGGTATTATCGCGTTAACGTTGACAGCCCTAATTCAAAGTATTGATGTGACCCCTGAAAACCTGCCATCACTAGACAAGCTATTCATGAATATGGATGGAACTATGCATTCATCCAAAGGGAAGCGTTTCTATAAAGATGCTAAGGTTTGTTATAAAAAGTGATTGACAAGGAAAGAAATTTCCTTGTTCCCGGGGTGCAATGGTCACCATTTGCTTTTACAGCCCCCAAGGCAACGCTAAACACTTTTAGATTGGAGGAAGAACAGATGTCTGGTAACTGGTGGTTTAAAATGAACAAATTAACAAGCCTGTAGAGTTTACTGGTCTGCTTCTTGTCCTTGAGATGAGGAAAAAAAAAAAATAAGTCCAAAGAAAGTCCTAAAATCCTCAGTTTTCACAGTTCAAAATCCATTTCCTTTGCTCTGTGGGTATCAGACAAGTATCTGTCATATTTTTTCTGACATTTTTCTCAATGTCTGTCACCCTGAACCCCGCTAAGAAACAACTTCAACATCTCCCTTTCTCAGTGTCATTCACATGGGATGCCAGGTTTGTTGGTCACATGGGATGCCAGGTTTGTTGGTCACATGGGATGCCAGGTCTTGTCCATAGACTGGATGTGTTCCTTGGCTTTCATCCTCAGAACAGCGATGCTCGAGCTGCGCTGTTCCACGTCCTCCAGAGGGTATTTATCAGGGTACGGCGCCGTGCACTGGTAGGGAGGAGGAGCCATACTCTGCATCCCCTGGCCCATGGACGGATGAGGATGAGAGTGAGGATGAGAGTGAGGATGAGAGTGAGGATGAGAGTGAGGATGAGGATGAGGAGTGGAGTTGAGGAAGCTGTGGCTGGGGTAGCTGGGCTGGAGGCCTTGAGCTGGACCCATGAAGCCTGGGATGCTGTGGACTGGCGTGGCGCTGGACAGGGGAGAAGACAGCCAGGGGTCCAAGGGGAGGGAGTTGGTCATGGGACCCATGCTGGTGTGAACCGGTGCTGAGCGGTTGAAGGAAAGCATGGGCGAGTCGTGGAGCTTCATGGTGCTGGCGTCCATTTTTTCCTGCCGACGCCATTTAGCTCTGCGGTTCTGGAACCAGACCTGGGGGACAAAAACAAGTTCTCATGAAGCAGAGGTAAGTCCAAGTCATTGTTTTGCAAGTCACAAGTAAGTCTCAAGTCTGTGCACTCAAGTCCAGAGTAAAGTCCCAAGTCAAGATAGGCAAGTCCCAAGACAAGTCCCAAGTCAAGTCACAAGTCAAGACAGATAAGTTCCAAGCCCTAAACTGTGAGTTTCGAGTCCTAAACAAGTCATAATGCACTTGTCATCAAATATAATGCCATTTTAACAACAGAGTAATAATATATAAAATTTACAAAAATCATGAATTCTTTTTAAAAGTTGTATTAAAAAACATTATTTGTTGAAAAACAAGTTTGTAAAAACAAGTGCGACTGAACTTAATAAAAAATTAAAAAGATCTGGGGAATTAAGTGTCGACTTGCTGAGAATAAATAGTGTTAATGTTCGTTGATTCAGGAAATAAAGGGAAATTAATTGATTCGTTGCACACTTTTTAAATAACATATTTTCCTAATCTTCGGACTTGGGGGAAGGTATCAATTTTCAGGTCAAAAGGCTCAAGTCCAAGTGAAGTCACGAGTCACTGTTGTAAAAGTCTAAGTTGAGTTGCAAGTCTGTTTTGATTTTGTTAAGTTGAGTCTAAAGTCATCAAATTTGTGACTCGAGTCCACACCTCTGTCTTGAAGTGTATCTGAACATGAGGGACATAAACCACATTTTCCAGAGAGATCCGACTCGGCTGAAAACTCGGCTTTAAATGAATTTGCTGTTTGGTGGTCAGTGTGCAGACGTTACTTTTTCATCAATTTTTCCCAGTGGCCTTGAAACTACATGCAATGTTTGTATTATCATGCTCCTTCAAGTATGTGGTGACCGAATCATTAATTCTAAATGTTATCTGAAAATATTTGGAAAAATAAAGAACTATTTTAAGTTCCACACTCACAGAAACAAACTAAAGTTATTTAAAGGTACATTGTGTAGGATTTGGCGGCATCTAGTGGTGTGTTTGCAGACTACAACCAACTGACTACCCCTCCACTCACTCCTTCCTTTCCAAGACTGCAGTAACGTGAGCCGCCAAGTGCAAAACCGTGGTAACGCCGTTCACCTCGCTCAGACGCCGTCCTTACCATAACAACACTACTTTAGGAGCAACGGAAGTCAGACGGCAGCTGGCGGTACCACGGTTTTGCACTCTGTGGCTCACGTTACCACAGTTTCACAAGCGTATCGGAGAACTACGGTGGCCTTCAGGTAACGTAAAAACATGAAAGGCTCTCTCTAGAGCCAGTGTTTGGTTTGTCCGTTCTGGGCTACTGTAGATACATGGCGGAGCAACCTGGCGGATTCTGAAGAGGACCCGCTTCCTATGTAGATATGATGGGCTCTTTCTAAGATAACGAAAACACAACGATTTCTTAGTTTCAGGTGATTATACACTAATGAAATCATACTTGACATTGTGTGTTGTAACACTTGGAAACACACCAATTCAACTCTTCATGTTACTTGTCAGCTTGTAATGTGGCTGTCCGATTGCTCTACTGTTGTAATATATTAAGGAGTGGCCAAGAGAAAACTATAGAAAAACTAAGGCTGTGTCTGAAATCATTCACTACTCCCTACTCACTATCCAGGGAGTTCTATGTAGAGGATTATATAGTGAGCTCATTGGCAAAATGAAAAAACACTTTTGGACACTACTCAGGTCATTTTCTCAGCGCCGTTAATTACGTCATTGCTGTCGCACAATTAAAATTTGCCAGATCAACGTCTGCTGGTAGACCATCCATAATAAACATATTTTTGTGTGTGATAAATAAATATGTAAGCTACTTTGTTGAGTTGTCTCTTAGTAAAATGCTCTGAGTGAATTAAAGTTCCCCTTGGTAAGCAGTGTATATGTCTTGGGGCTTTTATTGTGAAAATAAGAATTAATGGCCGTTGTGGTGGAAATAAACGGATTTTCCCAAATTAATAAATACAAAGTGTGGCCGTTGTGATGCTGCTCTGCTCACATTAAATTAATTATTTTCACGCCACAACTCATGGATTTGTCTCTCTTTCCTCTCTTCCGTCTGCCATTTTTCCCTCAACGCAATGCATGACGGTGCTCGGTTAGTGACCATTGTTGTTCACTACTTTTCACGATGCATTGTGGGATACTTTGAGTCTTCTATATAGGGTATAATAATTCTCACTATACATTCGGACAGCACCACAAAATGGTGGACTCACAATATAGTCCGCTATATAGTGAGTAGTGAGTGATTTTGGACACAGCCTAAAACAAACATGAATATTTATGTAAACAGACAAAATATCTTTGGCTTTATTAAAGAGAAGAGCTTCTGATGTCAAAGGGTCTCTGTGATGTTGACTGCTATGACTATGGACTCATGTCGTGTTGTTGTGGTTCCTCCTACCTGAACTCGGACCTCCGGGAGGTTCACCTTCATGGCGAGCTCCTCGCGGCTGTACACGTCCGGGTAGTGGGACTTCTCAAAGGCACGCTCCAGCTCGTGCAGCTGGTAGGTGGTGAAGGTGGTGCGGTTGCGCCTGTGCTTCTTCTTGGGCATATCGTCCTTGCATGGCTCTGGAGACTTGCCTTCATCGCTCTCTACACTCTTCCTCAGTTCACTCAGCTCCTCGTCACACTTGTCTGTGAATAAGCCGGTATCTGTTCAGCACACAAGAAAAAAAAAAGTTTGAAATAGTGATTATCAAAATAATATGTTACAGATATGAACTACAATTTAGAAGAAAAACAAAAGCAGAGTGGTGAGTTGAAATGAAGAATGTAGTGCCCACTTTCCAGTAGAGCAGACATTAGTTTGACACTTGCAACAATAGGCTACTGTAGGTCAGTGAAGCAGGCAATCCCCTGAACTTCAATGAAGCTCGAAAACATTCCTAATCGGATTTAGAAAAGTTGTTTCCAGTGTTGATCTTCTCCAAAGGTAAACTGTCCTCAAAAAGATGCTTGGAAACAAGAGTGTTCCCTTTCATTTTATGGACTGAACTGTAAACCACATTGTTGTTTGCACAGCATTGCATATCATAACATTATTTATTATTGACAGTGGACTGCAAAACCACCGACTTAGTTAAATCCCACAGTATAGATGAGTATGTTTAAAGCAGTAGCCAGAAAAAAAACATGAGAATGTCCTCGTGCTGTCAACATTTGTGAGCAGCAGCCACTGACAAGCTACTGTTTACTGACACTACAAGGGTTTAACTTCAACTGTCTCCCCTCATAATCCTTCAAGACAAACAATTCCCCTTGTTCTTTCGCTCCTTCATTCCTAATCTTCCATAACATTTTTGTATATCACTTTCAACACCAGAGAACTACAGAAAACATTACACGGAGAAGAATGAAGTCTTTAACTGTATTAGTCTAACCAGCAAGTAATTAAATTAAACAAAGTACAAAGACGGCGATCGCGCAATCAGATCAGTCGCTCTTGTGAAGCTACTCAAGACATCAATCAGGTACCAGACATCATTCAGGTTGTGTTGGATACGTTGTCAGTAACAGGAAGTAGTAATTGACTTTTACTTTCCTGGTAGAAGTTTTAGTATTCACAATGCAATTTTGTGTAAGAAGTGCAAATCTGGCATCTAAGCAGAAAGATGGTCCTGATTTGGCCCACAAATATTAGTTGAATAATTTATTATTTACTATGGTGAATCTTGTCTTGTCTGTCAATATAATCAAAATAAAATTAACTCCTACAATATATAGTTAGACATTAAAATTTGGAGAATTCAATCAAACCTCACTGTCTTCTTCAGTGGATTGATTTTGCTTATGCCTAATTCACACCACACGACTTTAGCCCGGATTTTCCGCTCCCTGACAGTTTTTGCAGCTCCCTGACAAAAGCCCCAGATCAGACGCAAATCGGCGTTGACTTGACGCTTGCACATCGGCGCTCGAGCGTCATGTTGTTGCACCTGGAGGAATAAATAGTAAAAAAAAAAAGTGTTGAAACCGGTGGAAACAGGCTATTTTGTCAACACTTGTGCCAACAACAACATCAGCAATGTGTCTTGCGTATATCACGTCATTTACCGTGTATTTCTCGCCTGTGTATTCGTGTCAAAACGTAGTTTGGAGACCTCATCGGGGATTCCTTCTGGTGAAAGATCTTGTAGTGTGTGACCTCCTGTCTCCAGTCATTTAGTGTGAAAACCACACTTTGAAAGTCGTATAGTGTGAACTTGACTTTAGTTGCGCAGAAAAAGCTTTTTCTGTTTGGCCACTTGGGGGCAGCGGAAAAAAGTTGTGAACACAACAGACATATTGTCACCTTTTAAGTTGATATGGTGAACTTGTCAGCAAACAGTTGCTTGTTTACACAACCAGCAGATACGGAGAAACATTATCATTAATTTGGGGTCTTTTAGCTTTGTCTTTGGTCTCTACCAACTCCTGAGGGAAATATTTGGCTCTTTAGCTGCTAAATGCTCCACTGTGTTCTAACCAAGGAGGGGGAAAAGACGAGATGTCATGCGTCATCAATGTGTCATATCTTTGGAGTTCTACCTATATGGCGTTGAGAGGAGGTTACGTAGCTAAGGCTCTATCTGATTGGCGTGGAGAGGAGGTCGTGCTGCTCTGGCTCTACCGATTTTGACGTCGAGAAGAGGTCGTGTTGCTCTGGCTCTATCTGTTTGGCGTCGCCTGGAAGCCGCTTGACATCCTCCTGGATCCACCTTCTCACATATATTCACATTATATCTATTCATTTTTGTCATAAATTGTCTATGTTGTATTTTCATTACGTTGTTACTCTGTACACACGACATCTATTGCACGTCTGTCCATCCTGGAAGGGGGATCCCTCCTCTGCCGCTCTTCCTGAGGTTTCTTCCATTTTTTCTCCCTGTTAAAAGGTTTTTTTGTGGTTAAGTTTTTCCTTAGCCGATGTGAGGGTTGCACTGTCAAGGGCAGAGGGTGTTGTATCCTGTACAGATTGTAAAGCCCCCCGAGGCAAATTTGTGATTTGTGATTTTGGGCTATACAAATAAAATTGATTTGATTTGATTTGATTTGAGTACAACACATGCGCAGTAAAATCTGGTCTGCACTCCCCAAAATTGAGCCAATGTATGCATGTGTTATACCTCATACCCCAAGACACGTGTCCCAGCCTCTTTCAATAGGCCTTGTCACTAACTGTCTCTGTCTGACGTTTGGTGCTGAGCAGGTAGTGTGCAACATGTTTTTTTAGCTTTTTGCTGCTGCCGAAAGCAACGCTATGAGAGCGTTGAGAGTGAACCAAAGCAGTAGATTTCCGGACAGCTAAACAATGAGCTGAAACTCGCTGTAAAGCTCCATAAAGCAGAGGGGAGCTGAAGATTCGGGTGATAATTCTCTGTTGGTTGATCGATATGAGCCAGTGCTTTCACATTGTCGTCTCATACATTGTTATTGTAACAATGTTGATTATAGCTGCTTTGATTTACAAATTTTATAATGTAAAATTACGCTTAACTACAATCGGTTTGAATGTTAATTTTCCTGATTATAGTAGTTTGTATTTGAAGTTTTCTCGGGATCATTGTTCTTCACTGTCCACCCATCACTGCTTCAGTAAAACAACTGACTGTATACAAATGTAAATGTGAGCATGTTTCTGTGACTGAGATGTGTTGATGGAGATAAAGGAGGGGGAGGAGGGGGGGTTATTGTGGTCTTTCAACTGGCAAACGGGAGCAGAGGCAGAGGCAAAGCAAGATCTTTAGGGGTTCATTTATCCACCTCTCATTAAGCAGCTATGACAAAGGCCAGACTCTGACAAAGGCAGAGGTCAGGTCTGGTTCAGTGACCAGCTCTTGGCCTGTCAGCCCATCACAGCCACTGGTCTGAAGGCTGCCCACTGTTTATCAGCCAGCAGAACGTCTCAGAGAGGAGAGGAGGGGGCCGACTGACACAGAAAAGTTGCTCATTCAGGGGGAACTGGGCTGACTTCACAGGGTAGTTACATACAAAAGGGTGATGTCATTGGTGTTGATGTATGTTAATCAAGAAAAAACGAGTGACTGAATTTGAATCATTTTTCTGGACAAGATATATCCACCTCCATTCAAATGACTTTTTTTTTGTGTTTCTGCCACCAACCACCTGCCAGATCCTGCATGTGAAAATAGCTTCAGATTAAACGTGATGAATTTGATTCTGAGACAGAACGATAACAATAACACCCGAATGAACTACTGTACAATCTAATCTGCACAGAAGAGAAGATTAGGGGAATTCCACAAGGGGATGGGATTGGGTTTGGGGACATAAACCCCCTACACCATCTTGTCCTGTGATTTATCTCTCAATCTCAGCCCGCACAGTTCATGCAACAGGCTCCACATGGCGACTAACACAGTGATTCTGGTTTTAAATGAATGCAAACTGCACAAAAATGCTGCACCAACACATAAGATCCAATGGAAAGTCAGATTTCTATATTTCAGTTTCCTCTGTCTGTCAAACATGGGATATTATCCCAAAAATGATGCTCCATTGTTTGGTTACACTTTTTCCATTGCCATCTGCACTTCCTGTAGAGATTCGATCATCTAAATCCGTTTCCACTTTTAAAAAACTTTTGAAAACAATTTTTTTTAAGATGGTATTGTTATAAGGTCCCAATGTTACATGTCTGTATACAGTATGTATATGCATTTTTATGTGCTTATGTGTGGTGAAGCATGTGTACAGAGTATGTGTGTGTGGGTATACAGTATATATGTTTGAATACACCTGTTTGTGTATGTATGTATATATTTATACACATTTATGTATATATATTTGTTTTTATCACCTTGTTCCACCATTTTACTACTTTATTATATATATATACTGTATATGTTCTGTGATGTCCTGTTTTAACAGTTACCTTATTTTTTGCTTTATTTATCTGCGTTTGTTGTCTTGTGAAGCATTTTGTAACATCTGCTTTGAAAAGTGCTATATAAATAAATGTATTATTATTATTGCAGTTTTTAAACTTAGTGCAGATTTGTCAACATGCAAAGATTATATTATATTTAATAATAAATGTTTTGTGGATGTTTTTGTTTTAGAGATAAGTGGCTATTTGTGTCAGAAACTGTTTTTTAAGCTATAAGTTTTAGTAACATGCTCTGCGTGTTATACATTCTGTTTGATATGCTTCCTTAGCTTGTGAAAACTTCAACGTTAACTGTATAAACTCATATTCAGGCTTTGAAGTTTTTCATGAGATCACAAGTTGATCCTGGCTCTTGAATAAGTTTGAACCATGAAAGACTGAATGTGTGTTGGTGGCCAGAAAATGTATAGTAAGATTTATTATGTTTGCTCACAGGCGTCGATATCTTAACTTCAGTGCAGCAAAAATCAATTCTATCTAATCCAATTCAAATCTCTGAAACACTGAACCCAGAGCTCATCCAGCCTTCCAACACCAGAGGTCCTGCTGTTCAATCAATATCCCTGACCATCTCATATGTTCTGAGGCAAAAGATCAGATGATTCATAAACTTTATCCTCGATAACAAACTCTGAAGCTAGATCTGCACTGAAGGAACTCAACCTGGTGTGAAACTAAGTGCTCTTAAAGGTAGAAAACGTTGTCAGGATGGAGACCATCAGCAGCAGCGTGACTCACCGTGGTACTGCTGCTGCTGCTGCTGCTGCTGCTGCTCTGTGCTGCCGTTTCTCAGAGAGGAAAGGTGCCCGCTGTAGGTCGGGTGTGATGAGGGCTCCTGCTGTCTCCCAGGCTCTGCCAGGCCGTCTATGTCCATTTTATGGGGTCGCGGGGCCCCAGCAGGGCTGAGCAGGGGGTCCTGGTCTTTACTGAAACCCAGAATGACATCGATGCTGTGGACGCGGCCCCCCACAGCGACGCCCCCACCTTTCCCCAGCTCGTGGAAGTTGCTGGGCGAGAGGCAGCTGTCGTCCACCATGCTCATGGTATCCAGTGATAAATGCATTCGAGCGTCTGGACACTGCAATCGGAGGAAGAGGGGTTTAAGTGAAGGACTAAAGGTAAAGTAGTGGTCACAGATCACCTGGTTCACCTTAGATGACTCTCTGTCCATCCATCTAAACCTGCTTATCCTCGGCAGAGTCGCAGGGGGTCGAGAGTCGATCCCTTAGACTCTGAGAGCTGCAGGACTTACTGAAGAGTGTGCTGATGGACACTAATCACACAAGTTACTTCTTAATCCATACTTATTTACTTTCTTTATGGTTGATCAGCACCAAGGGCCCTACAGTGTTGATTATGAGTATGAACTAATTGCAACATTTTGAATTTACATTCAATTTCCACCTTTTATATAAACAAATATTTGTTTTTATTTTTCGTAAAAAAAACAGATTTATTTGTATAAATCAAAGTCTCTCAATTGGATTAAAAAAAACTTTATTAGACACACCAGTGTCACAATATCATTCTACTCATAATGTTGCCTCCCATTACTTCACATACTGTAAACTCATGAGAAAGATTTGTCTTATTGGTGTCAATTAGGGTTGCCACTAACGATTATTTTCATTGTCGATTAATCTGTCAATTATTTTCTCGATTAATCGATTAGTTGTTTGGTCTATAAAATGTCGGAAAATGGTGAAAAATGTCGATCAGTGTTTCCCAAAGCCCAAGATGATGTCCTCAAATGTCTTGTTTTGTCCACAACTCAAAGATATTCAGTTTATGTCATAGAGGAGTAAAGAAACCAGAAAATATTCACATTTAAGAAGCTGGAATCAGAGAATTAATACTTCTTTTTTTCATAAAAAATTACTCAAACTGATTATCAAAATAGTTGTCAATGAATTAAATAGTTGACAACTAATTGATTTATCATTGCAGCTCTAGTGTCACTAGTATGTTAAGTAGGTATTGATTGTAAGCGTAGCGAGTATCCAAATCTTAAAAGATCAACAAACCATTTCTAGGAACTACAAGTGTGATGTCTGCAATGTGGACTCTTTCTATACAGCAATTCATTCACAGGTTATAATATAATATAATGTTTGGGTAATGTTGTTGAAAAACAAATGAGGTTCATGTGTTGGAAAAGATACGTCTGCAAAAAATATGGAGGATGACAAAAGACCCTTTTTTGGCCAAATATTGGACATCCAGTGCTGCACATTGAAGCTTATTAATATACAGTAAGTAAATTAAGTAAAGTGAATTGACTGGATTGCAATTGGAAGTATTGCGCACAATATTGATTCTGCATTCGTTTATCTATTATTTGTGTTCTGCTATGCAATAAAAACAAATCTACACATCTACAGATGTGAAAATAGCAGATTCAGGCGCTCACACACAGAAGAGCAAAAGTTTGTGGAGTTTTGATAAAAATACTTTAGTTTCAACAGCATTCAGTTAGTTTCAGTTCATCCTGAGATTTACCTACTGAGCACTACTGAGAACATCTCCAGTTGCATGATGAGTAACACAGTTTAAGTTCATTGACAGCCATAAAACAAGACAGTAGTAGAGCTTACCTTTTTGGAAGTAATCACGTTGAACTGTTAAAGTTGCTGTTGCCAGAGCTCCACCTGTTTCCTCTCAGCAGCTCACCCTCCAACTTCACTCTTCCCAGATCTTCAACGTGCACCGCTCGCAGTCACTCAGCCGGCTCTGCTCACACTGCATCTCTCTGAATAATTTCTCTATGGAGCAAACAGTCCTGACAGAAACACTCCAATAAAGTACAACTGAATAAGCCGCCCGGTGCAAAAAAGCATTCAACAACTGAGTTCAGACGCCATGCGCTCCGGCTCAGAGAGGAGAGTGGAAGAGGAGAGAGACAGGGAGGGAGAGGTGGAAAAAGCTGAGGGGGGCGTAGGAGGTGAAACGTGGGGATTAGGAGAAGGTTATTAATTGGAATCCTTCCTCTGTAAGAGTGATTGGCAGCTGGTTTCTGCTCAAGTAATTGTTTTAAATGTTGTTTCCCTTCACCCCCAACAGCAGGAGGCCCAGGCTAATGAAGCCTGGACAAGACTCTCTTTCATAAATTTATTGTTTTAAAGACAAAAGACCCACTGAAAGTTTTCACTAAGCACACCCAGCCCCCCATTATGTGGAACTACATGAAGAAATGAGCCTTTGAAATGATAACACACAAGATAAAAACTACTATTAGCATAAAGACTATTGACCTATTCATTTATAATAGAACATTTTTTCTCTCATTAATATCCTACCAAAATCCTAATGTTAATTTAATTTATCAAAAAAGTAAATATCATTAAGATTGTCTTAATTCTCCCAAAAATATTTTAGTTTCTGTGACTTTCCTACATGTGATCCCTCTTGGTTCAATCTCTGTCTAATTTGACATCCTGGTAAAGAACAAATTCATTTATTTGAGAAATTCTTATGTTTTATTAACTAAAACTAAACTTAATTAACTAAAATACAGATACAGCAACTTCTTTTTGTAATATTTAAACGATTTTTACAATTATTAAAGAAAAATTATTAAATAATAATAAAAAAACGTAATGATTTTAAAACATTTAAAAATACATTAATAATCTTGAGTTGTATAGTCATTAGCTATTATAAATATAAATATAATACATTTCAGGTAAGGTTGGAACAATAATTACTTACTAATTACCATACTTTCCTTGGTTGTTTTGGAAGAAAACAAGGTTTTAAAATTACAATACAGCAACATCAGCTTGTTGTTGTTTGTAAGGAGCAACTGGAAGATGATAACAAAACCTACTTCCTTATTCTCTGTTTACTTGCTCTACTTACTGGGTACTTATTTTAGAAAAACTCAAAAGTTTATTCACTTTAGTAACAGTGTAATGTATCTAAGTTTGTTTTTATTATTGTTTTTATTATTATTATTATTATTATTATTATTATTATTATTTATCTTGGTAAATATTGAAATATTTAAGTTTGTGCACATTATGAGTGAGAAACTATAGATGTGTGTTGTATTGAGTATGCTTCTCTTCAAAATACATAATTTAGAAATAAACCAAAACAATCAGAGATTTCATAGAAATTCTTGTCAAAGCTAAAATGACCCTGAAACACTGCAGTAACACTATTTGTATGACATTATAACTCAGTCGGGCGCATACGAAAGAAACTGTTCTTCAGTTATGTAAAGCAATGATTCTCAAAGTGGGGTCCGTCGCACTCTGCTAATTGATGTCATTTTCTTTTTTTAACAAAAGGCTTTATAGTTCAATGAATAATATTTTAATTTTAAAATCTACAATAGTTTATACACTATATTCTCATCTAACAAATCTATAACTCTTCTGCAAATATGTTTAATACATGTCTAATTAATTTCTCTTGTGTTTTTCTTTCACTTAACTAAGACAAGAGAAGTGTAATAAATAGGCTACGTCAAATTATTCCATACATGAGGGGATATAGGGGGTATATTATCTATCTTTTAAGGGGTCCTTGGCTGAAACAAGATTAATAAACTCTGATATAAAGGAATGCACCAGGCCTTCTCAGTGGTCAGAAAGGCTATAGGGAATACTATCATCAAACTTAAAAAAAAAAAAAAAAAAATTTAAAAAAAAAATTAAAAAAGAAGAAGAATTGAACAACTAAATTAATACAACAAAAGCGTTTGTGTTCTGGGAGGAACCTCCATTATTCTGGCGTCAGATGATAACAGTGTTGGACCAGCACTGGCCTGGTGGAGGAGAGGGCGATGCAGCAGTTAATCTGTCACATTCAGTGCAGCAGCCCAGACAGTGAAAACATTGTACAGTAAAACTCCTCTTGTCGAGGAGCAGTATTTCTTCAACATGTCCCTTTTAAAGCTGCTGTTTGCCTTCGACAATGTTGATACGGTAACAATAAACAGACTCCTCATGGTTGTGATGCTTGATGTTGACTGGAAATAAAAGCCCTGCTGCTGCTTCATCATCATCACATACTTGGATGTTGTTTCTTTGTGTACTGGAGCACAAAAGTGTCTGCTGCAGCAGCTTTAAAGCAGTGGAGTTGACCCTGGCTTAATGTCACAGAAATCAGCCGTGACTCTAAAGACGCTAAAGGGATTACCTGTGGCCTCAAACATACAGTATCTAAAGATAAGTTAGAGAAACATCGATTTAACAGCTGATTCAGTCTTTACTACTTGGAGAAACGTGACAAATATGGAAAGCAAAGTCTGCTGAGAGAAAAAGGAAGATACTAAAAAAAAGTTTGGTTTTCAGGGGAAAAGTGGATATTTTAAATGATAAATGCTCAGAAACAACATGTAAAGTTGGTTCTTCGGATCAGGCAATTGAATCAAAATGTAGTGCCGTGAAAATGTACGTATATTATTTGTGATCATCATTCGCCAGGTTTCCATCCAAATGTATCACAAAAAACTGTCAATCACTCGCGAACTCCGACCAAACGGTCAAACTAGGCAGCGCTGATCAAATATGAATCAATATTATGTTACGTTAATGCCTATTTCTCGCCTCAAATGTTCTCAGAATCATCTTGTAGTGTACTGTTTAGCTGTAAAATGAGAAAGTTTGTGATGGGCCGCCATTGTAAAATCTGGTGAAGGAAGCCAAGTTCCGCTAACATGACCGGAGCTCAGCCAATAGGAACGCTCTCTCAATGAAATGACCTGTGATTGGTCAAAGTCTCCCGTCACGGGCTAGATTTTTTGAAGCCTGAAAACAGAACCACGAGGAGTTGCAGAAGTCTAGTTTTCTCTCAGAACACTTTAATTACAATATGCTGAAAGGTTATTATGGAGATTTTGCCCAATGATGCCAAAAATATACTGCCTACTGCCACTTTAAAGTGATGAATTTACAAGAAACAACTCACAAATTTGCGAGAAAAAAACTGAAAAAATAGAGAGAGTGCAAAACCGTGGTATCACCAGCCACCCTCTGAATTTCGTTGCTCTAAAAGTAGAGTTATTATGGTAAGCATGGCCTCTGAGCGAGGCGAAGGTCCGGATAGATACATATACACGTTTTCTTTCATGTTCTTTCTGTGCTCTTTTATAAACATAAGTAAATACTAATATTGTAGAAGTTACAGGAAAGTAGAGACGAACAACTTCTATCTTTGACTACACAAAGGTGTGTCTTTTACTTCACAGCTAACACTAAAAACCAACCGTTGAGAAGACGCTACTCCGAACACACTGCGTTACCAACTGTGACGGTGTCATTGTGAAGGGAAAACAACACAGAAAAGGCACATAACATAACTGCTGTGTTGAACCACAGATTATGGTGAATTGAGTCCTTAGAGTTTGCTGGGGACATGGACATCTGGAATACCTGCTTAACCTGCTGCCCCAACGACCCGACCCTGGATAAACGGATGAGAATGGAAGGATGGATGGATGGAGAGTCCGCTACGTAATATGTTTTGAACGTGGCGGCTCACATTACTGTAGTGTTTAACGACAGCATCTGTGGTGTGATGAGGTTGATCAAGCCTTGTAAAGTCTAGCGATGTGGTTCCTAAACAAAAAAAACCTACTATTATTCATTACCACGGTTTTGCACTTCAGTAGTTTTTTCTCGTAAATTTATGATTTAAGAATCTCGCAAATTTGTGCTTTTTCCTCGTAAATTTGCCACTTTAATCTCAGAGAATATCAAAGTTTTTTTCTCCGTAAATTTATGACTTTAATCTTGAATATTACCCCCCTCCCCTGGCTCCATAATTATTATTGTTTTATCTACAGTGGCCGCAATACGCCGTCATACTTTTCCAGCTCAGTTAAGTGTAAAAACGTTTTTGCAATATTTCAAGATTTTTTCAAAATTTTTGGCTTTTTTTATGCGCAAATTAAAAATGCACATAAAAACAGGTGGATGGAAAGCACCTATTGTGACTATGTAAGGAAACCACATCTCCAGTTTTGTCATTGATTTCAGTAGTTATGAAGTGAAACAAAATGGCAATTTGGGCAAAAATCATTCAGGCAAGGACGAAAGATAATTATTTAATAAATAGCATTATAATAAAACATTTTTCAAGTGACAACTCAGTCACTAAAACTCAAAAAAGGGTGGAAGGCAGACAGTGGTGGTTATAAAATCCAGGCTTCATTTAGGTCGAACTAAGGCTCAAAAAAGATTATCATAATTCCAATTTTAATATCAATAACATACAATCAAATATCCAAAATATGAAATGACAGACATAATGAATAATCAGCTAAGTTTCAGCCCAGAAAACCAGAGTAGCACAATAGCATTATTTTCCTCAACAATCCTTTATTCCCATTAGAGTCACCAGTCTGTTTGCAGAATGACTTTTACTGCCAACAAGCTTACGGAGTAATGATAGTCTAAGGTAACAGTTGATCCCCTCATGATTTTCTTAATACATTTTTGTCCTTCCACTGTTTCTGTTATCCTAATTGCGCATAAATTGGTTAAGAAGGAGCAGTGCAGTTATGAAGCTGCTTAGTTTTATCAGATGACAATGTAAGTCCCCCTAATCCTATTAGAGGTAAAAGCAGCTAACGTGTAAATGCGCAGTGTCAGCTTACTGAGGGAAGTGGAGAGAAGGGGAGGGAGGGAGGTGGAGAGGGGGAGAGGAACGGTGATGGTGGTGGTGGTGTGACGAGGAAGCTGAATTCATGTGATTCTCTGGTTCTCTGTCATGCAAAATCACACAGGCTCAAAGAGAGAACACTCTGCTGTGATTGGCTGTTGAGAATTCCATAACTGTTGAGATTGTTTCTTCCACACAGCGGGTCTACTACACAATCGATGTGCTAGTCTTGAACCGGGCTTATTTTTACATAAGCTGTAACCACAAATGTAGTCAGTTAATGACTGAATACTGTAGGTTGTAGCACATTTTTCTGATATTCAAAAATGTGTCATTTTTCCTTCCCCCACTTTATTTCAGTCTCTGAATGATAACATTCAAGCTTAAGCTACAACAGCTTTCATGACGTAAGCTGGCAAAATAGATTTTGATCCACTCTACACTCGGATAATTAGATCTACCATGACTTAAAGTTGTACCCTTACATTAATGTTAGCTCTTTAAAGCTAATTGAATCTCTCAGGATCCAAGCCAAAACAACTTCCTGTTCAGGTGAATGTCAAGACTGTCATGGTCATAAAACGCTTAAAACAGCAGAGATACAGCAAACCAAGAATAGAATACGGATAGAAATTGTGACACACCAACCAAAATGCATATAGCAAATTTTTTAAAAGCATATTGGTAACACTTTATAATAACCATCATTTATAACTGGTAAATTGATAGTTGATTATAGTTAATAGTTATTTTACTACTAACGAACAACTAAATAATAATAATTTAATGTTTATTCATCATTAGTAATGCTATAAATTCTGTTATTTTAACAGTTTATCGTTGCACACATTATAACATTTTATATATATAAGTATCTGTTAATGATTAAGATCTTATTTGTAAACTTTAAAGAACGCGAAGGGGTTAATTTCACAATAATGACTTGTTGTTGTACACGGCTACTTACTGAAGAAATCAATATTTTGACACAAAAACAGTCTGCCAGAGTCCGACATCAGAACTGCGCCCATACCAACGGTCTGTTATACAGAATTTACAGACCGCAGAACGCCGTGATTGACCAATCAGAATTGAGTATTTAACACAGCTGTGTAATAATTTCTAATAATTAGTAAATAATATTATCATTTCATTGTTTGTTAACAATAAAATAACTATTAACTAAGTTTAATTAACTATCAATTTACCATTTATAAATTATGGTTATTATAAAGTGTTACCAGCATATTTTTTTGTTTGTTTATTAAATGAGTAACTACAAGTTTACAAATAGAGTAAAAATCCAGTACAGCAAAATGTGTGAAAATAAAGTATCCTTTTTGTTCTTGTATTATTTTTTCCCCATTTTGATAAGTTGGTCAGACAGCCACCTTCGACCAAGAGGCAGACGGCTGCTCTTAACCTTATTTCCGTAATTGAATTATACATTATTATACAAATATGCATAAAAGAAAATGTTTGAAATGCCAGTAATAAAAGCAGACTGTCAAAGACGATTATGTGAGAAGCTCCTTTACTGTCCCTGTTTGGAGATGTAATTCCAAACATGGTCTGTGTGGTTAACTCTTCAGTGTTAAAACACTGTCCTGGCTGCACATGGACTGTGCTGAGCCTGCCCTACTTATAGCCTACTGTACAGTACAGCATGTTCTGGGCTAAACATACTTCATACAGATCTGAGGGCATTCTTAGGAGGAAGTGAACCTGTTGACTCCGGGCCAGACTATTGATATCGACTACTGACCTCAGTTAAACTAGAGCATGTGTGACATGCATTATTGGTAAGCTGAAGTGCAAGTAAAAGTCCTGCATTCAAAATCTACTTAAGTAAAAGTACAGAAGTATTATCAGCAAAATGTACTTATGGTATCAAAAGTATTTGGACCCTGTGACTGATAAGTTATCATATATTACATCACATTTAACAGTTGTAGTTGATCAAGTGATGCTTATTCTAACTAATTTATAGACAGTTGGGTGGTTTAGTCCACTGGTTCCCAACCTAGGGGTCGGGCCCCTCCAAAGGGTGGCATAAATTTAGGGAATTGTGAGATGATGTATGGGGAAGGAAATCATAAAAACAATGTTCTGTTACAAAAATCTTTATTTCTTTTTTTTTGGATTTCTTTTTTCTAATCTTTGCTTTTTGTGAAACAATAGATAACCTCTTTTGGTGTCAAACTTTAAATGAAAGTATCTGAGAAGTAGACATCTGAAACATGACAAGGGACCCCAAGACACTGCTTTTTTGTTTGCATTGTATTTTATAAATGTATCATGTGCTTTTAAATGTAAAATCTTAATTTGAAAAGAAACTACAGCTGTCAGATAAATATAATGGAATACAAAGTACAATATTTCCCTCTGAAATGTAGTGAAGTATAAAGTATCATAAAATTTAAATACTCGAGTAAAGAATTTAAAGCTAGGGTAGGTAATGTTTTTGGAAACAATTTTGTTATATTTGTTGAAATTCTCTTTACATCCCGACAGCGATCAGTAAATCAAATGCTCTGACAAAAAAAATCTGGTATCTGTGACTGTCATAGGTCTGTAATAAACTGGCCTGCCTGTCTGCGTGCACTCTGGCCGTGCACTCATCACACATCACCGGAGTCTTCCACAAGCTGCTAGCTTGACAGCAGTGAGTACTAACAATAGCCATGTTCGTTGTTTACGTTCATAATGATGATTTTGGGGGAGTGGCTTTGGAGGGAGGCCTGAAGGGACGGACTGTCAGTGTTGCCGACTTGGCGACTTTCTCTATAGATTTTATGACTTTGAGCTAGCGCTGCTAGCTACTTTCATTGGAAAAGAGTTGGCAACACTGAGCTGGGTTTTTCGGTTGGACAGTTTACATTTTTTTTATCTCACTATTGCTGGTTTCTCCAATGTTGCCGACCCCAGCTTTAAGTACAAAATCGAGTAAATGTATGTACCGAGTTATTTTCTACCACTGACAGCAACAGGCATTTCCAAGGGACTACGTTTTGTGTTTACTTTCATTCAGATTCAAAGACTCATCATCTCAAAGTGGTGAGTAAAATGTATCGTGACCAATCATCACAACGGACAGAAGAATAACACAAACATAAAAAAAACGAATTTCCCTTTCAAAGGGCACCGATCAGTCTAGTTGTACAGGGCGGTGATCTTGCTTTTGATGGTTTATCATTATAATTTGTGAAGGAAAGCACGTCTCCGGGGATGAGCAGATGCTCAGATGATAGTTTTCTTGGAAGAGCATCTTGTGTCTTACCTGTATTAGCTCTTTTACTATTGACCTAAGACCTTCTGAAGTGATCACAATCTACTTAAACCTAAACCTAAAGATAAACCCCTTTGAGTACACCATCCCTTTTTCGCACTGCTGCACGTCCACAAACTGTCAGGTGCTGCATCGGCTCAACTTGGAGCTGTACATAGGTCATGAAAAGGGTACTTACTGTACATGGTGCAGTCTCTAGTATAAGTAGTGGAACAGTGGCACGTTTATGTTGTTTTTTCTCTGTAATCCAGCAAAGTGGATATGAAAGAAAACAGTGACTATGAGGTGAAAGAGCAGACTCTCGGCTTTGATTTGAGACTATTTACATCCACATTTAAACAACCAACCGTAGGTGATTGTCTGCTCAACTGTTTCCTCAGCGAGTATGTCTCATTTTATCATTACTTTATGAATGAAAGAGCTTGTTGTCACATTTGCATTTGTAGTCTGTTGATGAGGAAAATCAGAATAAATCTTTAAAGGTGCTAAATGCGAGACTGGGAGCATTTCTATTGCCTCCGCAAGGCTCTCAACATGGCGACAGTTACAGTTTATATAAAATGTGTTACAGTACATGTTAACACCCTAAAATGAAAGGTGAAAGTCATCACTTTAACATCATAGAGAGTACACCTTAGAGGGCATAAGACCCTCTGAGGAAACATCTTGAGAACTCATTAACATATGGGGAGCACGATATTGCTGCATCAGTGCTATAAAAATACGCACTGACAAACAGACAGGAAATAACCACTGGTATTAGTATAAAAAATGCTTCACTCAATAATATATAACTCATCCGCCATCAAAGACAGCAAATCTTTTATTATCTTTTTTTTATATTTGGTTCCTTTATAAATCCTTTTCAGGAAAATTGCTGCTCATCCCATTAGGGAGCTTCAGGAAAACACAGAGCAGATTGAACAAATCGTGGAGGGCCCTCGCTGGCACTGTATGATAAGACAAGAGACGGAGGATCAAGCCTCAATTTGGGGTCTGTCTCCTGGGACAGAGACAAATACCAGGCTTACGTAGACTTAAGTCAAATGACATCTTTAATTTGGTCTTGTGACGTGACAGCAATCCAAAAAAGAGGCTTCATTTTGTGGTGAGTTTTGAACTGAATGTATATTAGTCTCATCAGAAAGGTAAACATTTCATTGCATTTCTATTAAAAAGCAGCTAACAATCACATACTGTAAAATGAGATAGAATACCCTAACTGTATATGTAAAATAATCATGTGCAGTCCAAAGAGTCCAACCTTCTGTACCTGCAAAAATCCCAAGAGATCCCAAGAGGACGGTGGATAACACAAAGTCACTCTTATAATCTCAAAATCCTTATAAAGAGGGAAGAGAAAGTAGTAATAAAAGCTGTATTTCCCATAGATTTAGTCTCACGAAATAAATTAAAAAGGCCCCATCCTAAGTATGCTGACTGGTCAAAGTGTCAAAAATAGTATGAGGTTTGGTTTCAAAAAACAAATCTGGAAAAGTGAAATGCCAAAGTTCATTTTTGAAGTGAAAAACTACGGAATTAATCAAAAGGCCTACAGAGTATCTACCTGCCAATCTTCTCTGCACACAAGCAAAATGCTGACAGTTATTTTTTTTTAAAGTATGTATTAAGTAAAATTCTTCTTTTACTGTAAACCAGAAATAACATTAAATATTTTTCATATTAAGCCCTGAGTCCATGGCATATTGGTGAGCATTAATGCCGGGATACAAGCAGATTTGGGTGATCTGTGATTAAATCCAGGATAAACATTTTTCCTTTTTCTTTCCCATACGTATGTTTAATCTTTTTCTAACGTCTCTCCCTGACATTAAATACAAACAATCTTTTTACTCTGCATGCAAAACTGTAGATCTTTGATGATACAGGTACTACATCTATATGGCAATAAACAGAAACTAAATGCTGTTACCTGTCTGACTGAACTGACATATGATATGTCATTAAGAAGATTCACACTCAATGTACAGTATTTCCAACACATTATGGCGCTGTACTGCCACTCACCATTGGCGGCTTTGGCTACACAGACAGTACTTTGTCTGTATACTTTACATTGTTGTTTTTTGTCATTTCATAGGATCTGGTGTGGTACTACAAACACAGTGTCAACAGACCTCACAAATAGTGGCTGTGCATTGTCCTGTGGGTTGATTACCAGCCGCGACGGCGACGCTGGTATTGTTTTAACCTTGTGAGTCTGTGTGTGTGTCATCACGGCAAAACGTGGTCCTGGAGACGCCTACTGTAGCAGGAACTACCACAGAAGGGGTTTTGAGTACTTTGCCAGGTGTTTATATGTCTGTCTGTCTGTCTGTGGACTTTGTCACCGCGACAGAGTCAAACCTGTGCAAGATGCAGTCAAGAAACTTTACAGGAGTGTACTTCGAAGATGGGTGTGGTCCGAGCAAGAACGCTGGAAGTAGGGGGGAAGGAATTCAGGAAGGGGCCATTTGCCCCCCAACTTTATATCCCTTGCCCGATTTGGCGTTGCGGCTGGTGTGATCCCATCACAAGATGGTCTCTAGTTTAAAATGTATTAACAGTAGTTTTGTATTATTAAAAGGAAGAAAAAATGTATTTTGGGAAATGTCAGAAATGCTCCTTTTCGTCTGGAGGGGCGTGTCGGAGACCGTGTTTGATTTCACTTGTCAACCTGTTGGTGCTAAAGGAAAAGTCTGGGGATCACCAGAGTCATTAGTCATTAATGATTGTCACCAGAGTCATCAATGATTGTCTTGTCCCGTCCGCTGGGTTAATAAGGAATTCAGTAGGAACTCCACCAGGCCATCTTGTGTGATGCACACCAACTCAGAACAACTGTGTTACCTGTCCATCAGCCGCCACTCTATTTCCACCACTGTACGCTCAGCATACAGTTCCAGACCTGATTCCATTCCGCCGCTCCGACCCAAGGCTCGGGCTGCGTTCACCCATCTCTCGCTCAAGTTTCTCTCTCAGTTTGTGGAAAGCTGGTCTTCTACGTGGCTCCTGTTCCCAGCAAATCCTCATCAGGGAGTAAACGCCGGGGGGACAGTCGTCTGGAGCCTCCATGCGATAGCCCCCCTTCACCCGCTCCTTCACCTCATTCAGGGACTGCATGAACAGGAGCAGCGAGAGAGGAAGGAGGTGATAAATTGTGAATACTGATAAGTGAATTAAGCATTTAAAAAAAATGTCACCAGCCTAGCTGTGTTGAAATAATAATCAAAAACCTTAACTCTAACACAACAGGAGAGCAATGTCACCAAGTATTAAAGGGATAGTTTGAAGTGGGAAGTGAAATTCTTGTTAGTACTGATTCAGGCTGTGGTAAAGATTTCTAAAATCAGCAAGCATGTATCGCCATCTTCTCTTTAATTATTAAAATTTCTACTTGTAAAACAGGTTGGTGTTTTTTAGTAGAATCATAAATGTTTTTGCTTTGCCTTTTGTTTTTTGTTTTTCAAACACACAAATTTTAAAGGGATAGTTCAGGTGTTTTGAAGTGGGGTTGTATGAGGTACTTATCCATAGTCAGTGTATTACCTACAGTAGATGACGGTCGGCACGCCCCCAGCTTGGAGGAACAGACAGGAGTTACCGCAGAGAACGAAAGCAATGTACTGCTGTGGACGGGGCCGGCAGCAAAACATATTTTAGTCACCTAAAAGAAAGGCTCACCTTAAAAAAATCAGTTTTAGTGTACGCTATATTTAGAATATTTTCACCAGTTTACCTTGCCGTGAGACAGCTATACAGTCTATGTTTCCGAAGGGGAACTGAAGCTGCTACCAATGCTCTTGCAAAAGCAACCAGACTCCATTGAAAAAAACTGTAATTTTACCTTGCAGAACACGGGGGTTGCTGGTCTACCGCTGCCTCGACTAGTTTCATTAGTTTGTTTGTGTTATTGTGTGAGTTTGGTTAGTTCGGATTCACCAAAGTCACACAGTAGCACAAACAAACTATACGACCGAGGCAGCGGTAGATCAGCAACCCCCGTGTTCTGCAAGGTTAAATTACAGTTTTTTTTCAATGGAGTGTGGTGGCTTTGGGGAGAGCATAGATGGATACAATGGCTTTAGTTCCCCGACAGAAAGGGCTGTCTGACAGCAAGGTAAACTGGTAAAAATATTCTCAATATAGCGTACACTTACGTTTAAAACGTTAAAATACGTTTTGCTGCCGGCCCCGTCAACAGCGGTAAATTGCTTTGCTTTTGTGCAGTAACTCCTGTCTGTTTCTCCAAACTGGGGCCGTGCTGACCGTCATCTACTGTAGGTGATACACTGACTATGGATAAGTACCTCATACAACCCCACTTCAAAACACCCAAACTATCCCTTTAACACACTCTTGCAATCCTGATTGCAACCTCAAAGATTTCCGGCTCTTTTCGGTACTTAGTGGGTGAAATGAAGCAATTGTGTCATTGCTTTTCTTATCGTATATGTTTAAAGCACAGATACTAATCACACACACGCACGCATGCACTTCTCTTGGTCTCTCTGCCAATAGATAACAAATTACCAGGCGCCAGGAGTTTAATTGAGAGAATCACAAACTTGACCCACATAAATCAACCTGTGAATATATTTACAAACAGGTTGTAATTAAGAGTTAATCATCTGCATTTAAAAGGACACCACCTGACCTAAGGTGCACAAGAGACACGCTAACTGTCCCTTCGATTAATGCTGCCTGATCCTGCTGTCCTCAATTCACCGCCGGCCTCAGCGGTCAGGGAGCACGGATTACCTGAGAGCGACTAGTGTTACAAATAGAGCTGTGTTTAAGTAGCATAGTTTCTTCCTTTCCGGAGTCTCTCCATTACGGTGTCTCTCATGTGACAGGAAGCAACTCTTTACCTATGACGTACTCGTACACGTGTACGTCACAGGTAAAGAGTTGCTTCCTCTTCCTCCCGACCCACACAGTTCATAAGCAGATTAGTCAAGCTGAGAACAATAAGATTATTTCTACAAGTTGTCCCATCACAATGTGCAGTAAACCTCTAGCCTCGCTGACGCACTAACATGAGCTAAGTGACCTGAAGTGGTTTCCTGCTCAGACACAGTAAGTCGATCCAGAAGATGATAAATTTGACCACAAGGCCTGGCAGCTTTTCACTGACCCTCCTACTACGTGTTAGAGACGCAAATCCAAAGATGACATAGTGACAGAGTTTCGACACAAGCTTGATACTCTTTCCAGGTCTGCAACTTCTCAGACAAAGAGTGGTTGTGCAGTTGTTCGATAATGCCAAAAATTCATATTAGTCACATTCAACAAATCTGAGGAATCTACAATAGATTGTGAATATTTGGCACAAATTTTCCACAGAGGTCAGATAACGTACCAGACAGAAGACTGATTTTGTCTGGTTGATTTAATAGTTCAACTTTTTTTTTGCTCTCTTGCTGCGAGTTAGATGAGAAGGTGAAGTCAACTGCTCCCGGCCAAGAAAAAGTCTGGCACGTAACCCTTCAGAAAACCACAAGTTGTCGTTTTAACAGTTTTTTTTGTACGGATTAAATAAACGAGATATGACCTGTTAATTTAGTGAGTTTTTTAGGCGGATTTTGTTGCCTTTGGACAGAGCCAGGCTAGCTGTTTCCCCCTGCTTCCAGTCTTTACGCTAAGCTAAGCTAACCGTTGCCTGGCTGTAGCTTCATATTTAGTGGACAGACATGAGAGTTGTATCAAACATGAAAAATCGTGTTTCCCAAAATGTCAAACTATTGGTTGGACACAGTTTTTGCTGTAACTGACATGTCCACAATATACCTATGTGTCTAGTGACACACCCATATATAAACACACACATACATGTTATAACAGTATAATAGTGCCATGTACTGGTGCTACATACCATCTTAGGGTAAGGTTGACGGCCATAAGAGAAGATTTCCCACAGGAGAACGCCGTAGCTCCAAACATCTGATTTTGTGGAAAATTTCTGCATCATGGGAGAAGATATGACATATAAGAAATGTAGAACCCTTTTCTCATAGGGAATACTTAATAATTGTTTTAGAAGTTGTTATAAACCCAGTAAGTAGTCAAACTCTCAAATCCTGATGAATTACATAACTAAATAAAAAGACAAGGTAATTTATGCATCAGATCCTTACACCAACCTGCACCTTATTGGTGTGTTATTACTGATTATAAGGCATTAATAACTTATTTGTTAACTATTAATGGAGCAATATTCAAAACCTACGAATCCTTTATAAAATATGCCATATAAGTACCAAAAAGAGGCCTAAGAGGAACAGAAATACAGAAAAAGAAATCCCAGATAGAAAAAGTGGCACAGCAGCTCTCCAAACTAACCTCTTTCTTCAGCGCTTCGGGGGCGGTCCATTTGACCGGCAGTTTGGCGTTATCTGACACCTTCGAGTCCAACTTGGTCAAACCGAAGTCGCTGACCTTGGCCAAGTTGTCGTCAGAGACCAGCACGTTACGAGCTGCCAAATCTCTGTGAACCAACTTCTTGGACTCCAGGTACTCCATCCCCTCACACACATCACTGACCACATACATGTAAACACACATAAACAACGGTCATTTGAATATTGCACAGCAAACTGTTGAACACACACATACACAGTGTAATGGAAAACACAGTTACAAGCATTTCTTTTAATGGACACACAATGTGCTCGTGCACACACTATGACTTCGGCTGTACAGAACATTCAAATCATTAAAGTTTGAACTCACAGAGAAAAGCGGAGCAGCTGAACTGAGCTTACAACTGAACGTCCTCTTGTCCTGAGAAAGTTGACAAGGTTTCCCTGCAACACAACGAAACATGAAAACAAATTAAAAATACTTGAATAAGGTTCTGTTAGAAGATTTCTCAGTTAGTATTATGAGAAATACTACACGTAGACAAAAACACTACAAGCAGGGTTTAACCTTTTGGTTTTCAAATGTGTAAACCCAGTGCTAAACAAGTTATTTAATATTCTAAAATGTCATTTAAAGTCATTATATGACTGTACTTGAGGCCCAGCAACCACAATGAGCTTCTGGATTTTGGCCTAATGTCATTTAACAGGAGATGAAGTCAGACTCTGACTCCTTAAAGCTGCAATGCCATCATTGACATACTATTGCATCAGTGGCGGCTCCAAGTGGCAGCACGGCATTCTGTAATTGTAGATGACAGTAGATGACGGTCGGCACGCCCCCAGTTTGGAGAAACAGATAGGAGTTACCACATGGAAGCAAAACAATGTACTGCTGTGGACGGGGCCGGCAGCAAAAGCAATTTTAGCCACCTAAAAAGAGCAAAATCTGTTCAAGAGTACGCTATATTTAGAATATTTTCACTGGTTTCCTTTGTCATCAGACAGCCCTTTCTGACGGGGACCTGAAGCCGTTGTAGCCATCTATGCACTCGAGACACCAGACTGGTGTGTTTCCAAACTAACCAAAGTTACACACTAACACAAACAAACTAACCGATTGAGGCAGCAATAGACCAGCAACCCCTCTGGTCTGCGGGGTAAAATTACTGTTTTATTTCCAATGGAGTCTGGTTGCTTTGGCGAGAGCATAGATAACGGCTTCCGTTCCCAGTTGGAAACTTAAGACTGTATAGCTGTCTCACGGCAAGGTAAACCATACACTTAAACTGATATTGATTTGTTTAGGTGGGCCTTTTGATTAGGTGGCTAAAAAACGTTTGGCTGCTGCCCCCGTGCACAGCAGTACATTGCTTTGCTTCTGTGTAACCCTTTCTGCTTCTCCAAGCTGGGGGTGTGCCAACCACCATCTACCCTTTATGGTTACTTTTATTGTCTCCCATAAGAGAAAATTGTCTTGGATTAAGGGGATTACTGCATCACCTTGAAATAAAACACTCAAAACACACTAACCTGAGCTAAAACAACCAAGTAAATTAGTCACAAAGCCATTCACTCAGTTAAAATCTAAAAAAAATTCAAGGACACATACCTAAAAGCGTACACACCTTAGTACATAAATTATAAGCAAACACAATCACTGAAAACCTGCAGTTATCTGAGTCCCTCCCAACCCCTCTGTCTATCCTCTAGGAGTTGCCCAAAATACTTGATCACCCAGAAAGTAAAACAACCCTCATAAACTAATAAACCCCCATAACTATTTTTCTCACTGGCTGCTGATAGTGAATTTGCAGAAAAAGCTGATGTATTCATAGCTGGTGAGTCCAGCTTTCTGTTTAGATGGTGGTTTCCCTCGCTGCTGTTTGGGAGACGCTTCCCACCAATGACTCATCTTGAAGTCTTGAATTATTCTAGTCAAATAGGACAACCCTATGAGCTTTCACTTACTATATGTGTTTGTATTTTCTGTTTCAGTGTGTAATGTAACAAGGCGTCTTCAAGCTACACTCAACATCTATTCACTATCTTAACGATTTTTTATTGTTATTATAATCGCGTTTTATCTTCCAACTAAGAACCACTGATTAATGATGTGTTTACTGTACCTTAGTCATGAGCTCTGTGACAATATGAAGCCCTTTGTGAAGAATGACCCCCAACAATCGCACCAGGTTTTTATGTTGGAGCTTCCTGGAAGGAGTGAATCCACATTAAAAACACTGACAGCAGGAATAAAAATACTAGTACGTTACATTTGATTTAAAATGATATGATCACTTGTGCAATAAGCCAATATTAGTTAATTTTTCATTGAGCAAACTCACTAAAATCAGGGGCCAGTTGCATACACTTAGTTTAAGACTAGTCTTGGCCTTAGATCTTAGATTGTCACGTTAGACTAATTTAATTAAGCCTGTCTGTTGTATAAATATAAAGACTTAAGACTTAATTTGAGGTAGAACAGTTAGCCACCTCTCCCCCAGGCTAAGCCTGAGGTGAGAGCTTTGTTGCTATGGCAACAATCTGTTAGAGGGTCAGTTAGCTAACTATTTCAACAGTTTATCTATTACTTTTAGCTGACTTTTAACTATGTCAACTGTTTCCCCATTACTTTTAGCTAACTTTTAGCTAACTATTTCAACTATTACTTTTAGCTACCATGTGTGCGTTACAAATAAAATGTATTATTATTATTATTATTATGTACCATTGTTTCTGAACATCTTTAATGGATCTAACGACTGTTGGATTTATGTTTACCTTTTCTGTTATTTTCTCCTGTTGCATCCTCCATTTTTTTGTCTTCTGTAAAGTGTCTTATTTCACCCATAATGCATTGTGTGACAGGCTATCATTAGTCACTCATAGGGAAGCTTTATGCAACAGGTAAATGTAAGTGTCTATATGTGTATATATATAAGTCTGACTTAAAGTTATATTTAAGAAAAAGACTAGGTCTACTTTTATGCAACTGGCCACTTTTATTAGTAATGAATATGCAGCTCATCAAAGTGTTTGGATAAAATGTGAAAATTGATATTGAGGGAATCTTCAGACTCACGTCATGACTGTGGTCTCCTGCAGGAAGGCCTGAGCTGTCACATCACATTTAATGATCTTTACTGCCACCCTCTGGCCCATATAATCTCCTTCATAAACAGCTGGGGTTGAGAATCACACACAGTATTTACCCATCAGAATACATCCACACTAACTCAGAGAGAATTATTCTTTTCTGTAAATGTTTGATGACATTTTCCATTATAAATATTGAGGGTACAAATATAACACTAAAAAGGGAATGAAAGCTCACCACCAAACTCCCCCTCTCCAATATTCTCTCCCAGTTTGAGCTTCGTAATGTCCAGCAGCCACCCAGCTGGAGAAGAGAGAGAATGGTAAACCTGACACATACCTTTACAAGCTTTCATAATCATTATTATTATATTGGATCTGTATAGATACAGTTTTCTTGACATCAGACTTACTTTTAGACAGCTCCAACTCAGCTGACTTGGCCCCTTGTTTTTGTTTGGGCTTCAGAAGAGTTGTAGCGATGGAGCCTTTGTTTTTTGAGTAGAACTGCAAAGATGGAAACACAACAACAGATATTCAGTTATTTATCGCAGTTGTTGTAATATGTAATATCTGTAATTTCATTTGTTCATTCTCCACAGTATGTGTGTGCATTGCTGTGCCACATACATAAGGTTTATATGTCTAGTACATTATTATTATTATTATTTTAGCTCTAAAGAGAATAATGAGCTCACTGAAACTCTGACAACGAGAAATAAACACCTCCACAGTACTCAGGAAGCCGTTTGAGCAAAGGTAAGGACTGTGGTTTGACAAAGAAAGCAATGAGTAAAACCTATATATATATATATATATATATATATATATTTATCTTTAGAAATCTTGAGAAAAACTGCACCACACAATGTGTGTATAAATACTCTTCAATGTCAGTGCAAGGTCTCTGTTTCCTAACGACAAAACACAAAGCATCAAGCTGAATTAAATTTCACAAGTAAATTATGATACAGTGTCACATCAGAGCCCGGTTTTATGTTGTCAGCAGTCTGCCAGCACTGAGACAAAAAAGCATTTATAACATGATTCAGCCCAACATTCATTTGGACGTCCTCCCTCTGTTTCCTCGCAGGAGTAAGTCAGCCGGTCTGACTCAGGCCTGAAGCCATCTGTGGCTCGCTGATAACACGGTGCTGAACGAGAGCTGGCCATCTCTGTCGAGCGTATCTCCAAACCTCAAAGCTTTCAATGCCCCCTCACACAGAAACAGGCCAAATACAGATAAACCATAAAAGGGCTGTGCTTCATATGTTTTCCTGTCTTTGCTTCCTTTTGACACATGAAGTATGTATTTTTACACTGTTGTCACTTATGGTGATGGGCTTTCAGGCTGACAAACACTTTGGCCATAAATACAGTAGATATCGTGGTTCCCAACCCCCTCAACATAACGAGATGTCTATTTATGACTCTATTTGTGAGCCCTCGTCACAGCTTGTGGTCTTGGTTTGAACATTAGTATGACTTTTAACCACGCTAGTGGTCTTCAGTCGATCGGTACACAACTTTGGTCCAGACTGAAGTATCTCACCAACTATTAAGATTTTGTATTTTGTACAGACATTCATGTTACCAGAGGATAAGTCCTACTGACTTCCTGACTTTTCAGCCACCATGAGGTTGACATTTATGGTTTTTAGTGAAATGTCTTGACAACTATTGGATGGTTTGCCTTGAAATTTGGTACACACAATCTTGTCCACCTCAGAATTAATTTTTCATCTAGTGTCATCATAAAGGCAACATTTTCATTTGTCTCAGAGCTGCAACAATTTATCGATCAGTCGTCAACTATTAAATTAATCACCAACTATTTTGATAATCAATTAATCGGTTTGAGTAATTTTGTAATAAAGTAAAAATTCTCTGGTTCCAGCTTCTTAAATGTGAATATTTTCTGGTTTCTTTACTCCTCTATGACAGTAAACTGAGGACGTCATATTGGGCTTTGGAAAACACAACATTTTTCACTATTTTCTGACATTTTATAATCCAAGCAACTAATCTATTAATCGAGAAAATAATCAACAGATTAATTGACAATGAAAATAATCGTTAGTTGCAGCCCTAATTTTGGTTTATGACCAAATACCTGCAATACTAATGACATTCCCATCAGCCTCAGGTTTACTTTGTATTTAGTGCTAATTAACAAATGTTAGCATGCAAACTAAGATCTCGAACATGGTAACAAAAATACCTGCTAAACATCAGCATGTTATTGTCATTGTGAGCATGTTAGCATACTGATGTTAGCATTTAGCTCAGTACAGCCTCACAGAACTGCGAGCATGGCTTTAGAGTCTCTTGTTCCTTTTCAGACAGTTTAATTTGAAGAACTGTTAGAGGTCTAAAGTGGTGAAATAAATCAGTGTTTCATGTGAAAAAAACACAAAATGAGAGAACAGTGAGAAAAGTATTTATTTTGTGGAATAGAAATACTTTTTTCCCCTTCTTTTTTAAATCATTTTGTGACCCCTCAGATTAATCTGGTCCCATCCTCCTGGTTAGAAACCACTGGTTCAGGAGTAGTGTTTTCATACTACAAGTGCTGCTAGAGTTTTGACCTCTTCAGACTTTTTCTCTTGTCTATGCCCATTGGAGGTAGGCGAAGTTGTGCCCGAAATACCTACTTTGAAATATAGGTTGATCTGTTAAATGACATTGACTTGTTAAATAACGTTCCTGTAATCTTGGAGCGATATGCAATATTTTTCCTTTCACCTTCAAATGAAAGATCTTCGGGGATTTTGTGCATGCTGCAGGTATATTTTTTGTCCTGGCTACATAGAATTACACAATGTGGATTCAATCTAACCAAGAGCCTCTTACCTCTATCATGTCAATAAGGTTGTAGAAATACTGTGTGTTGTCGATGGTCAGCTGCTTGTCCTGATAAATCACCCGATAGTGCATGACGTCTCCGGAGACACTGACACACAGGACGTAGTCTCCGGGGTGGCGGATGGACTCCCGAACCAGGAACAGGCCGTCCTCAGCCGGCTGCAGCTTAGACACTGCCTCTGGACCCGAGATCTTCCCATGAAACCAACTAGTGAAAGAAAAAAACCTCTGTCTCACAAGTCCCAAATATATTACAGATGCTAATTTTCTCACACCAAAAAAAGGAAGTTGGAGTGATTAATACAGAGACCATCTTGGTTACGTCCAGCCCACACTGTGTGGTCACAAGATGTGTTTTCAGGATTGACCAAGCAAACAGCTAAAGTTAGAAACTAGTGTGCCTCCGCGTCACAGTCACACTGCTTGCGTTTACATCACAAGGGGAAAAAGAAGTAAAATTGAGAGGAAGAGGAGACGTACGGCATGAGGCTGAGGCTGGGGTCGACACGCAGAGCCTCTCTTTCACGCACATTGGTGGAGTTTATGAGTCCTTCCTCTCCTGTGGTGTTGTGTCTGACCTCGTAATATCCCTTCTTCTAGAAAAGAGCAAAGTCTTGTGTCAGTTGGTGGAATAAAAATACATAATGAACAAACACTGTAGCTCCTTTTAAACATGACAGTACCGTGCTTGTGTCAATAATAGTGAGGATGTCTCCTTTGTGGTAGGCCAGTTCTCCAGGTTTTGGTTTCCTGTGGTCCCCCTTGGCTACACACTGTGTACCGGCAGCCCAGCTCATCTACACAACCAGAGGAATAATAATAATAATAATATTAATAATAATAACATTAATAATAATAATAATAATAAGAGAGGCATGGACCCTAAAACACATCAGTGTCTGTCTGAAATAATGGAACTTAAAAGAACTGGCAGGTCATATTAAACAACATATTAAACTTGACGAATATTGTTATTTATTTTACAAGACCATTTTAACTTTCTTGAAGTTTCCTTGAAATAACTATGTAATTTGGTATAGTTAATGATAGGGAAAATACAGACTGTACTGGAAAATACAATTCTTACTCTCCGTTGTCGAAAAGCACAGTTTGAAAGCACAATTGTCGTATATTAACTGCTTATTATCATGCGTGTATTCATTTAATGTGTGTCTGAGTTCTTATCTAAAAGTGCAGTATTGACCTCGATGCCTAAATGTGAGAAGCTTTCTTGTGCACAATCAGTTGTGTACCGAGCACATCTGATATCATATGTACCAAAAATGTATTAAAACATAGCTGTCTGATGAGAATGATTAGATGAAGCCACCCATATTAAGGTGGCCTTCATATCTGTATATAAATAAGCGCCTATGAGTGAGAGACATTGATCTTGCAGTCAGAAACACAGTTTGAAGACCGTTGATTGCCCGCTTGCAAGCGTGACAATAAAACTCAGAAAGACACTCTCTGTTTGAGAGCCTTTATTACAGAAATTTCCACCACAGAGACAAAGCTCCTCATTGTTAATTTCCAGGAATTATCTTTAAAGAAAAGTTTAATTTAAACCAAAGACTAAAAGGCTCAAGGTTAAATTGGAGGTGTACCACCTTTTTTTTCTTTTTCTTTTACCTATGATCACTGCCAAATTACACAAGTCTTTCTAGGAGACTTCTTAGGAAATACGTTTGCCTTGCAATTTTATCCTTTAGTCAGTGATGGTGTGTTTATGCAATACTCACATGTAGATCAAGAATGTGCTCCATGTTTGACCAATGAGAACTGGAATAAACACCTCAAACTCTGTTTGTTAGCCCGATCATCTCACAGCCTGTTACATTTTATTAAACATTATTCAACTGCTTTGATTAGGGCTGCAACTAACGATTATTTCATTATTGATTAATCTGTCAATTATTTTCTCGATTAATCGATTAGTTGTTTTGTTCTATAAAATGTCAAAAAATTGTGAAAAATGTCAATCAGTGTTTCCCAAAGCCCAAGACGAGGTCCTCAAATGTCTTGTTTTGTCCACAACTCAAAAGATATTCAGTTTACTGTCATAGAGGAGTAAAGAAACCAGAAAATATTCACATTTAAGAAGCTGAAATTTTTTCTTAAAATATTACTCAAAGCAATTATCAAAATAGTTGGTGATTAATTTAATAGTTGACGACTAATCGATTAATCTCTGCAGATCTACCTTTGATTGACTTCTTTAAATTTATCTCAGATATGTTATTTTTTTTTTCTATCCTTGATAATCAGTTGTTAACACCCCCATGTGTTACCAAATCAAAACAACAGAGATTAAAGTTGACTTCATTCAGCTTCTTGTATTGATTGATATTTAAAGCAAAACAACTACACAGCCGCTCTTAATCACAGTACTTACCTTTGCCATGAGCAGGGCTGGAGGGTTTGGATAACTGTGTTGAACACCTGTCAAGGAGGAAAAAATGTCTTTGAACAATAACATGACATAAAATTAAATAAAATTCTGTCCATAAATGCCTAAATAGTGACCTTAAGAGCAGCTGTTGTCGAGGCAACGGAGATCCAAAAATACAATAAAGCAAAATATGCAGATGTTAGCGGGTTAGGACGTTGACAGCTTTGTTTCTGGCTGCTTCTGTCACATAAATGAAAAGTATAACGCCCCAGACAGACAGCTTGTTCAGTCTGGTTTCTAGTCGACATGAATGTTTCAGTACCTGCAGATCAGCTCTCTGGTCGGAAGCTGAGTCCTCCTCTTCAGCCGGCGGAAAACCACTTCAAAATCTCTTTAAGCGGTGACATTTTCAAATTTTCTTCATTTAAAACAACTCGGCAGGAACCGATACTGTAGGTATTAATACCCCCAGACATGTACCGCATCTGAGGAGTGAAGACTGTCACCTCTCTGTCGGACCACTTCCTCAATGTTTAGGAAAACGCGTTTCATATTTAATGAGGTGAAGAAGTGACGCTACTTCTTCTTCTTCTCTGCCTCTTAAAAAACCTTTAAACTCGTTAGAAATTTACAACACCAGGACACAAGATGGCTTAAAAGTGTTTTAATATCTCCCCTTAATTTTAGGTAGCACTACAAAGACATTCAAATAATAAAGGACAGACGTTCACACTTTTTTAAACAATACAAAATAGACTTCCTTCAGAAATAAAGCCTATTTATATGATGCTCTCGATTAAATGAAAATCAAACTAAAAACGGCACAATAATAAATTCTCTCACATCATCTTTTTAAGCCAAAGAGTTGTGCAACTGTCCCTTCCCCCGTCCTACATCTTTGTGAAATTATATCATTACAATATTAACCTGACAAAACTCATAAATGTTCCCCATACTCTGTAATACACAACACGATGCAGGCACAAAGGAAGAAAGTCAAAGGACTACTTGATCATTACAGTAGGTATTCAGTCGTATTTCTCGGATTAAAGCGTCTCTCTTCTGCTAACCATATTATGGAAGAAAAAAGATTACTAGGCATATTATTCAAATGATAAAATTATGGCTGCATACAGTAACATTGTCATTTCTTTAAGTGCTTCATTCCCTCAGCATGCTACAGACTGTGCAACATAAGACTTCTCTCTCTCTCCTCAGACAGATTCAGTCTCCAGTGTGACCTCCACAGAATAACTACACAAAGTAGAGCTTCTGTGGCTTTTCTCGCGAAACCTTAATGACGTATCTCCAAGGGGAAGTTATTTTAGTGTGGCTTTGTTTTTAAGGTGTGATGCAAACTCAACTTTCCTTTCTCAAGTTTTCAAAATGTACGAGGAGGAAATGTTGAAACAGGAGACTTTAGAGGTCACTATTTTATTACTAATGTGTCATCTTAGGCACAATGAACGCCACAGTACTGTATCTACGTAGATCCTGTCAGTCTTCTGTGATCTTTCTCACAGTTTCAAAAATTCTAAACTTGAACCCCCATCTTTTTTTTTTGTTTAACACCATCAGTGGTTCAGCAGTAGAGTTCAGACTCTGCTGGAAATAAAGCTTAAGGTGCTGATGATTTAACTGGAGGCTTTAACGTCATAGAAAACAATACAACTGTAGTTGACGGTGGCGGTTTAACTAGTGTGAATAAACAGGGGAGGGATGGTCAGTAGTTAGTGTGCAATTATATTGAACTGGAATGATGCAATCAGTCATTTTCATGATTTTTACCCACTAAACCAATTTTCTCTGCCCACTTTAAAAAGACACTAAATCTGCGGGGGAATCACTATACGAGAGAAGGATTTGCAGTCTCAAGCTTCAGTCTCCTCCCAACACATTACTCCTCATAATTCAAGGGTAGACATGTAACATGTACAGTCAGTTATATTCATATGTGTATAGCTGCGTGTTAAGATTGTTTTCAAGATAAGAAAAGTTTGAAAGTTGTGACATTCTACCAGTCTCTAAACTAGCAAACGCCTCCGCTCTGGAGGCGGAGGTCAAGCGCTCTCTGCTTCTTCCTTCTTGTCTTTTTTGCCCTCCCCCTCCCCTTCGCCCGTGTCGCTGCCATCCCGTCGACGCTTGCGGTTGCGAGCGCTGGCCTTGGACGCCGGCAGAGACTCCATGCCCAGAACCTTGTGGATCTGACGGAAAGCAAGCAGCCGCAGAGCATGCTGGAACCAGAGAAAAACAGGAAAGAGAAATGTAGGTTTGTAGAATTTTAAGGCATCGCTTTTTTGTTTTAAATAATTATTTTGGCATTTTATTTGACAATTGACAGTATAGAGGCACAGAGGAAACAAGAAGAGAGAGAGAGGGGTGTGACATGCAACAAAGGCTGTGGTCCTCTCTCCTTTCCCCTGCAGCAGCTGTCCCTCAGATGTAGACTTTTTAATTGTATACTATGCAGGATTTTCCTAAAAAACAATGTATAATCCCTCTCAATCATCATTTATGACCCACTAGAAGTGTGTGGCAGTGTCTGTATCTGCAGAGACCCTGTCCGCTGCCTGGATTTTCTTATTTTATTTTTATTTTGCTGTGTTCGGGACGTTTCTGGGCGTCAGCCTTTGGGCACTGGGTGTGTTACGTGTAGCCCTCACACATGTGCAAGCATGCATCCAAGAGAAAGCCACGAAACAGACACAGCGCAGAAAAAATGTAAATATAGTGAGCCGGAAAGAGGAGGGGCCAACTTTGAATGTTGTATTTACAAACAGTAAGTGACAATTCCTGCATAGTATGCATTTAAAAGTCCCCTCTTTCCTCCGGGGACCATGAGTTGATTCGGACGTCACCAAGTATCAAACACTCTTGAAATTAAATTTGCGTATTCTGGTGGTAGTTACACAAATAACCCTCTCACCAAGCTCTTTGGCTAAATCACACACTGTTGTCATCTTTACCAACAGTTTAATACTGGCTCATAGTGTCCTGTTATACTGTCAGGTTACTAAAGTGCATGCACACCTTCTAGCCAATCAGAATCTAGACTTTTCAGTGGCCAGGACATAAATGCTCTGTTTGGGTACCTGTGCGCTGGCAGTTATGTCCTCTCTGGCTTGAAGCATCATGCTATCCAAAGCATCTGTTGTGTCTTTCTCACAGGGGTCCATCAACCCTGGTCCATCTGAGTGAGGGGAGGAGAAACAAGTTAAACATGGAAATGTGATAATAGAAGTTACTAAATCAGAGGCAGAAAATAGTGAATCATTCTCCTTTCAAAAGGTTCAAAGTTTGACACAAGCTGATTTTGCAGCACCAGAGGAAGGCATGGTAGATAAAAAAATTACTTGAAACTATTAATATTTTTCTTAAAGATCTGTATCCTGTGAAACAATCTACTAATTCACATCTCACGAACATGTATATCTATCTGACCTGGTAGCAGGATGCCTGTGGAGATGCACTCCAGCACTCTGCGCATGGCCTCTCCTGGGCTGAGCGGGCCTGCAGCACTGCTGATCACTTTCTCCACCAGCAGCTCCATCGCCTGGAGGGAATAAACACACAATGGAAAACCTCTTGAATAAACCCTTATAGGTACTCCTCTACCTGTCTTTGACTCTCGAATAAGCCATCTCCTCACACAAGATACGGATACAGCATTGATTCAACACAAATAGAGCTATGAATCTTTGTAAATATACATTTTATGTTATTGTTTTATGTTAGCGTTTCCATTGAACTGTCAAGCGAATTTTAAGCGAACTCTTGAAATGTCGCAAAAAAAGAAATGTGAATTAGGTGCGTTCCATCAACTGGTTTGGAGCGAATAAACTTGGCTACAGTGTAGTTTGTCATCAAGTCTGTGCTTTACGCAAGGCTGTAATATCCGAGAAGACGCCGACAGCAGAAACAGCTGATCAGTCATGTCAGGTAAATGTTCGCTACATCAGAATGTATTCGGCAAAGGCGTTTCCATAACACATTTAGCGCATCAACTCTTTTTCCACAAAGGCAAAAACCACCTCAAGCAAGCGTAAAAACTTTTTCCGCAATTGAGGAAGTTTTATCGAATTTTTTCGTTTCCATACAGCTTCTCTAATTTCATACTTCAAAATGTGAATAACAATACATGAATGGAAACAGCTATTGACAGATACAAAAAGAGGACAGGAATTCCCCAAAAAACATTAGTTAAAATGAAACGTACTACAATGCACGTGCTTGCAGAGATGACACAATATTTTTATAAAACCTCACTAGGAGCTTCACACCACACCAAAAAAAAGAAAATGAAAAGTCAAAACATAAGAGACTGTTGAAGCCTCTTACCCAGCCGGGCATCTTCCCCCAAGTGGGAACCCGCTGACATAAATCTCTCAGCACCCGAATGATGATCACACAGGACTGCAGCCCGTTGGCACGAGCCTTCAGAAAGGAAGGAAAAAAACACATCAATGACCTCTGACAATGTCACTATAAAATATAACACTGCTGACTTTAAAATTATGTATTTGAAAAACAAAAAACAAAGCAAAAACATTTATGATTCTACTCAAAACTCAAGTAGAATAGTCTTAATAATCAGAGATGAAGAAAGATGGTTGCTCACTCTTGCTGATTATAGAACAACTTGAAATCAGTCCTAACAGGAATTTTGTGGTCATTATTTTGTGTCTTTTCTTAAAACGAAGGAATAATCTTGAATGCCACATTGGTGAAACAAAGTGTTTTTTCTTCTGTAGAGCCACAGAGACGGCAGAATCCTATGTAATGTCTGCTTATCTGTATTGTTTTAACACAAAACCCCACTGTCTGTGTTTAGCCTAAAAGGAAATGAGATCAGTTCATTCAAATTCCCCGAATCATCCACATCTGCAATATAGTACAATACATATTTTTAAATAAAAATATCATAAATATCTCATCACAAATTATAGACCTTTTTAGAACATTTTGACATGCTTGTGATGTATTTACCTGAAACCATTTGGCGTGACGGAGAGAAGCCAGGTATTCCAGACATTTCCTCTTATTCAGAAGATCAGTCGGGTCCTTTTCAGCTACACCTGGTGGAGATAACATGCACCGGCTCAACAGTCAAACTAATGCAAAACCCAAATGATGACGGCAATACATAGTAAGTGTTGTTACTGTTGATGTGCAGTCGCTGATCGGGGATGAAATTCTAAAAACACTGGACGCTCATGTTGATCTCATGTGATTTCCTTGAGTCCTTAAATACTCTTTGTTTGTTTGTTTGTTTCAGTTTGTTTTGTGTGAGAAAAATAATGAGGGGAAGATATGAGAGTAAATGAAAACATTTGACCATCAAGTAAAGACTACAGTGTTCTTCTGTGTTATTCTTTGGAATGGAAAGTTACAGAAACACATGCAAAAAAAGAAGGAAATCCAAGACATTCAGAGAGAAGTTTTAGTTTAAGGTGACTAAACCACATAAGCCCTATTGAGTTTATAGTGACTTCAAATTTGGACCCCATTATCTGCCTGAGTGCATCTTTCTCTAGAGAGACGTATTGACTTGTCAAACACAGGTGGGTGTGACTAATAAAATGAATAATGTCCATGTGTGTCCGTGCTAAGGCCGTGGTACTGAGCATGCTGGTTCACTGGTGTGGCTTAGCTGGGTAAGTCAAAATGTCTTCTATGAGAAAGGTGCATTAAAGACCGTTTTATCATATGATGTCAAACCCGTTTCCTTCTCTTGACACATATTTCCTTCTTACTATGATAGAGTGCTGCAGAAAAGACGGAAATGGGTTAGCATTTTAACACTTCTGGTTCCCTAGTCTGAAAGTCAATGGGTTTAAAGTTAGAGGCCTGAAATAAGGTCTGTGGTTATAACACAAGCTTAACAGGTTTTAACATTTTTTCTATGACATCAATAAATACCCTACTGAATTTTTAAGCCTTTAAGTGTATTAAAAAGGCGGGTGCTAACAAGTGGCTAAATGAGACTACTAAACGTCATAACGCCAACTCGTTCGCTTTTACATGTATACTCGCGCTCATGCGACCGTGGTGAGGTTCGGATTTTTCCATTGGGTTTTGGATTATTGCAGAAAATAAGCTCTGTGCCAAACACACGTTTATGAAACACGTTTTGTTCAGCAAGAAAATCTTCACAAATGAACACCACTATGATTTTTGAAGTGTGAATGCAATCGCCAGAAGTAAAAAGCTAACGTTAGGCTATAAACGAAGGCGGACGAGTAGACGTGATGACGTTTAGTAGTCTGATTTAGCCACTTGTTGGCAACCGCCTTTTTTAAGACACATAAAGGATATTTATTGATTTATTTTATGTCATAGAACAAAACTTTAAAATCTCTTAAGCTTGTGTTAACTACAGACCTTATTGCAGGCATCTAACTAAAAATCCATTCAAAAAACCCATTGACTTCCAAATGAGGGAACCGGAAGTGCTAAAATGCCAACTCATTTCGGGGTTTTAGGACTCATTCCTGTAACACTCTATTGAGTCCCATCTTTTGACATTTTTCCCCACAATTTTTATTAAAAAAAAAAATCTATAAATCAATCAAATTCCTACATTGGCTTCCTACACTCCACTAAGTCCTTTTACACAGGGGATCTGTAATTATGTAATACGCTGTTAAGCTGTTCACATTAAGACTTGTAGAATTTCCTTTTGATAAACTCAAACTGAGTGTTGTGGATTTCCTCTTTTTGCCAGACTGAAACTGTTTCAGCAGCTGAGCTTCAGATCCCCAAAATGTATTTCCTACAGCTGTTGATCATGAAACATGGATTTTATCCCTTTGGAAATGCTCTCATTCTACATGAAATGTTTTTAATTGGCACTACTTTGCATAGATAACAATGGTTCCCATTAGTCCTCTGTAATTATGTTTAAAAAGGAAACTTCTCAAGTAGATAAAGGCAAGAGAGCAAAGATACTTCTTTCCCTTCATTCCTCCATATTTTAAAGACAATAGCAACATCAAAATGCAAAGTGAAGTCAGATCTTTATGACAAAGCCCCAGATTAAATTAATTAGTAGTAATAAAAATGTGAGAATACAAAGTTATTGTTGTTTATAAAATAATGCTTGTGTCTGTGTTGGATTTAGATGTTAATGAAATAGTTTGAGGGCAAATTTAAGACACATTTACATCTGTAAAGTCAACTAAAAATGACAAATGACAGATTTGTCCAAAACATTCAATGTGGTTACTGATGACTGCGATGAAGTAATATTTCACAAGATCAGCCTCGGGGCTTTCCACACTTCTATGTTCACTAGAACTGTAGCAACAACAGAGGTCATTAATTGTCTTACAGGGGAAATACATAACAAAAACCAAAGCCACTTTTTTGAAGTCTACACTACCATACCACTTAGAATCAAAGACCCATATTTATCATGCCTCTGAGAGAGGGCAGTTTTCATTTAGCAGCGGCTGAGCCCCTCTGATGATAGCAAACAAGAGGGGTTTTCCTCCTCTAAAAAGCTTAATAAGCATGGGCAACCTGCTTCCTTTAAAGTTTCTATTCTTAGTGGTATGTGAACAAGTGTGGTCTTCAGATCAGCCATCGGCTTGCCTAGGTCTGCTGATACAGAAGTAGGGGCACTGATCAACAAACCCAAACAAAATTGAAAAAAAATAAAAAACAACGGCCACAGAAAACATTTCTACCATGTTTTCCAAATGGGAAAAAAACACATAAAAACACTGACCATTATTGGAGCAGAGGCCTGTACTACGAAGCCAGTTCAACATACCCAGGGTATCTTCTCGTCATCTGGTTTAACTAACCCTAACAACCGCGATCACGCTAAGCGGTCCTACGACGGTGGTTATCAGCTCGGTAAATCAATCCAGGGTTTCTCTATCTGGCTGTGAGCGCGTTCACGTGAAACAGGCGATGTTTGCAGCTTATCACCAATCACAAACATGGACAAGTCCACTCTCAGCAGAGCGGCATAATTTAAAAACAAAGAGCAAATTCTATTATTAGAAAAATACGAAGAAGTTGAACACATAATCCAGACTAATAGTAACACAGCTGCAGCTGCAAAATGCAGGAAGGACAGCTGGCAAAAGAAAAAATTGCCGATGTGTGAATGCGTAAATTAACAGACTTATAATATCACTGTCCCATCAAAAGCATGAGTAGATCTGACTGGAATTACTTTGTGTATTCTGTTAAATTAATATGTTGCTTATAGACTAGAATAGAAGAATAGAAGATACTTCATTATTCCCTCTGGTGAAATTGTGGCGTGTAAGACAATTAAACACATCTATCATGCTCTAGATGGGGCAGTGATATTATAAACCTATTAATTTATGCATTCAACAATTTTATGCCAGCTGCCCTTTCTGAATTTTGGCAGTTTAAACTGCGTTGCTTTTATTCTGGATTATGACTTAAGCTTTTTCATATTTGTGTAATATTATTTTACAATCCTCGCACCGAGCTCTGATTGGTCAGTAGGCGGTGCTTTTATACGAGTTGATTTATTATCTGGAACATAACCTGCTCCGGAGCAGGTTAGGTGTTCGGCATCAGTTACCATGGCGATCTACTCCGGTAAGAAGTGACCCATCGTCGTAGGACTGAAAACCCTGAAGGGTTAACCCTGAAGTTACCTCGCTAACCCCAAATCCTGCTTCGGTAGTACAGGCCTCAGGTGGAGGAGTGTTTGCAACACAATGATCTGGGAAATTACCTTTATGAGGGGGGAAGCAATGACAATGGATTTACTAATGTCATCTTATTATTTCAATACTGATCATTGTGAGGCGCTAAAATGACACTCCAACACCTCTTCATCGATAATGCCACAGTGTGATGCAGGGATGAGAGACGAGGGAATGGGAAGTCGCTGGACCTCAAAATCCCCTCAGAGGTATCGTGACCAAAATGCAACAAGAAGCAAAACGTTTCTCAAGTCTAAAAATAAGGATATGTGTAAAAATAGTCACACAATTTGAAGCATTTTCATCCCTGGGCATTATCTGATCATCAGCTTCAGTCTATTGTGTCCCAGAGGTTTCATCTGAGCATGTGTTCACAAGATAAACACACACCCGAGTGGCACAGAAAGGTCGGAGAGCCCGGCTTTTGATTCCCATGTTGTGGAAAAGAAATAAAGAAATTGGGGACTAGTGTAACTGCAAAAAATGGGGGGAATGGAAAAAGTGGGACAAATGAATGTGCGAGTTAATTCTTATTTAGGGGTTAAAGAAAAAAACAACTTGAACGTGGGCTTGGTTAAAAGTCCCACCTCTCATTTTGTGTAATTTAAGAGCTTTTCAGCCTAAAAATTTAGGCTGCTTATGGGTGGAAGGGTGAAGCAAGGGGTATATATATAAGTGTATTACACACATCGCTTACATTTGGTCGTCTGGTACTGAAAGCTTTGGCTTCTCTAACCTTTCTCAGCCGCTTTTCCTCCTGCCTGCTTGTCCTTCTCAGTAGCAGGGTCCTCCCTCATCAGCGGCGAGGTGAGAGAAATGGTCACCTGCATTTTGGGCTCCTTGCTTGAAAATATCACGATGTTCGCCTCCTCGGGGTGAGCCTGCACCTCATACTGATCTTCAGAAAATGTCTGCCGGTTAAAAGGACACTTGGGATTACTCACTACAGAGGAGGAGGGGTGTCGGGGCAAACAATCGCCTGGTTTGGCGAGGTTACAGGGCAATACGGTTATGTTTTTAACCCTGGGTAGTGCAATTCAATTTGTCAAGGTAGTTCCCTTATTTAAACAGGGTTCGTGACATTACCATAAATAATATTTCTCAACAAAATCTTTGTAATATTTAGGAAAGCAATGGGACAGTTTAATAAGAAAAAGCCCCATCTCACTCTGTAGGATTCAGGTGTCATAACCAGGCAGTGAATCTAAAGATCAGTCAAAAGCACCTTTAATGAAACACTCATTACAGCTAAGAGCAGGAGGGAGGAAGAGAGGAATTACAACACATCACAACCTTGTACTTGGTGCCATCCCTCTGTCTTGTGGAGTTTAAACGGAAATGCCGGTAAATGTAAAAAGTCACAGGAGTTTTTCTCTTTAGGCCAGAGGCAGTTCACTCATTTGAGAACATGAAGACATCTCTCCCAAAGCTAGGAACCACACAGTATTTCTACGATGTAGTAGAAGAAACAGCCTGGAAGTTCTCTAATAACTATAAATAAGAAACAGACTAAACTGATTTACACTAGGGCTGTAAAGCGATTAAAATATTTAATTGCGGTTATTCGCATGATTGTCCATAGTTAATTGCGATTAATTGCACATTTTTTTTATCTATTCAAAATGTACCTTACATGGAGATTTCTCAAGTATTTAATACTGTTATCAACATGGGAGTGAGAAAATATGCTTGCTTTATGCAAATGTATGTATATATTTATTATTGGAAATCAATTAACAACACAAAACAATGACAAAAATTGTCCAGAAACCCTCACAGGTACTGCATTTAGCATAAAAATATGCTCTAATCATAACATGGCAAACTCAAGCCCAACAGGCAACAACAGCTGTCAGTGTGTCAGTGTGCTGACTTGACTATGACTTGCCCTAAACTGCATGTGATTATCATAAAGTGGGCATGTCTGTAAAGGGGAGACTCGTGGGTACCTATAGAACCCATTTTCATTCACATATAATGAGGTCAGAGGTCAAGGGACCCCTTTGAAAATGGCCATGATAGTTTTCCTCGACAAAATTCAGCGTAAGTTTGGAGCGTTATTTAACTTCCTTCGCGACAAGCTAGTATAACATGGTTGGTACCAATGGATTTTTTAAGTTTTTCTAGTTTCATATGTGCCAGTATCTTCACTCTACCTTTAAAACTGAGCCCACTACACCTTAAAAATCGCAAGCTGTGTTAATGTGTTAAAGAAATTAGTGGCGTTAAAACGAATTTGCGTTAACGCGTTAACTTTGACAGCCCTAATTTACACATCTAACTTTACATAGTGGCATTTCCAGTTCCAGCAAAACATTTGTACTGTATATCCACAGAAAGCTAAAATGACAGAGTCAACTCTACAGATTTGACTGTTAATCAAAATCATTAATACATGTGTGGAGGACAAACTGCTGTGTTGTTTCTGGCTGCGGAGGACAGCTCTACATGTTCACCAATGATAAATGAGCTGTTCTAGCATATGAGAGAAACTCTAGGGTGAATATGAGAGAAACTCTAGGGTGAAGTGATTTGAAGTGGAATTTTTTTTCTGGGTTTGTATTTTGGTTGCTAACATGGGGGAGTACTGCAATTACTACGTCACAACGTTTCGTGTCATGAGTGAAAACTTCTCGTTCCCATACTCTTTGTTACATAACCATAACATCTTTCAGTCCCTCAGCATCCAGCTCTTGTGACACAGGTCATAAGGCAGTGGATGACAAGTTCCTCTTTTTAAAAAGCATCTGACAACATGATATTTAACAAACTACTGATAAAACTGGCAAAGGAAGCTTTTTTCCTGCCATTTTTGTCAGGATTTATAGTTTGTCTATATGCTCCCACACCCAGGTGTATGTCATGAAATCCTATAATAATTTAACTTAAAATGTAAGAATGTCAGTGTTGTGAATTCCAAGTTCACCACAATTCTTCCCCCCCTCAACCTCAACCAATGTCCTAAATTAGCTGCCGACGTTTTCTTACCTCCAGTTCTTTGGGCAAATGCTTGGCGATGTTCTTCAGTAAAGTGATGGTGGGTTTCTTAGCAGTCAGCAGGATGAGCTCAACATTTCTGTCCCCACGAAGCAGCAGGCCTTTGGCCAGGATACCAACCCTCATCACGCCTTTTAGCAGCCGTCCTGAGATCTCAGCACTGTTGAGAGAAACAAACAATTCAGCTGAAGTGGTTTCTTTTGCAGCAACTTGATGGATCACGAATGGAGACACAAAAATGAACACTTTATTTATCAATGGCTTCTAATTTAATCCTTGTTTTTAACAACATGCCCCAAAAAAAATGTGAATTATTTGCCAGAAGTCACTCTTTACCCTTTATCGTCTCCTCCTTCAGTAGCAGTGGTATCAACAGCTGGTGTCTCCTTCTCCAGCAGGGAGTCTGACACCAGTTTTAGGGCTCTCTCAGAGTGGGAGACGATCCTCTGAACGGCCTGCAGCTCTTCCTCTACCGGGTAAATGGTCGAGTGTTTAGCCATGATGTGACGGTCATCAGGAGAGTCTGGCCGACGCACACACGTCTTATGAGGGAGGAGGGAATAAAGTGATTGATCACACTTGGATTTAAGTCTCAGTGAAAGTTTGTTTTTAGTTTTTGCATACAATAACTGCAATTGCGGCTCTCACCAGTAGAGGGGGTACCGGCATACCAGGGCGGCTCATCAACGGTGGAGGAGCCATCCTGCGTCTCTGCTCCCCCCAGTACATCTGCTCCTCCTCCATCCTCCTCCAGTACATGTCCTCCTCATATCGCCTGCAGGAGAGGGGGAGGTTTTTAATGTCATCATTAAAGTCATTTACTCCCACAGGGGGAATGTTATGGCACATATTAACGGTACACACTAATCCATAAAAAAAAGCACTTTACCAAAACATTTACTCTGAACTTCTGTTGATCCTAAAAGATAATTATTATACAGAGGTTTTGTGTCAAAAGCATTGTGTTGAAGGTAGTCCATGGTTACAAAACTGACATTTCCTCTTCTAACAACAATTAAAGCAAAGGCCTGGTACGTCAAACACTTCAATGTGAATATAGGAAATTTAGGCCATGTTCACATTACAAGCAAATGTGGCCCAAATCCAATTTTCTTGCTCTCCTGTGACACAGATCTGATTTTTTCAGAGCAGTGCGGACACAGGAATCTGATTTTTTCCAATCTGATCTGGGCCTCTTTCTGACAACTGATTTGATTAATATGATTTCCTCTGGCTGTTGAGAGACTGTATTTTACCATATATGACAAGAAAACAGGAAAAGAGTCAATACAATGAGGCAAGACATTCCCTTTTTTCCCCCCAAGTGTACATGCATCAGACTAAACACCCAGCTGGTCAACTTTAGGACTTCCCCTTTACTGATATCACCTTATCACCATCTTTCCATTTTTTAGTCTATTCTGTGCCAACCAAAGAAATTTGCAAATGTAACGTCAAGAGTGGGAAGAAATTAAAGGTTACTAACTTTGGCCACGAGTCTGACCTCATCTCCATGTGCCAGCGCTGCTCATCGTCTCTCTGTCTCTTCAGCACCGCCTTCTGCTTCTGCTTCTTCAGCTTGCTCTCCTGCAGCTTCCTGGCCCGGTTACTGGGCTTGATCTCCACAGGAAGCTCCGGGTTCACTTTCTTCTACAGAGAGACAGAGAGGAGGACAGAAACACATGTAAAGGGAATGTAACAAGAATGTAATGAAAGTCAGTGCAGATGGGATCCTGCAGATTAAATTCAAAGTAATCTTTTTCTTTCCAACTGGGCTTCCATCCACTCCAAGCTGGCATTTTTACCCCTAAAAACTGAGCTCTTTTTTCTTTAAAAAAAAGCAACCTTCAGAGACAAGATCAACTCTTCATCTTATCAGCTACTTTAAATAAAGTATCTGTCAAACCAGTCCATCCATTCAACCTCACTCCTTTGTCAGAGAATGGCTGAAATGCCGCGTTTTGTTGCGGTCCAACCTGTTTAGGAAAACTATCTGCTGTGAACAAAACCCTGCTTCACAGTTCATGTGATCTAAAATAGCCAAAACATTGAAAGGATGCATCTCAACCCTGTACATTGTGTCTCTCTGGATAACCAGTCAGACAGGAATCAGCTCAGTGAACTTTCTTACCTTGTACTGGAGTCTGTGCCTTCTTCCTTTCAGGTGCATGTCTTTAGCGTTGGGGTCGTTGAAGCTGCACTCACACAGTTTACAGTGGAATCGAATCACTTTGCCGTCATCGTTACGGACCTGAAACAGACAGTTGAGGTAAATACACATCATGCAGGACAACAAACGCAACATACATGATCTTTTACTGTAATTATAAGAAAAGGACACAAATGTTGTGATATGGTACTATCCAGAAGTACAATAAACTCTTATTAGAAGACTTTTTTTTTTTTTTTTTTTAAATATATCTATATTTTTTTTACTTTATTTTACTGTATTTATTTATTATTATTCTTTGTGTGTTTTGTGTTGCTTTTTTATCCTTAATCTTTTCCTTGTTTTTTATTCCTGTTATTACTTTCTTTATTTTTTTTCTAATTTACAATTTTTACTTTTTCCACAATAAAATGTAAAAAGAATGATATAAGAATGAATAACATCATATGTAAGCAAATGTAAATTTATGTTAACTCCTGCAATAAAGTATAAAAAACAAAACAAAAAAAATATTTGAATAACCGTTGAAGCTTGAAAACTAGATTTTTGGGTCTGATGCAAATACTGAAGTACAAAATTTGGTTGAAAAAAATTAATGAGACCAATCTTTACTGCAAGTAGAGTACTTTACAGATACTACTTTACTTTACAGACAGTATTCATTTTAAGACATTGCACAAAACATCTGATACACTGTTAACTCACATGTTGACTACTGTAAACAATTGAGACCTTTGAACAAAGTAGATAAAAATTAAACTGTTCCTAAAATTACATCGAACCATTTTTTTTACTTTATATAGTGCTATAACGGCTTTTAAATTTGCATAATAACCAACATATATCAGTCCTCCGATATACTGATTGGCAGGTGGACATTGTTCTTCCCATTTCCTGCTTACCTCCTCTACGTAGTCGTGTCCCACTGGCTGGATGTCTCCCTGGCCTCCAGCTCTGTCACAGTCCTCATCGTCACTCTGAGGGTCCATTCTCTGAACTGACTGCTGCATGGGCTCCTCCGCCTTGGCAGCCGCCACCGCCGCCACCGCTGCTGCTGTCACTGCAGCTGCTGGAGCGCTGACAGGCTTGTTGGCTATACGGCAGGAGAGATATTACAAATTAGAGAGTTCATTTAAGGAACACTTTAGCCTCTTTGTTTAAAAAAACAAACCAAAACAACATATATTTATAGTCCCTAATTTAATAGTAAATAACCATCGATAAACTACCATTCAATCCATCTTGAAAAGCATTTTGTAACAGTATTTTTGTTTAACAGCAGATAATTTGATTTGTTAAAATTTTGTGGCACAGTTCATTTTGTAAATTAAATAGTGAATACAAAATAAGGAGATACGCTACATAGGGTTAGGGATACACTATATCCTCAGAGCAGTGATATTACGTTTGCATGTGAGCCAAATTATTGGTTGGTAAAACTGAAGCTTAAACATTCAAAATATACACGTATTTGATGACACAGCAGGCAAACACACAGAGAAGCAAAATGTTGTAGTATAAGGAACTTGTTAAAGGAAAGCTATTTTGCAGTTGTGCAGTGCTTGTGAAGTAAGGGCCATTTTCTGAAAATTGCATTTGAACTTCAGTATTTTGTTCACTAGTTTAAGACTAAAGGGGCCAGTATACTCCATCAGATGGTCAAGTAGTTTCTAGGCTTGCCACGGTAGTTGGTGTTACACGGTGTTCGGGCATACACCGATTACATTACTTGCCCACCACCCCCACTGTTGTTTTGCTTTTTTTTATAGAAATAAAACCCATTCAGTTCATTTACGCGTATCGGCGCCGTGTTATCAAAACAGTGGGACAACAGATGCTGCAAAGTGAAAGTGAAAGTGTCTGCTCCGTGCGCAGTCTCAGCACAGAGTAGCTGGAGTCAGATTTCACAAACACGGGATGAGAGATGGTTTGACAGACAAGACGATGGCGGAAGATTTGGTGTCAAAGCGAAAAGCAAAAGCACCTATTTGGCAATATTTCCGTTTTAAACCCAATGCTATAAGGGAACCCTAACGTTTGGCCCGTGCAGACTGCGGAGGATGGAGTGGTCACAGCCCGTGCGTGCTCCGCCAGGTGGAAACCTGCGGCCAGAGAGGCCAGACACACAGCCATCCAACGTTAATGATCAAAGTAAGCGCTCTACATATTATTGACCGTCATCTTTTCTTGTAAAATGTCCGATGGAATCGGCAACACCGGTGTTGTCACATTTTTCAACCGGTGGGAAAAATTCTGACGCTGTGTCTGACAATTTCTCTAACTTTAAAAGGTTTTTTTCATGTGTACAACCAAATGTCTTCCAGGACAATGTGTGCTGTTATCACCATTTTTAAAACTTGGAACAATTATAAACATATTTGATTTCCGGCATGGTCAGACAACACATCATATGATCGCATATACCCTGGCCCCAACACTCCACAGTGTCCATTGTGCAGCTGTATTATGGGGGTAGATATTCATATCAGATTGGTAGTGGAGCAGTACTTATTCAATATTAAATGAGTCAGATGGGCGAGAAAATCATCTCTAATCATCTACGTAACAAATCAACAAACTTACAAAGGACAGTTATTTTGGAGGGAGCTGGTTTCTTGACTGGTGCCGTTTTAGCCGTGGCGTTTACAGCCACCTGTTTGGGCGTCGCAGTGGGAGTTGAAGTGGTTGAGACAGAGGCAGTAGTGGATGTGGAGACTGGATGCTTCCCAGCTGTCGAGGTTGTGATAACTGGAGCCGAATTCACCAACACTGGCTCGGTGGAAGGTATAGGCTTGCCCAGCTTGGTGTGAAGTTTCACCACCTTTCCAAGAGAGACAGAGGGAGATACAACCATTTAAGGCTGCTGATACTTAATCCCAACCCAAATCCCTGAGGCGGGTTTTGTTCCAAGACTTGGCAGCTCACATGGAACATCACATGAGTACACCACAGTCATGTCGAATAATGGAAGCGTGTTACGTCAATATATTCTACAGCTATATTTTCTTCAACAACAACATTTAAACACTTGAAGATAAAGACAAAAGCATCATGGCCGTGCTAACCTTCTGGTGTTTGGCCCCACGGATATGGGCGGCGTAGGCGTCCACTCCGGTGCAGGAGACGTCACATAGCTCACAGCGTAACTGAGTCTGGACCCCTCTGGGCCCGTTGCTGGCCCCCGTCTGCCCCCCAGATTTAAGGGCTGCTTCCTTTTTCTTGTGCTTCTGGCCTTCCAGGTGCTCCCGGTACGTCTGATGCAGTAAATCAAACAAATTAGCAAAATGCAGCTTCCAGATGCATATACAGAAATAGTCATTTCAGTTACTTTCCACAGTTTTTTATTCTGTTAATGAGATAAACTCAATATGTTTTTGTTTTTTATTTAGACATTAAAACATGTACTCTGGTTTTAAATGTTAATAATGAAATGTGTTTGTTCTTGTTTTCTGTATTAGTTTGTGTTATTCAAAGGTCTGTAATGCACAACACAATAACGCTTTTATCTTGAAAGCTTTCTATAAATACAATCTTGTCCCTTGTCGTTATAAAACTCCTACCTGAGGGCCTGCACAGCTGATCTTGCAAATGTCACAGTAATGGAGCTGGGGCTGCTTGGGAGGCCCTTTGGGCTTCTGCAGCTTGCTCTGGTGAAACGTGGGCTTTTTGTAGGTGTTTACAGTCGGAGCTGTCACCATGTTGCTGCCCGAGTTGCTCCAGGAAGAGCTGGTCAGCTGCTTAGGTGGCGGCTGGATGGGGGGCTGGGGCTGCTGCGGCTGCTGGGGCTGCTGAGGTGGAGGCTGCGGCTGGGTGAGAGTCTGCTGGGCCGGCTGGTAGTAGGAGGGGGTGGATGTGGAGGTGTAGCCAGTTGAGTCATAACTGGGGTAGCTAATGCCTAAGGAAAAGGAGGATAAGAGTGAGGACAGAAAAGCACACAAGATATGGGTCACTTATCAGTCAGCAGTCATGCAAGAAATAAGCGGCACTGCAATTTCACCAGCATCCAGAGGTCTGACAAAACGGACAAAGCCAATCCCAAAATCGTCTTCGACACGTGTCAAAACATGTAATAAGAGGCTTAAGCTTGAATTAGCAGTAAGGTATTAACGTTTGTATACACCTGTCCCAAGCACTCAGAATCAGCTCACACCTTTGTTCAACATCACAGACGCTCTCGGACTCTCTTGGTTTTTGTTTATTTCTCATCCAACTAAACATCTGTGGCACAAGGCGAACACTTGATAATCTCAAGAATCAGCCAGCACGTATTACTCAAGCCCAATATGCAGTCATTCACTAAAGGCAGAGTTAGCGGTTAGCTCGCCAGCTACAGTAGTTTACCAACTAGCACTGCGAGTAGTCACTACGTCACCAAGCATCTAGAAACAAATATTTTACAAAGACATGCTGATGAATTTCGCTGTGACACTTTCTGGTATGATCAGACCTTAAAGGTACAGTGTGTAGGATTTGACAGCATCTAGTGGTGTGGTTGCATATTGCGACCAACTGTGTACCCCTCCGCTCACTCTTCCCCTTCCAAGACTGCGGTAACGTGAGCTGGCGAGTGCAAAACCGTGGTAACGCCGTTCGCCTTGCTCAGAGGCCACTTTTACCATCATAACACTACTTTAGGAACAACGGAAGTCAGACGGTGGCTGGCGGTACCACGGTTTTGCACTCTGTGGCTCACGTTACCGCAGTTTCACAAGCGTATCGGAGAACTACGGTGGCCTTCAGGTAACTTAAAAACGTGAAAGGCTCTCTCTAGAGCCATGTTTGGTTTGTCTGTTCTGGGCTACTGTAGAAACATGGTGGACTCCGTGAAGAGGACCTGCTCCCTATGAAGGGCTCATTCTAAGCAGGGCTGTCCTCGACCAAAGAAATTCTTAGTCGACTAACACTCGATTTTGTCGACTAATCAATTAGCTGATTTAATCGACAGATCTGTGAAACTGATCACAAAGAATCACATAAAAGCACCACCTTAAATCATGTGTTTACCAGAGATGTGCTCATAATGAGTCATTCAGCATGAAAAAAGCATAAAAAATTAGTAATCAACTGAAGAACTCATAGAAATCTAAATCCAAAACGGCCGATTAGTCAACTAATCGACTAAGAGGGGGCAGCTCTAATTCTAAGGTAACGATATTCTTAGCTTCAGGTTCATTAATGAAAACATAGTTATGAATATTATATTCCATTTCTGCAAACAGATTCCCCGAAATGCTACAAACTGCACCTTTAAAGTTGAATAATGCAAAGAAGAAATGTATCGGCTATTGTGTGCAAGTAAATATGCTGCAATAAATGAAGTTCTCACATACATACGTCTCTTTTTTATACTGTAGTTGTGTTGAATGACTTACACAAAAAGTTCCACTTTCAATCTTCTCCTTACTCTACTCACTGCACCTTTATGTAAATTTCTTTGCCTCCAATTTGTATCATAGTAACCACCGGTAACCCACACTTCAATTTATGCGTTGTACTATCATTTGCACTTTGCATCTCCGTCATTTGTTTTTTCTTTTTACTATGCTATACAGGGATAGAGCAGTGGCCCCACGCTCCACCAAGCCCCTAAATTAAGTGGCCAGTACATTTTTGGTGGCCCAAATCTAAACTTATGTAAAAACAATACAGAAAAGGCAATTTAACACAATTTAACACTCATCTTCAATTTAACACAGCCTTGATATTAACAAAATGAAAATATATCATTATTATTTATTTATTTTTCGCATAAAAACACACAATTAAAATGCGTAGGAAATAAATTATTGTATTTTTATGTAAATCTTTGTTTTGATTAAAAAAATCTTAGCATTAGTAGTTTTAATTATGTATCATAAGCTGCTTAGAGCTAGTGTTAGGAAGTTAAACAGGTTATAATTCCTTCTCTGATATTTATTTTATATCGCTGTGAAAACATCTCCTTCAAACTGTATTTATTCAAGTTTCTCGCAAGCATATTGTGCACAAATATTTCCTTTAGGGATGAATTAAGTTCTTTCTTATCTTATCTCTTGTCTTATGTTACCTGAGTAGGTGGCGGCGGAAACAGTGGAGCCGAAGGAGGAGCCGAGGGTGTAGGATGAGATGGGTGTGGGCGCCTGCTGGACACTGGTGGACACTGGGTAGATGTTGTAGCTGGTGGACACAGAGGGGGCCAGAGGCTTCAGGGCCGTTACCTGCCTCTGGGGAGGAGGAGGCTGGGTGTACACAGTGGTGGGGGCTGGGCTGTAAGCGCTCTTTACTCCTACTGATACAGGAAAGGGTGGGGGGGCAAAGAGGAGAGAGGTGGTGAGGATGAGTATTAAAAGGAGATCTAAAACATCCATCGCTTCCTCTGGGACTGCCTGTCAGAGGGTTTTTGGCAGCGCAGGAAGGATCCTCATTTCACCAGCAAATGAGCAGCAGACACATTCCTCTTACAGTAGATCATATCACATCATCAAATGTGAATAAGAGTAAATAATACCAGGACTGATGACCCACAAATCCCAGAGCAAGACTGAGGTGTGTGGCCTGCACTGTTAATTAGATCTGAAACACTAATTATATAACAGTCAACAATATTTTTTGTAAATCTGATATGAACTGTAAAGAATTCAGTATCTCCACACACACACACACACACACACACACACACACACACACACACACACACACACACACACACACACACACACACACACACACACACACACACATCAATAATCAAATCACTATTCAGCCGGTATATAACCCGATAAGTTAAACTCAACCAGTGCTGATATACAGTATCAGTCAGGCTCTATTGTCAAGACTTTAAAAGAGTACTCCAATGATTTAGCATTGCACTCCTTTAATATTGTCGGACTCACGATCGACAGTTTAAAAAAAACATCAAAATCGAGGCAGCAGAACCAGAGATATCGTCTTTTTTAGTCTAGGCATTCGTCTTCCTTGTCAAAATCTGACGTCTACATTACCCACAATGCAACTCAACCATCGTCCCTTTCGGTGCCTTCAAATGAAACTCGTGAGCTCGTGTTGACAACATAGGAAGTCGTGTACACGATATGCTTGGTGTTCAAGTGGTTAAGTCGTGAGAACACCGCTGCTAAGCAACGGAAATATTAACGTTATTGTCGGCGCCTAGAAGCCACAGAGGCTAACAAGTTAGCAAGTAGGTAACATGATGCAGGAAAGGCAAAGGCATAATGACAGAGGAAGAAGATGAGGCAGTTGGGAATATCAACATTTTCCTCAGACATATTATAAAATTGCAAAGAAAAACAACATACGACTAAAATTACAATATATTAACTTATTATGCACCGAAAAATTAATTTCCATGGCCTCCGCCTTTTCTCACAACATCAACAAACACGTCGCAACTAGTAAACTCTGAGCTTTCAGAAACTTTACACTTACGAAGTCGTGAATACCACAAGAGGGGGGCGTTCATATGGTCTCTTCTCGTGAACACGGTAAACACGACCCCATTTGAGGGCACCAATTGATCAGAGATTTGGGTGTGTTATGCTTGTAGCGGCTAATGTAACCTCAAGCCGCTAGCATCAATCAGAGATGAGGAGCGGACTACACAGGTCTGGTAAGATCACTTCTTTCTAACTCAACACCTCCAGATTTTTTTGATTTTTTTGAAACTTGCAGTCTTCAGCCTCAACCAACGCTGACTCAAGTGACATCACTCGAGGCAATTTATCAGATTTCGTGCAGCTCCCTCTGAATTCACAAAAGGGTTTATACAACTTTTTTCACGTATGCAGTAGTACTCCTCAACGGCTGTAAACAGACATCGATGTCTAAAATCGGTTCCTCTTTAATATTGAATAATCGCTCAGCCCCAAAGATGATTGAAAGTTTGGACGCAACATGAGAGTAAAAATAAACTGACTCACCAGTCTGGTAGTAATTCTCTGCGTGTGTCCTCTGAGCCGGAGCTATACTCGTCTGGTAGTACTGTTTATTGTCATAGGTAGTCACAGCTGCAGGACGCCCGTAGCTGTAGTTGTCCTGCTGCTGTTTACAAGAGAACATTTAATTTAATGGGAAAGCAGCATATTTAAGTAGAGCACGATAAAAAAGCACATATCATATCTTAGTGGCTAAAAGTGACATTATATGACCCAAAACAAAAGCCTTTACATAACATCCAATATGACCACATCATGCTAAAAGAAATTGAGAAGCAGCAGGAAGCGACTGACCGTTTCCGAGTACACCTGGTACGTTTGTGGGGTGGTAGTGGGCTGCGGGGGTGCCGGGGTGCCTGGCTGCCGGTAGGTATAGTCAGGAGGAGCCTGGTGGCTCTGATAGGTAGGGTAAGGAGCGGTGACCACAGGCCGGGCTGCCTGGACTGGAGCTGGGGAGTAGGATGCAGTCACTGCATGAGCCACAGCTGGAGCCTGCTGGACACTGTAAGTGGCTGTAGAGGGATGGGAGTAGGCCGGGGGAGGCTGGGTACTGAAGGAGACGAGAGGGAAGGAAGAAGGTAAACTTCAAAACTGCTTTCAGAGGACATCTTTATGAACATTAAACTTCACAGACGTGTCTACTTGAGGCTTTACTGTTACTGTTGAAGGATTTCACAATACCAGAAGTTTAGTAGTCGATAACAATACCAGTGAAATTCCACAATTCTCGATACCCAATTCGATACCAAGGCAAAAAACTAAAGTAAACAATAAATCCCATGTACTTCAACATCCACTCCTTTATTACCGTTTGCGTACTGGTTTTTGTTAGGAAATTAGAAAAAAAAACGGTCATAATTCCCTCTCTATTATCTATTTTATATTGCTGTGAAAACATCTTCAAACAACTGGATTTATTTAAGTTTCTCGCCAAGATTACATTTGAACACATCATGATAACGTTAGACATTACCTTCACCCAATACTCATCTTTACCGAATAGCATCATAATGTAAGTCAATGGCACCTCCCGTGTTGAACTCGGCAGGACAAGCGCTAGTTAACATTAGCTGTTAGCAGCCGGTAAGCAGCACACAGTCCTGCACGGAGTCCTGCCGGTTTCAACGCGGATTTGTTGTTCACAATGTAGAATTATCAGGGAAAAAATAGGGTGCATCCCCTAGACGTGTCGATAGTGATTTTACTGTGTCCCAAACACATTTTCTATCGTCCCCAGGACGACGGGACGCTGTTAGTTTAAAGCCCTTACGGTACCTACAGTACCCGCGGTACTGTAGAAATACGTCACGTTTTCAGAATTTTGGCATCGACTTGGTACCCAAGTATCGGTTCTCGTGACATCCCTATCCTCAACTACACTGTAATCAACAGCCATGATATTTCTGTGATTTAAAACAACAACTGACCCTGATGCCTAATTAACAGTGGGACTGGTTTCCAATGTAGGCTACCTTGAAAGATGTTGACATGGCACGAACAATGAAATGACAATCAGGATAATTTTACTCCGTTTAACATATTAATTCATCCACTTTTTGTAACAATAGTTTACCTGCACTTGAGTATTTCTAAAATCACTTCATATTAGGGGTGGGGGAGATGAACAGAGTGAAACTGTATCTTATGAAATAAAACAGATGTTGAAAAACTGCACAATTTGCTGTTTAAAAAAGAGTAATGAATTGAAATATATCTCATCACAATACTCAGCATATCGCTCAATGTTTAAAATCGATGATATCGTATCGTGTGGCCTCTGGTGATTCCCACCCCTACTTCTTAGTAAACAAAACTTCCTTTAAATGTATGTATATTTTAACAAGATTAAGAGTCTTCTACTTAAAAAGAGTGGTGCTTTGAGCTAAATGCTAATGTCCTCAAGCAAAAAAAGTCACCGTTCATTCTGAGGGGGGCACGAATATCGGTGCTTTGAACTGAATTTCATGGCAATCCATCCAATAGCTGTTGAGATAAATAACTTAAAACCACAAATGTTAACACCATGGTGGCGCTAGAGGAAAAGTCAGGGAAGTCAGTAGGATTCATCGTCTGGGCACCATGAATATCTGTAGAAAATGTCATGTAAATCCATCCGATAGTTGTTGAGATATTTCAGTCTGGACTAAAGTGGTGGACCGACCAACCGACTGATAACAAACCAGCAGATCAACATGACTCATGCCACTAGCATGGCTAAAAACAGGCACTAAAAATAGGTAGACAAATTAAATGCAACACGTCAACACCCCATCAAAACGAATTAATCTTGGAGGACAAAATTATGATCACTAATATTTTATGATTGACTGAGCAGCCCTGCATTGACCTCTGATTAATTTTCATCAGCATACAGAGACAACACCACAGCAGCCTTGTTGTTAGCATGGTTTGGGATGAGGACAGCAGTTACTAGCAAAAATAATATCAGCATCTTTATTAAGCTTTCAGTGTCTGGATGAACAAGAACATGAGAGGACTAAAATTAAATGACTTCTTAAGGTCATGAAATTGTATAAACTCCAAATGCTGTGAGAGTAATCATAACACCATGTTATCTTATAAATAATACACTGGATCCGGTCCAAGTAAAAAACATTTGCACATTAAAATGTATACATGAAGCTGTGTTTGAATACAAACTAACAAAGAGTACCAAGAAGGGGTTTTTTTATGCTGAATGCAGTACCTGTGAGGGTTTCTGGACAATATTTGTCATTGTTTTGTGTTAATGGATTTACAATACTAAATACATACATTAATTTGCATAAAGCAGCATATTTGCCCACTCCCATGTTGATAAGAGCATTAAATACTTGACAAATCTCCCTTAATGTACATTTTGAACAGATGAAAAATGTGTGCTTAATCGCTTACTAAATTAACTATTTTAATCGGTTGACAGCCCTAAGGAAAACAAATAACGTTTGGTTGAATACTTAGCTGTTAACCTACTTGTTGACTGCTATCAAAACTGCAATCAGAATGCCTCAGTCAGTGTTAAATATTTTCAGTTTTTTCAGGGCTCCAGACTAAATTTTTACATTGGTTGCACTGCTTTGCCTAACTTTTTCATTTTTTTCATTTGAATACATCAGCACTTTGAATTTGAACTGATGAACACTGAAAATAACATTTTCAAATTCAGCTTCATTCATGTATTCAAATCCATTTTGGTTTTCTAAGTAAAATATTCAGTGGTGGTTAAATGTCAATATTAAGAATTCAGTGGCTGTTAAAATTCATATGTCTCTTAGTTGCTTCCACAACAGCCCCACTCCTGTTTGTCAGGTTTGTTGGCTTAAGTACTGGTCAAGAAAACTAAACAGACGAAAACAGGAAAAACCTTCACAAACTGCAGTGAATGATAATTACATGACATGCTAATAACATCTGATGAACTGTCAAACTGACAGGCTGAATGATTTACCTGTCACACAAACTTTGCAATCTATGCTATTAAGACATTTACTGATTAAATGTTCCTTTGTAGCAGCATGTCGTTGTTGAACATATAACAAGTGCAGTTATATGTTATTAAGACTATTGCTATTAAGACATTTACATTTAATCAGTAAATGTCTTAATAGCATAGATTGCAAGTTTGTGTGACAGGTAAATCATTCAGCCTGTTACTTTGACAGTTCATCAGATATTATTAGCATGTCATGTAATCATCATTCACTGCAGTTTGTGAAGGTTTCCTGTTTTGTCTGTTTTGGGTTTTCTTGACTAGCACTTTAAAGCCAACAAACCTGACAAACAGGAGTGGAACTGTTGTGGAAGCAACTTAAGAGACATATGAATTTTAACAAGTCACTGAATTCTTAATATTGACATTTAACCACCACTGAATATTTCACTTAGAAAACCAAAATGGATTTGAATAGATAGATAGATAGATAGATAGATACTTTATTGATCCCGAAGGAAATTTAGGCATCCAGTAGCTTAAACAACAAGTCCAACACCAATACACCTTAAAAAAGATACAATCAAATAGAATAAAGTGAAATAAAATAAAAATAAGATAACATAAGTAAGTACAGCAGTGAAGTGACAGTGTGCCAATGGTGCAAATAGTAGTGCAAATATGAAGAGTATATTAATATATAGCAGAGTATATTATAATGTATGATATAGTAGTGCAATGTAATAGTATAATATAATGCAGTGTGTCTGTCTTAGTCAGAATACATGCAGGAAGCTGAATTTGAAAATGTTATTTTCAGTGCTCTTTAATTCAGATCGAAAAATTCAAATAGGACATCAGTATATATAACAAGTGCCCTGTCAGTGAGACACGGTACCTATAGCAACGCACAGCTAGACCCGGGTTAGCCCTCTTAATCCTTAAACGCCGGCCGAAATATCAGCCGTCACAGCGACTAACCAAACCAACAGCTTGCTTTAACTGACTATTAAGTATTTCATGTGGTAAAGTGTGGAGTCGTCACCAGCCAAAGATGACCGTACTGTGGGTTCACCTAATGTCAAGCAGCGTGTCAGTTGGTAAGAGTCGGCCTGCGAACTGAGCTAGCTTAACGTTAGCTGACAGAAGCTAGCGGGTCGAGCTATCTGTGTATCCCGTCTCACCGGAACCCGCTACCGGACCGGTACACATCAGCGGCTGATAAATGTGACTCAAAACACACGCTGACACCAACCTGCATCACTTGAATTACCTGTATTGCGGACCGGCAGCATGTGTGAAGCCGAAATAATTGCTTGCAGCCATCTTGGCATCTCCAGTACAGTAGCTACTGGCAAAGACAAGCGGTGAAGAGCCTGAAAACTGACCGTCAAGATAGTTCCCCCCCTCTGCTGCAGCCAATGGGAACAGCGCTCTGCTACACCGGAACTGCGTCAGCACAAAGACATAATTTACACACATACTGAGTGAGATATTAATGAAAGCACAGCGAGGAAATGTTGTGAAAAATGTATAGTTTCAGGTTATTTTACCGTAACATTTTTTAGCAGAATTTTTTTTTTTTTTTTTTTTTTTCATAACTTTATTTTCAACAAAAGACAAGTACAAAAGTATAGGGAATACAATAAACAGTACAAAAAAAACAAGAAAAAAAAAAAAAAAAAAACCTTAATACCAGAGGAGTTCAATGTCCATTCATTTCAAGTTTTTTCAGAGTTCAAGAAAATGTACTTCCTTTAAAATATTGAGAGACTTTACAGCTTTTTGTTTTTTTGACATTTTCCATTTTTAGCAGAAATTGGTTTTCACAATTTGTTCTTAACTGCGTCACGCATGCGCAGCATAACAAATAAAAACAAAATCTCTTAAAAAGGGTTTTTTTTTGCTTGTAAGTGTGAGTCATGGTGTGAAACCATAGTGAAACACAGACAAAGGATTTAAAGAAACACTGAAGAGTTAGGAGTATTACAATGATAATGAAGGAAGAACATAAAAGGGAAAGAAAGAGGAAAAATAAAAGAGGATGATCGCTCTTTGTTCTCGTATAGCTGTGTAACTTCTGTTGGGAAGGAAATTAATTTATAAAATTAAATGGACAACAAAAAAAGAATCTAGTCTATTATTTGAGCCTGATTTAAAAATAAACTGCAATGCTAAAATGCTTAAATTCTCCTGTTTTACTGTAAAAAACGGGGTTTACGCGAACACGGAAGTACGTTGAAGTGAATCCTCTCGCTCTGCTGTATCTGCTGAATGTCGCGTGTCCCTGTCAGTCATGCTTGCACCGATGATGAAGACACAATCTATCTAATAGGCTGTAACAGTAAAAACCAACTACCAGGCACTGAGTTTGTAGACAAAAAAAATCAACATAAAATAACATTCAGATTCCCATTAAACTGCATGGGAATCATAATGTTCCTGCTAATGAGGTAAAAATGACCTTGGGTTAAAGGCATCCCCTCACAAGCACCACAAAATTGAGGATATTTATGCTATAAATCTGAAAAGGGATACAAATATCGGATAAAAACATTAAACTATTTATATGGCGTGATTACCAGACCACCAGATGCACAAAAAATGCCCTTATTATAGAAAGAGGCACGTTGAATGTGCAGTCAGCAGCATACTTTGCAGGGAAACTGTGCAGGTGTGATATGATTGGTTGGTTGCAAGTGAAGTATGGGACTGAATAATTAATGTGTGGGGAGAGCTGGGGTGTATGAAGGAGAGAGGGGCGAGGAGACAGAGAAGGAGGGGAGAAGCAATGGATGGAGAGAGAGGGATGCTGTTGCCAGGGAACAGCAGCCACATAGAGGACCACTGAAAACAACAGCAGGATTATCTGATGGAGTATAAGGACACAAAGACGTGGTGCTCATTTTTCCCCCCACAGAAGGGTTTGAATTGATATTTGGGAGTGGAAAAAGATGCTCCAAAAGGTATTTGGAGTTACAAGCAGGGTGATAGAGAGGGATGCCAGAGCAGATGCATTCTGATTAAAGGAATTTTGTGTGTCGGTGGTGTGGACGTAGGAGCTGAGAGGCAGGCTCTCGATTGCCAGTCTTTCCCCCAACAAAGGTGGCCAGAGGCGGAGGAGAAGAGGGGGAGTCCAGCACAGAGGTGCCCCCTGTCTCCAGACACCTGCTGCTGGCTAGCGAATGGCATCGAGGACACTGTATGGCTGTGTCTGTGCATGAGTGTGTGTGTGCATGTGAATGAGTGAAAGACGGGGAGCGTGAGAGGAGGAATTTCAGCCCGACCCCTCTTCTGTGTTGATGTGGAGGATCAGGACTCTCTCCCCTTGAATCTTTGCGTCTGGGACTGAGGAGGAGGGAGGACACACAGACCAGCGAGAGGTTTTGAGGGGATCTCACATCGCTCATGTGAGTATCTTAACGTCCTTGCATCTCTATTATAAACAATAGATTGTCCACTAACATACAGTATGAAATCCGTTTAGGTGTTTTCCCTGTTGGCTGTTACATTTGGGATGACCCAGAAAGGCTGTGGGGCCATTTTACTCCGCGATGGCAATGTGTTGCACATTTGGTGGCAATTAATTTTGTATAGAAATCTCTTTTTGATATTTTCAAGGTCTTTTAATGACATATGTAAAGGGTTACATCTTAAGGTGAAGGTCAGTTTCTCGATACAGCATTTTGTTGGAATATTAAATGATTGTTGGAATATTTTCACTTACAAATGCATTACATTCATGTTTTTTTCCAGCCTGACAAACATGGTGTGAGACAGAAGAAACCTCATGATAAATGATTTCTTCTGTTTTCTGCTCTCCACTCTTGTTAAACTGACAGTGTTGTCACATTGGATTATATGTGACTGTGACCTGCTACGATGCGTTTGTGGATTTTCCCTCATGGTACAATCTCTTATCTTTGCTTTGTTCCTCGTGCCTGATGTAAGGCCTGTAGAAATGAATTATTTCCTTTATGTGAGCCTTGGTTGTCTTCCAGTTTAGCCACGAGTGTCGCTGCCAAAACCACCAAAACCACTCCTTCTAGTAATTATATCACAGCAACATTATGCACTGCTGAAGAAGAAGAATGTCAGGATCACACAGTATTTTTGTTGCGCTGTAACACACTCGTAACTGCATTAATTCCACCCAGACAAGCACTTATAATGTGCCTTTCTTCTCAGAGTGTCTGTTTCTAAGTATAACCTCCAACACAAACCTGGGAATCTTCTGTCACTCAGCAGAACCTGCTCAGACGTTGTGGATTTTACACTTGAGTGGAGAACTACAAAGAGAGCAGGACTTTAGGTCCAATTAAAGTGCTCATCTCATGTGGTTCGCCAGCCAAATCAGACCTGTGCTTCTGTTATTAATGTCTCATTATTGGGTTGTAATAATGCATCTGGAATTTCAGCATTAAATCCTGTAATTTAGAAGAGTGGAGTGCATCCTAATGCCAGCAGTAACTATGCAGTCAGTCAATCAATCAATCAATCAATCAATCAATCAATCAATCAATCAATCAGTCAATCAAACTTTATCTGTATAGCACTTTTCATACAGGTTAGTGCAGTTCAAAGTGCTTCACAGATGACTGACAAGAGGAAAATAAGACAGTGTGGACCGTGAAAATTCAACAATTTAACAATTTGATAATTTGAGACCAGTGCATGCGAGACAATAAAATGATTGAATTAAAATTATATAAATTAAATACAATAAAATAGGTGAGTAATAAAATAACAATAACATTATATAAATTAAATATAATAAAATAAGTGATTAATAAAATAACAATAAAATTATACAAATTAAATACAACAAAATAAGTGATTAATACAAAAAAATTAAATATAATACAATTTTACAACTTAAATAAGTGATTAATAAAATAACAATAAAATCATATAAATTAAATACAATAAAAAAAGTGATTAATAAAATATCAATAACACATAATACAATTTTACAACTTAAATGCAATAAAATAAGTGATTTAAAAATAACAATAAAATATAATAACATTTTAACTTAAATACAACATAACTTAAATACAATAAAACAAGTGAATAAAATAATAAAATAATAACCATTCTTAATCAAAGGCCTGGCTGAATAGGTAGGTTTTAAGTTTACGTTTAGAGATTTCAACACTTCGAGCAGCTCTCAGATCCTCAGGCAGACTGTGTCAGCGTGTAGTTACTGTATTGTACTGCATTCATCATCAGTGTGTGAACTCTCTTGAGCACAAACGAATGAATATTTGATCTGAAGAGAAGTTTTTTCTGTTAATACTATTGGTGACATAAAGCCTGAGTGTGAGTATAAAGATCAAACAGGCAGCAGTCACATCAGTGAGGGAGGATTAGGTGCACGTCGTCCTCCTCATCGGCCTCTTGAATTCCATCCAGGAAAAAAAATTGTACGTGATATTTGACTTTGAGGAGAGCTGAGCTCAGAAAGCGGTTCTCTGTCCGAGTCGGTCACATGCCTCTCACATGTGCTCCTCTGGGCAGGGGGATGAAAAACCATGTGACTAAAAGACTTGTTACAGCCCCCAAATTATAATGAAAAATGATTTGGATGAAATCCTCCAACAATGCTGACTTTTCTCTTTGTCATCTAAGTCAAACACGTGTTCCTGCAGTGCAGCCATGCAGCTGACTGTCTAGTTAGTACAGTCAGTACTAACTGTTATTGTAAATGGGGCTCATCGATAAACATTGTTTCTTCACACCTCCAGGCCCCTGCTGCTCTCCTCTCTGAGGGATGGGCACCACAGAGGCAACGCTACGAATGGAGAACTTGGAAGTGAAAGACGAGTGGCAGGATGAAGACTTCCCCAGGTGGGATCCTTTTACTTTCTACTGCTCATCATCATCTATTAAACTGTTGTATTGATGTCAAACACAGCCAACTGGTTGATGTTGAAATATGAGATAGTTAAGCAGAAAAGCTGTCGTTATGGTATCTCTTATCACTGCGTGTGTGTGCCTTTAGCTATATTCTTGTGTGTGTTGATGAATATGCAGCACTTTTTAATTTATGGATGGAAAGCTCATTATTTGGAGTTAATTGTGGAGTTAATTATGGATTTAATTGCCCGACAGGGTTTCTTCATGGACCAGCTGCACAGTATCACTTCCAGTGCAGTTTAGTCTGGGTGGATTTAGAAGCACTGCTGTTTATGTTAATCTGTATTCTTGTAATATTGCCACTTTTTTATTTTTTATAAAAGCTTGTTTATCTTTATGATAGCCTAATATTGTTTCTGTTTTATTGTCTAAGCAACAGTGGAGCTATTGGGCTAATGTAGTGCAACATTTAATTTCATGTTCGCAGTAAGAAACAGAGAGAAAGATGAATGAAGAAAAGAGATCTTAGTGCAGCATAAAGATGGCTACAGAAGGGTTTAGAAAGTGTGGGAATTTGATGTTCAGAGGTTGAGATGCAGAGCTTGATGGGCAGAAAAAAAGCAGGGGATGACAGTCAGTGCTGGGCTTCCTGCTTCCTCCTTCCTCCTCCTCCTCCTTCCTCCTCCCTCCTCCGTCAGATTGGGAGGCAGGACGCCAGGGAGCAGGTGCAGCTCTGTCTGTAAACGGTCTACGTCATGTGACGCAACAACAGTCACCCATCAACAACACAGCATCGCAAGGAAAATGGTGGCGGGTTTTGGAGACGGAGGAATAGCCAGCAGCAGATGGATTATTAAGGCAGCCTGTGAGAGATGCTCTGCTCTACCCTGTCTATTATCAGCTGAGGAAACAGGGGATGAGTAAGCAAACCAAATCTAAAGGTGTGTGAGGTTAAAAAGCTATTTGACAACAGCAGCCCCGTGCTATTTCCAGAAGGTAAGCATCATCGATTCATCCTGATATTGTAGCTGAAGGACAATGCAGCCGTAAACAGGAACAAAAGAGATTATCTTGCTTTTGTTATAAGAAGAAATCCCCATAAATCTGTTCATAGAATTGGCTACATTTCTAACAAAGGAAGCGTAGGACTAGTAATCACTGCAGGGGTCCTCGGGGGGGGAAAAGGGTCGAACCGTTCATCAGCGCCTGTTTCTCTGGGCTAAAGCCAGTGTTGTTGAGCACACACTGTCCTCCTCTAGATGGGAGGATGAAGCAGTTTCACAGGAATGCAGCTAAAAGACCCTCTCTATGTTGTAAATCTCTGTATCTTTTGCGTTTGAACCATTTAGTTGTACAACCCTGATTTCCCTGGTTTGTACTGGGTGTTGTTGCTCATATGCAAAAAACACGTCTGTCTTAATTTGCATAGTTTTGCTTACTCTCAAATAAACACACAAACATATGCGGAGAGGATTTTGCCCTCCTCCTGCGCAGTGTGTCAACAGTAAATAACAAGCAGCGTAAAGGGACAGAGAGCTGCAACACTTTGTCTGTATGCAGAGACACACTTCTTCCCTCTCTTCCACTCATTCTCTATCTTTTACTCCTCCCCTTTTCTCCTCTATTTCTCCTCCTCCTCCCCTCCCGCCCTGCCTGGCAGCCCTGTAATCTTCATCTCTCCCCAGAGAGAAGTTAATTACCATCTCTATCCTCTTCTGCTTGCTCCTCTTTTTAGTGCTGAGCCAGATCAGTGACAACACCCACGCCTTGACTGGTCCATTGAACACCGTCCTAATCTGACAATGTTACATTTAGAGACATGCTGGAGAGCAGAGATCAGTAAAACAGCCAAGTATAAAGGAACAGTGTGTAACATTTCGGGGGATATATTAGCAGAAATGGAATATAATATTCATAGCTATGTTTTCTTTAGTGTATAATCACCTGAAACTAAGAATCGTTGTGTTTTCGTTAGCTTAGAAGGAGCTGTTTATATCTATATAGGGAGCAGGTTCTCTTCACAGAGTCTGCCATGTTGCACCGCCATGTTGCTACAGTAGCCCAGGACAGACAAACCAAACACCGAAGGCCACCGTAGTTCTCCGACACACTTGTGAAACTGTGGTAACGTGAGCTGCAGAGTGCAAAACCGTGGTACCGCCAGCTGCCGTCTGACTTCTATTGCTCCTACAGTAGTGTTATTATGGTAAAGGCCCTGGCACACTAAGCCGACTTCAAAGAACTAGCGGCAATGAAGGCCGACTGTTGCGTCGCCTCACGTCGCCTTTGTCTTGACCGACAAGTTGCACTCGAACACACCGTAAAGACTACAGCCGACAGCAAGTTAGCACTACGTTCTGCGCCTGCTTGAGATGAAATAACTCTCCATACCAGCAGGCGGCGGTAGTCTGTATTCGTATTTCAAAAAGGGAAACCAGAAGACCGAGGACTGCAGATATACAAGCCGTTGTTATGATACGTAGGTGAAACAAAGCGGCGTTTGCCGACTATTTTCACACCACTCTCACTCACCACTTAGCTTCATTCCAGATGGCCATGTCGTTGTGAATATATCCGTGTGTTAGAATGATCAGGTGAGATGAAGATGAAAAATGAGAAGAGCCTTTTGGGTTTTTCATCTTGACTTTACTCGTTGGCTTGCTTTCTTCACTTCTGTTTCTCTTCTCGTGCTCCGATTCGTTTAAGCTGAACCGCCAATCAGAGTGATTTTTCTCACCGACGGGCGCCGCTGCCAATTCAACATGCTGAATCAGCAGAAAAGCCTCCGACTTGGGCAGACTTGAGCCGACGGTGCGAGACACTCCAAAACCACTAGGCTGAAAGACACTCACCGACGGCCCCAAACTGTCCGACGGCCGACTGTTGGCTTGGTGTGTCAGGGCCTTAAGGATGGCCTTAAGGATGGCCTTTGCGTGAGGCGATCAGCGTTACCGCGTTTTTTTGCACCCGGCGGCGCACCACAGTCTTGGAAAGGAAGGAGTGAGTGGAGGGGAACTCAGTTGGTGGCAATCTGCAGCCACACCAATAGATGCCGCCAAATCCTACAAACTGCACCCTTAAGATAAATCTACTTATTAGCCAAAAAGATATGGCTGCTCTTATTCAAGACCCAGTAAGAGTGATGATTGTTCTGCTGAACCTCAGTTCTCTGCAGCATCACGACTGGCATATATTATATATTATACTCAATACACTCAGTGTTGCTTACCTGTGTATGTTTCCCTCCAGACCACTACCAGAGTACGGAGACATGGATCCCTCTTGTGGTCTCACAGACGACAGAGCCTGTAAGTAACACCGGGAGGTCACTGATTGGTCAATAATGGAAAGTCCATAATACCCCTACTTCATGAAATCACTTACATTTTCTTGATCTGTCTCTCCTCGTCTTGCTGCAGCTCCCCCTAACTCCCTGAATGTGAGCCCACCCGGAGGAGGAGGAGGAGGCGGCGGCGTGTCCTCGTCCCACCGCAAACGGCGTACGTTGGTTGCCCCGGAGATGAACCTTTCACTGGACCAGAGCGAGGGCTCTTTGCTGTCAGATGACTTCCTGGATACACCAGATGACTTGGACATCAACGTTGATGACATCGATACGCCTGACGAGACAGACTCGCTGGAGTTCATCACCAACGGCAACGAGCTGGAGTGGGAGGGTAAAACGCACATGCATGCAACGCAAGCTGCGAGGGCAAGTGAGCAGCGTCAATGTAACGTTACATCCATTAAAAGTGCTTGTTTTTGTCACTGACAGGCTCAGATTGTTATTATAAGTGTCTGACAACATTATGGAAAGGACCACCATGGATGTATTCCACTATTCAAGGTGTCACCTTGCAAGATTTCAGAAGGAGACTTCTCCTTGAGCGAGACTCTTTCCATAATGTCAGACACTTATAATAACAATCAGAGCCTGTTAATGGCAAAAACAAGCACTTTTAGTGGACGTAAATGACGGTGGCAGTTTGCCCCGATAGCATCATGTTGCAGCCTGTGAGCAGCTGCCGTCTACAGCACTCTCTCTCAATACTGGACCAATTTCAGAAATTGTTGTCCCTATTAGTCAGTTAGACACAAAAAACATGAAAAAATAGGGTCCTGGTTGAAAAAATACAGAAGTTAACCTTTAAGAACAAAACCTGTCTCTGTGTCCGTCCAGATGACACACCGGTGGCCTCGGCCAAAGCAGGTCCCGCTGGCGGTTCAGGAGATGTGGACGAGGAGGGGAACGTCAACAACGGACGCCTCTGGAGGACGGTGATCATCGGAGAACAGGAGCATCGTATTGACATGCAGGTCATCAGACCCTACCTCCGGGTCATCACACACGGAGGTCAGCTGTGAAAGGACACAAATCAATCAAATCAACCTCATCAGGCGACTCAAGACTTTAAAGATGGTTTCCAGTAATATACAAATGAATTATTCACTATTAACTGAAACTCTCTCCCATTAGGTTACTTTGGCGAGGGGCTGAATGCCATCATTGTTTTCTCTGCCTGTTACCTGCCTGACAGCAGCTTCCCAGACTACCACTACATCATGGAGAACCTCTTCCTGTGAGTGACTTTTAGTTTTCAAGTACAGGCTTTGATAATGTGCATGTATGGATTTAGAGCTGCAACAATTAATCGATTAGTTGTCAACTATTAAATTAATCGCCAACTCCATGATGCTGTACCCTTTCATACAACTGTTTTGAGATTGTTCAGTGTTTCTTATAACACATAACGTGCTTCCCTCTCCTGCAGGTACGTGGTGAGCAGTCTGGAGATGCTCGTGGCTGAAGATTACCTGATCATCTACATGAACGGAGCCACTCCTCGGAACAAAATGCCTGGGATCAGTTGGCTCAAGAAATGTTACCAAATGATCGACAGAAGGTGGGAAAAAGGAGAAACTATATTTGTGGCATACTGCTGTGTATAAAACTAGGGCTGTCCTCGACCAAAGAAATTCTTAATCGACTAACACTCATGCGATTTTGTCGACTAATCGATTAATTGATGTTCTTCTCCTCAAAGAATTACACAAAAGCACCACTTTAAATCTTGTGTTTACCAGAGATGTGCTCATAAGTTTCTTGAAAATAAAACATTCAGCATGAAAAAAGGATAAAAAATGATTAATCGACTAAAGAAATCTTAGTCGACGAAGACCAAAACGATCGATTAGTCGACTAATTAAGAGGGGGCGGCCCTATATAAAACATTTCTTAATACTCACGTAAAAGATTACTGTTCTGAACTGAAATATGAATTAGGCCCAACCTGCTATTTTGAGCTGCTGAGTATTGTTCACCATCAATATACAGAGATGCATGACATTGATACTGACAGACACAAAGGGAGGTTAATGGAAGTTGTCACTTGCTGTCAGTCAGTAGGAGACTGAGGATGACTCAGAGGTTACATTAACAGCAGGCCTTTGTTTAGAGAAAACCTCTTCTTAAAGGTGCAGTGTGTAAGATTTGGTGGCATCTAGCGGTGAAGTTGCAGATCGCAATCAACAGAAACTTCTCCCGTGTGCCAAGCGTGTAGGAGAACTACGGTAAAACGTAAATGGCTCTATCTAGAGCCAGTGTTTGGTTTGTTCCTTCTGGGCTACTGTAGAAACATGGCGGCCGGTTCCGTGAAGAGGACCCGCTCCACATGTAGAAATAAACGGCTCATTCTAAGGCAACGAAAACACAACAATTCTTATTTTCAGGTGATTATTCACAAAAGAAAACATACTAATTACTATTATATTCCATTTTTGCCAATAGATCGCCCTAAATGTTACATACTGCTCCTCTAATTCTCAGTTTAATATTTTAATATATCTTTTGTAAACACTAACCGTACTGTGTTAAACTGAATGGACTTGTTATTTGTGTTATGATGGCAGATTGAGGAAGAACCTGAAGTCTTTGGTCATCGCTCATCCCACCTGGTTCATACGCACCGTCCTGGCGATATCCAGGCCATTTATCAGGTAACAAACACACACACTCACGCACGCACGCACGCACGCACGCACACACACACACTACCAACTGAACAATTATGTTTTAATGTGGGAATTCCACAGAACTTGGTACACAAGTTAAATGCTTTTTGTAGTACTGCTGAGCACAGTGAACTGATGAGGACCAGACAATGCTTTTAATTAATCATGAGGATTTTGTAACTGTGACATCAGTGATGCAGTGACTGTAACGGTGCCCTGTTGTCCTGTTGCCCTCTGCAGTGTGAAGTTCATGAATAAGATCCAGTACGTCCACAGCCTGGATGAACTGGCAGAGATCGTCCCAATGGAGCACGTCCATGTCCCCGAGTGTGTGGTGCAGTAAGTATTTCTGACCACTAGGTGGAGAAAACGAGCCGCAGCAGTGACTCCAACCTGCAGGCAGCAGCTACTCATGCTCTCCTTTATTACAATGATCATTCATGTAAATCTGGCGGAGAGCAAGTCTAATGTGTTTGAATTACAGTGAAATAAGATTAGTGCTCTAGTTATTTAACAGGACTTGGATTTACTGGAGGATCTAACAGTGTTACTCATTTTCAGATTTGACGAGGAGAGGATTAAAGCACGGAGGGAAAGGTAAAACACATTTGATAAGATGAGCCACTCATACATTTATATTACTTATACAGAACTGCACTCAAAATGAACTGTGGTTTAAGCATTTTACCTGAATTAATTGGCTGCACAAGCCTGTTACACCGAATGGGCATCAGCCCAAATGCCTATAATAACTATCTGTGTGTGTGTGTGTGTGTGTGTGTGTGTGTGTGTGTGTGTGTGTGTGTGTGTGTGTGTGTGTGTGTGTGTGTGTGTGTGTGTGTGTGTGTGTGTGTAGGATGGAGCAGGAGCACAGACAACAGGAGCAGCAGCAGCCAGTCCCAAAGGAGCCAATTAAAAAGTCTGAGAGGTGCTGGTCCACCCTGGATTTTAAAATCACATTTTCACATTTTCACATATAACTAGTTGGGACATTTTTGGTACGTTGTCATCCCTCCAACTTTCTAAAAGTATTTTTTTTTCTCATTTTCAGGCCGAAGTCGATGATTGTAGGGAATCAGGGATCATGAGAAGGACGGAGCTTCGCAGGAGAAGGTAATATAAACCACTTGTTTACATCTCCACACACGTCTAAATAGTGACCAATAATTACACGTTCCAGTGTATTGTTGTCATATATTTCAGTACAAAGAGCAGATTAAGATTGGTGTCAAATATTTCAGTGCATGTGCGTACTGGTTAAACCTTCTGTCAAAATAAGTTTTTTATCATAATTAGCTTGCATTCCTTGCATGCATTTTTTTAAGCAATTGGGTATTTATCCGTTTTGACACAGAGTAATTGTGTGAATTCTTTCTTAAACAGAAATAATCAAACATAATATTCAAGTGTACTTTAGATTTAAGCTGAGGCCATGGACAGGTAGATAAAAAAGAATCAGTGTGCAACAATGAGAGGTAAAGATGATTATGTCCATCTGGTTGTACAGTTTAAAATTGATAGCAATGACATTCATCAAACTCAACTGATGCGGACTGTCTATTGTGAGGATTTGTTGTCATTTGTGCAGGATGTTGGTACGTACAGTTTAGGGGTTTAACTGTAGTCTTTTTAAACTTTTATTTAGATGACAGTCCTCACTTGTCAGGAGGGAAAGCTGCCTGTAGTTTGTGATGTTTTGCAGAACTTTACACTGATGCTTGGCCGTTAGACTTGTTTCTCAGCTTTAGTAGCTTCTCTCGATTTTCGCCCTTTTCTCCTCGTCAGTGCTCCTCTTGACTGATCGTAGAAGGTCCTGTCCATTTTAGTGCAGGCTTCAGGCTTCGAGTTTTAATGGGGTACATACAGTATGAGCTGGTTGAAACCAGCTGAAGGATATATGCAGCAGTATGCTGTAACTAGCTCGTCTCTCTGATAAAGGTCATAGAGACTGAAAAACCAAATGATGAAATATAAAGAATTGATTTAAAACTGTGAGCAGGATACAATAGCAAAAAGTTACTTCTTAGTCGAAAAGTAATAGTGCCTGAAGAGACTGAAGCCATGTCAGGATCAACTTAGTGTGTATTAACTCAAAGATGCCATTTCCTTTTTTCATTTACATTTTTTTTTTTTTACAATTTCATTTATCCCTTAAACGGATCAGACTACAGAGACAGAATTTCTTTTTTTCATTATATAAGTTATTATATGATTTCCTTCTCTTCTTCTCTATGCAGTGTGTGACAGACATATGGAGCATGAACCTTTGATATAAAGCAGCGGATCCAACAAGTCTATATATGCTTCCTTGTTTCAACATCCACCTGAGCCGTCAAGACGGTGAACGCTGCATCTCAGTAACCCTCTGTGTGGAACCCCTTCCTCCTTTCTGCCAGAGGGTTTCATATCCCAACTTGAAAATGTACGACGGAAGTCACTGCTCTGTTAGAGTGAGTGTTTCACCGTGGAAACTATTGTTGGGTTCATCGACTCATTAACCTGCTGTGTGGTCGGACTGGTTGTAATATGATATCATCGTGAGGCTCTGGAGGACCAGGACGTTGACAGAAATGCACGCAAAGTTAACTGGAACACTAAAGAAAGACAATTGACTTTAGCAATGTTGGGTGAAACAAGTGTAACTCCAATTGTGGATGTTGTAACTTCATTTGAAGGATTAACGGCTTCACAATTTTACAATTCTACTTTTTGTTAAGGGCAGACACCCCAGGTGAATAGGGTAAAAAAAAATAACTAATAGATATCACCGTGAAACTTCCCCAGTTTATTACTTACGTTAAGACAGTAATTTTTTGTATTACAAGTTTTCTGAAATGTTATATTTAAATATGCAAATGGGGCATTATCTTATTAAATATGTGCTAATTTGCATTCATTTCCAGAACAGAAATCTGAACACCGGAAAAAGTCAGGTTCAAAATTCCCGTTTCATTTTGTTGACTTATTAGAGTCAAAGGTTTTTTACAGGGAGAATTTAGGATATCTCTTTTTATCACTTCATAAATCAGAAAATACTCTCAACAGCCATAAAACAAATCAGTTTTCGCCATGTTTTTAGGAATAAAATGTTGTATAAATCAGGATATGAATGATATATGAACAAACCCCTCTGTAAAAACCTTCAGAATATAGAGAGGAATGAAACTGGAAAGTTTGGTGAATTTACGTGCTACTGAAGTGAAGATTTCTGGCTCAGAGTCTGAGAAAAAAATAATTTTGAGGAAGATATGTATTGTAAAATATCACTACAGGTGAATAGGGTCGTTTTTTAACTCATAAATATCACCATGAAACTTCCCCAGTTGATTACTTACATTAAGAAAATTATTTTTTGTATTACAAGTTTTCCTGAAATTTGATGTTTAAATATGCAAATGAGAAATTATCTAATGTTAACTTTTGTTGAATTTAGGAGAAATCTACAGACACAAATAGACAAAGTAGTAAAATAAACACATAAATGTATATGTGGATGTTTTCTTTCCACTAGTCTGAAACAAACAAGCAAAAATAGCCCAAAATCTCAAAATTGGCCAGTGCTTGAGGTGTCTCCCCTTAATAATAAAATACATATACCAACTTTACTTGGAAAAAAAACGCTGATTTTGCATAAAAAATTATGAAAATCGGACAATTGGAAGAATACGTTTTTTGCCCGACACTAGTGATATGTACATATGTTATGAAAGATTTAACACTTGGCGAGACCAGAGATGTCTAACAGCAACATTACTGATGTAGCAGATACTGATCTTGGGTCAGTGTGTGACCAAACACACATTTATATTCATGTGTGAATATAACGTGTGTTAGATGTAAATAACAATTGCATCAGATGCCTTCATCTTTATTTTTGTGCAGTATCATAAGGCCTTCTCAAGCTCTCTCCAAACGTACTAACATCTGTACCTTGTGTTAGTGTTTGTGATGTGTCTCAGTCGTCTTGTGCGTATAAAAAACACAGGAACATTATCAATCTTTGCATTTTGTACCCTGGAAAACCCATATGAGAAAATCTTTAAGAATCATATATATGTTGTTATGCTTGTTTATTTTGTGTACCATGGTTATTGCCACATAAATAGATATACATCATACAACATTAAACAAATGTGCTTTATATTTAGACTATGTATTCCACATATTACATACTGTATGTCATGTATAAGATAAATATAATACTAATCCACCACATACAAAACATCTGCAATAATTTTGTATGAAATATTTGACAAAATATACAAACGTTGTACATATGATTGCATATTCATTTTGATAAATTGGGCATATCTATAATTCTTATTGATCTGTTTCATATGGGAACATTTTGCTGTCGGATCAGATTGTGAAAATATGTCCTGACCACTAACTTGATGACGACATCTGAAAGGAGATTTTGTTCTTATTTCAGAATCATTACGTTTATATGTGGAGATTTAGTTTGTGATTTCAAACGTTTTGTTCATTTCAGCAGAGCCACATCCCCTTATCTTTTTATGCGGTTGTTTCTGATGAACATTTGGGACAATGTCAGCACATCCTGACGCATTAGGGATTGGACGTTTTCTAGGTTGCATTGATTTTCTCTCGTGTCTTCCATCTGTTCAGCTTATTGTAGCAGGAGGGCAGAGTAAGAATTTTTATTTTTGTAAAGAAATGCATAATTGTAGTGCCTGCCTGCCTGCCTTTTTTTGCACTATTGGATTTGGTTATGTTTAGGAGGAGAAAAGTCCTCCTAAAGTGTATTTTGTGTTGTTGTTAAGTAGCATTACTGTCGTGTAGCTGTTAGTACGGCATGAACATGTTTGGTACAGAAAATAGGACTCATGAAATGTCTGTTTCTAAAGTGCCATCTCAATTCAGTTCTTTAGTTCTTCTGGTACGGGGAATGTTAAAGAAAGGGTTCAACGTTTCAATTATTTTCCTGTTCGGCTGTTTTCACACCAGTAAACCAAACCTGAGCGGTTTCATCAAACATTTATCATCCTTGCTGAAACAGCTCAGTTACCGCAGCTCGTCATCCTTTGTGTTTGAGGTCTGTTTGCTTCTGAGTGCCTATTTTTGAACCAAATGATTAAAAAAAATCCAGAAAAATTGAAGGAATGTAGTAGCCTTTCCATTTGTAGTTATTGAAGTTGACTATATCAAGTCACACCCTATATTATAAGCAAGGTTTGCATAGAAACGGCTGATATGACCTTTCCAAAAATCCAAATGTTCATTTTGACTATAAAAGCACAATATTTATATTATTACAAATAATTCTTTGCCTACCATTTGTCTGCTGTAAAATGTTTGCTCAGATTTAGAGATGATCTATCATTCATGGTTCTGTGCTTTAGATTGATATGATCGGTTCTACCTTGTACATATAACTGAATAAACTGTTCCTCCCAAAATCTGTTTTGTTTTATGTTTTCATACTTTCTGTGAACTCATACAGGGAAGATCATTTGTACTCTTCAGATACAGAGTTTGTCCTGGAAATACTGGACTAACAAGCATACACTTTAGACCACTGTATATTATAGAAACATAATCTAAGTTTAGAGTCTCATATTCATTTTTTACCTGGATGTGTCAATAGCAGCTGTTTGCTAACAAGTTTGTCATGTCAGTTTTGTGTTTCCAGCTTGTTTCAGCTGCTCCCAAGAGGCCAAAAAAGCAGTTATTGCAGGTTTAAGTAGTAATTAGGGCTAGTCATTATGGCAGTAGAGTCTTGGGTGTTTTATGTGTAAGAAATCTGGCAGTGAACAACAACAACTAATGCATTAAAGGAAACACCCAGTTTGTGTTCTTGATGATGATATTTCATTACAATTCTACTTGCCCTATTTTCTTACTAGTATCCCCAATATTATAACCAGTTGATAAAAATGTAATCAATTTATACGTTATAGGGGCATTGCGGAAAGAAAAAGTTGAGATCCACTAATAAAGAACAGAACATATTTAAATGAACAGTGTGTAACATTTCGGGGGATCTATTAGCAGAAATGGAATATAATATTCAGAACTATGTTTTCGTTAGTGTATAATCACCTGAAAATATTAATCGTTTTGTTTTCGTTACCTTAAAAATGAGCCGTTTATATCTACATAGGGAGCGGGTCCTCTTCACCTGTTGAACTCATTTTGCCTGAATGGCTTCTTTGGTTCTGATGTCAGTGCCAAATTGACAACTAATACCAAACTTCCTATTTGATGAGGATGTGCAGGTGCATGAGGACATCCCAAAAGACCCCTTACTTTTGTTGCTGCCTTTTCAGTGAGATGTCTCAGCTTCGGGGGGACATGTCTGGACCACAGACTGTGGTCTGAACGGGGCAGTGAGCAGGTTTGACTTTAGACTCCCGAGAAAGACTATCTGTCTATTCTTGGATTAAGAGAGTCCTGTGATGTCACTGTAACCATAAAATGATCACGAGTCACGCCTCACACCCTTCTCCCTTACACACTAATACTGACGGAGAGAGACCCTAGCTGTTGACCCCTGACCCCTGACGGCTGTGAAAGGATTCAGATTCTACATGGACGCATGCACACAAATAGACATGAATGTCAAACACACTGTCAGAGAGCAAGACACTTTAAAGGTGATTTACCTCAAGGCAGTGCAGTATATAATTCACATTATATAACCCAAAATTAATACTTTATGGCTCTGGTTCACATCTGAACCCATGTATGTATCCCTATTAGGTGATTTCCCTTTAAATTTAGGCTCCTGCTTGCTGGCTAACACAGCTCTCACACTCCCGACACACTTTACGTAACACATGAAAGCTGATCTGGGATGTGAGTATATTCACATAAAGTTTGTTTGTATGAAGTTTTAAAGGAGCATTGACTTGAAATCTTTAGGAATGACTAAAATATAATGTAATGAAGCCACTTATACAGGCAAAGATGGATGTGTTAAGATATTACAGTCAAGGTCATGCTTGGTTTCTGTATTTTTGTTTCATATCATGTGATGGGTTTCTTTCTGCATCTCTAAAATTATCCTATTAGTGTGATTTAGAAAAAAATCTGACCAGTGGTGAATAGTAATTAAGTACATTTACTCGAGTTGATTCTATTCTATTTGAAGTTCAGTTTGTACATTACGTTTATGTTACTTTATACTTTTGCTTCACTACATTTTAGAGGGAAAAATTGTGCTTTTTGTTCCACTACATTTGTTTGACGGTTACAGTTACTAGTTACTTTGTAGATAACATTTGTCTTCCAAAATACAAGATCAGTTTATAAAATATGATGCATTGTTATAGATTACAAGAGCATAATACTGTATAAAGTAATGAAAATTAGCTCCATGTCTATCAATTTCAATAACATATCATCAAATATCCCACTGTTGAAATTGAATAAGATATATTCAACTATGTATTATAGTATAACTCTCCGAAATGGGCAACTGTGTATAACTTTTACTTTTTATATTTACTCATAATATGCATGTGCTTTAATTTAGTATCATTTTGAATGCAGGACCTACTTATAATACACATTAATATTAATAATAAACAATATATATTATAACAGAACACATTTAAATTTATTGTATGTAATGTATTGCTACTTTTACTTAAGAATCTAATCCCAGTGATGTTGACTGGCCATAATTCAGTCAAGAGAAAAGAAGTGTACTCATCTGTACTCCTGTCAAAGAAATTACCTACTTTACTTTTAATTAACATTTATAGCAGCACCTCAACCTTAAATGTCAGCACATTAAGAATAACTGTTGACCTACTTGGGTGGTAGGATTTGTGCTATATCAATTTGAGATTTTATTTGAGCTATATAAATAAAAATTTAACTTAAATTAGCTCCACCTCAACCAGCTTTTTTTCTCTATACTTTATTTAGAAAGTTCAATATAGTAGTTACATAAGCATGTTCAGAAAAAAAATCAGTAAATATATTCATATTTATATAGGTATGTATATTAAATACCTCAACCAGCTATAACCTTAAAGTAGGCCAACTGTTTACGTGTTAATGCATCAATAATAATGGTCCAGTAATATAATTATATACTAACACTAACAGGGCCCATTCTGACAAACAAATACCTTTACTTTTCATACTTTGAGTACATATGGATGATAATACTTTGGAATACAGGGCTTTTACTTGTAGTTGAGTGGTTATGTGGCATCACTACATTTACTTTAGTAAATTATTTGAATGCTTCTTCCACCACTGACAAAATCCCACTATGTAGAGTTATAAAATGATGTGGGATTGCTGCTTTACTTTAAATACTTAGCCTACTATTAAAGGAATTTATTACCTTGATAACTTCATTTGTAGATAATATCTGACAATGATATTAATATTTTCCTCACTGATTTGTACTCTTAACAGATATTTAACTATCAGTTTACTGGTAATCAGCAGTACAAAACAGCTGTTATATTAATGTATCATAAGACACCATCAATGGTAGTTTTCCACGTTAGGTCACCTGGTGGATTAACGAGTGAATGGAACAGTACGAGCTGCTGATCACCGCCGTGATGTACTAGAGCAGGTGCTGTGAAATATGTAAATAGGTGACAGTTCGCGGGCTGTGATTGGCTGGTGGCAGGAGCTCTGTGGGCGCTGATTGGCTGCCGCGACGAGGCACGTAGCACCAATGCGTAGCACGAGTTAAAAAAGAGGACGAGCACGTCCGACCACGAGAACGCCCCATGCCTGCGTGCTGACGTAAATGGTGACGCAAATACGACGCACGTTGGATATAAATTGCAGCGCCTGGCGAGCACAGTCAATGGAGCAGTAGAGAGAAACGCTATTAGAGCCACAACAACTTGAATTTACGACTTTTTGAAGCGTTTCATTCGTTGGATTTTTACCCTCGACTTTAGTAAAAAAGTACTCGAGTGTTTCCTCAGCTGACATTGAGCTGGAGACGAGAAGAAGAGAAGAAAAGATGAAATACATTATAGGAATTGGCGGGTAAGTGTTTATATTTTTATTAAACAGTTTGTTTTGCTAACATTTTGCTCGTAGAGTTAACTTTAGCTACATCTATTTAAATATTGCACTGTTATCTTAGCTAAATCGACTGATAGTTGAGTGGAATAACAACAGTTTATATCAGACTGCTGACTAAAATGTGAAACATTATGTTATTATTCGTGGAGGTTAAGTTAAACTAGTGATTCAGATACAGTTATTTATTGTGTAAATGGTAACTTCAGGTTGAAAGACGTTATCCTTTTGGCCACATGTTTTATCAGCTGCCCGCCAGAACGTGTTAAAGCTAAAGTTAAACCGGTTTACATGTCCGGTGTGTGGCTGGTTTGTTGTCATAAATCGAGCGGGACATTTGAAAATTCACCGCCAGACTCAGTTCAAAAGTGGAGGGAGATTCAGCATTAGTGTCGTCCCAAAACCAAAAACAAGTTAATGTTATGTTCATCATTTATACATACACATTTAAATCAGGAAATGACAGTATTTCATGCATGTTATTTCAGCTATTTTATGAACATGTGCTTTTCATTCAGCACCATTTACTAAAGCAGTGCTCCTTTTAATCACACACACACATCTTCTATTACATTTAACTTTTAAATTTTGCCCTTTTTAGGGCAAATGTTGCTTTTTGTCCCGTGTACCAAATTAACTATACTTTTATGAGTTACATTAAAATGTAAACAAATATATAGCATGTTTTCCGGTAATTCTATATGAAATAACCACATGGTAAAACCTGTTTTTGTATACTCCTGTGTGAATTCTTGACAAATGAAAATGACTAAAGCACTGCACCTTTTAATCACACACACATCTTCTATTATATTTAACTTAACTGTGTTTTAGGCTTTTTGGCCTGTTTGCCAAATTAACTATACTCTATAAGTGACTAAAAAATGTAAACAAAAAGCACCATATGTTTTCTGGCGGAAAACTTGCATGGCTGCCTTTTTTTTTTTTTTTAAATCAAAATAATTTAGTTTTAAACCACAACTGTAGCTGGCAACACATTATTAATATGTGTTTTTATCATGTTTTGCCTTTTCTTTACAGAGTCACTAATGGTGGCAAAACCACCCTGACAAATAAGTTGATCAAGACCTTGCCCAACTGCTGTGTTGTGCACCAAGATGACTTTTTCAAGGTGAGTTTTAGCGAATGGATAATAAGAGTGTTATTGTTAGGTTAGCCTACTTTTTCCTTTATTAACTCTGCTTGAGCATTGCATGTAAGCAAAGTAGTGCCAACTAACCCCCCACACCCCACCTCTGTTCCCCACAGTAGATATGGACATTAACTTGATGTCTGTGTAGAGTAGTTTCTTTACCTGGTTGTCTCTTCTTGCTACTTCAGTCATGATTTTTCTCCCTCGTATTCTTTACATTTCTTCAGATTCCTGTAATAGCCACATAACACACCTTAAATCAATCAACTTTGCATTACTTAATTAACCAACATTTTTCTAATATGGCCAGATGCATTTCCCTCTTTTTCCCAATTTCATTTAAGCTATGTAATTTTTGTAAATTCCTTGCTTAATTGTGTGTATTTCCTTTGCTGTGCAGCTTTTCCTTTTTCTTCTGTGTGCACTTGTTTAATTAAACTCTGGCATGTGAGTGGAATCTGCAACTTGTGTTCAGAGCTGTGAGGTTGCAGCAATGTTTTATTGGTGACTGTTATTTCAGAAACCTGATCAGATAGAAGTCGGGGAGGACGGCTTTAGACAATGGGATGGTAAGACTTCACTGAAGACTGCCAATGACTCTATTAATGTCATATACCCCCACCCTCCAACATTACATACATTATAGGCATTTAATATGCACAACATCATTAGGCTGATAACTTCCAATAACTTGGAGCAAAATACAAAACACATTTCCAATTTTTTATATTCTTGACTAATGTCTAATCCCATTCACTATCTATCCTTTCCATCTTCTTCCTTTTCTATCCATCTTTCTCTACAGTGATCACAGCCATGGATATGGAGGCCATGACCAACACAGTAAAAGGCTGGATCGAGAACCCGGTGAAGTTCGCCCGTTCCCACGGCGTCACTCTGTCTTCTGCATCCGACGTGGCCAACCCAGACGAGCAGATCCACATTCTCATCGTGGAGGGCTTCCTGCTCTACAACTACCAGTAAGTGGATTTGCTTTCACTCGCCGTGTGTGACCTATTTGAGGAAGTGCTCACATGGAAGTAAGGCTGGGCGATATGGAAAAATCCTCTATCACGCTGTAGGTATGTGTGAGGTCGATTAACATGGCAACGGTCAAAGCTTCGAAGCATTCGGGTCAGCCCAGGTCATTTCATATTTTGATTACGATAAATATCACATGGGGCTGACCCGAATGCTTCGAAGCTTCAACCGTTGCCATGGTAATCAAATCAAAATCAGTATTTGAATGCTTCGTTTTTTTGCTTTTTGTATAAATAAGTATGTAATAATAATGTATAAATCCCAAAATAGCCCATGAAATAAGGACTAATTCCATAACATTATTCATATTCAACATTAACTATTGTTAGTTGTTCTCAGACGGATATCGCTGTTTATGCGTAAAGGTGCGTGTGTGTGTACAGTACTGCAGCAGCGGCATTGTCCCAAAGTTTCGAAGCCCAAAAAATGGTATTCAGGACAGCCCTAATATCACGATATAGCATGTTTTCTGGTAATTCAATAACTAAACAGTCTATATGAAATAACTACATGGTAAAGCCTATGTTTGTATACTCCTTTGTGAATTAAGTACTGAGTATTTTCTCAATTTAAGAACTTGAGTGCAAAAGGAACAACAGTTTTAAGTGAAATTATAGAGAAAAAAGAAATAAATATAGCCTATATTGCAAAAGAAACAATATAGAAATTTCTTAATTTTTTATTTATCGTTTTGGCGATATATATATATATATAAGTATATAAGTATATATATATATATATATATATAAGTATATATATATATATATATATATATATATATATATATATATATATATATATATATATATATATATATATATATATATATATATATATATATATATATATATATATATATATATATATATATATATATATATATATATATATATACACATTGTCATGTTGCCCAGCCCTTCATGGAAGTTTCTTGTTTATCACAAATTCTAAGAAATTCATGACAACAAAGATTGGGTGTGCCGTGTTATTTCTGTAGTGTCACGTGGTCATTTAGCATGCTTACCATTGGTACGTGTACATGTATGCCTTCGGGCAGGTCCTGCAGCTAGACAGATAAGGGTTCAGCAGAAAGAGGCTCTCTGAGTTGTCCTTAAAGTTGACTGCTGGGTGGTTGTTATCCAGTGTGCTGAGGATGAATGTCAAGCATGCTGCAGAGATACAGTATCAATAAGAGACGGTATGAGCAGTGATGACTATGCTCCTTTTCTCTAGTTCGGAAAAAAATCGGTGACCTTGTTCATCTCCCCTCTAGGCCCCTGCTGGATGTTTTCGACAAGAGCTATTACATCACGATTCCCTATGAGGAGTGCAAGAGAAGGAGAAGGTGAGAGTACACTAAAATTATATTCACCTTTTTTACATTTTAATGAATACATTCTCACATTTACCCTTTTTGTTGTCATCAACTTCAGCAGTTTTCCCCCATAATGTTATCATGGCAAGTGCACGTTTTCTAACAGTTTGTTATTATTTTCAGTACCAGACAGTATACTGTCCCCGACCCTCCCGGCCTGTTTGATGGCCATGTGTGGCCGATGTACCTGAAGCACAGGAGAGAGATGGAGAACTGCGACTTGAGTATTGGTATGTTGCAACTTGTGTCTTTTTTTAATATTTCCTAATGCTTTGGGAAATTCGGTGTAATCTATTCTAAAATTCCAACCGTTTTTGTTGCAGTATTATCTGATTAATCATCTGATTAACTGGTCAACTCTGTATGTGTTGCAGAGTGTCTGGACGGTTTGAAGTCCAAAGAGGAGATCTACAACCAGGTGTACGAGGACATTCAGAACAATCTGCTCAACCGTTTATAGGTAAGAAGACCGATAAAGTGCGTCACAGAAATTTACATTTAGGGGTTTCTACACGCATATATCCGAGTTTGAAATATCTGCCACATTTGGGGGCCGACAGTTTCTCTTCTGTAGCTAAAAATCTTCTGCATTTGAAAAGAACAAAGATTTACTTAAGAGACAAAGCATATTTTCAAAAATAAAAAATGAATAGGAACCCTGTTGGTACAATTTCAAAAGTAAAAGGATGTTTGATTGTACAACCACATCTAACTATTTATTTTCTGGTTTTCTTGCAGCAGGAAGACTCCTCTCCATCCCTGTACAGAAGTTGTAAATAGTCCCAAGGATTCTTTTTTTATGAAGTTTTTCTAATTTTATTCTTTGTTTATGAATGAAACAAAGCAATGTTAACTTATCATTGTCTTTTTTTTTTTATCATCTTCAGATGATCAACGTGTGTTTTCCTTTTAAAAAAGTGATTGTTGAACCACTGACTTGTACTGGACCATTTGTTGCGTTCTCCTACAAATAAATGCATTAGTTGCTGTTGATATACAGCACACCAAGAACCTCTGTATTTTCTTGTCATTGCAACATTAAATTTTGCAGTTGATATAATTCTGTGTTGGTTTTTATAAACTCTTAATATAAAGAGCTACTTGATTCCTTCATTTCACCTAAATACTACATATTGCTGATAAACATGACTGATCTTGGTATGTAGTTGTGTGGCCACTGACCTCATTGGCTTTTAATGCCTATAACCTGACTTCTATAACACATCTGCCACTTGATACTGTTTCATCTTGTTGCAGGTGTAGATACTAGTGTGAATTCAAATAATTTTACACCCTGACTCAACTATTCTAATTTAGAGGAGATTAGGTACTCCTCATCTGACTCTTACTGTAAATTTGTTAAGATTTGGGGTCCCTTTATTGATTATATCAGAAGGCAAATGGACTCCGCTTTAACTTGGTGTATGTTGATTTATGTGTCCTGAGCATGGCTCTGTAGGGTTTGTTTGAAGTATACTTAAAGTGATAGTTGGGTGGGCGTTTTGAAGTGGGGTTGCATGAGGTGCTTATCCATAGTAGGTGTATTACTTAAAGTAGATGACTGTCGGTGCGCCCCCAGCGTCGAGAAACAGACAGGAGCACCGGAGCAAAGCAATGTACAGCTGAAAGAATCAATATCTGTCAAATGCACGCTATATTTAGAATATTTTCACCGCTTTATCTTGCCGTCAGACAGCCCTTTCCTTCTCCTTTCAGATGGCGAACTGATCTGAAAGTGAAACTTATCTATGCTCCAAATATATATATATACAGATATATGCTCTATATCTCCAAAGCCAGCAGGCTCAGATGACAAAAACAGTATAGATACAGTATGTTACACTTTCAGTTCAGTTCGAACGGAATATATTCTGAATATATTCTACATATAGCGTACACTTAAACTGATATTGATTTTTACAGGCGTCTAAAATGCCTTTTTCTACCATCCCCGTCCACAGCACTGTATTGCTTTGCTTTGGTGTCTGTACTCGTGTCGGTTTCTCAATGCTGGGGGCACGCAGACCGTCATCTACTGTAAGTAACACACCTACTATGGATATGTACCTCATACAACCTCACTTCAAAACACCCAAACTATCCCTTAAATTACCTTTTCAAAATGACACCACAGGTTGGAATTGAACCCGAGCCACAGCCAAGGACTCAGCCTGCATGGGTTGCTCGCTCTGCCAGGTGAGCTAGAGGTCGCTCCTGAGGTCACAAGATAATTAACAAGATAGGAAAGATGGAGAAAAAAGAAATCTGAAAGAAACCCAAATTGTATATCTCTCTAATTTTTTTCTTTTTCAAAATACAGCATATTTACTTCTTCCGTTCTCTGACAATTATTCAAATAAAACATCTAAAAATAGAGCATCACTTTTTGGTTGAACTGCCTGAAACATATTCAAACTGCCAACTTTAAAAGGGGCACAAGCCAAAAATGTTGGGAACTGCTGATGAGGACCGTGGTTAAAGAGAAAGTGGGCCACTTTGGATTTCATGTAGCTCAGTTTCAGCTGAACATAGAACACATGATCTACTTGGCAAGACATTTAATAGCTTTAATGTCATTATCTGAATTACAGTATATAAACAATCCATATGACCTACATCCAGGTTGAGACATTTTTGCCTGCATCTATTTTAGAAACAGGAAAGGCTGTCGAACATCTAAATCTGTCCTCCTGGGATTTTTCAACACTGCAATAGATGCCTGAGTAGGTCATAGACTAACCGCAAGATTTAGGCTATTAGCACTAGATTTACAGCGCATGAGGCCCGAGGCACGTGCTGATCTCAGCTGTGTTTCCACACATATAAATAGGCCAGAATAATTTCTCATTTCCCCTAAGGGAATACCTTATCTTCCTGTCACAGAGTTAGTGTGAACAGCTCATCATACCACCGCTAAATAAAGAACAGGCCAGCTAGGTGCATGTATTCAGGGGCCAGAGGACTTGTCATTTCCAAAGTACATTCACAACCAATGTTTCTTTCATTAGACGAACAAAAGGACCATTCAGACCTTAAAATCAGTCATAAAGTAAGAGAGCAACTTTAGGTTCCTGTTAATTTGGAAAAGTAGGACTCGTAGTGCACCTATACTGTATGTCCCCCTTCATTTTATTGCCACCCATTAAAATAGCAACCTTCCTAATGACATCAGCTGTAGGTACATGTGATCTGTCATGTGTGTGTCTTGTGGAAATGGAGTGACAAGGTGATTGTTGTGACGCTCTAGCAGGTGGACGTGGAGTAAACCACACTGACCTGGACTCCCGGTGCTAAAAATGACAGCAGTATGTGTGATGGCTGTTAAGGCACGCACACAGGTAGATCTGTTCATCAAGGACAAACAAAGAAAACAGAGAGAAGACAATAATATGTCTGTGTTTTGCAGGGATGCAAACATCTCGCTTTTCGGCGAATTACGCTTTTTTCACGTCAATTTGGGTGACTTATGCAGAAAATTCTACTCAACAGTCAGGTCAGTCATCTGTAGTTACGTAGGTGTTTACTCTAGTCTTGCCGGGCCGTGGCTGACACAGCAGCAAACGCCAGGAAGTTTGTCTATGATGAACACACCACTTGCTCCCTGTAGCCTACGGTGTTGCGCACTGAAAAGGGGAGATATCAATAAAGATGCTCGGACAAGATGCTTCCTCTCTGGCAGCTTCATTGAGAATGTATTATTTTAGAAGTGTTTTACTTTTAAATAAAAATATTCCAACAAGATATGCATTTACAAAAGTTCTTTCAACATAAAATGCATTTTCTTTTCATTTCAAGGTTAACTTTCCAATCTATTTTCTCTTTCACAGGTAAGTAAGCAGGTAAGTATATTGTCATTTCTCACTTTTTCTTAAACAGAGCAAATCAAATGTGACAGGTAAGTATTCATGAAAACGGTCCATTAATCAATAAACATACTAAGCAAAAATGTAAACCATTAGTAGCCATTCGTCTATTCTATTGGTTATATTTATTGTTCCTTATCATAGACATCATTGGTCACCTGCCCAGGGACTGGGGATGACAATTAGCTTTTAGCTATAGCCATCTCTGCATAATACATTAGATTTCAACAATTGTAATTTATGTTTATGTATGGCCCTGTCAAATAAACTTGTAAATAAATAAAGGAATAGACAGTTACTGAAGAAATTAACACACAAATGCCTTAGCAATTATTCACACCCATAAACATAGTTAAACACACATTAACATTAGCAAATAAATAAATAAATAAATCCCATCCCCTCCATGGTAACGGTTGGGACATGGGCCAAACTAAAAAGTCAAGGTACATGTCAAATATTTTATTCCCAAAGATGGTTTGTTACATATTAAATAGTTCTTATCACGCTGATGTATGTTCAAGTGTTCATTTTTTTGATGAGTTTGGTTTTAATTAGTTATTTGATTTTATAAAAAGGGGTTGAGACATCATAATTGACAGCTGTGATTGACAGCTGCTGTCAGTGAAGTAGTTGCAGCCGGAGGCTCGGGAATTGTACGAGAGAGGAGATGTAACTTTAACTTTCAATAACCGTCACGAGTCTGTGTAATAGAACTTGTGTCAATTTGATCATAAATGTAGTTATAGAGATACTATGGTTCGTTACTGTGTCAATCTAGCCAAACAGCTACTGTGGTGCTAACGTAGCAGCTAGGTGGCTCACGCTAGCAAGTTGCATCCGTGCTCGGCTCGTGATTGGCTCGGCGGGTTTGTGGGCGGGACCTCGATAGTGTGACTCCAGCCATCCATGCTCGAGGCCAATCTCAAGATGGCAGCTCTCGTATACGGGATATTTTGGCTTCACTTTTGTGCAGTGGGATGAAGTGGAGACACGGTCGTCCATCTGTATAGGGAATGGGAATCGCGGAGCATTCTGGGGCTTGCTTCCATTTTTGGAGGGTAGCGTACGGAGCTACCGTACACTATCATCATCTGTCACTGGTCTATCCATCTGTCATTTGTCAATCATCAGAAATGTATAAAGTACGTGCAAAAGATAAATACCCATATGAAGAGAAGCTGACAGAGGCAAAGGAGCGATATATTACAAAATTGAAGTAAATTTATGATATTGATCCTTACGAATTAGGAGGACCTTGACAGTTTGGCACCCCATTACGGTCACTGATGTGTTTTGGCATTAGTAAACACCTGTCAGCAGTTCAAAATGTGTAAATCTTTGTAGGCCGATGTCCAATTTATGAACGGGTGGATAGAGGACTTTCAGATCTACAAGCCAAATGCCAACTAACGTTACACAAACATCCAGACAAAGACATGCTAGCTAATGTTATGTTCACTGAATACTAACAAATCGTCGGCTAAAACTGCCTATTTAATCTACTGGTATCTCGCGAAATGAAACCCATAATGTTAGCCTACCTTTGTGTCTGACTGTAAACTATATATACTACAATTGGGCTATTGAATCTTATTCACTGTGCAGTGTTTTCTGTTATCTTTTGACACTTGCAGTAAACAGCCAGTGGATGGCACTCTTACCTTTTATCCTCTAAAAATGGCCGACTTGCTGACACGATCAAAATGCATACAACATGTGTTGCACCTGTGCTGGCCACATGCCACTAGTGCCGGGCCGGTGTTATGGTTAAAGCTGCTCCCCCGTCAAATAGCGCCCCCCTCCTGCTAAAATGATAGCTGCTTGTAACATTTAAAGGTCTAAAAATGAAAATATTACTGCTACAACACTCAAAATTCAGTCAGCGTGTTAACAAAACACACAAAAAACAACATAGCAAACATAATCCAAAGTTAAAGTGCATAAATACTCATTTCGTACCTGAAAAGGGGAGATGTCAATCTGGCTTCCTTGAGAGTGACGCATCGCGGCCGGCAGCTTCCTCTTCCGCCCTCTGCAGGCATGACTAATCAATCACAGGTGTCATCTCTCAAACAGGTTCAACAGGTAGATAGTAGATTAACTCCCCTAGCAGGTGGGCTAAATATCCCTAGCCTATCATTTTTTCAGAGTTTTTAACCCTGTTAACTTCTTTCACAAGACTTTGTTTTTATAGGACGTCTTGCATTTATAGTCATGACCGATTTTAATTGAATTCCCTTTTGTCCCCGTGACTGTTTATATTGCATATTGAATTTATCACTGATCAGCTTCCTTATAAAATCAATCTATCTCAATGGCTCATTCTGAGCAGTAATACTCTACTATTTTTATTAAATTTCAGATTCAAATTCAGTGTTATGTCATACATTGAATTGAATTATTATCAGTGATTCATTAACAGAGCTAAGTTATACGTTTCTACTGTTGGGTGATATAATCTATAACAATGCATCATATTCATTATCACATAGGATGGGTTCGCAAGTTTGGTAATTGGATCCCCGGCTCCCCCTGTATACTTGTCGAAGTGTCCTTGAGCAAGACGCTGAAGGTCAATATAAACAAACTGATCACATGTAAAATTTAAATCCACAAATACCATGGCTGTCAAAATGCAAGTGAGAATAAAGTATATGTCTTTCTGAAATGGAGTGGAGAAGAACTGAAAAACTTGAGTGAAGTATGACATGAGTACTTCAAAATTGTTCTTAAGTACAGTGCTTTTGTATATTGTTACTTTACACCACTGGACTTAGGATCTGTGAGAAGTAGGCCTACTGACAGTCACAGTTATTTAGGGAATGTGACATTTTCTTCACTTTCCCCACCAGATTTCCAGGTTATATCTGAAACAAACAGGCCTCTAGTAAAAATCCTTAACCTCCAAAGCAACTTTGATTGAAACTAAAGCCAGTGTTCATTGACGGTGTCGGATCCTACATGTTGGACGTTAGTGTGCCAGGAGAGCTGGTGGTTTAAATCATGCGTGTCAACGAGTTAGGACAGAGGAGTGTCACTGGCTGGCTGAGAGATCTTAAGCGCTTACACTGTGAGAGACCACCCGACATGCTGGAGGAATGACACCCATCCGGTTACAGCCTGCCTGAGGCAACAAGACCTAGACCCTGTGATCATGTCCCACGACACACACACTCCCCTGCTCCTGTTTCTCGCACTCACTCATGGATTCATACTTGTACAGATTGCTGAAAGGCTCTGAGTGCTTGCCAGGGTGTGTGGGTATATTTAGAGGGGGGTTCTTGTAGTGTTGGTGCAGATACAGGAGGTCTCATTATACACTCTGACCTCCTCTAATCCCGAATGTGCTGGTTGCTTTCGTCACCATGCACTCGGGACTGGCACCACGCTATACTGGCTACCAGTCTGTCCACACGTCCAAGCAGCCAGAGGATGAATGGGACAAATAAAGGCAAAGGTGAGGGCCTCTCACCTACTTCTTACCAATCTACAATCTCATCACACGTTGATAATTGACACAGATAAAATAAAAATGCACCATAAAAGCCTGAACCACGTGACTGTCTTCTGATGGATGTAGTTTTCAATGTTTTTGGTTTTGCAGGATTCCTTCTGGCCTTGAAAAATCCTTGAAAGTTTGCACGCTTGAGAAGAATAAAGTTAGGCGTTTTTGAAAATTAATAGACTTCAGTGGAAGTATTTAAATTTTTTTTCAGCATGTCTCTTGAACCGCTTTGTGTCCTGCAGAATCAACACTTTGTACAAAACACTATGAGGGATATTTGTTTTGTTACAGCAGCTTGTAACATGTATGATGGTTTATTGACCTGCTGTCACTCAACATGATCCGGGGTGATGACTGAGGTTCATATCTTCTCTTTTTCTTACCAATATCAATGTAATTTCTCACCCCAACATGCACATTTTGAGTCTTTTCAACAATTTCAGCAATCACAACCTTGAAAGACATTGGAAAGTCTGGAAAAGTCTTCATGTTTCTCTTTTAGCAACACTAACTACAGTAGAAATGACTCATCCTACAATAAATGTGATGGTAGAAAGTGAAGCACATAGAATATCAAATGTAAAGAGCTCCCTGACATGTCCCATGTATTACACATATACAGTTGGGGATATATTTATATAAATGGTCAGCAGCTGAATGAAGGATGTCAATCCCTTTAAAACTCTACAGTGATTAAAGGACTATAAATATAAACTTGACCTGACTTTGAAGTGTGTCACACGGCACATATTAAGACATGCTTTAGGATGTGCTCATATGAACCGTTGTATTCGAATACGTTGAACGTTTACAAGGGTTTGAAGGTTAATTAAGTGAGGAGTAACTAGTTAGGCCTACATATAACAAAGTTACTAAATTACAAAATAAATGTAATTGTAATCAGTTACAATTAATGAGGAAAAACATAAGCTATAATTAAGTTACAGTTACCAACCAAAATGTTGGTGATAGCAAAGGGGTTACAACTGAATATATTATTTTTGGTAAAAAGCATATGTAGAATTGCTCTGTTCCAATCACAAGTTATACTGAACTTTTAATAAAAGTTTGACAGTGTTGTTGTAATGTTTTAAAGCAGCCGTGGGTAGAAATGGAGCAAATATAATTTAAAAAAGTTAATATTATAAAACGCTCACTATATCCTGACAGTAGTGCATGAGACAGGTAATGTGAAAAAAATCATGTGCCTCTGTGTCCTCCGGTGTCCTCCGATGCTCCTGGCATCTGCAAGATTTCGCAGAACGGAGGAAAACAACCAATCAGAGCCGAGCTGGAGTCTGCCGTCTCTGAGCAGCTGTCAATCACTAGCATGTGCTGACATCCGAAAAAGCCACGAGGTTTTGATAAAAATAAAAAAAAAGTTCAGTCACCAGAGTGCTGACTTTCAGTGAGGGTCCACTGCCATCATGTGGTGAAGCAGTCGACTTGGCCTCAGTGTGGATTCAACAGGTTGAATACGGCCCAGTACGGTTTACTGTAGGCTACTAAAGACATAGCCTACAACCCCAATACCACCAGTCCCCAAATACAAGGAAATTTAATCACCTGTAGATATTAACAGGCGTGTTTCCCGGGATCCTCAGCGCACCGTTGAGACTTTGAGAAACTGTGCTTCAGATGTGTTCAGTGATGCATTTTCAGTCCTTATAAAACCAGTGCCACACTGAAGTGCTCCTCCATGGAACTTTTCTGACAGCCCAGAGTCACTGTAATCTAATCTCAATGCGTGGGACTCACATATAACCACTGATCTTAAATTCTTCTTCTTCTAAATCCAATAACACCGTGCGTAACACCTTCGCCTAATGCCAAACCAATATGACCAATTTGACCCAGTTTACACTGCGGTTGTGAAATGGTTAAACTGAGACAAGAGTGTAGCTCCTGGCTGAGCACGTTTGGACATTTTTTTTTTCTGAGTAAACATTTGAAGACGTCTCAACCCAAACTCTCTCTTTGGTGGTGATGTTGTGCGCAACTGCGTGACGGAGCTGAATGAATTCAAAACACCACCCCATCACCACTCAGGTCAAACTCAAATGTTAGTCGTTAATGTCTCAGTGTTGGAGCTCCTCACATAGAGACACCACCACCACATTGAGCCATGGAGAAGTTTCTGCTTGTATTAATTTGCCTATTGGGTGTCTTGGTGTGTTTTGGTACCGGTCAGCACCATTTACGCACAGGTGTCGGACCGTGGAGACACCGGACTCAGTGGGAGAATAACGGCCAGGTGTACAGTTTACTGAGCACTGGGACTCAATATCGCTCACCTGCGCAGACCAGAAGACGCACTCAGCTGTTATTGACAACTAAAAACGGTTTTAACCGACTTCACCCTCCTGTTGCGCTCAGCAGATCCACCAGAACCAGACACGGAAACCTCCAGGACGCAGCCGGGGGTCGCTCTCAACAGAACGATCTGAGTCATATGGACGCGGCGGTTCTTGGTGTTGATGCGGGTCAGTATTTACTCGCCTCGGGACGACCCGGGGCACACAGTCAGTCCCCAACGCGCCTCGCAGCCACCGGAGAGGCTGCGGGTTACCGTTCACAACAGGCACCGTCCAACGGCAGCGCTGCCGCTTTCACCACCATCCAGGAGTTCTCCGGCAGCGGAGTCCCACGAGGAGGCCGGAGTACACTTGGAGATGGCGCACAACAGGCCACCGCGTCCCCGGTAAGATCACCAGATTTTACGCACAGCCGAGGCGGCAGGATAAGATCTGAGAGCTCGGAATCAACTGCCCGGTCATCCGCCACAGCTGGATGGGTCACCATGGCTGAGGATAGTGGGACAGTACCAGGCATACCGCAGCAAACACGTTTAGGAGAAGCTCGCAGTGCGCAAAGAGCGCATTCACTGACCAGAATCACACCGGAGTCAAATGTTCCTCCCACAGCGCTGTCCAGTAACTCCGTAGAAGTACACTTTCCTCGTCCGAGGCCGGATACAACAAGGACTACGGACATGGGTGACCCGCGGGATCCGCACAGTATCCATCACAGGAACTCAGTTTTCTATAATGTTTACCCGCCAGACCGCAGAAACAGGATCACTGTGCGCCCTCCACCAGGACCGGGCTATGGCACCAGGTTCTTCCACAACGGTGAGGCGGACAGGAGGCGATGTAACCAAAGTGTATAAAAAGTAGAAACCTGACACCGTGATAAAACAAGTTTTTTGATAACACCCTGAAATGAAAGTCTGAATTTAATCAACCAGCCTTGAAGCACAGTATGCTGAGGCCCAGATGCCTCGGGCTCATTTTCAAAATTTAAATCCCCTTTTTTTTCTAATGCATTTTTAACGAGAGTGGGAGTTAATACCCCCTTATGACAAAACTAATGTCTCCAGAATGAGAGCCTCTGAGCAAAATTGAAATTAAATGGCTGATTGATAGACTGGGAGCTAGTCATTAGTACAGTAGTTGGCCAGCAGTGGTGTAGAATATAAAGTTCTCCATTCAATAATCTGCTGAAGTATGCTATTAAAGGATTTTACATCAAATGCCCTCAGGTATAAAAAGTAAAAGATTTGTTCAATTTCTTATATTCTTTTTATATCAAATCAGTAGATATAAATAGATTTTTACTTGTATATACAGGTGAGATACTCGAGGTAATATTCTGATGATATATGCATCCATATTCAAACCACCACATACATTTCTGTCGATTATGCCACATAATTAATTCACATGATTTTGCCCCAGCTATCTTGGAGATTACAATAGAAAAGTTTCCACCACTTTTCCAGAAGAGAGACTAAGTTTGAAGCCCAGTCTTAACGAAAAGTAGAATTCTGGTTGAGTCAATGCATGTATTGTATGCATTATTTTAAAGTTTTGAATTCATTTTTTCTCTGCAGGTCTCCCAGACTTGGTTCCTGACCCTTACTACATCCAAGCTGCCTCTTACATCCAGAGAGTGCAGATGTACGCACTTCGCTGTGCTGCTGAAGAAAACTGTCTTTCCAGGTGCACTGTGTGATAAAATGTTACTACTTTAAGCACAAAATCAATATACACTTATAAAGAAATAACGATAATCGTTTAGGGTTCCTCTGAGGTTACCACATTAGGATGTGTGTTGGCCTCAGTCCCACTTGGAAGCTATAGCTATAGTGAAAGAGCGGCTGGACACAAACCTGGCAACCGCCCGAGATTCTCTCCTCTGATCTGAGCAGTAAAAGAGGCTCTGAAGTGAAAGGCAAAGGATTCCTGAGGTGAATGCAAAAAACTGTTGAGCCAAGACCAGAAACCAGCACACAGTAATGCACCATTATGTAAACTGCAGAAGGAATGTGCAGTGATGTAAAGATACCACAAACAAAAAGGTGGTGCAAGTCAACCCCAGCTGTGCTCTCAGTGATTTAGGTCTTTAGTGTCATTTGGTAAACTCATTCCCTTCCTGTTTCCTTTTCCCTTCAGGTCTGCAAATCATCCCAGTGTGAGGGACCTGGACTACAGAGTCCTGCTGCGGTTCCCACAGCGAGTGAAGAACCAGGGAACAGCAGACTTCCTCCCAGTGAAGCCCAGACATGAGTGGGAATGGCACAGCTGTCACCAGTGAGTTCAGTGTTTTATACCCAGTCCAGTGGCGTGTTGACTCTTTGACCTACCAGATTTTAGATGTTGTCAGTTAATAATAATAATATTCCACAGTGTCTTACACTTGTTGTCTGTTTTGTTTTATTAGTCTCCTAGCTGCCAGCGTACTGAGATGTACAATAGTCCTCCATGTGTCCTCACAGAGTCATAAAATATGCAAATTTGAAGGTGCATTAAAGGACAAAATGAACAGTGCTGTTGTAATAACAAACACATTTATACACAACATTGAGAAATATTACAAGGATAATGCAGCATCTATTAAGACTACAGCTTCACTGATTCAAATCATAACCCAACTCCTCCTGACCACGTGTCCTAGGCAATAATCCCAAAGTGCTCCTGATAAAATGGTGCTCTATTTGATCATCTAAGAGCCACCAAAGCAGCTTTTTATTTATTGACTCAATTACTCCATACATGTGCTTTGTTCTGCAAGATACAAACTCATTTCATCATCATCATTTGAAATAAAAATAAATAAAAAAATATATTAATAAAATTCAAGAAATAAAATAAGAGCAAGGAGATACAGCCAAACGAATAATAATAACAATAATAATAATGGTAATTAAAATAAGTGAGTAAATAAATTGAAATTCATTAAAATAATAATAATCCTGATAGAAAAGGAAATACATAATATTATAATAAAATAAGTACTAACAAATTAAAAGGTAGATGACAACTGATTGTGAGACAGTAATATGGAGACAGAGAGGAAGGGCTATAAAGCATGTCATCATAATAGTTCCCCTTATTCCGCTTAATAATAAAAACATTCTTCCCCTCGGGCTATATCCTCCAAAGCAGCTCTATCTTGTGCCAGTTACAGTTAATTTTGTGGTGCTAATATGATCAAACACGGTTTTAGATGTGAGAAAATAAGTGACTTTTTTACGAATAGATAGTGATACGCATGAAATGCAATATCTTGCCATATGAATAACTTTTCCTACCATCAATTCGACCAATACAACAGAAATGATCATTTCCACAACACATTTTGCAGTCTCATTTTGATCTGTGTGTCTTTTTCTCTCTGTGTATATCTGCAGGCATTACCACAGTATGGAGGCCTTCAGTAATTACGACCTGCTGGACGTCTCCACTGGACAGAAGGTCGCCGAGGGACACAAGGCCAGTTTCTGTCTGGAGGACACCTCCTGTGACCCAGGGGTGCGACGGCGCTTCGCCTGCACTGCTCACACACAGGTTGGTCTTCCTGATCTGTGATTTATTTATATTCTTCCACTCATCATCCATCCATCACTCTTTTCCTTCAGCCAGGAATGATGTAAGTTTGTATTTTTCTCAGGGGCTCGGTCCCGGCTGCTACGACACGTATCACGCCAACATCGACTGCCAGTGGATCGACATCACTGATGTACCACCTGGAAACTACATACTCAAGGTGGGAGTGTAGAGCTGCTCTATGAAATAGGACAAGATACATAATACAGCATGTTTTCATATGACTGGAATTAAATGAAATATTTCTGTTGTTTCTCAGGTGACAGTGAACCCCTCTCAGACGGTCCAGGAGTCAGACTTCTCCAACAACGAGGTGCGCTGCGACATCAGGTACACAGGAAGCTACGTCCAGGCCAGAAACTGCAGGATCACTGTGTAAGTCAGTCTTATATGTTCTCACTCCTTATAGCTGAGATCAAAAACAAGAAGCTCATCACTGGCATCTATTCTTTGTTCTACAGAAGCTGACCTGATTGAAGACAAACATTTCCCCACGGAAACTTACAATACATTCTTGTTGCTCTTAATGTGCAGCTGTTTTACTTTAAAATGTTTTATAATCTGTTCGTATTTATGATATTTTGTAGCTAGAGCCAGTCTGGCTAGATGTTAACTTATGTTATTTGTAAGAATATACATTTTTAAACAATGCAACACTGTACTTTTAGCTGTATGTGTGCAGAAAACCTTGAGGAAAGCTTGTTAGCGTGATTCACAAATAAAAAGAAAACAAGTTATTCTTAAAGAGTAACTTCAGTACTTTTCAACCTGGACCCTATTTCTCCATGTTTTTGTGTCTAAGTGACTAATGGGGACAACAATTTTTGAAATTGGTCCAGTAGTGAGGGAGAACGCTGCAGCCAGCAGCTGTGAAACGAGCTGCGAGGGCAAGTGAGCAGCATCAATGTAACGTTACGTTCACTAAATGTGTGGTTGTTTTTGCCGCTGACAGGCTCAGATTGTTATTATAAGTGTCTGACAACATTATGGAAAAGAACCTACAGAGAAATAAAACATATTTCTTACCTTTCTCTTGATCTGTTTGTTATTGTGTCCAATCCCGCTCAAGGAGAAGTCTCGTTGTGAAATCGGAATATCCGTATACTCAGTTAAATACTATCGAATTCAAAGACCTCATCCACATTGTTGAAATCATCTAAATATTCAGCCATGACATTGAAAATCTTTGTGATAACACTAAGCTACGCTTTCTGTACTCCAACACAACAAACTCTGCCCGGCTGGTACTCGCGTTTCCACCATGGATGTATACACGTCACCTCGCCAGATTTCAGAACGAGACTTCTCCTTGAGCGAGACTCTTTCTATGATGTCAGACACTAATAATAACAGTCAGAGCCTGTCATGGCAAAAACAAGCACTTTTAGTTGATGTAAATGCCGGTGCCAGCTTGCCCCAATATCACCATATTGCCACCGTGAGCAGCTGACGTCTACAGCGCTCTCCCTCAATACTGGACCAATTTCAGAAAGTGTTGTTCCTATTAGTCAGTTAGACACAAAAACATGGGAAAATATGGTCCAGGTTGAAAAATACAGAAGTTTCTCTTTGAGAAAGTGATGTTAATTCATTCAGTCATACTGTGCGACTGAATTGGTGCTTATTTTGAGGAAAACAGTGGTGCTCTTCTCCCGTGAAATATATTAGCATTTTGTCTAGTCAGAGAAAAAAGATCCTCTGTCTAATATTGATGTATTGGAGTGAAAGACTTATACTGTAAGTGTTGTTAAAATATAAAAACCAAATACTCTCATGCATGCATTTCTAGAAGTATGCTGTGTATGATTTTGTGCCGTTTTATGTTTACCGTCGCACAAATGTATAGTCTGTTCTTTTACAATCTAGTGATGATTGTTTGAAAGGTGTTCCGAATTTTTACTCTATTTTATAATAAAGTTATTTTTTGGGAAACAAATGTACCATTGAAGACTGACGCCTTACTTAAAAAAATGAATCTAAATAGTCACTTATGGGATAATTTGAACAAATATTTAACAACATGAAGTCATTTACCGTTAACAGCAGTTAGCACACGCTGAGGGCCATTAGAGTGACGAGTGGTACATTTCTTAAATGCTTTTGGAATAACACACCTCAGAGAAATACCTGAAACGATTCCACTTAGCACGTTAATTTACGCCTCTCGGAAACGGCAGCGAAAGACACGAGAGATTCACACCACACAAGCCTGTTGTTGGCGTGTTAGTCATGTTGTGTTACAGCAGATGAGTGATGGAGAAAACATTTATTCACCTGGCAATGTGAGGTGTCTGGGAAGGCTCTGTTTACACTCTGTCACCAGATTTATTAGGGACACTGTCTGACTGGGACGTGGAAATGAATTAATACTCACCACAGCTATTTTTATTAACACAATTCATTCTTTTTGCTCTTTTTTTTAACAGTGCTCTTTGCTGTCCAGCACAAATACGTTGCTTCATAGTCTTGTAATGTTAAATATAGAGTGTGAAGGTGAGAGGCTTTGAAGCTTTTGACTGTATACATTGGGTCGTTGTAAAGTGGAAGATCTCAGCAACTTTCATGCGAAGCCTTGACAGAAGAAGGAAACAGTTTCAGGATGTTCATGAGGTGAAAATGCAGGCAGGTGCGAGCTGAGGTCATGGAGTGTATTTTCTCTGCAGCAGCAGCTCACTCACTGACTCACTTACACAGTCTGTCTTATGGCAACATCAGGGCCGCAGCAGGTCACCAGCTCCTCCACTCCCACTCACGGTAACAGTGAAAGCCTGCTGTGGGTTCCTCTGATGCTGCGTACGTTCGTCCTCATTTGCTGGGTTGATGATCTCCATCTGTTATTTCACACAAGTCATGAATGAAGGAGAAAGTTTTAGAGATGGGATGTTCACACTGCATTAACGTTAGTGTACATTCAGTGCTCCAACACACTAATACAGTGGTGAAGGGTGCATTCAGATCCTTTACTTACTTTAAGCACTAATACAACAATGTAAAAATACTCATTTACAAGAAAAAGTCCTGCATTCAAAATCTTAATTAAAAGTACATAAGTATTATGAGCAAAATGTACTTCAAGTATCTGGTTCTGCAGAATAATGCATCCCGTGACTAATATATTTTTATATATACAATTATCTAAGTATTAAAGGTTCTCTATAGATATCCAGAGCATTAATATAGCAGCAAACGACTATTTGCTGCGTAAAGATATAGAGAAGTAATGTCTACCTGAGCAGAGAATGAAGTCACTCTCCCTCTGTGTGTGTTGTAATCCGAGTTTCTCCGTGCTTTGTTGACATCACCGGGCCGTGCGTGTGGTGGTTAGTATTAGTAGAGTACAAGTACCTGAAAATGACATTGCTTGAGGAAATGTACTTGGTGACTTTCCATCGCTGTGATGATAAAGGTACATGGATGCAAACGATGGAAAGAAAGAAGAAAGTATCAGAGATGAGGGAAATGTCAGTGCACGTAGGCTACTGCAGATATCCACATCACACTGGGCTTGACCCTATTTTATAACCCCAGATTTCCCTCATCCTCTTAACCAAACATGGCCTCTCTGTGGAGCCCTCACCATCTTTGGTCAGAGACCCATTGATGTGAATTTGAGTGTGACAGAGGGTCAGGGAGAGCAGAGCCTCCTCCGCCGCTCCAGGTGCTGTTTGCTCAGGGCAGGACGAAGCCTGCAGGGCGTGCAGGATGGGCAGAGCTGCCGGTCGGCCGCTGCCTGCCCCGCTGGAGATGGCGAGGAGGAGAGAAATTCCACAGATCCGCAGACGGCCAGGAAAACCTGACTGCTAACTGCTGACCTCAGCAGCACCACCGCGGCTGAACCATTCTTATCAAGGGCTGCAGGTCTGTGAGGTTGTGCCCAGAGGCCTGACTGTCTGAGACACCCGGTCAACAAGTGTCAGAGCCAACAAGGCGAGACTACAGTGACACTAGTTTGTTCCTTTTACAGACACAAACTGTCAATACCGACCCCGTCAACCTCCATGCCTCTGATTTTTATTCTCTTTTAAGTTAAACTTTCAAATCTCTGAGGTTTATGGTTTTGAGTTATACATTTGGAAACCTGGTGACGAGAATTCAAAATAAGCTTCTCTGGGTTTGAACAAAATGTATGAGTTCATAATGATACATCTGCTGAAGGGTCTGTGGGATTGACAGTGTAATATTCAACACCATGATGCCAGTGTTCATATAAATCCTTCAGAATTCATTTAACACGTTTATGAACTCACACATCAGCTCCACGAGAGGACAAATAACAATGCATATAACAAATATCAACTATATGATTGATCATCCAATGATATGAAGTCACAATAGAGCTGATTCAGCTCTGTAACAGCTGTTCAACACTATTAAAAGTGCTAAATGAACTCTGATGTACATGCAGCTACACATACATGTAGATTTCGAACATAGAGTCTGCAGTATGAGCATCATTACTGAAATAACTTGGCGCCAACTTCTACTAATGTTGTGTTTCACTGTCTGGATTTATGGTCCGCATATTTACCTTTGCAGAGAATTGTTTGTTTATAGCAAAGAGTAGAAGCTGTTTGTGTGAGCACGGTGGAAATGACTGAATATTTTTCTCTCCTCTGACATCCTGAGAAAAGAAAACGATGTTTACCTGGGCAGGACGAGGACTCCCTGAGTCTGACCATTTACACATCATTAACAGCTCTCCCTATTTGAAACAGAAGAATGTGCCTAATGACCCCTGTACTTTTCCTCCCTGGAGCTGCAGTGTAAATATGCCAACACTCTGTCTGAGTCAATGCATGGTGTTATTAATCCTGTTATTGTATTATTTTTGGGCTGGGAAGTGGGACTGGGCAGGGAGGCGGCCCGGATGAGGCTACGAACAGGGGAGGAGGAGGAGGTGATGGAGGAGGAGGGTGAGGCAAAGGGTGAAGAGGGCGGACAGGTTATTCAGCTGAAACCCTCCAGTTATTTTTGGCCTGAATCTGCTTCTAAATGCTCGCATTGTTTTATGGATTTCACATACGAGTGTGACACAACGTTAAGGTGTCTCCTCCCGCACCAAACATCTGTTCATCCGTCAGGAGGAGGATGCCTTATGGCTCCAGAGACATATAAAAACATACATGCAGACATGTAGGAGCAGACATGAGGCTGTTTTTGTCTCCTGTAACACAAAGTGTTGTTCTACTGTGAAAAAGAGAGGAATGTACAGTATTTGTTATTGAGAGATTTTTGTAGACATTTTGTTAGAGGATGACACTCGTACATAAAAATGTTATTATATTTTGCGCAGCAGACCTGAACACAAGAGAACAAGTACTCATTCCTTCAAGGTTTATCACAACATTATTTCATAGATCAGAGGATGCAAAGCATGTTACTTTATTCCCCCCAATATTTTTATTGAATTTTAACATAACACAAATAAATATGCAATCTTTAACCAGGTACTAATAATTAATGCTTAAATAAATGTAATAAATAAATACAAATAAAATAATATTAATAACGAAAAAAAAAAAAAAAAAAAAAAAAACTTCCAAATGTACATAAAGTTATTATTGTTGCATTCAGGTGTAAGCATCACTTTAATGTTGCAGCTGGTGAAGGTATAGGGCTAATTTTAATTACTTCATATAGTGCTGGCTAACTTTCCCCCAGGGATCAATAAAGTCTTATCTGATCTTATCTTAACCTATAATATTAAATTTTAATTAATAATAGTGTTGATTCAATTTTGTGTTATTAAGGAGGAATGATTGATTGTGATAAGATAAGATGAGACCTTTTACTGAGACAAGAAATGTCAGTGACATGTTGATGCATAATAAATTTGGTAAGATGAGATGTGCACTCTATGCTCCCCTTTACACCTGCATATGGGCTGCAGTCAGGCAGTAAAAAAGGGATACTGTATATATACCCAGAGGCGTGTTTGTGCGTGTGTGTTTTCCATCTTGGACATACCATAAAGCAACAGTTTAGACATGAGATAGCATTAACTCTAGTGTGTGTGGCTATTTGGAGGTTTAAAAATCTACTGAACAATCCCAACTCAAGGTCCCCTCACTAGCTTTATTCTGGAGGTTTTAAGGGTCACACAGTGTTATTATCAGTGGATGGAGTTTGCTCTGTTGTCATGGAGACGGACCGGTTGATGTGAGCCCGCAGTGGACCTTGAGTTGGGATTGATTTGTCAAACTGCTACTTTATGCTTACTGAGACTTAGATTAAATGCTGTAATGCAAATACAAATGTAGATATTTTAGTAATGGTTCTACTTTGCATTAAAAATAAATGTACAAAAATGGTCGAACGAGGGCGACATCGTGTGGCCATGAATGGCAGCGTTACACTGAATTATGTACTTTTATTTGTCAGTATTGAAAGAAGTTTATCTCTAAGCTATATCGAAAAAGATTGTATTTTTATTAACATATTCGTCTTTTACGTTTGTTTGTTTTTATGTTGGTTTTTATCATACTGAGACTTAGATTAAATGTATTTTTCTGTATTTATTTGTGATAATGCTGCTTGACTGAAGTCTGTCATATTTATTATTGTGTTATATGTATTTATTGTATTTTGGATTGAAATTGAAACTGTGATGTTATATTGTGATCCTGTTGTGATGTTATGTAGTGTGTCTATTGTGTCTATTGTGCCTATTGTGTCTATTGTGTCTGTGTTTAGGACTACAGATGGAAATTAGCTTCCCTGCTAAATCCGGTGCACCCATCTTTTTGTTTCTATGTAAACAATTAATGTCTGTGCACACAGTCCTTTTAAACCAATAAAATAAAATAAAATATTTTGTTTTTCTTGGTTTGGAATGTGACGCCTAATTGTGACGACATTAACAGTTGCCGGGGATACCGGTTACCCAGGGAGCCACTCTCAGCACCACACCAGCACACACATAAGGAGGAAGAGATGGCCACCCTAAATAACTTTTGTGCAGCTAATCTGGCGTTTCTGCTCGTATTGGTGCTGATCGCGGCATTTGTTCCGGTCGATGCTTCTGCTGACGGGACCAGGACGGTGGAGTTTAACGTGAAACCGGGAGGAGTGGTGTACACTTTCACTGAGGCCATTGTAAGTGACTGTTTTTAAGTATTGTCTTTTATTTTACACGATTAGCTAGCTAACGTTTTTTTAAACACCAACCCGGACACAAAGCTGCAGTCATGCTAAGCGTGCAAGTGTGAATGAAGGCTAATTCACCGTGTAAGGTCGCTGTTATTAGCTTCGTTGTTATTGATTATTAACTAGACGACATCATTATTACAGAATTAAACACATCACGAATATTACATATATATATTTGTATGTGCAAGAGGTGTGTTTCTTGCATTAAAGTGTTTCACACATTCAATATATTTGGTATTTATTCTGTACTCTCTGACATAAGTGAAAAAAAAAACACTACTGCGTGATGACGTCACAGCCTGTGAGAGGCTGACACGTCGCTGTTACGTACGTGCCACAATGGCTCCTCTCATTGGCTGACACTTTTAATGACTGTGAACTGCTTTTTTTGTATAGTATGAAACTCAACTCAACTTTATTTAATTATATAGCACCTTTCATACATGATATTTCTTTTTAGCCCCTACCCCCTTTTCTCAAATAAATAAATAAATAAATACATTTTACCAAGCCACCATTGTAAATAAGAATTTGTTCTTAATGACTTGCCTGGTTAAATAATAATAATAATAATAGTAATAATAATAATAATAATAGCCCAAAGAGCTTCACATTGGGGGAATTAAAAACAGAAATAAACAACAATCAATAAAATATTGCAAGACAAAAATTACAACAATACAATGTTAAAATATATTAATGGTGATATTACCGAGATGAAAAAAAGGATGTTTTAATGTCATTACAATTAAAATGAGAATTAGAATTTAAATCAGAGTCTAAAATCACTCCCAAATTTGTGATGTCCGTTTTAATCTGTTTGCTAAGGCAACCAAGCACTGAATGCAGTTTTCTTGTTGCTTTGGGTCTTATTAAAACAATTATTTAGCTTTAAAAAGTTTTTAACCCATCCATACATTAATGTCAGTGAGATGGGCAATGAGAGCATTGGGGACGTGAAAGTAGTGTTTTAATATAATGTCCGTACATAAAGACGGCAATTAATTACTTGTTTTTTTATTGTCTTACTCTTATTTATTAATTGCTTAATCATTTGTCTATAAAATGGACTAAAATAATAACACATGCCCATCACAATAGGTCTTTTTCACAGCAGACATTTTGACATGCCATAGCAGGAAAAGCATAAATGTTACTAATAACATGGTGGCTCTGGGGAGGGCTGGCAATGTGGTGGAAACCATTATCATGTTATTTCCCTGTAATAAAGATACAATATTGATATAGTGCCCTGCCTTCCACTGTTATGCATTACATGAGACTAAACTGTTTATATGTGTAGTCAATAACTACAGTTTTGTATAAAGTCATTACTTTGGACAATAGAAATTATGTCATCATGATGTGATTTTGCTAAAAGACAAGAAGCGATAACATTGATTTATTGCTCTGCTCTAGTTCAGTAGTGATTCCTCATGCACAATTTACACCTGTGATTTCCTCTAGAACACATTAAAATGTCAGCTGTGAGAAACGTCTTCACCAGAGGACAACCTGATGTCTCCAAAATATTATTATCAGACCTGCAGCAAGAACAGACCTTTTAATTTATAATGATAAGAAACCTAGAAAAGCAAGCTAATTTTTGCCTTTGTGAAGCTGCAGAAATGAATGTTTTTGCATGTTTGCTTGATAAAAACTGTGAATATATTTGAAACGATCAAATCAACACTGACGCAGACACTTCTGAAACCGAGCAGAAATCTGACATTTTCCCTCTTAGTTCAGAAATGCCCGTTTAACAAAAACAATCAGTAGATTGATGGAAAAGTGTTAATTAATAGTATGTAAAAGTAATTGTAAGCTCAATAATGAAAGTAACGCTGCAAAGATTAATCGATCAGTTGTCAACCATTAAATTAATCGCCAACTATTTTGATAATCGATTAATCGGTTTAAGTAATTTTTTTAAGAAAAAAGAGTCATAATTCTCTGATTCCAGCTTCTTAAATGTGAATATTTTCTGGTTTCTTTACTTCTCTATGACAGTAAACTGAATATCTTTGAGTTGTGGACAAAACAAGACATTTGAGGACGGCATCTTGGGCTTTGAGAAACACTGATCGACATTTTTCACAATTTTCTGACATTTTATAGACCAAACAACTAATCGATTAATCAAGAAAATGATCAAGAGATTAATCTCGAGTTGCAGCCCTAAATAAGTAATATGCCGTTTTAATGATGCACTAACTAGCTCTATATTACTCTCTCTTATTTCAGGGGGAGTATGAATGCTCATTCACTTATGCTTCACAAGGGGGAACCAATGAGGTGAGTCTCTCTCTCTCTCTCAATTCAATGAGGCTTTATTGCCATGACCATAGTGAATCACAGTATGTTGGTTATGTTACATCTCTCTCTCTCTCTCTCTCTCTCTCTCTCTCTCTCTCTCTCTCTCTCTCTCTCTCTCTCTCTCTCTCTCTCTCTCTCTCTCTCTCTCTCTCTCTCTCTCTCTCTCTCTGCCTGTCTGTCTGTCTGTCTGTCTGTCTCCAGCATCATATTATTGATTATAGATCTCTAATTATAGCAGGTTTTATGCTTAAATATTCTTCTGTTTTTGTGCCAAACAGCAATGGCTGATGAGCGTGGGTCTGAGTGACGACGACAGACTGTTTTCCTGCTCTGTGTGGAGGTGAGACACACACACACACACACACACACACACACACACACACACACTGTGGCGAGACTCGGTGACCCTGATTATGTTCAGTGTGTCTTCAGTGAGAGTTTGTCCCGTCTGTGTCTCTTTCCACTGAGTCACACTCTGACTGCAGTTAATCATGACAGCCCCAGAGAGCAGATAAACAGAGTTTATAACCTCCTGGTTCAAATGTAGTCATGTACGGCGTTGACTTTAATAAGCAGATGAATGTATGCAAATGACTTAATGTTGGTAACAAATATTTCTGTTTCATTCCTGCCAGGCCTCAGGGGAAATCGTACCTGTTTTTCACTCAGTTCAAAGCTGAACTGAAGGGAACCAAAATTGAATATGCTAATGCTTATGTAAGTATAATAGAAACACGATTCCTTCAACTGTCCTGTTCGCATGAATTTGTTTTTTATGTTGTCAACTGATACTGGTCCTCAACAGGGATAGCCAGTTTGCAGTTTAATGTAATTAAAGGACCAATATGTATTATATCTACTGTAATAAATCATAAAATGACCATGATACGTCATCAGAGATGAAGGAATTGGCTTCTCCGACAACAATGCTACAGCCAGAATGTTCTCCTTTGAAATTTCCATTCCGGTCCAGAACATCTGCCACATATGAAACGAATTGGTACGCAAACAATACAACCCATTTTCATTCACATATCTTGAGGTCAGAGGTCAAGGGACCCCTTTGAAAATGGGTCTAAGGGGGGTAAGCCAAAACACGATCTTCTTCCCTAAACTCAACTAAGTGGTTTTGTTGCCTAAACCTAAAAAAAATGTTTTGTTTGTGTTCAAAACGCAACATTTAGAATGTGTTTTCTTTCACTTTCCAACTTAGTAGGCGTGGCAAGCCCCTACCGACCCTCGTCTATGAGGCTAATAACGACCGATAACGCGCATTTAATGAGCTGATAACAGTTGAATTGCTTTAGCTCCTCAGCTTTTCGCCCACTGAGTGATTTAGTGGGAGTGGAGCTCATGTTGGGCGGCTTGAAGCTCCCAGGACTTTACTGCCTAACTAAGACAAAGCGTAGTAAAAGGTTTTTCCTGCACACTGTTAATGCACCCTGTCAGTGTTTAGAGAGTAAAGCTTCTCTTTGCTTCGCCCCCAAAACAAGTTTAGAGCATCGAATCCACGGTGTCTGCACAAATGTCATAAAATGAAGGCAAAACACAGTTGATGAACATTTTTGCGTAGCCTGCAAATAATAAAGCATTCACCTACTGTATGCACCAGCAATACAGCATTACAACATTAGTCAGGCTCAGCGATCAGATTAAGGCAGGGTTATTATTATTTTTTTACTTTGCTTTTCTTGACCGCAAAGCTGGTTGCTGTTAACGTCTACACTTTGATCTTGTCTTCTGTGAAAAGATCATTGTCACAATTTGTTATTTTGCCATAGCGGGCCTCTTTCCTGGCTTATAATGATATAAAGCTGAGAAAAGCAGCAAAATCCTCAAATCTGTGAAGCTGGAACCAGAGAATGTTTTACATTTTCTGTCGACTGATTAATTAATTGTTTCAGCTATAAATTTAACCACAATTGTCAGTTAGAAAAAAGCGTCGACAGTTTGCCGTTCTAACACTTTGAACCAACAAAGTAAAGCTATGGACCTTAAATGAGGTTTTCTCCAGACCTCCGTCAGACACAAAGGTCCGGCTACGCGAGATTAAATGTCACCTAACATCATGTGAGAGCCAGAGCACCGCTGAATGTACCTGACCACACAGTCCTGAGTAGAGCTGAACAAAACACGCTGCCACTTGCACTTTGTACCTGTCTTTTGCTTTACTGCACATCCCCTCCACTTATGTATCCATGGAAACCCATCATGCGCGCCTGTACATTTTTAGATCCATTGTCCTTAAATGATGGTTGCAGCTACATCCCAGCCAGCATCAACGCGGACAAACTAACACAGGCAGAGACGGTCAAAGTAACAGAAAAGATTTATTTCTCTCCCCTGGAAGTCAAACTCGACGTGTCTTTGCACATAATGTCTGATGGAAGGTTAATGTCTGGACTCTTCCTGAGCTCAGTCACTTAGCGGAGGTCCGCCGCCGTGTCTGATGTGGTCGTCGCTGAAGTGAAGCGCACCTTGACACGCCTCCTTCCCCCAGCAAGGGCAGTCCTGACACTCTGTCATTAGTGAGAGCACATGTTTCCTCCTCCTGCTCTGGCTCCGTGCCCTGCAAGCAGAAGACAAACACACAGAAAATATCTTCACTAAATGATGGGACAGAAATAACCTCACAACGCACCTGCCACCCCCACACAGCGTCTCCTTAACCTTGTCGCCACATCCTCCTACTCTCCCGGCCCGTCTGTTGCAAAAAAAAAAAAATTGTCTCCTGTGCCGCCTCTCATCCTGTTTTTGTTTATTTTTCTCCTTCTCTCTTTTTCTACCTTTCCTCCTCCTCCTCCTCCTCCTCCTCATCACCGCTGCTGTACATGTCTCCAGTCTCAGACGGCGGCTGCAGGACAGAGTGACATGCCTTTGAAGCCGGAGGAATTTACCGTAGGAGACTCAACAGGTGAGAAATTGATTGTATTTCCAAGCGTTCAATCAACTCCCTCAGCTTGTCACGTCAATCTCTCGCTCTCCCTCTCTCCCTCCCTCCCTTCATCACGTCGTGAGGTCCCTGCTGATTTCCCTCTAAAGCATATGCTCCAGCTGTGAGTGGGTTGCCATTTGTCCCTGAAGCATTATTTGTTGTTATTCAGTTTCTGCACAAATCCCCACTGTGGCACCAGTTCCGGACTGTGATTAGCAGGATTTGACAAGTCACACAGCAATTTACTGTAACAGCAGATTAGACGCGACGGTGCAGAGGCTTATAGACTCAACTCCCAGCAACTATCACAGACTTTAGGATAATCCCGTCGCTGGGAGACCTCTGGGAAACACTTCCAGTCATGATTTCTAGGGATAAACTTCTTAACAGTAGCGCAGGAGGTAAATTGCTTTTTTTTTTTTTTAAAGATTTATGCTTTTTTTTTTTTTAAAGATGTAAAATATATCAATGAACTAGCTTGTAATTCACTCACAAACTAATATGTTCACATGTAGCATGCTGCAGATTCACCACAAGGGGGGAACGTTCAGTCACTATCAGACCAGTTCTACACATAGACTCTATATAAGAAGTGGACGTAATCACCCTGATGTCACCCATTGCGTTGTGGACTGCACAACGCAATGGGTGAATCCTTGAGTTCGGCATTTTTGAGATCTTGTCGCCATCTTGTTTTTTTGCAACCAGGGTGAAGCTAAGTATAACCGAACGCTGAATAAGAAATTTTTAGGCACCAAAAAATGTTATAATTAACTTTCATGAACTGAAAACACAATGTGCAAGAGTTAAAGTTGTAAGATGAAAACACAGACAACTCCCAGACCGGACAACGCCGTGGTAGCGACCTGTCAATCACAAGGTAGCCACGCCCTAAAGCATACCCTGCTTTATGGTCTATTTTTGGTATATATTTTTTTTGCCTTTATTTCTAAAGACAAAGACACACCAACCCGACATCAGAGAACTAGCGGCGACGAAGGCCACCAGTTGCGTCGCCTCACGTCGCACCCAAGTTGCACTCGAACACACCGCAAAGACTACGGCCAACGGCCAACTACCACATACGTTCTGTGCCTGCGTGAGATGAAATAACTCTCCAAACCAGCAGGTCGGGGCAGTCTGTATTTGTCATTCAAAAAGGGAAACCGGAAGACCGAGGACAGCGGATATACAAGCCGTTGTTTTGACACGTACATGAAACAAAGCGGCGTTTGCCGACCATTTTCACACCACTCTCACTCACCACTTAGCTTCATTCCAGGTGGACATGTCGCTGTGAAAATTGGTAGCAGGGCTGAGTAGCGGCACCGCACCTAGCTCTCTGTATAGATCCATGGTTTTCACATTTGAAACTTACACCACCAGTTGGTTAGAAAAAAATTGATAAAAATGTATGACATCATTGTATCACCCTCATCGCCAGTAGATATATACATAGAAATACAACTCAGCTTGTGGCTGTAAAACGCAAATTATCTGCAAATTCACTGTTTATCTCCCTTTCTGTTCATTCATGACCTGAACTTAACATTTTAGCTGTCTCTTGAATTCTACTAATAAACAGATTTATATTAATTAATACAAGTTAATTGTTCATATATCCAGCACTAAAGACAAAACTTAGTCAACCTAAAGCACATTTCCTTTGACCGGCTGCATCCCACACCTGTTCCTTTTTCTTTAGAGTCGACAATGAACAATGAACCCTTTCCTCCAAAATAATCTGGAGCACAGCAGATACACTATGAGCAGGATCAACACTACGGTCTTCCTTATTCAGCAGAAAATATGCTCTAGCGAACAAAACTATTACATATAAACCTCAAGCACAAGCAGCACCTACAGTACAAAGAGAAAATGAAATAGCACTTATTGTTTGCAGGTGGCGCTAGTGTCAAAATGGACGCAGTTATTACTTTCCTTAGCTGTAGGTGGCGCTCATCCACATCTACGCCTGCAGATCTGCTGTTGCCAACAGGCAGTGCGGGTCTGACTAGACCTGCAGGTCTCAAACTGCTGGCTCTGCAGCCACATGATACTGGCTGGTTTCTTTGCATCAATCACGCTGTGTGTCCTTGTTTTTGTTTTAATATTGTCTGTGACAGTAATTTGCTCTCTTCTCTGACCTCCAGTGACCCACAGAGACGGAAAGTTCAGCGCTCAACTCTCCAAACTGACCGCCATTGGACGGACACGACACGATGAGCTGTGATTGGTCAGAAGTCTGACTTTGCTTTGGTCGCGTGCTGAGCTCTGAGTCGGGCCTCTGTGTTTGAGCTCAGTAGTCAATGAAGGATGGATTTATGGGAGTAACAACCAAAAATTGAAGTGGGATGATACTGGTTACCTTTGCTGCACTTTGTGTGTCAGTACATTAATTACCTGGTATGTTTTTACAATTTGAAAATGCTGCCTGGGACAAAAAAATCTGTTTAGTATTCACATTTTTTTTTACTACATAATGTCCTAGTTAAAATTCTGCCATAAGATAAAGTGCTTCCATAGTTGTTTCTTAGTTTTTCTGAGGCTATAAGATTTACAGAGAGCAAATCTGCTCTGATCCACTGGGGACGTATGTGAATGTATAGAGGATTGTTGTCTGGGGGCTTGTAGAGTATAGATAACACATTTAGAGAAGGGAGGGATTTATCCGTCTCGTGTAATCCTGAGGAAAGTGAATAATCTCCAATAGCGTCATCATCGCGCACACATAAACTATTACATTTTCCTCAATCTTGTTCTGTTCTGAGCTCCTCGCTCTCCGTCTGTTTATATTCATCTGTTCCAGATAACTGTAAGCACACATTTTATCCCCTAAATCATTTTTTTTTTTTTTATATAAATTATGTGTGTGTATTTGGCCAGAAGGGATACTTGTAATAGAGCAGATAGCAGCTTCATAACACGATATTAAGAGAAAGATAGAAGATCAGTGCATTTTGGGATACATCTTAAACAGTGTCAATGTGAATTTATTGTTGAGAAAATATTATATAAGTAATAAGTATAAATGATTATTATTTTAATTACCTTAAAGGTACAGTGTGTAGGATTTGGTGACATCTAGTGGTGTGGTTGCAGATTGCAACCAACTGAGTACCTCAAGAGTACCGCAAGACTGCGATAACGTGAGCTGCCAAGTGCAAAACGCCGTTTGCGTCGCTCAGAGACCATCTTTACCACAATAACACTACTTTAGGAGCATCGAAATCAGACGGCGGCTGGCGGTACAACGGTTTTGCACTCACAAGCGCGTCGGACAACTACGGTGGCCTTCAGGTAACGTAAAAACATGAAAGGCTCTCACTCTCGTTCTCACTCCCAACTCGTCAAAATACCACTGTTTGGTAAGTGTCCCTCAGCATCGGAAACCAGCGCACGGAGGCGCCCTTTAACAACAGTGTGTGACGAACCGGGCTTTCAACTAACTCCAATGTAAACCCACCCCCGGCGTTAATAGACGGTCGGAGCAAGTGACGTAGTATTAATAGCGTGAGAGTCCGTTCTGGGCGGGCGGGCAGGGTGGTGGATGGGTCAAACAAACGCAAAACTATCAACCAGGAGACCGGTGTTCGTGTTCCGTGTGAAACTTAACGTAACGTTGACTTATTTTGTCACGTCAGTCTTTAGTCACGTGACGCGTCGGTATCGTCAGTGAAGTTAACGTCAACCACGACTGTGTCCTAACCCTAACTAAGTGGTTGTGTTGCCTAAACCTAACTTCCTGTGAACGCACTATGCATGTAACGAGCGTGTAGTGACACGCCGTCTTTAGTCCTTCAAAAAGTAACGCAACCATGTGCGGCGGTCTCCGATGCCGAGGGGCACTGACCAAGCGGTGGTATTTGACGAGGTGAGAGTGAGAATGAGTTGCTCTAGAGCCAGTGTTTGGTTTGTCCGTTCTGGGCTACTGTAGAAACATGGTGGAGCAACATGGCGGACTCCGTGAAGAAGACCCGCTCCCTGTGTAGATATGAAGGGCTCATTCTAAGCTAACAAAAACACGATTCTTAGTTTCAGGTGATTATACACTAATGAAAACATAGTTGTGAATATTATATTCTATTTCTGCTAATAGATCCTCCTAAATGTTACACCCTGTTCATTTAATCTTGAGCATTTTAATTAGACACCTGCAGCAGAAGAACCATTTCCTTATTTGTGACATACTGTTTTCTAATTTCAGGATATTCCCATGACTTCACAATTACACTGTTTGAGGTTTAACTAAAAAAAACTAAGATATATGGCGTGCACAGACATTTGAGTCATAGTCTATATAGAGGAGAGATGCTCCTGAGCCCCTCTTGACCTTTCATCTTTCGGTGGCACGTGTGGATCAGCGAGGGTATTGCGCAGGTTTCAGAAGTACATGCTCCCTTACGTAGCGAGCCGGATGGCCTTTATCTTCCTTACATTGATCCAATCTTCTTAGATCCACACAAGTGTCCACAAGATGAGTTCTGGGCATTGATTTCAGATTTGAGGAAAAAAATAAAAAGACAGTTTGCAGAATCAAACCATTAAATTATAGCCATTTTGATTAAATGTTTATGAATAATTGGTCAATACCGAGCAGCCTTTTGCTCGCTGATTTGATGCTGTGGTGGGATTACTCGCAGAGATTCGTACCTTGTTTGGTCGGGGGGGTTTGGATCCTCTCATCTGTCTCGAGGTTGAGGAAACGCTCGGCTGGGGACGTCTGTGTGTCACCGCCGAGGCTTCTCTCTGGGGTCACAACAGGAAGTAACCACGTCCGGATGCTGATCCAGAATAGACAAAAACACAAGATGTTACTTATTTTGTACATGTTTTTCCTTTTTTTTTTTCTACTTCTTGATTGTTCTGATTCATGATGAAATGTGATGGATGTTTGAATAAAGACATGTTGTCACTGCTCTGGAGATAATTCAATGTTTTTGTCTTGTTATGTCAGTCATGATCTGATTGAACCTCCCACAGCCTCGTTAAAAGGGTAAACATGAAAAGAGAGGAGAAATTTGAGTGCCAGCGTAGAGGCATTAAATATTCTGAGCACTGTCAGAGCCGGGCCACCGTGAACATGGCGGAGAGCGTTTTTATGCCCCCTGTCATGTCTCTCTAAAACTACTGTAATTTTAGTACCATCACTAATGTATTCCTTATTTAAACGCATGCTGCAGAAAACGGCCTGCATGGAAATGAGACTTCATATGAACTTTATATTAAAATAAGCGTTATGAAAAATTTATTCTGTAAGCGTACTCGATTAACATATATTGTCCTTGGATAAACGGTTCCATGAGATAAAGAGCTTCCATTGTTTCTTCTTAATTTCTGGGGAGAGAGGCTTTGCAGGGAGGATCTGCTAAATCCAGAGGCACATATGGGAATGTATAGAGCGCTGATCTTTGTGGGCTTATAGAGATATAGAGTCAGGAGGGATTTATTCATTTCATGTGAAGCCAAGAGAGAAATCATCTTGATTGTAGTCAAATTGGCATCAGTGAGTTTGTGATATAAGAATTACACGTTTATACCACATCCAACCAATATACCAGTGCTTTTTAATGTAAAATCTAACCATGACACCACCTTTAAAACATCTGAATTTCATTTAGAGAAGATCTATTGTGTAGTAGCACTTTGGCCGAGCCGTGCCAGGAAACTCCCACTGAGTCTCCTACTTGTAATTAAAGCATCTTATAGCAAAGACGTGACTCTGATTTCCAGCTTTGTGGCGCCGTGGATAAAACATGTGACACTTTCTTCTCAAGGTGGTTGTTCGGTTCAGTAATAAGTCTCTGTGGCACCGTATCTCTTTGTTTACTGCCAGTCCACTGTGTCTCTGAGACCCAAAGCTGCCTCTATGCTGTCATCCCAACCCTAAACACATATCACTACTGTTTACCATCTGGTACCAGTAGAGATGTTTACTTTCAACTTTTAGCCCCCCTGCAGAGCGCCCATCGGGGAAATATACACACTCGATGCTGCCAAGAACTGGCTTAGATTATGATGGCGTGCATTAAAGAGAAGCATTTTTAGCCACGCAAGGGATCAGTGGGTCCAATGCTTTAATCCAGACTGAAATATCTCAACAACTATTCAGAGGCTTGCAATTGAATTTAATACAAACGTTCACGGTCCCCAGAGGATGAATGAATCCTACTGACTTTTACTTTAACGCCACCAGCAGACCAACCACATTTTTGGTTCTGAGTAAAATGTCTCCACAACTATTGGATGGATTGCCATCTCATTTTTCATCTTCATCTCATCTGATCATTCCAAAACACGGATATTTTCACAGCGACATGGCCATCTGGAATGAAGCTAAGTGGTGAGTGAGAGTGGTGTGAAAATGGTAGGCAAACGCCGCTTAGTTTCATGTATGCATCATAACAACGGCTTCTATATCCGCTGTCCTCGGTCTCCCGGTTTCCCTTTTTGAATGACAAATACAGACTACTGCCATCTGCTGGTGTGGAGAGTTATTTCTTCTCACGCAGGCACAAAACGTACGTGGTAGTTGGCCGTTGGCTGTAGTCTTTGCGACGTGTTCGAGTGCAACTTTTTCGCCAAGACAAAGGCGACGTGAGGCGACTCAACTGGTAGCCTTTGTCTCCTTCAGTTCTTTGATGCCAGCTTGGTGTGTCCCAAGCTTTAAAGCAATGCAATCCTGGCAGCCCCTCGAATGTCGACAGAGTTACGTAAAAGTCGCATGAATTCCGATATGACTGTTCAGACTGAGGTCAGACCTGTATCTGATTTAGGACCACAATTAAAAAAAACAGATTCCATGTGATTTGTGCTGTTCACACTGCTATGAAAAAAGCAGATCTGAGTCACAATCTGATGTGGGCCACTTTTGCCTGCAGTGTGAACGTAGCCTAAGATTGGAGAGCCTGAAAGTCTGCTAAATAAGCACAGCTTTGTATGATGTAAAAAATGTTTTCCTCTGCTTTCCTTTTCTGTTCATCATCTCACGACCCCTCAGATTTATCTTCCAATCCTGGGGGTCCTGACGCGTTCAACACTTTGGTTTATGACCAAATACATTTAAAACTAATGACATTCCCATCAGCCTCAGCTGTACTTTGTGTTTATTGCTAATTAGGGCTGTCCTTGACCAAAGAAGTTCTTAGTATATGAGTTAGTCAGATTCAATATGATATGAATCGATTAGTTGATTAAATCAACAGATCTGTAAAACTGAGTTTCTCCACAAAGAATCACACAAAAGCACCACTTTAAATCCTGTGTTTACCAGAGATGTGCTCATAAGTTTCTTGGAAATAAGTCAATCAGCATGAAAAAAGCATAAAAAAACAACAATCGACTAAAGAAATCTTAGTCAACTAAGACCAAAATGACCGATTAGTTGATTAGTCGACTAAGAGGGGGCAGCCCTATTGTTAATTAGCAATTTCTATTATGCTAAACACTCTAAACTAAGACAGCAGAAAACGGTAAACATTATACTACACCTGCTGATGCATTTAGATTAAAGCACCTAATTACAGCCTCACTGAGCCGCTAGTACGACTGTAGACTCTTGTTAAACTAGCCTATAAGTGAGGTGATATTCTGTATTTTTCTTCATGCCAATAAATCCTATGAAAAGACCAAAAAAATTGATGAAAAAAAACATGAATTGAGCCGACTAACAAGTATTTTCTGTGCATCCAAAGCCTGATATAGCTAATTCGTCTGTGCCAGAGACCTCAAAAACACATCAATGAGCCACACTGTGTGACACGCTCTTTCATTGGCACGAACACACACACACACTGTAGTCCATTTTGAGTCACTCACACACAAACACCCTCCTGGTGCTGTAAATAAACACTCACAACTAAGAGAACCAAATGTGCGAACTAATCCGCAGCTCCTGTGAGAGTAACGGTTGATAAAAAACTACAGTGCCTGGCTATTTTAGGAAATTACTGAGCCTTGATGAAGCTCCATATTTGTCGATTTTTTTAAAGATTTACTTCTTCAGTAGGAACAAATGGGCTTGGTGCTGAGCGCCAGAAGACAGAATTGGTTTTTATAAGAGAAAATATAGAATAACACTAGCTTTATTCTTTTAAAAAAAGACACAAGAGGGCATCGAAATAAACTAAAGTAACATTTCAGAGAGGACAACATCAGATGACCTAAAGGAATAAGCCATCGATTTTCTGTGCTGCATTTATGTAATCAATCCGGCAGACGGTCTGTTTTTCTCTCTTTCCTCTCACACACACCTGCCCCCTATTTCTCTCTCTTTGCATCTCCTGACATTTAGAGGGGAACAGATGGAGGTTGTGGCCGGGTCGGTCAAACCAGAGGCAGCAAAGTAGATGGGATTTTTCTAACACCAGGGGCCCGGTGAAGGGTACAACGAATGGCCAGCTGCCCCCTGTCTCCCCTGATGCGCACCCAGGCGCCGGGCCGGTGACCCAGTCAGCTCGCAGCACACTCTGCCTGTTCACTTCTTATCTGGCCTTGCTAAGTTCCTCACATCATGAGACCTTCTCTGTCTCCAGATCTGTCTCAGATCTACGGCCTCTCTTCCCCAGCGTGTGCTCTTCACACCGCTGAGCCAAAGTACCCTGAGCTGCACTGAGTTCTCGTTATACCATCACGACTCTTGACAGCAATTATCTAACCCAGACAATGCTGATACATGTGAGTGGATGCGTCTGGCTGCTTGGGTTGAAGTGCACAAAAGCAATCAGTTCTTACTTTGTCTTGTCATCTTGCAATAATTACAATTTCCTTCATATTTCTATCTAATTAGGCCGTCTCCTTTGCCCTTTAACTGTGCAATCTGTGGGAGTCTGAGAGCCGGGGTGAAAAACTGAGCATCTGTACAGAGGCTCTTGTTACCAGAGCAGTAACCCAGACAGATGTTATGATGCCCCGTGTATGTTCAGTGTATATACTCAAGAGATGGGTATAGAAGGAGAGGCGGGAAAAGGACGTCCGCAGAGCCAAGCTGTTCTTCCCGACATACTCACCCCAAGTTGCGTTTGCGTCTCGTCACCTTGGAAACTTGGTCTCAGCTCAACTTGGCGAGCCTTAAATCACTCCTGCGGCTGGTGCTGTGAATGTGGCTCTGGTTCGATCAGCCTCCCCGTCCCGCTGCATTGTCTCACACTGTGGTAGAGAGCAGCCTTCTTTTCTCAGGGTACGGAGGAGCTTTGCGGGGCTCCTTCGCTTTCTTTGTGTGCTCGGAGGGTCCGTGGTGGGGGTACGGAGGAGGCTTGCGACCTCTGCGGCCTTGTGCTGTTGGCGGTTTCGCCGTGGCTGCAGGGGCAGAGCACACCTGTGAGGGTCTGTGGACGGGTCCCGCTGAGGATGCTCGCCTCTCTCTGTCAGCGTTGGACACAGTTTCTGAGTCGGTGGGTGGGCAGCTGACAGACGGAGGCTGGGTCGATGATGGGGAGAGCAGACCGGCAGATGGGTGGTCCCTTTGTGGGGTCTGGTAAGACGTAACTTTGTTCTCTATGATGACAGAAGGGCTGAGAGTGGGGGGCGGGTGAGGCTTTGGAGACAGAGGGGAGACGGGGCTGATGGAGGAGGAAGGCCCAGGGGAGTGAGGCTGAGAGCCGGGGCTGTTGGGGTGATGGAGGTTAACCGTTAGAGGGGAGAGACCAGGAGTGGGAGGCCGAACAGGGAGGCTTCTTTGGGGAGATAAAGTAATGACGTGGGAGGGGAGGTTTTGAGGGGGATTGGATGAAGGGACACAGGGCGGCCCACCTCGTCTGGGAGAAGAAGAGCCCAGACTGCAGGTGAACCGAAGAGTTCGACTCTTCTCTGATGAAAACCCGGAGGATACCGGGCACAGCGGCACGTTTGGTGGAGATTGTCTCCTGCTGTGATGACCTCTCCTGAGGCTGCCACATGAGTCTGTAGTTCCTTCAGGCTCCGAGGGCCTCCGATGGACGCTGCCCACCGTCACTTCGCTGGAGCTGGACCCTGAACTGGAGCTGCTGTCGCCTCTGTCAGTCCCCTGCTGCTCCTCCGCATTCAGATCGATGGATGAGGTTAGGTAGTCAATCTGCTGCACCACCTATGATGGATGAAAACATGGTGGTGAATAAAAAGTAGCACTCCACTGATTTCAGACATGAAGGTCTGTTAACTTATCACGAGGAGTGAAAACAGTTGCATAATGTCTCCTGTGGCTCTGAATGGAGCTTTCTAGTCTAGAGAAAATAACCTAGATGATGTCATAGTGATGTCATCTGGGTTATATCAGCTTGGGGTCCGAGACTTCTTGAAAGAGAGCCACAGTTACAAACTGGAAGTGCGGAGTGTCCAAAGACGTGGATGTTAATCAGGCAGGGAAGGTCTAATGAAAGACTCTATTGAGTTGCAACTCCTGACTTGACCGTCTGGTCAATTGAGAGACTTATCACTTCAACACTCCACGTATTTTTTGGCCATTTTGCCTTTATTTGGATAGTACTAGAGAGTAGACAGAATATGAAGTGGGATAGAGGACATGCCACAAAGATCTGATCAGATTTGGACACTGTGTTTACAAGATCAGCAGCTTAAACCCCTATTCCACCAGGACGCTCCAACACTTTATTAATCTAAAGACTTTTCTTCCAATTTGAGTCATTTCTAATAAAATGATAACATACAAAACCAATCTTAGCACTGTCGTCTCTGTTTAGTAATGGCAATATGAAAAGTAGGGCTGCAACTAAAAATAGTTTTCATAGTTGATTAATCTGTTGATTATTTTCTCGATTAATCGATTAGTTGTTTGGTCCGTAAAATGGTGAAAAATGTCGATCAGTGTTTCCCAAAGCCCAAGATCACGTCCTCAAATGTCTTGTTATGTCCACAACTCAAAGATATTCAGTTTACTGTCATAGAGGAGTAAAGAAACCAGAAAATATTCACATTTAAGAAGCACGAATCCGAGAATTTTGACTCTTTTAGACTTTTAATAGTTGACATCTAATCGATTAATGTTTGCAGCTCTAATTAAAAGTTTGCATAATCATTTTTCCTGCATTTGCATGTCTGTGTCTATAATTTGGAGCATTTCAGACTTACAGAAGTGGACTCTCACCAGGTGTGTAGCTCTAGTCTGTAAGTATGTCACACGAGCTACAACCTAGTACAAAAAGTGTTTACCTCAGCCTAGAAACGTTGATACTGTATTACTATTATGGGAAATGCGTAAACTAAAATAGATGGGTTTTCCTTCTAATACTTACAGTGAAAAGCACACTATGCAATATGTCATATGCAGGCATATACTGTACGTCTAGATGCATATATTTAAATAAGTGCAGAGCATGTAGCGTATTAATGTATGCACAACACACATACACACTTAAATGCTTAACACACACACGCACATGTACAATGATGGAGGCAGGAGAGATTGTAGAAAATTACACTGGGGAAAATGTTTGACCTATCTCTCCACCTGCTCTATGTGCACAGATAAATCCTCGGCCCCCGCTGGAACAGATGAATTATTGTTTTGTTCTCTGTGTTCAACAACATCCTTGCTGATGTCAAAAGATGACCTGGTTTGTCTTTTTTTTCTTTTTTTACGCTGAAGCTTTTCGGGCGAGGCATTTCATTTTACTTTGAAGTACAGCGCGTGTATGCACATCAAGTGACTCTGGGCAGGGGCTGCTTGTTAATGTCAGAAATCAGAGGAGATAAAAGAGCAGAGGACCCTGGTTTTCATCTGCTGCTCCCGAGAGTGTTTATTAAAAACCATGTTTTTTTGACCCCTCAGGTCCTCACATACAGTGCTGATGAGTGCTCAGAGACGTTTGTTGTAGAGCTCAGTCATGCAAGTTTCATAAAAGCTCCTTCAGTTTAACTCTATGGTTGTTTTCTTTGAGTCATAGTGCAGTTTTTGATCTGTCAAAATGCCTTAAAAGAAGATCATTTTCACGCTTTTGTCGTGTTCTTTTTCTGACACAGAGGTCTTTAGTGTTGCTTTAATATTTGTGTCTCTGTCTAAAATGCTTTAAAGGCTCACTCCAGTTCCTTTTTATAGCAGTGATTGATTATTAAATTAAACTGAGGGTTGCATCTCATGCAACAGAATGATAAAACAGGTCTTTGAAATAAATATGCGACCAAAGTCTTCTCTGGTGCCTTATCTTCCTTTGATCTGTCATCTCTGTTGAGAAAATTTGGGATTTTTCTATCACAGTGTCTGCTTGCTCAGTCCCCCCCCCCTCCTCCTTTCCCCTCTTGTCGTGTAGCCTATATATGCTCTTTCATCAGTGTTACATTAATACTGTCACACTAAAAGCTCGCAGCCAGGATGATGAGGGTTACTACCCCGGGTTTAGCCGCGACCCCCGTAGATGCAGATCAAATGCCAAGAGGCGAGATTTACGTGTCACTTTTACTGGATGAGGAATACGAGGCAGAGATACTCAGACGTAAATGGATTATAAAACGCTATCCAGCTGTGCCTGGAGCAGCATCTGTCCACGAGGAGGGAGAGAGTGGAGGAAGAGATGAGAGGGGATGTTAGAGGAGGGAGATGCAGAGAGAGGAAGGCGACTGCTTTTACCTATAATGTCACATCTCAGCGGCGTCCGAATGCATCATGCAAATGGGGCATAACTATTGTCTCATTCACCTCTATGAAAACGTACGCATGAATTGAGCACAAGTGTTGCGTTATGCTCGGAGACAGATGACAGAGGAGAGTTGCGGGAACAGTTTGCAGACTGCAGTGGATTCATCCGAGCCTGCTGCTGACTTTTTAATGCATGTTAAATTCTGCTGAGGATGTGTATTTGTAGCCTGCATTGTTATCTGTAAGAGTACAAAAAGCCCTCAAGGTTTTATAGCATAAGCATGAATATTTCCTGCATGAGGAAACACCTTAATTAATGTGAGAGGATGCAGTAACTTCTCTGCTCCTGTTCTGGACCGATTTGTTTTGTCCAGGAAAGACGCGATTGTGTAGGTGAAATGTTACGCAGAATCAACAGACATCTACCTCTTTCATTTCCTGGTGGACGTCCCTCAGCGCGGTGAGAACCTGCTCCAGGTTGTCCACCACCCGTTTAATCTGGTTTCGAACCACCTTCCTGCTGCAGCCCGACTCCTTCCTCTGTGACACCCCTTCGATGGTCGGCCTGTACTGGACCCACGTCTGGTTCTGGCCCAGGGCGGCGATACGCTCCGAGCTCGGTCTAGGTTTCCTGGGGCCTCGTAGAGTCGTGGTGAAGCCCAGGCCTCTGTGAGGAACCTCGGTGGAGAAGATGACTCCATTGAGGGGCCCGTTGAAACCCTCCACAGGTGGTTCCCTCAGGTCCCTCTGGCTCTGGGAGTTCCTGACGCTGGGGGCGAAGCCGCGCTGCCTTTCTATTAGTCCCCCAGTGTCCGAGCTCACCCAGCTGGATGAATGGAGGTCTCTCTTGCGGTAGGTGGTGCTGCTGGCGTAGTCCCACACCTTCCCCCTCCTGTGCTCCATGTCCACCGCAACAGGCACCTTACAGTTTGGCTCCTCAATGAGCAGTGCAGGAACAGGAACAGGAACAGGAGGGGGTCTCACTAGTGGCCCATACTTCCTGACTGAGGTGCTGGTCCCGTCGTTCTGCGGCTGAAGGAGGCTCAGGTGGCTGCTGTGGTTCCTAACAAAGGTGTGGTTGTCCTGGGCAGATGTGGAGCTCAGACCCTGCGGCTCTCCGTCCCCTGGACTGCTCTCCGTGTTGGGGGGTGGGTCCTGCTCTTGAGACTGGTTCCACTTGGCAGGACTGTCCTCCCTCTGCTTCCCCAGACTCCCTGGCAGGATGTGATGCCCCCGCAGCACCACTGGCAGCATCCTCGCCATCCCCACGCCATTGCACCGAGCCTCCCCCTTCTTCGCGCGGCCCTTTCCCTGGATGGAGAAGAAGCCGATCCCTTTGGCTCTCACCAGCGGGGTCAGGTTGTTGCGGGCCTCCGAGCCGGATTTGTACGGTCCATTGAGCCCCAGGTCACCGCTGTGGTGGGGCTTCAGACTATTGCGCAGCCAGGGGATGAAGTGAGGGGCGTGGGGCTTGAAGCCTTTCTGCTCCCCGGGCGCCGGAGCCCTGCTGTCAGAGAACATGGTGATGGATGATGTCCAGCAGCCTCACAGAAAGAAGAAGAAGAAGAAGCAGAAGAGGAACGGGAGGACTCCTGAGACACAGAGAGCTTCCTCCTCTTTTTCCACGAATCCCCTCCTACCTTTGCCATCAACATAGACTCAAACCGCTCTATCTTGAGTCTCTTTTCCCCTTCCCTCTCTCTCTCTCCGACTCTGTCTCCAAACTTTTATCTGCTTTTTTCCCTCCTCATCTCAAATCCCACCCACCCACTCCCCTTTTCCTGCCAAAGCCTGTTTCTGATTTTATCGCCCTGCCTTTTTCCCCTCTTCTTTTCCCTCCGTTTCTGCTTCTCCTCCCACTATCCTCCCCGTTGTATTGCTCTGGAGCCCCTCACCCCCTCATTGGGCCGGCCTCGGAGATGCCGAGGGCCTCGCTCTCTCTCTCTCTCCCTCCGTCTTCGCTCTCTGCCTGCCTGCGTCTCACTGGCTCAGTAGCAGTGGAGGCTTCCTGTCTCTACATCTCTCTCTCTCTCTCTCTCTCTCTCTCCCCCCCACACTGCGCTGCGCTGCGCTGCCTCCTATCCTCGCTCTTTCTTCCTCCCACTCCCTCTCACTGCTCTAACTCCCTTTCTCTATTTCCCTCTTCTCTCCCCATTTTTGTCTCTTCTCCCCGTTACTCTCTGCTCTCATCTGAGAACCCTGTTCGTCCTCTGTCTTTGCAACTCTCTTTTACTCCCCTTTCTGTCACTCCCCACCTCCCATTTGCCAGGGAGAGCAGCTGAACTTCAATCAAGACGGCACTGTTATTAATCCCCCGTTAGCCAGTGTACAGCCACGTGATTCCCCCTGCCTCTGTTCTCATCTGATTACTCCTTCCCCGGCTCAGCCCTTCACAATTAAATGCTGCTTAGGATACCAGAGGGGGTTTAAAGGAGTAGGGCAGGCTGGCAGCAGGAAGGGATGGAGGAGGAATAGCGGGGGGGCACATAATTGCGACCCTCAAAGATCAGAGATCAGCGCCAGTTTGACAGAAACTATAAGCTGCCCGGCTACACACAACAGCCTGCCTGTGGCACGGCTCCCCCCAGATTATTGCAACTGTCAGCAAATAGTGTCGCGTTACATCCCAGTTGTTTTCTTGTTTTATTTTCTGCCGCATATCCAACTTCCATTTGTTCCAATTATGCAGAGGCGGCTGCTATTTTCGGGTTTCTCATTCAAATTCCCATTCTTGGCTGTCTGGATTACATTTCTTGTGTCTGACAAGCCCAAAGATGCCTCCTAGGTGCCTTTTCACTCAAACTGCGGCTGCACGGATCGGTCCCTCCCTCTCTGGCAGCATCTGAAATAAAAAGACGGCAGCACAGCCACACAAAAGCCCTGACAGTTTGCTGTCACTCAGCAGCGATGCACTCAAAGCATCTGTCATTCTGTTAGTCAGCATAGCAATCTATTCCTCTGGTAGTGCCCTGTTTAAATATGACTTCATTCACTGACATATTCCACTATACAGGTACGTGTGGGGGGGGGAGAGAAAACAGAAACAGGCTTGGTGTAATCTGCAGGCTAAGAAGATTCCTGCCTACATGTCGACAGGCTGCTGTCAGCCAGTAATGACCACTAGTCTGGATATAGAAAACAATAAAGAGTGGAAGTAACAGAGCGGCTACTATTAATCCTTCGTTTTCCTCACGGCATGCTGGTGCACACAAAGTCTGTCTCTATACGCTGGTGGAGTTGCTTTTGCATTTAAAGATTTAACTCTGAATGTATATATATATATATATATATGTATGTGTGCATCAATGATTAAAAGGTTTTATATAATGAGGCTTTTAACTGAATTTTACTTTGAAATGATGGTTAATCATTAAAGCTTAAGAGCACAGTCTCATATAAATATATTAATGCCCCCACTGTACAGAACATTAAAGAAAAAGTCAGTATTAAAACAGATACAATGACAATACGCAGACACAGACACATAAAGGCTAAATAAAAACTGATCTTTCTTGGGTTTATTCAGTGTTGGTGCAAACCTTATTGTTGAACATGATGAACGCTAACCATTTCAAGTGTTTACCCGGTACTTTTAGATAATTTTTATACTAACTAGCATTATTTCAACTGTTTATCCATTACTTTTAACTAACGTTTAGCTAACTATTTCAACTGTTTATCCATTACTTTTGGGTTTCTTGTACCAAATTCTTGAATTGTTTCTTAATATCTTTAACGGTTCTAACGACCATTGAATTTATGCCGTTGACCTTTTCTGTTATTTTCTCCCATACTTGGTGTGGTGTCGCTGTTGCTGTTGCATCCGCCATTTTTCCCTTCTGTGAAGTGTCTTATTTCACCCATAATGCATTGTGTTACAGGCTATCTAAGTCAGTCTTACATTATTCACTCATAGGGAAGCTTTATGCAACAGGTCATTTTAAGGATCTATAGCAAGTCTGACTTAAAGTTATATTTAAGAAAAGACTACTATTAAAAAGGTTACACATTTAAATAACCTCCCACTAACTTTTAATATTACATTCGAGAACAAATAACTCTCCTTGAATGTGTTCCTTGTGTGTTAAACGCCTTGAATTCATGTCTCCTAAAAGTCCAAGTTCCCCTTCAATCAGCCGCCCACGCTGTGAGGCCCATAAATATCATTGCAGCTATACACAGAAATCATTGCTCATTTTAAAGTCAATGTGGAATAATAAGTGGCTGTCACAGTTGCTGTCCATTTGCAGTCTGACTGCGCAGCCTCTTGAGTCCAGTTTGCCTTTATAGCATCCATTAATAGACAGAAAACTGCTCCAACACTGGGAAAAAAATCTCCTTTTCAGTTTCCTGCAGTGTTTCTTACATGTACTCTTCTGCTGTTTTGTCACCATCATATAGTTTTCAATATCAGTGGGAGTAGGGGGACGTCAGACAGAGCATAAGGCCTCATTGTGACCTTGCCCGCTGCCTCCTGTAGCGCTCCCTCGCTTGTTTTTGAGTCCCGTAACAGGCCGACTGCCCATCGAGAAGCAGCAGAGCGAGCGTGCGGGGACACTTCAGCATGTGTGTCTGCTGAACTTTACTGCCACTGCAGATAGTTCCCTGGTTGAATTTCTTCAGGCAGAGACAGAGAGAGACAGTCAGAGAGAGAGAGAGAGAGTGAACACCTTACATAACACGGTGGAAAGGACAGATGTAAAAGCAGTGCTTTGAAAGGGGAAGAACTTCATGTCTGTCAAAATTTTCTGTGCAAAATGGCTTTTAGTCAATGCGTCTGGGGCACTTGGAAACTTTCTATAGCCACCTGGACAGCACAAATGTGCAGTTTGGAGAGGATTATATGTGTTCACACTACTGTACTTGGCTCTAAGTGAAAATGAGAAGTTTCCTGAGAACACAATGTTCTGTTTTTTTTTTTTTTCGCAGTATTAAATATGGAAGTGAGCAGATGCTGTCTTCCCTGAAGTGTCCAGTGTCACGCTGGTGATAATCCTCTGGGCTTCGGCACGGAGTTGTGCGTGTGTTTGTGTGCGACTGCACAGCAGTGTCTTTCCCGTCCTCTCATGTATATTTTTGTGTTGTTTGCTTTTGGATTCCCCTCCGCCGTGCTTTTCATCCTTGAACAACACGTCAGTCAGGTGCTCTCTGAGGACTAGAGCGAGAGAGGGAGAGAGAGAGAGACGCGGGGACACCAAGAAAGAGTAAAAGAGAGACAGAAAAGGGGAGGAAGACAGGGAGTTTTGAAAGACTTCTAACTTCCAAGCTGACTGTCATAGCTGTGCTTGCCAGAGGGGAGAGCACCTTTAAGCATACTGGATGAGTAACGATGTGGAGGGACTACAAAAGCAAAGTAATACATAATAAGCAGCGCTCGCTCTGCTCTGCTCCTCTGCCAGCTAACCTACATGAGATTGGTGTTGAGAGAAAATTTGGAAGTGCTTTAAAGGTCAGCAAAGGCCTCGTGTAAAAGGCGCTGCTCCTTTAACACTCTGCACACACTGTAATAAGATTCAGAAAGCATGGACGTACCTGTTAGATTGGGAGGTCGGCCTGGACGCATAGATTTCCATAGAAATGAGGAACAAAAACAGACAATGCGGTGACTGTATCAAAACGTGACAAAATGTTTTACATACTTTCGGTAACCTCACGCAATAATTCACTTATCATCTGCTGCTTCAGGACATAAACCTGCTTCTCGTTTATGCCGCGGCATAAATCAACAAATGCCTCCTTCTCTGCCGGTTTTGTTTGAAAAGTACAATAAAGCGATCATCGTTGAAATAGTTGAATCATTCTTCTTCTTTAGTGCCACTCATCTTTTGACTGCATTCCCAGTCCCGTTTCACGCATTAGGCCTGAAAGGCATTTCTGCTGGCATTGATGATAAAAGAAAATGGAGAAATATGACTGTGTGATGTTGTACGAGTGCAAAGCATTGCCTGCTGTTTGAACACAATGCCCTGTGGTTTGTTTTGTAGCACCACCCAGAACTCAAACATGGGTGTTTGCGCCCGTACTGACAGACAGCCAGACTTCGCAGTGCCATGCCAAAACCAACCGCCTGTATCCTTACAGGGATGGACCGTGAAAGTCCGACTCGGTTTGTCCTTCCTAACGGGGGTTGTACGCGTGCACGGCCAAGCAGGAGAATCATCCCTTTGTCATAACTGATCCTAGAGTTAAGTGTGACGCTACAATAGCTCAGGTCAACTTTGTTTAGTTCCGGTTACGAGTCTGCACCACATATCATAGCTCGGTAATGTGTGCTTGAACACAAGTGGAAAGAGTAATGGGTCCTCTGCACGCTTCCTCTCTTCAGCTCTCTCCTTCTTAGGATGCAGGACAGCTCCTTTGTAGTCACTTCATTATGTAGAAATGATAATTATGCCCCAGTGGAAGCTAGCTTCACCAAAATGTATTACAGCCCTCAGTCACATCCGCTGATAATCACGTCGTGACTGTCATTTTCAAATTTTTTAATTTTCATTTAAGCGTTTGAGCGAGACACGCAGACACTGAAAGGAAAAAATAAGCAATCTGATTTTTTTAAATTTATTTTTTTGAAACTTGTATCCCTTTTAATCATTAAAGTTGATGTCAGGATGTTTTTGCTCTATTTGGCCTCACAGTTACAAGGTAACTTCAGTATTTTCAACCTGGACCCTATTTTCCCATGTTTTTTTGTGTCTAAGTGACTTAATGGTGACAACAATTTCTGAAATTGGTGTCAGGGAACCGGTGTCAAAGTCTGTTCCCTTGTCAAATATTGTTTCCCTCCTGTTAAAATAATAGCGCCCCCCTCGGAGGTTAGGGTAAGCGATGGGCCTTTTTCATGGAAGACATTTTGACTTGTCACAGTAAGAAAAGCACAGGTTTAAATAATGGAAATAATGATGCTTTGATTTAAGGATCCTGGAATCGTGCATGCTGGCTCACCGTCACTCTCACTGGGACATTTACAGTTTTTCTCAATCGCTTTGACTCATTTTTCGAAGCAGTCTTGGCTTTCTCTAAACTGTGCAATTGTCACAACTGTTTGTCCGAACATCACAACTCTATTGCATGTTTGCAAAAGGTAGTAACTCACCCAAAACACTTCATTCATGCTTCAAAACCTAGTTATTGTGTCAGTAAATTGGCCAATGGCACCAAAATAAATAGTTTTGTCATCGTGTGAGTTGTAGCTACTGGTCAAAATGTTTACATGTTTTTTCACCACGGCAGTCAACCCTGGAAATGTCAAACAAAAAGAAGAAGTAGAGTCAACCACCAGAATGTCAGTTTTGTCCAGCTGCATACTACGGTGTATTGCAATAGCAGTTTTTAGATTCCCATTTCAACAGTAAGTAAGAGTTTACTGAAGTGCACAGAAAAAGTATATACACATTTATATGTATGCAGTACATTTATTTGTGTAGCAATATGTTACATGTACTGTAAATAGAAAATTCACCTTTGAGCTTTCATGTAAAGTCATATACAATGAACAGAAAATTTGCCACAAAATGACATCCATGCCAAAAATATGTAAAGTAAAAAACAACTAATTGTACCTCCTCACAGTACGTAACACCATGTCAGATATTTATGCGATACACATGCATGTCTGACAGATTTTGATAAGTGAATGGATCATTTTGTGTGTGATGGCTCAAAGGATGAAAGATTGATTAGAAGTTGTGAAGAGGACGACAATTTCACTGAGAGTCAACTCATCGGTTTTGATTAGCAAGCCGTGTGCAAGTGGTTGTTGCACTGACTCTTTTAGCACACATGCCAAAACGCATGCAATCAGCTTGAACGAAAGAGAAATTCAAATCTGTCGTTAACAACGATCTAATTGTTTACAGATTTGAACTTACCGTTTTGAAAAAAACACAAATCTCATACAAGAATTGAGCCAAAGCGAATGAGAAAAACTGTAATAGAACAGAGCCATCGTTAGTGTTATTAGTAACACCTGTGCTCTGACAAGTCAAGATGTCTGCTGTGAGAAAGGCCTTGGTTCCGAGGTAGGGGAAAAAACACATATCTGCAGGGAAACAGTATTCGACACAACACCGGCAGCCACGAGTTTTGCCACTGACAGGCTCAGATAGTTATTATAAGTGTCTGACAAGATTATGGAAAGAACCCTACAGAGAAATAAAACGTTTTCTTACCTTTAGCTTGATCCGGTCTGTTAGTGTCCAACGGAGAAGACTCGTTGTGAAATCTAAATATCCTTTTACTCTGGCTCAAATAAATACGGGCGGCGATTTCATTCAAAGACCTCTTCAGCCATGACACTGAACGTCTTTTAGATAACACTAAGCTACGCATTTCTCCACTCCAACACAACACAACAAACTCTGCCGGGCTAGCACTGGCGTTTCTACCATGTGTTCCATTATTCACCGTCTTCCTGTAACACGTGACATCGCGATATTTCAAGAACGAGACTTCTCCTTGAACGAGACTCTTCTTCTTCTTTTACAGCGGTTAGCCGTATCCAGTTTATTGGTGCATTACCGCCACCTGTTGCTCCGGAGAGTGAATCAGACAATATACTTACAATTTATCCTCCAAAACGAGACTCTTTCTATAATGTCAGACGCTTATAATAACAATCAGAGCCTGTCATGGCAAAAACAATTTCAGAAATTGCTGTCTCTATTATTAAGACACAAAAACAAGGGGAAATAAACAAAAAAGTTAATAAGCAGAGGAAGAAGTACACAGAGAGACAATGAGACGTGACTGTACTCACATCCCAATTTAGTCATAACTCTGAACTCAAGGGTGCATTCACAAAAAAAATAAAATAAAAAAAAAACATTATTCATGACCATTAAGATAATAATTGGGCACTTGGTACTGCAGTAGCCTTTCAAGTATGCTGCAGGGAGGATCTGCAGACGTGCTACACACCAAATTCTCATCCCAAAGTCTGAAAAGTGGCAAAGTCAATGATGGATTAAACTCAAACTGAATTCAGTCCGAGTGCTACTAGTGCTACTCTTGAATTTAAACTGCAGCTCACTGTTTCCAAAAACAGAAGCAAGAAGTCTTTCCATCTTACTAATTTCCTGTTCTACCTCTGACCGTGGAGTGGGCCTGCAGGAAGTGGAAAAAAACGACCCAAAAGTTGAATTGTTCATCAGTCAGATGGGTTTGTGTTTGCTTTCATGGCTTCCTAACAATGCTGGGAGCAGGAGGAAAGGGATTTGGCCGACTAAATCCAGGTCAGACATAGTCAGATTAACCCCTGATCTGGCCTGGAAAATTTCCACAATCCAACATACTAATGGACAAGACGATGAGTGCTTGATTGAGAGGCGGAAAAAAAGACAAGAAATATTTATTCTTTTAAAAAAGTAAATTGTATTATATTTGTTGTGTTTGGATACAATATAGAGACACAAAAACAATCATATGTACATGAGTGAAAATAAAAACGTTTCACAATTCACAATAGTAAAAATGCGACATGATAAGTATGCTTAGTTTGAGGGCTTTAGTAGATTGAGTGGGGCTGTTGCAGAGGTTCGTGGTGATATAAGTGTGTCATGGATTTGAAACCGAGGGAGATTCAAACTAACCCTGAGATGTGGAGGGATTGGAGAAAATGGCATCCAAACACAATTAAAGTCATCTGTTTTGGGTGGATTTAGGAAAAAGGATTCACTTCAAAATGTTGCAGTGAGAGTCAAGTGGGTCTAACAAGCGAGAATATACTCAGGGAAGTCATCTAAGAATTAATGAACTAAAAAAAAAAAAGGGTTGAAACCACAACAGCCACCATCTTTGTCTTCATTATCACCACGGTTATAATTATCAAGTGCATACTGTTTTCTGAAATGTTCCTCTGGGGGGGAAAAAAAGACTGCATTTGGAGGAACATCAGTCCTCGTTTCTTTGGCAGAGCTGCTGTGGATGAAGTTAAAGTTTCAGCAATCCTATCTGGAAAAGCACAGCGCTTATTACACGGCTCAATTTCCAATTCTCTCACAGGTACGCACACAAACACACACACACACACACACACACACTGTCACACACAGAATACAAAATGAGGCCGCAGAACAAAACAATCTCCCAGACAGGCTCAGTGATACAAAAAACACATAGACAAAAAGGAAAAGACAGCTATTATGTGAGATTCGGGAGGGATAGTAACTATTCATATTCTCCTTCATATGAGGAAGAAACACAACAACATCTCTCACTCCATTTAAAGGACTTGCATTGCGCAAACAGAGATGGTTATCTCCCATCACATTACATGAGGCTGCGGTGTGCTGAAACGGAGTGGCTGCTCGACGGAGGCAGGCTCCGGGCCATTATACCACCCCAGAGTGGGGAGCTGTAATTGCAGTGGGAGAGTACAATCAGGTACTGTGTTTGTCTCTCTCTAATCTCTAAACCCTGCCTGGCCCTTTTCATAAACATCGAGCTGCAGGTTTTCGGCCAGCCTTTCATCTGACTGCTCACGGGGAGACTTTTTAGTTCAAATCTGTCAGAATTCAAACCAGTTTTAGTGCCTTTTTTTTTTTTTGATAAACCTGAGGCGACGCCGGTAAATCTGAAACACGGCTGACCCTGGGCTCCAACATCTATTATGACGAGTAGTTCGCCTGTGATCGCTCTTTATTCCTCTCTGACAAAATGCCAGAGCAACCTTTGCGGCTGGTGCCACATTGTGCCGCTACCCAGCTGTGATTATGACATTTATAGACACAAAGTTGGAGTTTTTTTCTCTGAGCAGATGAGCGTACAGCGAGTTAACACATTCAACAATACACAGCACAATCACATTCCTTCACGTTTACGGTCCCCCTATGACCCAAACACTTCATCTTTGTTGTGGTGGCTATAAACCAGACTATTAAAACACAAAACTGGGTTTATAGGTGCCTCCTAAACAAAAGGCCTGCTGGCCTCTGTACAAAGTGGAGTTCAGTGCATGATGGGGAAAGCCGTAAAATGCAGGCTAAGCAGGATTACTCAACCGCCGTGTTTCACATGGTTTCATTATTGCAGGAAAGTACAGTACAGTACAGCGCTTGTTCAGGTCAGGATTGAGTGCAATACTACTTTTAGAAAAAACACACAAACAAACATCACTTCTTTATCCTTGGGTATTTGGAAAAGACGGAAATTCACTTTCGTTCCTCTCCTGGTGCCCCTAAAACCATTTTGGTCCATTAAAAGCTCCTCACAGAGATATGACTGAAGGCCTGTGCCGGATTCTTGTCTTTTTGATTAAGTAAGAGAGCGAGTGTAGTGCCCTTGGAATGAAGACAAAAATGTGTTTTTTTTTTCAAGGCACAGTTGTCAAGGCTCCTATCCCTGAATATACTGATAAGAGCACAAAGTTTTACATTCATTTATAAAAAACAAAAAAAACATCTGCTGGGTTTTGTTTACTGTTGAATAACAAAAAGTCAGACTGGAGAAGAAACAGACTTTGGACTAACTAGCAGAGATAAAAAATTCAGTGTTACAGTAACGGCTGAAAGGCACACACACACAAACACAAAGCAACAAATGAAAAATGTTCGTGATTGTCACCTTAAAACAAAAAGAAATCTTGCATGCTGAGGGGCGACTAGAGGTAACGGTGCCGGACGGCGTGGCCAGCGGAGGTCAGAGGTTCCCCTCGTCGAGCATCTTGTTCACCCCGTTGCAGATCCTCTGCAGGTGGCCGCGGTAAACCTCCGAGGGCCCGTAGAGCGACGCCAGGAAGTCACAGTCGGCGAAGTGATTGAACACGTGGTTGACTCTCGAGTGGCTCTTGGCTGTCAGGTGGCGTTTGATGGCCTGGTGCAGCAGCTCGCGACAATCATTCAAGATGGCGCTCATGACGCGGCGGTCAAAGGTGAACTCGATCTGGTGGAAGCTGACCGCCGTCATGGCCAGAGTGTGGACTTTCTTCCTGTGAGACGAGAAGAGGGAAGAGAGGCTGTCAGTTTCTAATTCTGACTGGAGCAGCAGAAGGAAGTAAAAATAGAAACTGCTGTCTTATGATTTTCTTCAGAAAAGTTTCCCAACTCCCCTCTATCAGTTATGGTGTTGTCCTTCGCAGCGATGCATCTCCATGCTAATATAATCACCATTCTCCATACTGTGCACTTATGTCAGCCTCACATGCCTCCAAGCTGAGTTTTACTATTTTAGTGGAAAATATATAAACTGATGTAAAAGTCAATTTCCTTAATTTGCTTCCATCAGCACACAAAAAAATGTACTTGAACTGCAGTTCTCCCAGCTAGAAGCTCTCAACCAGAACCGGCTCATTGTTGTTTCTCAAGTTTCACAATATAAAACTGTTTAAATATATGGTAGGATGTCACAAAAGCTCTTACAGTTTCTCAATTGTTTACACAGTAACACTGGTACTTGAGACACAGTGACCACAACCTGTAACGCACGTATCAACCCTCTGAACCAATTCTTCTAACATTAGGGCTGTCAATCTATTAAAGTATTTAATTGCGATTAATCGCATGATTGTCCAAAGTTAATCACGATTAATTGCAAATTAATCACATTTTATCAGTTCAAAATGTACCTTAAAGGGAGATTTGTATTTAATACTCTTATCAACATGGGAGTGGGCAAATATACTGCTTTATGCAAATGTATGTATATATTTATTATTGGAAATCAATTAACAACACAAAACAATGACAAATATTGTCCAGAAACCCTCACAGGTACTGCATTTAGCATAAAAAATATGCTCAAATCATAACAAGCTCAAGACCAACAGGCAACAACAGCTGTCAGTGTGTCAGTGTGCTGACTTGACTATGACTTGCCCCAAACTGCATGTGATTATCATAAAGTGGGCATGTCTGTAAAGGGGAGACTCGTGTGTACCCATAGAACCCATTTTCATTCATATGTCTTAAGGTCAGAGGTCAAGGGACCCCTTATGGGACTTATGGATAAGTACCTCATACAACCCCACTAACTCGGAAAGACAGCAAAAAAAAGCGCATTTCCCAAAACGTTGAAATACCCCTTTAATGCCTCTCGCTGCCTACCTGAAGTTCTCCACCAGGATCAGCTCCTCGCCGTTGAACTGGTTGTTCCTGTAGAGCACTCCCAGCTTCACCACCATCTTGATCAAGTTCTTGATGATCTTCTGGGACTCTTTGCGGTTGCGGGTGTACTCCTTGGTGACGCGGTACAGCTCGTCCAGCACCTCGCTGCTGGTGTCGTCGATGAAGAGGTTGGCCATGCTCTTGGTGGCCATCTTGCTCATCAGCTTCTTCTGCGCCTGCAGGGCCAAGCTCTTGGTGCTGAAGGAGTCCATGGTCAAGTCTGGGTCAAGAGGAGAAAAAAGACTTTAGTTTAGTTAAGTGGTTATGAATGTAATGTGTGGACATATTTCCATTTCCTTTTACAAATGATTGAAAACATGTTTGTTTTACAGGTGATATGAAACCATTGCATCGACAGCAGCTCAGACTTTCTCATCTCGAAAAGCAAGAAGGGCCAAACATAACACACTGACAGCCTGCAATGTGTGATGTTATTACAAGTAACATCTACACTAACACTGTTTAAACTGCAGGGCCAAGAAATGTCTCCTTTACCAGATAATGAGCCGTGGCAGCTGTCAAATTAGTCCCAGCAACCCTCGGGCTCGGAGCCTACAAGGTAGTTAGAGAAGAATGTGTCATTACGCGTGCAGGACTAAAGTGAGGTACAGCACGACCACGCACAGCAGACAATGTAATCTGGACGTCTCGTCCGCTGAATGCATTCAGAGAACAAGGTGTGCATGTGTGTCTGCGAAGGTGAGCAGGAGACAGACTTATTCACTGCACGTGTGTTGCTTGACTTGTGTTATGATGTTGTTTCTGAGGGTGTGTTTGTGTGCCAAAGCAGGGTGGCTCAGTGAAAGGCTGCCCCCCCCCCCCCCCCATCCCCCATCCGATGGAGGCTCATGAATGGCGGGGGTCACGGAGGCCGCCTGCTTTCACAACCCCTCCAATCTCTCCTATCAAATGAGCCAGCTCCGCAGCACGCCTCATCATTCCAGCAGCCGCGTCTCAATGCGTTCTGCGGGTCACTTCTTCGGGTTTGTACATTCGGTTTTTGAAAAATAAAAATGTAATCTATTTTCCTGTAAACTCCCTCTCTAACCTTCACGGTTCTCAAAAGGATAACCTGGGAGTACACAAGAGAAAACAGGGAACAAAAAGCTGTTTTTCACAACTGCCCTCCAATGTCAGCGCAGGCGGAATGAATGCGGGTGAAGAGGAGGGGGACGTTTCATTTTGATAAGACATGGCCACCGTTTTCAAAAAATTTATTCTTACACAATTATACAAAAATAATTAAAAACAAATTTATTTTTTATCATAAAACAATTCCCTAGACTTCATTTTAGGGATCTTGAAATAGGGCTGCAACTACCAGTTATTTTCATTAACATTGATTCCCAGAGCCCAAGGTGATGTCTTCAAATTGCTCGCTTTGTTCAACAAATAATTTAAAACCCAAAGATAGTTATTTTACAACGATACAAAAAGAAAAAATCCTCACATTTGCGAAGCTGGAACCAGAGAATGTTTGGCATTTTTGCTTTATAATTGACTTGGACAATTAACTGATTATCAAAATAGTTTCAGATTTTCTGTCAATCAGCTCACCAATTAACTGTTTCAATTAAACTTAAAGGTGCAATGTGTAAGATATGGACAGAATTCGAGTTTAAAACATAAAAAAAAATAAAGCTCAGGATAGAGAGACACGGCCAAAACAAGCATCTCCCTAATTTTCTACAGTGGCGTCACGCAGCGAGATTTTCAACTAGAAGCGCTCGGAGCGGTCGCACATAAAAGGTGGAGCGCTCAGAAAAAAGAAGCTGGGTGCAGCGCTTTTTCTCTAGGTGGCATGCAGCTTCATCCACTCTCCCCCCATTGAGAACAATTGAATAAAAGATGCTGGCGCTCAGAAAAACAGGCTATGTGGACACAGGTCCTTAGGCTACAATTATAATCTGAGAAGTTTGTATTTTTTTTTATTTTTTTTTTCAAATGAAGAAAAGGGGTTTTCAAGAAAAATCGGCCTGCAACTAAGGATTATTGTCATTATCAATTAACCTAATTAAATTGATAAATCGTTTTGTCCCTGGAATGTCAGGAATTTGTGAAAAATTTCAGCTTTAAAGCCACACTAGCATGGATTTTTGTCTGAAAAATTTGCACGGAAATTTATAAAAACTGATTTTGTGGGTTCTAATGAATGCTTGCACACCCCTGCGGATCATTCGTGCGGAGGAAAGAATTTTTGTGACGGACCTCGGCTTCCGCCTGCAGAAATATATGTTTGACCAATGAAATCCTTTGTTCCAAATGATCGCTGTCATTCTGCATAATAATTAGCCATGTGCTTCTGTTTGTTGCATGGAGAGTTTGTGTTTCATTGGAGAGTTTGGATTTCATTGGCCTTGGAACAATGGCCGTTTGTTTTCAGGGTAACGGACTTTCGGACAAACAGGCTTTTTCGGTCCAATGGGACATTTTTCGGACCATTGGGTGTTTCGGAATAACAATGGGCCGTCCCCTTCTCAACAGGACAAGCTCTCCTACCTCAACAACCAAATAAAGGACAATATATGGCTTGAGATCGCCCAGCAGCTGGGATACGATGAAGATGGTAAGGTAGCTGATATGCACTTGCTAACATTATATGCTGGTCACAGAGCGGTGCTAGCCACAACAGCTAGCTAGCCGTTAGCATCACATTTAAGGTCCGATTAGTTTATGTATTGTGTAGTTAACGTTAGCCCGTTAAACATTCTGTCTGTTTCCTAGAGGTCAAGGTGACATCTGCAAATGTCTCGTTTTGTGTGACCAAAACTCAAAACTCCAGGACATTCAGTTTACTATGATGTAACAACGGAGAAAAGAAACAAATCCTCACATTAGAGAAGCTAGAATAGCAAATGGTTTTGCTTGTAAAAATTCAAGATTCAAGATGCCTTTATTTGTCATTTTTATGCTCCACATAAAAACGAAATTGTGTTTCACACATCCACCACTCAGTAATTCAGTGCAAAACAACTGGTAAAAACTATAAAGTAAATAGCTAATAAATAAGAGCACTAATAAATAAGCTAAAACTACGCCAAAAAATTACTCAAACGATTAACAAAATAGTTGATTCATTTTCTGTCGATTGACTAATCAGTTGATGAACTAATCTTTTCTGCTTTATGGACATAAACATGTTCATATTTCTCAAAGTAAGCAAAGTAATGTTTTGGCATCATTGTAAACAATACCGAGCCCCATTGTGTTGCCTGTCAGGAACCAAGGAAGGAGGATATTAATGCAAGAAAGTAAAACATTTCTTCACCTCAGGGGAAAAACAGTCAGATCTTATTTCCTTATTACATCTCCCAGTTGCTGACATACTAAATGTAACCTAATAGGTGACTGTCAGAGTGAAAACAAAATCATCATATTAAAGCTGAGTGTCCCATTCACATCACAATAGGGGTTTAATCTCCTCCACATGAAAGTAACCCTAAAGCTTAACTGAAATTCTGCATGATTGGCAAATTGCCTTTCCACGTGCTCGGGAATAATAAAAATCCTAAGCAGGAGACTTTCTATTAGTGCGGCAGACAAAATGAATGGTGACACATCCCTGCTGGGTGACTTGTGTGATTTTTACTGTTGGTACTAGAAGGCAGTGCGTCTGCTGCTACAGTGTGTGACTTTCATTCCCCTCTCTCTCTCTGTCTGTCTGCAATGCCTCTCCAGGAATATCAATAAGACTCCTTGGAGAGAGTGTCAGCAGGATGCTTCCCAGGGAGGAGACACATGAGGAGAGGGGGAGCATAGGCAGAGCGATGGTGTCGGGGGTGTTGTATATATATCTATATATCAATCCTGAAACATCGGGGGGAATGTAGGTGTTGAATGAGAGGTCATTTATATAGTGTCTCTTGCTGAATCTAGTTTTACTCCCTCTCTGTTTGCAGGTGCTGGACGTTTAAATCGGGCCCTCTGGCTGTGCTGCTGATCAAGGATCAGTGGCAGATCCCCATCGACCGTTTCACCATCATTGTATCTCTAAACTTGCCAGGCCTCACTTGTTACAGAATATCCTGCTCTGATGCAATGTGTGTGAAATGGATAACAAAGAGAAAGACACTAATGATCAGACTGAAAGACTAAAAGAAAAAAAGAAAAAAAGCTTATATCTGTGTGAGCAGCGATTGAAAACAATCACTTAGTCCTGCTGTCACCCTCTAATCACAACGGTGAGCCTCAAGAGGACAATCGCTTATCTTACTGCATTTACCTCCCTCTCTTCCTCTCTGCGCCCTTGCTGATGGACGTTTAAGAGTTTAGAAAAGTGCGACTGGATAATGGGCACATTAAGAAGAGCAACCTCTTTGTCAGATTGGAGGGCGGTTTCATATTGCTCATTAAATTCCACTCTCGTCAGGGACGGGGGCCAATCACAACTCTGTGTAGCCTGCCGACGAGCAACAGGGGGAAAAGAAATGAGAAAGGGAGGAGTGTTTGTTGGGAGTCTTTCATACCCATGAATACAAACACTTTAACGTGGTGGCACTTGGGACTGTCAGATGAAGAGTGACATACAGACCCCCAAGCACTCTTATCTTAGGGATGGAGGGATATCCTCACTCCTCTCACTTTCCCCCTCAATCTTCCCAAAACTAAAGGCCTCATGAAAAAAAGGTCTTCAGGGAAGAAGTGCTGCTCGGAGTGGTGAAAAGGTTTTCAATCAAGAAATCTCTTTTTTTTTTTGGTGGTGACTTTGCAGCATGAGAGTGGTTAGTGCCAGATCTAAATGGTCTGTGAAGTCCGACGCCCAGGGACAGCCCGGCCAACACTGACACAGCATCTCCATAGTATTTATAGAGGCAAAAATCGTAACGGATTTAAGGCGGAACAAGACATGACGGCAGCAAAAACTGCTGAGCGCTGTTGCGGAAACACACAAGCCCCAGGCATCGCTGCATGCAGAAATCACACAAGCAAACATCTGCACGCATGTACGCATACACATTACTGAAAATGAAATGAAACACAAAGAGAGATTGCAGCCGCCGACAGCTCCGCAGCATAATTATTACAGCAGTTAAGACAAGCTGCAAAATCATCAACTCTCACAGAACAAGCCAGCATACATTCACTCACATGCGGGAAAAAGCTCAGCAAACATGACTCATGGAAATGAAACCGGACCCTACAGTGCACGGTGTTGGATGTCTCGTGACAGCGAGGGAGTCTGGGTAATGTACCCACTCCAGGGAAGCTCACGCCCTGCAGCAGGTGCAGACAGCCTTGTCAGCCCTGTGTGACAGCCTGACAGAGGGATCGAGGTGAAAAGAGGCCGAGATGATGAAGAAATAACCCAACTGTCCTCTCTCTAGTCCTTGGAGGATTATTGAAGCCAGGTGCTGTAAAGCTGTACAGGCCCTTTACAGGGGCCCATTATCTGCCTTTAATTTGCTTTGCCCCTCAAGAGTGTTAGGGCGGGTAAAGCTGATGTCTGCATTGGGGACACTTCAGCCAACAGCTTTTCCCAGTCCATTTGGGGGAATGGGAATAAGTGGGATGACAACTCCTACTCGCTGTCGTTTTCATTTAGCGTTTTCACAATGTGGCCGTTGTGGAGACCTTTGAGACTGATCCAGAGAGCAAGGGCTGTAAAGAAGGACTTCTACGTCTTGCTGCAACAACTTTGAAGCACTGTGTAACTTCTTTGAGTGTCCAGGAGTTGACTGTATTATAAACTATTACTGATTATTAGCCATTTTCAAATTAGGGCTGGCTGCCACTAATGATTACTTTCATTATCAGTTAGTCTTAGTCACCACTTTGGTCCAGACCATAGTTTTCTGGCCATCGCCATCTTGGTTATTTGCAACTAGAAGTGACACGAGAGCAGCTGAGCACAATCAGCAAATGTGCTAATTAGCAAATGTCAACATGCGGTTTGGTGCGGCGTCAGCAGTTCTGCGGGCGCTGTACCGGACCGCGTGGTGAAGAGGGAGCTGAGCAGGAAGGCAAAAGCTCTCGATTTACCGCTCCGTTTACGTTTCGACCCTCACCTATGGTCAAGAGCTTTGGGTAGTGACCGAAAGAATGAGATCGCGGATACAGGCGGCCAAGATGAGCTTCCTCCGTAGGGTGGCTGGGCTCAGCCTTAGAGATAGGGTGAGAAGCTCAGACATCCGGAGGGAGTTCGGAGTAGAGCTGCTACTCTTTCGCGACGAAAGGGGCCAGCTGAGGTGGTTCAGGCATCTGATCAGGATGCCTCCTGGACCTTTGGAGGTTTTCCGGGCACGTCCAACTGGTAAGAGGCCCCGGGGTAGACCCAGAGCACGCTGGAGAGATTATATATATCTCATCTGGCTTAGTACGCCTCGGGGTTCCCCAGGAAGAGCAGGGAAACGTTGCTGGAGAGAGGGACGTCTGGAATACCCTGCTAAGCCTGCTGCCCCCAAGACCCGGCCCGGGATAAGAGGAAGATAATGAATGGATGGATGGATAACATGCTAACACGCTAAACTAAGATGGTGAACATTGTGTACATTATAGCTGCTAAACATCAGCATGTTAGCATTATCACTGTTAGCACGTTAGCATTAAGCTCAAAGCACCACTGTGTCTAAGTACAGCATCACCATGCTGCATGGCTGCAGACTCTTAAGTCTTGTTTCTTGTGAAATACTGGATCCTTTAATCCGGAATCATTCAAATGAAACAACCCAAGGAGGAAAAATGGCTTTTGGTTGAACTGCTCACAACTCATGTCATCATACTAGCAGTGAAACGGTTCAACAAGCCCACGGTTGCGTTTGTATTGCGTTTTTTTGGGTAACGGTTTCAGTTCGGTTTGTTTTGAAAATCAGGAAGAAGAAAAACAGAACCATTTCTGTGTTTGAACTCCAAAATATGTAAGTATATTGACTGATTGATTGATTGATTGATTGACTGATAGTAATTCATGATATTTCTATATTATATGAAGCTATTACACTGATTTTATACATGAAAGAAGGCAGGCTACTTAATGGTCAAGTAGGCCTATGTTCAGATAATTGCCTCTTCTATGTCTCTGGCACCTCATCAAGTAATTAGCAGGCCTGTATTTAACAGTGGTGCAACGGTTCAACAATCCATGGCTCGGTTTGAAAGTCATTGAGAGGTTTGTTTTTTTTACTATTCAATTTTGCATCCCTACATCATACTAAAACTATGTCTGTGATTAGGGGTCTCGAGTAGCACCTGCATCTTTTTTAGTGGTCATAAGCCAAAAAAAAAGAGAGTAGTTTTAGCCTTTAAAATGTTGGAAAATAGTGTGAAAATATTCATCACAATTTCAAAGAGCCCAAGTAGACAACTTCAAATTGCCCAAGGCCAAACATATGGAAATCACAATAATACTAAACAGAAAAAAACCTGAAAATCATCATATTTGAGAAGCTGGAAACAGTGAATGTTTGGCTGAACTAGCTGCAGTATTTGTCGCCTGTACTGACTCACTTATTAATAAAACCAAAAAGGCAATAGCTGCTGGATAGTATACATAAAAGAATCCACACATGCTACTTGACATGAACATGTCGTTACCTTTTGGCTGCTCATATTTAGAGTGAATCCAACATGATGTGAGCGTGGCATTGGTTTTCCAAAGGGGGGCATTGAGCAGGATCCAGGATGCAGCGTCTGCATCGAAAGCACTCACCTGTCAGTCAAACTAAAGCTGAGGTGTGACAGGTGAGAAAGAGCCAGAAATTGGATACACCTGTAGCTCCCGCCCACTCTAACGCACGCCACTGTGTCTCATGAGGAAGAAGAGGCCACAGCACCGAAAATATCACCACCTGCTGCCAATCTGGACAGCTTGGTGAGTGCTGATAACAGCCAGCATAAAGAGGAAACTAATAAAGGATGTGTTTATACACTGCTTGGCCACCACAAGTTGCTAAAAAAGCTTTGGCAGAGATTGTAGAACTTTCCATGACACTCCATCTCACAAGTGATTGGTTGATGGCAGCAGAAAATGTCACGACTTTGCTATTCTTCAGGGATGAGTAGTCACATGGATCGGGGCACTGTGACCCTGACAGAGACGACTCCATCAGCAGAGAAAATCTTCACTGCTGTAGGATGGAAGTCGAAGTGATTACTGAGAATAGCTCCGTGTTTGTGGGGATTTACTGCTCTCTAAACTTTCTGAACAGACATGAATCATACCACAATCATGCACCACACAACACAAACAACCCTATCATCTGCCCTCAACGTAATGCGTGTCCATGATTTCCCCTGATATTTCACAGTAAGCTTTTTTTTTCTGCTATGTACTGAATATGTCAACATTCAGAGCCTTAATTAAAATTTCCAATTTTCAAAAGCATAAACCTTGGTGACACAGAGGTCTAAAGTAACGAGGACGTCCCCAGTTTGAGTGCGTCTGATGACCTTCGCCATATGTCCTTCTCCCTCTACCCCTCCCCTTCTCCTCTGTCCTGCTCTTTACTACTGTCGACTCTTCAATTAATGCAAAATACCATAAATGGAATATTTTGAATGCTTAAAACCGGTAAAAACTATACAAATACTATGAGTAGTGCAAACAGAATCAATTTAGGGCTGAAGCTAACAATTATTGTCATTATTGATTAACCTGCTGAATATTTTTTCAAATAATCGCTTAATTGTTTGGTGAAAAATGTCCGGTCCAAACCCCAAAGATGTTCGGTGTCATTATCAAAATCATTTTCTGTCAATCAACTAATTCAGTGGTTCCCAAACTGGGGGGGGGCGGGACCCCTAAGGGGGCCCAGAGTTATAAAAGGGGGCTGCGGCGAGGCTAAATATTAACGATGCATATTTTTTATCTACAAAAGGGGGGCCCTGTAGAAAAGGTTTAGGAACCACTGGACTAATCCATTAAAGTAGAACAGACAACCCCTCCCCCATCTACCATATATATTTTTCAATATTGTTTCTATCGCAATATAGGCTAGGCCTATATTTATCGCTTTTTTTCTCTCTATAATTTCAATAATTAAAATGAGAAAATATTCACAAAATACAATTCTCATTTGTCAAATCTGTAATTCACACAGGAGTATTCAAAAATAGGCTTTACCATGAGGTTATTTCAAATGACTATTTATTCATTGAATTACCAGAAAAAATGCTATATCGTGATATATATCGTTATCGAGATATGAAATGACCTATATCGCAATAGAAGATTTTGGCCATATCGCCTAGCCCTAGGAGGCGCTGTTGCAAAGACAATCAGATCACTTTCCGTTTTTCTCAGAGCCTAGCAACTACCAACAACACAGGACACACACTAAATTTTGTTTTCCACAGTTACGTCGGTCGTTTCACCGTCCGCCATTTCCGCTACTGAGAGTACTCGGTACTCACTCTCACTACTGAGAGTGTGAGAGTCTCTGAGAACTGGGGATAGCTATCGAAAACAAAAGAGCTATCCTCTTCCTGTTTTGGTTGCGCAATGGTTGGCACACTTCACGATTATGACACACATAATGGCAATCAACATTTACTTCATAATTATAAGTTAAAGCAAAAAACATGTCAATTGCCACTTTAATAAACTAATAATCTCAGCTCTAAATCAGTTATATTCACACTTTAAAGAGGAACCTAAAAGAGATGAAAACAATAACGGCAACATCTGCAGCTTTTGATGCAATCCCAGAGCCCAGGGTGATGTCGTTAAATTGCTTGTTTTATTGGAGCAACGGTCCAAAAAACAAAAAGAATATTCAGTTTACTATCACATAAAACAAAAGGAAAGCAGCAAATCCTCACATCTGAAAAGCTGGAACTATGTTTGCTTGAAAAATGACTTCAACTATTATTAGATTATCAAAATAGTTTTCTGTTGCTCAACTATCATTTTAGCTTTAATATAAAGACTTTCTAATACAATAAGCATTCAATCATCACCTCTCTGACACGTTGGCAACAAAGACCAATCATGATAAGGGTCATAAAGGTAATATTTATTGCAGGGATGTTAAATTGATTTTGGATGATGTTGTACTGTGTACACACTATGAACATATTGTATTTGCTTTGCTGCCTTTTGGTAGAACTCCCACGTAGTCAACACACAACCATTAGCCTATCTTTCCTTATGCCGGTTTGAATAAAAGCTTCACGACGCTGCACAAAATAACAAGAAAACTGTGGACCCCTGAGGGAAAGTTTGAAAAAAAGCTTCTTGATCATGACCAAAAGGATTACGGATGTCATTAAAATTAGTTCTTATCGGGAAATCTTGAATCGGAAAACTTCTTTCTCAACAAATTCTCCCCAGCTGTGTGATATAATCCGTCTCCTCTTTGAGGAACAATAGACAATCCTGGTCGTTATGTAAGGTACATCCGTGCTTTGTGTTCAGACAGGACAAGTAAGCACTCAAATGAGCTGTGCTACTGGAGCCACTCCACTGTTAGGGAATCAACAGCCGGATTTCAGGACAAGTGAACGCTGCAATTTCGTCTTTCATCAACTTCTGTAGTGTTTGTCTCACTCTTCTCTTGAGATGTTGCATAACAGAGGAGGTGCTGACTGCTAATAGCGAGCCGCTGCTGCGTGTTAACAATTGTATATGGCAGGCGTGTGTGTCTGAGTGATGGTCTCTTTGTACACACACTCATCTGGTTGAGCGGCTCGGACATGAGAGCCATAATTACATCCACACAGATATGCGAACATGCTACATGCATGGACATCTTTGCATGATGGTTATGTGCTGTCACTCACGGTCTCATCCTCCCACACAGCCATCATGTGTGAGGACCTGCTGAGAAAGGAGGCAATCAGTGCCTTTCGCTCAGACACTGTGCCCCATCCTACCCCTTTTTTAACGGTTTTCTCAGATCTGCCAGAGCCCGCTGAACAATTAATAATTAACACATCGGCATATAATGGATCGGGGATTAATAATTCAGCCTGCCGATTTGGACTAAAATAGACCGGAGGGCTAAGAGGAGTCTGCTGCGATGCAACAGGTTGGAGCAGAGCTGAGGGATAAAGGGTGGACTGCCAGCACATACAGTAAGAGAGACAGTGACTACGTTTACATGCACAAAATGTTCCAGTTTTTGCCCCTTATTCTGAAAAAGACAATATTCCTACTAAATAGTTTACATGGCTGAATGAAAATGAATATTCCACTAATAGTTTTGTTTATATTCAGCGGTGGCGGACTTCTTCGACCGTGCAAACACAGCCTCCTTCTTTTATTCCTTCAAGCACTTTTTTGAAAAAGTCGGCGTTGCCATATCTGTGCATATCCACAAACCTGTTGATATTCAAGACTTTCATAATGTCTAAAAGTAGGTGTGTTTCTCTTTGCGTCCAGATACGTGGCTTTTCTTTTGCGCACGCATCTCTGCAAACTGTCTGGTTTGTGTACAATCATAGACTGTATATAAGAAGTGGACGTAGTCGCCGTGACGTCACCCATTGGTTTGTGGATTACAGTTCTGAAGCCTCGAGTTTGGCTGTCGCCATCTTGGTTATTTGCAACCAGAAGTGAAACGAGAGGGTGGAGCTAGGTACAACCGAACGCTAAATAAGACATTTTTAGGCGACCAAAATGTTAATATTAAATTTCATGAGTTGTCACTAGTGATTGAGACCATAAACTCATGTTTACAATGTTTACTGAGGTAATAAATCAAGTGAGAAGTAGGGTCATTTTCTCATAGACTTCTATACAATCAGACTTCTTTTTGCAACCAGAGGAGTCGCCCCCTGCTGGCCATTAGATATAATGTAAATTTAAGGCACTTACGCATTGGCTTCACTTTTCAGACGCATATTCCGAATGCTCTCTATACGTGGCCAAAGAATGCTCTTAAAACCTGAATAATATCGGCATATTCCACATGTCTTAATGGGAAAATGCTCTATTCGGAATAAGGCCTAATTCAGAATCTTCAAACGGAATATGCCGTTTACATGACCCCAAAAATCAAATCGGAATAATAGTGGAATATTAGTGTGCATGTAAACGTAGTCAGTGACTGTGAGCTGATGGCGTTCATTTAGGAACATCAGTCAGCCAGTGTTACGCATGTATAATGAGGCTGGGAATACAGTAGCTGCTGCGCTGCCCGAGGGCCAACACAACACTCACTGACAACATTTGTTCTAGCATTAAAATTCGGAAGCGGGTAGTTGTTTTATGGTTATGAGTGAGCTGATTTAGAATAACGCATCTGTGAAAAAAAAGGTAAAAAGCAGTCCACTATCACATGACTTCATTTTGACTTTCATGTCCAAGTTTTAATTGTATATTATTTGCAATATAATTAGCAGTTTTAACAGTGCTGCACATAATACAAGACATAATCAAGGTTCTAACTGGAGTTATGACTGATGTCTGGACCGGGCCTGTGACATTTTAATTAAGGCCACCATAAGAGCAGGGCACATTATGAGTAATTTTCTTCACCTCGAGCCTCAAGAGAGCATAATTTGTTAACTCGGTATGTCAATGGAGTGGCAAACACCAGAGCACTTGGCTGTAAGAACAGCAGGGATGGAGATCAGTGAAAACAGGGGGGGACCAATATGAGAGGACTGTGACTAATAGAGATGACTCAAGTGGGATCTGAAATGAGTCCGGTCTATTGGCAGATATCGCCGTCCCTCACACTCTCTCTCCGTTTCAAAAAATGCCGTGATATTTGCAGGTCATGCGGCTCTGCTCTTTCAGACAAGGCCACATGCTCCGAGTGTTTCGGGTTTCCAGGGAAACTGGAGGCCACCTGCGTGCTCGGCTGAACTTTGCAGCCTAGTAAAAAGCAGGTCAAACACCTCTCTTGTCGTGTCAGCGAGTTACCATGGATTCTCCTCAGCGGGGACAACAGTGTCTCTAGCATTACTGCTGCAATTTCAAGCTCTGCCTTTAATAACACTCACTGCATGGGGAATGTCTGGCAACGTGACTGTATTGTCCTGTTCTAAAAGACACTCGGAGGAGGGAATCTGCACAGATACAGTTACACTGAAATATACATGGACGAGGCTCGCAAGCATTTGCTTAATCCTGCTATTGACGGGCAATTATCGTACATCATTATTATTATTTCTCGTCTTTGTGCTGAAACAATAATAAAGCGGTTGTGAAGCACAAAGCTATGATTAATGATGAAAAAGCAAATACTCATTAAAACCAGTCATGGATGAAATCTAAAACAAAGGGACTTTCATTGTGCTTCTATTGTACTGCATTTCATTGTCACTATATTTCCATGCCTTCCAAAACAATTTGATTATTTTAGGGCTGTAACTAACGATTATTTCCATTATCAATTATCATATTAATTAACTGATTAATCTTTTATATAACAAAGTGTCAGAAAATAGTAAAACAAAATAAAAAAAAAAAAAACGCCCATCACGATTCTCTGAAGCTTGCTTGGCACCTTCAGATTGTTTGTTTCGTCCGACCAGCAGTCCAAAACCCAGAGATATTCAATTTACAACGAAGATATTGCTTCTTTTGAAGGGCTCAAGTGCCAAAAAGGTTGGGAACCATTGTTTTAGACTATAAAATGGCAAAAAATAGTGCAAAAAATGTCTATCACAATTCCCAAGAGCCCAAGGAGACACCTTCAAATTGCCAATTATCTAATCAACAGTCCAAAACCCAAAGATATGCAAAGTACAATGATATAAAACGGAGAAAAGCGGCAAATCCTTACAACTGAGATGCAATGGAACGGGGAAGGGAAAATGCAACATCTAGTGGCTGAACGTTATCAATGTAATCAATAGCACCTTTAATCAATTAGTTAAAATGGTGAAAGATGTCGATCAGAGTTTCCCAAAAGCCCAAAATGTCGTCCTCAAATGTCTTGTTTTGTCCACAACTCAAAGATATTTAGTTAACTGTCATAGAGGAGTAAAGAATCCAGAAAGAAAATCACATTTAAGAAGCTTTTTTCTTTACTCAAACCGATAAATTGATTATGAAAAAATAGTTGGCAATTAATTTAATAGTTGACAACTAATCGATTGATCGTTGCAGCTCTGATCTTTACATATACTGTATTGACTGATATCATTATACAGAAGATGTTGAAATAAAGTCCTTGAGCGTTCTGTGATAATGTTTTTTGCCTTGCCTCAGCTCAACGGATGTCAGCTATTGCTGCAGGCAACAAAGACACAAAGGACGCCACGGCAACTAAAACAGAGTAGGTCGAAAAAACGCCAAATCATTTCACCACTGATACAGCTAATGCAAGGAGAGAGGCAACTCCAGGTCCTGATCCAAGGCCATAATTCATTTGACATGTCTGTTGAGGCTGTGCATGATAATGTGTGCTGCTACCTGCCAGAGCCCCGGCTGCACAGTGAAGCTATTCATCCACACTCAAACCTTGTTCTGGAGCGAAGCTTTACAACGTAAACACAGCAATGTGTTACAAAACATATCAGTGTTTGCAAAACACATGTCTTCACCCTTTTCAGTCTCGGTGTACACAGTGGATTACACTGGGACTACAAAGAGGCTTATTAGGTGTTTAAACCAGCAGTGATGAAAACATTTTCTTCATCTCTTCTTTTTCTTGTTCTTCCATGTTTACTCAGTTTCTTGTGAGATGGTAAATCGTGTACACTTAGTTACCATGAATGCAAAACATAAGAAAATATTGCCTCAATTGGCCCCATTATACACATAAGCTCTGTAGGGTGCTTTGTTTTATCTTTTATCCAACTTCTACAAAACACGGGCAATACATAAGTTCCCTCTTTACATACTGGAGGAATAAGTATGCCAAACAAAGCATGTGCCAAAATTTAAATAGTGTCTTGTGAAATTAAGCAATCATGGTCCAAAGCCCTGCAAAAGTAATTGAAATATGGATGATACTGATGCAAGATATCCAATTTTCTAATCATTGGTTTCACATAACTCCAAATATGGTCCGACATTCTGCCAGGGCTGTAGTACTGGAGCCCGGACTTGGTCTCAAGTCCACTTTTTTGAAGTCTTGCACTTGTCTTGGACTCGTGCCTTATTGTTCCTAGCTGCTGATTTGGGATCAGTTTTACAAAATGTTGCCTGATTCTAACAGTGTTTTCCGTATATGCATTCAACAGCGGCGCAGTGGCGCTGCTAAAAAATTTGAATTCAAGGTTCATGAATGTAACGTTAGACTGTAATGGTCCTCAAACCTAAATTCTATGCATTGATTAGTTTGATGTTAGAAGATATATTAATATTGTTTATATCTTATTTCTGTCCATCCTAACTCATTAATCAATATGTTAGCATTGGAAAGACACTATTGCCTATTATGGTCTTGAACAGGACTCGACTAGCTCTGGACTCTGTCCTGACTTGGTCTCGACTACCTTAGGACTTGGTCTTGACTCGGTTAAGTTTTACTTGACTACAGCCCTGCATTCTGCAATGTTTTTCATTACTTCTCAATAAATAATAAACCTGAGTAGTAATCTTGCTCATCATCCACATGATGGCCTAAATAAAACTCCTTGTTTAATTCATGAACTGAGGACACAATTCCTCATTTTGTCTTCTAATAAAGTGCATGGTTGCTAATAAATAGCATTCTGTTTAGTGGTGTAAAAAAACATTGAAAATATCGAGTATCGCGATATTATGTTTTGTGATACTGTATACATTTTTAATCAATAGTTTACATGCCAAAACTAACTCAGTCAATACTTTATTTAATTTGCAAAGAGATGTGCCCTCTCAAAGTAGTGCTATAATGTTGGATGTCACAGGGACTGTGATAAATGTAAATGAAGATCCCACTGTTCCCATTGCATGAAAAAGTAATCTTCTTTTACTCAGATTTTATGCATATGGTGGTGTGATCTTTATACTATGACAAGATTTTTCGACATACTATTGTATGTCGTTTTTTTCGACACACTATACTATGACTTTTATTTATACAATTTTTCGACATACTATACAATGACGTTTTTTAGATATACTATACTACGACTTTTTTTAACACAATTTTTCGAAATACTATACAATGACTTTTAAAATTAAAAAAAAAAAAAAAAAAAAAAAAAAAAAAAAAAATTCGACATACTATACTATGACTTTTTTTTTTTTTTTTTTATGACAGTTTGCTTTAAAAAAATAAATAAATCGCAATATATCACCTTGCTTACAGTATCGCAATATATCGCGATATATCGAATCGTAACCCCTGTATCATGATAAGTATCGTATAGCCAGATTCTTGCCAATACACAGCCCTAATTCTGTTTCTATCTAAAGCCTAACTAACAAAACAATCAGCCAATGAACTCTTGAGATTGCCAATACCCTAGACACATTAAATCAATAACCCACAAAAAAATCAATTCCATTGATAAAATAATCACCATACTATAATCAGGTTGAAGCCATTTTTGTTGTCGCTAGCCTAATAATCAAAAATGCTATATTTGGTCCCAACTGATATGCTTGACCGTTACTTCCGCTAACTTCGTAGTAAAACTACAGCCTGTCAAAGAAAGACAAGTGAGCTAGCAAACAATACTGAGTCTCATTAACTTCATATTAGTGTATTAACAGTGAAAAAGCTGCTCTACCTGACAACAATAAACACTTTTAACGGCCCTAATAACTCGGGGGGGATTGGACCGCAGGCCTCTGATAACAGCTGACCACTGGTGTTTGTCTATGAGATGTTACATTAAAAACTGCTCGACCAGACTCACCTCTCTCTCTCTCTCACCTCGGGAAAGTGGTCAACCAACAAGTTAATCTCAACTAAATCTCCCAAGTCTTCATCCTGGCAGCGCAGGGGGAAAAAGTCGCTTCACAGCATGTTTTGTTGTTTGTTTGTTAGCTTGTTTTGTCGGAGCTCCTCTTGTTTGTGCTACAGAGAAACCCGTCCTCCCCTCGCTGCTCCCTCTTGTTCTGGAACCGAGTATCAGGCAACAGATGTGTCAATTATTCAAAGAGTGTGTTCTTCTCTCTTTCTCTCTGCTGCTGCTGCTGCTGCCGTGAGATCGGTTTCGAGAGTTTTAGTTGTAACCCGAGTCCTCCTCCTCCTCCTCCTCGTTAAAAAAAAAAAAAAAAGTTTCAAACTTGAGGGGGGACCTGGAAATGAACAGATTGATGTTGGTTTGGGCCAATGAAGGAGCAACAGGGGGGTGGGGGGGGGGGATTGGACCAGCCCAATCAGGCCCGAAAAGAAAGGACCATTTACAGCCAGCACCAGCACATTCCCTGCCCCCCATTAGGGCTTCCAGTAATTATCCTTGTCCAGTCCCCCAGTCAGTCCCAAGGCTGAAAAGTTCCCAGAGGAAATGGTGTTAAGGGGAACAATGAGCAGGAACTGTAAGGGAGTAGTGTTTTCTGTCATGGACTAAATGATATATAGTGGCTTGTTAAATTATCATGAAATATTCATTTTTTAGTTAGGCCTACATCACAAACATAGTTTTATAGCATTTAATTTAGTAATGAAAACACACACACAGCCATACACAGCAACACACACACAGATAGATTGTGTCAGAGGATGTTTTTAGGATACAGGAAGTTTGTCATCTGTATAATGAGGAAACAGGAATTCCCGAGGTCAAAATAGCCCACTTGCATTGTCATTTTAACGCTGAGGTAATGGTATAGTATTGATAGCAGTTTAAACCCCTACATTGCCAGAAGCTTCAGGTCATACCTCAGTGTTATTAAAGCAAGTGGTATTTATACTAGGCTTCCCCATAAACTAAGCCTATCAATATTTATATCTTCTACTGTATTGTGTTGCTGCAAAATCTCATATGTCATAATAAAACAGAAGACAGCTGCAGTGGGGAAATTGATCTGGCGCGCCCTCTAGTGGTGTTATGTGATTATTGGATGAAAACTCATGGGTAGGGGTATGAAATGTGAAAAAAAGTAAAGTAAATAAATACACAAATAAATAAATACATAAAATAAAATAAAATTAAATTAAATTAAATTAAATTAAATTAAATTAAATAATAATATAAAATTAACAATGACAAATTAAAAAAGTGCAAAAAGTATGTAAAAATCAGCCTGCCTTTATGAAAATGTACAAAATAATATAGTCTGTAGAATGTTCCAATACATAATGTGAAAAAATGCAGACTTAAAGCCTACTTACATGATTATTGTTTTTATAACAAACTTTGTTTAATTGTTAAATAATGTCCATCTTTTAGAATTGGTGTCCACAATGTGTTTTTTTTTTTTCTTGTAATATGCCATTTTCAGTGGGTGGTAATATTACGTTTAGGGCTGCAGCAGACAATTATTTTCATTATCGATTAATCTGCCGATTATTTTTTTAGATTGATCGATATCATTTGATCTAAAAAAAAAGTCAGACAATGATGAGAGATGCTCATTACATTTTCTGATGTCTTCAGATCGCTTTGTTTTGTCTGACCAATAGTTGAAAGCTCAAAAATATTCAGTTTAATTATGACATAAGCCAATTAAAAGCAGCTTTTTAGTTTTCTGGAAAAGTGAGCGTGATTAATCAATATCAATTATTGGAGATTCATTTTCATTTTTTTGCATGTAAAAACAGAATGATTACCCAGATAATCCAACTAGCCCAGTCAGCCTCCAGTTCACCTATCATTTTAAGTAGGCTAAAACGGGCCTTAATGAATATTGCTGTCCATTTATAGTTTATATTAAAACAAATACATTGGTACACACTCAGTGTACTTGTAAAGATATTTATGGCAAAACAATCGAGTAATACTTTTACAGAATAAATTTGATCTATCTACATTATTAATTCACCCCAAAATGATCTCTAACTTACTGCATTTCTGGAACCTCCGCTTGTGCCTTTTTGTTGTTGAACTCAACCTCCCACAATCCTCGGTAAAAAAAAACAGGAAGATGACGTATTTTCGCTACGTGTCAGGAAGTTCTTGTAGTCAAACATGGCGGCGCAGCAGAGTGATGTTGATGAACTCTTCGATGTGAAAAATGCCTTTTATATCGGCAGTCATCAACAGTGTATTAACGAGGCTCAGAAGGTGAAGGTCAGTATCTAACATGGCATCAGCCGAATGTTTTAAAATATACTGTTTCGTCCATTATTTACTTCTTTGCTCGACTGCAATCAACGGCGTTTTAGAGCAACAATGCTAATCGTGTTAGCGAATGTTTCTCTATAAAATAGTGCCTGTGTTTTTACTTTTAAAGCCGTCAGGACCAGATAAGGAGACGGAAAGGGACGTGTTTCTGTACAGAGCATACATTGCCCAGGTAAACCTTTTCTTGAAGTGTCATTTTCTCCAGTAGAAATGTCATGTGTCACACTGAGCTCAGTCTCTTGTCAGTAGCTTATAGCTAACTGCTATCACTTGTTATTTGACATATTAAAATAACTTCTCACTCTCACTCAGCTGTTGTGTTTTGTGCTTTGCAGAGGAAGTATGCTGTTGTCCTGGATGACATCAAGAGCAACTCTCCACAGGAGCTTCAGGCTGTCAAGATGTTTGCAGAGTATCTGTCCAGTGAAAGCAAAAGGTAAGAGCTTGTGTTTGACTTTTAGGCCAGCAACATGGAAGGGGCATGAAGCTGATATGGCTACGCTCTTTGTCAATATGCCGTGTAGACAGTGACTCGAAACATCCATGAACAGTTCTAGCTGAGGAATCTTTCAATCAGTATCAAATCAGACTAAGCCCCAAGTATTACAGTCAGATATGCAGTCACACTTGAATGCACTTTTTTTTTGGAGTGCCTTCGTAACAGTGTATCCCCAAAATATTCAATATATCACCCAGCCTTAGCCTTTACAAGTCTAAATGCAATTTTGTGTGGAGATTACTAAACATCTTCTACTTTAGTGCCTGACTGTCAAAGTCAAGGAGTCCTCATTGTCTGAACAATATCCCCGCTGCTATTTGTTTTTTCTCTCGCAGGGACGCTATTGTTGCTGATCTAGAGAAGAAGATGGCGAAGAGCGTGGATGCTGCCAACACCACCTTCCTCCTCATGGCTGGTTCCATGTACTACCACGAGATGAACACCGACGCCGCCCTCAGGACTCTTCACCAAGGAGAAAGCCTCGAGTGGTGAGAAGGGGTCAATTTTTTTACTTTTAAAAAGTCTCAAAGATTTTGTTCACGAGTGTTTACAGTTACAAACTGGTTTCAAGTCAGCAAAGAAAATAAAATCTGTACTTTCTGCAAACTAAAAACGACTTCCATTGGAACTAAAATAAAGACGACGGAACTCGTTTCATCCTTGCTCCTTGCTTTGAAATGTCATCAACAACCCAGGTAATGTGACCATAAGTATAAGAATCACTAAAATGATCAACTTCGGCTGCATCGTCATCTCAACTACATAGGCGGGTTCTGACAAAAAGCATCGTATAAGAGCTACAGAAAATGCACCAGGTTTTGTGTTGCACCACATTTCAGTAAATAAATGGAAATAATTAGCACAATAATATATTTATCGACATTACACGTTTTAGAATACGAAAAAACAACTTTGGTTTAATAGATGCTCCTGATTCACAGGTTAATCATGACATCAAATCATGTTTACATGATTATTGAAAAAGAAGTACAGATTTTTCTCAAAAAGGCAACTTGCTTCTTGACCAACCATTCTATCAAATTTATCCAAATGAGAACAAGTCTAATATGTTGGTGTGTGTGTGTGAGAGAGAGAGAGAGAGAGAGAGAGAGAGAGAGAGAGAGAGAGAGAGAGATGAACTAAATTTGCATTCTGAAATCATTATACTCAGTTGCTTTAATTTTGAAGACAACCGCCTCAAACTGACCTGAACATTTGTTTATTTTTCAGCATGGCCATGACCATTCAGGTGCTGCTGAGTCTGGATCGTGTTGACCTGGCGAGGTATGGAAAAACACATAAACAGTGGATGATTTACATTGAATTGTTAGGTTAGATTTGTTATTTGAAGGCTCATGGAAAACATCCAGGTGCTTTTTGAATGTGTATAGAGTAATGTCATTTGAGAGCAAGTCTGGGCTTAACTGACAACTAATAAAAAGGAACTTTGCATTCACAAAAGTACATACTGTCTCTTTGAAATGGGACTGTGTTCCTCTAATAACTATGACATTATATTCTTCTCATTGGCAGGAAGGAGCTGAAGAAGATGCAGGAGCAGGATGAGGATACTACTCTGACCCAGCTGGCCACTGCCTGGGTTAATATTGCTGTGGTGAGGAGACCAACATCTGTGTGACATCCTCAAGATACACATATTTGATTTATAAGTAAATGTTCTATCATTAATAATTTGTAAACACTCCGTACATAATGGAGGGAACGGCATGTGTCTGTTTATATACCAAGTAAATTAAATTCCCGGTGCAGTACAAAGCAAACCTAACCAAGCTATGGCAGGGCTGAGAAGGACTGTGTTCCATTTAATTTGCTCATATTGCACATTATAGTTCTTCCAACTCTTCAGGAGCAGCGCGTACCCCTGACACCATAAAAACAAAACAAAAACAGCAGGGGTTGTGCACTTATTATTGGCTTTTCAGCATTATCACTGCTTGCCTACATTTTATTACATTCTGCTTGCTGTTCCAGGGTGGAGAGAAGCTGCAGGATGCCTACTACATTTTCCAGGAGATGTCGGACAAGTACTCCACTACCCTGCTGCTCCTCAACGGGCAGGCGGCCTGTTACATGGCTCAGAACAAGTGGGAGGAGGCCGAGGGAGTTCTGCAGGAGGCACTCGACAAGGTTAGATGACAATAGTTTGTTCTTTGTTTTTGTCCCACTGGTTTTGTCTCTGCAGCCCACATTAACTGACACAAACACACTTTGGTGTACATGCATGCACAGTTTATTCAGCCGAAGCTCTCGGTGGCTCGTATTAGATTCATATCCTTCATAATTACATCCTTAATAAAAGCCTGCTAAACAGGAGGTGCTATGTAAGATGCATACAGGATTCAACCTCATTACAGGATGCAATCAAAAATATTTTAGAGTAAGCAAAGATTAAAGGGGGGGGGGGGGGGATTTCGAAAAGAAGGGTGTCTAGTCTTTGGGAGATTTTGCTGAACTGTTATTTAAGTGAGAAATGTTATGAAGATGATATTCGTCACAGTTTCAACGCATTTTTACATAACGATGAGACACAATTTGAACAAGCTAATCACAACTTGAAAATAATGATATTCAATATGAAACTTAACTTTAAAAAAAAAAAAATGATTTGTGGGTGAGTCAGGTTTGTGTAATGCTAAATATGGTCTTTATATTATGTATGTCAAAAAGGACCAGCAGTGTGGTAGTGGAATTGATCAGGTATGTTATTGTAGAAATATTTCACCGCTGGATAGAAGGTCTTTTTATAAAACTAGGCTCTCTATGCAGTAGACAGTTGCAAGTATTTTTGAAATTGTTGCTACATGACCAGAGAAAAAGGGCTGTGGTATTCACTTTCGCTCAAAAGGTTGAAAACCTACAACACCCAGAATGCACTGTGCTTGCTGCACTTGCCTGCACTGTGTTTGCTGCAGCCACTGTGTTGTTATGTTCTTCAGAAAGCCTGTTTCATTCAAGGTGTTATGCACTGACACAATCAAAGAAATTGTAGTGAAACCAAACCAATGTATTTCATAGACACACAGCAGCATACCAATTTGTCACATAACATTTAAAACTTAGTAATGAGGCTGTTATTTCTAATAGACTTAAGCTCAAATATCACAAGTCTCAGAAATAAGGCCACGTTTCCTGTTCTGTGGTAGCTTCCCTCAACAACATAGTGTGTGGTTTGAACATTTTGAACTGTTGGTATTGTAACAGCAGATGGCACCACATACTCTCTTGTAGTCTACAGTTTGACCAGTACACACTATTTATCCACAAGATGCAACAAAATATTCACTTTGCAGTAGTTTTGTTTTGTCTTTTTAAGTTTCTCTATTTTCATTCTTAATACTATATGAATATTAGATATATGCTGCTCTCTGTCTCACCTTTTATGAATAAAAGAGAAAAGGTCCGGAGTGCTCAGAAGTTGAAACAAGTGTAATGAAGGTGCTCTTCGGTAGGAAACACAAAGGTTCACTAAAGAAGGAAGATCCAAGGCGGTCTTCTGGCAAATAGTTAAAAAGCTGTTAATCAGATTGCTATTTCATTGTGAAATACTAAAAACATAGACAATGCTGGCACATATTAAGATGGGTTACAACCCACGCGTATCGGCAAAAACAGCCTTCTTCAGAGTGTCATGTGTGCCAGCATTGTCTATGTTGTTAGTATTTCACAATAAATCTGATTAACAGCTTTTTAACTTCTTGCTAGAAGACTGCCTTGGACCTGCCTTCATTTGTCACCTTTGTGAATATTGTAGCTCTCTGTCTAAATGCATGTCAGGTCTGTTTTTGTTTTCTTAAATTATACGAGCTCAGTTATGTTGACTGTTAAAACCAGACCTCAGTCAGACTCTGAGATGGCTTTAAATAAATCACCTGTTAAGGTTAACTGAAGTGAAGCTTTTCACAAATGTCCGGCTTCTCTGAGCTTCCTTTTTCCTTTTTATTCTCGTCCTTATTTACCGGTTAAATTATTACAAAGTGATGGTTATCCATTCATGTTATCTTTCACTAAACAGACAGAACATAGCATACAGGAATGCCTAATTTATACTTGTGCGGAAAAGCTTTCGCAGAGCCGCAGAGATGGTTTGTGGAGCTCGCAGAAAGCCACAGAGACTTGCCGCGCACCTCTTGAAAAATGTGACGCGCCAGGTGCCGCAGAGTTGTATTACGAGGCCGCACATACCACCTCCTCATTTGGTTCTCTCTTTTTCTCCTCATCATCCAGCTCTAACATCATTTTTTTTTACAGCCATGGAGTTGTGTTGGGCCAAACTTCTATGGAACTATTGAATCACGCCTATCAAATAAATAAAAGACCGCCTGATAAAGGATTTGAAAACAGTGGGTCCAAATAAAAAAACAAATTACATGCTTTGTGCAATTGTGCAATTATGCAAAAATTACAATATATGCCTGGCGTGCGCGAGAGATGCGCATAGGTGCACAGCCGCAGGAGTATAAATCAGGCATACGAGTATTATGTAGCTTTACATGGAGGTCAATGCACACGTTCTGCCTAGCAAAACCAGACAGAATAAATAAAAGGAAAAGATAAACAGAAGTTATAGGGTTTCACGTATGCATGTAGAAATATATACATTATTGAGCATAACTCCATTCATGACCTTGAACATAAACGGCTACCTGCACCACCATGTTGCCTGCTCTACTTGTGATATAGGAGATTAAAGTCATATCATTCAGTTATTCATCTCAGTAAGTGACATGAAACTTGCTGAATACAAGGTACCGTTCTCTTTCACCGTCTTGTCTCCACGTTTATGTTTATGTTTGCTTTGTGAGGAATGACTTTCTCTCGTTCTGTCCGTCTCTCTTCCTCCTTTTAGGACAGCAGCCACCCTGAGACGTTGATCAACCTCATAGTGCTGACCCAGCACCTGGGCAAAGCTCCCGAGGTGAGACTTTGGACCCGAAGCCGTTAACGACCGCAACGCATTATCAGCCTTCAGTTTAGCATTTTCCCCTTTAGACAAACTCGTCTTCAGTCAGAGAGGACCTGAAGTATCTTTGTCCAATAACACACACTCTGCATTTAGAGTGCAAGATGCTCTTCTCAGCAAATTTCATGTGTTTGCTTTGATTGAAGCAGGCAAAAAGCATTCAACCAAGCAAGTTCTTGATTGCGTTTGTCCTCTATCATAAAAAAGTGTCATCTAAGCATTTCCACTGGTTTAGTGCCGTGTGGGTAATATACCCTGGAACTCAGAGTTCATAAGATAAAGACTCAATTATCTGTCTCAGGTTTGATTATGGACTTGATAGTAACGCAACAGAATGCTGACCATTGACTCAAAGCCAACACGTAGTAGTTTCCAACTGTGATAACCACTGATTAGCACATCTCACTCAAGGTTAACTATTATTGTAGGTTACTACTATATGGGCAGGACAAGGACAAGCCTAATCATCAGGTATGGTAGTAGAGCTAGTAGTAACTTTTGAATGGACTTTTTAATCTAATCTAAGTAATGTTTAAGTTCATGAGTATTTGTCCTAAATGGCTTCCTGACTAATGATAGATGTTCAGGTATAGTTTCTGTTTCCTCTCGCTCTCATCATCAGGTCTTAAAATCTCACAAGAGAAAAGCCATTTGAACACTATCGAACACAACTGTACAAAGATCGACAGTATTACAATATTTAAGTACCCAGTGACCTACCTTTTTTCTCCATAACATTAAATATTCATGACTAAATTGTGGCCTGTCAGCATACACAAACAAACCCACAACTGTCATCAGATTTTGAGTGAAACATAACCTTTTTCCATCCGCATAAAACTAGTGAGAAGAGCACAGACAACTACACAGATGCAGACACCACTTGTAAAAAAAACATCAACAAAAGTGCTCTAATTTCGGCAGAAGATTGTGTTTTCAGTCCCAGAAAAGCAGGATTTGTTGTTGACAAGCCTTCATAACATTGTTACATAGTCCCTGAAAATCAGATTTTAAGGGCCTTTAAACATTTATTTAGGAGGCTTTTTTTGTCATCTACTATTGTCACTTTCTAACTTTTGCATCATCTGTTTACGTGTGCCCTCAGGTAACCAATCGGTACCTCTCTCAGCTGAAAGACGCACACAGAGCCCACCCATTCCTCAAAGACTACTTAGCCAAGGTAACTTGATTGCATCTTTATTTGTTATTTAATGCTTTTCATCCTGAGGCGGGGGGGCCTCTGACCTGTGGCCGGGGCTATTCAGGTTCACATGATCCACTCATAGTTGTTGACAAGCCTTCATAACCTTTCCTCTGTTATAATGTAATTACCTCGCTCGTTTGTTTTCAACGTTGGGCCGCACGTGTCCTTTGAGCTACGTCCATGAGAGCATTAAACTCTGAATCTGTAGCCTTTGTCACACATTGTGTTGTAATGACACGGGGGGTGCAGATGTACATAAACATGCTATAACTGGGTTATACCATTACCAAACACACCGTGTGATGCACAGCTGGTCAGATGTTTTTCCTGGTGTTTAAAGCTGCAGTGGATAGAAATGGAGCAAATATGATTAAAAAAAAGTTATTTTTATGAAACGGTCGCTATATCCTGACAGTAGTGCATGAGACATGTAATCTGAAAAAAATCATGTGCCTCTGTGTCCTCTGGTGCACCTAATGGCATCTGCAAGATTTTTCAGACCGGAGGAAAACAACCAATCAGAGCCGAGCTGGAGCCTTACCGTCTCTGAGCAGCTGTCAATCACTCGCGAACTCCGACCAAACGGTCAAACTAGGCAGCGCTGATCAAATATGAATCAATATTCCGTTTCAGAAACATCTTGTAGTGTACTGTTTAGCTGTAAAATGAGAAAGTTTGTGGCCCTGCAGCCATGTTGAGATCAGTTGAGGAAATACCAAGCACCGCCCGCCCACCAGCCAGAGCACAGCCAATAGGAACGCTCGATAGGAACGCTCTCTCTCTGAAACGACCTGTGATTGGCCAAAGTCTCCTGTCACGGGCTAGATTTTCTAAAGCCTGAAAACAGAGCCATGAGGAGGTGCAGAAGTCTAGTTTTCTCTCAGAACACTTGAATTACAATATGCTGAAAGGTTATTATGGATTTTTTCCCCAATGATGCCAAAAATATACCGCCTACTGAAGCTTTAACTGTTTGCTCTGCTCTTGGTTTCCCTGCAGGAGAACGAGTTTGACAGACTAGTGATGCAGTACGCTCCCATCGCCACAGCATAAGACTGAGACACCTCCGCAATGGACTTCATGAAGTTGTCTTTCTAACGTGCATACCTGTATTTGTTTTGATATTTGTACTTGTCAAATTGGCTGTATTATTTAAAAACCAGACCAGAAGTCATCATTTCCCCTGTAGATGAAACATGTCCATCCTTTATTAATTTCTCTTATGGAAATCAACACATCTGTTATAATGTAAGCATTCCTCTGAAATGATAATAAATGTTTAATTCCTGTGTTGTGTTTGAAGTGTGGTTTTGTGCGTACATGCAGACACCGAAAGCCAAATTAAACTGTTTCTTTGTGCTTTCTGTCACATTTTGTATGATGTAGGTGAAGCATTTTGTGTGCACTGTCTCTTTAAGTCATCCTCTTTAATCCTCAAGCAGAGGGTTAAAAAAAAAAAAAAAAAAAAAAGATAGCGGGGCCCCTAATTACGTCACGCCCCCCTCTGTTTTTTTTTCTTCTTCTTCTTTTCGCATAAACGTACGCTGTCCCTCTTTTTCAACGTACCAGTTGATTTCCATTGAAAAGCGAAGCGCGGCTTGTCAAAAAAAAAAAAAAAAACGCAGCTCCGGACACGGTGAGCAGCACCGGAGCGGCAGCGGCGCCCGCGGAAGAAGAAGAAGAAAAAGAAGAAGAAGAAGAGACGGCAGCCTCTTCATAGGATAATAATCTTCTTATTTATCCTTTTTCTTATTCGCTGGAATAACTCTTTCTTCGTGTGCCGCCGGTTCGCCAGGAAGCTGCTGTTTCTAACTCATGAAGCAGCACAGAGACGTTACATAAAGGGCGAATATAACGGAGAGAGATGAGCCGTTAACACCGCAGCGGCACATTAATCGCATGTGCTGGCTGGCTGGGCTCGGCGGCGGCGCTGGAAAAAGGCGACACAAACGGACCTCTTCGTTCATGTGTGTGAGCTCCATCACGTTTTTTTCATCGGGGGTAATTTATTCAAGTAGCTAGCTTAGCTTGGAAGCTATTCATTCACTATTGTGGTGCGTTTGATTGAACTTAGCTAGGTGGCTAACCGGGGACGCGCTGCTGCCGCTTCTGCCGCTTCTGCCGCTGCTGCGTAGCGGAATGATGATGAGAAGAAGCCTCCACCAGACACACAGACAGGCGCTAATGGGCTCACTTTAAATTGTCAAAACCACATTTGATAATCGGGTTTGTGTGATTATCAAATACAGCCTCATAGCCGGTGTGTGTGTGTGGTCAGACCTGGTGGGCCCCCCCCTTGCTATCATTCATAAAAACTGTCCTGGACGCGAAGATCTGGGCCCATGTCTTAATTTGGAAAACAAAGAATTAGGCTACTGAAGAAGGGTAAGCTGGTTAGATAAGCTTGTTTTAGCGTTTTTATAGGTGAGCTAGCAAGCTGGTTCTCGGATTAGCCGACACAGTCTGGACTGCACTCCCTCTGCCTCTCATTTGGAGTATTTTTTTCTACGTTTTTTTTTTGTTCCCTCTCTCTCTGCACCATCACAATGAGCGGGGACGCCGGGCCGGTGGAAGTGGAGCCCATGCCGGGATACTTGGACCTCGTCGGCCGAGCCTCCACCGTGATGCTGGGCGCCTGGAGAGACTGCAGCTCCTGCGGGCTGGAGCTCTCCAAACGGACTCTCCTGGATAACGCGTACATTACCTGGACCGAGATCGCCCTGTTCTTCTTTTGCGCCTTTTTGTGGACGCAGGTCAGGCGGGGATTGACAGAAAGTCTGTTTCAGGTGGGTGACACACTCACACTCACAAACACACCACCACACCACCCTTCAGCTCCCCAAAGGTTAATTCACTGACACCCTTAATTAATGGGTTTTAGTATAGCTCATTTCTCTAATTAGAAACCCAGCACTGCACGAGTGTAGTGTGGCCTCTGAGCCCTCCAGCTCTCTCAGGAGTTGTGACTGGATGTAAAGGCAGCAGGTGAGAGGGAGAATAACACATGTTAACAAATATTAGATATTAAATAAATAACTATTAGATCCAGTTGTAGGCTTAAAGGATAAAGGAGCAAGTCAGGAGTACCAGAATGTGTGTATTTTAGTCAGTAAACACCCTTATCTATGCTTGTGTTGGGCAAACATTTGAGCTGAACAGGTGTAACAAATAAGAGTTTTTTTGGTATTTTGGCACATATGATTAAACTGGAAGCTCAATTCCCACATACAGACAGGTATTGGCATTTCATTGCTTTACATTCTAATATTTTATACTTAAAAATACTATATAATGACCCCAGCCAATAGTGTCCCAGTTAAAACCAGAGAGCGGTATCTTCATCTTATATCTTATTCCCTCTGGTAACAGATTGCAAATATTTTGGTGACAAATCAGAATCAGATTTATTTGCCAAATTCATACATACAAGGAATTTGATTCCGGTATTATGCATCTCTTTCTATGTACTTACACAGAAATAGAAATAACAGCTATAGGGACAAGGACAGCAAGGCTGGACAAATAAAGGTGAGGGATAGATAGGACTGTTATGTACACAAGCAGTGAGAAATAGGTATACATATTATATAACTATAAATAAAAAGCACCATGACCAACAATAAAATAAGAAATAAAATCTAAATACAAGCAGTTGTGAAAGAAGTACTCAGAACCTTTACCTTTAAAAGTAGTACTACTACAGTGTTGAAATACTCTTTTACAAATAAAAATCCTACATTCAAATCTTACTTGAGTACAAAAGTATCATGCAGAATGGACATTGTCAGAATAATATATATTATTGGATTGTAAGTATTGATGCATTACTGTATACATCACATTAATATTGCAGCTGGTTATAGTGTGGCGAATTTTAAATACTTCACGACTGGGCAGCTTAATCTACAACAATATATCAAAATGTATTAGTTGATTCAGATTATGAATACACAATATTAATCTGTAAAATAACTAAAACTGTAGTGCAGTAAAAAGTACAATATTTCCCTCTGAGATGTAGTGGAGTAGAAGTATAAAGTAGCAGAAAATGGGAATACTCAAGTAAAGGACAAATACCTAAAATTGTACTTAATTAAAGCACTTGAGTAAATATACTTAGTTACATTACATCACTGAATACAAGTCAAGTGTTCTGTAAGTTGTAAACAATATAAAATAGTGCAAAGAAATACATACTAAGCCAATGATAGTAATAATCATAAGCCATTTTTTAAAACGTATTAAAAGTCTGAATCAAACAATACATCACAGCATCTATTTTCTGCCTGTGCCCGCTGAATACAATCCAAACATACTTTTTCCATTTTGTCCATTTGTAACAGTCAATATAATCCTGAAGCTTTTAGATTTCTATTAGTGCTTTTAAGTACTTTTTGGAACATGGCAGCAAGGTCATTAATTGCAATTATGTCAGTTGTAAGTGATGCAGACTTCCTACCATCCTCTTCCCTCCCGCCTCTCTCTCTTTCTCTTTCTCTCTCACACACAGAAACTATGCTGACATTAGGGGTGGGGGATGCGGATAAAATCTAGTATATGTCAAAGTTAACGCGATAACGCGTTGACACAAATCCGTTTAATGCCACTAATTTCTTTAACGCATTAACGCAACTTGCAATTTTTAGGTTGTAGCGGGTTTAGTTTTAAAGCTAGAGTGAAGATACTGGTATCATATAAAACTAAACCTAATGAATCCATTGGTACCAACCATGTCATACTAGCTTGTCGCAAAGGAGGCTAAATAACGCTCCAAACTTATGCTAAGGATAAAGCCATTTTCATAGCCATTTTCAAAGGGGTCCCTTGACCTCTGACCTCAAGATATGTGAATGAAAATGGGTTCTATGGGTACCCACGAGTCTCCCCTTTACAGACATGCCCACTTTATGATAAACACATGCAGTTTGGGGCAAGTCATAGTCAAGTCACAGCTGTTGTTGCCTGTTGGGCTTGGGTTTGCCATGTTATGATTTGAGCATATTTTTAATGCTAAATGCAGTACCTGTGAGGGTTTCTGGACAATATTTGTCATTGATCTGTGTTGTCAATTGATTTCCAATAATAAATATATACATACATTTGCATAAAGGAAGCATATTTGCCCTCTCACATGTTGATATGAGTATTAAATACTTGACAAATCTGTTTAAGGTAAAAATGTGTGATAAATTTGCGATTAACTATGGACAATCATGCGATTAGCCGCGATTACATTTTTGAATCGATTGACAGCCCTAATGTAATTGTATAGAATACATTTTCTGGAAAATGTATGAAACAGTTAATGGATTTAATAACCAGAAAGGAACACCTGTTTTTGACTAATCTAGTACATGACAATTCAAAGTGTTTCTTCACATTGATGCTAAAATCCTATAAAAATCAAATTGGCGTCAATTCTCATTGATTTGCAACATTGCCCACAATGGCCTAATACACGCAGAGAACAATTGCTTCTACATCATATTCATGCATTTATTTTCCGACATGAGACCAATACAGTGTGAACCATCAGCAGAAAATCTTGGTCCTCTTAAGCTACCTGAGAATGTGCACTTAAGAAAACCACAATGTCTGTAAAAGCAGCATCACAACATTGTTTCTTCCCACAACGTGTCACTCAGAGGATGCTCAGGCTGTGCTCTGACAGACTGGCGGTCTCCTCCTATATTCCCTTCACCCGTCCAAGTCCTGAGTACCTCCACCCTGTCGGTGCTCCCAGGGAGGGGCCCTCCTCCACAGAGAGCCAGGATGTGGCTCGTTATTCTGCCATGATTGCGGGGTGGGGGTGGAGAGTCTGCTACACGTGGTGGTAGATGCTACGACGACGATGCTACAGCAGTACGCTGCAGCTCAGGGCCCCATGTGTGAAGCCAGATGTGGCCCGAGAATGCAAAGAATGAGGCCTGTTTTCCACTTTACATTATGTACGTGTGTCTCACAGTGTGTGTGTGTGTGTGACTCGCTGAGTGACCCCTATGGAACAATATATGGGATGCACCCCCATGTAAAGGCTGGATACCATAAGGGCTGTGAAGGACGAGGTGAGGTTTTTAATGTCGGGCGAATTAAGAATCAGTCAGTGTTCCCTCGGTTATTTAGTGCATGTGTAATATCGCCTTTACAGTGCTTACATTAGGGATGAAGAGGATGGGTTCAGTGTTAGGTCAGTCGTGCTGAGCTAATGCGATATGAGCATCGCTGTTATACATCAAACTAAGAAGAAGTACATTATTTGAGGTCGTATTTGAGCACAGCTAATTGCACTTGACTCAAACTATACAGGATGTTTTCTCACTTGTCAAGCTGGACGTTAAGTAAACCACTAAATGCATTTAACACAGTACCTCATCAGCAATGATTGAATTGTGGTTTTCACAGTGTTGAAGTGCACAATAGCTCTGGGCTCGGCTCAATATGAGCAGAATAAATAACAGCGCAGACAATCACGAGTACACATACTTAATTAAGTTCAGAGCTCATGAAACCTTATGGACATCAAATATTAGCTTAGACATCAGTGGACAAAGCAGAGCACTGTGTATAATTTCATCCTGTTGTGATCTTGTGTAGACTCACTGTGATGTGATCTGACATGCGAGGAATGAATGTCAGTTCCTCTGACATTCTATGAAATATGGACCTCAAAGAAATGATATAGGCATCGATATATAACTGTCAATTATAGAGACGGACATTTCTTTGTCAAATCATGGTATACTTCGGTTGATGTGTTTTTTGTATTCTTCATTCTTCATGAATTTGTTCACAGGACCGATTTCTTGTAGAGCTGCAACGATTAGGCGATAAGTGGACCGTGGAGTTGAAAGTCAAAAGAAAATCAACCATTAATCGTTTCAAAGTCATTTTTCAAGCAAAAATGCCAAATATTTGATGACTCCAGATTCTGGAACGTGAGAATTCGCTGCTTTTCTTTGTCTTACATTATAAGTGAATATTTTTGTGCTTGGACAATTTCTTCTTTTTTTTTTACCGTTTTCTGATATTTTATAGACCAAACATTTAATCAAAATGTATCATCAGATTAATCATCTATAATGAAAATAATTGTTGTTGCAGCCCTAATTTCTTGACTAAAATGAAGCTCTATTTGCAGAAGTAATTGAATTTCAGGGCACATCTGCTGCAAGAGCTAATGGATGAAAATAATTAGTTTCCTGTTTTGTTACTTACAGTACTCCCAGTCATGTTTGAAGAATGAAGGTTGACCCACTTAAAATATTCACTTACTCTCTTCTGCGTTTTCCACGGTACAGTCAGATTCCCATCGTGACGGCAGCAGAGTGATACTTGATTTAGTATGCTTAGCTCGCTGTACTCAGTCAGTAGTACTACGACGATGACCGCAGCCAAACCTGGTTACAGTGTGTATAATATCTGTACAAGTGTGAGACAAGAGCCATCAGGTGGAACCCACTCACTGTCAAAAAGAGTCCACTCTGGACTTTTTTTTAAAGAGATATTCAATATTTGCCAATGCACTGGGAAGATTTATATTATATATATAAGGATTCAGTGTCCTCAAACACTCAGCGCGACATAAGACCGTGGATGGGCGCTTGCTTTTATGGTGACTGAACTTGGTCCACCATGAACGAGGCTGTCCAAAAGCTAGGAAACAAGGCCAAGACTGGCCTGAACTGGAGTCCTTTGTACGTGTCAACCTTTCTGTGTTTACGTGAACCAAACGAGGGAAACCAGGTTCCACATGGTACCGTCACTTCACATGTCAGTGAGCATGCTGTTGGGTGAGGCGAGGCGAGTGTGTTGGGGGTGGAGATGGCCCTCTGTGTACAGCACCTCGTGGTTGAGTGAGTGGTTTTCATCATGTTTCACTTTTGGTTTTGACGCTTGAGTTTACCGAGCCAGAGCTGCACCTATTCAGGTTAAATGCACTCGTTGATAAGCCACTTGAGCTCCACTGTTACATAAAAACACTGTGGTGGTGGTAGTGCATCGTAATCTCCTGACTCATCCACTGGCACAGCTGACACTGGCATTTTAAAACATGTCCTTTAAGTTAAGTGTTGAAAAGCTTGCTATTTATCTCAGGGAAGCGGAGGGTGAAATGTTGAAGTTCTTCACTCTGCTCTTATGAACTGTCTCCTGACGACAATGTACCCACAGTAGTAATCTTCTAAATGTCATGTGACACGCAGTGTGAAAGTCTTTCCTCATTGTTTTTTTTAACTTCACTCTGCACACGTTTGTCAAAGTGTGTGCAGGTTTATGTCTCTGTTTGCATGCATGGTTCAAATAGGTGTTCATCTGGTGGTTTAGGAGTTGTGCATTGCATTTATTTGCATGTTTGTGTTTTCATGCGTCTGCGGTTTTAGATACATATGTTTGTGTTTGCATGCATGTGCAACTCGCTGCTACATTAATACAAATCCTCAGTGGATGGAGAAGAAGGTGGGAAAATAGTGAAGAGAGGAGAAAATTTAAAAAGAACAGAGACAAAATGATAAGGGCTGCAACTAATGATTATTTTCTCGATTAATCGATCAGCTGTTTGGTCTATAAAATGTCATAAAAAGCCCCAAGATGACGTCCTCAAATGTCTTATTTTGTCCACAGCTCAAAGATATTCAGTTTACTGTCATAGAGGAGTAAAGAAACCACAAAATATTCACATTTAAGAAGCTGGAATCCGAGAATTTTGACGTTTTTTTGTTTTTTAAAAATTGATTTAATTTAAAAAATGTAATAGTTGACAACTAATTGATTAATCGGTTAATCGTTGCAGCTCTAAAAAAATGATGATCCTGGGTTAGAGAAGAGGTGATCTGAGGGGATAAATAATCAAAAAAGGAAGAGGCGGCTAGAGGAAGGAAGGGATGGAGAGGAGAAGTGGGTTGTGGGGTTGTTGTGTAGCCGGGGCCAAACCTGCTGACTCAGCCTGCAGCAGCCAATCATTACAACTATTTCACTCGCACCCACACACACATGCATATGTCGGTAATAAAAAGGATATATGCTGTCTCTTACACATGCACGCACATGCAGCTTCTTCCCACTAGCTAACATTTATATCCAACAGCGTGTGTTTTGAAAGAGGCAACACACGAGCTGCTCAGCGTAGACAAACATGGCAGGCAGTGGTCAAACCCTCCTGTAGCTGAAGCAGTTTATAACCACTCTCATAAATGCCTCCTGTAGCCCCTCACACACACACACACACACACACACACACACACACACACACATACACACCAGCACACTGAAGCAGTCACTCAAAGAGGAGAGCAGCAGTATACCATTGCCAGCTCCAGCCTTGTTGCAGAGCTTATCTCCCCGCATAGAGCCGAGTAGCACCTCATCCCCCCGCTGCTGTTCTAAATGTGAAAGCAGCCCGAGGTTTGACAAGGTCCCCCTGACCACAGATCCCAGATCACCTTCCACATGAGCCCCCGCTCATTGTTGTGCATTAGCGCCGCAGAGAGCAACCTGATACTGGATTTGTGGCGAAGGGGAAGTGCTATCCATTCAGCCAAAAGTGTCCACTCAGGTGAAACTTGCTTGTAATTTTGACACTGATTGCAAGCAGTTGTTGGGAAGTTTGGATATTAGTCCTATTAGTTACATCTCCTCCTCCTCTCCTCCTCCTCGCTCGACTCGACTCGGCTTCCTAATTTATCACCACGTAGCGTTTAAGCGAGCAGCTCTTTCGCCGTCACCTGACACGTGATCTATCGCTCGGTGTGCTTCAGTGTGTCATACATAAATACATCATAAATACAGAGAGCACTTAAACCTGTCAGCACCACTGTTTCCCCACACAGAGGTTGTGCTTCTATCAATCATTATTTGTCACCGTGATAGATGCATGTTTTATTAGTCTAATTATATCCGTCATATTTGCGTTACACATTTACAGTATTTGTGTGTATGTTTTGATTATGGCATTCCTATTTTCAGCGCCACAACATGCTCCTAACCTTGTGTGTGTGATGGCTTTGGTCGTCTGCCTGCAGGATTGTTCCAACCTGTAACGCACTCAGCATCAAGCTGTCCAGTTCAGATTCCCTACTGACGTATTGGGTGGCTTGCTTGTCAAGTTCACCGGCTGGTTTCTATATCACTGCCTTTTTGAAGCATTTGAACCCGTGATACAAACTGTTTTTTCCAGCCCATCTGCGGTGTTACGACCTGGCTCGAGTGGCCACAACAAGAAGGAGCCACACCACGATCAAACGTTGGCAAAATATATTTTATTTTATTAAATCAAATCAAACCAGATCAAGAAGTTTAAAGTGTCCAAATAAGGATTGTTAAGATGTGGAGCGTGGATGTCAGTATAATTAGCAGTGTACGTGTGCATGGAGTGATGCTGTGTGTGTTGTAAGGTGCAAAACGAGGCATACGGATAAACTAAAGAAACATACTAAACCAAACCAAACTGACAGGGAAAGGTAGGCGTCGTCACAGCAGTATCAGCAAATATTATTATTTGTTAAGATAGGTAAAGATTTGAATTATGTATCAATAATTTTAAAGTTTGGTAAATTACAGAAAACTTTACCCTGTTCCCACACACCTCCTGTGCCTCAGTGCCCTGCTAATTAATGCGCACTCCACACACACAACGTTGTGTGCGTTCCAATACCCATACTACCATACTATTATAGTATACCAGAAAATATTTAGTATGTCCCAATACACAGTATGTCAAATGCAGTATGCCAAAAATACCAGGATGTCCTACTACATCCGGTCGTATTTTGCAGTATGCAAGCCAGAATGTTTTTCTGGCTCTTAAGAGCAAGAGGGTCAAAGTTCAAGGCACAATGTTATGACGAAGTAGTATGTCCCAATGGTATGCATAATGCATGGCAACAGTACATACTTTGTAAGAGCAGCTGCAGTAAGAACTAAAAGTAAAAAGAAAACGTATGCGATATGGAATGCGGCCGTAGGCTCATGCGTCGAGCTTAGTTGATTGACAGAAAAACAATCAGCAACTATTTGAAAACAGTGAAAACAAAAAAACATTCTCTTTTTCCTGCCTCTCAAATGTGAGGATTTTCTGCTTTTCTCTGATTTACATCATTGTAAATTGAATATCTTTGGGTATTGGACTGCGCCGTTTTTTCTCTACTGTTTGACATTTCATAGACTAATCGATAAATCGGAAAAATTATCAGCAGATTAATTGATAATGAAAACAAGCGTTAGTTGCATCCCTACTCTTGTGCTCTCCGTCGGGTGAACAGAAGAGAGTGCAGCCTTCGGGTGTGTTCAGAAATCCTCCGTATTTGATGTATTCCATATTTAATGAAACAGTTTGCAGTAGAGCTGAGTAATTTTTTAAGATTCCAGCTTCTTAAATGTGAATATTTTCTGGTTCCTTTACTCCTCTATGACAGTAAACTGAATATCTTTGAGTTGTGGACAAAACAAAGACATTTGAGGACGTCATCTTGGGCTTTGGGAAACACTGATCGACATTTTTCACCATTTTCTGACATTTTATAGACCAAACAACTAATCGAGAAAATAGTCAACGGATAAATTGACAATGAAAATAATCATTAGTTGCAGACCTAGTTTGTGGAAGACTCTTTCACACAACCGTAATTTAGTACGAGCCTGGAGTTGTTGTAAAGGCAGACAGCAGGTGTATCAGTGATTCCACTGAAGGTAGAAACAGCGGGAGAGCTTGTATACTCTCTCACCTGGTGAATCACAGCCAAAGCAGCCGTGTCTACCAGCACCTACTGTACAAAAGCAGCATCATGAATCAGCGGTGTTTGCTGACGGTGACAGTCCGACTCTCCTCTGGTCAACTGGAATGTGATGTGAGGCCTTGACCGCCATAGAGCTGCTGTGGCCGGCCTCTTCATCTTCCTCCTCTTCCTCTCGCTTTCTGTCTCACTTACTCCCCTCCGGTCCAGATAGACTCGGTCGACAGGCAGTCATTAGACAAGAACACATTGTCACTGTAGGCTTCACACTTGGCAGCTGTCTCTCCTTTAACAAGGCCACTCTATAACAGTGAGAGAGAGAGAGAGGGCAGTAGTTGTAGGAAAGTTCGTTTTGTCAACATTTTCATGCACTTTTAGTCCATGTTTGTGTGTGTGTGTATGTGTGCTTCATTTAAGTCCACAGGGTGTTGATAATTAATTGGATGCTTCTTTTTGCTGTGGTTATGGGAAGGGTCTCAGAAGCATTCTTGGGATGCATTTAAATTAGTTTCTCCGTCACGATCTCTCTCTCTCTCTCGCTGTCTGTGGAAAAAACTGGTACATCCGCATGGACTCACAATCAGAAAGGGAGCACTTTCCTCCGCTAAATGTGATCAGAATAGTTGGCTTTCTCCTTTGTCCTCCTCTCCCCTCAATTCACCTCACCTCACCTTTTTCTCTGTATCATGCTTTATTCTTGATCTAACTTTTATCTGTGCTGCCCTCCCATTTCTCTGTTTCGTCCAAGCCCCTAGGAGGAGCTCCAGGCTTTGAAGCAAATTGTCGTAGTGGCCAAACGGTGGAATTACAACTTCCGTGTCCATCACGTGATGCCATTGGGCCCAAAAAAGACTTGTCTTTAACTCAGTGGATAATTTTTTTTTTAAGTAAACCAACTTGAATAGCCCTTATTTAAATCCTAAAAGTTGTAAAATGCACTAATAGCCGAATCCAGAGTTATTTCCCTTCATGTGAATGAGACCCAGACCAAGCGACTGGGAGGCGGAGTTAAAGGAAACGCTAGTGCGCCTGCTCTACGGGCCCAATGGATGCGGAAGATCTACGGATGATCCGGGTACTTTATCACTCGGCAGTCAAGCCATTTTGACTTCATGCCCCCCTAAGCAACTCTCATAGGAATGAACGGGAGCCCGCCTCCAACGCTGTATCCAGTTCTCTTTATACATCCATGGTCTCGTCCCCAACTACCATTTGGTGTTAGGTTTGCATCGTCACATAGCTAGTTAGCCCAGACCTGAAGGTTGAGAGTGGGACCTTCAGGGGAACTCACTCACGTCTGGCAGCGATTACAGAGGTTATTGTAGTCTGACTCACTGGATGTAGACTGAGAGGGTATAAGCCTGCAACAGGCCTTTTCCACAGAAGACATTTAGACTTGTCACAGTAGGAACAACACAGGTGTAAATAATGAAATTAATGATGGCTGAATTCCAGTTAGCTGCTCTGATTTCAGGTTCAAGGTATCGTGCTTGCTGGCTCACTGTCACTGGAACACTTGAATACAACAGAGCCATCGTTAGTGTTATTAGTAACACCTGTGCTTTTCCTACTATGAGAAGTCAAAATGTCTGCTGTGAGAAAGGGCTGCATGTTTCAGGCGGCATTCTGCTCCCTTTCCGCTGTCTGCACTATCTATCCTGCGCTTAGCGCCGCCCGAGACAGTTGTGATTGGTTTAAAGAAAGACAAACAAGCCAGTGCGTTTTTTCCTCCAATACCAGAATGATAATGTGTGGAGCCAGACCTTTCTTTAACGCTGACACAGCGCTCAGGAGATAGGTCTGGCTGTGCAACACTAAGGTTGTTGCCTTGACTGTGGCTAAGGTGTGAGTCAGAGAGACTACACAGAACCATACTTTCTTGTCACACTTCAAAATCCCCTTAAAGACATGATATTTTGGCAAAGAATGACAAACATCTTCCCGTGGAGATGATTAATGTTTAACTCTGGATCAGTGTCAAAATATAAATTCTTTAAAGTTTGTTTGGTTTGTACTGTATGTGGATGTTTGGTAGGAAGCAGTGATCAACAGTATATAGAGTATTTAAAAGTTTGTAAAAGGCAAGTGAAATTTGCCATTTAGTATTAGATCTTCTTACGGTGTGTATATTACACTATGACAGTGATTTGGGGATCAAAACATGTTTTACTTTTAAGTGACCTATTTACAAGGCATGCTAAAGGGAAACATTAAAGGGGATGCTTCTGTGCTTTGTCCCTTTCCTTTAGTGTTATATCGTTTTTTTGTGCATAAAAGGTCTGCAAAGTTACAAAGCCCAAAGTCCATGCCAAAGGGAGTTACTCTCCCCCACAGAAACACTGCTCCTGAACTACCTGAAACACCTTGCTTGAAGTCCCGCCTTTTCTTCTGTTACGTGGTGAAGTCACCAAGTAACAAATTTTGCCTAGTGGCTAGTTTGGCACGCCCTCAGTCAAAGCTAGTTAGAGCAGAGTTGGAGCGGAGTCTGAAGAGTTTGGTTCAGTTGGCCAATCATAACAGCAGACCAACTGACCAATCAGAGCAGACTGGGCTTTTCGGGAGGAGGGGGGAGGAGCTCAAACAGAGCGTTTCAGACAGAGAGTGAAAAGAGGTGCTGCAGCACAGCCGGTATGAGCAAAATAAAGCGTTTTTTGAACATTAAAGCATGTAAACATGTTCTAGTAGAAACCCAAAATACAAGTATGCACCTGACAATGAGAATAATATGTCCTCTTTAATTGTTCTGTTGGATTATCAAAGTGAATGAAAGCTAAAATAGATACAGGATTACATTGTTTGATTAGCTGCACAGGTCTACAGTGTCACTACCACAGAACCCTGTAATGTGTGCATGCCTTACTTCTTGCTTTAATCCATAACCTGAACCAATAACCTAACCTTAATCCAGACATCCCATCGCCATTTAACTCCATTAGACTGTCAGTGTAATGAGGCCCGTCTGCAGTGTCGGAGCTCTAATCATCAGCCTGAGACGGGCGTCTCTAACTTGAAGAAGACTCTGGTCAGTTTGTGTTACAAACACACACGTGCGTTATCAGCAGGGATTTCTCAATATGATACTATTGAATCTTAAATTACCAATTTGATTTGTAATCCAGTATCACAATTAATGATTTCTGATTACTTTTTAAATTCTTGCCTATGTGGAACCGTTGATTGATATTGTCAATTGTACATTTATTTTTAACTTAACTATTCATTCATATATTCCATAATACGTCATTAGTTTATATGTGTATTATATTTCTGAATGAATAGGAGGCAGGTTTCCAGACTCTGCTAGCCAGATTTGTATTTATTATACAGCATCATATGGTGTCAAGCAAGACATGTCTTTGTGGTTAAATACGAAATATGTGACTCTGCCGTGACAAGGCTCAAAAACAACTCTAATTATTAATCTCTGAATAAAAAAGCACCTGAACTTGCATTTATTAGCGTGGGCGGTTGAATCTTTGCGTTGCGTATCATCATCATACTCCACATTTGTTTTCAATTTCCAGAGTCATAAATGCACCATAAAAGTCTCTATATAAAAAATAATGGTACGTCATTAAATTGATTGTCCCGTCTTTAACAGTCGACATTGCTGTGTTTTAAGATAGCGTCCGTCTGTGGGTGGACGATTATGGTGGAACTCACGATCCGTCGGGCCTGTTGATGCATACGTAGATCGGCTTGTTGAAGACACACACACATTGTCCCTGTGTTGCCCGTGGCGTGGTTAGTGCATTATAAATGACAGCCGTATGTCAGTTTGGACAGGGAACCAGCTTGACTGAATATCTTAACACTTGACTGAGACTGAACCTTTATGGTATTTTTCCACTCTCTCTCTCTCTTTCTCTCTCTCTGTTGCTTTAACCATTCCACAAACATGACGATTTTAAATTGTATTGTGTTCATAATATAAACATTTTGTTCTTTCAGCAGTATTGGCAGAGACAGCATTATGATTATATACTCCTGAGTAAGTCATCAGACTCACACAAAATAAAAAACATATGACCAAACATCACAAGCTTGATGCTCACGGCAAAATGAAGAGGATGTACAACTGCGTCGGATAAAGAGCTCACTGTATGCTGGTTGAATGCCACAGTGTCTCTGTACTGACTAAATGTAACAAGGTGGGAAACTCATGTTTTCTCCCTGCGGAGCGGATAAATGTACCGTCTCCAGCCAAAACGTAACATCATGGTTGGTGAGTGAATGTTTGTGATACATGGAAATGGGTTCAAGAATTAGCCAATACCAAGAACTTTAGCATGAGACATTTTCTAGTTGAATTATATGTTGATTTTTGTGCTGTTGCGTATCATGTATTCAATAAGATTAGAAACAGACATTTTCGTTTTTGGTTCAGTGCGAATGATGTGGATGAAAGTCTCTCCTGCTCTATGTTAGGTCTCTTTAGCCTCTCTAATCGTTGCTTTAGTCCCCCCCCCTAAATAATTTATACTCCTTTTACTGACTTGCTTTATAATGCAATAATACAACGTAGACTCCAGAATAAAAAGACATCTAAAAAGCCCCAGAGCCGGCAGCGCCTGTGTGTTCACTACAGTATGTGAGGATACAGCGCCGTGCAGCCACAGCTAACGAAGATAAAGGAATAAAGAAAACTAGCTATATATCACATTATGATGTTTAGGACTAGCACTTTTTTTTACTCAATTCACAAATATGTAATAGTAGTAGCGTACACGAGTATATGTTTAAGCTTAATCCTGTGGAAGTCTTTCACTTTGATGCTCCAGGAGTTAATTTGAGAACAAATTAGGGGGTTAATGTCTCCACTGGGATCAACTAATAGACTAATAAGGCTAGACCTCCTTCTAACAGGTGCACCTGCTCTCTCTCTCTCATACACACACAAATTGTGACACATATATGCTGGGAAACCATATACATGCTCTCACACACAAGACAGAAAGGTGTCAAACCCATTCCTTATTTGAATATATCTACAGCAGGAACTGAAACCACTGCAGGCTCGATTTAGAATCGAAATATGTTTTCTGTGAGTGTCAGATGAGGTCATGTAAGTGTGTATAACAGTAACCATACCAGCCAAATTACAACAGAGTTAAATGCTGTGTTTCATAGTATTGAAGATGTTTTGCAGTTTAGTTCAAGTAATCTTTAAGCATTTTAAGGCTTTTACATGACCTGTAAATACATCAAGCTTGTTGAATAGCAGCTAGATTATTCTTTTCATTTCATGAATTTGAAAAACTACTGCAAGACGTGGGGGGGATACCTGCAAAGATACCAGGAATGAAAAAGTCTCATCTCACTCAATGACAAAATGATTATCTAGAAGGTCAGTCCAGACTAGTGATGTGATGGTGAGGAACATTTTCCAACCAGTTAATAAACTTGTGACAACACCGGTGTTACCGATTACACCGGACATTGATGACGGTCAGTATATGTAGAGCGCGTACTTCGATCTTTATCGTTGGATGGCTGTGTGTCTGGCCTCTATGGTTGAGCTTTCGCTGCTGCTCCGCCGCGCACACCGGCTGTGACCGCTCCGTCCTCCTCAAGGCGATTGCCTCATTAACGTTATGGTTCGCTTATATCATTGGGGTTAAATCTGAAATATTGCCAAATAGGCGCTTTTGCTTTTCGCTTTGACACCAAATCCTCCGCCATCCTCTTGTCTGTCAACTCTCTCTCGTCCCGTGTGTGAAATCTGACTCCTGCTACTCTGTGCACACATTCACTCTCAGTTTGTAGCGTCCGTCGTCCGACTACGTATTGATAACACGGCGCTGATACGCGAAAATTAACTACATTTATTTCTGTAAAAAAAGCAAAACGACGGTGGGGCCGGTGGGGGGGGTAATGTAATCGGTGTGTGTCCGACCACCGTGTAACACCGACTGCCGCGGTGAGCCTAGTCCAGAATCCTCTGAACAGCCACACAGGTGTTTTCAGATCATCTGGCTGATTAGACCTCTGCTCAGGACTAACTGAGTGACAGCTTCCTGAGTCTCCTGTTAGCTTTATTGAACCTGGTAGGGCGGGACAAGTTACACCTTTATCTTTCTTATTGGTAGATGAAGATTTGTGACCTGATAAACTCACATCAAAGCTCAGCAGAGGTCTAATCAGCCAGAATAATTGAAAACACCTCTGTGGGTGTTCAGAGAATATTTTTTCCAGCCTACCTGTGATGTTCATAACTATAATACGCCAAATGGTTACACCTCCTGATGTTTTGTACTGGGCTCTGACAATTCTCTATTAGATATAAGGGGGTTCAGCTATGGAACAGCTATATTCAATTTGCACATTAGTCTACCTCGCTCAATCATTTCAAATATAGGCTTAGGAAGTGTGCTTTTGTGTGCATTGTTTTATGTTTTTGCTTGATTTATGTCGCTTATTTTATGTTTGCTTTTTGATTCAGTGTTTACTTTTGTTGATTACATGACTTTTGTACTTGCTTCTGATGCGTATTGAGGTGAGATTCCTTCTATAAGCCACTAGTTTCTTTTAAGACTCACCTGCACTACTCGCTACTTTTCTTTTGTTGTTGCGTTTCTGCTGCTTTGTTTTAGTGTGCAAATAAATCAAAATCACTAGCCAAGGCCAGGAGGAGGCCTGGAAATTTGCTTAATCTGCGGTGGTCAGACGGTGTGTTTTTTATATGGCACTGCAGTCATAAATTGTGGTCATTTAATCACTTGTGGAGAGTGGAGATGGGAGCTCGTCCAGTCACGTACGTGCAAATGAGTTTGCTCAGTGGCGACGGTGCCTCGTCTAATCGTGTGTTTTTAATCAAATCGGGTTCACATGTTCAGCCTGCCTCTTGGTTCAGCATCAGTAGTCCAGCAGTGTTGGACCGGCCATCTTGAGTGATGGGAGTTGTCCTGGTGGGCCAGAAGTTTAAGCAACATCCATATGGAGAGACAAAAAACATCACATGCTGTCTGATTCTGAATAAGTCTGGTCGGCTTCATCCAGATGTGCTTAATGAAATCATTGCATCTCATGGCCCGTTTCTTTTTGTCGGAATGAGCGGTACTGTTGTCCGTCAAGGTCCATATCAAGGATGCAGTACGATTGGGCTCATTTCTCAAAATATAATATGTCTTTCTGTCAATGCAAACCTCAACATCTGTTGCCTTCAGGCAACGTATCCTCATACAACAGTTCGTATGATATCTTATGAAAAGTTATTCCTCATTTTTCATGCGTTTTCCTACGAATGTCCAGCAACACGTGACGCACGTGTCAATTTGCGCTCGTTACATGCATATAGTGTTTTCAAAATAAACTTCCGTCTTTACAGGAAACAACTTAGTTAGGTTTAGGCAACAAAACTACTTATATTATACTTCCTGGTTCACGATTTCGTGGATTACATACAAATTGATGTTGTGGGATATATATGAATTACAGTGCAGTCATTATCGTTGTTGGAACTATGAACGGTGTATGAGAAAAGCCGGATTCAGGTGCCCGTTGAAAAAAAATCAAGTTGAGCAAAAATAGTCAGTATAAAAAGGGGATGGAATAGTAGGGATTGCGACCCAAAGATACGTATCATATATTTATCTTCCTATCTGTTGCCAAGTAGATTTTCACGTACAAGGAATACCTACTTTGCAGTGGTGATAACACACAAGAAAACAAAGACCGTCTGTGGCTATAAGCTAAAATATAGGTGCAAAGAAAGACGATCTATAAATGCTTGTGTGTTGCTTTTCACTTGGGATTTTCTACTCTGCAAAAAATTTTCTTTACCAGACTTTCATTACCATCAAGTCCATTCTGCTGCTATATAGATACATCAAATAGATTTAGATGAGAAACATGTTTTAAACCAGCTGGTACATTGATCTGATCTGAGACATGCAGTGTAGATCTGTGTGCATATACAGTAGGCCTATGTGTCCGTGTGTTCCTTCTTTATGTGATTAGATTAATGAGTTTCTCTACTGGGTCCCTCACATGCCTCTGATTGATCGGAGGCCTTCACTGAACGTCGTTCATCTGTAGTCCATCTCCTTTTATTGCGTCACATATAAATTAACAGCCGACTCACCAGAAGGCAGGATGTGGATGTTAAGAGGCCCGGACTGAAAAAGCTGCCATTAACCAACATTAGTGACCTGGAGAGGTTAGAAGAAAAGAGAGAGGGAGCCAAGGAAAGGACAGCCAGTACCCATGTTCTCACTTATCATTGACGTTGAGATAATGTGCTACCGTGCCCCACACTTTAACACTTCTTGATGTGGCTTCACTCCCACATTGCTGTTACTTCTGTCATACAGACAGCAGCCTCACTCTGATGAAGCCTGTTGCTGTGTTAAGCTGTTGCACTAGTGAACTAACTAATTGAAGGCCTCTGACTGATGGTGATGACTGCTAATGAAGCCTATAAGCCTGTAGGTCCAGGCCTTCTGATTCACGTTCAGCCAGTTAATCGGTGTCGTGATCATTCATTGCTGTTTCCACCAGTCTGAGAAACCACTAATGTCTAACTAACGACTAATCAGAGCTAAATAGGTGGGATTAAAGGGGACTATTCATGAAAAACTCATACATTTGGGTATCTTGAGGGCCTACCAACCCACACACTGTGAAATAAGACGACCCGGTCCCTCCCTATGTCACTTGCAGGCTCGTTAGAATATATCGCCCACAGCTTTGAACTACCTTTGCAAAGGTGCACCATATTTTTTCCGGAAGCCAATCAGAGCTGACTGGGCTTTTTCAGGAGGGGGGGGGGGTCAAATAGAGAGTGAATACAGGTAGATTCAGAACATTAAAGCATGTAAACATGTTCTAGTACATCACTCTCTACGGATTGGTTAGGGTACAATAAAACAAAGTAACCCTCCTTTCTCCCAGCAAGATATCAGTTAAACAAAACGGCAATTAAGTCTAAGTGTGTCAGGCTACTAAAACTGTTCACTAAAAATCAACCCACAGTTGGATTTGAAAGATTTTACCACCATTTGTCGTAGGGCTGTGTATTGGCAAGAATTTCAGTGTAGTGAGCATATGTGTTCTTTATACAATGACAGTTTTCCCTAAAATTAGATTTAAAAAAATCGCAATATATCGCCTTGCTTACAGTATCGCAATATATTAAATCGTAACCCCTGAATCACGATACGTATCGTGTCGCAAGAGGGTGCATCTCTTTGCAAACAAGATAAAGTATTGACTGAGTTAATCTTTGCATATAAACTATTAATTAAAAATCAAGTGTTTTTGAGAATCAATACACTATCACAAATCATAATATCGTGATATTTTTGATATTTTCTTACACCCCTAATTTGTTGGTAAATAGGCATTAAATGTTGTAAGGAAGGAATGCTAAGAAGAAGCAGCCACAGTAAACATGCAGGCAACATGTGCTTATTACATGTACAGATTATTTAGACAAGAGACACCTTTTACCCTGTCATCCTGTGACATGGAAAACCAACAATAAAGAAATTCAGCCAAGGAAAATCTCTGGATCCTTCTGCCTCCGTCTGGGGCAAGAGCTTTATCCCCAATGACAGCTGTCCGCTCATCACCTTGTTAAGGACAATGGGGGAGAAGGGGGAGAGAGGGTCGGGTGGGTGAGATCATTTTCTCTTTATTGAAGCAGATATTCTGTTTTACGGTGAGATGGAATAGATTTGAAATGAAGCATAAAAACTGGTGATTCTAACCTACTTAGAGCACCAGAAAAGTCTGGACGACACCTCAAATAGTGTTGTGTAAATTGTTAATCACAGATAAATAGGCTATATTCACTTGTAAATATAGTCTAAAACTCCGGCCATCCGTTGGGATAGCCTTTGTAAATCCCATTTGGAGAACGGAGGGAATCTGAGCCCGAACTGGGTTTAACAGTGACACTGAGACGGACAAAGTGACGTCAGATTAACGAGAGAGATCGAAGGAATGAAAGAGGGTGAATGAGAGGGGGGGGGCCTTATTGAACAGATCCACACATGAGCCAGCATCCTGACTCACTGGCCCAGTTTATCTTCTTACGCAACAGGCCAGTGGAGTCCATTCACCCTCTCTCTGCTCTCATCACTTGCTCAGAGGAAGGGCAGATTGGGGGGGAGTGAGGACTTTTAGAGAGTGGAGGGTGAAAGGGGGGGCGATGGGGATGCAGCTGCAGATAAGCAGAGGGGAAAGGACGGATGAGGAAGGACTCTAGTGGAGGAGAGATGGAGGCCACACTGTAGGGCTTTGCCATCATCCCTGCGTTGTTGCTAAGGGAACCAATTATTTGTCGTCAAGTCTCTTCACACTGACTCTTCCTGTCATACACACTCACACTATTTCTCTTCCGTTTCCTTTCCTCCTTCTGTTTTAAAGCTGCTTCTCTTCAGCTAGAGAACGAGTTCAGTCGGAGTCTGTCTGTCAGAGAGAGAGAGAGAGAGAGAGAGAGAGAGAGAGAGAGAGAGAGAGAGAGAGAGGAAGAGAGGGGGGGAGCTGTTGAATGGTCGCAGGTCCCAGCTGAGTGTAATTCAAGGCCCTGTCATTTATCCGACAGAGGACGAGTGGATTATCTCAGTGTCCTTGACCCACTATACCCCCACTTTGTAGGCTGGCATAGAAAACTAAAGGGTAGTGGGTGGGTGGATAGGACCCAGTGTGATGGTGGGCTGGCTGGCACAGAGAAACAATAACGGAGCCATTGGCAAACTGTTATATAATCTCTCTGAATCTGCATTTGAAACAAAGATTTTGCCCCTGCTGTGTGGTTTTTGTTGCTCAAAGGCCGAGACCAGAGACACCACCTCTGTACAAAATTAGCCAGGATGTAAAAACATCACATCTTCCCAACAAACGTAACTGTAACTGAACCTCAAAGACAAATCTGCTACCACCTGGTGCCGGGTCATACCACTGCCCTGCTTTTTACCCGCAGTAACGGTGTATATATATATACATATTTAGGTTTGGGGTTTATTTACTCTTAATAACAGGTATTTAAACATTGAAACTGGATGTAATCATGAAAGTTCTTGCTCTGTAGTCACGCTGGGTGATAATCCAGAGAGAGCACTGCATTAAAAAATGCATGGGGCTGCTTCGGTGGGGGCGCGTTGCTGCTGCAGGTACAGATTAGAAGAGGAAACATGATCCAGGGAGTCCAGTTTGAGTAACAGATCCATGAGTTTGAAAGCTTATCAGACACCAAAAGAGCGGTTTATGTTACTGTGAGGAAGGCTCTGACAACTCTGCAAAGTTACCGTCATTAGGGCTGTCAATCGATTAGAATATGTAATCGCGATGAATTGCATGATTGTCCATAGTTACTAGCGATTAATCGCAAATGAATCACACATTTTTTTTTTCTGTTCAAAATGTACCTTAAATGGAGATTTGTCAAGTATTTAATACTCTTATCAACATGGGAGTGGGCAAATATGCCGCTTTATGCAAATCTATGTATATATTTATTATTGGAAATCAATTAACAACACAAAACAATGACAAATATTGTCCAGAAACCCTCACAGGTACTGCTTTTAGCATAAAAAATATGCTCAAATCATAACATGGCAAACTCAAGCCCAACAGGAAACAACAGCTGTCAGTGTGTCAGAGTGCTGACTTGACTATGACTTGCCCCAAACTGCACGTGATTATCATAAAGTGGGCATGTCTGTAAAGGGGAGACTCGTGGGTACCCATAGAACCCATTTTCATTCACATATCTTGAGGTCAGAGGTCAAGTGACCCGTTTGAAAATGGCCATGCCAGTTTTTCCTCGCCTAAATTTAGTGTAAGTTTGGAGAGTTATTTAGCCTCCTTTGCGACAAGCTAGTATGACTGTGGAACTCTGCATTCATGTTAAGAAGTAATCTAACTGTACCAGTTTTTATGCCTCCGCGCTGGTAAGAGCCGTGGCCGGAGGCATTATGTTTTCGGGTTGTCCGTCCGTCTGTATGCACGTCCGTCCGTCCGTCCGGTCCATTCTTGTGAACGCGAATGAGTGAGTGAATTTCTTCAAATCTGGCACAAATGTCCACTTGGACTCAAGGATGAACTGATTAGATTTTGGTGTTCAAAGGTCAAGGTCAGCGTGACCTCACATCCGTCCCATTCTCGTGATATAACAGGAACGCCTTGAATGAATTTCTTCAAATTAGGCATAAACGTCCACTGGGATTTAAGGATGGCCTGATTCGATTTTGGTTGTCAAAGGTCAAAGGTGAAGGTCACGGTGACCTCATAAAATAGGTTTTCGGCCATAACTCAAGAATTCATATCCTAGTTATGACAATTTCACACACATGTCTAATAGGATTAAATGATGTAGTGATGACATGTTGGACAGACATGGATGTAAACTGCAACTTGACTGGTTGGCTGAGGCATACAACCGCGAGGCGGCAGTTCTAGTTTATACAGTGCTAATGTGGTCTGAACGGATTTGCTTTGAATTTCCTTATACGACACAAGAAAACAACATACTTTACAAACATTCAACTTCAAGCTGTCTCGTGCAGTTTCAGTACAACCACATAATCTGTTACTACCGGCCTGAAAATTCCACATCACCACTTTGGTTGTAAAATGCGGCTGACACTCTTTCATAAGAAAGCTGTGTCACTACTCGCAGTGTAAACGTAGCCACAAACGGTGACACAGGAAATGGCACGGAACAGATGTGGATATGGATGCATTAGTAAGAGACGTACGAGCAGTGAGACAGCAGTAACTGTAACGGTGACTAACAAGTAAGGTATGAGCTGGTGTCCGCAGTAACCTGTGTCAGCCACCAGTGTGTTTCAGCCTGCGGTGAGTGTGCGGCGTAGGCTTATGTTTTTGTGTATCGGAGGGGTTGATGTGGGGGAAGACTGGGGGGGGGGGTATGCTGTGTGCTGACAGCTGGCTTCTATAAATAAATGTCGCAGGCAGGGGGGAGACACAGGGGTGGAGAGACAAAGAGCGAGAGAGCTGGGAAGAGGAGGGGGAGAGGACGTGGGGACCGATACAGATGCACTGAGAGACTTAAAAGAATGTGGTGAGTGTCCTGAGCTCCGGTCATGACTTACCGAACACACACCACATGTCACCGCAGTCTCGACCAATCAGCAGCCCCGGGTGGGATCATGTGCTCCCCCTTTGCATCTGCCTATCTTCTCCTTTACGTTTCACGGCTTGAGGACCTCAAAGTCCGATGCCGTTACATTTTATCTCGCATCAGTGTTGCCCTGTCAGCTTCCTTCCCCGTCTCGTTTTGACTCTCTTGTGTGTCACGCAGGGACTCCATCAAATCCAGAGGAAGAGACAGAAACATAAGAAAGAGGCAGAGGGAAAGAAAGAGAAAAATGAATGAAAGTGAGATGATAAACAAGAGATAAAAGACTGTACCGGTGTTGTGGTTTTTTGTCACATGGACAGGAGAAGTATCAGACAGAAAACAGTTTTGTGAATCCCTGTGACTTTCTGAGAACACACGTGACTCTCCCTCCATTAATTTGTCATGTAGTCGGTCACTGAGCCCTGTCGTATCATATACTGTAGACTAGCTGCTCGGTAACAACTGACCGAGATGTACTGTATCACTGACACCGGCAACTTTCACTTTCCCGCCTCCTATTACACCATTTCATTGCCTACCAAAGTGGTGCATGTGTGTGTGTATGGGCTGGGTTTAGTTTCCTGTCTTGGCACGGCAAAGACGCACAGAACACCTGCCTGTCTTACTGCTTACCTGTCATTCTGCACGTCTTTGTAACTTATGATTCAGAGTTTCTGCTGCCACAATGGAGATAGAAGGTGCGAGTGGCTGGGGGGCAGCGAGATTAGGGAGGTGACGGAGGAAGATAACATGGCCCCGACTAGCGAGTAGGTGGGGCCATCGTGTTATCAGGCTGCATCAGGAAGTCAGGAGCCTTCTCTCTGACTTCCTCTATTTCTGCTCGCATAGCAAACCATAAGCAAGACTTGTAAAAAGACGTGTTTCTGCGGGCAGACGGTCCCGTGGTTGTAATGAACTGTAGCTTACTGGTGATGTGTCAGGAAGAGAGCGACATACAGAGAGGAAAGAGAGGAATATGCATATGTGAAAAATGACATCTGCTGTATCTGTAATCTAACATCTAAATAACATCCCGACGCCGTCTGGCAACAGACCGGCAGTCATCTTACATCTTAATAGGGTCATCTTACACTTTCTAACCACATCTCAATATAAACCTCTTTATAAATGAATTAAAAAAATCATGTGTTTATTCTTGAACGTACAAAGCACTGGTTCCCAACCTGGGATGGGTCCCGACCCCCTTTAGGGGTCGCCAAAGCTTCATGGGGGGGTCGCGAGGCCTTCTTGATTTTAAGGGTCTTAGACAACTTTTTAAAAAATATATACAGTTGGCCTATATCTCAGCATTTCATTCAGTTTACTCAATGAAAGAAAAGGGGTCCTGTAAGGAAAAAGGCTGGGAACCACTTGTGTAGAGGATGTTTTCTTTCTCAAAACTATCGACAAGTTTCTCTGTTTCAAAACTCTACCATTGGTTTGAACTTTGTGCACAGTGATAACAAGCATGGTATTTCATTTGATGCATGTTTGGTAGTTCAACTGTTTATTACAAAGACATGTACACTGTCCTCTCACTGTCTTCATTCTTACTTCCTTTTAGACCCGTTTGTTTTTCTGCAGCCAGAAAGTTTATTAGTTCAGAAAAATGTGCCCAAGGTTGTTGCAACAGTTACAATCCCTGGAAAAACATCTGTGGTCCAACTGGCCAAAATATTTGCGAAGAAACGGTGTTTTTTCTCTCTCAGCATTTACATCATGGAACAGCATGAATTTTTACAATAAGACAAAATAAACCAAATGATTTCAGCTCAGAAGCCACAGCAATGTAAAGAATCCATGTGGTGGACTGTTTGCAGTTGAGAGCCTCGTATTGAATTACACATTTCTGTAAAAGAGCACCATCTAAATTAATGACTCGGTATTGTGTCTAAAGGACCTCCCAGCAGTTCACATGCCGAAAGAAAGAGCTAAATGAATTCAGAGTGTGACTTCCTCCCCTTCGTCTGACTGTGGTTCTCCTCTCTGCTCTGTCCCTGCAGCCTCTAGCACAGTGGTGCAGGCTGCTGCCCAAAGATGCTGCCAAGATGCCGGAGAGCGCGTGGAAGCTGGTCTTCTACACCATGTCGTGGTCATACAGCACCTACCTGCTCTTCTTCACCTCCTACTCCTTTTTCCATGACCCGCCCTCTGTCTTCTACAGTAAGATACGCAACAACAGTGTGAACATCATTGTAAAGGTTGTTTATTCAGCAGTCCGTGCACTAGTCCTCTTTGGGGTCTGCTTATTGAATGACTCTGCTCCTCATCACGTTAAAAGAAAAGAGCCTTTAATGCTTTAAAGGGGCTGGACGATTATTCAATATGATAATTTATTGTCCTTCACTAGAATCGTATCGTGATATATCGAGATATCGTGATACACGTCGTCTAAATTAATGATAAAAAGCACACACTACACTAACTCAAATTTCTCCAAACATCTTACCATTTTGCACTAAAGTTCTGAATTACATGAGAAAATACTCAGCACTTTTTATTTGTCAAGTATTTAATGTAGACCTGCCACAATTAATCGATTAATCGGCAACTAGTTTGATAATCGATTTGAGTAATCTTTTTAAGAAAAAAAAAGTCAAACTTCTCTGATTCCAGCTTCTTAAATGTGAATATTTTCCTGGTTTCTTTACTCCTCTATGACAGTAAACTGAATATCTTTGAGTTGTGGACAAAACAAGACATTTGAGGACGTCATCTTGGGCTTTGGGAAACACTGATCGACATTTTTCACAATTTTCTGACATTTTATAGACCAAACAACTAACCGAGAAAATAATCAACAATGAAAATAATCATTAGTTGCAGCCCTACGTTAATGGTTTTGAATTTGAAGTTACGGCTTTTAATTCCTTATCAGTGTTAGTGTTTTAGATAAATATTGACCTCAGAAAAAGTGCTAAATGTTTAATAGTACTGTAGCCATTTAAATTCCTAACCTCTCAAGGAGCTGAAGTCATTTTAATCTAATGAAACACCAGGCAGCACGCCTTAATCCTGTCGAGACTCTGTGGGGGTAAAATGCCACTCTGAGTATTCAAATAGAGAGATATTTATAGCAGTGCACACTGGATATGCAGCTTGGCGGTTCATGCATATGCTGAGCCTTGAATTGATCACTCTTATCTGTTATCCAATCATCGGTCATCAGCTGTTATTGATACAAAAACCCCCAAACGTCTTTTTATAGCGATCAAAAGGACATCAATTAAATAACAATAATCCAAAATAAAGCAAAGTTTTCTGATAGAATACATGACGTTCTGCCCCAACACTTATTATCTGAATGATTGTACCTAATGGAAGACTAGCTCTGCACTGCTAATGGAGGATGGGTGTGTATCCAGCGACGTCATTTATGGTCTCTCTGCCTCCTCCATCAGACATGGAGGTGTCAGGGCTCCGGTCGAACTCCATCGCTGTGAGTGGAGCAAGCAAAGGCTGGTTGACAGTGCCAGATTCATCTTTAATAGCTGCATCACCTCTAATAGCTGTCAGCCTGAGATGAGTACAGAAGCAGCAGAGTACTGTAATGTGGTTGGACTGTTAGGGAGGGAGAGAGAGAGAGAGAGAGAGAGAGAGAGAGAGAGAGAGAGAGAGAGAGAGAGAGAGAGAGAGAGATGTGAGGCTAAAAAGAGGAGAATTTATTTGGAGAATTAGGAGAAATCAAAGTAGCACAGAAGCGAGGAGGGGTCTGAAGAGAAAAGAGGGGGGGGAAAAAAAAAGCTTCAGTCTCCAGGAGAAAAAATAAGAGTCTCCAGTTCCCATGCCTCCTCTTGGCAGCTCTTCTGTTGTGATCCATCTAGCAGCCTTCTCCTCAATGTTTAATGACGGAAGGTCCAATCAATAAACATTACACACGGCCCGAACGTAACCCCATCCCACCAGAGACAAACCTTACTCAAACATCGGAGGAGAAAGTTTCCGTCCAACATCTGATAGGTTTCAGAGACATGAGCTAGCCGAGCAGCCTTAACGTACATTTGGCCTGTTTCGCCTGCAGTACTTTAGAAACCCTCTCTAATTCCCCCGAGGTTAAACCTGATCCCTCCAGCCTCCTTCACATACTAACTACCCCAGCTGACCCTTCACATCTGGTACCCCGCCCCCCCCCCCCAACCAAATGTCCTAATAGTTATATGTGTGTTTATAACGGCTGTATATACAACATATTCATCATCTACACACACAAGATGAATCCTCTAGTACTTCTCTCTGCGTCAGTCCTTTATAGTGTGGTTTATCACCTCTATGTCTTTAAAATAAAGATAAACACTTTTGAATTAAAATTTGGACAAACATAAAAGTGTAAATGGAGACAAATTAATTATGAAATGTAATATTTAAAAAAATATATTTTGCAGATATGCTCAAGAATTTATGGACTCATCCTTAAAACAGAATAATGAAATGGAATAATTGGCACATTTTGCGTCAGTTTAATGCAAATGTTTTCACCTTAAAAATGATACGATTAACCATTTGAAAATGTTATTCTTTCTCCAGCCGCCAGTCATTTGTTCGAAATAAGCCTTCAGTTGCTGAATCACGCTTAACTTTGTATCAAAACATCCTGGTTTTAATTCACATTGTTTGAGAGTTTTGTTAGGCGTGTTAACACTTGACAGAGAAGTTCCTCCTCCACATGAGTTTGCACTGATAAGCAGTATGAGTCTGAAGTAAATACATCTGTTGGCATTAACGGTTTCCATCTCTATGATAATTGTGATACAATAACCTCTTTCTGTTTTACTGTGTGAGCCAACAGTCTAAAAAACATCAACTAGAAACAACAAGAAAACAGATAACAAGAAGAAAGATAATACAATTACAATACGTACGAGAAAGCTCACAGAGAGTGCACACACCTCTGCCAAAGGCTGCATAACTCTTTACATGTATTTTAATAATAAAAAAATGTTTCATTTCTAATCTGCATTCGATCTGTATCAAAATGCATATATTGATAGCAAATTATGGTGATTGGCTGATGGCGGCCATCATTTTTACAAGGACTGTAAGTGTTGTATGGATGACGTGTACAGTTTAAAGTGAGTTACTGAGAGGTCACTGAGTTGTGGCTATTTAAATCTATCTTGTTGCTGTAGTGCCACCTATAGACAGAATGTCATCACATTTATTTTGGTTACAACATAAAGTAAAACGGTATGGCAGACTCATCCACATATTTCATATATCAAGTTTTATAGGAAAGTTGATGAAAAAACAAATACATAAATGGCCACATATAGTATACATACACACACAAACAGACAAAGAAACATGAATGAAAACATAACCTGAGACCAAAACAAGAGAAAAATTACACTTAGCTTACTTACACTTAGCTTTGTGACCAAAAAGTCATAACCAAAAAAAAATACCATGGCAAAATTTAAAAGTCTTTAATAAATGAGCTTAGTGCCTACACGTTTTAACTCACAGTCTTCTTCAGGGCATGTAACAACAAGTGACCGCAGATATACAGTACCAAGCCTGGTGTCAGCTGCCAGGTGATTATAATCAGGGTAGTGCTGGATAATTGACACAGGTGCAGTCAATCAGGTAGGTGTGTACATAATTAGGTCAATTCTAACAAGACATCAATATCTTTAAGGTTAGTAAGTCCAACAGAAATACTCAATAGCATCAGACATTCATATAGAAAATAATTACATAGAAAAATGCTCGGATCATCCGGCGATCTTCTGCATCCATTGGGCCCACAGAGCAGGCGCAGTAGCGTTTCCTTTAACTCCGCCTCCCAGCCCGCAGTCCAGCCTCGGTCTGGGTCTCATTCACATGAACGGAGGAAGGAAAATAACTCTGGATTCAGCCATTAGTGCATTTTTAGGAACTAATGATTTAAATATGGGCTTTTCAAGTGTTCGTACTGGGAAGTTGATTTACCTAAAAAAAAATGATCCGCTGATTTACAGACGTCTCTTTCCCAATGTAAGTCTATGGGGAAAAGTCTTTTTGGGCCCAATGACACAGTAGTTGTAGTACCGCCGTTTGGCCACTACAAACATTTGCTTCAAACCCTGGTGCTCTTCCTGGGGGCTTCAAACCAGAAAAATGAAATAAAATAAGAAATTAATAATTACAGAGAAATGTGGTAATGATATATTGTTGATAATGAACCTATCCTTGTATCAAATATACTTAAACTACATAATAATAATAATAATAACAATAATAATAATAATAATAATAATAATAATAATAATAATAATAATAATGAGTAAATGAAAATATAAAAATATAAGATGCATTCAAAGTAATGATTGAAATAATAAAGAAAAATGATTAGAAAATAAAAAAACATGAAAAAAATACATATTGAATAAAATTTATATAAATAATAAACACACATATCTGTCTATGTCTATTTCCGAGGTCAAAGGCAAACAGTACAAAACAAATGTCATCATTTGACAGTTAATGATTAATTTTACAGTAAAAGCTGACATCCTTATGTGCAGTATCAGCCTGTAACCTCTCGTTCCTGTGTCTCCAGACTGGCAGAGCGGTATGTCAGTGCCTGCAGACATCGCCATAGCCTACCTGATCCAGGGCAGCTTCTACGGACACTCCATCTATGCTACGGTCTACATGGACGCGTGGAGGAAGGACTCGGCTGTCATGGTGGTGCACCACATCATCACGCTGGCACTCATTAGCTTCTCCTACGCCTTCAGGTACTTCTGTCTAATTTCATGTGTTTTCCTGTTGAGTCTAAAAAGATCTACTTTTGACTATTATAGGTTTTGGATGAGCATAAAGTGTCATACCATTCAGTTTATGTCATATTGCATGACAGAGCACTGAGTCATTTGTGTGATGAATTAACCTTTGGTCATTGTAGTACATTAACACACTTTCAGCACCCACAATAAATCCAAAATAAAAACTTACTTTGTTGGTTTGTTTTAAATTTTTCAGGTTGGATCACCCACATTAGCATTGAAACACTAATATAATACAGAACAGTGTATGCAGAATAATGCTCTCAGCTTTCTGCCTGCAAATTAAAGCCTCTGAACACCCACACAGGTGTTTTCAGTTATTGTGGCTGATTAGACCTCTGCTCAGGTTGAAATCACAAATCTACCAGTAAAGGTGTAACTTGTCCCATCCTACCTGGTTCAACTAGCTAACAGGAGACTCAGGATGATGTCACTCAGTTAGTCTGTACACACCCACACAGTCCTGAGCAGAGGTCTAATCAGCCAGATTAACTGAAAACACCTGTGTGGCTGTTCAGAGGCTTTAAGTGATTTTGCAGAAATGGGTAGATGGGATAGGGTTTCCTTTTTGTAGTTAAATAAAGATGAAATAAATTCAGCAACTGAAAGAAAATATACTTTTTTTTGTTCCAGGGAATTGATAAATGCTTTCAAAATACACTGCATCACATTTTATCTTTCTTTTGCAAGTCTTAATTGACTGACAATATCATGTTTACAATTACAGCTTTACTATACATGTTTAAGAAAGGTTGCTGGTTTGATTCTTAACAGTGTACAAAACTGACAGATGCCTGCTTGTATAGGACTTGTATTAGAAATAAGCTGAAATGTACACTAGGGTTGTGCGACTTGTTAAAATTTTCCAACCAGCCATCGTCAGCCCAACAACCAGCGATAGGCTTTGTCATAGCAGACATTTTGACTTGTGGAAAAAGCACAGGTGTAACTAATAACACTAACGATGGCTCTGTTCAATACAAGTGTCCCAGTGAGAGTGACAGTGAGCCAGCATGCACAATACCGCGCACTGTACCAATCACCAACTCTGGTTTGGTTGACATAAACCCTTATTTCACTGAGTTAGAAGTAAAAATATGCTGGCTTCGTACATTGTCTCCCCCCCGCTGTCTCTCTCTGCCCACTGAGCAGTTCTCGTTCTTCGGATGCAGACCATTAAATTAGCAAAATAAAATGACATAAATTGCCCCAAAAATCACCCAAAAAAACAACCAGCGATGTACTCAGCCAGTTGCCGATAGCCAATATATATTCAGCCAATCGCTCAACCCCAATATTCACAGACTCTACCGTGTGTTCCCTCCCCCTCAGATACCACAACGTAGGGATTCTTGTGTTGTTCCTCCACGACATCAACGACATCCAGCTGGAGTTCACCAAGCTCAACATCTACCTGAAGTCCAGAGGAGGAGGCTATTACCTGCTCAACGACGTGCTGTCCAACATGGGCTCCGTCAGCTTCAGCATCACCTGGTGAGGCTCAACAAACACAAAGAAACACACACACGGTCTTCTATTGTCAGGTTAGACTAGTCTAATTAAGCCTGTCTGTTGCATAAATACTAAGACTGACTTAATTTGAGGTAGAACAGTTAGCCACCTCTACCCCTGGCTAAGCCTGAAGTGAGAGCTTTGTTGCTAACAATCTGTTTGAAGGTCAGTTAGCTAACTATTTCAACTGTTTACCCATTACTTTTACTTTTAAGCTCATATTTAGCTAACTATTTCAACTGTTTACCCATTACTTTTACTTTTAAGCTAACATTTAGCTAACTATTTCAACTGTTTATTCCATGGATGTATAAAGAGAACTGAATACAGCGTTGGAGGCTGTTTCACTATAGACTATTTCAACAGTGTATCTATCACTTTTACCTAACTTTTTGCTAACTATTTCAACAGTGTATCTATTACTTTTAGCTAATTTTTCACTAACTATTTCAACAGTGTATCTTTTACTTTACCTAACTTTTTGCTAACTATTTCAACTGTTTATCCATTACTTTTTTGAATTCTTGTACCATATTATTGAATTGTTTCTGAAATTCTTTAACAGTTCTCACGACTTATTTGGATTTATTTATGCTGTTTACCTTTTCTATTATTTTATCCCATACTTTGTGTTGTGTCGCTGTTGCATCCACCATTTTTTCTCTTCTGTGAGGTGTCTTATTTCACCCATAACAGCGACAGGCTATCCATCTAAGTCAGTTTCACAGTAGTCACTCATAGGGAAGCTTTATGCAACGGGTAAATTTAAATGTCTATAGCAAGTCTGACATAAAATTATATCTAAGACAAAGACTAGGTCTATTTTTATGCAACTGGCCCCTGGTCTCTAGTCTTGACAGATTTTCATCATATTCACTCATGAAGATACTGAAGATGAATAGATATGAGTTTCTATGTCTGATTTCGATTGTGTTCTCTCAGGTTCTGGTTCCGTCTCTACTGGTTCCCCCTCAAAGTGCTGTACGCCACATGTGTGTCCAGTCTCCAGTCTGTCCCTAACATCCCCTTCTACTTCTTCTTCAACACTCTCCTCCTGGCTCTGCTGCTCATGAACATCTACTGGTTCTTGGTGAGGACACACACGTTTATTAATTCAAAGCCAGAAAGCATTTATGGCCAATGTTTGTTTTGTCACAACAATGACACAATCTGACCTCTCTGTGTTTCCCGCTTCCTCCCCTGTTCTGTGTAGTTCATTGTGGTTTTCGTAGTGAAGGTGCTAAAGGTGAAGGAGGTGAACGACGTCAGGGAGTACGAGGACGAGGACGGCAGCAAGGCGGCAGCCGGCCTGCTCAGAGAACCCCGGGCAGAAAACAACGATGATGATGCTGGACATCACAACTCTGCCCAGGGGTGAGCTAACACCAACAGACCCTGGCATTTGTTTAATCGGACTGAGACACCTCAGCTCAGGGTGGAAAAATACTACCAGCCAACTGCTGGCAGGTTGTCACTGTACATGTTGAGTTTGAAACCAAACCAGCAGTCCAAGGTGCTATTTATAGAATTTCCACATCAATAAATCATTAGTTTTAAGACAGGTCATTAAAGGGCGGGTACATCTGCGTTCTGTTCCGGGTTTTTTTCAAATGGAAATGCCCACTCAGCCGTTGGAAAAAAGCAGTGACGTCCTGTAGGTTAGTGAAGTCAGTTAATCGAAGCTAATAAATAAGGTTATGAATATTGTGAACGCTAGCACTAGCTGAGTCAAGGTTAGCTGTGCTAAATTTGGAAATAACTGAAAGGGTTTTTTTGGATTTTTTAAAGTGGGGTTGTAGGTATACTTCCGCGTTCCAGTTCTAATGCTACGAGACAGAATCGGGTTTTACCAAAATAAATATTTCATAAATAAACATATTTTAAAGTTTATTTTATATGCACACATAGCCAGGTGTATTGTAATATTTTGAGTGTTCTGAATAAACAAAACTAAGAGTCTAGCAGCTAGCTAGCTAGCAGCTCTGTGTACTCAGGCACAGAGGTGCTTTGAGTTAAATGCTAACATCAGCATGCTAACATGCTCACAATAACAATGCAAACATGCTGATGTTTAGCAAGAATAATATTTACTTTATTTTAGTTTAGTGTGTTAGCATGCTAATATTTGCTAATTAGCACTGAACAAAAAGTACAGCTGAGGCTGATGGGAATAATATTAGCTGCTAGTGTGGCTAATAAATATTTCTCAGTATGAATATGGTCTAATACGATAATTCAACTTGCCAGCGTAGGCTCTGAATATCTAAAAATAATAAACATGACATAATGCTATGAGACAGTGAAGTGGGCTTTACCAAAATAAATATTTCATAAATAAACATGTTTTAAAATGTATTTTATATGCACACATAGCATGCTAACATATGCTAACTAGCACTGAACAAAAAGTACAGCTGAGGCTCATGGAAATATTAGCTGCTAGCGTGGCTAATGACTATTTCTCAGTATAAATATAATTCAACTTGCTAGCGTAGGCTCTGTATATCTAAAATAATAAACACAGGCCTTACAACAGTTTAAATGTGCTTAATACATCGAACACTTGCTTACAAAGAGAGGCTGGTCTCTAAATAAAATGACCACACTGACACAGTTTTGTTTCTGTTGTCAACCAAATTCTGCGTTACATAAAAGCCACGATTCTACATAAAAGTTGGAGCTTTTATGGGGAATCATGGCATTCATTTAGTGTGACGCCCCTCCCTCTGTCCTCGAGGCTGTCCTGGCCGACCTCGTTAGCCGGTCGTTAGCTTGATTAAGCTCACCTGGGCCTTCCAGGCTATGAAAGCTGGTCCATTAGCTCACTCACTCTCACATCCACTCTGTGTTGTTGCCTTTTGGCTTTGCACCTTCAACACCTCCACAGCACACATCCATGCATGGCTTTCTTTACTGACTTTGCTGATCTGCACACTCCATTGTTTGTTTTGTGTTAACTGTAGTTTAATAGTTTTAAGTATAACACATTCCCTGAGCCAGTTTGTGACAAATGGGGATTTGTTTGGAATGCAAAGGAGGCTTGATTATTGGAGTTTAAGCAAATTTCAGGTGTACAGATTAAAGTGTTTTTGGTATTTTGCATAGTGACTGAGATTTTTTGGGAGTATCACGTGAGGATTTTTGCTCATTTGTTTGGTTACTTTTGTGGAGTTCATTTTGGTGGATGACTATCAAAGCCACTGACATGAGTTTGATACCTCTTAATCAATTAATTACCACCTTCTTCTGTTCTAAAAAGTCAGTTTTGGCTGGTAAAATGGTGCTTTTTATAAATTTTGTAGTCAGTTATCGTTGCCAGTGGATACACAAGTCAGTGTATTTTCTTAAGCCATCCTAGCAATTATTGTAATAATAATTATTCCCCTATGGTGATTGAGTAGAATAATGAGATTTACAAATTGTTTGCTTTACTTCCAAAGAAACCATTGTGTTACGTAATGGTGGTCTCTACTAATGTGAAAAAAAGTACTCAGCATTTTGCAATAGTGAGCTTTAAACAAGAGAATGCTAACTTGACTAAAACCAAAGTATATCTGTTTGTTCCTTTATCTGAACTCATGGATTCATCTGTCTTTATCTGAGGAGCCGCCTTTAGCCTCCTGGCTGACTGTCATGTGTACCTCTATCATCTGCTGCTGATTATCAGGGTAGCCTTTGACCACCGAAACTCTGAAGACCCTGAAACTGCCGATATCTATTCATATATATCACAGAAAAAAAACTGACGCTGTCTAAATTGTTGTAGTGCAATTCAAAGATTTGATAACTCAAGCAGGCACTTTCTCCTCTCCAGAGGTTCAGGTGTAGATGCAGAAAGAGCCCACAGAGCTTGTGTAATTAGCGGCCCTCACAGGTAGATAGGATCAAAGAGCCTGCGACCAGATGGAGATGTGATTATGTGGCACTCCTTATCTGCCTGGCCTTGACAACTGCTGATATCCTCTCTGCCTGCTAAAGCCTCACACCTGCTGATCACCTCACCTGACAAGCTTATTCTCTCCTCGTCCTTCGCTCTCAGTTCCCTGACTCTCTCCCGTTGTCTCTCCTTGCAGGAAGCACGTGCAGAACGGGGTCACCAAAGAGAAGCATCTATAACAGGCTCTCCGTCGCCACCACCTGGCACCGGGCTACAAGTACAAGCGAGACAAGAGACGCCCTCGTTGGACGGCTCAAAACGTGGCTGAAGGGAAGAGTGTCACAAAAAGAAAAAAAGGGAAGGAAAATAGCAAGTTGGGCTGCAATGGGTTTTTACTCTTTTTATTTGTTTTAGAACATTTCATTTCATGGCTGTTTTTTTTTTTTTATTAGAGCACTGTGAACGTTATTTCAGGTGACTTTTTTGTCTTATTGTTGCTAACTTTACATTTGGTAGATTCAGTAGAAACAAAAACCAGTTTGAGTGAGAGTTGGACTGTGATTGTCACGTACAGGGTGTCGTAATCATCGCCGTCACCCTAATCGGCGCCCCCAGCACCCAGACAAGGAAACGGTTTATAGGCCTGTAGTGGTTCTGTAGACATTTAGACCAACAGTTGGTAAACAAGCAATATGCTTTTACTATAGGGGTGAGCTGTGTTCGCCGTCAGTGAAACAATTAATTCCTTTCTCCTTTAACCTCCGTCCATCTTCTCTGACGCAAGACATGAAGAGAAAAAAAAAGTCATCATTCAAATGGGAAACATTGTCCTCAGTATCATTTTTTACGGCTGCAGCGATGCAGGAGAGCCCGCCTGGCATCGTCTGCCGCCGCTTCACCACATGTATTGATTTTCATATCATTGCACAAGTCAGTGGTGGCGACCGCGCAGCTCTGGCGTCCATTAGTTTGAACTGAAAAAAGCCACATTGTTTGTGTGTGTAGGTATGTGCGTGTGTTAGGTGTTTCAGGATGGATGTAGCCGAATCTTTTAAAATCCTTCACAACATTTCACCTCTTAGTTTTGATTTCTTTTTACATTTTTATCTCTTGTACTGACGATCAACGGATTGGAAATATTTAATTGTATAGAAAAAGCTTCTTTTTTTTCTGTCTTTCCTCCGTGTGTTGCAAAGCATCTGTTGCTGCACTGACATGAAGGCGTACAAGCTGGTTGCTGGTTTAATGACAGCAAATAGCTAGAATTGATTGACTGGGTTTCAGTATCATGCTCATCATTTAATTTGTTTAAAACAATATGGATTAATATTTATAACCAGTTCGTGGGTGGTGGCGGCGGCTATCGGGTTCACAGGAAATTGGAACAGTAGCCCAGAACTTGTGTAAAGATAAAGATCAGTATGATAAAAAAACAAAAACATTATGTATGCACACATTATGGTATTCAGGAATGCATGACATCGAATGATTTTGGAAATATGCTATGAAATTGTCTTACAAACAATGAAGAAAAAAAATCCTCGAGCTATGTAATCATAATGTCTTTATTAATGTCTAAAAATCATCCTGAAAGTGATCTTTCTTTGACGCAGCAGTGACCACTGAACACATACAAACCAGTGTGTGATAAACATTGAAATGTGTGTATTTTAAGATATATTTCAGACACACATTAAGGGATGATATTAAAGTTTTTGTCCCAGAAATCCCACATATGGGAAGATTTTCATGTCATCTGTAAATTAAACTATAGTGAGTGTTTTCCCTTGTTCCCACTGGTTTACTGTGTGCGTGTGTTTAGTGGAAACAGCTGTGGAAAATATGGGATATTTCTATTCTTCCTACCTTCTCGATCAAATTCAAGCTCTTGTTTGGATGAACAGCGTGCTTGTGCTGCTGGAGCAGGCCGCAGATGTTGTGCTGTTTTAGTTTTATCTGTTTGTCTTCCACAATCCCCACATCTGGGGGGGGAGTTACAACTAACTTTTAATTTTATATTAAACTCACTATTATTGCTGTAGTTCAGGTTATCATTGTTGATTTTTTTTTTTGAATTGCTGCTGGTTTATTTTTTCTCTGAGAGCACTGTTGGTATTCCAGTTTTTTTTTTGTTTTTTTTCTGAGTCAGTGACAGTCTGCTCAGATCAGATATTTCCAGGGAGAGCTGTTTTGTTCATCATTACAAACATCTGGATTTAGTCTAACTGTTAATCTGAATGCTAGCTCTCTCATTTTTACTGTAGTCAGTATACAGCTGTACTGTAAAGCCACATGGTTTATCAGACATGTTGCTGTGTGTAATATATCAGACGTCCCGTGGCTGACTGGTTGTACTAGCATGGTGTTCTGGCAGGAAGTGACCTCCGAGGTCTCGACTGCTCAACTGTGAGACTAGATGATCCATAGTTTGCTGATATTTTTTGTGATATGGTGACAGGAGGGAAGTTTGCAGTAAACCCACAAAGACCTGTGATCTGGATTAGGTGTGACTCATCCCTCAAGTCTGGTTTGGTACTGTGTGCAGAAGGTGCACCTTCAATCTCTCCCCAACTGTGTTATGCTACAAACGGTCCTGTGATGTGATGTAGTAACTACTACTAGGGGTGGGCGATATGACAAAATGTTGTCAATCAATGAGCAGTTTTATGGAAATATTGGATTTTCTATTTTTGCATCTAAAGTACTTTGTCTTTTCAGGTATTTACTTTGATGGATTATCCCAAAACAGCTGCAGCAACTACCAGGTTTGCATTAGATAATAGTCAATACATTTTTCTGAAAGTTTATTATATCATCATGTATGTCAGTATGATATGAAATTGCATCCATGTCGCCCACCCCGACCTACTACCCAGACATGAACAAGCTATCTGAAATTGAAGGGGAAATTTTTTTTTTGAAATTTGTTTTTCTTTCTGTATGGATTTGGCTGATTCTTATTTAAACGTCCAAAATGTTGGAAACGTGTTGCACGTGAAGCTCAGTTCAGTCAGACAACTCAGTGTGTTCATGTACAGACCTGATATCTGACGTCTAGGCTTTGACCTCGTCACTCCCCCGTTTGCATACACTAAGATCAGCACAGAGAAGATGAAGAGGGAGTGACGATAAAAAGAAGCAGTGTTTATAAACGGAGTAAGAAAATTGCAAAGGCTGCAGTGGATTTGTGTTGCAACAAGTAAGAGTATGATATAATATTTGGTGTCTAGTCTCTCTGACCTCGTCTCTCCCTGTCTCCTTACATTAAGATTAAAATGAAGTTATTAAAATAAATAAATAAGATTAGGGAGTGACAATAAAAAGATGAAGCAGTGTTTGCAGTCTGTGCTGCTGCTGTACTCATCAGTTTACGAAGGCTGCATCGGATTTTTGTTGCAACAAGTAGGAGAATTATATAATATTTGGTGACTTCGTCACTCCCCGTTTAGATACATTAAAGAGGACCTATTAAGCTTTTGTGCTTTTTCCCTTTCGTGTTATATAGTTTTTTGTGCATGTAAAAGGTCTGCAAAGTCACAAAGCCCAAAGTTCACGCCAAAGGGAGAAACACTGCTCCTGAACTGCCTGAAACGCCTTGCTTGAAGTCCCGTCTTTTCTTCTGTAACGTGGTGATGTCACCAAGTAACATATTTGCATAATACCTGCCTAGCGGCTAATTTGGCAAGCCCTCAAACAAAGATAGTTAGAGCGGAGCGTTTGGTTGGTTTGGAAGAGTTTGGTTCGGTTGACCAATCACAACAGAGTAGGCCAGCTGACCAATCAGAGCAGACTGGGCTTTTCGAAAGGGGGAGGAGCTCAAACAGAGCGTTTCAGACAGATGGTGAAAAGAGGTGCTGCAGCACAGCCGGTATGAGGAAAATAAAGCGTTTTTTGAACAGTAAAGCATGTAAACACGTTCTAGTAGAAACCCAAAATACAAGTATGCACCTGAAAATGAGCATAATAGGTCCTCTTTAAGATCAGGGAGTGACGATAAAATGAGCATTGTCGGATGTTTTGTACTGAATATGGCGAGTTGTCTGCCTGAACTGGCTCGCAGGCTTCACCTCCATTATGACACAAAGTATCGTCATGATTGTGCCAAAATGTCCACCCAAATTATGAGGCAAGTGTTTGTGGGAGCTGGTAACGAGCGAAGAGGAGAGCTAGTAGAGAACGACGGGCAGAAAACGCCCTGCAGGTATTTCTTCTAAATTGCACTGTAATTTATGAGTATTATTTTTATTGTTCATTAGTAGATCAAAATTAGAAAGGGAAAGGAGAATTTGGGAATTTTTATGACTTTCTGGGAAGAATCAGTAACCAAAACTCTTGTTAAAGTGGATTTTAATGATACATGTTTTCTGGACCATGATGCACTGTAATCAATACAAATTGACCCTTTTTATTTTGAACTCAATTTGACCACTTTCTAAATCTGACCACTTGATAAAGACACATACTTGCTCTTTTGTAATGCAACTTTAATACCATTCAGCCAATGTTATAGTTTCATTTTTTCCCATAAAATAAAACATGTCAGTAAACAAGAGGCGTGTTCCTTGTGTTTTCTTTTAATTTATTTAATCACAACTGATATCATTTTCATTGCAAAGATCAAGTGTTGTGGATGAGGCGAAACAGAGTTCAGACCAGAGGAGAGTTCAGTTCAGTGCACAAATGAAACCGCTTCAATAAATTAAAAATTCATATGTACCACACAGTATTTCCCTCATGTTGGTATATAAAAAAAGAAATCCTGTCATTTGGGGGGGAAGGGGTCACACACAGGTCATGCAATAACACATGGAAAATACAAAATGGCAAATAAACACCATTCACCCACAACAAGGCAAGACCAGGGCAGAGAAAAGATCAAGGAAACACTGCAGTATTCATTTTACACACACCAATATCTCATGAAATTGATAATCTAGGTGTGTTTTAAGATATTTGTCCCCATTTAATCCAACACCTTTTGCCCATTTTAAGACATCCAGTGAATAAATGCTGCAGTGCTGGCTTGACCAGCTTTAACAAACGTCTGATTAAGTCAAATCACATTTTTGCTCCAGTCAGCATGAAGGTCAAATTCAGCACACGTTTCCTGCTGATAAAAAAGGAGTAAAGGGGGAGTTTTATCTCATCATGATGTGTTGGCGTTGTACACGCTTAACACATGTGCGCTCTGGTTAGACAAGCATGATTGTAGCTTGTGACCTTTCTTTGACATGAGTTTTAAGATGACGAATCACAGACATTATTTTTTTTTAAAAGACTTGAGCAGTAAAAATAAGACAGCAACAGGAAACAAACCTCGACTACAGAAAAAGGTGACGCAATAAGTAAGAAGAAAAATTTCAAGGTGGTTTAAATTTCTAGAACGTTATATATTAATCAGGGAGAAAGGGGGGGGAGAGAGATACATACAATAATTATTTGGCAAATTTTTTTTTTTCATTCAATCGAATGTTTCTTTTAATAAATTCACTACCAAGGCAATTGAATCAGGATCGTCTAAACACTACTTCACATTTTATTTAGACAACTCGTCTAATCCGTAAAAGTTATTTGTGGAGTCATTTTCACTGCGCATTTAAAAAGGATAAGTTCAGATTGTTTTCAAGTCTGTCTCAACACAATACTCATATGCCCATATATGAAATGATAAGTCAATCGACAGAATATCAGTCGCTTCATCCTTTAAATCATTTATCAAGCACAAATGCCAACATTTTTAATGTGATTTGTTTCTATCTTTCTTTCTATGTTTTATATTGTTGTAAATTTGTCGTTTGTTCTGTTAGTCTCACAGAAAATGCAATTTGAAGACGTCATCTTCGACATTTTTCACTATTTTCTCACATTTTATAGTCAAAGCAATCGATTGTTTAATATAAAAAAATTAATCGATAATCAGTCAATAATGAAATTAATGGTTAGTTGCAGCACTGAAGAGATGGAAGACAAAATCCACAGTCCTTTCTGCGCTTTCTTAAATTAATCTGAAGCTAAATTGAGGCCAAATGTTGCAGACTTTTTAGTATGAACTTCCCTCTTGATGAGCGGTGGTGGAGGGACAGGGACACAAACGGAATTCAACTTTTAATATCTTCAGCTGAACATTAGGTGTTTTTGCACAGAACAAGGGCTCTATAAACGGTCAGTATGTCGAGAAAGAACAACTATAGCGACTAATAACTCTTTAAACGCCTTAATGGGAACGTGAGTATTGTATTGTAAGCAGACTGAAAAATGTGAACCCGTCCTTTAACAACCAGGTTGGGTGAACACATCTCTCGACAAAAGAAATTCTGGGCTAAACTCTGTGTGGTCAGTTTCTCCCTGTAGCTGCCTGAGACAACACATGACGTCAGTTTGGCAGATCGATCACTCGTACAGTATACGGAAAGGAGGAGTGAGGAGCGATCGGTGGAACTTAATCTCATCTAGATCTCAGAGGTGTAGAGTGAAATAATGTCCGACAGGAGGGATTACTGTAAATGAATGACGAGACATCTGCGTTCATGAAGACAGGGAGAGAGAAAAATGATTCCTGATTATTCTGGTCCGGGAGACCAAATGGATTAAGTTGGCAGCAGGACAGGATCTGACATCATAGTTTGTGGGTCAGGATGAAAGAAATGGAAGAGATTCTGCTGGTTTGAAAACCATCATGAGAACAGCAGCTCGGCCCAGTTTATGCGTTCTTACTGGTTAAAGTTCATCGATTTGACGAAAAGGTCGGATCTGGGGGGAAACAAAGGTTGTTGTGCACCTTAATGGACCTTCGCCTTGGGCTGGGTGATTCTACGGACGACACTGTATAGGACGCCGAAGTTCTGTAATAAAAAAAAAAAAAAAAGGAGCACAAGACAAGAGTTAATTTTATGTTTCCAGACAAGAAGAAAACATCTGCACACTCACAGGCCGTTTTCAGACATGGAATACCAACAATGTTGGCTTCATCTATCAGTAAAAGTCATGGTTTCTTGGCTTTCAAACAACGTTCTCAGTTAAGAAAATGTCCCTTCAGCTGTAATCAAACATGACAGGACAGTTACAGAAACAGCCACAACGCTCGCATGACATTTGTCATCTGCTGAGCGAGAAGGCGCATCGAGTGATTGATTTTGAACCTCATTGTCGCTGAGGAGGCTTCAATTAACGACCACTGAGAGCGCAAATGATGCTCGCCTCCTCTTCCATCTACTGAAACCCCTTTATAAATGTCCTTTATTAAAGTGTATGATTTATTATAATGCAACAATAATGCCTGAAGCACACAAGAATAACACCTCATTTAATTGCCACTTGTCTACATGCTGCAAGATATTAATTTCATCCAAGCCCACTGCATGACAGAGAGCTGAACATTTAGGGAGGGATACTGCTGGTAATATGATTACTGTGGTTTTTCCCACACACTGCAAATTGAAAAAACTCATTTCAATTTAAAGACTTAACTGATATCAGAAGGATCTCCTCAACGGCTTAAAATTGGCTCCTTCACGGCGTTTTATTTAATAGATTTCCTTTCTGCATTAGAGATGATTATTAAGCGATTAAAGTGCTCTAAAGAAGGCAGCGAATATTCGCTATTTAACATTGTGCTGCTACAGCCTTTAAATTAATGTGACGGCATTCAGTTCAGACTTGTGTTACAGAAATTATACTAGAACTAGTAAGACTACCGGCGTGCCTTTTCTGTAAAAACAACAAATTTAAACATACAACAATTGATTTTTTTTTTTTTTGGAAACTTAGGGGCAGCGGAAACATATCACATATCCAATATTTTCTCTCCTTATAGCTCTGTTTTGATCTCTACTAACTCCTTAGGGAAATATCTGTCTCTTTAGCCGCTAAACGCTCCACTATGTTCACCAGCTAGTCGCTAACTGCGTCCGTCTACTGTTTGATGCTGAGCAGGTGGTGAACGGTGGGTTTTTTAGAGCTTATTTGCTGAAAACAGCTGCCTTCTGTGGACGAAAGCAACGATATGAGAGCAGTGAGAGTAAATTTACAGACCAAACAGCTAAACATATATTGTAAAATATCGGCTATAGCCGCACAAGTAAAACTGACAACACATTTATGTAATGTGGTGAATGTCCGAAAGAGGCTGCAGACGACTGTGACTTACCTGGATGGCCAGATACATCATCCCTAAGTAGGCTGCAATGCAGACGGCCAGCAGCAAGTCAAAAATAGCCGGCTTCACTCTGAGAGGTGGAGAGAGAGAGAGAGAGAGAGAGTGAGATGCAGAGTGGTTATTTAAAGAGAAACAGTTAAAAATAATCTCGGACATAATGTGATGGCTGTTCTTAATGTTTGGATTTATATCTTTCACTAGTGTGGACAACAGTGTGAAGTAAAGTTAACTGAGGACTAATTGAAAGCAGATGAGCCTCATGACGTTACAAACAGCTGCAGAGCTTTTACAAAGCTCCAGTAAATCAGCAGGATCTGCACTAAAAAGCATCTCAGAGGAGGAAGAGGAGCTCATTACCTGTAAGCATTCATGGTCTGCTTCAGCTGGTCGTAGAATACAAACTCTGGATCCCTGCGGACGACACAGTTACAGGCTGTCACTTTGACAAACGGGAAGAATGTACAACATACTGTTTATTAGATCTGTCGTTTCTGGAAATATTCTGTCTTTGATTCATGATGATCGACAGAAAACAGGCTGCTGTTACAGTCAAATTTTAGCTTAAAATTGCATCTTTTTTTTTTTTTTTTTTTACAGTATTGGCGGTTCAATCTCCTGCATAAACTCAAGAGAGTTGCACTTAATACACATGGTCACAAACGCATAAACTGAGTGCTGTCTGATTTACTATCAAATACTAGGATATTTAGATCTTTTTAAAGGCCGTTAGATCAGATGGAAAGATGGGCTAATAAAAAGGAAAAAGAGATATTATCTGTCCGCCTCCGCCTTCTTCTTTACCTTTTGTCGGCTTTGACGTAGTGTCTCTTGACGTCCTTGAGGTAGTGTCCGAGGTGATACTCCAGAGTGGACACCACGCTGCTGTCTTTGTCCACCAGCTGAGCTGCTCGGGGCTGCGCCGTGAGCCAGTCAACCACCGCTGAAAGCTGCTCGTCCTGCACCTGCTGACACGACAAGAGACAAGAGACACAAACTGCATTACAACAGAGGCATAACAACAATATGAGCTAGGGTTGGCTGATATGACGGTATATACAAAGGGACAATTGTTGCTACTGCCGTTTATTTTCGAGATGTGTTACCACCGGGGCCCTCCCAGTTTCGTGACTCACCATCTGTTCTGTGAAGATCTGCAGGTCCCCAGGAGCCCCCTGTGCAGCAGAGTACACCAAAAAACAACGTCACATCACAGGCTGAAAGCAGACGCAGTTATCTAGAGTCCAGACATTTTCTTCATCTGTGCGTTTACCTTCTCAGTGAGGTTGTAGATGACCCTGGCAAGCGCCTCCGCTACCAGCTTGGTGTTCCTGCTGAGCTTATTCACATCTACGTGAGGCCTGTAAGACACAAACACCACAAGTGTGCAGACAGTTAGAGACGGTGATCAACACAAAGCCAAAAACCCAAAAGGAGTGAAACCAGAAACCCTCGACAGCAAAGGGAGAGAGAGAGAAGAGAAACCAATCACAGAGCATCCATTTCCACACAGGTGGGCTGAAATGCAGAAAGTCTGAGAAAAGAAGCAAATATCAAAATCAACCGATAGGTCAAGTGTGAAACTGTGACACGGAGCCGACGAATGGTTTACTAACGGACAGAGAGACGGGGAGATGGATGGCTGCAGGAGCAGTAGGGAGACTAAGGAACGGAGAGTGGAAAAGAGAGGCACTCAGGCAACATCACTCGCTCCACATCTGACAAAAGTGCATAAATGCAGTCATGAATGATGTAAAAATATGCACTGGTCGTGCCCTCACAACACTCTGTCTTTCCGTGGACGGTGTACGAAGGGACCTGAAAGAGGAGGTGGAAATGAATGGGTCTATCAACACCGATGGGATGAATAAAACGACTGGCAGCTAGGATGGGAACTAGTTTCTTTGGGTGATTCAGAGACTTGCAGTAATGAACCCACCCAGCAGGGGGCTCTCCCGCTCCGTGGCGAGAGGAGGGGGACACTGACCGAACGTCCATGATGCTGAAGCGCTGAGCCAGGCGGTGGGAGGGCAGGTGGGACAACGTGAAGGCCGGCAGCCGGCGGATCCCGAAGCGCTCGTGCTCCCAGGCCAGCATGTCGTCGGCCAGGTTGATCTTCTTGTGGACCATGGAGAACTTGACCTCTGGGTACTGACTCTCAGACACCTGAGAGGAAATGAGGAAATAGAATCCCAAATTACAGCCTATAATCTAATATACCACCTGGGTTTGCACTCATTTACATTTCTATATAGGTAATGAGATTAATAACATGTAGACCTACACATCTACTACTGAATAAGAGCGTGTTTTAACATGTTTTTGTCCAAGGTTGTAGTGAGAGAGTCATCAAGCATTGAGGTTCTTACCATCTCCAGCTCCTTGAGCAGAGAAAACTGAGGCGTTCCCTCTTTAGGTGGTTTGGACACGTGGAGGTGCAGAGTGTCTCCGTTCCCCAGAGTGTCCAGACACAACACGAAGGCCACGTTGTCCTGCAGCAGACTGGAGTCTGTGGAGAAAGGGAGGGAAAGGTATGGACGGCAAGGAGAAGTTAATAATTCCGTTTAAAAATATTGAAAGACAGAGGGTGTGGAAAAAAAGGGCATGACATATTTAAAGGTACAGTGTGTAACCGTTTGGTCAACTTTCTAGTGGGACATTTTCTGTGGTTAACAGATGTAGTACTGTATATCTAAATGCATCTATTTATCTTTTCTTTTTTGGGGAACAAATTGGTCTTGAATTGAACTAAATTTTGCATTTAAAAGTAATTAAATACAAATAATTGTCTTTATTCAGGATTTTGACTATTGTATTAAAATTTAATCACCAAATCCAGCTGCATGAATACTTATATTCTCTTCTTCTGTAAGTGTTGTATGAAGTGAAGAGTACCTGTATGATCCAGATTGTCCTCCAGCCAGCGTTTGGTGCCCTGGTAGTTGAACTTTCCCCCACCAGATACAAAGAACAGCAGGTTGTACCTGAACACACAACACGATCCACACACGAGTCAAATAATCTAGCTGATGAAGGAGGATGTGTGACGATACGACGTATAGACATAGAGACTAGAGTTAATATCAGGGAACATCAGAGTCTGTGGGAAATAAATCACAAACCGTTCCTTAAAATGACTGACGGATCAAGTGAGTAGTGCTGACTTTGAACTTTTGAAGTCCATTAACCAACAACCACTCTCTGTGAGAAGTGAGTCCTTCCACTCAGCTGCTGTTAAGTACATTTAGACAAAATAATGAGCCTGAACCAGATTATTGACCGCTTTAAGTGTTTAACACTGTGATTCTTGCTGCCAGCAGAGTGCACAGATGATGTTCAATAAAGTTCTCAAAAAGCATTTGGAGCAGGACTCTAACTATAACAATTAGACTGTATCTTATATTCAGATGAACCACTGAGGTCAGCAATCAATACCACAGCTACCACTTCATCATATATACAATGCATAAAGTAAGAGAGCATCACTGAGGTGTCTGTACTGACAGGAATGTGTAAAATAATCAGAAATTAGGCTTTTTATGCAGCTGTGAATGTATATTGAGGCTCATGAGACAAAAAACTATTTAAATGTGAGTGCTGGCATCATTACTCACCCTGCGTGTGTCCTCTTGTAGGTATAAAGTTTCGAGAAGAGACGAGCCAGCTCTAGTAACATGGACACCCCGCTGCCGTTTGAGTCGGCTCCGTACGACAGCCACTGGACGCAACAACACACACGCACAGAGTCAGATTACTTCCCTGGCCTGCTCTCTTTTTACTGACAGTGTTATTTCCTGAACAACTACCGTATAAATTTGCAAATTTGCAAATTTCCCCACTGTGGGACTAATAAAGGAATATCTTATCTTAAAGTTTTAAAGAGAGACCGTGTCTGACTAAATTGAACCAGATCCTAACAGCTATTCGCTGACAAAATATTCCTTCAGATGCTAAATCCCCTGTACGTTTTGAAAAAGTCAGGGCTTATTTGTAAGAGAAAAGAAGCGGGGAACGTACTGGAGCAACACCGAAGGAGTCGTAGTGAGCGACCACGACGATAGTGGGCAGGTCCTCTCCTCCGACTCCGGCCAGACGACCCTGGTGAATAAAAAAACAGAGCCATCAGATGAGGGAAAGCATGAGATTCACTATTAAACCGTCAGGCTGGTAGTGTGACGGTGCAGAGCTGCAGCGGGTTACAGTCGACCTCTGACTCTCCTAATCCCCCGCAGTGGGACTAAACCACTTTTTCCTTCTGGTTTTAACACAAAGCTCAGATTAGAAAGTCCTGAACTAACACGTCACTCCTACTTTGTATTGCCCTCGTTCCGACTCAAACTGTTTGATCTGAAACTATCTTCGAACAACGAACAAAGCCATCCAAATCCCTTCATGAACTCTTGTGAAAAAGAAAAGGGGCAGAAATACTGTAGCAATCCATTCTTGTTAAGCGTGAATGAAAACAGTTGAAGAATGACCTTCACATTGAGCATTTGACCTTGACAGCAAAATAGAGAAAAAGCTAAAAAAACAAGCAAGTTTAAGTCCCGTACAGGCGACCAGTCGAGATATTGTGTGTAAATCTAAATAAGTGCTACAAAGTATAGTGTCAAATCAAACTGAAAATGCAGATTCTGCACTTCATTTCTTGATCTCTAAATCCCAGGCTTTCAGTCCACACAACAATCTTTGTTCCAGGATTTAAGGCCACCCACATGTGCAGCAAACACTCTGGTCTAATAACATAATAAGATTGAGTGTCACAGCTTCAGGTACCAGAGGACTCTCTTCTGCTTCCACCTCGCATGTTGATCCTCCACAATTTGGAGACAGGGCTCATTTGTGAAACACTTGTCTTAAGCAAGCCTGCTCAAAATGCTTCATGAATAACTTTTTTTTGTAAATTAATAGTATATCATCTGGGCAAACAAGCCTAAAAGTGTAGTTATTCATACCACAATTAACATTATTTGCCTTGGCAACAGGTGGAGACCTCGCTGTTTAATCCGTTTCTCAAACATCCGACTTGAAAAGCTGGTTAAAATCTTTATCGTGCGACAGACAGAATATTTTTTCAGCCAGAGAGTCTTTCAGAATTAAGATGAGGATCATTGATATCACCTACTAAAAACCTGCCTTATTTATTTAATTAATTCCAGAAATCTAATTTAATACCGACGACTTACCAAATCGAGAACAAAGAGTAGCGTTTTAGATATTTTGCAAATGATCTCACCAAACAAGAAACATTTAAATCGTGTACACATTCAATTCTGTTTTTAGTGTCTCTGAGCCTCAGGCCTGTTGACTGTGGGAGGAAACTGGATCAATCACCCAGAGGGAAAACTACGCAAACTAAAACTCACACAGAGAGTTCCGAGACGGAGGTAAATCCAGGGCATTCTCGCTGTGAGTCAACAGTCCTAACCACCAAACCACCGTTCTGCCTGATGTTACTGTAACATTATCCTGCAGCCCTCCGTCTGGTGCTTCGGAGGTTTATTTCGGTGTACAGAAAACTGCAGGTACTTTATTTTTCCATTTCAAGTCGGCTCTTCCGAAGAGGCCTTTAAAAACCCAAATACTTCATAAATAATGAAAATAAAACACTGAGTTTACAATACTGAAATCTGTCTGACGCCTTGGAAAGCCTTTCAGATCTATCACCAGTAAGATACTAGTGACTAAACGTTGTTGTTACATGATTCAGGTGACAAACGGGATCACTTTATAAAAGGTCTGTGTGTTTCAACCAGCTGATTTCGGGTACAGTTGTCTTCAGATTCTGGTGGAGTCTCTCACCTCTAAACTGGTGATGGCCCAGTCGCTGATCGCTTTACTCTGAGCTCCACTGGTGACCATCTGGAAGCCGTTGGCTGTGGCTGTATGCAGCAGCACTACAGAAATCAACAGGAAACACAGCATTAGAACTGACCGACTTGCAGAATGTCCATCCCACATTTACCATCTCTCCTATCCTATAGAATTCGGTGTATAATGCAGACAGGTAGACATATTGAGTCCAGTCTAGAGGGGGCGACTCTCTACCTTCAGCTGCTGATAAGGAGCCCTGTGAGGAGGAGGAGGTCAGGGTTTGGGTGTAGATGGACAGCAGCTCATCGTCCTCCACGGCAAAGTAGACGGGGACGATGGTCTCGGTGGCCAACATCTCCGGCTCCAGCTCCATGAACTGCTACACAGGGGGAAAGATAAACAGAGGGGGGAGAACGTGTTTAACAAGCTGAGGCACACAGCTCCGTTTGTTAGCGTGAGATGCTGATGGATTCAAACTGAAATCTGATTAATTCCTTCAACCCTGCAAGTTCAGTTTTTTTCACAATTTGAGAGGAATGTAAGTGATGAGAGAGAACAGGAGAGAAACCACATTAGAAATTAACCCTTTGTCTCTACAATAACTCACCAGAAATGGAATTTAGTTACATAACCAAACGAGTAACTCATCAATGCCTACGACTTCTGCTTTCCAGAAACACTACTCTGACGATCCCACTCATCAAATCAGTCAGTGTGCTTTAGTGAGATAACACCCAATCTCTGTGAAACCTTCTGAGCAATTTTCTTTGATTTAGAGTCACACTGAGCTTGGTAAAGTTGAGTTGAAAAGCTTCAAACATAATAATCAGCGGGATGGACATGTTAAATCAATTTATGCGTTGGGACACCGCTTGCATATCCGTTCTCTCCACTGTTGGGAAGCCCTTGAGCAAGGCACTACTGACCTAAACAAATTCAACACAGAACAGATAAGCTTGCGATTGACTGTGATTAAGGAGCAGGGCGCTGCTCAGATATCTCAAATAAAGTTTTGCATAAAAAAGGGATGCTACACATGACTTGTACCATGCATAAAGACTGAAGACAAAAAAATGTGCATGGCTTTAATTTATCTTCTTCTAGTGCTGTATATCTACAGATCACATTCACTGAAATGTTGCACTACCACCCTCCTTTGTACATTTTCTTATTAGCTATTCACATGTGTTACAGGTAGCCCTCACTACCAAATGCATCACTTAGAGAGAAGTGCTAAATATTTAATTCGCAATGCAACAGTGACATCATTGCATTTTACTTGAACGCACAATCAAAGTGGAAACAGTTGAGGATGAAGGGGGAGAAACCGTACACAGCACAAGACTTTGATTTGTGGCATTTAAGCGTGTTATCACCTGCACTATGTCCTGGGGCATAGCGGACATGTTCTTGGGCAGGATGATGACCACAGCTCCTGCTGACTGTCGCAGAGCTTTCTGGTACTCCTCATAGGAGAAGTCCGCCAGCCGCATGATAACACAGCGACGACTTAATACCTCTGCTTCCACAGTACGAGCCTCCGTATTCAGGATGGCATTCCTGGTACCTGAAGGGCAAGAGAGACACACTGATCATCAATCATGAAACCATAACACCTATCATTATGTAAACAGGAAAGGGCAAGAATGATTTATCCTGCTATTAGAGCACAAGAATCAAACTGTTGTCGACAAACTGATGCTGAGGCTGAAACTGAGTGAATAACACCCTACTTGACACAGACTATAACCAAAGGGCTGGGCTCGGTTGATCTCTTTGTCAAGTCTGCTAGCTTTCATTGATCTTCATCTAAGATTAGACACAGAAATAGCCATTACAACGTATCATACTTTTGAAAATGCAAGCTGTTGTACCCCTATTGGAATTTATTCCCCTTGTTTCAATATGTGGATTGTTAAGAGATTATTGGTATCCTTCATTTTCTCCTTGTCAAAATCTTTACTCACTACAGTATACCATGGGCTAGAAACCTCTGTCACCTGTAGACTTACTCACAAAATATACACACCATTTAAAAAACAGCCCACAAATCATAGTACAAACTGTTATGAAGAGGGTGGAACAAATTCTACTAGAATTTTGTGCCTGTCCAGTTTGAGTTAGATGTCTTTTTGCAATAGATAGATAGATAGATAGCAACTTTATTGATCCCGAGGGAAATTCAAGTTTCCAGCATCACAGTTCCATAGTGCAAACATATTAGTAAAAACGTCACAGGTAAGTAGTACACATGTTAGTAAAACGACACAAGTAGTAACAAGACACATGTAAGTAATACAGAGTATAAAACAAAAAAATGCTATGTGCAAGGAAACTGTTAAAAATGAATATAGTGCAGGGTAAACAACTGACATACAGGACTATTTAAAGAAAAAGTGAATGTAGTGCAGAAAGTGATATAGTGCTGGGTGATAAAAAAAAAGGAGATACAGATATTAAGAAATGTCAGATAAGGAATATAATGCAGGATAAGAACTGAGGTAGAGAAGTTTTTTTTGTTGTTGTTGTTGCTAATCTTATGATTTATTGATACTGGTAATAATGAAATGGATATAGTTTATTAAAGGGAATACACACGTAAGAGTGACGATCGGATCTAATTTTTAAGGAGAGATGATCCTGATTTGCTTCTAGGAAATGAGCTAGCCCTACTAGCAAAGCTAAGCTACATTAGCAGCTAACTAGCTTCTGCTAACCTGCAGTCAGGTAACTTAAAGTCAGCTGGAGGCTAACTCGAGTCAGCTGTCGGAGTAGAGACCGATCTAGTGACTGATCGAGTTAATGTTTCAGCTCTTACACTTTACTCCTGAGTGATATAAACCAGAGAGAGACAGCTGTCTTACCGTAAGGCTGTCCCTGTAGGTCGTACTGCTGCATGCGGTACACCGTGAACTCATGAGCCGCCTCGGCCGGCAGCGGCGACACCAGGATCAACACCGCGGGGATAAACACGATGAAGGTGAGGGGGAACGACGACTTAAACATGTTATCGAACACTTCGCTTGCCTCTTCGAACATCGTGGCGATTGTAATTGAGCGCACAGGGTTAGGGGTAAAATAATATTTTTCAGCTGTCACGGCTCTCAGTAAAACTGACAGCCAGGGGGACCCAGTTTAAGCTATCAAGCTAATGCTAACCTAACAAACCGGAGCAAATGACAGATGATTCTGATCAGGCAGATATCTGGACGACCCGCTGCTCTACACTGGGACCCGAACAAATTACATCATTATTGCCTGTTTTTTAAAATAGAGCAATGCATTGTAACGTGTGTTGAAAAAGTACGTTTTTATGTATAATATTTATCTGGTAATTAAATATTTCAAACTGAGTTGAAGCAAAGGGTCCTTCAGGGATCTTCTAGGGCAGCTATAATTGAAGGGCCGTGTATTACTTAACGACACCAGATGGCGCTGTACACCCATAGATGTTTAATCCATGTGTACACCAGAGAAACTAAATACGATAGAGGCCTTGAAATAATATTTGGCTGGGTTATGATATCACTTTATATATATAGTAGCCTAAATATACACTGGTATTTACAATAGGATAGGATAGGATAGGATAGCACTTTATTTATCCCACGGGGAAATTGCAGTTTCACAGCAGCACAGATTCTAACAAAGATAGTACATAAAATAAGAATAGGACATGGCATACAATAAATAAGAATAACAAATATCCAAGGGATAAGAACACTAGTAAAGTTATGTTATAAAGGTAAATAGAAGGTAAATAAATATGTGCATTATAAATAAATTATAAATAAATTATGTGCGATAGCAGTAGTGTGATAATGATATACTCGTGAACAACGTGAACAGGACAACAGGGACAGTGCAAAAACAGATGGTGTCAGAGACCACACAGTTGGCTGAGACTGAGGTCAGTCTGTCAATAAAGGTGCAGACCTTAATTAAAAGTTGTAGCTGCATATATAATTTTAATTCTGATCATGTAAACGTAATTGCATTAGAGGTGCATCCATCAAATAAGTATTTTTTTTCCACACAACAATAAAGCACTTCTTTAAACACAGACATGTCCATAACTAAGATTTAACAAATACTGTTGTCTTATTCTTATAATGTTAATGAAAAACATGTGTGCATTGATGAAAGAAGGCCCCTTAAAACAACACTGATGATGACATCTATTATTCAATGTTTTTTTTATTTTATGAACAATATATGGCATTTGTTACCAAAGTCTTGCAACTGCACCAATGATTCTGCTATCCTGCTGTTGTCCACCACAGGACCTTACATTGAGTCCAGGCCTACATTTTAAAATATAAGTTGATTATTACCCTGGAGGAATATTTCTGCATCTGGTTTCCATCAAAATTGTAAATTACACACATAGTAACAGATTGTTAAGACCTGACATGACCCCACTGCTCCCAATGTTAGTTGCAGCCATGAGCACAGGTAAAATTAATGAGAAAAAAGACATTCACCTGTCATTATTTAACTGGATTTGACAGTATAGTTTGTTGAACTAGCCAGAGCTTTGACTTTGTGATGGTGTGAAAGACACAAATTATATTTTCCATTTATTTATTTATAAATAACTTTTTTTTGTGGAAGGGACCATGTACAAAAACCATTAATTTCATACAAGAGAAAAGATGCTTTGTGCTGTACCAGATTATGTACTTTCTCTGTCTCTGCGTTAATTGTTCTGCTGTGATTTGGCATCCATCAAGTATGTTTGAAAAAAGAAAGAAAAAGAAAGATAAACATATTTCAGTATTTATGTGTACAAATCCCTTTGTTTCTTGTCCTGTAATGGTCTTTTTTTTTTGATGACTCATCTTGCATGTGGCATATAGATAAACTCCTCCAATCAAATCACATCAATTCGCTGTGACTTTCAGGGAAACGTAACAGGGTTATAGAAAGAAACAGAACATTTGGCCTTGTCATAGGACCACCAAAATCAATTTGTTTCAACCAGATCTTTTGACCAAAGTTTTATATCATAAAAAACTCGTAATAAAAATGAAAGCCTGCAGTAGGGAGGAGGTGAACATCATATTCTCTCTCTCTCTCTCTTCTCCCTGTCTCTCCCTCCCGAGGCTGCTCTGCTAAGTGGCAGATTAATGCTGATATGATGTCCTGCCATCCCACTTAATGGACCTTGGCGTCATTATTTCCTCTTGTATGAGTAATCCATGCCCGGGCTGCATGGTGAGAGAGGGCGAGCAGCAAACAAAGCACAAAACCAATTTGGCGTGGGACGTTGAAACTCATTGTAATGATTTCACATTATCATTTGGAGATCCGCTCACATGACCCGCCGTCTGGCCGAAGGGGAAAACACACTGATGAAGACAACAGTAGAAGAGAACAATTGTTTCAGGAGGAAAATAATGTTCTTGTGTGGCTGGTGAGTCACATGAATGTAATTCCTCAAAATTCATAACATCCTTATTATCACAGCGGGATCATCAGACACAGTGGCTCAGCAAAAATGCACGAGGTCACATTTCTCCCTTAATGTCGCCTCATCCCAAAACAAAATTTCCAAACATGACTGTGTGCTCACTACAGTGAAGACTCAAACACGCACACAATGCATGAGCTGTTCAGTGTCCTCATTTCTTTCTAGTGCTCCTGGGAATGTCCTGAATCAGACCAGCCTTTGCTCCCGACCCCCGGCCACAGAGAAACACTTTCTCTGTGCGACCACACAAAAGGTGCAGTCAGTGTGTGTGTGTGTGTGTGTGTGTGTGTGTGTGTGTGTGTGTGTGTGTGTGTGGGTAAGTACCGTGGATTAACGAGAGATTAGCTACCTAGCAGTAAGTAAGCAATTTCTGTGTAGCATGCCTATGTGAGTAGCTCCCCCCTCGGTTTATTGCCCCTTCCCATTCTCAGAGGATGCTGTCATTTTCTCACCACACTGCCAGGCTGCTCAAACACTGGCCACACTCAAGTGTTGAAACCGCTCGACGACAAGGTCACAATCACAGAATACCAAAGATATAGTGTAAGAGAGGGAGTGATTTCTGGCGTGAAGTCTCCACACAGACACCACTATCGGCACACAATGGTGGTCTTTCTAACCGAGACCTACGAGGCAGGTCTTCTGAGTCATCCCCTCCTTAAAACACCATAATCCCCTTGTTAATGAGCAGGAGCTTGAACACAACACGGTCCTGCTTGATGGAAAGATCACAGAATTAGCGAGGGCGTCCGTGACATGAAGAGCGGTCAGGGGAGACACTATCTGAATGTTTTTAAAGAGTAACTCCACACTACTTCACACTTTTTTGAGCTAGTAAGTTGTGTACACTATCATTGGATCCTGGCCCCCCATTATATAACCTAGAGTGCATTGTTATTTCAAGAGAAAATCCAGTAATGATGTTGAAAGTCTTCCATGTCTGCCATGACCGTGAGGAGCTCTGGCTCACCTGTGCTGTCTGGAGTCAACTAGGCAGGTGAGCTCAGTCTGCCCTCAATCAGTGCTCCTATAACTAGGAGGAGAAAGCATTACTCTGTATGCTCTGCAACCGACCAGACCTGTTCCCTTATCCTTATCAACAGCGTCTAAAATCAGCATCGTCATGTTTTCATGTGTAAGCAGTATTTCAAGTTTGCAGCTGGTCGAACTGGAGCTAATTTTACCTGCTGTTTATATAGTCGGGTAGTATCGTGTTAAGCAATGTCATATTTATGAACTCCTCTTATTGTTTTGTTTATAAAATAAATAAAAATAAAAGTCAACATAGTAGAGTAATAAGCACAATATTTCCTTCTTAAAATTAAAAGTAACAGAATGGAAATGCTCAAGTAAAGTACAAATACATCAAAATTGAACTTTACAGTGTTTGAATAAATGTAGTAACTTATGACCACTTGGGTCAATATGATGATTAATATTGGACACCTGGTTGACATACAGAGGAAGGCAGAACGGGAAACGTTAGTGGACAGTTGCTATTAATTTAATAAAAGAAAAATGCAAGAAAAAAAAAATTCTGAGTTGTTAAAGTGGAAGATTCAGTGTGAGGGTTTGAGCTGATGGATCTGAGGTGATGGCTGACTCTCAATACAAAATATGACCACCCTTAAATTTCCTTTTCCCGTCCTGCTGATTTACGGCTGATTTGTGGCCACAGGCCTGGTGGAGGCAATATCGCCCGGCTTCTTTACGTATACCAGGGAATTGATTTACCAATCATTTTCATTAAGGCCAGTGGAAATAAGACAAAGAAAAAGGGAGGCCGTAGTGTATGACAGCTGAGCTGCAGCCGCTGAGTCCGTGAGCCTATTTGGTTGCGCGGGGCAACAGTCAGATAATGGATGACGAGGCCTCTTGGAGCCAGCCGTTCCATTAGGTTTTGTTAATGCGGTCAGAGGAGGTTGGCGTGGCTCATCCGCCTTCATATCCACTTTCAGAGACGCTCACTCATGCTGGCCAGTATCTCTCTCTTCTCTTTTGCACTCTCCATTGTCTTCCTGTTAACTTCCTCTTGCATCTTACAGTGGTATCCTTGTGTTTCTTACTCATTTTCTACTCTTTCTCTTTCTGTCTTTATTCTCCATGATTCTTGAGTGGATCCATTCTGTGCTGCTGCTTCAGATTAGTTGGTGGTTTTCTGACTGTATCATCGCAGTCGTTGCACAAGAGTAAAACGGTACATATTGTCTCTGAATTACCGCACCGGGGGATTTGCGGTCAATTCACACTTTTGCAATACAAAATTCCTCGAAGCCTATTTTTTGAATCTGTGTGCTTCTCTAATGCTACAGTACACAAGCAGGTCGCTGCAGCTGCAAAGGCAAACTGGGAACTCCAGGCTTGTGAAAGAGGAACATGTTTCACGATGACCGAGTCACCGACCCACCATCTGTACAGTGTGAACTGTACATTTTGTGGGCGGAACAGAGAGAAATTCATGAATGGACACATGGGTGGGTGTGTGTGTGTGTGTGTGTGTGTGTGTGTGGCAATCACTTTCTACATAATGCCGGGAATGTAAGCAGAATGATGGGACAGGATCTTGTCTAACGCTTTCCTGTCTGTCTTCCCATTACAGCTGATTTACCAACCTTTCAAAATGGTTGCACCTGTACGATCTATCTATCTATCTATCTATCTATCTATCTATCTATCTACATATCTACCTATCTATCTATCTATCTATCTATCTATCTATCTATCTATCTATCTATCTATCTATCTATCTACCTATCTATCTATCTATCTATCTATCTATCTATCTATCTATCTATCTATCTCTGGAGGGCCAACACATTTTTTAACATTATATCCAGTAAATTAAAGCAGTTTGTTTGCTTTTATTGGCCATTTAGGGGCATCAGAAAAAGCTGTAAACACAAAACTGTCATATTATCACCTTATAAAGTTTTTATGGCAAATATGTTTGCAAACAGCAGACACAGCAACATTATCATGCATTTGGAGTCGTGTTTTTGGCCACTTGAAGTCCAATATTCTCTCTTTTAGCTCTGTTTTTGGTCTCTACCAATATCTGTCTCTTTAGATGCTAAATGCACAACTATGTTCACCAGATAGTCGCTAACTGTGATGTTTTGGTGCTGGACAGGTAGTGAACAGCAGGTTTTTAGAGCTTTTTCACTTAAGACAGCTGCCTGAGAATGAACCAAAACAGTAAAGTTATGGGCTGTAAACCCCAAACAATCAACTGAAAGCAGTGGTATGAAAAGTGAAGCCAATGCTGAAGTACCTTAAACTAGCATTCTTTCTAATAGCCAGCAGGGGGCGACTCCTCTGGTTGCAAAAAGAAGTCTATGAGAAAATTCTCACTTCTCACTTGATTTATTACCTCAGTAAACATTGTAAACATGAGTTTATGGTCTCAATCACTAGTTTCAAGTCTTCGTCAATACAGCATGATGTTCATTTAGTAAATTATGGTCCCATTTAGAGTCAAATATCTAAATGTAGGGTATGTTTAAGGGCGTGGCTACCTTGTTATTGACAGGTCGCTACCACTGCGTTGTCAGGTTTGGGAGCTGACCCTGTTTTCGTCTTACAACTTTAACCCTTTCACAGTGTGTTTTTCAGTTATTCATCGTTCGGTTGTACTTAACTCCACCCACCCGTCACTTTTGGTTCCAAAAAAACAAGATGGCGACAGCTAAAATGCCGAACTCAAGGCTTCAAAACAGCAGTCCACAAACCAATGGGTGACGTCACGGTGACAACATCCACTTCTTATATACAGTCTGTGGCTGAAAGGTGCTAAAATGCTCACACAAGCTGAGGAGAACTGCAGAGTTGGGTGGTAACTGTGCAACCATATAAAACATAGAGCAAATAATGAAGTTATTTTATGGCTGATAGCATATTAAGGTGGCCGATGCTGTTTGTTTTTGATGAAGGTTTTCCCTCCTGCGTTTACCTCTTTATATTGGTGTCAATTTATTCTAAAAGTTTCCTCCACCGGTGATGTGCACACTTTGAGTCCTCTGACCTTCCCCTCATCGTTCCTTCACTGTCTTTGCATCGCAACCAGAGCGACCCTGATTTGACTCCTAGACCGAGTAGGCCTTGCGTTCCTCGCCTGTACCTCCCTGTCATGTTTTCATCCGCCCGGCTGGTGCATCACAATGGATGCCTGTGCCTGCCGAGCTCCCTGTGACCTTCTCCCTCACCCAGCCGCTCCCTCTCTCTCTCCCCCAGCTGAGCGGGAAGCTGCCTCTCTGCCAGCCTAATAAATACAAAAACAAATTGCAGCAGGTTAGAAGTATGCAGCGTGGGCCGGAGCTGTTAATGTAATGAACTTGGCTTCATGGAAATACGAGGCAATTAAACTCCCACGGTGCCTCCCTCTGGCCCAGACAGACAGACTGAAGGGGGGGGTGTTAGAGACCCTGGAGGGGGAGAGAGAAACAGAGGGAGAGAGAGAGAGAGACAGAGAAATGGGGGTTTGACAGAGAGAATAGAGCCATTTAGCCGGCCCACAGGAGTAGGAAGTGTGCTGACTGGGATTGAGCTTAAACACCAATCAGTCATGAGGCCGCCTCGTCCGGAGGTCACGTCGGGCCTACGGGAGCATTGTGCGACCATCGCTCACCCTCCTGCTGTTTGTTTTGGTTGTTTGCCGGCCTGATTGCTGACTGATTGCCAGCCAGGTTTAAGTTGTTCAGGTGGCGAGAGAGAAACAGGAATCCGGGCAGATCAGCGTCGCGTGCGTTCACGTATTTAGAGCTCAATGATCTGATCACATGTTAGTGTTAAGGTGTTGCTTCTCAGAGCAAACAGACTAATTGTCATGAGAACAGTCTTCTTACATCTGTTGAAATAAGAAAGAAAAAGGAATAAATAAACCCATATCTATCATTAACTTCTGCAATTACAGTTTGAAAATATATAAAAGGGTAAGAGAATGCACAGAATTTTCCTGCTAATGTTACCACTTAAAGGATTATTTTCACATTTTGGAAAATACGCTCATTTGCTCTCTTGCTTCATATTGATCGATGGTGGAGCCATCAGCCGGTTAGCCTAGCTTAGCATAAAGACTGGAAACAGGGGGTAACAGCGAGCCTGGTTCTGTCCAAATTAAAGTAACAAAATCTGCCTACCAGCACCTCTAAAGCTCACTAATAACAAGTTATATCTCAAATTTTTAATCCGTACTAAAACCAAAGTATAGAAAAGACAGTTTGTGATTTTACGGGGGGTTATGTGGACTATTTCTTGGCCGGGTGCAATGACTTCCTGGAGTCTTGTCGTCATTTTGAGGTTGCCAGACGTCCAGTGGAGACTGAAGGAAGTTACTGTGCAATATCAAGAAATAGCCTGGCAAATATCCCCCAGCCCTTTGTCATTCCCAAGGTGTCAAATACCGAGGCTTTGTCACGGCCATCGGCGTTCGCTACCGCCGTACAAGGCACCCCTTAGCGCTGGTATGAAACGCACCGGGATTTCCATAAATTACAATGTAAACCCGTCCGTGGCAACAGTAAACGCTCCGAGATAGTGCGCCAGGAGTGACTGTGGTTAAAAGAGTGAAGGACACACATCGGGCAGGCGGGAAGGGAGGAGGATGGGTCCAACAAACACAAGGCTTTCATTCAGGAGACCGCTGTCCGTGTGCCGTTATAGTCAGCTGTTCGTTCGTGTCCCGTGTTCACATCGTTCGGTGTCATTTTCACTGTACAAACGTAGTAGCTTTACATCCAACCATGTAGCTCTTTCCTAAACGTAACTATAGTGGTTTTGTTGCCTAAACCTAAAGTGACGCCAAGGGGTGTGACGACAAAGCAGCGACGAGTTGGGATGAGAACGTGTTTTAACTCCACACAAATTATTTTTACGGTTTGGTTTTTGTAGAGATTAATCAAATGAGATAAACGTGCTAATTATTATTAATTACTTTGTTATCATCATACAGAGAAAGGGTTGCTGTTTCCCCCTGTTTCCAGTCTTTGTTTTAAGCTAAGCTAACCGGCTGCTAGCTCCAGCTGTATATTGATAAATACCATTGATCAAAATGAAGCAATAAAGCAAATGTCAAACTATTATAACATGTTTTTGTCTAACAGAGACAACCTGAGGACGGGACTCTTCTCTTCCGCGGGCCTCAGATCCTCTCAGCAGAACTCAAATCGAGCCAGAATGAAACGTCAGACGTTGATCTGCTTCAATCAGGGAGGCCTGATCCCCGGGCTTTTGCCACATCTGGTTTGTAATTGGCCGTGCTGCCGTAAGGATGATGCAGAGGGTTCAGCAGACTGTTGGAGGCTTTCTTCCATCCGGCCTGCTGGTGGAGGTTTACGAGGGAGGTCCAATATCTGCCAGCAACACATCACAGCTTTGTTACAGCGTGGTATCTGCCTCCTGAGCCACGCTGCCGGAGTTATTCTATATCATTCTCTCGTGGATTCATTGTTTGTTATGAATATAAATATCGGCCCGCGTTTGCCAGATGCACGACAGTGAGGGTGGACGGAGGAGGGGGGGGGGGGGGCATGATTTAAATTCTAGTGAACCTTCAGGAAGTAATCTGGACCGGGGCACGCAGGAGAGAGCGAATGGTTTCCGTCTGCTTCTGTTTGCGCTCGCGCTGAGATTTGTGTGAAATGAGACATTCTCGCCACGTCTCACTCTCTTTCTCTACTGTATCTCTCTCTCAGAGGATATCTCAGTACTGACCCACAGCTCATCGATTGATACAATATCATCGCAGGGCGTTAACCGGATCCCTCCTCACAAACACAAAACATCTGTGCCGCTGAATCTCATAGAGCCGACTGACCACCTCAGTGAGAAACTGTATTTATGATAGCAGAGAGGCTCTTTTGGGTTTGGAGGAGCTCAAAGTCTGCTGTCTTTGGAGCCCCTCTCTCACTCAGCACAGATAACACTCAGGCCTTAACCCGAACTCAGATCCATCTGCTTGCTGCACACAGGAAATGAAGAAAACGTGATGAAATGAGTGAGGAAAGCGAAGAGTGTGAAGTTCAAACAGTAAAACCAGAGCTGATCCGGTGAGTGAATGAGGCTCGTGCCAGCTGTGGACTGAGCGATGACTTATTTTATATATATATAATGCAATATATGAAAGTGTTGACGGTGCCTTGACAGAACTGAAAATGTTCTTTCTATTCAGGGACACACCGTAACATTAACTGAAGAGTTTTGTTGATGTCAATTCAAAACCCCACTGCGTAGTAGTTTCTTATTGTATTGTATTGAGTATTGAATGAGAACAATGAGAAGAACAAGAAGGCCAAAAACATCAAATATGAAGAAAAGAACGCTCCGTACACAGGTTCAATGATAATGACAAAGCTTTTGGTTCCAAGACATTCATCCCAAAACTGGTACAGTGGTACATAATGCTGTCCAAAGTTGTAGTTCCCATGGTCTAAATATGTAGGAAACTCCACAAATCAACAGAGAGAGCAGTCAGGAAATCCAAATACAACACATATCAGAAGTATTAAAAGGAAATGATGCACAAACTAAAAGCTGTCATAAATTGCAACCCCCAAACCGGTGGTCTACCTCCGGGTCTGAGAAGTGAAGCCAATGCTGAAGTGCCTTAAACTTGCATTCTTTCTAATAGCCAGCAGGGGGCGACTCCTCTGGTTGCAAAAAGAAGTCTGATTGTATAGAAGTCTATGAGAAAATGACCCTACTTCTCACTTGATTTATTACCTCAGTTAACATTGTAAACATGAGTTTATGGTCTCAATCACTAGTTTCAAGTCTTCTTCAATACAGCATGATGTTCATTTAGTAAATTATGGTCCCATTTAGAGTCAAATAGACCATAAAGCAGGGTATGCTTTAGGGCGTGGCTACCTTGTGATTGACAGGTCACTACCACGGAGTTGTCCGGTCTGGGAGTTGTCCGAGTTTTCGTCTCAGAACATTAACCCTTTCAACAGTGTGTTTTCAGTTAATGAAAGTTAATTTTAACCTTTTTGGTCACCTGAAAATGTCTTATTCAGCGTTCGGTTGTACATAGCTCCACACTGTCGTGCCACTTCTGGTTGCAAAACAACAAGATGGCGACGGCCAAAATGACAAACTCAAGGCTTCATAACGGCAGTGCACACCATCTTTAGTATAATGCTAATATCAAAATCCACATGTAAACCCACAGGATGTAAAGAGCTTCCCACGCGTGTCCAGTAAAATCTTCTATGCTAACAACACAAAGAACAATAATCACATTAACTTTTTTACTCTATTATTATTATTATTATATTATTACGTTACAATATGATGTGATAGGAACTACTATGTAATCTCATACGTTTACAATCATCTTGCCTCTGGGAATATGAACTATGTATTTTACAGTACAATGCAGGGCGATAGTGATGCTCCACCTCCTTCCTCCTTTATGGCTGAATCCCAGATGAGGATGTGTTGAGGACCTGACAGGAGCCGATTCATCATCCCTCACAGGTCATCCATCACCAGCGGCAGCAGCGCTGGGCGGGGTGACGGCCCAGGAGAGTACCGGGGAGCACTCTGCTCCGAGCGCCCAACTGGGTGCTTCAGAGAGCTTCCTGTAGTGCAGTGATTAGTTCAACCCGTGCAATGTCCACGTGTTGAGGTGATAGACTGGATATCTATTGATGACATCACACCAGCAGAAAGACCCACTGCAATATGAACCAGGGTGTGAGAGATGAATCCCGCAGTTATAGTTTCAGTCTGTGCTTTGAGTATCCAACTTTTGATCCAACAAGATGAGAAGATGTTTGAAGTGTTGGAGAGGCCTCAGGTGAGGAGCAAGAGTTCTGGTTTCTGTTTTTAAAGAAATCAGTGCCCAATGGTCTTTTTTTTTTGTACTGCGTAACTATAAATATTCAATCATGTTTCCCAGTCATGGGGTTTTACTCAAAATACTCTAAATCCTCACCCATTCAGTTGGTCGCACTCTTATAAAACCTCTTGTCCTGAGAGATTGTCTAAAAACTTGTGAATAGTTATTGTAAATTTTGGTGTGAAAATGGAAACAGGACTAATGCTATGTTCACACTACGAGCGAAAAAACTACAAAACGGCCAGCGTAGCCAGCTACATTGTCGCCATTGAAGTGTCGCTCAAGCGCTTGTTAACGTAGTTATGTTGTTAAATAGCACTGGGAACTGCTTAACGGCAAGAATATGTTTTTCTCCCGTTTTTCAGACAGAAGGGAACAGGAATTGTTGGGAGAGAAGGGGACCGGAAATGGTGAAATAAAAACATACGATTGGTTGACGCTTCACCGCGTCGTTGGAGCACTGAAAAAAGTTAAGGTCAGCTCAACTTTGATTTGTGGTGCGTCACACCCCCGACAAGTGTCGGGCGTTAATTTGTAGCTTCATGTCACCGGCCTCCATTTAAAGGGACAGTGTGTAACATTTCAGGTAATCTATTAGCAGAAATCCCTCCATCCATCCATCCATTATCTGTAACCGCTAATCCTATTCAGGGTCGCTGGGGGCTGGAGCGGATCCCAGCTGACATTGGGCGAAGGCGGGGTACACCCTGGTCGCCAGACTTATTAGCAGAAATGGAATATAATATTCATAGCTATGTTTTCATTAGTGTAAAATCACCTGAAACTAACAATCGTTGTGTTTTCGTTTGCTTAGAATGAGCCCTTCATATCTACATAGGGAGCAGGTCCTAATGTCGGTGGGTTTCATCTTCTGGGGATCAAAATTTTTACAAAATTTCATGGCAGTCCATCAAATAGTTGTTGAGTTATTTCAATCTGGACCAAAGTGGCTGACTGACCATCCTAGTGTCACTGCCATGGCCAAAACATCAGGTAATTGTGTGTAAATATATGTGCATACATGTATTTCACATCTTGTTTGTGTTTATACACTGTATGTGTGTGTCCCAGTCCTACCGCCCTGCCACCTGTCTGGCCGTCCGCTGCATCCCTTCCTTTGATGCAGTGCGGTGGTGTGTCATCCAGATGTGGCGGCAGAGGTTTGAAGAGTTCAGTTAGTCTGTGGGGATTTTCCCCCCTGAGCTGCTCACACAGACAGGCCCGCTGGGAAGAGCCATTACACCCAACATGTGTGTGTCTTTACTCGCCTGTACTGTACCTCACCTCATCCTGCCCTCCATTGTCGTACGACTCTCTTCTGTAACTCTACTTCTTGCTACTCCTTTATCTTACCTGCTGCTTTCCTCCTCCTTCTTCTTCTCCTCCCTTTGACATTTGTCCTCCCAACTGCAGCTGATTTTCAACATCATAGTTATCACATAAAGATCTACTGTACTGGATAAAGGGTAGTAAAACCTTTGGGTTTCTTTCCTGTTTGTGTTTCTCTCTCTGTGTCCTGATTTTAAGTTAAATTTAATATCTTTATGTCATCATGCGGCTTCTTTTTGTGTCGTAGCAGAAAAAGCACAGGTGTAATTAATAACGTACATAATGCCCAGGGCCCTGGTGTTTGGCGTGCTGGCCCACATTAAAAATCTAACCGAGCCACCGATAATGTTATTACACCTGTGCTTCTCCTGCTATGACAAATCAAAATGTCTGTTGTGGGAAAAAAAGCGATTGAATGAATCAGAAAAATGGTCTCATAAAATAGAAATAAGGTGTGTAATCCGTTGCATTAGACAGAGTGGAGAAGAGAGCGTATTCAAAATGAACGCACATGTGGCGGTACAGTTTGTTATGAGCCGAGTTACAGATGGCCTTGATGGGAAAGAGCGAGAACTCTAACAGAGAGCCCTCCAGGCAGCATGCATCACACACAATCCCTCTCTTTAACGGCTTACAGCTAAAAGTCACCGAGCTTTAGGGAACATATGTGTCTATTTTCACTCAAAAGAGTCATCTAGCGCGTGTGTGTGTGAGTTATAGTTACTCTCTCTCACTATGTCTGGCTATATAGTTAGAGAGGTTGTTCAAATGGTCACTGAAGTTATTGATGCTACAAAAAGGTGGAGTGCTATAAAAACTGGACCTACTGTACGATACAGCGGGAGAGACTGCCTTCAGCTGTATGATGATCTGAGTTCAAGTTCTGTCTCATCAAGCCTCTGCCACAATGATTCTTAGTTTCAGCTGATTACACACTAAAGAAAACATAGTTATTTTCTTTAATATTATATTCCATTTCCGCTAATAGATCCCCATTAAATGTTACACACTGTTCCTTTAAGACTGTGACCACATTCAAACGGACGCCGACACGCACATGTATGAAATACAAGGAGTGATATAAATTCTGTAATGAGAGAGGGAAACAGACATGATAAACATTCGAAAACCGTCTTTCATCAGTGTCATTTTTTATGTGCGGCCATGTCGCTGCCCCGTGTGAAGAGGCGAGCTCTGGTTTGGTCTGGAAACAGGATGTGGGCAGGAGATCTGGGTATCTGCCACATGCCATGGAGCCTCTGGAGCTCATTTGCATAGGTTATGTATGTGTGTGTGTGTTTGTACAAGTGTTTGGTTTGTGGCTGGGTGTCCAATGAAATCCTTGTGTGCGTGTGTGTCTGCGCACTTGTCTATTGTCAGTTTGTACGTGTGGATACTTGCAAATGTTGGGTTCATGCCCCCTGTTTCATGAAACGCTTGTATACAAGAAGTGTGTGTGTGCATAAGTGTGTGTCTGTGTAATGTGCTCATTCCCTCCCCCATGTCTTGCGTAGGCTTCTTTTCCCGGCACAGCACCATGCATGGCATCCCCGCTGGCACTGTCTTCAGCCCACCCTGGAAAAGTCAAAGACAGGCAGCCAGGCTGTCTGTCTCCCTCAGACTGTCATCAGTCTCACCTCTCCATCTTTCCGCTCCGACAGAGTGTGCGGTTGAATATCAAAACACGAAGACGGTCAGGACAGGAGCAACACGCTGCGAAAATATTTACCCCTAACAAGTACATTAATCTTGCTCTGACTCTTGCATGCGTCATATTTCTACAAAACAAAAACACCCGTTTGGCAATGACTGGTAAAACAAAATACTTAACTACAGAATTGTAGACTTGAAACTGGGACTCAAGTCAGCTGTAGGTCACAACGATTAGGACTGGAGATTTTCCTTGGACTTGACTGGTGTGGTTTACTTGAGATTTGAAGTCTCAAGTCCAAAAAGTTTTCAAGCTTTAAGGCCCTTACACACCAGAGGTGCGAAAATGCGAAATATTCGCCTGCGAATTTTATATATCTTGGTTTGACAAGACTTAAGACTTCCCCATAAGACATAAAAAGAGCTCTGCAGATTCCTCCTCCAGTATGAAGATGATGCTTCTTAACTCAAGTCACATTGGAAACAGCACAACGTCTCTAGTGTCCTGATATACAGTAACGTTGGTTTATAGTGTAAAATGAAAACATTAATGTAGGAGTGTTTTCTTTCTGCAAACAAGCCCCCATCTTACAAACAGTGTGTGACAGTGTTTATATACTGTAACATAGTAATGTGTAACAACACAGAAGTCATTGCACGCAGTGAAACCGCTCTGCTCGATGTTTTAGTGAATGTTTGGTTTGCGTCGCTGAAAATGATGGTATGATCCCAGTCGGTCAGCCTGCTTTCTCCTGGCTCGGTCTGCTGGAAAGTCTGAACGCTTCAGACTAGTTTAAACAAACAAATAAGCCCAGAGGGAAAATATGAGAAACACAGGCAAACATCAGCACCTCAGCTTGAGCAATGAGCACCCATCGCTGCCTTGAAAGATGGCTTGTTTTGTGCTGAGACGGCATCAGCGACGTGATCTATGATTAATGATGTCGTGCCGCGTCTGTTTTCATCCTGTGAAGCTTTCCTCTCATAAGTGCTGATTAATTTTCTGTAGTTTCCAGAGTGGGCAGTAATTTCTTTCAGTCAGGTTTTTATTTGCTCGAGGTTCGAGATATCCATCTCTGAGAGTTCTCTCTCGACACCAACGCAACGGAGGTGAATGGAATTTGATTTGTGGTGCTAACATCTCTTTTCAGAAACAGTGTTCCTTCAATCTGGATATCAACAGTTTAATTATTTTAGTATGGCTCTGGATCCCTGAATCTCTGCCCAAATCTCAGAGTTGTTCAGCAATTTTTAAAAAGGTCTGGTGTTGTGCACATTGAAGGCTGTTGGAAAAACAACTGAGTCAATAGGAGATGTGTAGGCGGCATGAAGAATATCTTTCTGTCCCAGTGGCACAGAAATGGTGACAGAAGAATTGCCACAAAACAGCAACAAGTATGTAAGAGATTGACACAGTTGTATAAGTTGTTGAATGTCCACTATATTTATTTGGCGTGTTCTTTGACTTTTTAGTTTGGCCCATCCCCAGAGGGGGCGGGCTTTATGACCTATACTGCAGCCAGCCACCAGGGGTCTATCAATATGTTTTGGCTTCACTTTTGGGGAGCTGTCATGTCGTCCATCTTTATATACTGTACAGTCTATGGTCCGCTTAGAGAAATACCTTCATAGTTCTTCAATCCACATTAAAATGTTTAGTTAGCTACTCTCAGCAACCACCACTGAAGCTTCTACTGAACAATGACGTCAGTGGGAGGACTACGTCATTTAATTGGTTCGGGAAAAATAAAAACCCTTACCAAAAAGAAAATGGCTAAAATGAACATCTTGTCAGAAGTGAAATTAAATGCTGATTCAGTCAGATAATTGATTATTCTCTGGCATTTCATCCATTGCTTCTATAAAAATTAGGGGTGTAAATCGATTAAAATATTGAATTGCAATTAATCGCAAATTAATCACACATTTTTTATCTGTTCAAAATGTACCTTAAAGGGAGATTTGTCAAATATTTAATACTCTTATCAACATGGGAGTGCGCAAATATGCTGCTTTATGCAAATTAATGTATATATTTATTATTTGAAATCAATTATCAACACAAAACAATGATTAATATTGTCCAGAAACCCTCACAGGTACTGCATTTAGCATAACAAAAAATATACTCAAATCACAACATTGCAAAGTGAAGCTCAACAGGCAACAACAGCTGTCAGTGTGTCAGTGTGCTGATTTAACTATGACTTGCCCCAAACTGCAGGTGATTATCATTAAGTGGGCATGTCAAGATTCAAGATTCAAGAGTTTTATTTGTCACGTACTCATACAGGATGTGCAGTGAAATGTAAAGTGGCAGTGCTCACAGGATTGTGCAAAACAACATCAAAAAGGGGAGACTCGTGGGTACCCAAAAAAACCCATTTTCATTCACATATCTTAAGGTCAGAGGTCGAGGGACTCCTTTGAAAATGGCCATGCCAGTTTTTCCCCGCCAAAATTTAGCGTAAGTTTGGAGCGTTATTTAACCTCCTTCCCGACAAGTTAGTATGACATGGTTGGTACCAATGGATTCCTTAGGTTTTGTAGTTCCATATGATGCCAGTATCTTTACTCTAGCTTTAAAACGGTGTCCACTATGAGGTAAAAATCGTTAAAGAAATTAGTGGCGTTAAAACAAATTTTATTTAACGCGTTATTATCGCGTTAACTTTGACAGCCGTAATAAAAATATGACTTAATGTAGCTTTAAGCACCACAAACCAAATTCCATTCACCTCCATTGCCCTGGGGTGGAGGCAGAAATCTGGAAACCTGTGCAAATTAAACCAACACTACCTGCATGGCTAGCAACCATTAGTACCTAGTATTAGTAAGTGATTACACTGTATGTTTTCTTGTATATTGGGGTGCCTACAGTATCATACCCAGGACATTTATTCAGGAGAGACTCGGTGCACCAGTAGCCTCCTTTGCTGTTAGCTCAGAAACTTCCAGCCTGGAAAAAGACACTGAAGTCTAATTTTGTGCAGTGGAAATGATAGATCGCACTGATAAAGCAGCTGTGAGTTATGAGACGGACAGACGGCTCCAAGAACATTGCAGGGGCTGCAGTTCTCGTCCCCAAAACTGCTTTTGTAAGATATTATCTAACTTCAAAGAGAACACAAGAGTTTAATTAATGAATGTTATGTCTGGACATGTAATACTCTTTGAAATACAGTCTAATCTTATAGCTGCTGCCCTCGAATCATTTTAGATTTACGGCAGGGAGCAGTTGGAGCCACCGACGGCCATGCCTCTAGCTCGGAGGGACATCATTAGGATGTCCCTGCTGAGTGTATTTTTACTTGTTCACATATTCTGCTGTGCATTAATTACATTAAATTCTACTTTTTAACAAAGTGGACTTATTTCACCCAGACTGACTTTTTGTGCGGTGTCTATGAGAATATCAGCATAGTTTTTAAAGATACCTCACAGGACAGAAGAGCTGTTTTTGGCAACACTGTTGTGGGGATAACATTCGTGACTTTCTACTTACACGACGCTCTCTCCGCTGGGCCTCCTGTCACTCTCCAGTGTCAGACTTTCAGACCAAGTCCAAAACTGCTGCATCGCGCCTGCTGATGAAACACTGTCACCCCTCTACTGGCTTTGTTGACAGAGTTATTTACTGGGTTGAACATATTGCTGCCTGCTGGGCTTTAGAGACACGAGTGGATATGACTTTTTCACCTCTTAACATTTACTTTGTCATACATCTCAATGCTGCAAAATGCTTTCAACCTTGTTGTAAGATAAATTAGATGTGACTGATTACTTTTGGAACCGTAACCAGGCATGGTTTGGATTTCTCCACCCACTGAAGCAGTGTCCGGGGCTGTAGTAGTGTTTTTTTAGGCTTTCTAAAACCAAAAACACGAGCAAAAGGGCAAAGAAAGGATAACATTGTATGTTTATGCTGCAATCGTTAGCATGTCTGGCTAACTACAGAAGTAGCCTAATCCAGCGTGACCTCAGAGGCCAGGGACCACATCATTGCCCAACATCATAAATGTGTGGGGATGCAGGTTATGTTTTAAAAAAAGCCCTGTTCATGACAAACTTTGTAGTATTTCCCCCCTGTGTGGAAGCTGATCCTGGATGCAGTGGGCAACCTCCTTAGTCTGAAAAGTGAAGCCAATGCTGAAGTGACTGAAACTTGCATTCTTTCTAATAGCCAGCAGGGGTCGACTCCTCTGGTTGCAAAAATAAGTCTGATTGTATAGAAGTCTATGAGAAAATGAGCCTACTTCTCACTTGATTTATTACATCAGTAAACATTGTAAACATGAGTTTATGGTCTCAATCGCTAGTTTCAAGTTTTCTTCAATACATAATGATGTTCATTGAGTAAATTATGGTCCCATTTAGAGTCAAATAGACCATAAAGCAGGATATGCTTTAGGGCGGGGCTACCTTGTGATTGACAGGTCGCTACCTAGGCGTTGTCCGGTCCGGATGTTGTCTGTTGTCCGGTCTCGCCTAAAAATGTCTCATTCAGTGTTCGGTTGTACTTAGTTCCACCCTCTCGTGTCACTTCTGGTTGCAAAAAAAACAATATGGCAACAGTCAAAATGCCGAACTCTAGGCTTCAAAACGGCAGTCCACAAACCAATGAGTGACATCACAGTAAGCATGTCCACTTCTTGTATACAGTTGCTGAATGCTAGGCATACAGGGTTCTGTTAGATCATAAAAATAGTATGATCTTACATTTTTCCTTGTCATAATACTAACATAATACTAGGACTAGTTGGCTCTACACTGCAATACTAGAAAAATGCTGTTTCTTGATTTTCACGTCTTCTACATGGATCATCAGCGGGTGAGGAGGAGGAATTTTTATCTGGGACTTGTTAGTTTTAACCTCAGTCTCAGAGTTCTCGTTTTAAAACGGGTCAACTTGAAACAGTAAAAAGTCAGCAAGAGACATCGTTTTCAACATACAGCTACAGCGGATGAAATCTATGCCTCATTTTGTCTGCCTCTGTGTTGTTTCAAAGTAATGTAATAAGAATTTCCAAAGGTAAATCTGCCACCATTATTATTGTGTAGGTGTAGCAACACTAAGAAAGGCGGGTCAAATCTTCCTTATTTGGAAATAAAAGTTTGAAGTTTAATGTCCTCTAATCAAAGGACACTGAAACTTGTTTGAGATGCTTCATGTCGAAAACTCAAACTCCCATCATGATATATTGTGATAATATCCCTCTTACTATGTTATTATGGTCATAAACTAAGTGGTTAAATGTGTTTTCGGCCCATTGTTGTTTTATTGATCCCACATACATATCTCCTGCAGTGGCACAGCAGACCATTAGTTCTGTAATAGCGGGTAAACACTGGAGACAATCACAAGGCAAACAGAGAAACACAATCGATGCCTCTCAGCCTCCAGAAATATGATCCCGCACCTGGAGGACTCCTTTAAAAAGCACCTCAGCACCTCCATGAAAGAGCCAAAAAAGGAGAGAGACAGTGTCCCTTTAAGGGATAACTCACAGAGGAAGGAGGAAAATAAGCTGCAAAGAAGGAAGGAGAGGAGGTGTGTATGTGTACGTGTACATGTCAAACTGACAGACACTTGGGAGGAAGACAGAGAGGGAGGAAAGAGAGATAAGGAGAAAGAGAGACGCAACATTGCATTAGGCACTAAGAGCCATTGCTCGCTCGCTAAAGGCTAATGCAATTGCCACAATAAGAGTGTCTCAGCGGAGGCTGTAAAAAAACTAGAGAGGGGAATGAAAGAGGAGAGGCAGGGAGGGAGGGAGGGAGAGGAGGAGGAGGGAGGGAGGGAGGGAAGAAGGAGAACTGGCAGCTCTTCCTCCAGACTCTCATATGGACAGTGGATCTCTTGGGACAACTGGTTGAAAGTCTCCACTGTTACTCCTGGCTGAGTGGGTCGGTGCTCTGCTGGGTCTCCAGAGTGATTTGTCAGGTTTGCAGGGAGGAGAGACAGAAAGAGAGAGAGAGAGGCGGGAGACAACTCCGGTAGCAGGCAGGCAGCAGTTACCAGGCTGCTGCCGGCTGGGTGTGTTAACTCCACATCTGACCTCTATGGGAACAGAGCAGCCTCCACTCCTCCCCTCTCCTCCTGGCAGGCTGTGGGAACAAGTGGGGACAGATCTTCATTTTACCCCTCTCTCTCTCTCTCTCCGGACAGAGCAGGACATGGACAGCTTTGGCTCATCGCTGAGGATTTCGACTGATTCTTGGATGTGAAATGGCACAGTTGGCACAGCCAGTCATTAGCCAGTTAGTTAGTGAGCCAGTAAATCGGTCAGTGGGGTCCTCCCCGTAGGGTCAACTTATCCTCATCTGAACTCTTGAGGTGACTCAGACCTACCGAATAACACAAACGGACCTGTGGGCATGGTGAGTGGCAAACACCCCTCTCTCCCGTCTCTCACACACATTTTTTTTTTCTCCTTTTCCTTGTGTGGGTGTAGCGTTCCATTTCCAAATTTTATTAGCTTTGCTCTGTTGTGTGCCTCTCCTTATTTTTTTCCCCCTCCTTTGGCAGCTGACACAACACAAGACAGCAGATAGGATCAAAGCTTGTCTGATGTTATGGAGTTTATGCAGTTGTCATAGTCTGGCTTTCATCTGCTGGTAATGGCACTTGGGAAGACGGTGCATCTCTGTTTGTATGGCAAACAGGTTTTACAGCCATCATACGCTCACCAAAGATATTTCACACGGGCGGTTTAATCTTGTTGTTTAGGAGGGTCGATTGAAAAATAAAATCTTTATTTACTCAAGGCTGCTTTAGAGCGTAACGTAGTGGGTCCTGCTATGCCAAATCAATAAAAGCTTTATAAAAGTTGAATAAACCTGTATTTGATTTTGATCTCTGAACAGAAAAACAGATACGGTATTACACGCACATACACGCACGCACGCACGCACGCACGCACGCACGCACGCACGCACGCACACACACACACACACACACACACACACACACACACACACACACACACCTGCATGACTTCTGGCTGCTGTAGCAGCACTTTTTCTCAGCAAACTCATGACTGTGAGGGTTTTTTTTTTTTTTCTTGTGAACGACATAATCTCGCCACTGTTTGGGAAAGGAGTTTGATTTGATAAACTCACCCTAAAGTCAAGTGCACACAGAACATTTTTGGACAAATAGTTCAAATATTTGAACGCGCTCCAAGGCTTTGGGTCTGCTAAATCACTGAGTTGTTCCCATGTGTAAGAGAAATGTTACACAAGGGCAAGGCCGATGCTTTTAGAGGAGCTTTATTCTTCTGGATATACGGTGTTTATAGCAAATGCAGCAATATAAATGAGAAAATAATGTTGTACTGTAATAGTGGAACATGAGGGGATTCTATATGCCGATTAACACACATAGTAATAAATAATGTTTAATGTAATAGAGTCACTCGTAATGCTAAACCCAACTCTACAGCAGCTTTAATCTGCATCTTTAAACTTCTTTTTCGCCTTTTTGACAACCTTTTTTTGGTAGCCCTGCTTGCACATAATGGTTCTCTATAACCGAGATATTTAAAAATGACAAATTATATTGATATCATGTTTAGAGCTGCAACGATTAATCGATTAGTTGTCAACTATTAAATTAATCGTCAACTATTTTGATAATCGCTTAATTCGTTTGAGTATTTTTTTAAGAAAAAAAGTAAAAATTCTCTGATTCCAGCTTCTTAAATGTGAATATTTTCTGATTTCTTTACTCCTCTATGACAGTAAACTGAATATCTTTGAGTTGTGGACAAAACAAGACATTTGAGGACGTCATCTTGGGCTTTGGGAAACACTGATCAACATTTTTCACCATTTTCTGACATTTTATAGACCAAACAACTAATCGATTAATCGAGAAAATAATCGACAGATTAATCGACAATGAAAATAATCGTTAGTTGCTAATCATGTTAATAATAGACATAATATCATGTAAATAATCCAGAGTCTCCTAAATCATTTTATATATACAGTTATGGTTACTCTCTCTCCAACTCCCTACATTCGTATTTTGAGTGTAATAAATTTGCCAAAAAAGAGACAAAACACACAACAAACAAAATCAAAGATGAATTTCACAGATAGCATTATTATTTTTTTCTTCAAATTTTCTATAGATATCTCGAAAATATCATTATCATGGATTCTTTTGGCCACGATAATCATGTAGTGAAAATCTGATATCATGACAGCTCGTGACACCGTGACACTCAACTAGGGCTGCAACTAACGATTATTTTCATGGTCAATTAATCCGTTGATTATTTTCTCGATTGATAGATTAGTTGTTTGGTCTATAAAATGTCAGAAAATGGTGAAAAATGTCATGGATGACATCCTCAAGTGTCTTGTTTTGTCCACAACTCAAAGATATTCAGTTTACTGTCATAGAGGAGTAAAAAAAACAGAAAATATGTACATTTAAGAAGCTGGAATCAGAGAATTATGACTTTTTTTTCCTTAAAAAATAACTCAAACCGATTAATCTATTATCAAAATAGTTGGCTTAATTTAATAGTTGACAACTAATCGATTAATCGTTGCAGCTCTAAGCTCAGTCATTAATCCCCCGATTAAAAAAAAAAGACCATTTACAGCTAGCGACCTTAGACAAGCGGATATCGCGCACCAAGCGGTCACCTGGGGAAAAGTTTGTTTGACCCATCCACCACTCCACCCCTCCCTCCCGCCTGTATAGTGGACTTAATCACTTGTTATACTCATTGTTACATTCATGTTACTTTCAATAACGGCCGCTCAAAACAAACGTAATCCGCTACAAAATATGTTTCCCTCCAAACGTAACTGAGAAAGTAGTTCAGTTGTATGGGAACGTAATTTTTAGGGGACGGAGCTGAACGTTATGTTAACGCTGTATTTCTGTTTCCGGGAGTCTTTTCTGCCCCCTAGTGGTCAAATATCAGTTAATTCAGCTTTAAATCAATTTTATAATAGGCCTAACATTGCATATACCCACTATCTGTGGCAGATGTTGACATGGGCGTTGTCTCGAGAACAACGACCAGATGTTTGTTATTTGGGTTCGGCTGCTAATTTAATACAGTTTATGTGAGTGTGAGCACACGTCTCTGTGTGTTCCCTGTAAGAGGTGCACCTGTGTGACTCTACAGTAGTTTCCCGTGTGTGTCGGTGTCCTTCTCCTCTCTCTCTCTCATGGTTTTCCTTCACTTTGTGTGTCCGCTGGTTCCCCTCAGATCAACTGTGGAGTGTTTAAGTGTACAGGACAGCCTGGTTTCCCTCAGCTCTTTCAGCCCGGTCATGCGTCTACCACAGAGAATTTCTGTCTGAGCCGGGGCAATTACAGCACACATCCAAAGCCATCTTAGCCAAGAACCAAATGAAGGAGCCTTTGATAGGCCCCGGCTGATGCATATTTACTCTTTATGACCAACCAAGTAGTAAACAGCTTGCCTTGTTGGCGCTGGAGCGAGACTTTAAATACCGGCCTGTTCACGCACACATAAACACACACGTGCATGCAAGAGAAAACTATATGGGCCATCTCTTCTTCTGCCAATTCAGTGAACACCACAGAAACATCCACGACTAAGTGACGCTGCCAGCTCTGTTTGCCAGGCGCTGATTTCATAATCAGGTTTGTCGAGCTACGCCTGTTTTTTTTTTTTGTTGTTGTTTTTTTCGGAGCTGCAGACACAGCAGCAGCAGCAGCAGTAGCCTCCAATTGAAGCCATGTGTGGTGGAAAAACAGGCCTCAGTTTGTGGAGAGATTGCATGCTTGGAGTGGGAGGGAGCCTGCCGGTCACGGAGGTCACGATCCGAACACGCCAACTCCTCTTGGCCCTTCTCACGCGCCATGCTGACGGATGCATCTCAATAGTCAGTCAGGAATCCCTCCCGAACCCCCTAGACGCTCCCTCCTTACCTTTATCTGAATATAATAAGAAGCTTTCACCTGATATTTTAACATTTTTATTTTACAACTTTTATGGGACGACTTTTGGAATAACGCAGATCAACAAAAAGACAAGAAGGAAAGGACTCCTAGTGAGCTTTTGTTCTTATAGGTGTTGTCAGGGTGTGTCACACATAAAAAGAAACGGTTGGTTTAGTTGAGTCTGGTGAGACTTTAATAGAGTTACTAATAGCAGCACAAGGTGTCCTCAGATGAACCGAGTTCCTCCTCTGCTGCGTCACTCTCACACACAAACACCATATCATCTCCTTTATCTTCCATATTTTTTCCCCATCTTTTGTGCGCCACTTCTACTACTACACCCCCCCCCTTTATTCCCCTTATTCTTTTTCCCTTCTAGTCATAATGTTATCAGCGTGGCCACGGCTATTAGCTAATAGCTGAGATAGCTGCTACTATCAGATTCAGAGATGCCAGGATTTAATGCAGCCGTGCCATTTCCCCTCATGCATTATAATGGATCATGTTCCAGTCAGCGCAGAGGCCCGGATCAGTTTTTCATTTCTCCATTGTTCCTATAAGAGGTGAGTCAGTGCCTCTATAAAGATAACATTCACAAGATTTAGCATCAAGTACCTTTTGACATAAAAATCAGTTTAGTCTCGCATGTCTTATTCTGTTTCTAACAAAAGGTTGGTAATGATTGATTTTGCATGAAATTACATCTCCTCACAAAATTGCATTAACGCTATGCAAAGTGGATTATTGTTAATGGGACATGAGGAAAAGCTGCTGCTTGAAGCCTGCTGCCTCCATCAGTCACATGGCAGGGCTGGTTTATCGGGACTGAGTGATCTAATGAGCTCAATAATGAAGCTCAGACCCAACAAGCTCTGGTAATGACTTTTTAATGCTCATGGGGTCCTTAGTTACCTACAGAGGTGTGATTGGTCGAGACGGGGGCCTCATGTTTTATCTCTCCGATCGATTCTTACACTGTCCGACTCAGCGTCTGACCTGAAACTTCTTTCTGTTATTTCCCTCCAGTCTCTCACCGTTTTCCTCCACGTTTCTAAAGCAGGTTCATTAAGCCCCGGGATAGGCGCACAACACTTTCAACCCACACAGTTGCGCCCACTCGTCTTTCCATCAACTTTATATGCGAGTTTGATATATATTATGATATATGCACCTCTAAAATTCACTTTGCCTTCTGTCTGAACACACGATAAGAGAGAAGTTAAAAAGCAGTCTGCCGGCTTTCTCAGCTCCGTAACTGAACCGTTACTGTATGAAACAGCCCGTTCTCAGGAGCTGTTCATAACGTTCAGTTAATTTTCACTGTACAAACGTAGTAGTTTTAAGCCCAACCATGTTGTTTTTTCCTAAACCTAACTATAGTGGTTTTGTTGCCTAAACCTAACACCAAGGGACGTGACAAAGCGGCAGTAAGGCAACTTCAACTTTATTAGATTTGTCATATACATGCAGGTACATACATGAAATTTGACGTTGGCATTTAACCCCTCCTTAGGAGCAGTGCCCTGCCATAAAGTCTCCGGCGAGCAACTTGGGTTTCAGTATCTCACTCAATCACACTTCGACATGCAGACAGTAGGAACCGGGGATCGAACCACGAACCTTGTGGTTGACGGAAGACGAGTTGGGATGAGAACGTGTTGCAGAACGTGTTGCAGCGTATGAAATGAGTGCTTGTTGGATTATCAGTTTCGGAAAGTAAAGTGGGGGTTTCAGATGCTGTTTAACAGTCTCACTAGTACTTTGTTTGAAGCATACCGATTCCTTTAAGACGGGGGTATACTTGAAAAGATTTACCACTTTGGAAGCCAGACGTGTTTATAGCTGTTCTGAAGGCGGATTGAAAAGCTGCCGTTATAAAGAGGTTGGATATGCGATGATTGTTGAAATATGGGCATAACGACGAACACTTTTTGTTACTTTGGAAGACATTTATAGACCTTTTCAAACTTGACAACACAAACATTCTAAATGTTTGTATTTCCTGTTGCAATGTTTGTTAATGCAGTAGCTGACAGGAAGTAAACTTGCAAAGCTGTTGCCCTACCTAGAGCAACAAAATGACAATGAAAAGTCTCGTGTCACCAGCCCGTTCGCACTAAAAGGCGTATGAATGCCACGATAATGCGCAAGGCATTTAGCGTGCAATAAGAATGCTGCTTTTGGCGTGTTAGTTGTATGTTATGTTGTCCGTAATGACTGGAATGTAAATGCATCCGTGTATATATGCAACGCTCAAAGCTAGTGACGTAGAATAAAAAGTGAGAAAGACCGCTTATGGCGGGCGGGAGGTAAGGTAGATGGGCAGCCCGTTCTCATTCCCAGGGCGTTAAATACTGAGGCTTTGTGATGTCCGTCGGCGTTCAGTACCGCTGCACACGGCACCCTTCAGCGCCGGTATGAAACACAGCGGGCGTTCCATGAACTGTAATGTAAACCCATCTGTGGCAACAGTAAACTCTCTGAGAAAATATGCTGGGAGTGTGGTGACGCAGTTTAAAGAGTGAAAAGACACATACGTATTTTACTTAGTTTACGTACTTATTTTAAGTCCAACTATGACGTTTTTCCTAAACATAACTAAGTGGTTTTGTGGTTTTGCTCAACCTAACTGTGTACATCACTGTAGTTTTGTTGCGTGGCGTACAAATGAAACGCTAAAAGCCTAAAATGCGTCCTCATGACACGTGGAATGTCCGTTGAATGTCGTGCTTTTTATACGCCTTCCTGTGAGATCAGGTTGACTCATTTGTACACACAAAAAGGAACAGAAATAGTTGTCTAAGAAATACACACCTGTCTAGTGAATGTTTAGTAGGCGTGATTGTTGGATTGTCAGTTTTGGAAAGTTACAGATATTATCGGTCACAGCTGAGGGGAGGCGGTTTCAGATGCCGTTCGACAAGCTCTCCGTTTGAGGCATTCTGAGTCTCTAAAACGGCTCCACATTTCAGAAGAGCTTTGCACACTTTACGGAGAAGAACAGCATGACACAGTGGCATCCATAAATCTTTCCTAATGCACTCTATTCGACTTGTACTCACATTCCCATGTACTTATAAATCTCTCCGTCTCTTGTTTCTCCATCTCCGTCTCAACACTCTGCCTGTGTTTTGTGAGACCGGGGTGACAAATCACAGTGGCACCGATGTGCGAGATGCGGGGTGACGTCAGCGCTGAACGGCCGGGTTCAGATGTGAATCTTACGCCCGCGGTCACCTCCACATATATCACAACATCTCCTGTGTAAACACTGCCAACTGCCGAGAGCAGAACGACATGAGAAACTGCTTTTCAGCAAATGGTGTGGCTTTTTTTCACCTTTGAGAGAAAATAGAAGGAGAGGCAACTCAAAGAAAGTTAGATATTTGTGGATATTTATGCGTGCATAAATGTTGCAGTTTCTTTACTTTTAAGTTTTTATGTTCCCTACCACTTGAGCTCAGTCATATTTCAGTATTTATATTATCAGTATTATTCCCTCTCTCCTTCAGCCTTTTGCCCAACAAGCAGTTTCCTCCAGGCTGCGTGAATGAGGTCATTTTGTTCGGCTGAGTGTGCAAACATTGCACTTTCTAAATGTGGTGACTTGTTCACACCTTCAGCCTCGTGTAAAATAATAACTTCCATCAGGCTGTAAATGATGTTCATTCGGACTCACACAGGACATGACATACTGCTTTCACAAACCACAGACAAATGACAACGAGGGTCAAGTTTAGTTGCTATGGAGATAAGGAAATCGTGTCAAACTGGACACTTACAGAGAATATCGTCTTGTCCTGATACTGTAGAAATGTTTTTACAACATTCTTCATTCTGCTGTGGATTATTTATCTACCGTGGAGCTGAAACGATTAGTCGATTGACTGGTTGTACTACTTTCATGATCAATTAATCGGGAAGGCGTATAAATACCACGACATTACACAGACATTCCACGTGTCATAAGTACGCATTTTAGCCTTTTTGTACGCCACGGAAACATCTGCAGTTAGGGTTAGGCAAAAAATCACTAACTCAGGCAAGAAAACCCAGGCACTCAGGCACCGAAATGTGTTTCTGAAAACACAATCTGTCTTTATTTTAGATCGACAACGGTTAGTTTAAAAGTTTCCAGGGAGTTTCCAGAGGCGGCGAGTCGCGCCGGACGCCCCTGATTTGCATAAAGTAGCCTAGACCTCAAGCCAACGTGACGCCCCGTCTCTCGAATCACGCCGCCACGCTACCAGATTGCATTGCACGGCTGCTTACCATAGACAATGAATGGGAAGCGTGGAAAGGGCGGAGGCTGTGGGCATGTACCATTACATACAAAATGTGAAGATTTGCTGCTTTTCATTGTCATATTTGAGAATAAAATGAAAATCTTTGGGTTTTCTGACTGTTGGTTGGTTAAAAAGTACACTTGAATATGTCATGTTTGGCTCTGAAATTATAATTTCCAATTTGTTTTTACTAGTTTCTGACTTTTTATATGCAAAACAATCAATTCTTTGAAAAAAAAATATCTGACAGTTACCTGATGATTCAAATAATTATTAGCTGCAGTTCTTATCTATTCTGTAATCATTACCACATCCACCTCTGTATGCCACCCAATAATTCACTGTGCTTGCCAAAAATATATCACATCATCGCACCATTCATTTAAACAACGTCTCAGATCAATTATTTCCCATATAAAGTTTTCACACCCAGAAACCAAACAGTGACTCACAGACATGTCAGAGGGCATGACCACTCCCTCTGATTCACTCACCATTTTTTCTTCTTTTCTTTCACAGTCAACACACTCCAACTCATGCATGCAAATGAACACACACACACACACACACACACACGCAGAGGCGATCCCTCATTCCACTTTCCGACAAATGTTCAGTGAAGCACAACTTTTACGTTCCACATCTCACAACCTAGACAAACATATTTATTCATGACTCCTGTGCAGGGAGGGGCAGACCGGTAACGCCGGTTGACAGGGCAGACATATTTCCCTGTCTGGAAGGATTCTGCACGCCTTCGGTAGGTTGTACAACATGTACCACGGCTCTGCACACAAACAGCTGTGGAGGACACCAAGTTCCTTCATGAAATGATGCACACATGCCAATGAGATCCTGTCAGCAGACATCGTAATGTTTATTATGTACCTGCAAGTGTAGACAGGAAAAGGGCTTTGACTTCTAAAGTTGGGAAATTTCTTTGTAATTATCAAGATTTCAAAATGCACTGATGATAGTTCTTTGAGGTGAAATCTGCACTCCTGCAGCGTTGATTATAGATGGAAATCTCATTAATCAGCTCCTCACTGGAACTGGCACAAGTTACTCTAATCTGTTAATCACTGGCATGCACTCTATAAATAATAAACTTGGACAATTAAAGCACACAATATATAATATAATAGTTCATAATTTTGGGAAATACACTTATTTGCTTTCTGGTTACAGATTACAAGTTTGCAGCCCTTGCTTGTTTTTAAATAATTTTACGCCAAACCATGATGTTTAAGCCTAACTCAGTACTTGTTGCCTAATCCTAAGTAAGTCATTTTGTTGCGTTTTATTTTGTTTCAATTTCGTAGTCATTTTAAGCCAAACCATGATGCTTTTTTACCAAAGCTAACCCAGTAGTTTTGATGCATTTTCATTTTGTTTGTTTCCATTTACAATCATGTGATTAAAACTGTTTAAAATTTCCACCGCAATCCGGGAAAAAATATGTTTCCCTCAAAATGTATTTTGGTTATGCAGTTCAGTTGTATGGGAACGTAATTTTTTTGGGAGACAGGGTTGCAAGATTGATACCGCTCTCATGTTTGTTAAATATACAGTAAAGCGTTATCCAGCAGCCTCTTAGCTTAGCACGAAGACTGGAAACAGGAAAACAGCTAGCCTGGCTCTGTCCAAAGGTAAAAAAAAATCAGCTAACATGCTATATCTCGGTTTTTGAATTTGTACAAAAGCCGAAGCGTAAAAATAACAATTCATTGGTTTTATTTCTTTGCTCTGAGTAGTTCCAAGTCAACCACAGGAGACTGCCTTTAAGTTAAAAAATTAAAGAAAACATTTACAAGTAGCATGAGAACAACTGATTGTGGTGTTTATTCCAAAGAAATACCCTGATCTGGATTTCCCTCTTGTAATAGAAGAAACTCCAGATGTGGTTCTCCTCCGATCATTTTGACTCTTTAATCAGGTGTGAGGAGGCGCTGGCGATGAAGGAGAGACTGTTGAAACTCAGCCCTAACCTCCTCCTCCTCCTCCTCCTCCTCACTGCTCCTTAACAATCCTGTCATTATTCCTTCACCAGCCGGGTGGGCCTGGAATTTTCCGCGCAAACGGCACAAACAACAACAACAAAAGATAATGATACACGGTGACGTTCCAGTTTTTCAAGAAGGAAGTTGTAAAAAGGAGTTTGTTTTTTCTACGTCTCCCCTTGTGGACCCACCCGGCTACGTACGTCGTTCATCTGCAATGGGAGAACAAATCAAACAAACCTCTCTGACCTGAAACCCACTCGTTTAATGGGAAACAGAGACAAAACAGAACCATGTCCATTTGACATTATTTGCAAAAACAAGACACAGATCTCCTTATGGTGCACGTTCTCCTCGGCCGACATTTTACAGGGAGAGTATTGATATCCAGGAGCACCAGCAGACAGTTTGCTTTGCCCTCGCCATTTCAAAAAAGCACAGTGTTTTCATTTTGCCCCAGAGTTGCTTTAAACAAACTGACCAGGTAGCTTGCTCTGCATGTTCCAACCAGACTCCAACACATCTGCTGCATCCTGCTGATCAGTGCAGTCTGCAGAGTCATTCCTCACCAACAAATTTAATATTTTTAGATAAGTTGTATCATCTTTCATGCCGGGGTTACACGCGTGGTTTAAAGTGCATCATAGATTATTATTTTATGTTCTATAAAGGTTTTGTTCAGATGAGTAATGCACCCCACATCTCTCTTTTCCTCTTTCTTTCAGGTCACAGGTGCTCCGCAGCTGCTGTTGGACGAAGGCATCTGGAGCCCGGGAGGATGCTGGAGGAGATACAGAGGGCGGCGAGATGCAGGCAGGGTGGATTCAACCTCTGCCCCGGCTGTGGTGGGGAGGGTTCCTGGCACCGTGATTTGATGCACAAAGAATAACAAAAATCACATTGCCAGGGATTTCCACTCCTTCACAGCTCAGCAGGTGACCCGCCCGCGTTCTATTTCCACAGTGGGATGCTTTTGTGTAGTCTTCTTGGCTGTTCTGTTATTATCCGACACTGGATGTTGCCATGGAGTCAAAGGAATAAACACTGGAGAGGTTTAGACGGATATTGTGATCTCTCAGTGGACTTAAAGAGTTGCGGAGAGTCTCACACGGAAAACTGCGAAATGCGTTTAAGGCTCCAGTTAAATGTGCAGCTGTCTGAAATTTAAACTGTCTCCACTAGTCTCCCATTTCAAAATCAGCCAGGGAGTCGACGTAAAAGCATATGAGAGCCATACGGCTTACACGACAGAGCAAATTTTTGGAGGCAGATCACGTTTCGGCTCTTGGAACTTTAGATTTTATAAACAAGGAGACGATTTTGATGTTTCGAATGAAGGCAAGGATCCTCCGTTGGCAGCACACTCTGAAACATAATACGAATGAGCCCCGTCGAACGCGAAGCAAACCCCGACATCATGCAGGCTTTGAAACCCGCCAAACTTTACCACCGAGCAGTCACGTAAAGGTCTGCGAGAGTCTGCGTTCCCTCAAAAGCCAGCCACCCACTTGCTAAAGGCACAGAGCTTAGCTAATTGGTGAGCATTGATCCCTGCTATGTGTTGTTCACAGTGGCTAAGTTCAGTGCCTGAGGTGAAATAGTTGATTCGACGGAGGGGATTTGTTCCGGTGAATGGAAAGAACTTGATGATCTCAGATATGAAGAAAGGCGGAGGGAGGAGGAGGAGGAGGAGGAGGAGGTGAGGAGTGACGAGAGATTAGGTTGAGAGGGAGGCCGGGAGGTGGTCCCATGTACTGTAGGGTTAAACGTGTTGCTGTGGACCAAATGCAGGTCTTGATTGTGCAATACGGTCCACACGTGTGACAAGCTATGTCGTTTTTTATTGTGTTCGCCTGAAGCAACAACTCTTATCTCACCTTATGCATCTGGCAAGAATCGTCATGCATACCAAATATATTAGACAGCGTTTCAGTGTGAGACAGTTTGACCCAGGTTTAGTGTGGACTTTAAAAATGCCACAGGTTGTTTCGCGATTTTAGGAATGTGGTGCTAAATGTCAGACCCGTCGGGGCATGCCCAGTTCATGTCCAACCGAGTGTGCCAGTGTTTCGGTGCCACACGGCAGAAAATGTGAGCGTGACACATTAAGGAGACCTTTCAAATGATTTTATGTTCTCAGATATGTTTTTTTTTTCCCCTAGGTCAAAAGTTCAAAGTATGTTTCCCTGGGTCAGCATGTAGAAATCACCCACCTATAGCTTACTGTTATACTCCTTAAAACCTATGCCTTCAAATTTACGAGCAAGACAGTTAACTTAGACATTTATATCTCCACAGTGGCCGAACAGATTTTTATCCATTATAATTGCATTTGAAACGTCTCCCTTCGTTCTTTTGCAAATTGAACTGAGAAGATAGCCCCAATCTCTTACAGTAGGGACCCTGGGAACAGAGGGATGACCCCGAGAAACCTGCATACACCTAGTTAGCTGTTTAATAACCCCCTCCCCAAGCAGCAACTGTCTAAGCTTAGCAACCGTAACTAGGCACAGCAGGCCTCTCAAGCTCTGAATTTCTCCCCAAGCTAAAGCGGCGTGAATGGTGGCACCGTGCATAAAACGAGTCACATGGACATATTAAGGTCAGCCGGAGACAGTGTATTAAACCTTTAAACTAGGGCTGTCAATCGATTTAAAATATTTAATTGCGATTAATCGCACATTTTTTATCTGTTCAAATGTACGTTAAAGGGATATAGTTGATCAAATCTGCCAATGACAGGTTGTTATTTCAGCCAGTCGGTCACCATCTAGAAATGAGAAGCTGCATTTGTCCACTATAATTAAGGACTCATTAAAAAATACTAAGAACTAGGAGTCGTAATTCTGCCCTGTTATCACTGTAAGTACCATGCGAGCCAGAACGTAAACCTTGACAGACGTAACAGCTGCTGGGCTTAGTGAACGGTAAATTCACACTACGATATTGTGTGTTTGTTGTCACTGTTCTTACACTGCATGTTGCATATCATATTTATTTACATATTTTTGTTGGATTTTAAAAAAACGCCTTGCATGCAGACTGCACCACTGTTGCCAACTTGTCGACTTTCTCTCTAGATTTTGTGACTTTTCAGACGCTCTTATAGCGACTTTATTTCTAAAAAGCAACAAATTTAGCAACTAATTCAGACCATCAGGGAAAAAGTGAGAATATTGAGATATTGTAATTCATTCCTATGCATGCTGCTCAGAGTCTCTCCCTCTCCTCTTGTGCCGTGTGCAGACAGTCAGCCGACACAACCACTAAGATTTATGCGAATAAGCGTATGACATCACCTGGCAACTTTTGGAGCGAGTGCTAGCTACTTTCATTGGAAAAGAGTTGGCAACACTGGCATGTTCAAACCGAGCGATGTTCGGGCTGTGCCCTCCCGTGCCTACTGAACTGGTATCAGTGTTTGACCTAAAAACTGGCTCAGTTCAGCAGGAACAGGAGTGGAGTCCACTAACTAGCAGGATCTACTGTATGTCAACAACTTCCACTGAACATGCAACAAGACAGCCCAGATCCAACTCTTCTTCTGTTGCAGTGCTCTCGTGTTTAGTTGACCACAGCGGTTGCCTCGAGTCATCGGGCCTGATGAAAGTCAAACCCGAGCCGCCCTCCAACCTGTCAGACGAGGCCACTGAACCCTGAAGTGTATACAAGGCGGCGCAGCTCCAGTTTTAGATGTCTGTCCCTTTCTTCGCTAAAATATGAATGTTTCATGAGCAGATTTACCATTTTTTGCTTGATAGGTAGGCCCTGGCGTCCTGAGCCGTTGTGTGAATACTGTTACATACTGATGCCGTCTTGTTGTGCTCAGCCTTCATGTTTATTTCAGCATTCTTCCCTTGAAAAAGCTGCAAACACGTCTCACTCTTCGCTCATGTCTCTCTCTCTCTCTCTCTCTCTCTCTCTGACTCTTTTTTTTCCCTCTGTGCTGTCAAAGGCCAGCCTGAGACTGGAGTTCATTGTCAGGTAATCCCAGTGAAATGTCTGCTATGTGTGTGTAATTGATGTCACCCTGCAGTCCCCATTATCAATGATTGGGAATGTGTGCAACGCTGCTTCCTCCCCACTCTCCAGATAACTCGCAGCCACCAAAGGAAAAGTGCTTCATCTTGAAGATTTCATACCCACGGGAAAATGAAAGCTCATTACCGAGCATGATGAATCTGCTCTTATCCAACAACTCCACTGATCGTGGTTGGCACCATAAAATTATATTTCTGTTGCTTTGAATTTCTGCGGATAAATGTTTCATTCAAACCTTGAGGAGATTACCCAAAGAAAGGTTAGCAAGTTGTTTTTTTCATCGTGTCAGCGGTGTGATATTGTCTGCAGGGCATTGTTCCAGCCAAGTGGTACCACTGACAACTTAGCTGTGATTTGTGTAAGCATTTAATCTACCTGAATGTGGACGACGACGGTGCATGAAGTGCATTATTCTAAATGTCAGTAAGTTTCTAACTACTTTCATTTGGAGCATGATTTATTTTGATGTTACAGGTGCAGCCAATGTTTCATTCCATGACTAATCCAGCTGCAATTTAATGTAATAAAGTTTCAATGAGCCTGAACAAAGAATTCTAGCATTGTTTTGTGTTTTTTCACTATCATGAGATAACATCATTTATCGCTGGGAGGGAAACATGTTGCAGCAAGAAAGAACAAAGGTATAGACGAAGAGTAAAAAGGTCATCAAAAAGGCAAAATGTGTCTGTGTGGTGCTGAGGAATGATGAAAAGATGGGTTTCATTGCAGATAATTACCAAATTGTTGAGTTTTTGGGGGCTGCCGTATGTTTACCAGTCAGGTTCAAAGCTACCATTGAGGAAACTGAGGTCATGAGGTCAATATGGGGGTTTTAGGAACCTGGAACCTGTTTACATTTCAATCAGGAGAGACTTCATATAGAGTGAACGAGTACATTTATTACAAAGTGCACAATAAAGAGTTTTTTGGCGATTAGACCCCATCGTGACTTAGTAATATTTGGGGGGTGGGTAGTCTAGACACTGGAAGTTGTGGTGAGGAGGTGAAGAGAGTTGGCTGAAGATCTGGATGATAGTATGTGGTAGTGCTGGGCAATATGACGATATATATTGTCAAAATAATATAAAAATGTCTATCATAAAGTATATATTTTTCTATATTGTTTCTATTGCGATAAAAGCTAGGCCTATATATTTTTTTTTTCCCTCTATAATTTCACAAACATAACTGTTAAGTTAATTTTGTTCACAAGTTCTTAAAATGAGAAAATACTTTTCATTTGTCAAATATTTAATTCACACAGGAGTATAAAAAAATAGGCTTTACCATGTGGTTATTTCATATTGACTATTTATTTACTTAATTACCAGAAAACGTGATATATATTGTTATCGATATATGAAATGATCTAAAGATTTTGGCCATATTGCCCATTGAACTTCCGATAAGCTTCATTTATCATTGTCGGATATTTTTCAGGTAAACTTAATAGTGTCTCCACGTGTAATATTGTGAGACGATGGACAACTTGATCATCTTTTTTTATTCCAGACATTGTTTTTCCTTGTCAAAGCCTGGCGCCTACATTACCCACAATGCAACTTGACTGCTGATAGTTTGGTCAGGTGTGTTATGCTAGTAGCAGCTAATGTAGCCTTGAGTCACTATAGCCTCAAGCAGAAATGAGGAGCTACAGAGGTCTGGTAAGCTCACATCTTTCTAACTCTACACCCCCCAGATTGTTTTTCCTTTTCAAACTTGTAGTCTTCAGCTCCAACAGACGCTGAGTGACATCACTTGAGGCAATTTATCTTTTTTTTCACATATGCACAAGTACTCCTCCAGGCATGTAAACAGACTTTTAGGTGTGAAATTCATGCCGTTCCCCTTGTGAGTTCCACTTCTTAGACTAAATAAAACATTGATAGTTGGATTGTCTGAAAAATGCATCACCAAAAAAGGCTGAAAACTAGACTTTGTAGCTTTTAGCTCATGAAATGTTGATGTTTTGGAGATTCATGGTTTCACAAGACAGAGGCCTTCATGTTGGAAATAAAGTCAGACAATGTTGCTGACAGAAAAATGAGACAAGAGTATGCTGTCTGGTCAAAACGTTCTGGGAGACGAGGGAATGTGACTCATGATCTCAGTGTGAAAAATCCTCACCAGTGTGACGAGTGTGTTTGTTTATAGTCAGTGTTGTAGCAGACGATTTCCAGCAAACTGCAAAAGGTCAAAGGTTCAACTTTTTGTTTGAGTTACACTTGTTACACCCAGTTGCAGGCCGCCTTTTTCATGCATTGAAACATCACAATACACAGTCTTGAAAACAGACACACGCCTCCCCACAGCCGGAGACGGGTACCCAGACCAAAGCCTCCAGCTCCCCTTTTAGTCTCCATAGCGATGTCAATACCCCTTTTATCTTCAGGCCTCAAAGGCTGACCAGATTTCATGATGTGGCTGCTTTATTGAGCCTGATCTGCTTTTGTTGCCCCCTTTGCCATTCAATCAGCATCCGTGCGGTTCTGGCCCGTGGCTGCGAGCTTGGCTGCGTAATTTGGTTTAGAGCTGAGCGGGAACATCTGTTCTACAAAGCCTCAGCTCCTTCCATTCCTCGGGCCTCATGGAAAAAAACCAAGGCCAGTGGTGGGGCCGCTGCCGCAGCCGCAGCGCAGGACCTCCAAACCTACACATCACAACCCTCGAGTCCACAAGAGTAATCTCAGCGATGAGAGAAGAAGAAGAGGCTTTGAAATGGTTCAAATGTATGAAGTCGTGTAGGATTTATAGGTGGACTAACAGTGATTAAGAGCACGCTTTATTGATTTCATATGTACAGTAGGAGGCTTTAAACTGTGAGACGAAGCGTTTCATTCAGTCAGATGACTCACATGGAAAAGATTTATAATGCAAATGCAGAGTATTGCGACATACTGTAATATCTTAAGTGTCTCAGTGTTATTGGTATTATTTAGTCAGAGATGTGTAGTCACACTCAAGAAATGTGCACACATGTTGTGTCTGTGCCCAAACCCACATAAAGCTGAAATGCTGTGTGAAGCTGGTTTCCAAAAACAGGGATTTTATTTTCAACAAATGGTGATATATATATAAACACCTGCAAACCATGTCATCATTTAAAGGAATAGTTCAACATTTTGAGACACGCTTATTGGCTTTCTTGCCAAAGCTAGATGAGAAGAATGACACCACTCTCATATAATTTCAATCAAAACCAAGCTGGAGCCAGGAGACAGTGTTGCCAGATTAGATTGCCGGTTTCCAGCCCAATCAAAACTCAAATCATAACCTTGCCAGAAACCCCACCGTAAAACCATTACATGCAAAATAGAAAACACATCATAAGCAAACAAAGCTTCATATCTGCATCAAGTAACCATCCTAAAATGAGTTCAGTCAGACAACCAATACACAAATTCCCATGTCACTGCAATGATGATGACATCAAGGTAAGTAGGTCCTCTGTTATCGCTAACGATGACTGAATACAACTCATGTCAATCAAACATTTCTCAAATTAAATGAGTGAATAATATGAGTGAGTAGACACAACGAAGTTTACTGCATTTTGTATCCGTTTTTGACCATAAAATGACAGCTTGTTTGGTAATATTGTTTTCACAAGACGAGCGTTCCTATTGGCTGTGCTCCGGGTGGAGGGCAGTGCTTGGTATTTCCTCAACTGTTCTCAACATGGCTGCCGGGTCACAAACTTTCTCATTTTACAGCTAAACAGTACACTACAAGATGTTTCTGAAAACATTTGAGGAGAGAAATAGGCATTACAGTAACAGAGTATTGATTCATATTTGATCAGCGCTGCCTAGTTTGACCGTTTTATTGGAGTTTGCGAGTGATTGACAGCTGCTAATGCGCTAAACCGAGATGGGGAACGTGGCAAACATTACCTGCTAAACATCAGCATGTTAACATTGTCATTGTGAGCATGTTAGCATGCTTATGTTGGCATTTAGCTCAAAGCACCGCTGTTCCCAAAGTACAATGTCACAGAGCCGCTAGCTGTAGAGTCTTAGTGTTGTTCCTAAACGAGTCCCCTGCAGAGCCCCTCTCTAAGAAAACCTTCATCCTCACTTGAGAAACTTTTGGAAACCAAAGCTGAATCATCACCCTTGGAACATCTTTCACAACACAATTAGTTAAGTGGTCATGGTGCTCAGCCAAAGCACAGCAAGAATGAGGGAGAGGATTAAGAAAAGAGTGAAATCTTGCTCACATACATTTCCAAGGTTGAGAGCAAAGTCAAAGCACATGGCCGACATCCAGCCCTCAAGAGAAAACTTGTTGTCTTTGGTAATTGTCTCCTACGCTAACAATCGAAGAGGAATGAATAAGCACTTTTGTGTGCTTGTGGCAATTTTTTTTTATCTTGTTGGAACATGCTATTTATTTAAAAACATGGTTAATAACAGTGTCTGCCTTCCTCGTTTTTAAAACCCATAACATCTGGCCTTGGTATCCGCTGTCCCACTATCTCGAATCTGATGAAGAGGAAACAGCTGGGTCCAGAGATGGTGTAGATTTAAAGAGCCCTTCCTCCTCCACATGTTCTCACACTGGCATCCGAGTAAATCTCTCCAGAGCAGGCTCTTTGTGTACCTCTGAGCTATTCTTCTGTTGCAGACCGAAGACGACGTGGCGGTGCATTCCCTTTTAATTAAGGAACAACTGAAGAGAATTCGTCTTGCCCTGTTCTCTCATCCTTCCCCTTTCCTCTTGAGTTGTGCTCTTCCTACTGTGGATCTCCAGTTTAGAGACCCACTGTGCGTATAGGGAATAAAAGACATGTTTGGTATGCGTTTATGCATAACTATAGAGACGTGCATAACTTTATAGGACAAGTGTGTAACACTTAGGGAGATCTATTGGCAGAGATGGAATATAATATAAATAAGTATGTTTCCTTTAGTGTATAATCACCTGAAAATACGAGTCGTTGTGTTTTCGTTAGCTTAGAATGAGCCATGTATATCTACATATAGAGCGGGTCCTCTCTTCACGGAGTCGGTTGCCATGTTTCTACGGTAGCCCAGAACGGACAAACCACTGTGTTAACCTTTCCTGCTTTGGCCGGAGTCGATAACGTTATTCGCTCCGGAGTTAACCTCCGTCACTCCACTCAGCCGCTGGGAAACAAGACACGGGAGACCTCTGTTGGTCTTGAGGAGCTGCAGCATTTATTTCTGCACAAACTGCAACTTCCACTGTACATTCACTTGATATTCTCACATTTGCCGCCGCTCTCTCTCTCTCTTGCTTCACCACTCACTTCCCACGTACATACACCTACACACTGACTCGGCTATTCTCCAAATGACCTACGCCAATCTTACAACAACTGGCTCTAGAAAGGTCATGGCTAGAAGTTAACATGCAAATTGCGAAACTCTTGCGAGATGGTTAAGGTTAGGCATTGACCTTGAATGGTTGAGGTTAGGATAGGTCGTCGGGCAGCAAGTGTCGAGAGAGTTTTTGCAGGTTTTCAAGTTACCTTCTAGACACGAACCTCTAGGAAGGTCCATTCACGCTTTCACGTCGGATTTGGCCTCACCGATCTTACATACTGGACCTTGAAACTACTGGTATGAACAAAAAGTATATAAATCCTAACTTAGCTCCACTAGCACAAGAGAAGAAGAGGGCGTTGTTCTTCCTCAGACCAGATTTGTCAGCCAGGTGCAGGGCTCGACATTAACGCTTGCCCGCTTGCCCGCTTGCTCGCTTGCCCGCTTGCCCGCTTGCCCAGGGCAAGTAAAGTCTGTGTTCGGGCAAGTGGAATGCCTCATGCAGTTGTCCGATCGGGCGAGTGAAAAATATATCTGATCTTTATTAGAGATGCCCCGATATTCAGTAAAAATATGTGATCTGGAGATCGGCACTAATGCTTGCATTCGAGTTCCCAAAATACGCTCCGCCGCTCCGAGAGTGAGGTACTCTGAATAACTGAACAGTAACGTTACATTCAGTACAGTCCAGTTTGTGCCAGAGTGCGCTCTGGTGCTCGGGTGACTATTTACAAATGCACCCATAGTGTGAAGCTACATTGTGAACAACAAATCTGTGTTGAAATTGACAGAATAAGAACTAGTCAATGATAGCTGTTAGCAGCCGGTGGGCAGTGCAGTGCGCACACAGGATAGGTTTGCCTTCAGGACTTTATACCTGAACGGGTTTATTTGAAACTAAACCATGATCTTTCACTAAACTTGTCAGACAGGGATTTCTGTCAGAAATCGCTGAAAGCAAACGTCTTCCATGTAAATAAAGAACCTAACAGCTAACGTTAACGGATGTTCCTTTGGGTTACATTATGGTGCGTTCAATCTCTGTTCAGTAAAAATGAGCATTAGTCGAAGATAAATCATGAAGCTATCATGATGTGTTCATATGTAATCTTGTTAAATGTAGTTTTTGGAGAGAAACTTGAATAATTCCAGTTGTTTGAAGGACAAATATAAAATAGATGTTAGAGATGGAATTATGACCTGTTTAGCTTCCTGACAGTAGCTCTAAGCAGCTTATAATACATACATACTTAAAACTACTAATACCAAGCTCTGTAGAAAGCAACCAGAGTTGGTGATTGTTGAAACAGACTGATCAAGACAGTTTTGATGAGTTTCATTTTGTTTCTGTCGAGTTTGAATTAAGTGCGTTTTACTATGATCGGCAAGGTAAAATTACTGTTTCTGTCAATGGAGTCTGGTGGCTTGGAGGAGAGCATATTAATTTTATGTTTTGTACGTTAATACATTATAATAATTGCTTAAATCCCTGTTGATAGGCCTACATTTTCCATTTCGGACAAGTAAGTTTGGCTATCAGACAAGTAAAACATCTCATCTACTTGCCCAAAGGGCATCCGGCTTAATGTCAAGCCCTGCAGGTGTACTCAAGAGAAACACGTGAAGAAGAAAAGGGTCTTGTATGCAAATGCTTGATTTGTTTGTTTGGACATGCAGCGAGTTAACGCCCTTCCTTGTCTTCTGTTCTCTTTGTTGGTGAAAGCATGATGTCAGCTCACAGGAAAATAGCAAACACATTGATTGATTGGGGATAACTGTAACCACAACACTAAATATATTTGCGCAGCTATTATTGATGTCTGAAAGTGGAATGAGACGCTGTAAGGTAGCCAAATAAACTGGATATTTTCTTAGGGAGTCGCTCTCAGGGAGCAGGTCCGCTGGGTTAAATAAAGAGAGAGTTTCCTGACGCTGCCAGTTCATGAAATCATCCTGTGTGTGTGTGTGAATGAAAAAGGCCAGATAATGTCCGCCTGACCCAGCGGACACCTGGCTGTTACTGTCTGCTTCATATCACCGTGGGAACACATTTACTGTAGATCCATGAGTACACAGGTGCACAAGTACATGCACACGCTGACATATGGTTAGGTATACACCAATAAACAACACATGGTCACTTAAACACAAGCATGACAAATGAATGGTCATGACAGATTTACATTACAATAAATCCACTGTTGTGCAGTCCTTTAGCAGAAACTTGCAATATTCCCATTATATTACACATTAAACAGCCATAGGAATCAGCAACCTATCATGCTCATCAGACGGTGGATTATCTCTAATATTCTGACATGTTTTTCCTCCACTTTTCTGTGAGCTGTAGGTAGAAAACAAGAGGTCACAGGCTCTCTCTTTTACCGTTATCATTACCACGTGACCTGCAATGTATGCGTGGCAACATGTCAGCAAGACAGGAATGATAATCTCTCTGCCATCTTGAGTCAATATCAGTCAGTTTGTCTCTCAACACTTCTGCTCCGATTTCTTTTAAGCGTGGTGTCACTCACAGTTATGGTGCTTATAAACACTATGTTCGTACCTTCTCTTTGGCTACTGTCTGGTGTGAAGAGTCAAATTTTCTGGTCTGTGGACACTAGTTAAGTCGTATTTCTGCAGCTTCAGCTATGCTGTTGCCATAAACACAATGTTGGAAACATTTGTGTTCAAACAAAATACTTTATAGTTTGTTTTCTTCAATCTGAGTGTAGTTGATTTCACAGTGAGTGACCTTTTGCCAATAGACTTTTCTTCAAGTAAAACTGTGACTCATCCATATTTAATGCACCCTGTGGTCTGAGCTGGACTGAGGCTCAGACTGGACCTGGTCTGGTTCTCATGTGATCAGTCCTTTCATTCTTTCTGAATGAATCATCATGTTATAAATCCCAAAACAAACTCTTTCAAGAGCTGATGCGAAGGGGCATTTATGGTGGGAGGCTGGGAGAATTTTATTAGATTTTTTGTCAAATAGTTTGCCGTGCCGTGTTTAATTCAACCTCACCTTTGTCTTTGGGTGGTTTAATGTCCTGTGTAGCTGATTGGGATCAGGCAGCAACCTCTGGGTCTGAAAAGTGAAGCCAATGAGGAAGTTCCTTAAACTTTCTAATATCCAGCAGGGGGCGACTCCTCTGGTTGCAAAAAGAAGTCTGATTGTATAGAAGTCTATGTGAAAATGACCCTACTTCTGACTTGATTTATTACCTCAGTAAACAATGTAAACACGAGTTTATGGTCTCAGTCGCTGGTTTCAAATCTTCTTCAATACAGCATGATGTTCATTTAGTAAATTATGGTCCCATTTAGAGTAAAATAGATCATAAAGCAGGGTATGCTTTAGGGCGTGGCTACCTTGTGATTGACAGGTCGCTATCACAGCGTTGTCCGGTCTGGGAGTTGTCCGTGTTTTCGTCTTACAACTTTAACCCTTTCACAGTGGGTTTACAGTTCATGAAAGTTAATTAAAACATTTTGGTCGCCTAAAAATGTCTTATTCAGCGTTCGGTTGTACTTAGCTCCACCCTCTCGTGTCACTTCTGGTTGCAAAATAACAACATGGCGACGGCCAAAATGCCGAACTCAAGGCTTCAAAACGGCAGTCCACAAACCAATGGGTGACATCACAGAGACTACATCCACTTCTTATATTCAACCATTAAGACTGAGACAAAGTAGCTCACCTTTGTTGTACTGTATGGTCCTTTTTTCAGGTTTTAGCTGCACCGTAGTGGAGCACAGCTGAGGTGAAGTGGAGTTTAATGACTTTTTTTGGCCAAGAGAAGGACAAAAGGGCTCTGGAATATCACACAAATTACAGCAAAAAACAATGCATGATGCCAAAGCCTTGTGTGTATTGTGTTGCATTCAGCATCCACCGCACTTGCTTGAGAGGTTTGAGTATGAGTATTCCGTCAAGAAGCTGTGCATTTAGCCATATTTGGACACATGGTTGGATCATGGCGAAGTAGATTATGCTGCAGTAGGAGGTTTAAGAGACGTTTCTATAGACATCTGGATCTGTAGTTTTTCTACAAGAAACTAACACTTCATAACTGCCGTGAAAACATGTTGACCTCTGCCCTTCAAGTCTACATGGGTTGTGTTTGATTTTGGGCGGAGTGTCCCTTTAAACTGAGTCAACTATAAAGCGGTCAGTCCCATAGCTCAGCCCTGTAAAATCTTATTATAAAGGATGGAAATTATGATCAAAAAAAAAAAAGAAATTGACCCAGGATCTAAAAAAAAGTGGAAATTCCCTTTAACAAATTACAGTTTTTAACAAACTGAGAGCAAACACATTTCTTATCCGTGATGGTTGACTGGAGATTTTAACATTTTTTGAGTTTTCTTTTTCCAGGCTGTGATGTTACATCCAGTTTTTGTGCAGCACATGTGCCACCGAGTTGTCGCAGTGCTGATGGCAGCGTATCAACCTCTCTCCCCCCGTGTAGCTTCTCTGTGCCTCACCCGCTGCCTTCCCCTCTCCTCAGACAGTACATCATTAGCTGTCTGCTGAACACCTGGAGGCAAAGCCAGCGAGGTAATTATTGAGGGCATAGCCACGTCTGCACGCAACCGTCATTAACCCATCGTACCTCATTTAGCGCAGAGAAAAGGCCTTGTTGTTGTAAGGGGAGAAGGAGAGAGAGATTGCTGATCAGCCCCTGACATGTCAAATATGATACAACGAATGTCTCTGAGGCTAGAGCTAATAAAGCCTGGAATTTGCTGTTGCTTTTTCATCAGGCACCGGACCTGGAGCCGTGCCAGGACCAAGGATGAGAGGGGCTTATCCCCTACTCTTAACCGTAAAGATGCAGGAATTCATGAGAGGGGAACTCACAAAAACACACACACAGACACACACAACCAGCAATGACTTGTTTGCTTCCCCGGCCACAAAAACAGGAAAAGATTTTGAAGAAATCCTTACGTCTGAGAAACCTCATAAACGGCTGCAGAGACCGGATTTAGAGTGTGTGTTTATGGGCATGTTTGCTTCTGAGTGTGTGCACTTACATCTACAGAACGCATGTGTGTAAGTTATGCATGCACATTTTGCAATCCAGTATGTATTTATATGAATAATATGTATGTGTGTGTGTTTGTGTGCTCTCCTGCTGTTACTGCACAATCAGCTCAGCCGCTGCCTGCGTGGGCGGCCGTTTCAGGTAAAAAGGAGAAAAGCAAAGTTCTTCCTTTCTCACATCAACGCCTCATTTCCTTCCTCCGGTCGTCACCGACGAGCCCGTGCAGCTCACACACGTCACGAACAGGAATGCCTGCGTGACTGGCTGCCAAGATGGTGGTACATCTCAAAAGACGTTATTGATAAGCAAGTGATTTTATTGTTCCTTGCTTGCATGAATAGTAAAAAAAAGTATATTATAGCGCTGAAGTCCCGTCTAGTTTCCAGATTAGTTTCTGTTAACGTCTTTTATTGCACCAGTATAATTTCCTCTTTCTTGAAACATGATATCAGGGTTTTCTGTCAATATTAATGTTAACAAAGATAAGAGATATTTTGTCAGAATTAAACAGCTCCCACTAGGCTTTGAGAGCATGTTGCTAAAACTCATGCCATATGTTGTTCAATAAGATATTTACCTGTTTTATCCATAGACTGTATATAAGAAGTTGACGTAGTCACAGTGACGTCACCCATTGGTTTGTGGACTGTCGTTCTGAAGCCTCGAGATCGGCATTTTGGCCGTCGCCATCTTGGTTTTTGGCCATCGCCATCTTGTTTTTTTGCAACCAGAAGTGATATGAAAGGGCGGAGCTACGTACAACCGAACGCTGAATAAGACATTTTCTGGTTGAAAAAAAAAAGCATTGAAAATTACAGTATACAAGCAAGAACAGTAGAAAAATAAGTTCTCAAACAATGGACAGAAAATCCCAGTATCATATTTAAGCTTTTTAAAAAATACCTCCTGGGGAGGCTAATGCAGCGCTGCAGTCTACAGGGACACTTTAAGGCATTTACAACAATATTCTGCAAACTCTGGCTGAGAAAAAAAGGATTAAGGATATTTTCACCATCTTGTGCTCTTGCTTAATCTCTTTTATCGTCAGCATGGGTTTGTGAACATGACTCACGCACACACATACATAACCAACCAACCACACACACACACACTCACACACACACACACACACACACACACACACACACACACACACACACACACACACACACACACACACACAACCACACAGACTCTTACTGTATCAGCAGTTTAATTTGTCATCAGTAATTTGCAATAATAAATTATTTCAGCCGTAACCTGCTATGATTCACCAGTCGTTTTCAGATTGTCCAATGACAAATTATTATTTTTAATGGTTTTTGAATGGGCTTTAATTTTACACTTAATAAAACGTAGGATTTTAATGGTCACTCAGTAAAAACAAACAATATATTTATAAAACTAGTCCTTCGTGGTTAAATGGACATATCCATATAAACATATTTTCTCAATCAGCTTCTTGAGCAATTTGCTTTTACATGAACACACTACTTTTTGATATTTTACATGAGAGCTTGGGGCTTACAGTAGTTGGAAAAAAAGGTGATGTCACGTACTCCTGAGCACCAATCAGCATTCAGCAACATTTGAATCAGGATCTGTTGACGGTTGGTGGTTGTTTGTTGATGTCAAACAAATCTCATCCAACCACACCACCCTGCAACGAACTAGCTGAGATTTTGAGTACACGCCTAATAAATAACTGATGCTTTTTTTCTGAACTTTAACTTGAGCTGTTGCTTAATTAGTTATGAATATTTAATGTTATAAAGAAATAGGGCTTTAAGATGTAAGTGGCCATTTCTGTAAGATATGATGTGAATAGAACTGGGTGTGAGAATCGATACTAGAAAGTAAAGGAAATACTGAAAGTGGGAACAATACAGTATTGACTTCTCACAGTAAGTTCGTCTGCACCTTGTGGCTGTGATCTATTGCAGTGACTGTTTCATGGACTAGAACAGTGAAACTGCACACTTTGCATACTCTGCCTTTGCACGATGGCAGACCGTTGTTTTGTTTCGTGAAAATACTTTTACAAGACAAAACCAGTTGCTCCAGTATAAAGTAGCAGGAGTGCAGTACAGTATAGCCTGTATAATTCACAGGTGCATACTATCTGCTAAACCTCATCTATCTACCCTGCCAGACAGTCATAATGCATTTATCAATTAGCCCTGGCTGTGTGTGCCCTTGGGGCTGCAGTCCCAGCCCTCACCTCCTCCAAACTGAACTTCAATCAGTCATCCTGTCAGAAAAGCAGGGAGGGGAGAGGAGCCGGCAAAAAAAAAAAAAAAAGGTGTTTTGAGGAGTCTGTCAGGTCTAACAAAGAAGACGAGCCTTTAAAACTAAAGTATAAAATATTTTCTCTCGTGTACAGTCACATGAGTGTTTCGCAAAGCCTGCATTAAACTGATGAGGGAACAAAGATCTTGTTTTTCAGATTAAAATATGTCCTTTTAATGTGGTGGGATCTGTAAAATGCAGATATGGTAAATTTAGAAAACCATGATGTGTTGAGGTCACTGTCTATCTAAAGCATTTTGAATCATCTGATCTATCCACAGGAGCCAGTCAAGGCTTCGATGATGTGTCTCCCTCCAGAGGAAAGCAGAGGTAGTATAATTAACAGCATGCACTCATTTATAGAGCAAAATAAACTTTATTTATATTTTCATCATACAGTAAAACGTCCGGCTTACACAAAATATTACGATACATTGCGATACACATATACACATTTTTTTATTCTGCACATTATACATTTCCATCTTATTCTAGAAAATATATGACTTCTATAAAAAAATAAAGATTAATTCTTGACGGGGTAATACAAACAAGTACAGTGCAACAACAGATCAATAAAGTGTATCAAATGCATTGGAAAAAAGGAATGTCTTGTACTGTAATGCAAAAAAAACCAACTGCTTATCATTGCAAACTTAAGGATGAATTCATATTTTTAACAGGTTTTCTGACAGTGTGCAAGTATCAGTGCGAGTGCCTGCAGGCAAAGCGTTGAACATTCAAACCAGAACTCAGAGGAAACGGTTAGATGTGTATCATTGCACACAGGTCTTTGCTTGGGAGGGGATCACTTTGTGGTTTAACCGCTTGAAACCGAGAGGCAGCTGGTGGTGGAGCTCAGCCTGTATTTTTTGGGTGCCCTGCGAGGCTTGCTAGGAGTTGACGGCGGGGAGGCCACGCTCAGATTCCTGACCTTGTTAAAACTGTTCCTCAGACTGTCCCTCCGGCTCTCTGAGGTGCTGCTGGTCTCCTTGGACGTGAACGTGTCTGGGTGACAGAGGCTGGCCTTCGGGCAGCAGCAGCAGCACAGCAGCTCGCAGATAGCCTTCCTCATCTCGCTGCTGCCCAGGGCGTAGATGATGGGGTTCAGGCCGGAGTTGAGGACAGCCACGGAGATGCAAAACTCAGCGCCGAGCAGCAGTTTACACTTGCGGGAGTCACAAGAGAAATCCACCAGTAAGAGCAGGAACAGAGGCCCCCAGCAGACTATGAAGGCCACAACAATGGTGATCACAGTTTTAAGCAGATCCAAAGAGCGTTTGCGACTGCGCAGGGGGCCCACCTGTGCACTCTTGTGTACGTGGCAGAAGATGCTACCATAGAGCACGCCAATAGCCAGGAGGATGATGAAGAAGATGACGAGAGAGAACAAGAGGTAGTACTTGGAGTAGAGAGGGAAGAGGGTGGAGCATTCGTCCAGGCTGCACACGCAGTTCCAGCCCAGCAAGGGGAGGAAGCCAATGACCAGCGCCAAAACCCAGCAGAGCACCACCAAGCCGTAGATCCTATAGGTCTTCCTGGCTGACTTCTGGGGCAGTGGCTTCATCATGGTGGTGTAACGCTCCACGGCAATCAGCAGCAAGCTGAATATGGATGCTGCCAGGGCCACAAACACCATCCCTTCCCTGAAGAGCCACAGAGCAGGCGTGAGGCGAAACGTCTGGCTGCCAGACATGCAGATGTTGAGCAGGTAGGCGGCACCAGTGAGGAGGTCACTGAGCGTGATGTTGGCGATGCAGACGTAAACCCAGCGCTGGCTGTGGCGGATGCGGGAGATGACGGCCACCAGCACCAGGAGGTTCTCCAGGATGATGAAAATACTGATGAAGAGGAAGACGGCCACGGAGGCACTGATGTGGTTCTGGATGTTTGAGACGGTCCTGTTCTGCAGGCGGCCGGTGTGGTTGTAATGCCGCAGGATCACATGGTTGATCTCGTTGGCCGTGGTGATGTCGTTTGATGTGGTGGTGTTGCTGGGGTAACTCGGTATGTGGTACAAGTGGGGGCAAGAGGAGGAGGAGGTGAGGGAGGAGAAGATGTCCATAGCAGCGGCTGGGCTGGTCAGGATGAAGGCTGTGGGTGGGAACAGGCGGAACCGAGCTGGTACGAGCTGCACGGGAATTAGTGTGAAACTCCTGCGATCAGACAGGCTATCGTCACACTCTAACCACGGGAGCTCTGCCTGCGCAGAAGAAATAAGAACAATTTCAATACAGCATCTATGTGAAAATAAGATACAACTCCCCTCGCTCTCATGACTGTACTGTGTGCTTCCTCATTACGGCGCCTCAATCAATTTAAAAGGCATCATTTAAATGCCTCCCTCATGTGCTACAACACTCCACCCAGGTGTGGTTAACACAGGATGAGTGAGCAGCTGCACAGGGCATTTAAATCACCAAATGAAGGAAATACACAAATTGTTTTTAACAAGAACGCTGGAAAATTATTTTTTTAAATTTCCCAAATAATGCCGACTGACTTAATGTGCTAATTTAATAATACTAAATCATTGAAAAAACGGCAAAAACAATTTTTTTTTCTTTTTTCTCTTAAAACTTCAGTGACATCAATCAAAAATAAATTAATAAAACACTACTAAAGACACATAAAGCTTTTTTTCCAAGGTTCATGTTGTTTTAGGTCAAATCTGGGCTACATTTTTTTTTTTTTAAACTCCACATTAAGTACTTCATGCTGTAACCTAAGTAGAAATTCTGAAACCTTTTAAATTGCATTCTGATTTCATCCTATTATATGTTGATAAAATCCATTACAGGTCATTATCATGGATGCAGAGTGGTGTGAATAGTTTGCAGTGGAGAGTACTTACTCTGGCTGCTGTTGCATCTAGAAGATGTCGCTGACTACAGATTTTTGATATTGGGGAAGTAGAAGGTTAGGTAGTAAAACACCACACCCAAAAAACACCCCACACACACACACACACACACACACACACACACACACACACTCACACACACACACACACACATGGTATGCAACAGAGAGATTGCCGTCGCTTTTGTTCCATGCACTGTTTTCTCCAGTGCATGGAGAGGGCACTTTATCTACAGATCATCGTAAACTCCTTGACCGACTAGAGAACAAATTTGGCATCTCTGGGCTTGCTCTAGCATGGCTACAATCTTATCTATCTGAAAGAACACAGTGTGTCTCTTTTAATAATACGACATCAATATTCTCTGAGGTGAAATATGGCGTACCTCAGGGCTCTGTTCTTGGCCCTCTGCTCTTCTCCCTATACATCGCACCTCTTGGCCAAATTATACTTAGTTATGGAATTGATTTACACTGTTACTCTGATGATACACAGCTGTATTTGCCGATAAAAGCGGAGGATCGATCACAAATTATTAAATTAGAGGCCTGCCTGTCTGCGGTGAAAAACTGGATGTCAAGTAATTTCTTGCTCCTAAATTCGGATAAAACTGAGATGCTGGTCATTGGACCTGCTCGACACAGACATCAGTTTGATCAGGTAACAGTAACTCTAGATAACTGTATGATATCCCAGAGTTCAACAGTTAAGAACCTTAGCGTCATGTTTGATTCAACTCCCTCTTTTGATCAGCACATTAAAGACATCACAAAGATTGCTTTCTTTCACCTACGCAACATTGCTAAAATCAGGTCTTCTTTATCCATGGCCGATGCAGAGATTCTAATCCACGCCTTTGTATCTTCCAGACTGGATTACTGTAATGTTTTGCTCTCAGGTCTGCCTTGTTCTAGTACCAGAAGCCTTCAAATGGTTCAGAACACTGCAGCAAGAATCTTAACTAAAACTAGAAAATTTGACCTTGTTACACCAGTTTTAGCTTCATTACACTGGCTCCCGATCCATGTTAGATCAAATTTTAAAGTGCTTTTGATGACCTATACAATTGTAAATGGGTACTCCCCTTCCTACTTGTCTGATCTACTTAAATCTTATTCTCCAACCAGGACTCTCCGCTCTCAGAATACAGGGCTCCTGTCTGTCCCCAGAGTGAAAAAGAAGTCAGCGGGCGAAAGGGCCTTTTCTTATCGAGCCCCTTTCCTCTGGAATAACCTCCCTATAGACATCAGACAGTCTGACTCTGTGGAGGTCTTTAAACCCAAACTCAAAACCCATCTTTTTGCCCTAACTTTCAATTAGTTAGCTGGTGGGTTGGTCTCAGTCTCAATTTATAATTTCAGCCTAGCAGTCCTGCCGACGAGAACATTATTAATTTTAAGCCGCTGCCTCTCTATAACCCTCTGTTGTTTATGTCCCACAAGCAGTGCTGTGTGCCTCGCTCTCTCTCTCCCCTCTCTCTCCTTTGAATCAGGCTTCTCCGTGATGGACCATCAGTCGCTCTGGGACGTTGCTCTGACTCTCTGGTGGTTCATGGTAGAGAGGAGGTCGTGTTGCTCGGGCTCTATCTATCGTGATGTGGAGAGGAGGTCGTGTTGCTCTGGCTCTATCGATCTGGCGTGGAGAGGAGGTTGTGTTGCTCAGGTTCTGCCTATATGGCGTTGAGAGGAGGTTACGTAGCTAAGGCTCTATCTGATTGGCATGGAGAGGAGGTTGTGCTGCTCTGGCTCTACCGGTTTTGACGTCGAGAGGAGGTCGTGTTGCTCTGGCTCTATCTGTTTGGCGTCGCCTGGAAGCTGCTTGACATCCTCCTGGATCCACCTTCTCACATATATTCACATTATATGTATTCATTTTTGTCATGAATTGTCTGTGTTGTGTTTTCATTATGTTGTTACTCTGTACACACGACATCTATTGCACGTCTGTCCATTCTGGAAGGGGGATCCCTCCTCTGCCGCTCTTCTTCCATTTTTTCTCCCTGTTAAAAGGGTTTTTTGTGGTTAAGTTTTTCCTTAGCTGATGTGAGGGTTGCACTGTCAAGGACAGAGGGTGTTGTATCCTGTACAGATTGTAAAGCCCCCGAGGCAAATTTGTGATTTGTGATTTTGGGCTATACAAATAAAATTGATTTGATTTGATTTGATTCATCTTGTTTTCTCTACTGGAAAGGCACCCTAGAAGGCACTTTATCATGTTTTCTCCACTGGAAGGACACTTTATGATGTTTCTCAACACATCAAAACATATTACTCAAGATAACTTATACGGGAAGTGCTCTTTCAACACACGTGGCACACGTAGAAAGTTGTAAATGTTTTGTAAAATAACATGACTCAACATACATGTGGCAATAACTTGCACTTACGAGAGAGACCATGGTACCTAGCCAAGAACAGCCTCAAATTAGAGTTTATGTTTTTTCTCAATATTTCTCAGAAAGTAGAAAAACAGGAACTCACAATCAGATGGAAAGGTACCCCTCCCTGCAGATAAGGTTTCATATGTCTCATCATACAGCTGTGGTTGTTGGTTAGATAGGCCACAGTCACACTGTTGGCTCCATGCTCTTATCATGCATGGCACACTTTACTTCAGCAAACCCCCAACCATGCGCCAGCAAACCGTAACCACATGCCATAAGGCAGGCGGTGGCATTGAGAGCATGGCCACTTTCAAGTCAACCATAAACACATAATATACTGAGAACCAGCGTACGAGGCATCTTACAAGCACCAGAAAGTGATGCCAGACCCCAAAATCAAGAAACCACTCTTCAAATATGAGCAAAACCAGAACCCGTGGCTGAACACATTTGCCCTTCAGAGTGGATTTTTCAAAGACTTATGATTATATATTTCAAGCTTTCAGCAAAGTAGGCTCTAATTGTATCACTGCACTATAATTTCCATTTATCAAATGCTTCAAAAGCATGCTAGTGTGGTCTGAAAAAAGGTCAGAAGAAACTATAGAACTATAATCAGGCCAATGCTCCAAAGAAAATATAGTTTTTCATGCTCATAGAACATGATGTTATTTCAGTAATACGAAAAATTGCAAGTGGGTTTTATATGTCATCTTCCATCTATGTCCATCACAAACATGTTTCTGTGGTTTTACTCACAGTTCTCCAGTTTGCATGGCTTCTCTCTTCAAGTGCAAGAAAGGAGACAGAAACAATACAAAGGTAATATAACTGTGACCTACATTGTGTAAGAGCAAGGAGGCGTAACATTCACGGGCTTTTTCCGTGTAACCAAGTATCTTCATTTCGAACACAACTTCTCCTTTTTATTGCATGTGTCAATAAACCATACAGTATAGTAAGAATTTTGACCTAGGATAGATGTTCCTCTATCTGAATCGAATGATACGGTGGCGAGCCTGTTATTGTAAATTAAACGGGGAAAAGGAAAAAACAATTCAATTCACAACAAGCTACTGCAACCTGAGGTGTTAACAACACCCACGACTGTTGAAAACGCCCTTACTCTGAAAATATCACTTCAAACAGCTCTATAACCACAGTATTCACCACAATGTGTGTGTGTGTGTGTGTGTGTGTGTGTGTGTGTGTGTGTGTGTGTGTGTGTGTGTGTGTGTGTGTTTGTGTGTGTGTTTGTGTGTCTTTTAACTGCACAGCCAGCCCTGTAGGCTCTTACTGTAGTAGCTCTAAACAAGATTGTGCCCTCAAGTCAGTCCAGGGATTTTATTGTTTGTCCAATGACGTCCACCACACTCCTACCATCACTTTCTTTTACATTTGTTTATCCTGTTCAGGGCTGCAGGGAGCTGAAGTCGATCCAAAAATGCACTTGTTGATAAAAGCAGTTTCCTGTTGGAGGAAACCTGAATGTATGCAAATGCATGAATGCAGAGAGCTTTAAATCTTCATGAGGAATAGTCCTTGTGTAATTGAATAAAACTCAGTGTTTTTTTGCATATTTTTAATATAATAACATAATGCATGATCAGTAATGTTCGTTCAAGCATATGAAACAAAAATCAACATGATCGTGCCCTCATAGAGTGAAGTACTAGACACCATGTTCCTTACAGGGCTGTCAAAGTTAACGCGATAACACGTTAACGCAAATTTGTTTTAACGCCACTAATTTCTTTAACGTATTAACGCAACTTGCGATTTCTAGGGTGTAGCGGGCTCAGTTTTAATGCTAGAAGCTGAAGATACTGGCATCATATGAAACTAGAAAAAACTAAGGAATAATTGCTACCAACCATGTCATACTAGCTTGTCACGAAGGAGGTTAAATAACGTTCCAAACATATGCTAAATTTTGGCGAGGAAAAACTGGCATTGCCATTTTCAAAGGGGTCCCTTGACCTCTGACCTCAACATATGTGAATGAAAATGGGTTCTATGGGTACCCACGAGTCTCCCCTTTACAGACATGCCCACTTTATGATAATCACATGCAGTTTGGGGCAAGTCATAGTCAAGTCAGCACACTGACACACTGACAGCTTTTGTTGCCTGTTGGGCTGCAGTTTGCCATGTTATGATTTGAGCGTATTATTTTATGCTAAATGCAGTACCTGTGAGGGTTTCTGGACAATATTTGTCATTGTTTTGTGTTGTTAATTGATTTACAATAATAAATATATACATACATTTGCATAAAGCAGCATATCTGTCCACTCCCATGTGGATAAGAGTATTAAATCCTTGACAAATCTCCCTTCAAGGTACATTTTGACCAGATAAAAAATTAGCGATTAGTTTGCGATTAAATATTTTAATCGATTGACAGCCCTAGTTGCTACTATAGAGTATTTACATGGAAACTTGTTCTTGCCAGCTCTTTATCTTTGTTTATCGATTTCAGACTTCCCCTGTTTTTATCATTGGAATACTATGCATTGTGGGTGCAGTAATACCACAAACAAAGTCTGTAGCATTACAACGTTATGGAAAAATGTGCATAAAGAAATCAAAGAATGCTTGAGAAAGCCCTCGAGGCCTTGCTTATTTCACAATGAGCCCTCATGTACCAGTCGTAAACACATGTTGAAGTCTCAGAGTCTGTAAGACGAGGCCAGAGTTTTCTTAGTGTCAGCATTTAGTGAGTATTACAGAGACTTCATCTTTAGGCACTTCCATATTTGCCTTTGTGCTCAGAAAATAACAACCAAACCTCCAACCAAAAATATCACAAAAACAATAGTCTAGCCTTTGACGAATGATTGATAAACCTGCTTTTACTTAATTGATTATGGTGCAATCAGACATGCAGCATTCCTAATGAGTACTCCACTGATTTAGGTTTGCACTACTATAATATTGTTGGACTCATGGTGGAGAATAAAAAAAAACTGCATAAAAATCGATGCAGCAGAACCAGCGATATCGTCTTTTTTTTTCTTGTCAAAACCTGCTGCCTACATTACCCACAGTGCAACTCAACTGCCTACTATTTGATCCTTGAGCTGCTAGCTTCAAGCAGAGACGGGGAGCTGGCTACAGCGGTCTGGTAACCTCACTTCTGTCTAACTCCACACCTCAAGATCTTTGTCATTTTCTTGCAGTCTTCAGCGCCAACCGACACTGACTCAAGTGACATCACTCGAGGTACTTTATTAGGTTTCGTGCAGCTCCCTCTGGAGCTACAAAAGACTTTATACAACTTCTTTTTTCACACATACAGTAGTACTCCCCAAGACTTGTAAACAGACTTTGATGTGTAAAATTGTTGGAGTTCCCCTTTTACAGTTTCAGCCCATGCAGTGCAGCATGCTTCTGTAGTTCAAGGTTTTTCAGTCATTTAAAGCTGCATTTACTTATTTATTGAGAACTTGGGGGCAGAAGAGATTCACAACAAGCTGACAGATACACAGTCTAAAGTTGGACAAACATGTCGCACAGAGAGCCACCAGTCTGAAGATTTTCATTGCAACCAAAGCTTCCACCAACTCCTGTTATGGCTTATAAGCAAACAATTGCCTTCTTACACATCCACTGCACCACCAGCCCTTTCACATTACATAAAGACACTTTAGTCATTGTTAATATAGCCTAAAGAAAATATTGATAAGTGGAGCTTTGAACATTTAGGGAAACCGCCTCCCTTCCTGTTTTGGAGCCTTTGACGTCAACTATCGTGTGCTGTGGTTAAACAACAACAAATAACAGAACTCATGGTGCAAGGATGATGGAGACAGTTAAAAGTGGGTGTGTAAAACATCTGATGCCAATTATGGACAATTTTTTGAAGAAATGGTTTGATGGTGGTACTAGACCCAAATAAATGGTAATTCCAATCTCATGGTTGAGAGGTTATCGGTCATAATATAGAGTTTTGTTTATTATGGTGACACCATCTGGCCAATCAGTGCAATTTAAGAAACAACCTCTGACAAATGTGGTTGCTGGAGTGTTTGAGGTAAAGATAATGACTTGCATGGTGTTGAGCAGTCAACATCTGGTGGCCACAAAGCAGAATTACATTCAGCATCATTGTTAGACAGCTGGAAGATGCTAAAAAAGCTCTTTGAAATCATGAAATGTCACAAAATAGTTTTCGTTTTTTGAGAATTGTAATTCTGATGACTATGGATGCCAGACACAACTAAATATAACATAAACTGGAATAAATCACAGTTTGCAAATTGAATTGTGAATCTCAATTTCCCCTCTGTATATTTTGGACTGCTGGTTTTGCATTTAACACACCAGGCTTGAGAAATCTTAATTTCTTAATGTAAAATACATTTATTCAATTCCATTCAATTACATATATTTGCATAGAGCAAGCATATTTGCCCATTCCCATGTTGATAAGAGTATTAAATATTTGACAAATCTCCCTTTAAGGTGCTAATGAACAGATAAAAATTGCGATTAATTGCGATTAATCATGGACAATCATGCGATTAATCACGATTAAATATTTGAATCGATTGACAGCCCTAATGTATATACTTGACAAAATAAACTTAATTCTGATTTTTGTTTACCTTATTTCAACTGATGCACCTTATCCTGTTAATTCACAACAGTTTGATAATACACTCTAATACATATGTGTAAATAGGCGATGGATTTGTATTTAAAGATAAGATATTATTCATGTAATTTGCATGCAAAATAGGTCTACCAGACCAGCGGACAAAAAATTCAACAACACTTACAGTTTTTCTCAATAGTTTTGGCTCATTTTTTACAGTCTGTAACTTTCTCTAAACTATAAGTGCAATCGTCACAACTGTCTTCTATACAAATCTCTGTTTTGGTGACACTGACTACTTACTATAGTATATCAGAATGTCAGATTTGTCCAGCTGTGCATCGGCTTTTTAGATTCCCATTTCACCAGTAGGTCAAAGTTTACTGGGTAAAGTCAATACTGTAGTAGCTACACAGAAAAAGGATATGCACATTTGTATGTATACAGTAAATTTATTCGTGTAGCAATAATGTGTTACATGTACTGTAAATAGAAAATTCACTTTTGTTCTTTCGTATAAAGTCATATACAGTGAACAGAAGATTTGCCACAAAATGACATCCATGCCAAAAAAACAACATCCCTGCAACAATTAAAAAACCTGTGGTAGTTCAGTTAAAAAACAACACCTCCTCGTCATAGATATTTATGGAATATACATGCATGTCTGACAGATTTTGATGATTGAATGGATCATTTTGCATGTGATGGCTCAAAGGATGAATGTTTAGAAGTTGTGAAGAGCATTCAGACAATTTCACTGAGAAGCAACTCATCAATTTTTGATCAGCAAGATATGTGCAAGTGATTATTGTGCTTACTCTTTTGCACAAAAACACGAGCAGTTTGCTTGAATGAATATGAAATTCAAATCTGTTGTGAGCAACAAACTAATTGTTTAGAGATTTGAAGTTATTGAAAAAAATAAAAAAATACAATAAATAAAATAAATAATAATGATAATAATAATAATAATAATAATAATAATATAATAATAATAATAACAATAATATAAACAAATTATATAAACATTTTTATTTAATATATATATTAAAAAAAATATTTTCATTCAAGATTTGAGCCAAAGCAAATGAGAAAAACTGTAAAAAGTATTCCAATTCCGCCGGAAAAGGGCGGACCTGGCAACCCTGGTGTAGTACCACCGCTGTAATCCGGCAGAGGCCGCTGTCCCCCAGTAAAAGACCCGGAGCAACAGGGTGCCTGCATTGTACAGAATCTGGCTTCAACCTTTTTTCCTCAACTTTTTTTTTTTTTCACCGCCCAGACTGCTTCTGTTATTTAGAGCTCAGAGAGAGAGAGAAAGGAAGTCGCGACGGGCTAGCTGGTTAGCCGGTTTCTGAAACCACACAGCAGTCTGTCAGGGAACGAGTGGGCTTTTCTGAACCCGTTTTATCTAAGAGACTGCCCTTCTTTGTTTAACATCAGCGGACTGGACGGTTTTTTGTCGGTTCATTTTCTTTCCAGTCGGGTTTCAAACCTTCAAACTGACTCGACACTGAAGCTTTGTCTGTCTGGGACGTCCACCGTTGTTATAGCCCGGTTCATACAAAGTCAAGTCTTTGGTTTCAGACAAACCTGGTTCTCATTTATTTGTTTCGCGGGGAATGATATCAAGGATTTACACCGAGACAATGAGAAAAACAGCCGGTAAAGGTACGTGGACGTCAAATACCGTTTGCCCTTTTTGTACGAGCTTGTTCTGTAAACGTTTATATGGCAAAAAATAATGCTTTGTTTTTCGAAGGATATGTGTTTTATGGCTACCAGGGCACTGCATTGACAGATATGGTATAGGAAGTTAATGTGAAATATCTGTTAAATCGTTTCTGTGTAGTTTTTAACGTCCCATTTTTAAAATGGAGGTTACCAGCAGCTAACTTTCACAGCCGTCCAAGGCTCACTGTAATGAGCATTGTTGGTACCAGCATGTCGCCTGTCTGGTTAGTGCCACAGAGGCATAGCTGCATCTAGTTAAGTGTGTGAATGAGCTGAGAATGTAGGCTGACTTGTTGCAGTGCAATGTGCCCAGGCCTTGTTCATAATGTGACTAACCTTCATGTCAGTGGCTGGCTGTTGTTGTGCTGGAGTCAACAAAGGCTCACTGGGATTTCAGTGAAAAAAGCTCCAAAGTGTTGAGTTTTTTTGGCACTTGAGTCCTAGAAGGGGGCAACTACAGTTTATCCAAATTACTGTTATTGTGTGACCTCCATGGTGGTGCACAGTTTATGGCTACAGTACAGTACAGCCATGACAGTAATGGGTAAAGTTAAAGTAGTATAATACTGTAACAGATCTGTTCAGAGCTGGGACATATATTTATTGTATTCATATCATGATAAAGGGATAGGTATTGTCTGGGGATGTGTATAGGCAAGAATCTGGCAATACGATACATATCATGATACAGGGGTAACGATTCAATGTATTGCGATACTGTAAGCGAGGCGATATATTGTGATTTTTTTTTAATATCTAATTTTAGGAAAACTGTCATTATATAAAGAACACACTAGAAATACGCCATTTTAGAATAGGCAAAAATAACATACAATACCACATTTGTACTGCATGCAAAAAACTGCATGTTTTTTGCCCCAAACTGCATGTGATTACCATTTTCATTCACATGTCTTGAGGTCAGAGGTCAAGGGACCCCTTTGAAAATGACCATGACAGTTTTTCCTCGCCGAAATTTAGAGCAAGTTTGGAGCGTTATTTATCCTCCTTCGCGACAAGCTAGCATGACATGATTGATACCAATGGATTCCTTCGTTTTCTAGTTTCATATGATATCAGTATCTTCACTCTAGCTTTAAAGCCCGCTACAAGGTAAACATCCCAAGTTGCCTTAATGCGTTAAAGAAATTAGTGGCGTTAAAACGAACTTGCGTTAATGCGTTATTATCGCTTTAACTTTGACAGCCCTAGTATAAATAGAATATACTGTATATAAAAAGTACCAATGACCAACAGTAAAATAAGAAATAAAATAAAATGCCTATACACAAGTCAAGTGTTCTGTAAGTTGTACACAATACAAATAGTGCAAAGAAGAGATGTAGTTGAAATCAATATCACGATATTTATCGTAGGATATTTTCCAATGTTGATTAATATTTCTAAATGGCAAATGTATTCAGAATCACATAAAATAATCACACTGAAGTGATCATATTGAAGCTGTTTCTTCCATGCAGGAGCACATTGACCAAACTTAAACAAAATCTTCCACACAAGCTGCGAGACCAAGCTCTCTCGCTACATCATGACTAATGTCTGTGTGGTGGAAAAACGTTCTCATACATAGGAACATTAAAATTACACACACATGCACTTCACTTGGAAGTTCCTCTCTCTCCTCGTTTCCCTTTTTCCATTTCTCTGATTTACTTTGGTCTGAACACTAACTAGTCACTCATTTCCCCGTTGTAAAATAATGTATACACATCCTTCTGTGCTTATTAAGCCACATGTTGCGACCCAGGCCTTCAGGAATGGCTTGAAATAAGCTGTCGGACTAAAGAGTGGAAACTTATGAATATTCACCTGCTGGTGGGTTATGGGATGTACAGCAAATGTACTCGGTGACCCTGCAAAACAAGTAGGTGGGGCAACGTATCATGGATGGAATTAACCTCTCCTGTTTCTTTTTATTTTAAGTTTAGTTTGAGTGGAGCTTTCTGAGCAAGTGGCTGTTGTAAGTCTATTTTAATTATGACTGGCTGGTATTGTTTTCACTTTGTGAGTTTGTGTGTGTGTGTCGTCAAGGCAAAATGTGGTCCTGGAGACGCCTACTGTAGCGGAAACCATCACAGAAGCGGTTTTGAGTACTTTGCCAGGTGTTTATATTTCTGTTTGTCTGTGGATGTAATAGCGTCGCAACCGATGCATGATGCAGTCACGAAACTAGCTGAGTGTGTAGCTGAGATGAAAATGAAGGTAGAGTCCGCAGATGGGTGTAGTCGGGTCAAGGGCGCCGGAAGTGCGGAAGGGGATATTGGGGCCCTCCAATTTACGCCCCTGGTTCGATTTGGCGTTGCAGCTGGTGTGATCCCATCGCAAGATGGTCTCTATCTCTATTTTCAAGTTTTAGTTTAATTTGTTTCTCTTCTGAAAACACGCAGAACATTGAAAATAACAAGTCGTTTCTTTACCACAAATGGATAAATAATTATACAAATAACTATTACAAAACAGTCGGGAACCAGTCTTCATCAGATGTTTTGCAAACCGCAGTTCATCATTGAACTACAAAGCATTGGTGTGGAATAGAAATGCAAGTAACATCTCATTAAAAGGATGAGCGCAACCAGACCGCCTTTTAAATGAAGTATTCAAGACCAAACTCTGGATGTGACATTGAACAGACTGTAGATTACATTTAATAAAATACAACATGTTTGAACTTGCATGTCTATTATTTATTTTTACAATGTAATTGTTCATCATAGAGCTATTAAATATTGCCTTTATGGGCATCGTAGAATAATTCTTTTGAAACACTGTGTGTAACGATACAAGTTGTAATGGGTGATGGGGAGTGATACAAGAGGAGGTGTTTTGGGTGTTTGTGTGTTCAGCATCTGTAAGCCCACTGGTGGTGTAGGACCTGCCAACTACACTTTGCTGTGGATCAAGCATCAGCATATTCAATAGAGTCAAGGTCCCCATCTGTCATATTCAAAATCTTATTAACATCCCAATCCCTCAGAGAAAGCTTACGAGACAAATCTCCATTTATTAAAATTCTTCCTGTCACACAATTTCAATTATAGTAACTATATAGAAATGTAAAAGGGAAGAGATGTAACTGAACACAGATATTGTTCAGATATGAACACATAAAGCTGTCTAAACATGTATGAATGGCATCTGAACTGGAGCTGTAATATTAACTTTCACTCAATTATTCATTTAATAGACCTGCTCCAATATCTCGAAATGATTGTAAACAGAAAACACTACAAATTATGTTTGCAATACAGCCAATTTGATCCCATACCTCCTTCTAAACACTTAGGCAGTCCACAGAACGTCTCTCTGCCATCTTTGAAAGAAAAGGGCCATATGGCTGCCTGCTAAAGGTTGGTACTCTGCAGAGCTGACAGTGGTTGAGAGGACCAGAATGGGGTGGGGGAAGGAAGACCAATTACATCTCCAGCTCAGCCTGAGTTGTAATTGGTCTACACATCCTGGCGGATGCAATTGTGTGAAACTGCGGATGAAAAGATAATTGGCTCAATCATAGCTGTGCCTGTATTTCTCAGAGGAGAGATTCAAGGGTTTCCACAGTCTCAGCTTTTATATTCAGCTTTGTTACATTGATTTTCAACCACTCAATCTTACCCTGTCTGTTTATAAATATTAATTTCCTCACAGATAACACTATAAATCAGTCTTATCTCAGCTAAGCGTTGTGTTCTAGTCCACAGAGCTGTCGGTTTTATCTGTAGCAGCATCTGCTTATTATAGTATGTCCGTGTTTTTAATACATTTAGGTATGTAGCTGTTTTGGATCGTCACCCTTAACCACATTAGAGGAACTGCTGTTGTTTCTGTACAATGCTTAGCAAGCAAGCTGCTGTCTGCTCTGATGCCACAGCCAGCAAGATGATTTATAAAAATGTTTACAATAGTGACGTGGTGGGCGAAGAATGGTGAAAATGAAATTGCTATTGGCTTATTTTTTACATTGATGTCTTTGGTGTCTTGTGGTTAGCTACATATGAGCATTTTATATTTAGCTGATGGCGTCAGAGGGTGGGGGCGTGGGCTGTTTCTGCATTGCAGATAGTAAAGGCAACTTTGTGATTGGTTGCAATTGATCTCTCAACACCTCTGTCTGGTGTCTTATCTTATCTTGTGGGTTTTTCAGGGTCACATGTGTCGGGTTTTTCTAGAATTACTGGGAAGCTATTTTGTTTCTCACAACTGTTTGATGAATCATGATTAGTGTGGGAAATTAGACCTAAACTGGTGGCTGTAGAATAACCTACATGTCTAGTCTGGTTTCAGCCTACTGTTTGATTTATATGAGTACTGCAGATTGTGAAATGTTGGCTGACTTTCTTCTATTTCAAATGATTATGGAAACACAAAATATACATGCAAAAAGGCCTTGTTGTATTTCGTCTGTTTGCCTAGTTGATTGATTTTTATTTTTGGTATAAAAAACTAGGGCTGCAACTAATGATTATTTTCATTGTCGGGTTAATCTGTCTAGGGATGCACCGATCTGTCTTTTTCAGTCCCGATAGTGATACTTGTGCTTTGGGTATTTGCCGATACTGAGTACCGATCTGATACCAGTGTTTAATTAATAAGCTGTATGCCTCATTGTGTGGAAGTGACTGTGATCATTCTGTTTTGTGCAATGCAACATCAGGCTTGACTTAAACATTGCTCTCCTAACTTTGTAAAACTAAATGTGACTAATGAATACGTATATAAAAATGTATTTATTTATTTAGTATTAAAATGATAAATCGTACACCAGCAACTTGATAAAAATCTTAAAAATTAAGAGGAATTACAACTCCTGTGTAAACCTTTTTAATGCAGCAACAAATTGGTCAAAACTTAAACAGGAATTGAAATTACAGTATATAATGTATATAGTATATAAACACAACATTGAATTGAATAGATTGGCCCCCTTTGTCACCAATATCCAATCCAGCTGTTTGAGTCAGTATCGGCCCGATGTCCGAGCCAGTATTGGTAGCGGTGCATCCCTAAATCTGTTGATTATGTTCTTGATTAATCAATGAGTTGTTTGGTCTATAAAATGTTAGAAAATGGTGAGAAATGTCGTCAGTGTTTCCCAAAGCCCCTGCAAAGACTTAGAGTTTGTCTACTGTGTTGTAAGCCTGTTCATGTGAGTTCAGTATTAGGTTGCTGTGTTCCTCTTTTTATTTTTTGCTTCAGAATCTGACTAATTTAGGTCTCTGACAGAACAAGGACAGAAGAACTGTGGTGTGCTGCGGCTGCAGATTGAGTCCCTTAGCAGCCGGCCTTGTCTTTATGGGCAGCTGGTGTACTGGGGCAGGATGATGCAGGCTACCTGTGGAATGACGCAGACACCTGCAGTCCCACGGCCCTGCAGAACAGCCTCAGTAAGCAGGATACAAGTGTTGACCGAGTGTCAGTCTGTTTGCTACTACTACACAAGGTAGTAAAGTGAAGGGCTCATCGCCAAGGGCTTGGCAGGAAAGTCGAGACATGCAGAGGCTTGTGTTTCTTTGACGTGTGTGCTCATCAGGAAAATGTCTGTTTTACTATGCTGCTCCAGAACACCAGGACGGGCTGGTTTAGGTGTCATTCTGCCTTTTGTAAACCTGTGGGCTGGTTCAGGAGAGCAGAATCTTTTATCACACAGCCGTTGAAAGAGCTCCATCTCCATATCTTCTCATCACAGATGTTGACAGCTAATTTGAATAAGCTGCCGTGGGTAAAAACTGGATGATTCCCATCATACCTATTCAGTAAAGCAAGCTGGGTAGGTGTTTGGAGACAGAGGGAGAGAGGAATGGAAAGAAGGAGGTCAGAAAGGAGAAATGGGACACCGGTATGTGTGCATATGTCTGTGTGTGTGTGTGTCTTTTTGTGTACATACAGTGCGTCAGCGCTAAGTCCAATAATGTGACAGGAATGCCCCAGGGTCCGCCTTTCTGCGGCGAGAAGACAGGGAGAAAAAATAGCCTTGCGTTCTTCAGAAAGCTGCTAGCCGAGCTTTGCAGTGACCTGTATTTTGCAGAGACTGGACCACCAGATGGAGAGTGCAAGCAAAACAAAGTTAGCGAGTGAGCGAGGCAGTCTGAGTAGACAAGGAGAGGTAAAGAGAGGGAGGGTGGTGAGGTTTTAAAGTCATCCATTCCACAAACTCCTTGGTAACTTGGCTCTTTCAATGTGGCGAGCTGAATTTATGGGCTTTATAAATAGACCAAGCTGTAATGATAGGGTATAAGTGAGGAAAAAGGCAGTCCGACTGTTTAGGGATGGCCTACTTACAGTGCATTTGTTTGTTGTGCCTTCACTCAGCCATCATTACACATCCAGTCAAGATGATTGGGATCAAAGCTTGATTGTGGTGATTATGATTATACCAAATCTGCCTGTTTAGGTTCTGATTATAGGCACCGTTATAAGCCAAGCAAAAGTTTTAACCAAAATATACAACTCAAGAATTTTCCACAGTGAAGTGAAAAGTGGTCTGTCGGCGTCATGGAAGGCACGTTTCAACCACTTTCAGGCAGCTTGAGCACAATGACTTCATACGTTTTAAAATCTACGTGTGACATCTTTATTGTTGCTCTCCTTTGGGTAGTAAACCTCCAGTGTTTACATTACCTGCTCTCATCACATCCAAGTGTATCAGTCGTAAAGAGAGAGCTACCAACAATAACGAGGGCTGGGAAAAAAATCGATTCAGCTATGTGTCGCCATTTTTTTTTTTTTTTTTTACAGTTTTGAAATCTATTTTTTAATGCCAGAATCGATTTATTTGCTTCATTTGAGTCTCTGCGGAGGTAGAGGGAAGTTACCGCTTTTATTGTTGTAGTCAGAGTAACGTGACGTCCTGTCCATTCCGAATCTGTCAACCAAAACAAACAGCAATGAGCCAAAAAGACAAAGCAGAAACAGCGGTGGGTCCGCGTGGATACGACTTGAACCCTCGCATTTTAAATCCAACGTGGTAAACACTACACATACAGTAAAGTATGGAAAACACTTATTACCAGGAAAAGCAAAGCTAGACATCACGGCTAAAGCTGCATGCTAACTCTGTCATGGACAGGAAACGTTATCGTATTGCGGTAACGTGCGGTCAAGCCAGCTGTCACTTCAGGGCATCTCTGACATTTCAGCTACAAAAACACACAAAAATAATGTAACTGTCCTCAATAGACTGACATTTTTTGCATGATTCCACCATTTGATTCTCTTCTTATACCCATCTTGAAATATTCCATGCTTCACTGTAACTACTGGTCAACAACACATGCAACCTTTTGCAAAAAATATGAAATCCAATCTGTGCTTATATCTCAGAAGTCTGACAAGCCTTTCTGTCATTCGCTCCCTGCCCCCTCAGCTGCAGTGGTCTCCCTCAGGAAGGGGACTGACTACAGATTGAGTGACTAGTTGATGGCTGTGGTGAGTGCTAACCTCCCCCTCCATCCTCTCTGCGGTCACTGATCCTGTCCCTTGGCTCTGGATTATGGGCAGAGAGAGGGCACACCCTGAGGCTCTGTTTGCTGTTACTCTGCACTGTAGTCCAGCTCTGAAGGTGACTGTCAACATTGGATCATTAGGCATTCCTAGCAAGGGCCAGGCAGATGCACTGTCTTGAGTGTATCTATCATTATTGTTTACCTAAATGTCCATCATATCTGTGTCAGGTCTTCCTACAGTGGAGAAAACAGACAGAAACTAGCCATAAGAGTGGACAGTTTTTAGGCTAAATTGGATTTAATTGTAATATTTTGTTATCTAAAACACTGCCTCCAACAAGCACATATGAAACAACCATCATCTACCTACCTCCACCTCCTTTGTCTTTCAGCAAACCACAGAAGTCACACAATTGCCATGTGTAACTGACAGTGAATTCCTGAATTTGTAGTAGTTTGGGTTGTTTTAGTGCACACAAAACACTACAGTAGGTATGTACATTCTGATAAACATGAACTCCTGCCTGATAAATATCCACATTGCATGTGGAGATGACTATGTAATGACCAAGTTCAAGCTGTGATCTCTTTTTGTGCTTACTTATTAAAACACTTCCTTCATTTGCATCCCCCACAAATATTGTGGAGATGCAAATACAGTGGAGAAAAGAGATATAAGAATGAACCCAAAGTCCTACAACTCTATAAAATGAATGATACAGTCCCTAAACTAATACTTAGTCCACCAAAATCCTCTTTTTAAAGGTGTAAGTACTGTATATTGGCACAAATTGGATTGGACTCGTTTACATCTTGGTTTAAGAGTTATGGACAAGTCTAACAAAGTAGACTTCTAACGTCATTCCTTACTCGCTCCTTTTGAAATGATGTGAGGAAAAAATTAATAATCTCAGCCAGGCAAGGCGGCGGTAGAGGTGACGGTACATTCCCATTGTATGTGCCAGGGCCGAAGCAAGCTAGTGTGTTACAGGGGACGATGGCGAAAGTGGCACAGTGTTGGGTTAGTAGGAGGTCCACATAGAGCCACTTGAAACGCATGATGTTTGTCGTTGTAATTAGGTGTGTATCTAAGTTAGTTTATGGTGTTTATTGGCTAAAATGGCCTTCAAACTTGAGAGTAAAATAGGAGCACATAATGTTCCTGTGATAGTGTGAGTAAAACTGCATCCACAAAATAGAGCATGGAGTTTACCCCACTTTGCTCGCATATTGCCTTGATTACAGTTTGATGAGATTATTTGTGTTCATGTAAACATAACCTGGAAATGATTAGCTTTATGAGATGAGGCCTGATGTTCTCTGGAAAACAAAAACGCAACATCATTTATGTGAACTACTTTTTCTGTTATTGTGATGTATGTTAGCCTTTGACGTACATTTTCCAGTCCAAATATGTTAATACAAGGCATGTATTTTGGTCATTTTTAGCACTTTGTGTTCAGCACTAGGATTGGACTCTGTGACCCAGCCTGCTAACTGCAGCCCAGTCTTACCGCTGGATGCCTGAAGGGCTGTGGAGAGTGACAAGGGAAGTGAAAGAGAAAAAGCAAAGCACAGAAGAGTCCAGACAAGGGAGGCACAGATGGGGGGAAAGAGATGGAAAGAAAGAGACAAGGAGAGGGAGATGGAGCGGGAACAGTAGACCTTGGCTATATGCTCCGCTCTGTTCTGTTTGTTTTTGCTCTATTTTTACCGTGCAGTCTGACTGTGGTCACTGACAAATGGCTCCATATGTAAGTTACATTTCATCTGACAGAAATCATTCAGGAAGTCTGGCCCAGGTTGGAGTGTTGAAGAGACATGATGTGATCTGTGCAGAAGAAAAGAAAGGGATAGTAGAAGGATATGTTTTGGAAAATTGCTTTAGTGGTGTCGTCCTTTTGCTTTTAAATGAGCAATGACGTTGCGCAGCATCAGTTCTGTTCTTTCCTCCTGTTACTGTCCGGTCCACTTCTCTAGAAACAAAATAGATGGTTAGATTTAGAAAAAGGTCGCCCTAGACCTAGATGTTAGAACAACATTATCCTTTCTAAGATGCTTATCATCCACACGTTGGTGTGTGAATCTGCCAGGCCACCCAAACATCATCAGGACAAACCACAGGGAAGACTGTTTCAATAGATTATACTAGCTGCAACACATATAATCTGTTGTATGTTAGAATGTCTAAGATTATGCTTTTTTTTCCCCTTTTGTTACTCCCCTTCATTACACATCCTTCATCATAAGCTCTTTTTGCTATCCCTCCTACTGCCGTTTGCCCCACTTTTAAGTTCAAACTGAGGACAAGGCGTGTATAAAATGTAGGATGAGTAATATTGCTAACATTTCTCAGTTGGTAGAGCGTGATTTTGGCACCGCTTTTTGCAACCCACACTAAAACATGGTGCCATAGCAGAGAGAGCAGAGGCTTTAGTTTGTGTTGGGTTAGGTTAAATCTTCCTGCTACCTGTGATGTATTCTTCCAGACAGAAGCAGTTTGGCATTGTACCCTGCAGTGTTGTCTGAACTTTTTTTTTCTTCCAAGGAATAAAGAAAAGTGTGTGCGGCATGTGTAACCGGCGGCAGGGCTAAAGGATTTTAAATAAGTATGAACTTGGTGCAGTGCAGTGACTATTCTGGTGCTACAATGGAGTCATGTGTTTGGGAAGTGTTTTTAGAGCAGGGTAGCCCACATGAGTGAGCGTGTACAATAATCCCCTCTGTCTGCCTCCTTCCCTTCGCTTCCTTTTCTCCTCTTCCTGGTTTCTGCCTGCAGCTGCCCCACATCTCCAGACGACATACTGTATGTTTGTGCTTGTGGTTTGTCAAGCTGAACGGGAAGGAAGTGTTTCCGAAACTGGAGACCATCCTGAGCAACGCATTGTGCAAATATAGCATTTATTTGAACAGACTTAATTCAGGCAGGGCTGCAAATAACAATACTTTTCATCAACAATTAATCTATTGATTGTATTTTTTAACAATTGATCAACCGTTTGGTCTATAAAATGTCGGGAAATTGTGAAAAGTGTCCATTACAGCTACCGAAAGTCCAAGTTGATATACCGGTATTCAAATTAATTGTTTGTTTGACCAACACTCCCAACAAACCCTAAAGGTATTTAGATTACTCTCACAGAACACTAAGGATACCAGCAAATATTCCCATTTGAGAAAGTGGAACAAATGTAAAGGCCGTTACACACCGGCGGCATTTTTTTATTAATCGCACGTCAATATATTTTTTCAAACTGCTGTTTTTGTCATGAGTACTTTCACACAGAACGTGAATATTACGTGGCGAAAAAGCAAATTTTTTTTCCGAAACGAGGTCAATTTCCTGAGCTTTAACACTGCAAATAAAGGCATCAGCCAATCAGGTTGTGTGGAAACAGGTTGAGTTGCGTCTATATTTATGAAACAACAAACCGGAAGCTCCATAGTCCGAACCAAGGCGGCAAACTCTAGATCCACTCCTTTCCTTCTTACCTTTCACAATAAAAGCCCTAGACCTATAATATTCACAGGCGAGTCTTTTGCATTTTTGAATGCCCCGGTATGCAAAGTCCTTAATTTTAGCATTTCTTATTAAAAAATGTATTTCAACGATTAATAGATTATCAAAATTGTGGCTGATTTAATTTTGTGACGATCAATTGATTAATTTGACAAATTGTTTCAGCTCTAAATTTTGGGCAAAAAGTTCCCCTTATATCATTCAGCTTCCAAACTAGCTATCTACAGACTACGCTGGCTATTACAGAAATTAATTATATTATTGCCACCAAGACTCCAACATTAAACCAACAGCTCTGCAAACACTGAAGAGTTTTACAAATATAGAATATATTGGAGGAATACATTGCTGTATATTGTAGTGGTGTTTATGCTGTTTTGTCCACCCCCTGAATGTCTGCAATACTAATTAAGAGCATACCAATGACCTACATGTCATCATTTAGCTGTATTTCTTTACCGCTGGTCTAAACAAGTCCATTATTAGTCCAACATGGCTGACATGACTGGTCCGGAAAACTCTCCGGAATCCCCTGTCACCACCAACCGGCGTGGAATCCCAAAACAGCCAATCAGACTCAGCAGAGACCTTCTGGGTTGCATTAAGTCAGACATGCTATGGCCTCACCGGTCTGGTGTATTTCATGTGGACGCTGCTGCTTTGAATCTAGAGTTTCAGCTCATCACACTGATTGAAAACATATATATTTTTCTACACCATCTTGGTTGCTATGCACCACCTCATCCCAGTATTAACGTTCAAGGTTGGGATGTTATTCGGAGAGAATTTGCATGCGTATTTGCATGTGAGCTTCCCTGCGCTCTGTCGCAGCACTCTGCCTCACGTTTTGAGTGGTCTGATGAAATACAAGGCACTTATAATAGTTTGTGTTTCATTCAAATCAGTTTTGTTGGCCTTTTTACTTTGCTCACTGGGGCTTGCCCTCAGGTCTGGTTGACAGAATAATAAAGGGGGATTATGTTTCAACCAAAAACACCAGGACATTGGTTTTTATAGTAAGCAGAGTTCCCTCAACACAGAGCACTCCCTCCGCTCACCTCTACTCAGTGCGGTTTGGCATCTGGACTGAGTTAAAGCAGCAGTGCCAAATGTTAGCCAGTGGGGAGCAGAAGGGGGTGACCAGCGGGGGGTCCAAGGGGAGGCATTGGGGGTTAGCAATGGGGGAGATTGTGTTAAAGACAGTGGTATATGACCGGAGAGATGGAGGGAAGGGGGCACAGTTAAGGAAGCGGTTGAAAACACAGCGGTCCAGCCGAGGCAGACGGGTGGCGAGACACGGGGGAGTAGTGTAAGGCTGTACCCGGGCCTCTTGGATTACTCACCTGCTGTGAAATGAACATAAAGTAGGAGTTCATAAAGCTGTGGTTAAAACTAATGTTGGGTTGCCTCAAGCAACAGCAGAACGGGCAGACACGTGGAGGCCGTGGAGGAGTGATACAGCCATGATTTCATTTTGTTTTGAAGTCCAGTGTGTTTACAGCCAGCCTGATGAACGATCTGTGCGTGATACGGGGTCATAGATACCTCCCAGCGATGTCAAATGAACAGCAGCCCGCTTCAGTTTGTCGATGCATGACTCAGACACATGATATTGGGTGTGGCAGATCAATGGAGTGCACTCAGATGACCATGTTATAATTGATTAGCGTTGTCCATGGCAGTTATGGTGATTTATTGTGACAGACAGCTGGCTAGCTTGAGTTTAGTTATGGATCGGAAAACCAAGCTATCAAATGGTGTTTATCCCTCTCAAAGACTTGCCACTGTGCAGTTTGGCGGTGAGACCAAACAGCATCTGTGATGTCTTTCTCTGCCCTTCACACTCCTTTTCTTGCAGCTTACGTGTGGCAGAGAAGAGGATTTTGACCATGAGCTTGGGCTCCATATTGAATGAATAGGATAATATCAACAAGTCAAAGACTGGATCCCTGCGGCTCCTCTCTCCTTTATCCTCTTCTTTAGACGGAGGCAGCAGATGCTCCTCAGCTCTGCTTTTATTGTTCATGGCTGGCCAGCCTGGGAGCTGACTTAAAAACCAGGGGGGAGGAGATGAGCTTTTAGTGCCCTTTTTCTTCCCTTTTCCTTCACTCTCTCTTCATAGTTCCCTCTCTATCTGTGAGTTGGTGTCTGCTGGATGAGTTAATTCCCTGATTGAGGTTTTGGTCCCTTTTTAAACAAAAGGCTGCATCTTTTGAATAGGCCACATGGCTCCAGTGGGAGGGCTCTGATCCATTCACAGCCATTTTGGGTGCATCTGCACTTCCTTTAGAGCCTCAACTGTGAGGCTGATTTACCACCACTCAGCAGCAACAGGAGCGATCTCTCTATCACACAAGTCCCGAGTGCATTTATGAATCCCTAAGAGGACAGACAGACACACACACATAGAGTGAATCTGTACTTCCTTTGCTTCTGCTTCTCATTGTCCCCAGAGGACAATGTAGCCCGCTTTGGCAAAGAGCCAGCCCCTCTCATCTCCATTAGGTCATGCAGAGAGAGTTGTAGTGGTGATGGATACCTCAGTGGCCCTCAGCTTCAACTTCCCCGGGGAGAGGAACACAGCTTGGTCTACAGCGTCGCAGCCAGGCACACAGATGTACCCTGGAAGGGGTCTAGGTGGACTTGGGGGATTTTGAAATGTTTGAAATTCAGTGTAAAACAAAACGATTACATTTAACTTGAGCACAGATGTTCAAATGGTTAACCTCCGCAACCCCACAAAGCCTCCGGCGGGTCCATCATTACAAGCACATGTTGTCGGAACAGGCACAGTTTAAACCCACAGAGCTTCATTTAAATTCTAGTCAAGGTCTCCAGATTTCCAAAGAATTATAAAAGCGTTGGCGGATGGATTTGAACAATTCATTCATTAAAAAGAAATAGCTTCAACAAAGCTTTGGAACAAGCTATCTGCCAGTCCAACATCTTAGTTTCTTCATGAAGCAATCAGACACGTATTTTTTGTGTGAAAGTGTGATTTCCCTGATACATCCCTTGTTACTATGTAGTCACAATCACTCGTCTCTACAATGACACCTAACTTGCTCATCCTTTCTGAGTCAGATCAAGAAATGTCTGCTTTACAACACTCATGATGAGAAGTGTAGTCTTGCATGTACTCATGCTCACGCTCGCTGGGACTCCTCCAGAACAAAGTTTAAGGGATTCTTTTGGCCATGGTAATATTTATAATAATTTTCACCTAAATTAAAAGTGCTGTTGATGTTAAAATAGCTTAGAAGGACTCTAAATACCTCCACAAACTGATGAATCCTGAACTCCTTATGGAGTCAGTGTTGTTTGGTTCATGAATGACCTCTCTTTATCCCCCTGCTTTTTTCCCCTTTTGTGATAAACTGTGATTTGGTAATATACATCTTTTTTTTATAACAGAGAGATCCTCCTGACTCTGGCTATATTGGCACAAATTATTATTGATACATGTGTCTTTGTTGCTTTTATTGAAAATATTTGTATTTAATTGTTGTAGAATTTGATTGATCTGTGAATGATTTCTTGTGCATGAAAATTTGACCTGCATGGCTGTAGCTCAGGTTGAGTGGGTTGACCATTAATCATAGGGGTTGGTGGCTCATTTCACAGCTCCCCTTGTCTACACTGAACTCCAAATTGTTCCCAAAGGGCGTGTATGGAGGGGGAAACATGTAAGTCACTTATGGACATAAGTTATGGTTTCTCACTTCTTTAGAAAACTACATAAGACAGAAAGAAAATGCATTTTCCAGTTTCCAGAGAAGTATATATATATATATAGTATATAATAGTACTAGTAGTATATAGGGCTGAAACGTAAGTTTTTCATTATTAAAGCCCAGGTGCCGTCTTCAAATTACTTATTTTGTCCGAGTAACATATTCAAAACCCAAAGACCCAAAAATCCCAAAGCAGCAAATTTTTTCAGCTCTAGTAGTATATAATTTATCACAAGTCTTTTATTACCTGTTCTCTGTCTGCCAAATCGTTTTACAATTATCAGTCATTTAAGGGTATTTGCTAATTAAGATTTTTTTTATTCATTATTTTCAAACCAAATAGAATAATTACACGTCCAGATGTAAAGATGGTGTACATCAATGTTGGTGAAAATGTACACAAACAATAGAAGCATTCAAAGTTGTAATTAGCTTTACATTTTTTTTTATTGACTTGCTCAAAGTTGAATTAACAGCCTTCTAACTGCTGTCAGTGACTAGTTGCGTCCGTGATAGGAGTGGCTTGTAGCCCTGACTCATGAGATTTATCAGGCGTCACCATATATTTGGTCCACACTCACTGCTGACATCATAACCTGCTTCCTTTTGGATCACCTCTTTGTGTACATGTGTTTATTAGCGTGTGAGGCATACAGCGATGGAGAGACCGGAGGAGTGAGACAGAGGGTTAACACAGAGAAATGCCAGTCTTCCAGCTGAAGCTCATTGAGCCTCTATGTGTCACTGGGTCATTCACTTCCTGCCAGATCATAGAGTCAGCCGCTGGTGTCTCAACACTGACTGGCTTCTCTGTTTATACAGTCTATATATTTGAGTGTGATTGCCAGTCTTGGGAGGTCCATTAGGAAGAAAATGTACCGTCTGTAGGACAGACTAAGAGCATAACACTCAAGGATTTCACACATCTCTGAATGAGATCACAAACACTAAAAAAAACTGGCCATATAAAGGCAATACATTTCTTTTCTCTCTGCACTAATTGGCACTCTAGACTTACTATCGCTCCTCCTCCTCCTCTTCCTCCTTCTTCTTCTCTGGGTGGAGCTTTTTGCTGTTTCTTTGAAGTTGGGTGAAGAAGACCGAGGAGGAGTTTGGAGAAAGGGCAAAGTGAGTAAGACCTGATTGGATTATTTCACTCCTGTCAAACAACTCCCACTCTTACTGCCAACTCCACCTTCAGTTATAATGACATTAGAAGAGTGCTTGCTTGTTTTATGCAGCCATCTCTTTCTAGTTTGGCAGTTGCTGTTCTTCATTCTTCCTGTGCGCACACATGCAACACACTTTAATTCACTAAATGTGTACACTGTAGCTCTCTTTTAATATTGTGCTGGTCAGAATTATAGCATATAAAATGGGCCATAACCTTCAGTGTAAACAGCACAGCTCAATGAAATATTGCCCCTCACACGACTGTCTCTAATAGTTCCCCTGTGACAGAGGATTGAAAATCAGTGCAGCAGTCCAGACATGATCATGGGTGGTCTAAGGAAATTAAATCTAAAAGAATTTTTTTTTACTAAAAACCCTCAATTAGTAGTAGGTAGTAGTAGTAGCTGCGAAGCTTTGTTTTTTTATGTAATAATATTGTATAAATCCCAAAATAGCCCATGAAATAAGGAGTAATTCCACAACATTATTCATTATTCATATTCAACATTAATTATTATTAGTTATTCTAAGGCGGATATCGCTGTTTGTTATGTGTAGAGGTGCGTGTGTGTACAGTAGTGCTGTGCGGCGCTGTCCTGAAGCTCCGAATACCTTTGAATATTTCTCACAGAAGCTTCAAAGCCCAAAAAATAGTATTTGTGACAGCCCCATTTAGTAGTTTTACTTAAGTAGCTGTTGAATTGATGGTACTGATTGTTCAATTTCTGTTGTTTTGATGAAATCAGATGAGTAATAATTCTGTGTGTAGGTCAATCTTTATTTATCTTGATTATTTATCTTGAGGAATGCACTGTGCGATTAATTTACTGCAAGCCTATTCTCCTTGACTGGATAATGTGGGGTTACTTGGGATAAGGTTAGTGAGTCCAATGGTACCGCCTTTAAAAAAATGTCTGGTTTAAGGAGCTTGTTACTTGTTAATGCCCCCCTCCTGCCCACAGTAAGCAGCTGAAGAGCCCCTCTCTACCCTCAGTTGTAGTCCTATGCTCTAGTGTCTTCCCATCAGCCCTCAGTAAGCAGCTAAAGTGCCAGGCTAAGCCTACGCAAAGCAGACAACCCCGGGTCTTATCTGAGGAATGCTGGGCATCCTTGCAGAGGATCTCCTCCGCAGGGAGGAAGCTGTATTATCTCAAAGCCTCCGTCTCCTTTGATTGTCCCCTGGGACCTCTCTCTTTTCTGTCTCACTTTTAGATGTTTACTTGTCTCTGTCTGTCTCTCTGTCCGTCTGCCTTCCTCTCCTTTACTTTGTTCAGTTTTCTCTCTGTCGCTGCCCGTTTTTCTCTCCGCGCAGCAGCACCAAATGAGATGAAATACTTTACATCTTACAAACATATACTGTGCTTTTTATTTGCTCTTTTGAAACTAGTTCAGAGAGCAGCTCAGGAGTTAAAGATTTAAACCAGACAGGGCCCATGATCGAGGATAATAATGATGCTGTCTTTTGTGGTCTCTCTGCAGTTTTGCATGCCTTGGCATTTTACAGGCTTGCATGTTTTTGGGACTGTGGTCAGCGAGCCTGGCAGAGGCACAAGCTCATGACTCTCAAGCTGCTCTAGTTTTCCTCTAATTCTCTACTGTGACCTAAATGATTCCAGAGTCGGCTTTGTTAAGATCTCTTTGTTGGTGCTGTTTTGTGTTTGCACCATTATAGTATGTAAGTAATGATCTTTGTCCTTTTGTATGTGTTAAACAACAAATTTGATAATGTTCATGCATCATAAAGGCAAAAAGAAAACACTATCAGAAACAGGCTTGAACAGTACAATGGGATCAATTAAGGTAACCCCAGATATACTGGGTACCAGTTACTAGCAGCACCGTGTGGTTTGGTTTGGTAGCTCTTGTTAGTAATCCAGAGGTGTTAATCTAGCTATAAAGCAAGGAATCTGTCTGTCTGTCTTTCTTTCATTCTTTCTGTATGTCCTTCGAATATCTCGAGAACCGCTCATCCGATCTTCTTGACACTTGGTGGGTGTATTGCTGGGGACCCAAGGGAGCGCAGTGTTGAATGTCGTGCAATTTGGCCAGATGGTGGAGCTATAACTATGAACTTAACGTTTTGGCCTGTAAGTTTGTAACCATAAGTCTTAGAAACAAAATTCTTTTTTCATGGGTTTTATCCATATAAACCACGCCCATTTGTGTCTAGATTGATTTTCCGCCATTTTTAATTGTTTCCAAATCAGATTTTTTGCTACTACTCCTACACGTTTTGAGCAATCGGTACAAAACATCTCAGGACCAAGCCGGAAGAAGTTACTTTTTTGGATTGTTGTTCCACACAGTTTCGTTATAGCTGGCCCTCACAGTTAGCTCAAATGCTGTGGGTGGGGCTTATATTACAAAAAATGTCATGTCTCCTGAACGCTTTGTGCTATTGAGACCACACTTCCCCAGGACGAGCGCCTGGCTCTGGCAAATTTGTGTAGTGGCCAAACAGTGGTACTACAACTTCTGTGTCCGTCACGTGATGTCATTAGGCCCAAATAGACTTTTTCCCATAGACTTACATTGGGAAAGAGACATCTGTAACTCAGTGGATACATTTATTTTAGGTAAATTAACTTTCCAGTATGAACACTTAAATAGCCCTTATTTAAATCATTAGGTCCTAAAAGTTGTAAAATGCACTAATAGCCGAAACCAGAGTTATTTCCCTTCCTTCGTTGATGTGAATGAGCACCAGACTGAGGGCTGGGAGGCGGGGTTAAAGGAAACGCTACTGCGTCTGTTCTATGGGCCCAATGAATGCGGAAGATTGCGGCTGCCGAACGAGCACTGCACTAGTTCCTTCTAAAGATAGAAACTGTTGAGGTGAGATTGCTTTTAATTTATTCTTTTCTCGACAAAACATCCCGTCGTTAGACAGGTGGTAACAGTAGAGGAAGAGACAAAACCACCATTGCGAAACTAGATATTTTTGCACGGTTGAAATGAGCTATCCTGTTATTTGAGCTAATTCATAAAATGGCTACTTAGTAGGTTGTCTGTGTCTGTTATTCATGATAACTCCACAGAACACATTGGTTATATCAGTCATTGGAAAGTTTCAGTGAAAACAAACCTTATAATGGAGGAATGGAGAACTTGATTTCATAACGCATGCAAACGTCTGTGAGAGCCTCTTTTCCCTCAGCATGCTTTTTTGGGCATGCTGTATCTCAGACTATAACATTTCTTATTTTCCAGGTTGAGAAAATAAACTGTCTCTGCTCTACTGATAAAAGTGATAAACTGTAGGACTCTGTGCTTTCAGGACTCGACCCGGGATCAGGTTACCCACGCAGGGCAGTCTGCCTGCCATATAGTGATTTAAACCAGGTTCCTGGTTCCCAAGGGGGACTTCACCGTGTACACAGAATACTTTACTGATGCAAAAGCCTCGCTACATTATCCATCATTAGACCAAACTTAAACCAACTGCTGTCTCTGCGATTCACACTCAACTATATTTTACTATTCTGCATTAATTGTTGTTGCAGGCGGCTTTAACCTGGATCATATTGCTTTGGCTGTGGATGTTACACTGACTCAGTCCTGAAATACTTCAGCATTACTTCAGAGAGTTGCCTTTAAATTAATCGGTAATGTTGGCCAAGCTTTCTGTTCAACGGCTATGATGTAAAGCTGTCATCATGTCAGTCTGGTAAAGTAACCACAGCAAGACACTGTCAGTAATTTGGGTGTGGAATAAAGGTAACTTGTACGAAGAAGTATGATTTTACAATGATTTGAGCGCTAATTACAGAGTAGCGTTAGCCCATGTTTTGTACTGACGCTAACTGCTGTAAAGTAGATTGTGGTGCGGAAAACTTGTACATGGATGAACCCAACTGTTCTCTTTCCTCTATGTGCAGGTTGCACATAGCCATGTGTTCATGGAAGAGTTATAGATTGGCATTTAAAGTTTTCTTTGAAACAAGAAGTCTATTTAGCAAACGTGTGACGTCTATAGACGTTTAGCATGCAAACGCTGTGGTTGAATCTATTCTTTTGTATTTAAGCTTGTGTACTAAAACCTTGTTAATGCTGGTAATGACTGCTCATACCTTACTGTAGAAAGGGTCACATGTTGAGGCGGGCTGAAAGTATGCACGTTTTCATTACAACTAAAAACCTTCTGAGCTGTTTTACTGATTAATACACCGTCACCACTCTTACTATAAACAGTGTTGCCCTTACATGAAAGGGTTTTTCTAAGAATTGGTGCCCGACCTCGTTGACTCCAGCGAATTTAATGGCATGGAACCCAGTCATGGGATGATTCATCAGTAAGAGGTTTGACCTGCCCCTTTTAGTTTCTAGTGGTTTAGTTCATAAAAGAGCCTGGTACATCTTCAAGGCAGCTTCAATTCGCTCAGGAAATCAGTGATATCCGTCGTAAGGACTGAACAAACCTCTACTTTGTTCTCAGTTCATGGTCTGCTCAGCGCTCTGTGATGTTGTAAGTCCTTTTGTGTTGGAACCTTGCCAGGTAGAGAAAATTTAGTTATCCATGGATTGAGAGATGAGTTGTTGTGGTGAAAAGTTGCTAAACACTTCATCCTGCTGCCACCCAGTTCTACGTCATACATTACTGTAGGTATCTGTGAGAGTGAATGACGTGCAGTCATTACACCATTTGTGGTTGAACTGTTTACTGTGTTTGTGTCTTGGTTGCTATCGTCAAGCGGAAGGGTTCAATTTCTGTGCAGCATCTGCAGCTGCAACTTATGGTAAAGTTTCAGTGGCAAACGTTACATGTGATGTGATAACAACGCACTGCAGTGTTATTAAATTTGAGTCGCCACTGATGCATATGTCTGAGCCCTGTACCCAGACTCATGTGCTTTCTAGAGCAATATAAATATTCTTCTCTTTATTTTGTTTAAATGGATCATTTTTCGTTTGACCTACTCCGCTGACTGAACTGTATTTTTAGATGCGAGGAAAGCCACAAACTGGAAACTACTGAAGTTACATTCACTCCATTTAACCATTAGTTTTCTCTCCATCAAATATCATTGAATTACAATATCTGGAAGTTTGCCATAAAGTTTGTTTTGTTGTTTTATGTTAACATCTTTAGTCTAGCAGTTATCACTTCACACTTATCTTAGCTGTTTCACAACATGAAGACAGGATTAACAGGGTTTCTCACCGTACAGTTTGTTCTTATATTCTGAAACATTTCAGTGGTGATTGGAAAACGTTTGGAATAAGGGGATATTATTTAGCTTTGGGTTCTTTACTCACTGTAGTCTATAGAGTTGTAACATCTTTTTATCATAAACCACTGATTACAAAGAAAGAGGTTTAGGCAAGTCAATAACTTGATGGGACACAGGCCTCAGAAATGATCTGGTCCTAATTTATAAAGCCTGTATCCTATCAAACTGTTATATTTATTGTATGGGCCTCTTGTCTCGGCTAATCTAATACACACCTCTGAGTTACGTTATGTCCAGAAGGTAAAATTCAGAGGGTCAAATACCAAGGATGAGCTTCCCGTGTGGTTTGAGACTTTGTTTGAAAATCAACTATTTTGTTTGCATTTTAAAATTCTTGCCCGGAGCTGCAATGACGCATTGTTTAGGCTTTTAGAAAGCTGCAGTGCTTTATATTGGAAGCCGTTCCCTGTCTATGTTTCTACTGGCCAGTGCTGAGTGTTTATTGGAATAGAATAGCTAATTGTTGGCGTGAGAGTCAGTCCTCTCTCTTTCATCCCACATGTTGTAACTACATATTTTTCTGCTGTGGCCTCAGACAGCCTCCTTTTCTCATGGTCCAGTGTCAATATGGGGAATTATCAAGCACCGTTGTCAGTGTGGAGGTATAAAAGTGGAAATAATTGTCGCTGATCAATCAACCTGTCATTTTCAGGTGCTGCGTGGTGAGAGGGAAGCAGTGGGTGCGGCATGCTGAGGCCACTCCCCCTGGCCCAGGATGAGTGTCAGAGATGGCGCTGCCACCATGGCAACGAACGCAGGTGGAGGAGGGGGGGGAGGCGAGCCAGCTAGCCCAAACGACCAAGATGGCCGCTCATACCTGCTCCAGATCTACCCACGGTTGGCTGCCCAGTCCTCCACCTGCTGCAACCTTAGGTGAGTGCGTCAGAGTATTACGGTTAGAAAATAAAGCCTCAACAGTTTATGTTTAGCTATGATGTTGTTGAAGCAGAGGAACTACTGTAACCCAGCATTGACCAAACTTACTTTTTTCTACTCTTATCAGAGTGCAGAAGGATGCAACAGCGGCCTCCGTGATCTCGGACGCTGCCACGGCGCTTGGGCTGGACCCTGGCCGCATGTATGTCCTGGCAGAGGTGAAGGAATGTGGCGGGGAAGAATGGGTGCTAGAGGCCGGAGATCTGCCAGCACAGAGGTTTCTGCTGTGGCCTCGGAAAGCCCAGGAGCAACACTCTCGGAGCCTTGGCTTTTACTTTTTACTACAGGTAGAGTTGACAGCACACAGTTCACTTTGCAGTCACTGGTTGTGGACTGCTGAAAAACGTCCTCCCACTGTCTGACTACCATTGCATCCTGCTTCCTTTTGCTCTCTCTTCCTCTTTGTTGCCATTTTCTTTGCAAAGCAAAAACAACCAGTCAACCTAAATATCAAGATTACACACCAATGATGGAAAGATATAACAAAAAAGGCAGTTAAATTAGCCATATGCAAAATGTTCCTCAATATCATTTCACTCTTGTTAGTTCAATGCTATTTGGGACGGCCCTTAACTATTTTAACTGGTCTCAGAAAGACAGCAGTAAACGATTAAGCTAATTTAAGCTTTTTCTTTTCTTTTTCAGGAGAGGAATCATGATGGCACTATCCATTATGTCCACCTCCCACCTGTGAGTAAGGAGCAGGAGGCGCAGCTAGCCGCCAGGGGCTTCCTTCCTCCTCCACAGGACGACTTTGCAGACCTCTGCAACCTCCCCGTCCTCAATGAGGACAACATATTAAACAACCTGCGTACGCGCTTTCACAAGAAAAAGATCTACACCTATGCAGGCAGCATCCTCATCGCCATAAACCCCTTCAAGTTCCTGCCCATCTACAACCCTAAGTACGTCAAGATGTACGAGAACCACCAGCTGGGTAAACTGGAGCCTCATATTTTTGCCATCGCAGACGTGGCCTACTACGCTATGCTCAGGAAGAGGGTCAACCAGTGCATCGTCATCTCTGGGGAAAGTGGCTCAGGCAAGACCCAGAGTACCAACTTCCTGATCCACTGTCTGACTGCGCTCAGTCAGAAGGGCTACGCCAGCGGGGTGGAGAGGACCATATTGGGAGCTGGACCGGTACTGGAGGTAAGATGTTAACATGTGTGACTGCAGTTTTTTGGCCTGTGTCTACTCCACCAGTCACTCTGGCTGACCCCCTCCGGTAACACTTTATAATAACCATCAATGATGAATGGTAAATTGATATTTAATAGGAATTGAGTTAATAGTTATTTTACTGTTAACAAACAATGTAATGATAATAATTTTTTTTTACAAATGATAAGTAATGCTATTATTTGTTATTTTATCATTAGTTTGTGTAATATGAGATAATTAGTTTATAAATTATATATTGTACCATAAGAATTACATTCTGATTACATAAGTAAACTATTAATAACAGTTTCTGTAATATTAAAGCCAGTGTCTGCCTTGTATAAGGGCACAACAAAAGAAAGAAAGAAAGATTGTGTTAGTGAAACAGATGAGTCTGTTAGATCCCCATTAGCTTCTCGTCTGTCTGTCTCACATGAAAATCATCTCATCTCACAAATGACCTGTTATCGCAATTCACACATTTCTTTTCTGCGTTGGCGTCAGTCTGGTGTGAAATACATAGCTATTTTGATTAAGTCATATCCAACAATGACATTACTTCCTCAAAGCTGACTCATCTTGTTGCTAAGGCATGCGAAAGCACACACATACACACAGGCAGAGGATGTAAATTACACTTGAGTTATATTTTGAGATGATTTTATGGGACAATAATTATCTCCAGTTCAGTGGTTATGAATGAGAAAACATCCCCTGAAAGTATCAGATCCCATGCAGTACCGAGTAAATGCTTTTTCAGGCTGTGACTCCATTGCACTTCCGTGCGTGGGCTGGCCTATTGGAGCATATGGTAGTCTGTATGCAGCGTAAAAGACTTTAACATAAAGACTATGGTCTACCCAGAAAGAAGAAATGAAAAAGCGGATGGGAAGTTGCTTTATTAACCCATCATGTGGCCCCTTGTCTTTTGAAAATGCTGTGGGAATCTAGACAAGATAGTGCTGTTTGTTTTCTATCACTTCCTACTTCTGAGTTGATATTTCTCATTAAGTTTGAAATGCGATCTTTGGGTAACTGATTGCGTAACATAATGGGGGTTTTTGGCCATTAGATTATGAATGACATGAATTTGGAGTTGCTGTTGACCAAAAGCTGGTATCTCTTTGTTGCCGTTTCGGTCAGGTGACTGCTCCTCTTCCTGCTTTCTGCTCTCTGAGAAATGAAATTCTTGTACTGACTTGCTCTCTGCAACCGCTGACGAGACAGAACAAAGCAAAACTACAGCCAAACTGATACAGGAAGCTTTATGTAAGTTACTGATTTTGATAGCCAGTGGGAGTATATCTACCAATAAATCATGAAAACTCAATTAATGAGTTTTACATGATACAATTTTTTTTTTAATCACAGCAGTGTTGGATATTTGTGTAAGGCCAGCTGGTTTATAATTATGGTGCACAACGTTCAGGCCTGACTCCGGACAGACAGACTGACCAACAGTCTGTTCAGCTGAGTCATATGGACTCTGAACAGACAGAGCGTCTCCCTCGCTTAGTCGTTTGATTAACTCCAGTGAGCAACTGCCTCACTGGTACACAGGAAAAGAGAGCGCTAATCAGACGAAACACACCACCAGAATACACATCTTTCCTCTCTCGTGCATTTGCATTCAAAATGCATATTTTCAAATTGTTAGTGAACCAAATCAAAACTTACTTATTTACTCATTTTTATTTGCCCTCTCCTGTCAGCAGCTTGACTTGAATGCGTGTTTTTCAGTCAACTGTGATGTGAGTAACTATACATTCAGAAACAGATACTGCATGGAGCGTCACCAGTGAGTGAAGGCTTCTGTCTGTAAGGCTGCTGAGGGTATCTTTATGCTGCAGACAGTTAAATAACCAGGGCTCATTGAAAACCACAGCTCTCTTTGTTTGGCGACAAAAGAGGCCCATACAAATACGTGCAGACAAGTAGACATCTGTTAGCTTTTACATTGTTTAACAAAAAAAAATGGTTGCATCATGAAAGGTAAGTTATTAGTTTAATCCCTGAGCTACGTGGCAAAGAACAGAGTTGACTTCATTTTGTGTATTTTTCATAGCTGTAATGAGAAACGGCCTGGGTCTCCTCCACTTTCACATATGGAAGAATTTACCTCTGGTCAGACCTCAAGCAGGGTTATTATTGTGAAGTCATTTTCAGCATCCACATCACTCCCTCTCTGAAGCCCTCTCATAAGCAAAGAGTGTTGAGTGTTGTCTCACATTGTGCTCTGCAGCGTAGACCTCCATCACTGGAAGTTTTAACTCTGTGATGTATATTTTCAACACTGTGGACTATTAGACGGCCCTGCTGTTCTGCTGGATTAACCATAATGGTGTGTGCATGTGATGATGTGTGTGGTGTACTGGGTGGCATGAAAGTGTTTGACCCTAGGTCATATTATGTTTGAGTGCTTCCTGTCAACGATGTAATCTGGGTGTATGTTGGTGATTTCATATGGAAAGACTAGAGATGAAAAAGATCAAAAGAAGTTCTGCCTGAGGCTGCAGAGTAAATATAAGACTGGGAAGACCCATATCTCCGAATATCATGTAGACAAAAAGCAGAAATCGCAGCTCTTAGCTTCAGTTTAATAGTCCCCCTTGGTGTGGGGAACTAATTACTCACAGTCCCGATCTGGAAGTAAATCTCCTCCACAGATTTTTCTGGTTTATTTCGCAGTAATGTGGCTAAAAATAAACCTTTTAGCCAGAAAAGCCGTATGTGGAATGCGGTTTATTCAAAGTACCAAACGGTGCTGAAAAGCGAAACTCCCTGATCTGTGAAAGTAAGTTCATTGGAACACACAACACTACGGAGCAGAACAACATAAAACAGAGAGAATTGGCCCGCAAGCTATTGGCTTACAGGGTGGGCAGGCACCGTGTATCTATCCATCATCTGTCACTGGCGTCTCCAGACCCTCTGACTCAGTACCGGAGCCTTCACTCATAGAACTGCTGCTTTCAGATGCATTTGAATAAGTGCGGCGTTGGTCCCTTGATGTGCGTCAGTCTGTCAGTCTTTGGTTCCAGGCGGTTGATTGAGAAAGGGGGGGAGCAGTGGGGTGGAGAGATTTTCCCCTCCATCAGCAGAGTTCTGGTCCCTTTTGGCAGACGCACTGCCACTCTGCCGTTCACTCTGAGAATGCAGAGTGTGTGTTAGCCCGGTCCAGAGCTGTGGTTGCAGGGGCAGACAGGGAGACGGGTTCGGTCCTGGTCGCTGGAGGATCCAGGTCAGGGAGGACCAGTCAGTCAACAGCTGTACATCCCCCTCCCTGGCAGTATTTTTGCATCTATATTTGCATTTTTACTCAGTTAAGTACAGTTCAGTAACAGTTAAAGCCTAAGCGGAGGCGGTTGCAGTAAAACGTTTTTCCACACTATTACGTGCTAAGACCTCCTGGTTAGTTTATGTGAAAAGACTCTGTTTTGACGACAACACCCGCCAGCTTCAGCAGCACGCTCATAAGATGGCTGACATGAAACAAAAGTCACTTTACAAAGGAAGCAATAGCTCCTCTGAAATGATGTTCCCTGCAGTTTCTCTCCACACAAATAGTCCACCTCTTGTGGTTCCTTCCTGACAAGTTCCAGTCAAGGCCTTTATATATGGAGTCTTGAGTGCTATTTATAGATACGTATATCAAAATTAAGGAATTTTTACTTTGACAAAAGGGTTTTATTTGCTTTTTTTCTTGGTCCTGGACGCTGATCAGGTTACAGTGGTGGAAAATATGTGTGTGTGTGTGTGTGTTCTGTGTGTATCCTCAAGCTATAGGGGAGGTCTTCAGACCCGGGTCACACATTTTGAGGAGATGAGATCATCGTTTATGGTGCTGGACTGGCTGTGTGCTGTGTTGCTGGCAGATTGAATGGCCCCAACCTGAAACCATGTGGGAAAGCCGCTGTCCTACTTTAGTTCATTGTACCACTTCTTTCTATTCTATAATTTCCCCTCCCTTGTCTTGAAAATAATGCAGGTAAAGGAGAGATTGTCCTTAATACTTTTTATTTGTTTGTTTGAACAAATAAGACTCCTGCCTGCAGGACGGCTCACCGGCTCTGAATGAGTGTGTCACTTGTGAACTGGTCCAACTGGTTGATCCTCTGTTACGTGCTTCTTTTGGTGTCTCGGTTTTCTTTTGCTAGGCTTTGAAGCCTATTTATTCTAAATGTCAACAACACAGGGACGGGGCCCTCCTCCGTCGCAGAGGGTTGGCTGACACGTTGCAGGGAATATGTTGGAGTTATGTGTTAATCATATGGAAGTACGGATCAAGTTTTTCTCGTCCCAGTGTATTTATCAGAAGACTGTTAAACTAATATTTCCTTGATATGTTTTTTTAAAAAATAGATTAAAAAAGGCAGTGGCGTACCAATTCTATTGTAGAGTTCAAAGGGTTAAGAGGTACTTAATAATGTGGTTACAGGCCTGAAAAGGTTGAGCAGCATGGCATTCATTTCATCATCAGAAAGTAGTGTATTATTATCAGTTTAATAGTTTAAGGATAAAAGCTTGACTCACACTTTCAGGTCCATCACCAAAGATAAAATATTGACATGCAATGATGCCAACTTAGGTGAAAAAAGCTTTTTCACCAAGGCTTCCTTTTCATACATAAATATAAAAAGCTTTTGATAGAAAGATTGATGTTATTGATTTAGTTGCCAAAGAGAAAATCATCTAGAGACCAGCCAGTGAGGTAATTTAAAGTCCCCAGCCTCCTCCATGCCACTCAGTCTCAAAACTTCAGACAGGAAGTTCCTATCATCCGGAACCCTTTTTAACAGGAAGCAGCTACGACACGGGAAGTAACGGCAGTAGTTCTCTCTGCTGTTTGCTCAGGGCTTTGAGGGGTGTGGATATACCAAAGTATTGTATTGTTGTGCAGGAAGTGCAGAGGAGTAGCTGGCCGTTCTGTCTGCTGAGCCATTGTTTATCTCTTAGTTATGGGCTGCACCTCTTTATTCCTCTGCTATATTTGGTCAGGCTGGGTGGCATTGTGTACAAGTCTGGGAAAAGCTGGCATTACTGAGTTTAAGTCACTGCGTCATGCACATGTGTCATTCATTTCATACACACACACAGTATACAGTACAAAGGCCTCACTGTAATCATACCACTCAGAATCACATTGAAGAGTGGAATATGCTGTTCCTTACAGGCCGAACACAGCTTACATGTAGCAGCATGCTGCAGGCCACTTCAGGGTCTATTCATGGTACTCTGACCACACCACAAGCTAAGGTTTGATGTGGTACCCATCTAGACATGGGTGGAGCTGCTTGAAATGGCTCCAATCTGGTAAAACACCAGACCACAAGAGGAGCAAAACTGATGGTAGAAAACTTTATTCTAACTATTCCAACCTCTTACCTCTGATATCTTCATCCCTTGACCCTGAGTTATGTATGCATACAGGTGGTAAACCAAATCATTTAGACGTTAGACAGCCAACACCTGTGAGATCACGAAAATACTTTGAAGATGAAAACCGCTGCCGGATAACCGGCGAAAAAATTACATTTGTATTTCCGGCCCTATTGCGCTGAGAAGTCTATGTGAGTCGCGAAGTAACATACGAAGTGCCGAGGTCACAAATGGGGCTAATTGTACTGTAAAATTGCAAATGCCAGTATTTCAGACATATGTGAAATACAAATAATGATAATTTACTAGTAAGAGAATTGGGTAAATAGTACGGGACACAGAAAACGAGAGGTTCAGTTTCTCATTTAGTCCAAAAGACTCAACAGAGTTGAGGGTAACATTTTAATGCTGCAGAAAAGTTATAGTTTGACCGACTATATTAGTGTACAGTTGCATAGTTGTGTGCATATGTTGCCATTGCACGTTGCAGCCTTATGTTGAGTAGTGGAGTCAGTTATCAGTTGTGACAGAGCACATGATGTATACTCTTGATGTTGAAATGCCTGTGTGGTCTGTGATGTTCAGACTAAACACGCCTTTTAAAGATGAGGATTGCTGAAATTCTTGCAATAAATTAATAAATACAAGTATGTAGCTGTATGCTCCAGTTTCCTACTGGGCTCAACATGGATTGTGATGCCTCATAACCTTGTTGGTTTGTTCCGTTTGTGTCAACTGCTCTTGTTTATCGATTTAGTTAGCATTTGCTTCTGTGTATGTATCAGTAGTTTTAGATGTTGTCCCTAAAATAGAGTGGTGCAGGGATGATGTATTTTTATTGGCCATCCAGGAAGTTAGCATCGCCCTGGTTCCCTCGACAAAAAGCCAACTTCCATTGGGTTTTAGATTATTGCAGAAAATAAACTCTGTGGCAAACAAACGTTTAGGATACTTACACGTTTTGTTCCGTAAAATAATCTTCACAAATGAACACCACTCTTATGATTTCAATTGCCAGAAGTAAAACGCTAACACTAGGCTATAAACGAATTACTAATTATGAGCACGAGTAAACACAAAGAGGCTGTAAAGGCGGGCGTGTCGGCGTGATGACGTTTAGCAATCTCATTTAGCCACTTGTTAGCACCCGCCTTTTTTTAAGACACATAAAAGCTTCAAAATTCACGACTGGGGTATTTATTGATGTATTTTATGTCGTAGAACAAAACATTAAAATCTCTTCAGCTTGTGTTAACCACAGATATTATTTCAGGCAACTAAAAACCCATTGATTTCCAAAAAAAGGGAACCAGAAGTGCTAAAATGCTTACTCATTTCCGGGCTTTAGGACTCATTCCTGTAGTACTCTAAATAGATATTTATGCAGTTTATTTTGAAACTGATATTTGGGCACAGATGATTTCCCTCTGTGGAGCTTTGCTATTTGTCTCATGTTGCTTGCTTAATGGACCGAGTTAGTCATTCTCCATCTCATTATTCTGTTGATCCCCAGTACAGTTAATCAAAGCATTTACCTTAAAGTCAGTGCATGGAAGTGTCTGCTCTGTTTTCCAGCCTTTGCTAATAATAACGATCATCTATTACAATCAACCATTGCATACTGAAGCAATTACAGTTTTTTTTCTCCCAACCACCACTACCACCACCACTTTATTTCCACTATGCTGACATCCAACACAAGTTAGTTAGTTTTCCACTGTAGTTGATTTACTGCTGTGTAGCTGTCATGTGATATCAGGCTTAATATACTTTTCATATAAGCTTTATTGTGTCTTTGTCACCATTTACTGTCTTCTATATGTAAGTCTGTACATCATGTAGGGCTACAGCTAACAATTGTCATTATGAATTAATCTGTTAAAAATTACAATTTCTCAAGAGCCCAAAGTAACATCATCATGCTTGTTTTGTCCAACCAACAGTCCAAAACACAAACATGTTGAATTTAACATGATATATAAGAGAGAAAAGCAGCAAATCCCACATCTGTGACACTAGGACGAGCAAATATTTGGCATTTATGCTTGATAAATGATTTATTTTTTTATCGATCAGCTAAAATCCTAATATGTAAATCATCTGCAGTGTGAAAGTGTCATCCAGCTACACAACTTTAGCGAACTGCAAGTCATTTCCCCTAAAACGGAGTACTGCCATGTCATTTTGCTCAAGATAAGAAATAAAGAACATAGAAATATTATTTGTTTCTGACCTTCATGCAGTGAAATCATGAAGTGGTTCAGTATAACCGCTTTCCCTGGAACATTCACCACCGTTATTGAATCGAGAGCACCAGCCCCTCTGAGCGCTATTGACGCCATTGTCGCACGTCAAAGAATCAATTCTTTGTTAACATCTCAGTTGAGTTAAGCTCGAGGGGTTTAAGTGTAGTCGGTGGGATATAGTGGCGGCTTGAAGCGAGGCCAAGTATAGAGGAGGAACTGTGTAGAGACGCGGTTGCATTCAATCACTGCCAACATCATGTGATTTCACCAAAGCATTTTTCACATTCAGGACAACAAACAGTGATTATTTTGCCACTCTGTGTTTTGCCTCAATATTGCAGCGAACAGTGATTATATATTTCATTACTTTGCTGCTTGATTCTCCAGTTTAACCTGTAATTGAAGAGTGTATAAACTTGAGTTGGGCTTAAAGAACATGATTGATGGGTGTGAAGTGTCTGCAGCTGAGTGAGCGAGCACGTCCACCTAGAGGTTTGATAAATGTTTGCACGAGCGCCTGCCGTTGCCCTCTGTGAACGTGGGAACTCTCTTTGTGACGGTTGGACTGTTTAGACTCCTTTTGTGAGTGTATCCGTGCTGTAGTGAGGTGTCAGTGTCGGGGCCTTGGCAGCGCCTGTGGAAATGTTAAACTGAAGCTCTTTTGAGCAGCTAGAGTTTAAAGGATGCAGCAGTGCCTCTGTGTCATAGCAATAAGGTCCAGTACCCCACACCAGCTGTAAGTTTTTACTGATTACAAAAGAGTTTCTCGTTTTCCTCTCAGTTTTGCAATTGAAATTATGCAAAAAATGCTAAAAAAATCGTATGCTTCCAGATCAACACAGAAGTGACAACTACACACAGCTTGCGGGGAAGTATGCCAATTCTCAGAGCGTAGAAATTTGTTTCTGAGGAGTCAATCTAATTTGTTGTTTCCGTTAGCATCTAATCTTGTACACAACATCAGACCGTTTCCTTACACAGATTTCTTTTTTTTGTTTGCAAGTTTATACTAGACCAAACATTTAATGCCTGTTTTAAAGTAGATAATTTATGCTTTCTCGTCTCTGCCCCACTCGCTTGTTGAGACAAACAACTCATAAACTGCACTGTTTTAGAGACACTCCCCTATTTTGGTTTGTAAGGAGAAGTTTGTGTGTGCGAGGGGGCTGAATGGGGATGTGAGACTTCATTCGGATAGGTCTGGCTCTGTTGAAGTGGAAATATACAGGGGAGCGGGCTGCCAGAGAAGCCGGCTCACCACAGAGAGGAATCAGTTAAGACAGCGTTGTACGTCATGAAATGATCAGTGGATATGCATACCCGCAACATGCAGATATGTACACACTGCAAATCGCTGAGTCCTTCTGCTTTCTGTCTCTCTCCTTCTCTTTCTATACTTCTCACTCTCCCTTCCCTCTTTTTTTTCTCCTTGAGAGCAACCCCTATTTCGTAAGAATGCAGATTAAACTTTTCCAGGGACACGGTTTTGGAAAGTCATCAGTCCGCTTCCCCATACCTGCTGAGCCTTCCAGCCAATCAGATCGTCTGCTCGTGGGCAAGTTCAAATATGAACGATGCTGTGACATGTTTAGCATTCCCTCCATGGTGCAGCGGCCTGGGCTTTGCAGAGATTTCCCAGGGTTTTTGTGCTCTTCTTGGCTGCAAGGTTTGACGAGTGGGGGTGATCAGAACAGCACTGGTCACAGTGGGCAGCCCTGAGCAGTGAGCAGTGACACTCTTTGGGGTATCAGTGCCAAAACACACTTACTGACCCTCAAACCTGCAACAGAAGGGATGGCATTGTACTCTGTAAACACAGGCAACACCTGGATAAATAAATGTACAATTTTACACTTTATTTATTGTCATACTAAACATACAACCGAACATCCAGATAGAATGATAATAGTGCAGCACACACATGCATAAAAAAGAAAGCGAGAGTGTGGGTGGGTGAGCCCAGTGAGTAGGTGGGTAAGAGTCTTGTCTGAGCAAGTCCAGGTTAGTCTGAAGAGGGATAATTCTGTTCACGGACAAGAGACAACTGATTATCTCTTTCATCACCCATCAACAAGCAGCAACTCTTGCCTCATACTTCCCTCAGGTCTCAAAACTACTACACAACTTTAGTGCACCGAAAAGAAAGTTGGTGCAAAATGGGTAAAAAGGTAAGAAAAGTTTTAGTAAAACAAGAATGCAAAACTTGCAGGTCTACTCTTGAGCAGCAGAAATGAAAATAGGTCAGCGGTTCATCCTAAGGAATCTCAATCAGACCCTGTAGGCGTGTGTGTGTGTGTGTTTGTGTCCCCGAAGTCCAATCAGCCTCAACACCACTGTATCAAATTCACCCTGCAACTGCTTTGGAAGATACAATGTGGCTCCTATTTAACATGCACTGAGTCAACTTCCCCTGCGGTGGCCTTTTGTTGTTGTGTGTGTGTGTGTGTGTGTGTGTGTGTGTGTGTGTGTGTGTGTGTGTGTGTGTGTGTGTGTGTGTGTGTGTGTGTGTCTGTCTGTGTGTGTGTCTGTGTGTGTGTGTCTGTGTGTGTGTGTGTCTGTCTATCTGTAACCATGTGAGCATGTGCATCATGAAGAAAAGAGAGCGCTATTCTGTTACCGTATCAATGCAGTAAACGGGGCCCCTCAGCGGGGCCTGTAGCTGGGCTCTGTGTGCCCCTGGCTGGGTTAGCGTTAGTCTGAAGAAGCCTGGAGAGAAACCCTGATCCTCTCTGTTTCTGTCTCTGACACCACTGCTATACAGAACGGCTGTCCCAACCTCATTTATCATCATTGACCTACTCACGCACGCACGCACGCACGCAAGCACACACACACACACACACACACACACACACACACACACACACACACACACACACACACACACACACACACACACACACACACACACACACAGTGCACAAGAGAATGAGGGGGAAAAGGTTGTGAAGAAGGAAAGGCAAGAAAGAGATGGATGGGAAGAGAGTGAGAGGAGGGCAAGAGGGGACAACGAGTTGCAGATGCTGGCCCCCCCCTATCACCCCCAACATACACAAACACACACACACACACACACACACACACACACACACACACATAGTCCCACCTCCTCCTGCCATCTCAGCTGCTGTTTCAAAACAAGATTTAACCACTTGACTATTTGGTTTCTTTGTTGTCATGGTGATTTGTTGTTGTTGTTGTTGTTGTTGACTTCAGTGAGGATGCTGATACATGTGCTGGCACTGATTGTGTTGCACCCAATAGCACCTCCATATAAGGTTTGAAACTCAATAGAGCTCACGATTGAGTTTCAAAACATCAACATTGAGCAGAAAGAGATTTTAAAAATGTTATGTAGAGGACTAGTGAGCTCATCTGCAAAATGAAAAAACATTTTCGGACACTACTAAGGTAATTTTCTCGGCGCCGTTAATTGCGTCATCGCTGTAGCACAATTAAAACGTGTTAGATCAACGTCTGCTGGTAGACCATCCATAATGAATACTGACATGTATTTTTGTGTGTGATAAACACATATGTAAGCTATTTTGTTTTGTTGTTTCTTAGTAAAATGCTCTCTGGGTGAATTTAAGTTCCCCTTTGTAAGCAGTGATGCAGCGTATATATGTCTAGAGCTTTTATTGTGAAAGGTAAGAATTAATGGCCGTTGTCAATGTTGGGGCAATAAGCATATTTCCCAACTTAATAAATACATGATGGTACATGATGCATGATGGTGTATATAGTGCTCGGTTAGTGACCCATTGTTGTCCACTACTTTTCACGATGCATTGTGGGATACTTCGAGTCCATTTTATCGTATAATAATTCTCATTATACATTCGGACAGCACTACAAAATGGCGAACTCACAATATATAGTTCACTATGTAGTGAGTAGTGAGTGATTTCGTCATTCTGTCTCCCTCTCAGTTAAGTCTGCACAATTATTAGATGTTTTATCAAAATCTCAATATGGCCTACTGCAATTTTCAAATCACAGGGGGCGCAATATTTGTTAAAGGTGAAATGTGTGTCAGAATATCATTTTAAATAAATTATTGTGGTGCTGCAGAGATGTCCTGGCCTACACGTCATATTCTACAGACTTAAGAAAACATCTTTGTTTGGTACAGATCCCCACAAAAAAAAAGGAGAATATAATGTAAAAGGTATCTTTCCCTCTAATAATGCAAATCAGTTCAAAATTGCAATATCAGTCAAAATAATCACAGTTAGATATTTTCTCAAAAATCGTGCAGCCATACTCTCAGCGTTTTGAAATGTTGCTGTCTTTCACATATAAACCAGTTACCTCATTGGTTTATTTGACGAAAAATGAAGACAAAAGAAGAAGAAACACGTCCATAGTGATGTCGCATTAATCTTGAGAAGTTGTTGGTTGATTTGGTAATAATGCACTGCATGTTTTTGACTTCATACCCTGAAACTTATGTGTGTCTCTCTCTTCTTCTGTTGTCTCTTTCAGGCTTTTGGAAACGCCAAGACAGCCCACAACAACAACTCCAGCCGCTTCGGTAAATTCATCCAGGTGAATTACCTGGAGAGTGGAGTGGTCAGAGGGTGAGTAATTAACAGCGGGTGCATGTGTGTGTATTTTGTGTGTGTGTCTTTTGCAACCGACTACTCTCAACAAGGCCTCACACAAAGTTAAGTCGAGCCACGCTGCCTTAATCTGCAGCACAACACCAAACGGGGACATGTAAACGATTGTGTCTTTGTTCTGTGTCCTCTTCCTGTTGTTCGTCACAACAGGGTCTTCCACCTCTCTGTGGCCTGATATCTTCCTCTTTGCTCTTTTTGTGGCTGGTCATGTGGATCCTCCTCTGCGCAATAAGCGTGTGTGTGTAGACTGAAAGTTTCAACCACCAGCATGTCCTTCCTTTTTCTCAGCAGTCAGTCAGACTCTGGTTAGGAGCTGTATCAAAGTCTGGTCAGCTGTGTCACTTCCTCATTTCCTCATCAGGAGAGGGGAACAGCTGCTCTATACAGTGTCTTAAAAAAGCTTTTAAACATGTTATGCTATAGTTGTAGAAGAGTCAACAGCTGAAGGGCTGCAGAGAATATTCGGTACTATATTCTGACTAAGGTCTAACAGGATCAGATTTATAAGACTAGTGTGTATGCAAAATGTTTCATTCTAGAAATAGAATTAGATTTGAAGCGTGTAAATGCCTGTGGCGACAGCTGCTCAGCTCCACAGTGAGTGGGCATCCCCAACCTGATTATCCCCTAATGGCACCACGTCTCATCATGCTCTATTGAATTGCTTACCCTGAGAAAGGTCTGTAATCCAATCTGTTGAGTTGATTTTAGCTGGCTGGCTGCTGCTTTTCTGTGCTACAAAGTGAACCCACTTAGACAAGGAAATGCTGAAAACTATAAATGTAGTCAACCTAAAACACCTTCCACAGTAGTCGATGCCAAAATTCTGAAAACACGATGGTACTCATTTTTCTACAGTACCGTAGGTACCGTCAGGGCTCAAGACTGATGAGGGAACAGTAGAAAATTTATTTGGGACGCAGTAAAATTACTATCAAATGTCCAGGGGACAAACCCTATTTTCCCCTGATAATGCCACATTGTGAACAACAAATCTGTGTTGAAATCAGCAGGAGGAAAGCTTGTTAACGTTAGCTGTTAGCTCCTTGCAGGACCGTGCTGCTTACCGGCTGCTAACAGCTAAATTTAACTAGCTCTCGTCCTGCCGATTTCAACACGGAAGGTGCCATTGATTTAAATTACGATGCATTCAGGCTCTATTCAGTAAAGTCTGAGTTTTAGGCGAAGGTACATTTTAAAGTTATCATGATGTGTTCAAATGTAATCTAGTAAAATGTAGTTTTTTTCGCAAGAAAAAGGAATTAAATCCAGTTGTTTGAAGGAGATGTTTTCACAGATATATAAAATAGATAATAAAGAGGGAATTATGACCTGTTTAACTTCCTACAAAAAAAAAGGATGCAGTATACTAGTAGGGGTAATAAAGGAGTGTATTTTGAAGTACATGGGATTTATTGTTTTACTTTTGTTTTTTACCATGGAATTGAATTGGTATTGAGAATCGTGGAATTTCACTGGTGTTGGTACTATCGACTACTAAATTTCTGGTATTGTGACATCCCTATTCCATAATTTACCATCACCGTACTGTACGTGGTGCTGGTGTAGCCTTCTGCTTCACACCAGTAAAGTATTCGACTCCGAGCAGCATCACAGCTCTGCTCTGTAGTCCTAACAAAGGCTGCCTGTCTATCTCTCCATCTCCAGTGGCAGCCATTCAGACAGTCAATAGAGGAGATTAACAAAGGGATGGCTGCTGTTCCACTATGCTCTGCTTTCTGAGCGGACCGACTAACTGACAGACGGGATGTTTTTATGCTCTCTCGCTCTCTGTGTGGGTCTCTGTGGCTAATCCTCCCTCACTGGGATCTGAGAGAGATGGATCAGAACGTTGAAAGGAAAGGAGGTGTAAAAAGAGGGGGAGTGTCGGTGAAAGATGTCTGAGCATGAACATGTATGTTTCTGTATGTATGTGTAGTGAAAATTCTCTTACTCTTCGGTATATGCTGACAGATATACTGTATAGCCTGTATGGTCGGTCAGCTCCTCTGTACTTATCTGAAAAGAGGCTCCTGTCAACATTGACGTGTACTGTTCTACCATTAGATCCGCTCATATGAACAGACGCAACCTTTAAGGAGCTATTCACGTTCACATACTGTCTCCTGTGGTGGCCCTTAATGCTCAGAACCCTGATGTTGCCTTACACATAAACGAATGATCCCACACAGTGACACATACAGTTTATTAGTTATACACTGGTATCGCTATCGGCATCGGTATCGGGACTGAAAAAGTTGGATCAGTTCATCCCTAATTAATACTAAATATTAATTAAGAAATACATTTTGATGTTATTATACTGTAGATAGGGGTAGAGGTATAAAATCTCTAAAAGAGAAACAACATTGTTCGCACACTTAATACCCCTGTAGACACACCTGTATTTTATATTTTTGTATATATATTTGTGGATGTATTTTCTTTTCTTTGTTCTATTTTAACTCTTTAAGAAAAGCCTCCTGTAGACGGGTGTTGTAAATTAGCGTTTTGCAATTCTAATGCTACTGTGATGTCCATATCAAATAAAATAAACGAATAACTAATTAGCTCCACCTTTACCAGCTACAACATTAGTGATGCTTACCTTATTATAATCCAGTGATATATGTTATTCTGAAATGGGCCATTATGCATAATGAGTACTTTTACTTTTGGAACTTTTAAGAATATTTGGATGCTGATATGCATGTACTTTATTTTGAATGCAGGACTTTTACTTGTAACAGAGTATTTTTTTCACTATAATACTACTACTTTTACTTAAGTAAAAGATCTGAGTACTTCTTCCACCTCAGCATGTACAGAAACATTGTAAATACTGGACACATTTACATGGAGTTCAGATGCCTACATGTAGTTTGGGAGACTTCTGCTTAGGTTTTTCAAGAAGCAGCATCAAGCAATGAAAGCTCACATGGGGGGCTTTATTTCTGTATATATTCATAGGTCCAAGAGGTATTTATCAGACAGACATCAGTGTGTGAGGGCAGGGAAGGCCTAATGTAAATTCCTGTCAGTTACTCAGGGTTCGCCACAAGGCTCTGTCCTGTCAAAAACATCTGATACATCTTTATACTTACCCATCTTGAACTTGAGGTAGTACAAATTAATATTTACCCATTGTAAATTAAGGTTAAATAGTATTTGCGGGTTTAACAGTGGCCATGACACGCAAACATTTTTTTTATAATATCCATTAAAGTAATTTTTTTGTGTGTAGAAGTTGCAGAAGGAGAACTCAGACTAGCGGATCTGTGCAGTAGATATGTGAACCTGGTCTCAGTTAATCTATCCATAGTTGTGGCTGCAGTTTTAGCAGCTGGACATAACTATGTTTCTCACAGCACCGCTCTATTCTTAGTGTGCCATGAGGACTGGCGTCAGTGTTGTTTTTGCCTGGCTATAGAAAAAACAACTGTTACTTATAAAACCTGATTTAGACAACTTTATGGCCTTGGCCTGGTGCAGTGCGTAAATACCGCTACTCTTAGTGCATATCTCATGACTGCAGTGGTCCGAAAGCATACCTCTACCCCCGCAGTAGCCTTCCAGTCTCCTCTTTCCATCTATAGTACACAATAAAATAAAATAAAATGAATTGATGCCAAAGCTGTGTGTTTGTTGCCACGTGTGTGTGTGTGTTGCTATGTGATGTTCCACAATCCATCTGAACGCTTTGTTCGCTCTTTGATTGTTCCGACCATCTGTCCTCACTTCCCCTCCTGCTCCTCCCCTCATTTTTTATTACCAGCCCACTTTCACATATGACCTGAAAACACACGCACGCACGCACGCACGCACGCACGCACGCACGCACGCACACACACACACACACACAGAGCTGAGTGACCTTTAGTGTTAAGTGATTCATCCTCATTGTTTTTCTTCTTCCCCTTTTTCCCCCCTCCCTCTCCGTCTCTCTCTCTCTCTCTCTCTCATAGGGCCGTGGTGGAGAAGTATCTCCTGGAGAAGTCTCGTCTGGTCTCCAGAGAGAAGAACGAGAGGTGAGGAGGAGGAGGAGGGACAGGAGGGGTCTTGACCCTTCACCCCACTGACCTTCATGGGGCCCTCTGTACAAACATGGGAAGCCTCTGATGGTTGGATATGAAGTTCAGCTTCAGTCTTTGACTTTAGATGTTCATCTGTCTAAACCCTTACACACCCACATACATGAACTCACACTCTAGACTGAGATATTAGCCTCTTAAAAGCTTGATTATGTACATATGTTAATACTAGCTATCACACCCTCCAGGAAATACACAACTTCGTCGTTCTTCTGTTACTGATGGATTTATTCATCTCTTAATTGCACCTCAGTCAACATCACCGTCATCAAATCCACTGTCGAACTGTTGAAAATACACAACAATGCACAGAATAATTACACTCGCATCACACCCAAATTGTAAACACGTAACTGTAAATATGCGCTACGAAACAAAACACAAAATAAACATACCGTACCTCGCTGGCTGCGCACAACCGAGAGGGAATGAGTCCACTTGAACACCATCTTCAAGAACGGGCAATGCAATCATATTAAACTTGAACTTAAATCTTTGAGCGGAGAATAAAAACTTCTGTTGCTTCACGTGTCTTCTAGGAGGAAATTGCCACAACTAAATGTGTCCCCGTACAACATAAGACGTAAACAAAGTTCCTGTGTGTTAATACTAGGGCTGTCAATCGATTCAAATATTTAATCGAGATTAATCGCATGATTGTCTATAGTTAATCGTGATTAATCGCAAATTAATCACACATTTTTTTATCAGTTCCTGATAAAGGGAACTGACCTTAAAGGGAGATTTGTCAAGTATTTAATATCGACATGGGAGTGGGCAAATATGCTTGCTTTATGCAAATGTACGTATATATTTATTATTGGAAATCAATTAACAACACAAAACAATGACAAATATTGTCCAGAAACCCTCACAGGTACTGTATTTAGCATAAAATATGCTCAAATCATAACATGGCAAACTGCAGCCCAACAGGCATCAACATCTGTCAGTGTGCTGACTTGACTATGACTTGCCCCAAACTGCATGTGATTAACATAATTCGTCGCAACAGTGTTGCAACAAGCAACAAGCAACAAGCTAGTATGACATGGTTGGTACCAACGGATTCCACAGGTTTTCTAGTTTCATTTGATGCCAGTATCTTCACTCTAGCTTTAAAACTGAGGCCGCTACAACCTCCGAAAAATGGATTGCGTTAATGCGTTAAAGAAATTAGTGGCATTAGAACTAATTTCCTTAACACGTTTACTTTGACAGCCCTAGTTAATACAGAGAAATCAATATTCATGAAATAAATCACATAAATGGCATTTTGTAAACAAACGTATCAAATAATGTCATAAACAATTATGGCAGTTAAACTAGCATTAGCTGTGTGTCCATAGAGTACAGAATAATGTTGCCCACTGATATCAAGTGGACAGTGTGGACACCAGCTTGTGTGTTAAGAATTAATTGTTGCCGTACAGAGATACAAAAATTAGAAAAAAAATCACTTTCCTGTCCTCACTCACCATGTCGTCGCTCACTCTTCCTTCAAGTCATGCAAGCCTCGTTACTCACTGTGACGTTCACTACCGACTAGACCACAGGTCTGTTGCTACTTGTGTGATTAATATGCAGACAAATATTTGGGCTTTGGTAATTGAGAAATACAGTCAGAGTGTTAGGGGGAGTGAACAAGTCAGAGTAATTTGTATACCTGATGAATGAGTCAAAAGGAGAGACTGACAGATGTTGATTACCCCCAGTTTAAACAGACTTTAATAAGAATGTTTCCATATTGACTGTAGATACAGCGAAGCTTTAGCCACGAGGTGGAATTGATTGAACTGTCACAGGAAGGCGTTTTCAGACTACACAAGTCCTGTTTGATACTCTCCGTTTTAGATTTGTACAGATAAAGAAACACAAGCGCTCATGTGGGTTAGTCTGTAAAACCACAACCTAGCACTGAGCAGCTCAGCTGAAGGAGTTGACGCCTTGTGTATAAAAACATACAGTAGCTGTTGTAAGTGGGAAGAGCGTTACATATTTCCTGTCTAGATTTTCCTTCCTAGTTTTGGAAAATGCAGTCACCTTCCACTGACAAGCCCGCCTCCGTAACCTTCAAGCTACCAGCCACCTGCACAGTGTACTGTGAATCACCTAGCCTACAGTTGCCGTTGACGGTGCATCCTGCCTGTCTGGTCGGGGAGTGACTCCACTGTATGGTGTTTCTTAGTGATAAGTGTGGAAACTCATTACTCCCGTGTGCTTTTACAACAAAGCTTAGTCGCCTATCTGCCTACCTGCCCACTGATAGCACGAGTGGAAAACTGATATCATTGAGCTCCAGACATTGTCTTCTTTCTATTAGCTTTTTTACAATGTGTTGACTCTTGGTTTATCGGCAAAACTTAATCACCCCCTTATTTGTGCCCATAAACGTGAAGCTCATATCCACTGATAACTGCTCACCACATAATAAAAACAAACAAACGAGGGACGCTGGTCGTTTTGTTCTTAGTCGACTAAGATTTCTTTAGTCGATTAGTCGTTTTTTTATGCTTTTTTTTCACGCTGAATGACTTATTCCCAAGACACTTTTGAGAACATCTCTGGTAAATACAAGATTTAAAGTGGTGCTTTTGTTGATACCTTGTGGAGAAACTCAGTTTTACAGATCTGTCAATTAAATCAACGAATCGATCAGTAGGCAAAATTGAGTGAGTGTTAATCGACTAAGAATTTCTTTGGTCATGGACGGCCCTAATGGATGCATATAAGAATTAATTCATCCTTTGAATAGCAGTTAAAAGAAAATTTTCTTGCCGTAATAACTTGGTTAGAGTACAGTTTGTGTATAGCACAGGTTTTAAGAATGATGTGTGTTGTTTTTTCCAGGAACTACCACGTGTTTTACTACCTGTTGTTGGGAGCTTCAGAGGAGGAGAGGAAGGAGTTCAAGCTGCTGCCGCCTGAAGACTACTTCTACCTCAAGCAGGTAGTGCACTGCTCCACTGTCCCATCACATCCAGCGGTTCATTCTCTATCCATTTGAAATAAACAGCAAATCTTGATTCTTCACTTTCATTCTACCCTGTTCAGTCTACTCAACCCCACTGGATAACCTTCGGATTGTGTGAATGAACTATAACCCGTTGTTGTGTGTGATTTGACCTTTTAAGGTAACGCTGTATTTCACTGTGAGCGGACCCTGTATTCATGAAGACTGTCAAGCTTCTGAATAAGCTGCTGTATACACTCCCAGCTTACTGCGCACATGTGCACTGCATGTTAATGAAGCAGTCTTTGTTCTCCCACTCGTTTTTATTCCCCTCTTTCCTCACCCTCCTTTTCATTCACCTTTTTGTTCGTCCATTTTGTGCTTCTGCTGTCACCCATACTAACTGTATGTCTTGCCTTGTCTTGTAGCAAAACTTTAAGATAGAAGATGAGGAAGACCTGCGGCACGACTTCGAAAGGCTGCAGCAGGCGATGGAGATGGTTGGCTTCCTTCCCGCCACCAAGAAACAGTAAGTGAATCAGTGTTCGTGCATTGTGTGTAATGCAGGAACGAGACATAATGTTCTTCCAGACATGTTGAGGGGATTATGTTGAAAATCCATCTTGAAGCATTTTTCCACTCCGTCCTAAAAACAGACGTTATTTTGTCTGAGCGTTGAGTCACATTACCAAAAATATAAATTACAACAAAGAGACTGTTTATAATAATAGCTGCAACTAATGCAGCTAATGTAGCCGTTTATTAGAAACAGTGTCCGGATGCAGCCCCATACAATGCTTCTATTCAGTTTACTAGTTATTGAACATAAACAGATGATAAGGCTGAAGAACAGTATGTGTAGCAGTGTTCCTGCATTTGTCACGTGACTGCATTGTCGCTGCTGCTTTCAGCTTCATTTTTGTGACTGTGTTGCAGGATCTTTTCTGTGCTTTCGGCCATCTTGTATCTGGGCAACGTGACCTACAGGAGGAAGTCGACAGGCCGAGACGAGGGGTTGGATGTGGGACCACCAGAGGTCCTGGCTACGCTCTCTGATCTGCTGAAGGTAACATATGTCCATACTCCACTGTGCCCGGTGAGTTGTCTCTGACTGTCAGCATTAACGTGTGTGGGTTCCCTCTCAGGTTAAAGAGGAGCTGCTGGTTGAGGCGCTGACGAAGAGGAAAACGGTGACAGTCAACGACAAGCTGATCCTCCCCTATAGCCAGTCTGAGGTATGCACCAGTTGCGAAGACATCTAACCTGTCATTACTGTAACAGTGTCCAACCACACACTAATTGGTGTCCTGATGTGTCTGCTTCTTTATTGATACCACACCTACAGTCAGTGTGCAATGTTCAACTTTTCTCTGTTTTCTTTTCTGTTCTGTTGTGTTTATTGAAGTTTACGTCACAATATGCATCGTCCCCTCTTTCTCCAATCAGGCGATCACAGCCAGAGACTCCATGGCCAAATCTCTGTACAGCGCCCTGTTTGACTGGATCGTCCTGCGCATCAATCACGCACTGCTCAACAAGAAAGACATGGAGGAATCTGTCCCAGTAAGACACAAACACTCACACAACAACTAACTAACAATGAAAATTAGAGATTTCCTCTGCTGACGTGCCTGAAGGAACTTCATTTTGATGTGACAGAAGAACAAATGCTATAAATATTGTTATTTCTGGGAGTATGATTGTTGCATGCAATGCATTCCCCGTCCCGCTCCTCACTAGTGTTCATCATCCTCTTTTCCAGTGTTTGTCCATCGGTGTCCTGGACATTTTTGGCTTTGAGGATTTTGTGACCAACAGCTTTGAGCAGTTCTGCATCAACTATGCAAACGAGCAGCTGCAGTATTATTTCAACCATCACATCTTCAACCTCGAACAGGTGAGTGGTCTCATTTCGTTTGCCTCTCACAGATATGACGCACCAAACGACACACCATCAGAGGATTTGCTCCCCTGTGATTCAAACGTACGACTCTCTTCTCCGCTCTGTGTTTATAATAATGACTACTTAAATGGTGACTCATGCAAACATTTTCTCTCTGAAGGGAGAAAAGTTTACATGTTAGTTTATCTTATCCTTCAGAGCCTGGTGACAGCAGCATTACAAAGTTACATTTATTGTTAAAATATTTAGTTATTTAAGACGTTTCCACCAAGAAGTTCCTGGTAATTTAGTCCCGGGACTACTTTTACTTGTACTTTTTACTTTGTTTTCTCTCATTCACGGCACTGCCGCGCTGTCCGTCTCTTCTACCGCTTGCCCTCTCATCTCACTCACACGATCTCTCTCTCTTTTTCTTTCCGTCTTTTTTCAAATGAGTCGGGAAGCTGACAGCAGAGCTTAACTTTACTTTTAATGTTATCAAACAAGAAGAAATGCTCTCCCTCGTCCTAAAATGGTCCTAAATCGATACTGTCGATTGATACGGTCCTGAAGCGGTACGAGTTGAAGCAGCAGCGCTCTGTGTGTGTTTTAGCAATCAGCGACGGTCATCCCTTCAAACTCCACCCCGAAAGTTCCTGTACTTTCAGAGAGTACTACCCCTGACCAGGGCCTTTTTGGGGGGGGGTAAAAAGGCCCCGGAAAATGTCCCTGGAACTTAATTTAGACCGTGGACCCTGCGGTTGAAACACAATGAGTTCCTCGAAAGCTTCCTAGTTCTGGGGGGAATTCGTACGGTCGAAACAGGGCTTTAGTCAAACTTGACTTGGAAAACTGCTGCATCTTTTAGCATAAACTGTGTAATAATTACATCTGTTCTGGATGTTTTTGAGTATTTGTAATTTTTTTACATTTGAGACCAAAAGCTTAAATAATTCAGGTAAAAAAAAATCGAGAGTGAAATTGAGCTTATTCACCAAAATGTTCTGCTCTGTCTCAACCAGGAGGAGTATCAAGCAGAGGGTATCACCTGGCACAACATCGACTACACGGACAACGTGGGCTGTATCCATCTCATCAGCAAGAAGCCCACTGGCCTGCTCTACCTGCTGGATGAGGAGAGCAAGTACGAACAGCTACACATGATTCACACTGTTTCATTCATGACTCATGGCTGCCAGTTTATTTTGTTTCAGTTGAAGCTTTCTATTAACCTATCACATATTCTCTTTTCCTCTCCTCCTTTTATCAATCCCTCGTTCCCCTTTCCCTCTCTCTGTGTCTGTACTCCAGCTTTCCCCATGCCACAGATGAGACACTATTAGCCAAATTCAAGCAGCAGCACCAGGGGAACAAATACTTTGTCCCCACAGCAGTCATGGAGCCCGCTTTCGTCATTCGACACTTTGCTGGGAAAGTCAAATATCAAATCAAGGTAAGGAAGACGGACAGAGAAGACCTCAGGAAACATAAGCATATGGCCATTTGTTTGCGTGCTGACGATGCCGTTTTTAATGTCCTCGATATATTTGACCTCACCAGGATTTCCGGGAGAAGAACACAGACCACATGCGTCCAGACATTGTGGCGTTGTTGCGGAGTAGCGACCGGGCGTATGTGCGGCAGCTCATCGGCATGGACCCGGTGGCCATGTTTCGATGGGGCATCCTGCGCGCCACCATCAGAGGCATGGCTGCTTTTAACGAAGCGGGCCGCTCCTGGGCCGCCAAAACTTCAGGTACGTTATCGATGGAACGGTGTCAGCCCAGGGTGAACTAATTGACACTATCTGAATTATGCTAATGCTAAACAAAGACCAATATTCTTGTTTATCAGTCAGAATTATTGTAAAGGTAGTATTGATGGAACACAAAGGTACAGTTGTTTCATTATAGGTAGATAGATTACAGTACATTTACACGTGTCGCACACACCAGCTTCCTTCACTCCACTTGTGCAGCCTATACCACATCTTCAGTCCTGCAGTTTCTCTGCTCTGTAATTAGCCTCTCAGGTCAGAGGAATATGGAGAAACGTGAGGCTTTAGGAGATTTTGATATTTTCCGTGCGATTCTCAAATCCCCCAGACTATTTTGGTGCCCTCAGGCATAGCACACTGATGTAGGAGCCCTTTAATGTGGATTAACAAGATTAACTAAGGTTGAGACCAAAACCAAAACATCAAAAACTGCTCCAGTCATGTGACTCTGATCACCTTTTCTTCTACTTGAAAGCCTGCTTATGATAAATACATCGTTTTCTCGTTAATAATGCGTATTCATTTTTTGTTTCAGGTGTTGTCCGTCCAATCTCCAGAACTCCATTAGGAGAGCTTCAGCGATCCAATGCCCCAATAGACAGAATGTACAAGTAAGTAATGTATATAATTTAATATAAAACTATTGTCTCACTTGGTCTTTGTTGGGTTTGGATGGTTTTCCAACTGTCAGGTGTTTTTCCTCGGGAGGAATCTGTCTGCTATAGTACCTGTGGATGTGGAGGCAGACTAATAACGTCTAATAACTCTGTTACTTTTCTTTCATGACTCACACAGACTGGTTATTTTAAATAGGATGAATATAATATACAGCCTTCATGAAGCTGCAACCTTTCCTCCACTTATAAACTACACAGCAGCATATTTCCTGTTTGATGCTCCTTGTTGAAGGTGATGTTTCAAATGGTTGGTGAACTGTGGACCTCCACATTTATCCTGTGGTGCTAGATGAGATGAGGAAGGTGAACTCTTGTTCAGCTGAGTTACTGTAACTGAGAAAAAATCACAGCTTTTTTTTTTTTAGACGTCACCCTGACAGATGAATCCTCCTTCACCTCATCTCAGTCACCCATATCCTCTCCACCTCTTGGTGACCCCACTGTATGCGGTTCTCTCCTCTCCCCTCCACAGACGAGCGTCTATGCTCGATTTCTACTTTGATCACTCAGAGGAGCGCCCTCTAGAGGCCTTTGAAGACATCTTTGCTAGCTATGAGAGTAAGAAGTAAGTGAATATGGTGGACAGGAAAAAGGAATGAAGAAATGAGGCCAAGCAGGAAGGAAATTTGTTTTGTTTTGGGTAATAGATACCGACTGGTTTTGCTCCATTTTCTGAGTTTGCTCCCATCTAAAAAAACATCAGAACCTTTTTTTAGCTGTTTAATATAGCAGATGTATGAAATGGGTTTTATCACAGAAGGTCCAGCTTGCGAAATGTTGCTTCTTTAAATATGAAAGTATAGGAGGAAGTTCAGTACACCGATATAACACAGTTGTACAACAAAGTTGCCCTTTACCTCTCTTCCCTCACTGTAATCCCCATCTTTTACTGTAGCTGTGATAATCTCTCTCCTTCCTCACATTTATTATTCTTGCTATAGAGCACAGGAAGGTGTTTGTACTGGCCTTCTCTGATTAGCCACCCGGATTACTTACATCAACTGTGGTGCTTTGAAAGCACACAAGTATTCATACACGTCCAGAGGCCCCAAGTCAAATACACAGACAGAATTGGGGGAGCTTTCTCAGAGTGGAACCAAACCAGGAAGAATATTTTTGGATCGTTTGGCCCTCTGAATCCTGACCTTCAACCTCCTGCTTTCAGATCTAAAATTACTGGGGTGTTTTCTTTTACAGAACAGTACCTGAGCTGAGTTGAACCCCCCAGCACATTGGGCTTCATGCAAGAACATTTTTGTATTCTTGTCTTAACTTTCTCTTACTTTTATTCGTACCGTGGGCTCGTAGGATTGTGCCACGTTAGATTCAGCAAACGCCTCCTAACCTCAGATAGCTGTGTAAATGACCTGCGTGACCTGCATGATAAATGCCACCTGTGCACAAATGAGGATGCATTTATGAGAACTTTAAATTAGCATATTTAACACCCCAATGATACCATACACTACGCATCCCGCCCCATTCATCTGTCTCTGCCAACATGTCAGCAGGCTGTCTAAAGACACGCTTTCTTCCAACGGCCTGACGCGCATCCAAAAGAAGTTAGTCAGCCATGACGCGCCTGGTTACACTCCCAGTTGACCATATTTTATACAGAGACAAATTAACATTCAATTTGTGCATAATTTAAGTCGTTTTGTATGGACGACGGAACCTGCCAAAATCAAAAATGAATGAATAAATAAATGAATCGATAATTAAATAAATATGTCATTAAATGTATCAAAAATAATATTAAAAACAAATGTAGCCATTAATTAATTGATAAAATGTGACATAAATTGATATTTTCTTAATTTGCTTCTTTATATTAATTCCCTTATTTATTTACTCTTCTGTTTAGTTTTCCCTTTTATTTATTTATGTATTAATTTTTTTTATTTTTTTTATTAATTTATTTATTTTTGCATTTATTTTTTATTTATGCATTTATTTTTGCGCTTGTTTTTTATTTGTTTTTTATTTATTTTATATTTATTTTTAAATGTATATATTTATTTATGTATTTATGCATTTATTTAGTTTTCCTTCCTTATTTATTTCCCCAAACTTATTTATTTCTGTTTTCTTTACTTTACAGATTTCTTTTTACATTTCTTTATGCATTTCTGCCTCATTTTGCAATTGAGGGGGCTGTTATACAATAGCATCAATGGCCAATTTAAATTATTGATGATATCATTAGGCTATATAAATACATTTAGAATTATATTATAATTTCAATGGCTGTCAAACAGGATAATGTCAACATAATTATGAAATGTAATTTATATAGGATTTTCAAACTCAAAATTGCTTCAAAGTAATGAAATATACAATCCATCAGTGAAAAACTAATTGCACATGACTCCTACGACCACTTGTAAATCATGTTCGTGCCTAAGAGAAAATTCAAAATACAAGAAAATTGGTGAATGCGACAAGTTCTAAATCACTCGGACAAGCCACTTAAGAACGAATCTGTTAGTGCGAGTGGTTCTTGCACGAGGCCCATTGTTACCATTATTAAATCATCCGGCCTTTACCAGATCTGCAAACATGGAGGTGTTGAGGTCAGATTCACTGTGACTCATTTCCTGTACACATTGCCCATTCCTTCACTGCCTGCCCTCTGTTTTCATGGTCAGTCATGGTAAGTACAGAAAAGTATTGCATGGACACAGAAAAGGTTCCATATTAACCTCACCAGACCCAGTGTCCAGTGTAACACCAGCCCTGATTAAAGGACAATGAATCTAGCAGCCTCACCAGTAACAACTTACAGTCACACAGCCAGTAACAACAAAACCCCAGCATGGAAACAGACGGCCAACCACACTGAACGTCAGCTCTGCATGTTAACTACCACAGTGGCAGGGATATGGGTGTGAATACAATCCCCCAATCTGTGTGTGTGTGTGTGTCTTTCTCTGTTCATAAAAAGGATACGGCAGCATGGTTGGGTGGTCTAGTGTGTCTTGTGGTTTCCATGTACATAACCGTGAACAGTGGGAGAATGCATTTTGGGTTATTCTTCATGGATGAGCAGAGCATGAAGTTCCTCTTGATATCAGACCCCCAGCTATGCTGCAGTGTGTGTTCTTGTCTTTGGTAACTGCGGTGGTGTGTTTTCTTCTAAGGTGTCCTAACCGCGGTGTTCTATCACGCCCCACTTTTTTTTTCTTCCTTTCCTTCCTCCTTTTGTCGTTTTTTCCAATCTTTTTCCCCTCCCTTCTCCTGCTCCCTGTACTCCCCCTGTCTTTCCCTCTCCACACTGGGCGTGTGTGTGTGTGTGGTGTGATCAGAAACATGCATGCAGAGATCATCAGCTCCATTAAGAACTTGCCGTTGGATGGTGAGGACCCTCGCAAGCTGCTGCAGTCCTGGGGTCGCCTCCGCTTCCCTCGACACGTCCTCCAGTGAGTCTGCAGACAGACCTGGCGTCAGCTCTTCTCCAGTTCAGTCCAGTCTTAGTTGGCTCTGGCAGAACATGCTCCTACTATAGCTTTTCTTCTCCCCCCTGAACTCATTTTGACCAGCCATGTTCAGCTCATAACATAACCAGCCATACGTCGTTACAGCTGTCACATTTGTAGCCACTTTCCCATTAATGTCACATGTGATCTAATCCACTAAATCCCAACCTGGGGCTCCTGACCCCCATTAGGGGTCGCCAAAAACTCACGGGAGGTCGCCAGGCTTTCTTGATATTAAGGGTTGTAAGACGACTTTAAAAAAAGATATACAATTTGCCTATATCTCAGGTTATTTTGAAAGTTTGGATTATTATTTAAGATATAAGCAGGGTAAGGGCACAGTGAAGACCTGAAAAACATGTTATATTCACAGAGCCTTCCCTCTGCTAAACAGCCTCGTCCTGCATTAGAAAACTACGCAGCAAGCCTATTAAGTATGTATGATTGTTAAAATAAAAACAATTTGGGCTGTCAAAGTTAATGCGATAGTAACGTGTTAATGCCAATTCGTTTTAACGCCACTAATTTCTTTAATTCATTAACGTAACTTGTGATTTTTAGGTTGTAGCGGACTCAGCTACAGCTAGAGTGAAGACACAGATACTGATGTTGCCTGTCGGGCTGGAGTTTGCCATGTTATGATTTCAGCATATTTATTTATGCTAAATGCAGTACCTGTGAGGGTTTCTGGACAATATTTGTCGTTGTTTTGTGTGATTTCCAATGATAAATATATACATACATTTGCATAAAGCAGCATATTTGCCCACTCCAATGTTAATAAGAGTATTAAATACTTGACAAATCTCCCTTTAAGGTACATTTTGAACAGATAAAAAATGTGATTAATTTGCAATTAATCACGATTAACTATGGACAATCATGCGATTAAATATTTTAATCATTTGACAGCCCTAAAAAAAATACATAATACAGACAGAGAGTTCCTAAAAATAACAGGAAATCTTTCATCCAAATCGCTTGTTTTACACAAACGTCCTGCAGTTGTTTCGTTCACTATTTGGGTTGGTGAAAATGATGATATGAAATATCCACAAGATATGTCACTTAGTCAGGGGTCGTCAGTTTACTCAATGATAGAAAAGTGGTCCCTTAAGAAATAAGGTTGGGAACCACTGATCTAATCTAATAAAAAATTTCACACATACTCCTGCTTCATCAGCAGACATTACATCAGTAGCTCTGTTTGTAGACGCTATCTAGTTTTCTTGAAGGCTAAAGCTGAAATGCCTTGAATACCTTCATTGACTGCTGCATGAGCATCCTCAGAAGACTGTGCCGGCATGTGAGGTCTTGTGAAAGTATGTCCGAGCGGCCTCGCAGCATGTTAGAATTTAGTTCTGCAGTCTGACACATGACAACAGAGAACCTGAACATGAATTTAAATGGATGATAGCAAGAGAGCATGTCAGTCTCTGTATGTTGAATCTCAACCGAGCTGTTTAGAGTTACATCCCATCTCCTGAAGCAGACTCCCCCCCCCCCCCCCTCCTCTCTGTCATCCCCACTTCTCACTCATTTCATGCCTCGTCTCTGCCCGTCATTCATCTCGTCTTCCAGGTGCGACCCTGGATTTCATCACTGACTGACAGCGCATGAAGAAATCAGCCGTCCGTACTAACCCGGCTTCACACCCTCCATCTACTACTTGTTCCATCCTCCAGCCTTAAAACTCTTCAGTCCCTCTAACTCACGCTGCGTCTTCTTTCTCCCCTTTTTCACAGGAAGAACAAGAACACCAAACAGAGGCAGGTCATCCCCAAGGTAAACCTGAGTGAAGAACACAAGTTTAGGGGTGTATAAGGAGAATATACTGTTTAAGTTATTAGTTTACCATCATTTTATTAGAATTATAATGATTGAGTTTAGAGTGAATTTACCGTGTTACTGCTGTGCAGAGTTTGCTGGATTCTCGGTCTCTGAAGTTCATTGTGAGCTTGACGCTGCACGATCGCACCACCAAGTCTCTGCTCCACCTGCACAAGAAGAAGAAGCCCCCCAGCATCAGTGCCCAGTTCCAGGTAACCTTCATCACCAACAGCAGCGTGCACGTTACACACAGAAACAAGCCAAACACACCCTCCAGCAGCAACAGTCCTGAACATTCAGCAAACCCCTCTCCCCGTTTTCCTCAGACCTCTCTGACCAAACTCTTGGAGACTCTGAACAGAGCAGAGCCTTTCTTCATTCGTTGTATCCGCTCCAATGCTGAGAAGGTAAGACTCTGTTATTTGTCCTTTAATATCTTCTGTTCAAATCTCTGGTCTCTTAATGAATACTGAAGTTTTATTCCAGCATAAAGACAGTATAAGAGGACATCTTGAGTGTAAACTGTTGTAGTGTAATCACATTTCATATACCTCTGTTAAACGAACCTCTTTGTTCTGATGCATAATGGAATGCCAGAAAAACAAAGTTTTCTTTAAGAATTTAAGGTAACGGGGTAAAATCAGTTGAGTGAAGAAAGGAGGTTAAACACGCTTCAACCGTTTCACAAGGAATAGTAGGCCTGTCCGGTGCTCACAGAATAGGGCGATCTTGTAACAGGAGAGACTTCATCAGAGTCCTCTGATGAAAACGCAGTTGGCGTCGAAGCATTGGTCTTCTCATCAAGTCGTCTAATAAAGTTGATTGCCTTGCTCCAGTGTGCTTTGGACCTGGTTACCTGAAGTCTCTCCTGTTACAGGGTCAATCAAAGTCAAGATTATCTTGAACACAATTCTCAATTTTGCTGATGATGACAGTTGTTTACTTGGTAAATATGGGTTTGTAATCGGTGTAAGAGTATAACTGAATGTGTTTCTTGTGTCCTTGCGTATGAGCAGAAGGAGATGTATCTGGATGAGGCCTTGGTGCTTCAGCAGCTGCGATACACAGGAATGCTGGAAACTGTTCGCATCAGGAGGTCAGGCTACGGAGCCAAGTACACATTCCAGGTACTGCAACGTTACTCCTCCTTTAGGGAAATCCATGTGATAATCACATACCAATATTCATGCCAGGCACTGAAGATAAAACATTTTAATACTGGATAGAAGCTGATGTAATACTACAAACACACATGAAGACGGTGTCAAAATATAATTCAAGGCAACGTCTGTAGTCACTCGTAGCTGCTGCCTGCCTTGGCATGAATATCTTTACATTCTTTTCAATATTGGGCATTAGGTTTTGACCATTCATCTCAACCACATAAGTCCTCTCTTGAACAGCTCATTGATTTCTTATTTGTATAATCCTCGTTGTCTTGTCCCTGCAGGAGTTCATAGAGCAGTTCAGGGTTTTGCTGCCAAATAATGCCGCTGCCTCTAAAGAAGTCATCTCAGCGCTGCTTGAGAAGAAGATGGGCCTCGACCCCACCACGTACCAGATAGGCAAAACTAAGGTACACCGCTAAACTCTCGTCATTGCTCCTGAGTTTTATTCTTTCAGTACACCTTATAAACCTTATTTCCCTTCTATCCATGTAAATCATGATGTGTTCTCTCTGTTCAGGTGTTCTTGAAGGAGCTGGAGCGACAGCAGCTGCAGGACACGCTGCACAAGGATGTAATGCGTAAGATCATCTTCCTTCAGCGCTGGTTCAGAAGTCGCCTGCAGAGGAAAGAGTTTCTGGACATGATACAGGCGGCCATCGTGATTCAGGTAAACACAGGAGGCGCAACATTTATTTTTTGGGCTGTAATGTCTGTATTGGGAGACAATTATAGTAAAATGCTGATCCTGTCCTGTTCCCTGTCCTCCTGCTTAGCGTTTATGGCGCAGGCTCTGCAAAGAGGTGCACAGGCGACGGGCAGCCTCTGTGATCCAGGCTGTGTGGAGAGGGCACAGACAGAGATCAGAGTACCACCGCCAAAGACAGGGAGCCACCAAAATACAAGCCCTGGTCAGAGGACACTCAGCACGCAGGAGGTAACAACACAGAGACACACAGAGAGTTTGTAGACAACGTATTATTAAAAGTTCAGTTCAGAACAAGTCAGCTGGACCACAGATGGACATACAATGCTTTAAAAAAAATGTTGATAGAAATGCACGCGGACTGTCATATTTAAGTTTTGTGTATTCCAGGTGCCACTCCATTCGTGAGGAGAAACAGAAAAAGGAGGAGGAGGAAAGAGAAGCTCTGAGGAGGGCAGAAGAAGAGGAAAGAAGGAGGAGGGAAGAAGAAGAGGAGGAGGCGAGGAGAAGAGCAGAGGAGGAGGAAGAAAGGAGGAGGGTGGAAGAAGAAGAAGCAGCAAGGAGAAAGGCAGAAGAGGAGGAAGCAAGGAGGAGAGCCGAGGAAGAAGAGGAGGCTGCCAGGAAAGAGCAGGAAGCACAGAAACTGAGAGAGGAAGCGGAGAAAAGACTGGCAAGCGAGCCTCAAACGAGAGAGGATCCGGATATAGAGCTGGTCACAGAGGAGATGCTGGATGAGATCCTCCCTGTCCAGGAGACAGAGGAGGAGAGAGGAGAGGAGGGCGGAGAGATTAACACAAGCTCACATACAGAGGAGGAACAGTGCAAGGATGAAGAGCTGGAGGAGGAGGATGAGGAATTTGAGACCAACGGTACCCTGGCTGAGGCTGGACCCCAGCTGGACGAGAAAGAAGATGAGGATTTAGGACAGTCCGATTCAAAACCTCCCTCTGGCGAGGTCACCTCCAACGCACTTACACCCACAACTCCAGGTGAGGAGTTGGATAAACAGGCGCCCAGCGACACCGCCACACCTCCCGATGCTGAACAGAAGAAAGCACGGGGCCAGCCATCCAGGAGTGTGGAGAAGAGAGAGCAGAGGAGACGAAGAGGCCTGGAGCACAACCAGAGAGAGACTGAACGAGCCGCCTCCTCTTCCTCCACCTCAGCCAGCAGCAAGGAGCAATCATCTCCGCCGAAGGGCAAAAGCCAGGAGCCCTCTAAGCTAAAAGAGCGGGCGGACAGCAAGGAGCTGGACCAGTACACCTTTGTGGCCTGGAAGGTGAAGGAAGACAAAGGAGGGAAAAAGGAGGCTAAGACGTCTCCTCCTTCTGCCGGTCCGGTTCGCCCGTCTTCGTTAGCCCTGCACACCGCTGACACTGTGCCTGACAGAAACGGTTTAGGGGACGGCGTCGGAGCAACAAACCTGCATCGCCGTCCCGGGGGGTTTAAGGAGAAGCCGGAGAAGTGGAAGGGGAGGAGGAGTGGTGATGGAGAATCTACTGAGAACACCAGCCCTCCTCGCAGCAGGGAGGAAAGGAGGAAAAAACAAACGCTGTACGTCTTCTGTTTTCATCATATTCTCATAACTAATGGCAACTTTCTTAGAAAACATCTTTTGTTCTTTTTGACATTATGCTTTTTAATATGAAGAGAAGTGAAGGTATATCTTCTCCAACATAATGTTTATGTGGTTAGGAAACCCCTCATTTAAAAGAACACTGTTATCTTTTCATAAATTGATTTATAATTATATTTCTCTGTGTTCTTCTGCAGGAGCGAAACAGCCTCCTCATCCATTGACAGTTTGTCTCCAGGCTTTGAAGGAGCTGGTGGTTTTTCAGCGGTATTTTAAATGCTCATCTGTTACAATGGAAAAATTGCTTCAAATACAAACTTTTTGATATTTTACAATGTAAAAATCTGTTTCTGGTCCAGTTATTCTGCACTTAATTTATCACTTGTAAATTGTTTTGTGTTTTGCAGATGATTTACCCCTCAGAAAGCCATGCCGAGGGCTCGAAGGGAAGCTCCATCAGAAAGAAACACCAAGACGGTTCTGGTCACCAAGACACAGCATCCTCCATCCCGTCCACACCAGACAGGTACTGAACTGCACTGGACCGGCCTATAGAGGAGCGGCAGGCTTGCTATTAAATGTGAAAAAAAGCATTTTGGTTGTACATTTGTTTGAAAAGGAGGTGATTAAGATGAAGCACAGGACAATGTGTCAGTAAAGGTGCAGTCTGACACATCTTGAGACAAAGAAGTTCACAGGAAATCATCCTCAGTTTAATCAAATGTCTGCTTGAGTCAGATTGTTCCTGGGAAATCTCGTTGACTCGCGTAATCAAACCATCCTCAGCTCCCTGTTTGGTTCTGCACGTTCACAGCCGGAAATTCCTGATAACTGAATTTACTCTGAATGGATTCATATGCCAGAAATGAACGCTTGAGGCTCAGACACGGAGCCAGAGTTTTATCAGACGGAGGCATCGGGTTGACTGCTTTGTTTTTAATTTGTATATTTGTATTGTTGCTATGGTGACACTGCTGGAGCAGAGCTTGAATATGTGGCAGTAAAAAAAAAGACTGTTTCTGGATAATTCATTTTTGGTGGTATTTTTAAGAACTGGACATCTTCCAGGGAGCTACAAACAGGCACATTATTAGGAACACAAAACATTTCAGAAACACTAAACAAACCATTCTCTGCTGACGTTGTGAATCCACACTGAAAAATCTCTTCCCTGTATCCCACATCAGTCCACCGCCATGAGTCACTTTAGAGTTACAAAACAGTTTTGCTGAACAAGGTTTGTGAATATTCTTTAGAGCTTCCTGTGTCTCTGTGTCCTGCAGGTCAGGTGGTTTCTTCAGCAAGATTTTGAAAAAACGACCGCACAAGGAGGCCCAGACTCCAGACAACGGGGAGGTGACACTTGCTCAGATTCTCAATGAGAGGCCGCCAGGAGGGGAAGGTAAATAATACAGTTTGTCTTTGGCTTGTTTCAGAAGAATTATATTTTCTGGAGCAAGGAGGTTAACTTTATTGCTTTTAATTTGAGTTTTTTGGGTGCCACTTGCCCAAAGCTGGTAGAAAGGAAAGTAATTCTGCTGTATATTAAAAATGATCCAACCGATTATATTTCATCATCAATAAAAATATTTTGTGGTTATTTTGAGATTAAATATTGAGATTTTATCACTCAACACAAACTGCTGGACTGCTCCGTCCACTTTCATCACACCTCATGAAGTGAGAACTGGAAAGAAAACACAGCTGTATTATCACTAATATTATCAGGCCTCAACTAATCCTGCTGCTTGCTTTCTGAGAAAATAGCGACCCGTGCAGGATCCCGCTCAGCGCAAACAGAATAACTTTACTCTGGGTTTTGTTTCCTCCTTGGTGCTTTACATTCTCCTGTAGAGTTCTGTTTGAGAAATGAGGTAGAGAAGTAGTCTACGTATGATTCAGTCCCCTTTTACTTTGTGATAATAAGTATGAAAACATTCTCCCTTGCAGCCCCAACATCCGGACATCTGTCTCGGTCTCTGTCCCAGCCACATGGGGACCGCGGTGGTAAAGGTTTAAGCCGCAACCCCACCATAAAGATCAGTCGTGCCACGCGGGTCTCTGAGCAGTGGAACGCCTCGCTGGATCGGGAAATCACCAACGCCAACGAGCTGCGGCACCTCGATGAGTTTCTGGGCAACCAGGTGAGTGAAAGTCAACAAGATGTTTACTTATTATATGAAGTAATTTTATCTTATTTACTCACAAAACTATGTTTTGTTTGTGTTCCTTTTATAGGTCAATGATTTCCGCTCCAGGGGGAAGTCGCTGTCAGCCACAGAAGCCATCTTTGTGACAGCCACCATGCAGTTCAGAGAGACTATCAAAGCCATGTATTCTCTCCCAGTGAGTTTATCTGCAGGCACATAATAACACACATAATACATACCAGAGGTGTGGACTCATGTCACATGACTTGGACTCGAAAACAACAAACAAATTTTATGACTTTAGACTTGACTTGACAAAATCAAGAAAGACTTGCAACTCGACTTGGACTTTAACACCAATGATTCACTTGGACTTGAGCCTTTTAGCTTGAAACTACCTTGACACCTTACCCCAAGGCCAAAGACTAAAAAGTGATTATTGATTTGTTTAGGAAGAGGATTTACTCGTGGGGAAATATAACTGAACTGAACAAACTGAATTTCTATCTTTTGTTGTTTATGGCTGAATCCTCAAAAAGTGTTTTTTTGTTGAATTCTGGACTCTTTATTTTTGGTGAGTATTATCGGGACTTGCATTTGATTATCTTACACCTAATTCCCCAGCTCAACTTTGTTTGAACCAATCCAACAGCATCCAAATCAAGTTGCAGGAGAAAACCATGATGAACTAACATTAAGTTACTGAGCGCCAGTTACTCTGTTGTTAAAATGTTATTGCATTTGGTGAAGAGCGCATTATGACTTGTTTAGGACTCGAAACTCAAAGTTTAGGACTTGGGACTTGCCTGTCTTGACTTGGGACTTGAGTGCAAAGACTTGAGACTTTCTTGTGACTTGCAAAACAATGACTTGGTTCCACCTCTGAAATATAATGATCAGGGTTCTTCCTCACCATCCTCTCCTCTTCCTCATTTTCTCTCCTGTCCCCTGAACTTTACCAGAAAACCACCATTGGTTACAAAGGTCTGATGACGGGCTACCAGAACAAAGTGATCCACCTGGCGGGCGACAAGCAGAAAGGAGAAGTCCAACTCGTGGTGAACCTCTTCCAATCGGTGCTGGACGGCTTCATCAGAGGAGAGATGAAGAAGGAGGAGGCCGAGCCTGCAAAGGTGAAAACACCGACATTCATTATTATTCAGTCTAATTAGTCCAAATGTGGAAAAAGTTATGCATCAATGCTCTCTGTGTGATTTTCAGCCTGCTAAAGCGAGGAAGAAGAGGAGGAAAAAAGATAAAAGTGTAAGTTTTGAAATGTGAATTTTTTTTCACCTACTTTTTTTCATTCAGTTATAATTTGTAATTTAATCTAGATTGTGATTTCTAACTGAGTGAGTGTCTGTCTTGTTAGATGGAGAGCCCCCTGGATCACGTTTTCGTCAACTATCAGGTCAACATTATGCAGTCATGTGACCAGTGTGGTTCTTACATCTGGGGCATGGAGAAGGCCTACATGTGCAGCTGTGAGTTAACAAACAAATCTCTTAAATTTTTTTTTTTTTCGTGTGTGTTAAAATATTAAGAAGACATCTTGCAGCATAACATGCAAAATGAGTCCGGCACTAAATCATATAAATAATTTTTTATCTTGTCTTACAGATTGTAAAATGGTGTGCCACAAGAAGTGCCTCTGCAAAATAGTCACTGACTGCTCCACCTTCTGTGCCAAAAAGGTAGGTTTTATTTTTTAGAAATTACAGGCCTGGATTAATGATGTGCTTATGACATATGAGGGTTTGGAGTGAGGCTGGGATTTATACAGTAAAGACAGTCAATTTAAGATCTGTTCCACTTCTTGACTCAAGCACATGTTCTCATAAAGTCTGAAACATGGCCGACTTTATGACTCTCCTTATTCTAAGATTAATGACTCACTATTACAGTACTGGCTGGTGAAATTTAAGCACCTCATTTTAACACATCAGTCTTATATCTTTGTTAAAATCACAAGAGGGTTTAAATTTGACTAGCCAGTACAGAAATAGATGTCTATATAGCTTAGAATATGGACAAATGTTAACTATCATATTTCAGCTTTTCAAAAAGTCTGAAGAAAATAACCTCCTATGACAAATTAGCTAGAGGAACAGAAGCTAACTGAGCGGGACAAGACCAAGGTCCTCTATGTTGTACATAATATAAATTCTAACAATAAAGAATCTGTTGATCTTAATCTGTTCTCTCACCTGTTAATACTTAGGTAAAAGCTTCCTTTATCTTAATTCTATCAGATGGTCAACTTTATTGTTGTGAAAAATGTGTGATTTCCGTGGACGTTGTAGGTAGATTGTGGTGAGTGGGCTGGAGAAGTAGACATCTTACTGACTGCTGCTGTTTGTTTGAATCTACAGAGTGACGAGGAGTCTGCCGGTCTGCACTTCGGCGTGCGCGTGGGTCGCCTGGTTAGCGATAAGAACCCGGTACCCATGGTGCTGGAGACGATGCTGGAGCACGTGGAGATGCACGGCCTCTACACCGAGGGCATCTACCGCAAGTCTGGCTCTGCCAACCGAATGAAAGAGCTGCACCAGCGACTAGAGACCGGTTCGACTCCTTCTATTTCACATTTACAGATAACTGATAAAAACTCTGTCATGGCTGCTTTATTGATTTTTCTGTTGATGTCACATTTAGACCCCCACCTGGTCTGCCTCGAAGACTATCCCATCCACACAGTGACGGGCCTGGTGAAACAGTGGTTGAGGGAGCTACCAGATCCACTCATGACCTTCACGCATTACAGTGACTTCCTGCATGCAGTGGGTGAGTGAGGACGTTCCCCACCAGGGGGCAGCATTGTACAATAGATCATCTGTGTGCTGGGATTTTCTTTTCAGTGTTCAGTTGCTTGTGGGACTGTTTAAGTTATTTATGACAGCGTTTTTGTAAATGGCTAGCAGTTAGGTGAAACTAGGATTTGATGTGTGAGGAGGAAAACATTTATCAGTTGTGATTAAAACTGAAATTAGGAATTTTCAAAAATATAATGAGAGCTATTATTGTTCATGGTTAATTATGGGGTTTTATTAATGATGTGTTTTCTCCTCTAGAGCTGCCAGAGAAGCAGGAGCAGCTTCAAGCTGTTTACAAAGGGCTGGAAGAGCTTCCTACAGCAAACTTCAACACATTGGAGAGACTCGTCTTCCACCTCGTCAGGTAGGGATTCTCTCACTGTTGTCTTGTTTATTTTAATGTGATCATCACATGAATCCGTGAAAGGGATAGTTCAGGTGGTTTGAAGTGGGGTTGTATAAGGTATTTATCCATAGTCAGTGTATTACCTACAGTAGATGATGGTCAACACGCCCCCAGTTTGGAGAAGCAGACAGGAGTTACCGCACTGAAGCAAAAACAATGTACTGCTGAGGACGGGGCCGGCAGCAAAACATGTTTTATCAACCTGAAAGAAAGGACCACCAAAAATAATCAATATCAGTTTGAGTGTACGCTACATTTACAAAATTTTCACCACTTTACCTTGCCATCAGACCGCCCTTTCCAACTGGGAACTGAAGCCGTTATATCCATCTATGCTCTCCCCAAAACCACCAGAAAAAAAACTGTAATTTGGAGTCTGGTTGTTTTGGCGAGAGCCTATCAGTTCGCCATCAAAAACATAGACTATAAATGTCTGACGGCAAGGTAAGCCGGCAAAAATATTCTAACTATAGCGTACACTTAAATTGATATTGAATGTTTTAGGTGACCCTTTCTCTTAAGTAGCTAAAATATTTTTTGCTGCCGACCCCGTCCACAACATTACATTGCTTTGCTTCCTTGGGGTAACTCCTGTCTGCTTGTCCAAACTGGGGACATGCTGACCATCATCTACTGTAGGTAATACACTGACTATGGATAAGTACCTCAGACAACCCCACTTCAAAACACCCAAACTATCCCTTGAAGTTACGACTTTGATTATACGTATGTGCAATTAAACTACATGCTGATATCAAATGATTTCTGTTGCAGGGTGTGTAAAGAGGAGGCTCACAACCGTATGTCTCCTAACTCGTTGGCCATAGTTTTTGCCCCGTGTATCCTGCGCTGTCCAGACAACGCTGACCCGCTGCTCAGCATGAAGGATGTTGCCAAGACCACCACGTAAGACTGTCATGAAAGCAAAACAATTTTCCACAATATGAATGAATCCTTCATTCTGTAGTGCATCGTTAACTAATAAACATCTGTACACATACCGTCTGACATCTCGTTCCCTCCTCCTCGTCCTGCAGGTGTGTAGAGATGATCATCAACGAGCAGATCAGACGCTACAATGAGAAGATGGAGGAGATCGAGCAGCTGGAGTACGCCGAGGCTCTGGCTGTAAATCAGCTCAAACTCAAGAGACAGAACACGGTGAGAAAGGAACCCTCTGCCTCGCTCTGGTTTGATTTAGTGTGGTCTCTCAATACCACAGCGACAGCATAACGTTTTAGACTGTTGCTCAGCCTCGTGCCTGGATGTAAAGGAATCATGTGGGTAACATGGCCAATGTTCCTTGTCTCTCTTTAGCACTACTGGCATTTACCTCTCAGGTTCTCAGCTCCTTACAAAGGAGTGGTGGTATGTATCATCGAGTTCTCCCAGTACAGTAGACCTAGTAGTTGTAGTGTGTAGTAGTGTGCCATGTGGAAGCGCCTGTGCATGGCATGTTAGATGTGGGTGATGCTCTGGCTGTTTTTTTTTGTTTTTTTTTGTTTTTTTTCTTCCCGTAATCCTTTTTTTTACTCTTCCTTACTAACTGGTAGTAGTTTGCATGTTGCCGTTTGTTATTCTTGTTCTCTTAATAAGAGGACAAGATGGTTCTGGGTTGGTGTCATGATAATACTTTTGTTGTCTTATTGGAAGACAATGGCCTGACAACAGTGTGACTTGCAAAGCTTGATGGTTGCCATGCATTTTTTTTCTTTGTGCTATTCCAGTGTCTTCCTATCTTTTTCCGTTTTTTTTTATTATTATTATTATTGAAAGCAGACAGCAAAGCTCTGAAAGTTATATTTGTTGATGAGTGGTTGGACGTTTCTGGATTGTGGTGATGTGTCTCTTAACTTTTATCATAGCTCAAACAAACTGTTTGTATGTAAACGCCTTGCACCAGTACTGTTTTGAAAGGATGGTAATGTGTTTACTATGGAGGACGGAACCTGCCAAAAATAAATAATTAAATTACTCAATCAATAAATAAATATGCCATTAAATGAACTAAAAATTATATTAACAATAAATGTTGCCATTAATTAATTGATAAAATGTGACATAAATTGATATTTCAAAAGGAAGTGTATAAATAAATATATAAAGAAAATAATACATAAATAAATAAGTTCGGGGAAATAAATAGGGGGAAATGCAAAGGGAGAATCATGCAGAAATTAATACATACAGTACATACAATTTAATTATGAATAAATAAATGGAAAAAAAATAAAGGAAAAAAATTATATAAATAAATAAAGGAGAAATTAAATAGAAGAGTAGATAGATTGGGGAAGAAATACAAAGATAAATAATTAAAGAAGCAAATTAAAACAGAAATATCAATTTATGTCACATTTTATCAATTCAATAATGCCTACATTTTTAATATTATTTTTGGTTCATTTAATGGCATATTTATTTATTTATCGAGTCATTTATTTTATTATTTGGGGCAGACTTCGTCCTCCATAGTTTTCTAGCTTCTTTTGTATCACAGCTTGTATTTTAGGTATTTTGTTTCACAGATGTGCTGCAGGAATGATGCAGATGCATGAATGCCACCGGCACCATCCAGCCTCTTCTCTTTCCCTCACTAACAAAAAGTTTCAGATTTGGGTCAAAAGCCACGTGTATTTTGTGGTCATTAATGTTTATTGTGTAATTATTATATATGAGTGATTCAGTTTATATAATAATTACATGATGGACATTGTTGAGTTGAGTTGGTTTGAGGTATCAGCGTGTGATGTCCTGTGTTCTGCAGGTGCATGAGAAGGTGAGTTCTGATCTCAGCGTGGTCCCTGAGAACGAGCCTCTAGACTCGGACACGGAGGCTGAGAAGAACCTGGTGGAGCGCATCAAGTCCATCAAACAAGAGAAGTGAGGATGCTTTCTTTGTTATTTCTCTGTTCACTGTGATGTATCGTCCTTCTCCAGTCTCTCATTTCTATAACGTCATCTGTTCCTCTGCAGAGAGGATCTGGCCTGCAGTCTGCCAGAGATGGAGCAGCCCGGTTCAGACCAGGAGAACTTTGACTCCGAAGCCTCGCTGAGCTCCGAGAGTCTTTTGGACGAGCAGCAGCAGCAGCGCTCTTCTGTTCACGGCTCAGAGCCTGAAGGTCAGTATTAAGTTACAGCATGGCCTCTCCTTCCTTCTACCTGTTTCTCTCACTCACCTGTGGGTTTCTGACCAGACCAGACCTGTTTTTTGTGGTGCAGGCCTGGACCAGTGATGGTGATGGGGGCGGTGACGTCTGCTCTGTAACCAAGCAGGTTGGACGAACAGCAACCGTGTTTGTGTGTTTGTTTGTGTGTGTGTGTGTTTGCGTGCATACGTCTGCACGCCCATGTATGCATGTAAATGCATGTGTGGCACAGAAGCATGCTCAAACTTTATCCAAATTAATGAATTAAACATATGGCACAACATATCCAGTCAGATGTTTGCCTCATTGAACATCATTTTTGGTAGATAACATGGTTGCATGCTCTTCCATTGGTCTTTACCCGCTCAGTGTTGTTGAGTGAATCTAACAAGTAGCTTTGTATGGAGTCATAGGGGCGCCATAATAAAACATACAGTAAGTAAATCTAAAAATGTGGAAATTGAAGAGAAAAAATAAAAGAATAAATACATGTGGAAATATAACGGCGAATTCACAAAATAAAAAAGAATAATAATGTGCATTTCATTTATTTTCGCATTTAATTGTTCATTTATTTCTGTATATATTTATTTATATATTTTTTTTATTTTTTGCATGTATATTACTCTATTTTTTCCTTTGTATTTTTTAAATAAAAAAATCGTGTCAAGGAATCGACTACTCAGTTTGGGCAGGAAGGCCCGCCCAAAGCCAGCTGATTGACAGCTTGGCCCTTCAAGGAATAGCAAAAGCAGTGAGGCAAAAGCAATAGGGAAAAGAATAAGGAAAAATAAAGGGATGAAATTGAATAAATTACATTATATCAAAATAAATAAATTATAAAAATATTTTTAAAATATATAGAAAATGTTGAGTAATTTATATGCAATAAATAAATGTGTATATTTTAAAACATGCATACATAAATATATACAGAAAAATAAATGTACAAATAAATGAAATTGCTTATAAATATTCTTTATATTTCCACATTTGCTTTCTTATTCTTTTACAGATGTGCTCTTTATTATGGCACTCCTATGACTCCATAGGTTTGAGGGAAAACATGTTTATCTCCCTCAACTCTCCCTCTTTCCTCTTTCTCTCTTCCAGGACGAGGTGGCCCCCAGCTGAGGAGAAACAGGCCAGTCTGCCCACCTAAACCATCAGACTTGGCCCAGCGACCTAAAGTCCCTGGTGGACGCGTCTCTCTGCTAAGCCTCACCCCCGCTAGCTCCATCTCCTCTGTGTCCAGCTGCGTTTCTTCAACCTCTGAATCCTCCATCGCCTCCTCCAGGCGCCCGCTGCAACGCCGCAACCCCATCATCCCAAGCACAGTCAAGCTCCCGCCCGGCGTCCTGTCCCAGACTGCAGCCTCGAGTCCAGCTCAGACTAATACCCCTTCTGGAAATCGAGCATTACAGTACTTGGGCAGGAGAAGGGATTACCCAGGCCGCCGTAAAGACAGCACCCAGTCCCTGTACATCGACAGCCCCGAGTGTGACCTGTTGTTGCATTTCTCCTCCTGCCCTCCCTCCCCTTCCTCCTCCTCCACCTCCATCTCCACGGTAACACCCTCTCCTCAGCACCAGCGCCACGACACTCAAGCCACGAAGGGCCAGAGACGTTTTTCTGACCCAGACGTACCTTTTATGGAAGATGACGTGTGACCGGGGCAGAACAGAAAAGATGGAGAAGTGAAGAGGATTACGGGCGACAACCTCCGAGTAGCCACAGACGACAATGATGGATAGTAGAGAGCCAGGAGAGGATACGAATCAAGAATCACAGCAGAGGAACATAACCTGTATATACATGTGAACGTGATGAGATCCACAGTGGATCCGAGTGACACAAAAATGGAGGCTGCTCCAGTTGCTGTCGTCAGTGGAAAACTAATCAAGGAACTGCAAAAGTTGTTGTCCTCTCTGACAGTAAAAATAACTGGACAAGATGTTGCCAAGCACCTTTTCTACCATTTTAATATATTGTGGTTACCGTGTTTTCTGTAGCCTCGTAATGATGATGATTCTCCTGTTGTTGTTTTTTTAAACACATTTGTGCTAATTCAAGGAGACATTGCAGGTTCCAGCCGCACTTTTCATTTCGTAGTTCTCCTAATGAGCAGAACATGCTCACTGAAATGTTAGCTAGTGCCTTGGTAATGTACAGTAAGCTGACAAAGAAACACATTTCTCCTGTCGTGCTATGGACAATGCTCACAGAGGGCGGGAGGGTTATTTGGGATTAAGATAGGGTACCATTGTCTTTTGTGACTTTTGTGTTTATTGTACTGAACCGACACAAGACATGTTTGAAACAAGGACCTGAACATGCACATTGTGACTGTTGTGTAGGTGCCTCGTCACAACAGCTGCAATGGACAACATTTTCTTTCCACCTACCGCACAACAAACCCCAGATAGGAAGTCATTGCCTCACACAGCAAAGGGAAACGGGAGCAGCACACGCCACTTTTTTCCTTTTTGAAAACAACAAAAAACACCAACCCAGCCATGATGCAACAAGCCGTGCCACGATGTCTTTAAAGCTCCAAGTCCTTGAACTCACCTTTTCTAAAAAAATGAACTTCACTCAGCTGTACCGTACCTTCCATTCAGAGTAAACAGTCCCATAATGAGCAGGTTCTGCCGAAGCACAGCTTTGGCCAACTTTGTATGAAACGTAATACTAATGTTCCTCTCTGACTGCTGTTGAATGATGTCTGTTAGTTTGTCTGGATTCTGAGGAAGATGTGTAATGTGTAACAGAGAGTGTGTGGTTGGGACTGAATGACGTGAACTGTAATGGTTATTATTAGTATTAACATGACAATACAGAACGTGATGCTTGTAACATCTGCTGCTGTGTGTTCATGAACTCACTCCATAAATTAGTCTCTTAAGGCCCGGACACACCAGGCTGACGGTCGGCCGTCGGTGAGCGTCAGTCTGTGAAAGAAATCCCTCTGATTTGGTCGTTCAGTTTAAACGAATCAGTGCACAACGTGTTCCAACAAGGGTTAACAGACGCAATCACCCCATTAACACAATTATTTTGAAGAAAAATGTGAACGTAGTCGGTGACACATTCACAAATTAATTAAAAATGAATTCATGTGCTTTAATGTATATATTAAGACCGAAGAGCAGCACCTGTTTGTTACTTAATTTTTACAGTTATATTGAATCAAAAGAAATAACCACGGGGTGAAAGTCTTTGCTGTTGTTTTGAAGATCTTCATCCAATCAATTTGACATTCAGTCTGCAGTCACAATATTTTCTTTGAAAATAGGGATATTAACTCTGACTTAAACTTAGGTTTGGCTGTTTAAATGTTAACTTTCACTGTTACCAGTGAAGCTGCAGCAATGACTTGATAAACTGAGGTCATCTCAAAGGTAAGTAGAGTGCTGTGTTTTAAGAGGACATTTTATAGTTACAACCATCTTTGTATTAAGACATGCTCAGATTTAACAAAATCACATTACAGCACTACATTATCTTTGGCAGGTGAACTCGTACAAGACAACCTGCAGCCGTTTGAAACTGTGTCCTAACTTGAAAAAAGTTCTTGAAAATGTTTTGGATTTTCCCACGACCTGTTGGAGAATAGACGAGGCAAAGAAAACTGTATCTACATGGCGCTTCTCACACACATGGAGAAATAAATGCACCAAAAGACGACACCACCCTTCAGGATGAACAGGTATGCCTCAATATAAGAATCATTACTCAAGCGAAGAGTTGACAAACGCCGTGCTGTACTCCCCATCACTAGTAAAGTGACACTGATGTGAAAATCTTTAGTTAAAGTTTTATTTTTTGTTCAGCCTGACCTGCAGACTATAGTCTATTTCCTAGACTTCACTGCTCTCCAAAGGAGTGTTTTTCACATTTTCACTTACCATTCTTCATTTACTCATCCTAATTAGTCAAACTAAAGTTTATATTATTTCTGTACCCACTTTCCTAGCAAGTGGGTCATCTATCTAGGGTAAACTTACATTTTGTATAATTGAGATCAAATGAAATGAGGTGGGAAATGACTTCACAATCTAAACTATTCTGCATTTTTCCTTGGGCCTTGTCAGGTGCGTGTGTGTTTTAATTGTTGATATGTTGGGAATAATGTGAGGTCAATGGACTCCATTCACTAATTAAAAAGTAAGGTGTAATTTGCCCCCTAACAGGTGCAACAAAGCTCATAGAGAGAGTACTAATTACCTCCAAATGAAATAAAGAAATACATTACCTACCTATTAGCCTATACATAAAATGAATACGTAATTAATAATGCAAGATGCATGTAGTTAACAGTATATAACAGTGGAATATTAACAATACAACCCGCAGTGTGGTGCTACTGGATGGTGAATAAAAGCAGAAAAATATGACCACTGGTCAGTCATCGTCAGTCAAGCATCACAGTCAGTGTTTTAAACAAAAAGCATTTAGTTTTTTTAGTTTTGTTCTATACTGCATTTGCTGAAGAAGACAGTAATATGTGGTTGAAAGCTCTGAGCTAGCAGGTTGACTTTTAAGCATACATAATTTTGTCACAATTAGCCCATATTATTCATGCTCTTCCCCATCAGTGGGGTACACAGCAGTCTTAGGAGCAGAGGGTTAAAAACAAAAAAAATTGGAAACAAAAAAACATGAATGGCATAAATGCTCTCTGTCAGGCCCCTTTCTTATTAGTTACACTGGTATTATTTAGGACATTTCCTCTCTAAACCACATGAGTTCTTTTCTATTTCTATTGAACACATAATAAAGAGCATACAATATCTCCCAGAGAATACATACATAATTAGTTAATATTTTTCATTATATCTTCTTCATATTATTATATTTAAATTATTATTATATTTAAATACACATTATATATTATATCATATGTACAGTATATTTGTTAATATTTTATCAATTTTATTCCACACATTTTGGATTATTTTCTACGTGGGCTTCTAGGCCTATCTACTGTACTGCTTGTGGTCATCCACGTGCACATGTATGCGTGAAGGTATGTGTAGGCTACATTATGAAATGTTGGGTGTCACTTTTAACTAAAGAATATTGTGTTCATTTAGACTTGAGTCTTAATAAATGTGTTTTAATCCATGTGAAAAATGACTGAATATGAATTATTATCTTTAATGCCCTTTTTCTCAAAAAATAACATTTGATGACAGTCTTTGACAGTTTCATAGAATATTTGGCGTAGAAAGATAATCTTTCTACGATAAAGCTATAAAGCTCTTTACAGACATATGGAAAACTCAAAATGTGTTTCTGAGTCAAAGTGACTCAAAATGATGGAGCAGGTCACATATTAATACAATACAAACTTGATCAGAATAAATGAAAACAAATAAAATAAGGGGGATTTATTTAAAGATATATATAGAAATATAGAAATAAACAGTAATTTCTTAATCACTAGGCATAGATAAGAACAAAAAAAACAAAGAGGAACAGAGATGACTTCAAAAATGAGGGGCATGAATCAAAACAATTAAAAAAAAAAAAAAAGATATTTTCCCACAATTCTTTCTTGCTATTTTCCTAGAGAACATTTTTTAAGTGATGAGATAAATAATTTGAAATCATTTATAAACCAAACAAAGGAGGGCTCACTATTTCTCCACTTGCTATATATTACTATATTATATATATATATATATATATATATATATATATATACTATAATATATTACTCATAAGAATGATGATATTAATCATGTCAGAAATAGATGAGTTTAAATGATCTTGTTTCTCTCTTGATTTATTGAGTATATATATGATACTTCTATTTATTTGAAAGCATTTCCACCATTGGACAGTTTGCCGTGACGCTCCACCACCCGCGTCCTCTCTTTTTTGACCTCATACTCCTGCGACGGTGCGTCAGTATTCGAACCAACATGGCTTCCAGATTAGAAATAAATTTTATCAGATTATTGTCCCGCTGTGAGTCTATAGCGTCGGAGAAACGAGGAGAAACCGAATGGAGGTTAGAAAAGGTAAAAACAATGTGAACGTAATGAAATAATAATGCATGTTATCGTTCAGTTCTGACCTTCATCAGCTGAAGTTAACATTAGCATGACTGTTGTTGTTGTTAGCTGCAGCTGTGTTAGCCACGTCGTCACTGAAACCACACACAGGGTTTTATTACATGGTTCCTCTCACTGGTGTTTATCCCTCCGTCACACGTTACTCATCTATAAACATTTAACCGGTATCACAGTTGACTTGCTAACCTTGCTGAGTTAGCTCACTGTGCTAATGACAAGCTAACAGCCACGTTAATATTACACCTAAAGCTTCATATTCACACTTTAACACCCAGTTTCCACTTTATTAGATAAACCTACTTAACACTAATGCAGTCTAATACAACAGTCCTGTAATAAATCCTACTTTTATGAAGGTTGTAATGTTCAGTTGTTGTTGAAACTGTTTTTAGAGAGTTGTTGAGTCAACTTTATGGTCATTTTGAAGGATGCAGTTTGTGGGGCTGTTGAACTGTATTGTTTTAAAAGAGGGGTTTCCCTTTTGTCCACCCTATTTATATCAATGAGAGTAGACTAATGTTAGAGTCACACAAACTATAAAGCCTCCAAAATGACCATAGAGTTGAGTCAACACCTCTCTATCATCAAACAGGACAACCAGGTAACTGGATAGACTTGCAAGTAATCACAGTATCCATCATACTGTATTTACAACATCAGGGTTTTTCTCAAATTTAAAATATTTACCTGCCAAGAATAAATGTCACCAGACAAAAAAATGACGAAACAAAACTTTAATGTAATGTTCAGTTGTTGTTGAAACTGTTTTTAGAGAGTTGTTGTTAAGTCAACTTTATGGTCATTTTGAAGGATGCAGTTTGTGGGGCTGTTGAACTGTGTTGTTTTAAAAGAGGGGGTTCCTTTTGTCCACCCTATTTATATCAATGAGAGAAGACTGATGTTAGAATCACACAAGCTAAAGCCTCCAAAATGTCCATAAAGTTGAGTCAACACCTCTCTAAAAACAGTTCTAACAACATCCTTCATTAATGTGGGATTTATTGTTGTATTGGACTGCATTCGTTTTGGCTATGCGTACCTAATAAACTGGCAACTGACTGTGTATGCTTGCCTTGTGTAAAATAATGTGACGGCCTTGACACGTTCATTAGTTGTGATTTATAAACAGTTTCTTAGTGCAATCTCTAGATCATTAATATATGCTGCCAGTGGATCAGACGTGGTGAGACTAGTGATTAGTTTGCTGTTTTATCTGGATTATCAATGTTAGTTAAACATAAGTTAAGTTGTATGTATGTACTTGGCGAATAAAACTGACTCTGATTCTGTTAAGCTGTATGCCAGTGTGATGTTCATCACAGCAAACTGCTGAATTTCTAGGTTAAAATATTTGCTCATTAATACATTTGAAGTGGATGACAGCCACAATTAACATCTGGATGGGTTGATTAACAGGAAGAGTGGGTTTAGGTCTTCAGCTCTGCTTTGTCTTTGCTTTCTAACACAAAAAAAAGCTGCAGAAGATAGAGGCACAGCTTGACATCACTTAAGTTTATGTCGGTTTCAAACTATATCCAATCAATCATCCAAACAAATGTCAGCTAACGTATACAATCACTGTTTTCTCTCCTCTAGTATGTTGGTGCCCTCGAGGAGATGTTGGTGGCTCTGAAGAAAAGCCTGAGGTAAAATCTCTCTTAACTCTCATATATGTTAATGTTTTTTATTATTGATATAATTTGTAACACAAAAGTCAATAACAACTTGTGTTTTTTTTTTCCAGCAAACCTACAGCAGAATTACTGACTGAATATTCAAGAAAAGTAGATTTTCTGAAAGGACTTCTTGAGGCAGAGAAACTGGTCAGTGGCAATATTTTACAAATCCATCATTTTCAAGATTTATTGCCATTTTCCATATTATGTGCCGGATGTGTTATTGTCACTTTAATTTTTCTGGCAGTGTTTAAAACAGTAGTCCACTCTCTGTATTTGTTATCTGAACTGTACATTTCACAACAATCAGTTCCTGTTTAGACTTTTTTTTTTAAATTGATCTCTTGTGTTTTTCTCCTGTTCAGACAGTTTTCTGATCTCATGTCTCTCTTGTTCTCGTTCACAGTCTTCACCGACAGAAAAAGCTTTAGCTAATCAGTTCCTTGCCCCCGGACGAACGCCCACAATAGCCAATGAGAGGATGCCCACCTCTAAAACGGTCCACATGCAGACGAAGGCCCGGTGTACAGGAGAGATGAGGGACGAGCTGCTCGGCAAGGTAAGATCACATGTACTCTCCTGAGCCAAAATGCAGAGTAGTCAAGATATAAAGTAGACTAGTAGTCCATTTACAATTTCTTTGTTTGTTTACATTTAAATGTGGACATTTTACCCCCTTGGCTGCACTGCATTTTAGAGTTGAGCTCTCCAAATTAAATACTTTAAAGTTTGGTACTAGAAAATAAATAATAAAGTCCTCATTCTGTCCAGTTCACACATTTTATTCTTTTGTGTCATTACAGGGGGTGGCGGGCAAAGGTAAGAAATATTTTTTAATTCAAAGGCATATTAAATTCAGTATCTCGACTGAAAAATGTTACTTATGTTTAAACAAGTTAGTCTTCTGATTGTGAGTGATATTTTAGAAAGATGACGTTCTCCTTTCCTCTCTGAAGGCACTTCGGAAACAGACTTGCGAAACAGAAGGTAAAGCTGCACGTATTATAAGACTGAAACAAACAGTGATTGCTTCTGAAAAGTTCAGGCTCGTTCACAGCTCTGTTAAATCATAAATCACTCCTCGCTGCTAAATGCTTTTAAAAAATGACGTACAGTAAAATAAAAATAATAACCAGTCTGTCCCACTTTGTGCAGAGGTGTTCCTCTGGATGAGCGTCAGTCTGCTGCAGAGCTGGAGGCCGTCCTGCAGCACCACCACAACCTGCAGGAGAAACTGGCCGAGGACATGCTCAACCTGGCCCGAAACCTGAAGAACAACACTCTGGCAGCACAGAACATCATCAAACAGGACAACCAGGTAACTGGATTGACTTGCAAGTAATCACAGTATTTATAATACTGTATTTACAACATCAGGGTTACTAAAATATAAAATATTTACCTGCCAAGAATAAATGTCACAAGACAAAAAAATGACTAAACAAAACTTTAATACAGTAATGCTGCATTTGTAGACCCAGGTTCAGCAGAGACGAGGATAGATTTAATTTGTTTATGGGAATAATCTCAATATTCAGTTTATGGATAACAGTCGCTGTGTAACAGGTCGCCAATGGGGAACTTGTTTGATACACATTGTTCTGTGTTTATTTGACTGGCTGACCGAGTGTGTGGTAGTCAGGGGAGACAAAATTCGCGAAATGGCAAAGACCGTAATTATGTCAAAGAAGATGTTGAGTTTAAAAGTTGCAGGTGACTGTTAGTGTTTAAGGCAAGATGAGGCAGACGCATGTGACTGGATGGTGGATGGGTGTTGTAGGTTTTATTGAAGAGACACATTTTTAAAAGATTTTACTGAACATATTAAAATGAACAAAGTTTAAAGGTGCTCAATACAGAATTCAGAGCATATCTTTATGATTGAGGGATTGCTTCCACAAGACTCTCAACATGGCGACGGCAGAGCCGGTGGCTAGCAGCTAACGGTGCTAACAGCACGAACAGTGCAAACAACGATGCTGGCACAGTGCTGGCAGAGATAACAGTGTTAACCTGGAGGGGAGCCATTCATTCATTCATTCATTCATTCATTCATTCATTCATTCATTCATTCTTTCATTCAACCTTTATTTATACTCAAGAGATCATTTACAAAGACATCCAGTCAAGTACAAAACAAAGAAAAGGAAAAAAACACAACAACAGGGAGATATACAGAGAAGATGCAATATCATTATAAAAATAGTAAAAGCCATAATACTTTACGATTATGAAGAATAATATATATAAGAATAATTGGATAGAAACATTTGGATATTTAAGATATAATATAAAGTACAGTATATAAAAAGTCCTAGAACCTTGTAATTACGTAGATAATTTAACAGATTAAGATTTAAAGTAAAACACATTGATCTAAAACAATTACAAGTAGAAGTTTAGAGATTTAAGATCAAATTCTAAAATGTCCAAAGGGTATCAGTGAATTGATTTTAATGACTTGCTGTATTTTGTTCCAGGACAATACAGTAACATGTGTTTTGGAAGTTTATTAGGTTTCATTTTATGTTTCTGTTCCTCAAACATTTTCTCCTACTGATGCCACACGTCTCAGCTGATTCTGTCCACAAGTGGGAAATATAAGACAAAATAAAAGATGAAGTCCCGCCCCTTCCGTTGGACCACCATTGGACCTTATTTTGGAAAAAATATGTACAGTAGTTAACGGCGAGAGACGCGAAAAATACGCCATGAATCACACATATGATGTTTGTCAATTTAAAAGATAATTTTGTAATTCAAGAAAGTTGTTGTTTGTCATAAAACTGTATAAGACTGTGAAACTACGTAATTAGAAAGACTACACACCCAAAAGTCATGTAAGTGACGTCTCTCTCGCTGAAGCTACGAAGCCTGTGTGTTTCGTACAAGGATGTACCATGGATGTATTAAGAGAACTGAATACAGCGTTGGAGGCGGGCTCGCGTTCGTTTCTATGAGAGTTGCTCAGTGGCGCATGAAGCCAAAATGGCTCGCCTGCTGAATGATTAAGTACCCTGATCATCCGGCGATGTTCCTCATCTATTGGGCCCATAGAGCAGGCACAGTAGCGTTTCCTTTAACCCCGCCTCCCAACCCAGGGTCTAGCCTCGGTCTGGGTCTCATTCACATGAACAGAGGAAGGAAAATAACTCTGGATTCAGCTATTAGTGCATTTTACAACTTTTAGGACCTAATGATTTAAATAAGGACTATTCAAGTATTTATACTGGGGAGTTGATTTACCTAAAAAAAAAAATATCCACTGAGCTACAGATTTCTCTTTCCCAATGTAAGTCTATGGGGAAAAGTCTTTTTGGGCCCAATGGCATCACGTGACGGACACGGACGTTTTAGTACCGCCGTTTGGCCACTATGTAAAATTTGCTTCAAAGCCCGGCACACTTCCTGAGGGCTTGGGATGTACTCACATGAGCAGCGGGTCTTGCTCGTGCTTTCATTTCCCGGCTGATAAAAAGACCAGGAGTCGCTGGATAAAACACATCAGGTAAGATAACGTTTCATTTGTGTGTGGAACATAGCTAAGTCAGCTAGCTAGCTAGTGTTGGTGACGTATGTTGTAATAGAAGAGAGATGTAGTTCACTGAATGGTTTCACACAAAACTATATGATACTACGACAAACTGAGACTTTCATGACTTGCAAAATGATCTTTTAAATATGTGTATTTCATGCCACAATTCAAAAGGGATCAAAACATTATTTGTCGTTGACTACCGTACATATTTTTTTCGGAATAAGGTCCAATAGGGGACAGCGGAAGGGGAAGGACGTCGCCTCTATACAAACCCTCTACATAGAAACTAGTCTAGTCTCTGAATCAGAAAGCGGAGTTGTATGTCTGTGTGCTCGACATTTATCTCGATGTCTACATCATCACCTGTGCGTTCGTTTCCCCTCCCAGACTCTGAGCCAGTCGATGCGTCAGGCGGACATGAACTTCGAGAAGCTGAAGACGGAGTCGGAGCGCCTGGAGCAGCACACCAAGAAGTCCGTCAACTGGCTGCTGTGGCTGACGCTCATCCTGGTCTCCTTCTCCTTCATCAGCATGATCCTCTTCATCAGAATCTTCCCCAGACTCCGATGATGACCGTCTACAACCCCTGAACTCTTAGTGCTACGTCCTCCTGTGTTTACAGAGCAGTAAACTACGTAGATCTACGCAGCTCGTCTGTGTGTGTGAGATACAGAGCAGTAGCGGTCGGAACCAAAACGACTCAGTTTGATGAACTGAAACATTTGCACTTTTGAAACAGAAAAGCTTCCTCTAAACGGGCTGATGGAAGTTTAAAATGTGGTTTGAAGCATCATATTCTTTTTTTAAAACAGGACAGAACATGATTGGAGGTGAAGAGCTTCCTGTTGGAGTTTTTTTTTGCGAGCAGCAACGTAGTCTTAATCCCCAGACAGCAGCGGCTGAGCCTTAATTAATTTCATCTCTCATCAGGTAGGCTACTAGCCATTCAACACATGGATGTGCCCTCTCACTTAGTGCGACTAAATCGTCTTTTGTGGAACTTTTTTTTTTCGCCATTAGAAGAGACAGAGCGCAAAGCGTCATACTCGGAAAACCGCGCCCACCGAAGGGGAAAATATTTGGCGCCACAATATGCAACCAAGGGCTGAAATGCTAACAAAATGCCTGCAGCTAGCTAAAAACATCACATTTCATCACAAAATGTATTAGTTTAATTTACAGAAATATAGATCGCCTAAAACTGACATTTAGACAAGATGCTCCTAAGCATACGGAGTGTCAGCATCCCCCAATTTCCCCCATTCTTCCTGTTGATTCCTCACTTTTGTCTTCTTAAAAGCTCAGGTTTTTGGTTCGGCAGCTTATAAAAACTTGGTTCTTCACCCTGTCGGTAGTACATCTCATCACACGGCAGCTTTTAGACACTTTTCTGTTGTTTGCTAGCAGACAGAATTGACAAGGAGGCACCTTCACGCAATACAAAGTCAATAGAGAGCGATGCATTGTTTTCGGTGTGGGCGGGACTTAACTGCGCTCTGTCTCTATACGTCTTAAAGAGCTCACGAACCGTCCACCGTTTACTGTACATCAGCCACAGTTTCAACACCACATTGAATTCATTGAGTATCTAAAGATTCTGACTTATTAATAGCCGAGAACATGCTAAAGCTTAGAATAGTTTGGTAACCCTTTACTTTAACTGCCCTATTTAGCTTTTATACACACTATATAAATGGTTTATGTAAGGGATAATGTACAGCGAGTGGGTCATTGTTGTGAAATAAACCCAGACAGGGTGATGCAGGACCTCGACATGAAGGGGTTTATTTCACAACAATGACCCGCTAGCTGGACATTATCCCGCTTACACGGCTACTTACTTAAGAAATTAATAATTTGACACAAAAATGATCCTCCAGAGTTTGACATCAAAACTGCGTCCATAGCAACGGTCTGCTATAAAGAAATAACAGACCGCAGAACGCCGTGATTGACCAATCAGAATCGAGTATTCAACAAAGCCGTGTAATAAATAACTATAATGTTGTTGTAAGCAGCTATAAGTATGTTTTTAAGTTTTTGTCAACAATTCTAACTTCTCCTATGAAGACATATTATTTTATTTACTATATTGTCATTCATTATCTGTTTATAGAGCAGCCTCCACTTATGAGTGCCCACAGGAGGAGTTAGATTTGTTGAAAAGTATGTTAAAGCTGCAGTCGGTAACTTTGAGCAAATATGAGCAAAAGTTATTTATTATAAAACGGTCACTATATCCTGACAGTAGTGCATGAGACAGGTAATCTGCTAAAAAAAATCATGTTCCTCTGTGTCCTCCTATAGTGCTCCTAATGGCATTTGCAAGTTTCCTCCGCGCCCGAACGGAAACAACCAATCAGAGCCTAGCAGTGTCTAAGCAGCTGTCAATCACTGCTTGTGAAACTCACGAATTGCGATCAAACAGTCAAACTAGGCAGCGCTGATCAAATATGAATCAATATTCTGTTACTGTAATGCCTATTTCTCACCTCAAATGTTAACATATATTAGTGTACTGTTTAGCTGAAAAATTAGAAAGTTTGTGACCCGGCAGCCATGTTGAAAACAATCGAGCTGAAACCAAGCACCGCCCACCGGCTGAAGCTTGCTCAAAGTTACCGACCGCAGCTTTAATAAACAACTACATTATAGTGTGTTATGAACCATTTATTAAATGTTTATAAAGTGCTTATAAATGCTAAATAAGTGGGTTAAAGTTAAGCGTTTCTCTAAAATGACATTATTACAAATTACAAAACATATCCCAAGCATCAATTTAATTTTTCACCTTCTAAGTTAAGTTTTGCAGACGTTCATCGTGAAGACGTTTAGATCTTTGTTTTTAGTTCATCACTCCTCATTATGTCCCATAACCACGGTCCTGTTTATTGTTTACGAGTCTGTATGTGTTGGTGGTTGATTCCATAAATGTCCATCAGTGATGATGTGTGTTATGACTGCTGCAGCTGATGAAAGTTTAGTTCTCATTAAAATGACTGTAACCACATATATCATTCAGAGCGGCTGTTGTATATGTTTAAAGGATCCCAAGAAATTTAATTCCAGAAAGTGTGTACTGTGTGTGTGTTTGTGCTGTGGGAGCTGTGTATGAGTTTTCCTCATAAACTAAAATACCAAATAACGCCCTCTGTTGTTAAAAATGTGTGATGCAGTGACTCCATGTGGCCACAGTGTGTCAGTCACATCCTTCATATGTGAACAGATAAATGGCCTCCGTGACCCCGATGGCCTGATTGAGCCATGAATCCTAAATTAACCCCACTACTCATTTAGAAGTGATCTGAGGACTGAAGTATGGCTAAATAAAGTAAAAGCACACAGCGACCATATGGGCCTTCTGGGCATTTGTCAGCTTTTGTTCCTACTTAATTTATCCTGATAACATTTGGGAATCACTGTGTTTTTCATGCGATCAGACGCGCTGAAAGAGCTTGTGAGAGGTTAACATTCCTGCTGTGTTGTCAGTCTGACTGTCGTCTGAGGACTGTGGAGCTGACTAGCTTGTCCAGGCTTGCAGCTCTGCCCCTGGCCCTTCCTCTCTGCTGCTGCCCCTCCTCACGGCCGGCCGGCGGGCTGGGCCGAGACCCGGCCTGCCGTGTATTTTAGGATCCCTGGGGGGTGTTTTGCCTGCTGGAAGCCGAGGTATGCGGGCCACCAGGAGACCAAATGAGGTTGTGTCACTGCGGCGGATCATCATCCCTCAGTTAAATCACAGCTGTTTGCGCCTCCATTCTCAGGCCTTTGCTACAGCTCTGGCAGGGTGATCCGGTCTCCGAGGCCGCGGCCGCAGTACATGACTTCATCAGCGGCGCGGTTTCTCATGTTCATTATGGTTGTATTATCCCATTAGCTCAAAGAGACTGGTTCGTCTTAGTTTCCTACGCAGACTCCAGAGTCTGGCTCGTGTTAAGTTCCTATATTCAGTAAAGGCCTCGAGATCTGTGGGGATCATTGATGGCACTTTTAACCTCTGACCCCGGAAACATGAATGGGTTCCTTCCTCCACTCTTTTCCCACAGGGACACCCTGAAAATAGTGTCTGACACCCCGTGCCTGTAAGTTGAGCTGAATCAATCAGTACAATTGTGTAATAAGACCCTTTATGAAGGGGTGGTACTTTACTTGAATATTTCTAAATAGTTACCAGTTACTTTGACAATCAAGATTTTGCATACAAATATATAATCAGCTTACAGACTTTGTTGCATTGTTTTAGATTTAAGTATCCAAACTACCCAACAGTTAAATCTAGCTACACAATAATGCATCAATGATAATAATAATGATATTAAATAACACCCTGACAGGATCATTCTGCAATAAGTATGTTTTGCTGCTAATATTTTTGTTCTTAAAGGAACAGTGTCTGACATTTCAGGGGATCTATTAGCAGAAATGGAATATAATATTCATAATTATGTTTTCATGAGTGTTTAATCACCTGAAACTAAGAATTGTTGTGTTTTTGTTAGCTTACAATGAGCCCTTCATATCTACATAGGGAGCTGGTCCTCTTCACAGAGTCCGCCATGTTGCTCCGCCATGTTTCTACATTAGCCCAGAAAGGACAAACCAAACACTGACTCTAGAGAGAGCCTTTCATGTTTTTACGTTACCTGAAGGCTACCGTGTAGTTCTCTGACCCGCTTGTGAAGCTGCGGTAACGTGAGCCGCAGGGTGCAAAACCGTGGTACCGCCAGTTGCCGTCTGATTTCCGTTATTATGGTAAAGATGGACTCTGAGCGAGGTGAACGGCGTTACCACGGTTTTACACTCGGCAGCTCACGTTACTGCAGTCTTGGAAAGGGAGGAGTGAGCAGAGGGGTACTCAGTTGGTTACAATCTGCAACCACACCACTAGATGTCGCCAAATCCTACACACAGTCCCTTTAAGTAAAATTACGAATACAGGGCATTTACTTGTAATGGAGTATTTTTATAGTGTGGGATTGCTATGTTTCTAAGCAAAAGATCTTAATATATCTTCCAACACCGGTTATTAATGGTTATTATGAAACGGCTTCGTTGAATACTCGATTCTGATTGGTCAATCATGGCGTTCTGAGGTCTGTTATTTCTTTATAGCAGACCGTCGCTATGTATAACAGACCGTTGCTATGGGCACAGTTCTGATGTCAGACTCTGGCAGAATGGTTTTGTGTGAAATTATTGATTTCTGAAGTTAGTAGCCGTGTAATAAGCGGTATAATGTACAGCAAGCGGGTCATTGTTGTGAAATAAACCCCTTCAGGGCGATGCAAGACCCCTCCGCTTTGCGACGGGGTGTAGCATCGCCCTGTCGGGGTTTATTTCCCAACAATGACCGGCTAGCTGTACATTATCCCTTACGTAGATCATTTTCTAATGCTTTGTAGATCAGTTATAAGCCATACATAGAAACAACCTTTGGGTAAAGGATAAACAGTGGACAAAGGGATTTTTCACAACCTGGGATGCCAAAAGAAACTGTTGTGATGATAGTAAATTAATAAAAGAATCATCATTTTAAGAGTACGAAACAAGGAATATCGTTTGATATTGTTCCGGTAATATTTGAGCTGGTATGTATGTGTGTGAGAGTATGTTTTAAATTGGTTTGATCCTTCCAAACAGCAGAGAGCGGAGGAATTGTTAAGCATGAGAGAGCTTCCATCCCCTCTCAGCGCAGCGCTGCGGCTGTTAAACACCAACACTCCAGTCTTTTTAATTTAGTTTTTGGCTGCAGCTACAGTGAGGATTTGGGCTGCCTACAGAGATGAAGGAGATTTTCCTTTCATTCTCTTTTTTTCCATGTACTTCCTTCAGGGAGCAAAAGGGTAAAGAGGGCTTTTCTTTTTTTCTTCTTGCCAAAGTTTTGAATGTGCTGTAATGTTAATGACCTAATGGGAGCGTAAAAGGCTGCACTTATTAAGCTTATAATGTGACTCACTATCTCACACACACATACTCCTATTCATGGAAAACAGAACTGATCTGCTTCTGTCTTTACTCTCAGTCACTGAGACTTGGTTTGGAATTGCTCAGAATTTATTCAATTTACAGAGAAATCTCCATGAGTCAATAAACTCCTTGATTTTTTTTTATTGACTGGCTGCTTTTATGGTTTAATTTTCCAGTTTTTAGTTCATAGTTTCCAGTATTTCTTTGGTCAGACATGGAAATCCTGTGTACATCTAGATAAAGGATAATGCAGTGGCGGACTCAGGCTGTCTGAGGGGCAGGGGCTGAAAAAGGGCACCAGCTGCATGCTGCGCGCAGAAAGTTTTCTAGCATGTAGGACAGCCTGTATGGCACGGCATCATGTTTTCTCCATTTAAACACCACCCTAGAGGGCACTTCATCACGATTTCTCCATTTAAGGGCACTTCAAGACGTTTTCACTACTGGAAGGGCACCCTAGAAGGCATCTAAAGACGTTTTCTCCACTGGAAGGGCACCCTAGAAGGCATCTAAAGACGTTTTCTCCACTGGAAGGGCACCCTAGGGGGCACTTCATCACATTTTATTCACTGGAAGGGCACCCTAGAGGGGACTTCATCACCCTGAGTGGGTTAATGGACAGTTAAAACACCAGGGACAATGATGGAAATAAGTCCAATTTTATCGTTCTATCCCCCCACTAAAACATTTTTAGAAAGTTGTCAATAAACTAAACCAACTTTGGTGCAGTTAACCTTTATTCACAGAGCGGTTGTAGAGTTTACAAGGCACTACTTTATTGGTAAACTTATATTAAAACAGTAAAACTTTGGAGTGGAGTCTGCGTCTCCTGATCAGAGAGTTGCACCACTGTTGATCTCAATCTCTTAATCTCTCTTGTCGACACAGGTGCTGTGGAAGTTTCTCTGTTTTCATTTTGCCGTTACTGTTTCCCGCCTCCCTGTGTGTGTGTGTGTGTGTGTGTGTGTGTGTGTGTGTGTGTGAGAGAGAGACTGTTTCTGTATCTCTGTCTGTCTGTGTGGTTGTGTTGTGTCTGTGGCTCTTCCTCAGTCTAATGAGGGCTCATCTCAAAGCTCTCACACACACACACACACACACACACACACACACACGTACACACACACACACACACACACACACACACACACACACACACACACACGTACACACACACACACACACACACACACACACACACACACGTACACACACACACACACACACACACACACACACACACGTACAGCTGTGTGTTGTGGCAGCTCTCTGACTGGAGCGTTGAAGCACCTAGAAGGACCACTTTCACCTCTCCTGCTGTATCTGTGACAGGTTGACGATCCAGGTTGATTTCAGAGGAAATCCACCAAGAAGCAGATCACAGATAACCCAAGCAGCCATAACAGCACTTCCTTTGCTGTGTGTGTCTGTACATGCCTGTGTGTTTTCGCCTGTGCATGCATGTATGTTTATTGCACCCCAAAGACCTGTGCCATATGTCATTCCCTGCAGCCCCCTATTGCCCCTCTGTCACTCGCAGCCTAGTGTCAACATGTGGGTTAATGCACTGAACCTTCCAGCCTATTTGTCAGGCAGCGCAGCGCTGAAAGAGTCCCCAGTGAAAGAACAAATCTCCCTGCTGGTCTCTGTTCGGCTCTTTGATGTATGGAGCTCAGGTAGTGTTGCTGCTGAGAGGCTTAATTTCTTGGTTCTTTGCTCCTTCACCTTTTAGTGTTCCAGGATCTCCCAGCAGGCAGAACTGTAGACCTGGTACTACAGGAGGCTTTGTGGCTTGATACTGAGAGGAAAAGCTTGTCTGCCTTTTGGTTGACCATAAGACAGCAGACTTAAAGGTGCTCTGTATGATATTTGAAGCATTAATATAGCAACATAAAGCTATTTGCTATGTAAAGATATAGAGGAGTAATGTCTATCTGAGCAGAGAATGAAGTCACTCTCCCTCCGTGTGTGTTGTAATCTGAGCTTCTCCGTGCTTTGTTGACATAGCCGGGCCGGCCGTGTGGGCCTTTTAGTGCATGTTATGTGCATGTGAGCGTGCCCCACTGGCTAGCTCGCGGTCGCCGCTCTGCACTCTCATACGGTGGATGATAACGCCGTCCTGACCGACAGCGCTGTTGCTGAAGCGCCCACCCTCCGGTTCCCCCCTCAGGTAAACACTGTTAGCTCTGTCAGCAGTGTTGCCGTTGTTTTCACTGCTAGCACCGTTAGCTGCAAGCCATCAGTTCAGCTGTAGCCATGTTGAGAGCTGTGCGGAAGCAATAGAAATGCTCCCAATCTTGCATTTAGTACAAGTAAAGGAATAGTTCGACATTTGGGGGAAATATGCTTTCTTGCTTGAGTTTGATGCCTGTACGGTAAATATGTAGCTAGAGCCAGTTAGTTTAGCATAAAGACTGGATACAAGGGAAAACAGCTCACCTTAAAGGCAACAAAATCTGCATCTTTAAAGGTCACCGATTAACATGTTTTGTCTCGTTTGTGTAATCTTTACAAAAACTGAAGTGTAAAAATGTCAATTTACCGTTTTACAGTTTTTGCTAACAGCAGAGGCTCCAGGAAGTTACTGCTCCAAGCCAGAAATAGTCCGGCACGTAGGCCTAATCACAATTTTACTCTCCGAAAAATAGTCGGCAACCATTTTGATAATTGATTAACAGTTTAGTTATTTTTCAAGCAATATTGCCACACATTCTCTGGCTCCAGCGTCTCACATGTCAGGATTTGCTGCTTTTCTCTGCTTTAAAATGTAGAACATTTTAAATTTGAGAGGTTTGAACTGTAGGTCGGACAGAACAAGTCATTTGAAGAAGTCACCTTGGTCTCAGGGAACTTGTGATGTGCATTTTTCACTATTTTCTTACCTGTTATAGACTAAACAGTTAATTGATTATTCAAAAAGAATTGCTATATTAATGAATAATAAACATTTGTTGCAGCCCTACTCAGACAGAGCCAGGCGAGCTGTTTCCCCGTTTCCAGTCTTCATGCTAAGCTAAGTTAACCTAACCGGCTGTAGCGTCATGTTGAATATAGAGTGGTATTGATCCTCTCATCTGATTCTCGAGCAGAAAGCAAACATATTTCCTAAAATGTCCAAATATTCCTGGTGTTTAAAACTAGAGTTGGAGCTGAGGTAAGAAGTTGCAGGTGTCTTTTATGCAGCACTTGTTTATCTCGGAGTAGACTGAGTCTCTGGCTGGGAATCGCTGCTCAGACAGGGAGGAGGCCTTGAGGGTAGAAACTGTCAAGGACGTAAAGGTGCTGTAGATAACATGAAGCAGGAGCCGTTGAGGCTTTGGGCTCCGCCTGAGGCTGGAGCCAAGACTGGGATGTCTCCTGGGGGGTGAGGGGTGGGTCGGGGTATGCATCCCAGGAATAATGTGCTGTTTAACAAAAGTGATAAGTTGGAACCATGTACATTTCTCCTGGGCCTCCTCGACGTTCTCCCCCAGGAGGCCCCAAGCTGCCACAGCAGGTGCAGGGCCCCTCCTGGAACAAGGGAGGCTCCTCTGGGTTGCAGATTAGGGGTGTGTATGCATGCGTGTGTGTGTGTGTGTGTGTGTGTGTGTGTGTGTGTGTGTGTGTGTGTGTGTGTGTGTGTGTGTGTGTGTGTGTGTGAGATATCTGCTTTCATCTGCCAGGTTTCTCTCTAGTTTCACACTAAACCTGTATATGTTTTTTTTAATGCAAATGAACAAAACACTGAAACCACAAAATGTACCCTAAACAAGTGAAACTGCTTTTGAGTTCAATATGGACGTGATCAAATTCCTGTTGTGTGCGTGTGTGTGCGTGTGTGTGTAAAAATACTGTGTTGATAAAAGGGCTGAATCCTTGGCTGAGCTGTTATTTGTGAGGATGTTTGAGACCAAGGTTTCTTTCAAGGGTAGTTTCAACGTCATTCATCGCATGTTTTGTCCACTGAGTCGGTATGTCAAGGCCGACCAGATGGACCTTGATTAATTACAAATACAAAAGTGCTACATTTTGGCAAAAAAAAATCTTCTCCAAGGTTTCCAGTGACATGTTGGTATCTGAGAAAATGCAGCCCAGACTGTGAATGTTATGATTTCAATACCAGCGATTTTTACTCTGTTGCAAGGGACTATATTTTGTAACATATTGTGTTTCATATCCATTTTGTGTGTGCGCTAATCCTGCCTGTGCTCTCCTCTCAAATCCATCATATTCCAACCGATCCAGATCAATAGTGGAGCTGCCTGTTTGGTTGTCAGACCAACTCCAGCTCTTTGTACGTAACTATTGATTCTTCTCTCTCTCTCTGTTTCTTGTGCCTTGTTAACTGACTGGATGTCTCGAAGGGGAAGACGGGGAAGAGGATGCTTACAATAGTGAGCATCTTCAGCTATAGAAAACGTCTCATGAAAGAGCTGGAGAGCTTCTGGAAACCAGTGAGACAAAATTCGATGAGCGGGAATATGGAGTGGATTTTTTCTGTGTAACAGGCACTCTGCTTTAACGCAATACAAAAGCATTCATAAATGAATGAACGGCCTCCTGCAGGGTGAGGATGTTTGAGTTGCAGGATACTTTTGGCTGCAAAAGGCTGCTGTATTATTGGAAATATAGCAGATGAAATTGTAGAAGACAGTGAATAATAGATTTATACAATAGCAGAGCAACATATCACCACATGCAAACATTTGTATGTACAAAAAACTATTACATATTGGACCTCAGTCGGAATACTGAGAGGCTGATGGGCAGGATTGTAACTAAGTGCATTTACTCAAGTACAATTTTGAGGTACTTTATACAGAGGAAAATGTACTTTTTACTCCACTACCTTCATTATGTATTCTGCAGATTTACCTATAAAACACAGTTTATAAAATATGATGCACTGTTACATATAAAGTCACCCAGCAGTAAAATTTGTTGCAACTACAATAAAATGCTACTTTCACATTAATACACACCAGTAACAATAATCCCAAAAATATAACAATCAAAAAAATGTTTGTCTGGATGACAAATGCTGTTTTTATATACTTTAGTGCAGGAGTTAACATAAATTTACATTTGCTTACATATGATGTTGTTCATAATTATATAATTTCTACAATGTTTATATATTTTATACTGAAAAAGTTAAATTGATAGTAAATTACAAAAAGAATAAAGAAAATAATAACAGGAATTAAAAAACAAGGAAACAATTAAAGGATGAAAAACACACACGGGGGAAAAAAACAAGAAAAAAAAAAATAATTTCAATAATAAAATAAATAATAATAGATAAAAAGATAATACTAAAATACAGTTTTGATACTTCAAGTACATTTTGCTGATACTATCGTCTCCTCGGCTGGTCCGGTGTCATTAACAGGTTCTGTTACTCTGCAGTGTCTTTTGGGGTTTTCTGCACATCCTGGTGTGAAAATTTTACCTCTCAGTAAATGTCACACTGTCCTCGACCACTGATATTGTATTCTCTCGTATCGCAAGGCTTCTTTCCCAGTTTCACCTGTCCACCTCTCCCTATCCTTCCTCCCCCTCTCCTCTTCCTCCCCCTCTCTGCCTCCATCCATCTCACACTGCAGCAGAGAAACGTTACCGCTAAATAAAACATCACAGGACCAGGGAGGCTGTTGGGAGAAACCTTGACCTGCAGTCGTAATGCTTAAGCTCGGTGTTGGAGGCTTTTTTTATTAAGTAGCTCAGAGATCTTTTGGCTAAAACCTCTCCATAGCTACTGCCAGTCAATGTAGGCACTAACTGCTCTGTTGCTAAAGGAAACTGAAAATTTCATTTTGTATTGAGTGATTTTTCATTGTCTTCTAGATTTCCCTTTGTTATGCTTTTTATTCTGCGTCTTGTGATGTTCAACATCAGTCCACTTGTCTGTGATTGACGCTGACGAGTTAAAGCCTGGATCTTCCTGTTGTCTGAGCGCCAGACAGGTGAGAGGGTATGGAAGAACACTAGCAGAGCTATTGATCACAGTTCAGGGAGGCTCAAATACGGCAACAATCCTTATCAGCCCAACAACTCCACGCCAGGTGCAGACTGGGGGGGTGGCTTCTGGTGCTCCAGCCCCGGATGTTTTCTCAAAAGCCCCAAAAATTTATTAATATTTTCTTCTGCAAATATAACAAAATCACAGCTAGTATTTGGTTGCATGTCCCTTAGCAACTTTTCGCCATCGACATGCTTCTGGCAAAATTCTGCTCTTGTTGTCAGAATTGGTGGAGTTCAACCAAATGTGTTGGTACATGAACTCGTCTTTTCAGGGCCGTCCACATATTTTCAGTGGGGTTGAGGTCAGGACTTTGGAAAGTCCACTCCAAAAGCTTAATTTTAGCTTGATTTACCCCAAACCGTCTAATTGCATCCATGACTTAACTTTCTAGCTGATGGTTTGATTTTGTCCTGAAGAACTTTGAGGTAATCTTCCTTCTCCATTAATGCAGCAGCTCCACTGGCAGCAAAACAGCCCCAGAGGGTGATACCACCACCATCATGTTTGACTCTAGCTACAGTGTCCTCAGGGTTGAATGACTCACCCTTACTCCTCCAAACATACCTCCTGTCATTGTTGCCAAATAGCTCCATCTTTGTAACATCTGACAACAAAACTATCCTCCACAAGGTTTTTAGCCATGAGAACAAATAAAATGTCTGTCGGTCGGTTGGTCAGTCAACCCCTTTTCTCAAATTTGTTATTTGCCAATACTTTGGTTTATGACCAAATACCTGCAAAACCATTGAACTTCCCATCAACCTTAGCTGTTCTTTGTGTTTAGTACTAAATTGCAAATGTAAAACACTAATCTAAGACGATGAACATGCTAACATTATACCTGCTAAACACTGATGTTAGCGTTCAGCTATACAGCCTCACAAAGCCGCCAGCATGGCTGTAGAATCTTAACCAGTGGGCAATCTCCGGGTCTGAAAAGTGAAGCCAGTGCAGAAGTGACTTAAACTTGCATCCTTTCTAACAGCCAGCAGGGGGCGACTCCTCTGCTTGCAAAAATAAGTGGCTACCTTGTGATTGACAGGTCGCTACCACGGCGTTGTCCGGTCTGGGAGTTGTCCGTGTTTTCGTCTTATAACTTAAACCCTTTCACAGTGTGTTTTCATGAAAGTTAATTATAACCTTTTTGGTTGCCTAAAATGTCTTATTCAGCATTCGGTTGTATTTAGCTCCACCCTCTCGTGTCACTTCTGGTTGCAAAAAACCAAGATGACGATGGCCAAAATGACAAACTTGAGGCTTCAAAACAGCAGTCAACAAACCAATGGGAGACGTCACATGACTACTTCCACTACTTTTATACAGTCTATGATCTTAATCTTGTTTGTTTGTCGTAGAACACTCACTTGACAGCTTCTACATAATGGCAGACTTTTTTTTTTAGTGAGTCTTGGATTACATCTGACCATCAACTGTCTCTCAGCAAAGTGTGACAGTTTGGCTTTTCTTCCAGACCTTGACAAAGAGACCATTGTTCCCAGTACCCAGTTGTTTGCCCTGATGATGATCTTGGGACCTGAGGCTGCTTTGGGATGGCAACTAGCGTCCTGACTTGTCTATTGTGCACGTTCTCAGATCTGTACTGAGTTCTTTGCACTATTATTGTGATGTTTGTGGCTGTTGTAGAACATGCAGTAAAAAAAAGCCCTATTTATAACAGGCATAGAAAAGTTACCAAATCATAATCACTGACAGGAATTTAGAGCCATAAAGTTAAATGACATTTCAGAACTATGCCCCCAGTATTTATGGTGTATGTTGTTGTATGTATTTTGACCCACAAAAGAAACCAAACATGTTTGATTTGTTTTGTGACAATCACTGTCACAGAAAAAGAACAGTTGCAGAAATAACTGAAATCCCCAAACTGCCATGACATACCATGACAAGTAAACGTTTGACCACCACCTAAAACATTTAAACAGAGTACACAACATTGAATAAATGCAGGGACATGTCCCGCTGATACAGTAACAACATGTTCCCAATCATCACCTGACTAATCTTAGCCTGCATGCTTGATGGGATTGGTTATTTTTGCACACGCTCTGAATATTTATGTCCTAATTTGGGCTATTTTTCTCTCATGTTTTCAAACTGCGGGGTTATTTATAGTGACTAGACACACTGTACTCTCACACAGCCGGCCTCTTTCAGGCATGCAATCATCACACACACACACACACACTTGCACTCTGTCAGCTAAATGTCATTACATTACAATAACTCCAGCTTGCGTAAGTCTAAAGCGACAGTTTGTTTGTTGACTCCCAGACCTCTCGCTGAACTTTTACACTCATCCTACTTCCCTGATCCCTGACTTCCCCATCCCTCTCCTTGTGAGAACATAAACAAACACTGTTTTTATTATTGTCATTCTGGGAAGTTTCAAGACACAACACGGCCCCCCCCCCCCCGGTTCCTCCCATTCTCAGCGTGCAGAGCTCTGGCCCCCGGGGTCACGGAGCAGCGCTGTGGTCAGTCAGGCCTGAGTCGCAGGATGTTGGAGTAGAGGCCTCGGGGCTGTGGCTGGAAATAGGACTTGGGAAGAGCGAATAGTTAAAGCCTTGATGCCTGGCTTCCCCGCCAATGCTCCTCCGGGACGGAAAAGAACAGGCCACACACAAACACACACTCTAACCTCTCTGTCAAACAACTGACAAGAGCTCGGGGCCAGTACTTAGGCTTCATTCCACAGAGTCAATAACAATAGTAAAAGGCAGACGGAAGAGGAAACTAATCAAGGATTGTGGCAGTTTGTTTGGCAGCATGTTGCTACTAATTTAGTCTGGGGAAGAGATGGTTCACAGGGGGGAAATAACTTTGCAGACGTCGGGCCAGGTTACTATCTAAGAGTAGCAGTTAGTCGGTTGCTCCCCTGTAACTGATGCTGTCTTTGATCCTCTCAGAAGAAGTAGTTCTCACCTTGGATGTGTGCAACCATCCAGGATGGGTGGAGCACGGCTTGGTGTATTTCCTCTGTAAACACTAATACAATGCTGCTGCATTTATTCAACAACCATGCCTCGCTCTCAGGAAGTAATCAAGTCTTTCCCCTCTCTATTATTTAGTCTCAGTCGATCTGAGTGAGAAAATACATTCTGCAGCAGCCTCTCAGGTTTATTTTTGTACGGAAATCATATTTTTTATTTACTTTTTTCCAGTTTTATGATACACCTCTGCTATACAGTATTTATAGTCTGTTGTTAAGAGGAAATGCATTTCAAATGCATGTTTGTAATTTTATAAGATACAAAGTTTAAAGGTAGGGTCGGTAGTGTTGTTCAAATACATTTTTTGTTATATTTGTTGATATTTGTTGAAATTCTCTTTACATCCCGACAGCAATCAATAAATCAAATGCTCTGACAAAAAAAAAGAAAAAAAATCTGGTATCTGTGGCTGTCGCAGGACTGTGATAAACCCGTCCAATTATTTCATTCAGCTCGAATGCAATGATTGGATTGCCTACCTGCCTGCCTGCGTGCACTCATTGTGCGTCAGAGTCTTCCACAAGCTGCTAGCTTGACAGCTGTGAGTACTAGCCATGTTTGTTGTTTACGTTCATTATGCTATGTTTGTGTTCGTAATGATAATTTTGGGGGAGTGGCTTTGGAGGGAGGCCTGAAGGTGTTGCAGACTAGTCGATTTTCTCGCTAGATTTAGGGACTTTTGGAGCTAGTGCTGCTCACTACTTTCATTGGAAAAGAGTTGGCAACACTGGGCTGGGTTTTTCGGTTGGATATTTTTTCAAAATGTAGCGTACTCTTGCTATTTTCTCGACATTACAGACCCTAGCTTTAATCCCAACACGTTCTCATCCCAACTCGTCACATACTGACGCTTTGTCATGCCCCTCTGCGTCACTTTTCAGATGCAGTAAACATGTGTAATCACGTGCTTAATGATGTGAATTAAACAAAAACACTTGCTTAGGTTTAGGAAACAAAACCACTTAGTTAGGTTTACGAAAAAACGACATGTTCGGGCTTAAAATGACAATGTTTTTACAGTGCAAATGTGCCTGGACGTTGTGAACACGGGACACGAACGAACAGCTGATTATAAAGTGGAAGTGAACGTAACGCACGGGACATGAACAGCGATCTCCTGGATGAAAGCCTTGTGTTTGTTGGACCCATCCACCTCCCCTCCCCCTCGCCCTGAGCTCTTTCGCTCTTTAAACTCCTGGCACACTTTCCCTGAGTGTTTACTGTTGTCACGGGTTTACATTGTTGTTAATGGAAAGCTCGGTGCGTCTAATACCGGCACTAAAGGGTGCCTTGTGCGGCAGTATCACGCGCTGACGGCCGTGACAAAGTGTCGGTATCTGACGCCCTGGTAATGAGAACAAGCTGTTAATCCATATATTTTCAAATTTCCTGCTCTTTTCTTTTTATCACTCATTAAATCATTTGGATATGGGGTGCTTTGATGGATATTTAAATCCATCCATTAGAGCGTTGGATATATCCGTTCAGGGAGGACACAGAGGGTCATTGTCAGGTCCCCGTGTCACTGGAATCCTGGGAATTTTTATCCCCGCTCTGATCTGCACTCACAAGTCACCCTGTGGATGGTTTCACAGGCAGTTAAAGAAAGATGTTGACATCAAAAACTATGAATGACACATTCTAAAGAATGACACAACGGCATCTACGGCAAATGACGTCCATCTGATCATTAATCTACTTGTTAAAATAAGATTCTAAACACAAATGGATGAATTCACTAATATTATTAGAAGAAAGAACAGTGGCCGCCAAGATAAAAGTACCACACTGCAAAAAATCTTTATCCAAACAAATGATTTGGTCAAATGTTAGAGTCCTATGAAAAAAATAAGACAAGGTGAAGCTGAAGTCATGTCATCTCTGTTCCACTAGCTTCTGTAATTCAGTGCAATTTCTCATTCAGCATTTCTGTCATCGGCCTTTCTGACAAAATGAAACATGTTTAGGATTTACTTTCCATATTCTAAGACAAATCGGCATCCACTTCAGCAGCTGCTATAAGAAATTGAAGCCTTTGTAGTTTACTATTTAAGCACAGTAAAAAAGCTACAGCCCCAAAAAAACACTACAAGCACATTATCTACAAAAAGAAAACACAGCACAATGTCCTGCTGTGTCTGATCTAGCCACGACCCCTCGACTCACTCGTGGACTTGCCTCTTTTGTCGAGCCGACGTTTAGCTTGTAGGTGTCTAATGTTCCTTAAAGCTTCATTATACCATATCCAGAGCATTAATACAGCAGCAAACAACTATTTACAATGTAAAGATATAGAGGAGTAATGTCTACCTGAGCAGAGAATGAAGTCGCTCTCCCTCTGTGTGTGTCGTAATCTGAGCTTCTCCTTGTTTTGTTGAAATAGTCAGCCGGCTGCGCATGCCTTTTAATGAATGTTAGTGCATGTGAGCGTGCCCCACTGGCTAGCTCACGGCCGCCGCTCTGCACTGCTCTCATACGGCGGTTACAGCTGATAACGCCGTCCCGACTGACAGTGCCGTTGCGGAAGCGTAGCACCCACCCTCTGGTCCCCCCTCAGGTTAACACTGTTATCTCTGTCAGCGCTGTTGCTGTTGTTTTCACTGGTAGCGCTGTTAGCTGCAAGCCGCCGGCTCAGCTGTCGCCATCTTGAGAGCTGTGCAGAGGCAATAGAAATGCTCCCAATCTCGCATTTAGCAATTTTAAAGACCACTAAAAAACATTGTCATTGATTATTACACAGCTTTGTTGAATACTTGAATACGCGTCAGGTCATCCCCCTGTCGGGGTTTATTTCGCAACAATGACCTGCTCATTGATATTAGATTGAAAAAATACCCTCCTTATCCCAACATATACAGCGAGCCACTCGACATATGGCTACTGTTGAGATGTACTGTTCTAAGGCTGGATTCGTAGTTATTAGCGTAGTTACAAATGTCAACGTAATTTTGAATGAGGTTTTCTTCTGGAACAGAACGCAGAAATTTCTAAGAACTGAGCTGTTTGCATGTGTGCACACACACGTGCGCACATTTACGTGCAAAAGGAAGCAACAAGCTCCCGGTGTGAAGGGAAGTGTGAGAGCCATGCCTTGATGTTGTGCAGCACACACTATCTTCCCCCCTGAGCCCTCGCTGCTCGGGGAGCAGTGACATTGACCTGACCTTGACTGTCCTATGTATTTACTGTGCCTCTCTGTCTCTGGATGTGTTGCTCTCGCTGTCACTCTGACAATATGTGGATAAAGCTGTCACTGACACATCCTCTCAGGAAGGGCATTCAGGTTCAAGCTCGCCACACAACGCTCCTCCCCAGTTCCTTATCAGTGATAAAGCTAATCCTTTAGCCCTGCACATGGCCCCGTGGCCCCCTGAACCGCCGGTCAGTGTGAGAAAAGAACAATATGGGGAAGGGTAAAGGAGGGGGAAAAAATGAAAAAATTGGGAGGAGGGGGGAGTGAAAATGAGGAGAAAACAAAGCGGTCAGGAAGGAGAAAAAAGGAGGGAAAGTAGAAAAAGAAGAAAGTAAAAAAAAATGGAGAAGGTGGATTCAGATTTCAGAGTGTGAAGAAAAAGAGCAGGTGATGAGAGTTTGTGCACGGAAAGAGAGGAGTGGGCCGCAGAGGTGACCTTGACAGCCTAATCTGTTTATAGATTAGTGTGTTGTGGTCCATGTGTGGGAAAACAAGGCTCTGTGGGATGTGTGTGTGTGACCCAGGGTTAAGTGTCTTACACAAAGAGCAGGGGTGAACTCACAAGGACACACAACACACATGATGGAGCGGAGCGGGGTGTAACAGGGGCGGAGGCCGGGTTTACCGAAGGGTCCTCTGGTTCAGGACATTGTGACACGGATAGAGCTGTCTGAAAGAGGAAGTCAAGCCTTTCCTGTAGAAAATAAACTGCTATACGTCTCACTTTATCTTGGTCAGCGTGACATATAGAACCAAAGGAAGTTAGATGTCAGGAACAAGGTTATGTGTTCAAATAGTGGCTTTTGTCACGTTTGCTGTACTTCAAAAAATAGACAGTTATGCAACAGCCTCTTACCATCAGCAGCAGCTTCCTGTTTGGTACAAATAATGTTTAATAGAGCTGCAGCTTATGAGTATTTTTATTACTAATTATTTTGTCTGACTAACAAAACCCAAATCTGTTCTATTTACATGTATGGAAGCATATTGCTGCCACACCAGGAAAAAAACGGATCAGTATTGTGAAATATTTCACATTTTAACAAAATAAGTGATGATCACATTATAACATGATAACTTAGTATATTGTTATAATGTGAAACTCATGTTTTAATGAGGAAAGAATGAATGTGCAGAGAATGAATAGATTGAGGAATATGGCACCTTTACACGATTTGATTAAGTTCTACTTAATCTATCACATTAACAATATGATAAGTTATCACGTTAAAACGTGAAATATTCAACGTTTAAACAATATACTAAGTTATCACATTGTAACGTGAAACGTTTTATTTTATAACAATAAGTTAACACGTTTTAACATGAAAAGTTGCACGTTATAACAAGAAAAATAGTATATTGTTATTACAAGAAGTTTCTTGTTATAATGTGATACATTTGTATGTCGTAATAACGTGAAAATATCTTGTTATAACGTGGAAAAACATCTTGTTATAACAATAAACTTTTCATGTTATAACGTGATACTGATCCATTTCTTTTCCTGGTGTGGCAGAAATACGCTGCCGTACACAGTAAGAAGCTAGAACCTGAGAAATAGAAATGACCTAAACAATTAATCGATTATAAAAGTGTTGCAGAATAAATTTATGTCCATTCAACTATTAAAATAAGCTCCAGTACAAAATTGAGGAAAAAAATTAAACGATAATTAACTGAATATGAATTTATCTTTTCATAGGAAAGAAGAGTTTCCTTTTTGTTAATTTTTTTTTTGCATTGAACTGGAACATACTACAGACACTAGCTGACCACTGGCCCATAGTAATGGTCTATATAAACGTGAGTAAATAGTGAATTTCTAGTGTTTTTACAGAATCTCATCATATCAAATGAGAAGTTGTCCAGGTAAAGGGTTTTTATCCCTCCCTAAGCATAATATAACTCCAGTTTTATACTGGGATTTTATCAGCTCTTCCTGGTAATAAATCAATGAATCTTAAGCCTTGAGGAGCCTGAATGTGGAAGAAGAAGAAACGCAGATATAGTGTGCTTTAAATATCTTACAACATGTGCATGCATGACTTGTGTCTGAATCTGCTGCTGAGTCTCAGGCAGCAGTAAACTGTGTACAGTAAGAGACTCTGACTGATATACAGTATGTACTCTGTGATTCATAAATCCCCAGTAATGCATATCAAGCTGCTTTATAGATGGCTCAGTGTACCCTCGGTTACAATTACATTAGTGGCAGAGGTGATTGATCAAACAGAGACAGACAGACAGACCAACTGAAGCTCCGTGGATCAATCCGACGACATAAAAGGCCACCGTTATCAACATGGATTATCAACATGAGTTGTGTGGTCTGAGTGGGAGATTTATCGGATCACTGAACGCATCGTAGGGCACCCCGACCGCCGTGTTCCTTCCTAAAGCTTTAGTCTTCCTCATCAATGGCTTAGTCTGACATGTGCTGTTATAGTCAGCAGCTTCCCTCATCTTCCTCGCTGTTCCTATTTCAGATAGTTTCACACAGGGTCAGGGGGTCTGCTCCTCTTCTTCACCTGAACCACCAGTTCAGTCCATTCAGCTCTACCACATCCCGTTCACTAACTGGATGGAAGATAAGAGGGAGCGTTATTCATCCTGAGAGAAATGTTGCTGTCCAAGATGCTCAATATACATATTAAAACAAATATATACATAGTAAATATACTATATGTAAACCTTATTGATCCCACATAAGTAAATTGAAGTATCACAGAACCAGAAGTGCAAGATACATAATATAAATAAGTAACTATAGACAAGACTAAGACTCTACAGCTACGGCTGTAGCTAAATGCTAACAAAAGCATGCTCACAATGACAGTGATGTTTAGAAGGTATATAGTGTTTGTCATATTAAACAGCCTAGTTTAGCGTTGTAGCATGCTAACATTTGCTAATTAGCACTGAACAAGAAGTACAGCTGAGGCTGATGAATATCATTAGCTGCTTGCAAGGCTCATAAACCTTGCTGAGTATAAGGTCTAATAACATAAGTGCTTATTGGCCATATTGGACAAACCCATTTTTGAATCGATGGTGCCACTAGATGAAAAGTCTAAAGTTTATCAAATTCATCCTGTGGGGAACATGAATGTCTGAATACACTTTAAATGCAATCCATCCAAGAGTCCAAGAGTCGAGAGATTTCACAAAAAAACTAAAATATCAACCTGCTGGTGGCGCAAGAGTAAAAGTCAGGGGATCACCAAAGTCAGTAGGATTCATCCTGTGGAGAACATGAATGTTTGTACAAAATTTCATGGCAATTCATCCAATAATTGTTGAGTTATTTCTGTCTGGAACAAAGCGATAGAACGACCGAGTGGAGGTGCCATCTATAGAGACACTCATTTTTATATTTATACAACTACTATATACAAAATAAAGCATGAAAAAACATAAATAGTATCTATAAAGTGAAAATAGTCACAAATTAAGTGAGGTTGTGATAAAATATGTAACAGAAATCTCACTTGAGGGAATGAATCGGGTGGTAGGTAAGTGTCTTGTGTCTACAGATAGCAGTGTTAACAGCACGAAGTGCAGTTATTGCACTTGTAGTTACAAAAACAATACAGCAGTGTATACGGTGAACATAATATACATACAAATCAAAATATAATATAATATAATAAAAGTAATATAATATAATAAAAGTAGAAAGAATTAAATAAAAGGAGACAAATAAAAGTACAAAAGGTGCGATAAGCTAATGAAAGTGCAAGGTGCTGGTTATATTATTGTATGTAAAAAAAAACTAACTTGACAATAAAAACACAATGAAAGCAGAACATAAAACACAAATGACTACATTAGATAACAGTGGACAGCTTTTTAGCTTACATCAATTATAATTTTAATCTAATGGCTCTTTTATGAACCATGATGATGATAAAGTCTAAGCCTCAAAATACCAACGCCTGTCATCCGCCCCGACACCCGCTGCACCTGTACAGGAAGAACTGATCCTGTTCCACATCACAGACCTGCTACAGTAGTCTGAGTGTAATACAGTGTTTTGCATGTAAGAAACATCTGAACCTCATTTACTTATGAAAGTTGTTTCATAAGGGAATTCATTGATTCTATGCAAATATTTTCTGCAGATGTACCAAAATACTTCCTTTTGGTTAATGTGTATGCAGTTTATACAGGATATACAGGGTGATATATCACCCTGTATATCCTGTTGTGTATGATTTATGTAATCTCCCTTTTCTGATGTCAGAGGCTGCAGAGGAGCGATGTGCAGTTCCACATGAGAGTAATGGGTGTGGACCCTCAACATACAGTACATGTGAGTGCATTGTGCGATTCAGAGACAACAAGGGAACCAGACAGTGAGAGAGATGCAGTAGTTTGTGTGTTTGTCTCAGCTGCAGGCTACAGGGACTGAAGAGCAAGTGCTAAAAGTGCAAATAAACTAACACAGGGAGCCGTTTTGAAGAGGATAATCCAGGAACGCTCATGACCCTCTCCTCGGTGGACATCTCACACACATATAAACACACACAGATGCCCTCATGCATACACAGACACACACAGGCTGAACGGAGGTTCCTGCTTCCTGGCTCCCCAGGCAGCTAATTACGGAGCCTTCCACGCCAACAAAGGAAAGAGACTCTCTCTATTCAAACATATTAATCCCTCCATTTACAGGCTGCAGCAGAGGCGTCCGCAGAGGGAACGAGCGGGGGTTTGTTTCGCCTTCTGCATCTGTGTATGTATGTGTGAAAAACAGACAGAATATATAGCAGGAGTTAATGTTGCAGAAGTTTATGTTGTGAGGCAGGAGAGGGAAATGTTTGTATTCGCAATTCATTATCTTGTGAATGCCAACTAGTACTAGTAAATGCTGCTTCTCTCCAAGGAGCTCTTATATGTCACCTGCTTGGTTCATGAGGCTGATGCCAAATAAAGATGTCATTCGGACCTGAGTTGAGGTATTGGAATCGGTAACAGGGGAGAAAAAGCAGATCAGTAATTAATAATTTGTCCATTATTTTTTTGACTAATCGATTAGTTGTTTGGTCTATAAAATGGTGAAAAATGTCGATCAGTGTTTCCCAAAGCCCAAGATGACGTCCTCAAATGTTTTGTTTTGTCCATAACTCAAAGATATTCAGTTTACTGTCATAGAGGAGTAAAGAAACCAGAAAATAGTCACATTTGAGAAGCTGGAACCAGAGAAATTTTACTTTTTTGTTTCTTAAAAAAATACTCAAACTGATGAAACGATTATCAAATTAGTTGTTGATTGATTTAAAGGACCAGTGTGTAACAATTAGAGGGATCATTTATAGATGATCTAATCATTGGATAACAAGAATTGTGTTTTTGTTACCTTAGAATGAGCCGTTTATATCTAGGGAGCGGGTCCTCCTAACAGAGTCCGCCGTGTTGCACCGCCATGTTTCAACAGTAGCCCAGAACGGACAAACCAAACTCTGTTAACTTTTCCTGCTTGGGCTGGAGTCAATAACATCTACTACTACGCTCCCCTTGCCGCCGCAATCTCTCTCTCTCTTGCTTCACCACTCACTTCCCTCATACTCACACACTCCGAGCACTGGCTCTGCTCCAAATGAACTACGCTTCTCTTACAACAACTGACTCTAGAGAGGGACATTCGAGTCTTCACATAAGCCACCGTAGCTCTCTTACACGCTTGGCACACGGGAGAGACTTCAGTTGGTTGTAATCTCCTCACCTCACCGCTAGATACCATCAGATCCTACACACTGTTCCTTTAATAGTTGACAACTAACGATTAATAGACGACTAATCGTCTAATCATTAATCGTTGTAGCTCTAAGTGCATTCCTGATCAAATCATTGACCCCTTGTTCTCTGTATGGAGGCATCTGCATTCATTATTTGTTTTATATCTAGTCATTTATTCATGTTTATCATATCTGTAATTTATAAGGGATTGCTGAATATAGTGAACAGTAAAGTCATAGACAGTGTGATCTCCAGCCTTCATGTTGAGCTTTGACAGAGACTGCTTTAGGAAGTTTCTATTAGTATAGAGTATTATAGAGCTGCAATACTTTAACTTGATTCTTATTTATGAGTACAATATTTTGCTGGACCTGCAGCAACAGAAGAAACCTTGGTGAATTTGTGCTGACAATTTTATATACGTGGATATGTGCTGTTTTGACAGAAAACAAAAAGATACACAATGAGTCATTGAGGGCTTTGAGAAACAGCTTTCACACTGTTGTAACGGGTGCTGACCCTGCAGCTTTTTCTCCAGCTGTCAACCATCTTTGTGTCATTCACATAATCTGCATATCCTCCAGCCTGAATAAACTACCAGCAGGTGGAAATGTCCCAATTCTGCCCCGGAGCTTGTGACAAAAAGAGAAGTGTCAACATATTCATGACAGGCACTAGTGCGGCTTTACGATATCCGTTCCCGGTGGAGAATACTGCCCTTGTGAGTGACTGAACTGGAGACAATAAGATGTTCAGATCCTCATTTTACAATTCTTCATTAAAGCAACCTTTCCCAGTGAATCCCTGTGTATATACTGACAGAATCACATTATGTTTATTTGACATATTGCCCAAAGCTCCCTACGCTTCCCTCTCTGGTCAGATTTAATCCTATTTATTCACATCGTTGTATCCCTTTGTCCCGGTTTGACATTTGGAGTAAGTGAATTGAGTTATATTTAGTGCCACCTACTGAAATGAAGTCGTAGTACAACGGCTGTAGTGCTGCACAAGTGCTGCATGTGTACAGACTCATAACAGCACTCTGCAGCAGGTAGGTTAGTGGGATAAAAAGCCGTTCACTTGACTTCCTCTGCTCCCACTGAAAAAGGAAAGAAATTGGTGTTACAGCATATGCACAGCACCTGAGAGGAAGTGTGTGAAGAGAATAAGAGAAGAGAGGCTGCATGTGTGTGCCTCCCGTTGGCGTCAGACTGCGTGACTACCACAAGGAGATCTGTTTTGACTAGATTCCTCAACCCTTAGTCCTTCAGACCTGTGACATTTAATCTCACTAAGACCTCATTTACTCTGTTCACTGGGTAACAACATTCCTCAGATTAACAAGCCTGCTCCACAAGCTCTGAGCGGAGTATGTACCCATCCGAGCACGCACACTGCACCCCTATGTGACAAACAAGTAGCAAATGTTCTACTCTATTCTGATCTATTATCTTCTATCGGTCCCTCGTTAAATTCCATCAATAGGACATGTTTCATTATAAAGATAATTGCTATGCAAATCTGAGGGAACTGTGTGTACCTTCCGTACTGCAGGCAGGTGTTTTACTTCCTGGCTGCAGGGCCAAGGCAGTGTGTCATGTTTACACTGCTCCATGACAGAGAGACTTTGTTTTGCCCACAAATCTCACTGCAAATGTAAATTCATTATAGAACAGTTGCATGTTATCCGGTTGGTGTTGATTGTTACTGTTACATGCTGCATGGTTCAGAATGAATGCAAGTTGGGACATTGTTAGCGAAAAAAAGGATTGTATCATCTTTGTTTCATCTGTGGCTTTAATAAATGCAATATTTTCACATTGTTGGGGTTTGACTGCAAAATGATCCGAATCTTTTTCAAAGTAATGTTGTATTGCTTCTTGAAAATCATCTGGAAATAGGGGGAAAAAACAAAAAAACTATTTTCTAAGCTAATGTCTATGTGCCGATATTAGCTTACCAGATATATACTGGTATTGACACTTATATCGGCCGATAAGTAAACAAGAAATTGCTCTATATGTTAATTAAATATGAGGCACAAATCTTGTCAGTGAGTCCACATGAACATATAAACACACAACTCTTGATTGTGCATACAGTAAGTGTAGCTGCTTAAATCAAGGCTATATAGTCTTCAAATGATAAGAAATATGAGTTGATTTTGTTTTATTTGGTTGAGAAATAATGGTATGAAGACCACATAAGACAAACAGAAAAACAAATATTTTCCATACTGGTTAGAGCTGATCAATCAAAAAAATTAACCTGCAATTGTTGTGATAATTAATTAATAATTTGTCATTTTTCAAGCAAAAATAGCTATCAAAATCTCGAATTTCAGCTTCTCAAATGAGGATTATCTACTTTTGTTTGTCATACACTATGATAGTAAACTGACTTTCTTTGGGTTCTTGATTGTTGGTCTTTTGGAAAATCATAATGGGAATTTTCACTATTCTTTTTTTTTATTATTGTTTTTTCCAAAAAAAAAAAAAAAAGCAAATAATTACAGTAATAACATGACATTGAAATTAATTTACAAAAGAAAAAAGAAGACATAACAAAGAAAAAAATATATCGAATTTTTATTTTTTAGACAAAACAATGAATCAAGAAAATAATCTGCAGATGAATCATAATGCAAATATTTGTTAGCTGCAGCCTTAACACTGGTAATTACTACAGGGCTACTGTGTTCATGTTATTTTGAACACGATCTGTATTAAAGAATGAAAAATAATTGTAACTTCCCTTTATCAAACAGTCCACTGTGGTGAATAATAGACAATTTAACAGGTGATTTTCCTTTTGAACACACATAGGCTACATGACATCAGAAAGGGGGATCTCCTGCTCCACATATTTATTTTTTATTTAATTACATATATCCAATTTTATTTTACTTTTATTCCAGTTTTAAATGTTGTAGATGTGTATTCACCTCCCCCCCCCCCTTGACAAAGAGCACCGGTGTTTTGACACCAACGGCAGCTTCGGCTCAGACAGTCCAGATCCGGACTCTGGTTGATTGGTAGGCTCGGTGATCCGCTCCGTGTTTTCCCGCCCACCATGTGCGGCCCAGCTGAGGTTGACTGGCAGGACTTGTTTACTGGTGGAGAGGCTCGCAGAGAGAGAGAGACGGAAAGAGGGGGGAACCTGAAGGGAGAGAGCAGCCGCTAAACGGAACGGGGGAATCCAAGTTTTTACACTTGACCCGTCTTTTTAAGTCTTTTTATGTTTGTTTACCTCATCGTTTTTTCACTATCGGAGACGGGATAGTGACTTTGTCTTGCGTGTGTGTGTGGGTTTTTTTATTATTTTTTAACTCTATCGCCGACACTGAAACCTCGTTTGTTTTGGATCAGCTCAGCTAACGTTAGCTGTTTTTCCCCCATCGGCTAACTGAGGAAAAAGAAACAGGCGGCGGCGTGGTGGAGACTTCTCTCGCTTCAACCTGCAGGTTATCGTTTATTTTCCTCCACTTCGGATGGGAAAGAAGTAACGTTTACCTCCACAAAGTCTCCCTCCTTTTGTTTTCTTTCTCCCGTTTTTACGGGTGTTCACTCGTTTTGCGGCGTGGTGGTCAGCGGGGGTGAAGGAGTTCAGAGGAAGGTCGTAGTAAGGGAAAGAAAAGCATCGCTGCACGTTTTTCCTGCACGTAGGAGTTTCCTGGGATGTGCTCTCCCATCTGTCTTAAAAAAAAGGGGGTGAGCTTCTGAGAAGATACTAAGCAAACATAAAGACCTGTGGACTTCAAAAGGAGATAAAAACCAAGCCAACTCCCGTTTCTCGGCTCTGCATTTGGCGATAACTTCAGCTCATGTGTGCTGCTGCTGGAGGAGCAGAAGAAGAGGCTGTGCTATAGGAAAAATACTCCTTATCATTGTGGGTCTTCCCCTCATTGGAGCAAGAGAAATGAGCCCGGGTCTAGTGGACCTCCTAGCCCCCCTAACGTGTAAGGGATATTAATAATAATAATAATAATAATACAGTTATTTCTCTCTTGATCCAGTTGGGGCACCATTAAAACAGATGAACGTGAACTTTCGCCTTCGCTTATGGAAAAAAATGAAGATCTTTACTCGCACATGTGTTGCCAGAACCCAAGATCACGTTATTTAGTGGTCTGCGTTTTTTTTTTTCCAGGACTCGCATACATCACAAACTTGGCTGGGAAAGATATATAAATGTATTACTCCCCCCGGCTCACGGGGGGCAACGTTGACTCAGCTATTGGACCTTAATTTTTTTTAAAGATTTTTGTTCAGTACTTTTGATATTCCAACGCCTTTTTTTTTTTTGTTGACATAAACATTTCTCCCCTCAATTGGAGTGTTTTTTTTTTTGAGAAGCTTCAAGAGGAGAGCACAACTTATCTCCAAGTCAAAATGAGACGGTGGACGCTAAGGCTGCGAGCACAAATTGTGTTTTTTATCATCGGCACCTGCATTATATGCCAATGTGGACTAATAAACGGAGAAAGTAAGTATTTATTTTTTAAAAAACATTTCCTTGCAATGATGCTGCATGTTTGTTATGACATATTAGTACTGTTTCCTTGGATATTCGATATAAATCCGTTTGCACATGGAGAAGAAATAACAATTTTAGTGATTTATTTATTTACTTTTATTAAGTAAAATAATACAGTAGATATTACACTCGTAAAATCTACATTTGTGTAAGATCATTGTATCATAATATGAGGATAAACTACCATTAAGTATGATAAACACACCATAAACATACCAAAAGAGCTCTATATAGACAATACGTTTATTATCAGGTAAGTTTGTCTTATCACTGTCACCCCTTGGTGGAATATTATGGAGTTAATGGAGCTCACAAAATAGCACGATTATTATTATTAATTTTTATTTTATCAATTAAGATTGCAATTTTAGTCACGAGACTCCATTCTTGCGCATGCGTAAAGTTTCCTCCAGGCTCTAATTATAAGAGGCTAGTTGTTGCGTTTACGCGTAGCTGCGCGCTAATAATTGATATTCCTGCGTAAATGCATTGAGTGATATCCCCGCCCCCGCCCCCCCCCTCGCGTCATCTCTTAAAGGTACACATTTGAGCGGCCTGTGTCGGATGCGCCAGCCCCAGGGCCAGATTAGTCTCTGGAACTGGACGAGTGTGGTCCGCTGCAGCGAGTCTAAACTGGGAGTAGCAGGATTGGCCCTGTGAGCGCAGCTAGGCCTCTCATGGCGACAGACGCGCACCAAAAACAACACACACACACACACACGGCGCTGCTGCAGCCTGGACGTAAACAAATTAGCCGCCGACGCTAAGAAGTCTCTTTATAGGTGTTGGATTAACCTACATTGGCTCTTTAGCAGATCGCACTAAAGTATGGCCGTCTTCCTCATTGGAGGATGTAGTAGTTTTTTTTATTTTTTTTATCAATGAATTAGTGTTTTGGTTGTAATAATACAACAGCGACTAATATAAACAGTGCCGCCATGCTTTGCTAGAAAGGGTGCGGGAGAGCTGGAGATAATGATCCACGCTGTAAACCGCCTAATGACCTCGCCTTAATAATTATATCAGTGGAGTGATCTTTTCGTAATATTTTGTTTACAGTTGGTGCCATTATTGTTGGCTGCTGTTGCATTATTAAAGCAGTCATATAATGAAGAAAAAAACAGTTTATTGGCATAAAAGTTGATCCACAATCTTTGTATGAATGATCTCCATAGGATAAATGTGATATTAAACTTTTAAGTATTGTCCAAAGTGATAGAAATACACTTGACTCATAAATACATTTTCCAGCTGTAAAACTGACTGAATTGTATGCGTAGCTCTTGTAGGGATGCACCAATACCGATATATCGGATATGGGTCCGATACTGACTCAAATAGCTGGATCGGATATCGGTGGCAATGGGGCTGATCTATTCAATTCAGTTCTATGTTTATATACTATATGCATAATATACTGGGATTTTAATTCCTGTTTAAGTTTTGACCAATTTGTTGCTGCATTAAAAAGGTTTACAATTGAACTGTAATTTCTGTTCATTTTGAAGATTTACCAAGTTGTTGATGAACTATTTATTAATTTAATAATAAATAACAGTTCGATAAGAAATATCTAGGTATTTATTTGTTACATTTTGTTTTGTAAAGTTAAAAAAGCGATGTTTAAGTCAGCCCTTACACATAACAGAATGATCCCAGTCACTTCCACACAGTGAGACATACAGCTTATTAACTGGTATCGGATCTACTCGGTATCAGCCGATACTCAAAGCCCAGGTTAAGGCTGCAAAATGATAATCTCGCAGCAATATCGCAGTCGATCATGTTCATTTAATTGTGGGAAGCCAAAATCGTGATCGCGATTAATATTCGATTAATTGTGCAGCTCTAGCCCAAGTATCGGTATCGGGACTGAAAAAGTTAACGTGGGAGAGAATTGAATGAGAGAAAAAAAAAGACCTCGTTACTTGAAGTAGATATAATACATTTGATTTGACCATAACTTACTGGTGTTATTATCTCTGTTTGAATGAATGAATGTCTCAATGGAAAACATATTCATTGTAGATAAAGAATAGCTGGAATACAATTGCACTGAAATGAATTAAAGCACATTTTACGTGTTTATCAGTGGTTTAACCTTTGGCCTACATTTGTACTTTTGAGATTTGTGTGCAGTTTTTTTAGATGACGTGTTGCACAAGTCCACAAAGTGTTTCAGTACATGGCGTACATGGATAGAGCAAGTGAGCCATTGCACCAGTTTAAAATTAGGGAACAACAATGAAACCATTAATAAAATGGTGTTTGCTGTTTCCTGTATTTAATTTAGTGACGTTGTGGCTGTTCAAACTTTGAGTTGTGTTACTTAAAAATGGCTCCCAGTGGCCAGGTTCAAAGGAAATGTTCTGGCTACTTTACACAGGTCATGTATGCAGACAGAACAGAGGCCCCTGAAAGGGGGTCTTATGAGACAGGGCTGCTGGTACCCCTCCTTCCTCCTCTTTCTTCTCTCTCTCTCTCTCTCTCTCTCTCAGGGAGTGGGGTCTGTGTCATTGGCTGTTTCTGGTTCCTGATTTACTCAATTCTCTGGGAAGTGACCATATTTGGCACTCTTGAGATGTTTACGCCTAAAAATACTTAAGATATTTCATTGTGAATCCACACGCTGCCTGACATCTCCACCTCAGTCATGGGAAAGAGGAAGCCCTATTGATATATAAACCACGCTGCGGCTGCAATCCGCTCTAGAGAATGCAGTAAAGTTTTTTTTTTTTTTTACAAGATTGTTGTTAGTTGATTTTGATTGGGGCTGTTTCAGTTGGTCATAGTTATCAGCAGTTTTCTGAAGTAAGGAGCTGTCTCCTGGTCTAACTCATGAAAAACAAGTTGTGCAACTGGGAGCCTTGCCCCCTTCTTGTTCCTCTCAGGCTTGTAAGCACAGCTCTGTTGGAAAAGGGCTAGTGTGTACGCATGTGTTGTTATGTATGCTTTCCACACTCTTAAACCAAGTCTGTCACACACACTGCAAAGCCTAAAGAATCTCCCACCCTGACTATCTGAATTAAATGTCCAAAGCAGTCTCATTTATTCAGTAACTACACTTGAATAATTGTTTTTTCTAACTCTGCTGGTGGATTAACATGTTGATTTGTAAAATTAGGACGACTAGAGATGCCCATCTAGTGTGTGAGTTTGTCTGTAAGCCCATTTGTATACTCAGGCAATCTTCACTGGAGTGCACAGTGTGGCATTTTCCGACAATGCTGTGCATGCTGTGGAATGTGTTTGAAGTGGCCCACCATGTAGGTGCCTGTGCGTGTGTCTCTGTGTGTGTGTGTGTGTGTGTGTGTGTGTGTGTGTGTGTACACGTATATCAGTATGCAGCCCAGCCACCCTGTGTGCTGTCTGCAGGATCTCATCTCTCAGCTCCTGACCTGCCCACTTCCGGGCAATGTATGTTTTCTGTGTGTGTGTTTGTGTGTGTGTGTGTGTGTGTGTGTCCGGAGGAGGTGGTCATGCATGAGAACAGTGTGTACCAGAGCGGCAGGCTCAAGAGTGGGCTGCCTGTTAGCACTAGCCCCTGTGCCCTGAGTGGCCCCCGTGACCCACCACACATCCACTCCATCAAATGGACAAACAGCATGATGCGTGTTGTTATGAAAAATCAGCCAGCGTTAATGCATGAGAAGATGTCTGACACATAAAAACAATGAACGAGGCAGAGGTGAAGAATGTTATGATGTAAAGCAGAGTAACTATTCATCTACTGAATCCATTACTGTGTGGCCAGTGAACAGAGAAGAAAAGAGTCTGTGTTTAAATAATCATTTATTTTCTAAAAGTTTATTTCAAGTCAGTTAGAGTTAGTTTTGATGGGAGTTTTGAGGCTCGTATCGATATTTGAGAGTTCAGATCAGATAACAGATGATGTAATATAGGCTGATATATACACCTAACAAACATTTTGTTAATGATCCCTTATATTCATTTTTTTATAAGAATTGTGATGAAGATATGTCCCGAGTGAGACATTTTACAGTTGAAAAACAAAACTTGACAGAGCTCAGAAATTGCTTGTTCTGTCAGATCAACTGTCCAAAACCCAAAGATATTTATATATATTATTAATGTTAAGAATGTTCAGAGAAGACAGGCAAATCCTCTAATTTGAGAAGCTGAAACCATCAAATGTACTTTTTGCTTGAAGAATCCCCGAAAGATGAATTGATTGTCAGCTACCTTTTTTTTAAACTGTTGATTATATCATCTCTAGTGGTTAAAGTATTGACCAGGACTATGCTTGATGAATCAGAAACTAGAATTTTTGGATAAGATTATCCTCCCACAATAATCTTAATGATGGATAATGACATAAAGCTTATTAAAGGGTTTTGTACATGTAATACTTTGTAGAGCTGCAACGATTAATCGATTAGTCGTCTCCTATTAAATCAATCGCCAACTATTTTGATAATCGAGTAATCTTTTCAGAAAAGAAGTCAAAATTCTCTGATTCCAGCTTCTAAAATGTGAATATTTTCTGGTTTCTTTACTCCTCTTCTCACTGAATATCTTTGAGTTTTGGACAAAACAAGACATTTGAGGACGCCATCTTGGGCTTTGAGAAACGCTGATTTACATTTTTCACCATTTTCTGACATTTCATAGACCAAACAACTAATCAATTAATCGAGAAAATAATCGACAATGAAAATAATCATTAGTTGCAGCCCTTAAAGAAAAAGAAACATTTTTGTTAAGGATCCCTTATATTAGTTTTTTTTAAATGAATTGTGATGAAGATATGTACTGAGTGAGATATTTTAAAGTTGAAAACTAAACTCTGTAAGACAAATGTCTTCAAATTGTTCAAACTCTCTGTCCAATGAACTGTCCAAAATCCAAACATATTCAGTTAACTATCACGTTAACAAAAAAGAGAAGTCAAATCCTCACATTAGAGAAGCTGAAACCATCAAAAGTCCTTTTTGCTTGAAGAATCCCTGACGGATTAATTGATTGTCAAATTAGCTTTCCCTTTTTTAAACTGTTGATTATATCATCTCTAGTGGTTGAATTATTGACCAGGACTATGCTTGATGAATCAAAAACAAGAATTTTCTGTGGCCATGGTATAACATTTGGATAATTAGATTCTCCTCCCACAATAACCTTAACGATGGATAATGTCCTGTAGCTTAATAATGATTATGGGCGATGGTGAGGGTTTGGTACACAACTTGTTGCAGGTTTAAGCAGAATCAAGATATTAACACATCTGTCGCTGATAATAATGTGTTAACGTAGCATTGAATACTGTTTCAGTACATTCAAAATGAGTTCAGAGTAATTTACTATTGCTGTGTCGTTGTCGTCTGTTGCTTTATTAGAACAGCCATTACTGGATGTTTAATGGACTACATGCAGGATCGTGGCTTTCACAATGCAGCCGTACGCAGATTGCCGTTGTACGTTTGGGTAGTCCATTTTCACACAGAGCCGGCAGACAATGGGGGTCATGAACTGAGGACTCCACCAGCTGCGTTTTGAGTGTTGGCCAGGAAGGCATTATGTACTGCTAAAGGAAATTAACTGCTGGGGTGCCTTTCCTAAGTGCTTCCTCCTCTGCTCTTATCTTTCCAAGTATCCCTTACAACTTCTACTAACTTGCCAATACATTTTTTTTTTCTCAATTAGTTTGCACTTGTGTGTGTGTGTGTGTGTGTTCCTGGCAGTCTTTTCCAACAGCAACACAAGCGGAGGATGAAAAACACAACTTGACCTTTTGACTCCCACAATTCACAGTTTCATCGGCCGTCAAGCAAATAGATTCCTAAAGTGTGTTCGGTTTTAGTCTGATTTCGACAGACGCTTCAGTACGATGTTAGCATTGTTTTCATTTTATCGTCGATTGAAAAGGCTGAAGGGATCATTTGGATTCAGCCTTTGGAAAGTAGAGACAATAATTATGAATGTGCAGTGTTCTCAGCCAGCTTTGAATAGTCAACTAATGGAGAAATATACCCAGCCAGTGGTTACAAGAGCATGTTCAAGGTGTAAAGTGTAGCTGTAAGGCATATTGTGGAGGCATACTGGAGGTTGGACAGTTATGTATATCTTTGCTGGGCGATATGACCGAAATCTTCTATCCAGATCAGGTTATTTCATATCTCGATAACAATATATATCCTAATACCGCATGTCTGGTAATTCAATAGATAAAGACGTAGTCTATATGATATATCCACATGATAAAACCTATTTTTGTATACTCCTGTGTGAATGAAATACTTGAAAAGTACGGAGTATTTTCTCATTTAATTAAGAACTTTAGTGCAAATGAACATAACAGTTTCAAGTGAAATTACGGAGGGAAAATGAATAAATGTTTTCTGCTATACACTGACTGTTTACATTCAGATATTCTGAGAAATTTGAGTTAGTATGTGCTTGTTATTATGAATTTAGACGATGAAATTGTTTATTGCGATATCTCGATATGAGTTCATCACTATACGATTCCATTGAAATACAAGAAATTATTATATTGAATTATCGCCCAGCCCTACTTTTAATCAGTTATTTTAGCCACATATTACCTCTTATTTGGTTTTAGTCTACAAACAAGTTTATAGTAAAGTAAGAGCATCCATTATATTAGAAGTTAAACAATGAGAATAGCCTAATTGATGCTGTTGCATGAATACTGAACACTGAAGTGGCATCCATGGCCATCAGTTTCAATGTAGTTTTTATTAGAAATTACTTTTTTTTTCTGTCAGTTGACTGTATTGAATGTCTCTATTTCAAAGAAAACTAAAATTAAATTGTTGTTTTTAAAGTTTGGTTTATTATTTAAGATATAAACAGGATAAGGGCACGGTGAAGACCTGAACACAAGTTATATCCACAGTCTTCCCTCTCCGCTAAACAGCCTCGTTCTGCATTAGAAAAGTAAGCATCTAAAACAACCAAAGAGCTAATAGAACAATGGACAAGCATCAGGGAGAAGAAAGCACATAATGTGTGAAAAAAAAGAAGCATATTAAGTATAAAAAGTATTAAAAAATATATATAATACAGACAAAGAATTGTATTAAAAGTTCCTAAAAAAACAGGAAACTCATCTCTGATGCAATATTCACAGGAAATAATCTGCCCATTTTACACAAACTTCCTGCAGTTATTGCGTTCACTATTTGGGTTAAATGTACAGTTCATCAGTTGTTCTGTACTGTTATTGTTATGCATTCACTATAATATGAAATATCCATAAAATATGTCACTTAGTCAGGGGTTGTCAATTTACTCAATGATAGAAAAGGGGTCCCTTAAGAAAAAAGGTTGGGAACAACTGTTCTAGTTTATTCATTCATATTCTGAAAACTTAGTCAGTGCCGAATTGATCCAGAAAATGAATGGATTCAAGTTACTCTGTGTATTTGAGAATACAGCGATGAAAGGAGTTCTTCATATCCAACACAGTATCATGTGAGGCTGAAATATGTGCATTAGTCTTGGGCTGTTTTTCTTTTTAAATACGGAGCTTAGCTGATGCCCTCCTCTCTGACTCCCATTCCTAGATAGAGACTGTTTATGTAAACCTCTGCTCACTGCACAGAAATGTGGTTGAGTTGGGAGGGGATGGATGGGATACAGGGATCACACACACACACACACACACACACACACACACACACACACACACACACACACACACACACACAGCGCCGTTACGCCATGCTGCAACAATCTGATTTGATAGTCCTTGTTGCTGTTTGGATCTGCCCTATTTTAACTGTTGGTGACTTCACACAGCAAAATCCAAGTTGAGCTGGCTCTGTTAATGCGGGGATCAGCAACGGGATCTTTTAGGGGCCTTTTTAGCAGCCAGGACCAGACACTGGCTGAGGCCATGTCCATGTCCTAATGTGAGGGACTTTGAAAATCTTCTGTCTTCATATTGGCTAGGGCTTTTGACCTTCTAAAATCTGTTATTTGTTGTTGTTGTTGTTGTTGTTGTTGTTCTGGTTCTGTTGTTGTTGTTGTTGTTGTTGTTGTTGTTGTTGTTGTTGTTGTTGTTGTTGGCGAATATTTTGTCCAAAGCTGATAAGGTGGAACATGTCTTGATTTTGATGAGGTAAAATTCCAGGTTGGTCTCATACACTATTTGTAGCTATACCTACGAAAAGTAGAGAGTTATTTTAACCCCAAACCACGATCTTTTCCTAAACCTAACTAAGTAGTTTTGTTGCCTAAACCTAACCAACTTGTGTCCTGTGACAACAGAAGTTTATTTTGAAAAGACTGGAGCGGAAATTGACACGTGGGTGACGTGTTGCTGGACATTTGTAGGAAAAATGAGGAATAACTTTTTGTAAGATATCATATGAACCGTTGAATGAGGATACGTTGAAAATTCAACTTTTCGTAAATGTAGAAGTATTCATAGACGTGTGATCCAGGCTTTAGCGACACCTCCATCATGCACAGTTGGTTGTTCACCCTTGCTTAGTAAACAACTCTTTGGTAGAGGTGACGTAAAGCTGCTGGCTCAGTTGGCCGGCGCCTGCCCAGTACAGCAGATATAAGTGTTTTTCTATTGTTTTGGCAGCTCAGTGGAGAGCAGATTTTTTTTATGTAAGCAATTGTGTAGACAGAAAACTTTTGACATTTTAAACAGTGTTTCCAGATTTATCTACATTAGTGGGAGAGAGGGGAAGGCTGGATTGTTTGTGTCACATGGGAATCTGTATCTGGGCTCTGGTGGTTACGGTTTAGAAAACCATCCTGTAATTTGAGGGTCACAGTTGCAGCAGTTAACGTGTCCATCTCTGTCAGTCGGACACTGATCTTCTAGCTGTTTCTGACCCTCTGACCTCACTGACGAAAGCTTATATGTATGTAAGCTTGTGTCTTACAAGGAAATGTGAAGAAACAGCTTCCTGTTTACGGCGTAGCAGGGCTGTGGAAAAGATGTAACCCAGAGTTAAACAGCTCTACAGTGTGTGCAGGGTAGATGACTCTTGAATCTAAGTCTAAATTTTGAACACCGCATGAGTTTTTGTTAGTAATTTGTTGAGCTACAACTTTTGTCTGAGATCTATACAATTCTTTCTATAGTCTGAAGTTATTAAATGTACATTTAGGGATATAATAGAGTTAAAATTAAAAGAGCTAATGCATACCAACTCTGCCAGGCTTAGTTTATAATTTATACATATTTATAGTTTTTAATTGTCACACAGTAACTACACACTTTGAACATTGATTACCATTTAAACTGTGTTTATTCTGCCTTCGGGCTGCAACTAACGGTTGTTTTCATTGTCGATTAATCTGTCAATTATTTTCTCAATTAATCGAATAGCTGTTTGGTCTATAAAATGTCAGAAAATGGTGAAAAATGTCGATCAGTGTTTCCCAAAGCCCAAGATGACGTCCTCAAATGTCTTGTTTTGTCCACAACTCAAAGATATTCAGTTTACTGTCATAGAGGAGTAAAATATCCAGAAAATATTCACATTTAAGAAGCTGGAATCAGAGAATTTTTCGTTTGTTTTCTTAAAAAATAAAATAAAATAAAAAAGTTGGCGATTAATTTAATAGTTGACAACTAATTGATTAATTGTTGCAGCTCTATTTTGAACAAATATATGCTGTTAATTTTATGAACTTCCTAAAAATATAGTCTTTTCTTTTAATATTGTTTGTATCTCAGGACAAAAAAATCTAATTTAATGAGCAAAATCTTGCGGGTGTTCACTTATTTGCATAGTATGTATGTGCATAACTTGGTGCAAACGTCACCCTCTTTATCTCTGTCACGTCTCTGAATGTATAACTGCATTGGAATGTATGAGTGTACGTGAGTTTGTGGGGCTGGAGTAGCTATGTTACTGAACCTGATGGGGTAAATTGATTTTGAGGACCGTCATATGACTGAAAAGTGGTCATTTGACACCCAACCCAGTGAGCCTCTTGGCAGTTAATTACACACACACAGGATCATAATGTAGATAAACATTATCGAGCAGAGGAACGGATGGTTTCAAGCTGTAAAATAAAGGAATATTGGCTACAGATGATGAATAATGACAAGTAGAAATCAATCATTAGCTGATGGTAAATGTCACAAACATCATGGTTTTACAGATCCGGGCAACTGTTGACATTTGTGATCACAATCAAACATTCAGCCAATCCAGTCATTGTTGCATTGCGGTAGCTTGCAGTTGTGTTTAAAATTGTTACAAACAAGTTTGATCAATGAAATATGAAACCTGAATCAGTAGAAGTTGTTTGCACCACAACAACTTGTACTCCCTCCTTTCCTTCCTGTGTGTGTCCAGGCCTTTTCTCTCTCAGCTGCGTAACTCTCTCCCTCTCCATATCCATCTCTCATTCTCCCTCCCTCCCTCCCTCCCTCCCTCCCTCCGTTTGCTTTTACGTTCAGGGGTAAGAGGGTTCACTCTCATCCACTGATTTGTTTTTCTTTCACACTGCAGATGCGCACAGCCTGCGGACCTGTCTTCCACACACACACACACACACACACACACGCACACACGCACACACGCACACACGCACACACGCACACACGCACACACGCACACACGCATACACGCATACACACACCTGCTAATCCCGCTCTGTATGGGGTGGGAAAGCCTCCTCTTTCAAACCCCTTAAAGGTGTGAACACCATCCATTTGACACCTCTCCCTCTCTCTCTTTCTCTCTCCCCCTCTTTGTTTTTAGCTTTCTCCTCTCTTATTAGGCGTGCTTGCTCCAGCTGGGCCTAAGTGATGCTTAACATGTACACCTGCACACTGCGAACACCCAGTCACATGGACCTTTCTGATTATGATGTGTTTGCTGCGTCTGGTTGTGTGTCTGTGTGTCCTTTTATGAGCACTCGTGCTGTATGTGTAATGTGTTCAGTGGAGGGGGGGTGGGGGGGTGGGGCTCTGTTTTTGTCCTGATGAACTAGCCTGAGATGGGTTACTATGGTGACAGCACTAGCTGTGCTGGTAGTACAGTGCTCCCCCCTCCTCCCCTGTATAAATACACTGCTAGATTCACTGCATTTAACTCACATTTAACTCATTTATGCATTTTTAATCTGTGATGATAGAAAGTAGGAGAATCATTTTAGGCACAGTTTTCTTAGTCTATAGCGGTATATTATCGAGGTGCTGCTGTGTGATTTTCAATGGTGCCAGTGGCGATACAATCATGGCTGATTTTCCCTCTCTCGACCCCCAGAGCGGTGTCCACTGTAAACAAACCATATAATCTATCCTGATTGTGTCAAGTATTCAGTCTCAGCGCATGTAATCAAGTCAGAGCCTCTTTCCAATCAGTATGTGTTCTGTACTCTGTGGGAGTAAGCATAGACTGTATATAAGAAGTGCACGTAGTCACCGTGACGTCACCCATTGGTTTGTGGACTATGGTTGTGGAGAATCAAGTTTGCCACGATATTTTGCGTGGCAATATTGGAAGATACCGGTATCATATGAAACTAGAAATCCTAAGGAACCAACCATCATGTTAGCTTGTTGGGAAGAACGCTAAATAACGCTCCAAAGTTACACTAAATTTTGGCGAGGACAAACTGGAATGCCCATTATCAAAGGGGGCCCTTGACCTCTGACCTCAAGATATTTAAAGGAAAACTCTGAGATGAACAGAGGGAAAACTGTATCTTATTAGATAAAACAGATGTTGACAAACTGCATAATTTGCAGATGAAAAAAGGTAATATATCACAATATATCTGATCACAATATTCAACATATTGCAAAATGTTTATAATCGCAATAAGATTGTATCGTGACTTAAGTATCATGATAATATCGTACTGTGGGGCAAAGACCCGTTTGCCGCCTGGGACTTTCTCACTGAATCTCAGTCTGTCAGTAACTGATAAGAGTTCAGTCCTACTACTGTCCCAGATGCACTACAATAACACAGTTATAGAAGTGTTTTGAATTGTTCTTAATGTTACTTGTGATTCACTTGTCAGTTTTGCATGAGACATCCTCAGACGCCCTGCACAGGATTGGCAAACTGCAGAGTTGCAGCACCGCACTCCACAGAGCTCTTCTGCTTTCACAACATGTACCGTAGTATTACACAGTCTTCACTGCATCTTCACCAACCTATACCACCTACTTAACAGGAAGAGGGTATACAAAAAGCACCTTCCTTCTCGATTCCTTCATGTGCCCACTGTACCGCTCTGTCCACCTCATGCGCCACTTCACCCGCCGTAGTCATGAAACCAGATGGGCGAGAATCTGGCCATGCCTCACAAAACCACTGGCCAAGCAGTAAATGTAATCTTTTAATTACAGAATGTATGCTTGTATGATTTTTATTAGCAGTCTTTTATTAACTGTTAACTGGTTTTTATTAACTGGTTTGTTTCTGCGTTTCGGGAGTTTTATCTATTGAACAGTGGCTTTCCTTGGCAGTGATACGTGTAATAACAAACCCACTAACGGCCTCGTACACGCCAGAATAGTAATAATAGAAAAAACATTTAGTGTGAGTCAACTGAGCTTAATTTGATTTGTACAGGACCGATCAACCATTTAACAATTCACAAACTGATTTTGATAGATAGGTTAACAGAGATTTTTTTTTTTTTTAAATGGCTGCAATGCAATTTACAGTTTTGGAAAGCATTAGCAAAGAGCAAAGTCCTACAGCGGGTCGTCAAAAATGATTCTCAGACAAGCAAATTAGAAAATTTCTCCGAACTGCATGCCAGATTAAAGTTAATGTCAATTGAGTTGCAGGTTGAAACAATACTGAACAAAACAATCGGCAAAATTTCAATGTTAAATACACTTGTCAAAGATTTCTATTGAGTAAAAGCAGTGGTGTGATCTCTACCCTTCGTGTGTGTGTGTGTGTGTGTGTGTGTGTGTGTGTGTGTGTGTGTGCGTGTGTGTGTGTGTGTGTGTGTTCTGGGAACAAAACAAGGAAGTATTTGAGTAGAGACGTAAGCATCAGTTATGGCAAAACATTAAGCTTTGAAGCATTCAGGTCAGACCTAGTTTCTTTAAATGTCATTGGTTAGTTGTTGACACATGCTTCAGTGTGTGTGTGTGTGTGTGTGTGTGTGTGTGTGTGTGTGTTTGCATCACGTGCCTTTTGCTGCTGTAACAATGTTTAACCGGCCATTAGGCGTCTTGCTCTTGAAGAAAGTGAGGAAAACAGACACTTAAGGACAGACTGGAGTGAAAGGAGTGTCGCAGTGTGGCAGCGCTGATACTGCAGCCTCCATCTGGGAGAAAACACTGGAGGGACTCGTGCCAAGACGGAGTGAAAAGGGACAGAGAGATGAAGAGCTTGTGTCTAGTTTATGAGCCTGCGTCAAGCATTCCTAATTCACTTACAGTTAAAGGGGGCCCATATTGAATCATGCCTTGCTGTTAAATGACAGCGTAATGAATGGAAGTCATTTTACAATACCGCTGTGGCCACAGGCCCCCCTCCCCTCCAGGGACTCGTCTGTCAGAGGCGAGGTAACAGCGAGTGATTTGTTGACCGGGGGGGCCTTTTGAACGTTAACATGACGTCAGTATTCCATCCATGCCATACCTAGCATGCTCGTGGATATCCTGTACGGAAAAACCAACAGAGGAGGGCAATGATCTGAAGTCTTTGGGAATCTGCGAAGGAAAAACAAACAGCAGGCGGAGGGGATGTTTGCCCATTATCAAAAAGCTACGACTAAAATATTCATAGATAACATGTTAAAGGAACAGTGTGTAACATTTAGGAGGATCTATTTGCAGAAATGGATTATAATATTCATAACTATATGTTTTCATTAGTATATAATCACCTGAAAATAAGAATCGTTGTGTTTTCGTTAGCTTAGAATGAGCCCTTCATATCTACATAGGGAGCGGGTCCTCTTCACTGAGTCCGCCATGTTGCTCCGCCATGTTTCTACAGTAGCCCAGAACGGACAAACCAAACGCTGGCTCTAGCGAGAGCCTTTTACGTTTTTACGTTACCTGAAGGCCACCGTAGTTCTCTGACAGGCTTGTGAAACTGCAGTAACGTAAAACCGTGGCACCGAATGACTTCCGTTGTTCCTAAAGTAGTGTTATTATGGTAAGGATGGACTCTGAGCGAGACGAACGGCGTTACCACGGTTTTGCACCTCAGTCTTGAAAGGGAGGAGTGAGCGGAGGGGTACTCAGTTGGTTGCAATCTGCTACCGCACCACTAGGTGCCGCCAAATCCTACACACTGTCCCTTTAACAGTACTTTGCTGCTTCATGTGTAATGATATCAAGTCGGTAAGAAAGTGGCAGAGAGTAACGAAAACAGATTTCGGACACATTTGATTGGCTCAGAATCATATCTACAAAGATGGATATCTGATGATATTCCGTCAAATTAATTCAAAACTGGGGGGCGCCACTTTGAAACATAAAATATAAAATATTTTATATTATATATATTTGTTTTTCCTCAAAGGAGAACACAGGACAAGTGATTTACAGAGGAAATATCTAACAGACAAAAAGATACAATTTAATTTCAGTTGGACTTTAAATGGAAGGAGGTACTCCCACAGCTGTGGGTACAGGCCTGAGCAATGGAAAAGGTAGAGGGAGGGAGAGATATGGAAAGAAGGAAGCAGGATGTGTGTCTGCATGTTTGTGTGTGTGTGTGTGTGTGTGTGAGGTTTTCCTGCAGCAGCCAGTGAGAGCTGGTGGTCTAACAGTGCAGACAAACGGGCCATTAAACTGACCTGGCCCCTCTGCTCTCCATCCCTCCAGCCTCCCCTCTGCTTCTCCCTCTTTTCCGTCTTGGTTTTTTAACTCTTCCCCCCTCCTCCGACTCTCTGTTTTGCTTCTGTACCACTTTGCTTTCTCCATCGCTTTCTTTCTTACTTTCCCATCTCCCGTGCTTGTTAACTCATCTCCTCACTCCTCTTTAGTCTCACACACATTCATATATATACACACACACAAACAATTTGAGTCTCATTTCAAGGCAGTTAGAATCGAATTATTTCCTCCTCTCTGGGTGTTTTTCTTCGTTTGCATCAAATTTTGGATTCCGCTGTAGCTCAGAGTTGGCAGCCTCGCAGCGATCCAGTCAAATCAATAGGATTTGCCATGCTTGGGATGAGCTCGCTCGTCCATTCACCACACAGGGAATACCTCCACTAAACCCCTAAACTGTTTTAGCTGGAGGTAAAAACTACTCAGTGTCAATAGAAAGAGTTAGCATGTTGAGCTACAGCCCGGGCAGCTGTCCCGTCGCAGAATCCCTCTTCGTCTTGATTTATTCCTGTTTCAGTCTGAATGGCGTGTGGCTAAAGCGCAAACTGCAGGAAGCAGGTTAGGATTGGAAGTGTAGTTTCACAGCCATTGTTCAACCGTAGAGGTCTTAAGCAGGCAGACAGGCCCATTTGGAAGAAGAAAGAAAGCCATACGGGATTGAAGAAGCCGATTTGGCAGAGCCACCAGGCAGGCGTAGCTCGTCCGGCCTCATGTGTAGGATCTGGTTTGTGGGTCGGAGCGTTGGTGGGGCCGGGCCCTGCAGCTGCTGCCGTGCGGCTGCAAGTCAAGCAGGGGAACCGAGCCCGGGCTGCCTCCCTCTCAGGCCGAGGCTCACCACACCAAGACGCTGCTCTGCGCTCCGCTCGCTAACGTGGGAAGATGAAAAGGAACATCAGATGTTTTTTGTATTAGTCACTCCAGTCTGTTAGTGTGTGTGTGTGTGTGCTGTCTGTCTGTCTTGCACTATATCTTCAGCACAGTCCAGCCTGCAGTTGATTACCTGCTCTTGTTTCATAGTCCTCTGTTTCATAGTCCTCTGTCTGTCTGTTCCAAAATGCTTCCACTATGTGAGGAATGCTGCTCCCCCCCCAACATGCTTTTTATTTGTTTGGAGCACCACCTGGTTTAGCTGTTTTGTAAGGCGTGGCCAGAATTTTTCAGATTTTTTCCTTTTCTTGGTTTGTGTATTACCAGCTGTCCAATTATTTTCTAGACGGGGAACATGTTGGTTACAGTCGGTCATGGAATTAAGCGGAAAGGCTGACTAGATCTGATAGAAAATTGCACTCCGCTGTGCTGCAGAAGCATATGTGGCGGAGGGAAGGAGAAAGAGAAAAGGCTGGAAATGGAATGAGGAACTGGGTAATAAGGGATAAACCTCAGATACAAAGACAATGAACATCTTATCTGCTTCACATATGGACTGAGGATTTTGAATTCTTGGCTTTTGTTTGCTGGTTTTGAGTGTGGAGTCAGAGCAGTATGCTGGAGATATAGAGGCAGGCTAGCAAACTGTAAGGTCGCCAGATAAAATGTATTTGAATTGTCTAGTAAAATATGAGCATATTTAAGCTGTCATGTTAGCCCCTTGTTCTGTTTTTGAGTGTGAAAGCACCTTAGAGCCTCAGTCAGCTTATCTCATATCAATCTTACATATAAGGCCACGTTCACATTACAAACAAATGTGGCCCATATCCGATTGTTTTGCTCTCAAACAGTAACATTACACATCTAGTTTATTTGACTTAGTTCTTAGAGCTGTTGAAGTTAAGTATCAGCCGAAATGAAAAGTCTTTCTGTAGGAGACATACTACGTCATACGTTATGATTTAGGAGTATCATCGGTGTAACGGAGGAACTTGAGCAATATTTAATCAGAGTCTGGCAGTCATTGGACTCCCAACAACTCCAGTGTGTATTTTCGGAACAATGCGCCATCGGATGGCAGTCCCCGATGTGTGTGACGTTATTGGTGGCGTGTGAGGTGTTTCAGGTCAGAGATCCGTTCACACTGATATCAGATATGGGTCACTTCAAACATGAATGTGAACAGTCGAGGCAGAAACATCGGATCTGGGCAAAAAAAACAAAAACAGAATTGAGCATTAAGCCCTAATGTGAACGTAGCCTAAGATGGACATGAGGCATGTTTCACTGACAGACTACGTGTATCCATGCAGTGGATGTTTGGTGTTTGGGTTGGTGGACGTGGACTCGAGGGATCAATTCCTATCAGGTGCCCTGTCACTCTAAGAAGTTGTCAAACACACATTCTGCTCTTGTTTATTCTGCCCTGTGTTCCTCCACTTTGCTCCTACACCTGTCTTTTCTCCTCCTCTCTCCCAGCAGCCTTGAGTCAAAGGTCGAACCAGGCTCAGCGGAAGTAGAAAATAGCGAGTCATTGTTTTTAAAAACAAGTGACCACCTCCCCCCCCCTCCCCCTCCTCACTTATTTTTCTCTTCCTTGTTCCTTCTCTCTGTTTATATTCTGTCTCTTTGTCTCCCTCTGTCTGTACCTATTCTCCATCCCTCCTTCCCTCCCTCCCTCTCTCCTTTGCCAGTGCCGGAAGGTAGATGGAAGGAGGCGAGCCAAAGTCACCAGTGTGATTTGATTTAGGCCTCTCTTTTCTTGGCGAGCCATCTGACAGCGCAGGGCCTGCATGTTGCTCTTTTCTACCCGCTTCAATCTGCCACAGCCTGGCCCGGTGCCACAGCTGTAACGGGACCCAGCGTTGTGTATAAATAGGCTCGGCCAGCTCCCCTTGCCATGCTCCTCAATGGGAAGCTGAGGCAATGGAGGAACAGGTGCTCCAACCCACACACTCCCTCTCTCTCTCTGCTCCCGAGCCCCCCCCCCCCACACACACCTTTATCTGATGCCCTCAAATGTGGAAGTACAGGTCAGTCACGATGCACGTGTTCGCTACGCCCGCTTGTCATATCACTTGGTCCCCTCTTATTGTTAACAGAAGATTTCTTCTTTAAAAATATTTCCTGTGCGGTTTTAGTTTAATGGCACGCTGCGATTATTTCCACTGTTCAAACTGCCCCCCTCTCAGTCTTTCCCTGGCTCACGTACTGTTATTTTGGTCCTCAACTCTCTTTGTTTTGGAGGTACAAGTTGGTACATGTTAATCAAAATGCCTCTCATGCAATTTCTCAGCATCATTTTTCACTGTAGAAAGCCACAGCTTGGCAGTGGGCGCACGGGGAGCTGGCTTTACTTCTCAGGACTTTCCACAGCTATATTAACATACAAATGCATTTTTCCACTGGCAGTCAACTTGGCACCGCCGCCGCATATTCTCTCTCCTGGGGTTTGTTCAGCAACTGAGCTGTTGACAAATCTATAATCAGCAGATCACCTCATCGGGGGCAACAACGTGCGTCTGAGCTGACGGAGAGAGGAAACTTCTCACAGTCCCGAGTTAGCCGCCACCTGGTTTCATGCTAGACAGGTCTGGTTTCACGCTAAGCTAACGCGAGGCCGCCCTCCGCTACGGTGAAAGGCAGGGTCAGGCTGGTCCCCGGGCCACAGAGGGCTCCACTCTCACCTTCTAAAGCTGCCAGTGTGATCCACTTTCTCGCTGCCAGCCAGCACGGGGCTAGCCAGCCAGCTACTGTTAGTCGATGCATATTAAATTCTCTGCAGGGAGCACAACTCTAAAAATAAGAGAAGAATCTGTCTGAAATTGTAGCTCCACTATAACGGAGGCTGCAGCTGTGGGTGCTGACTGAATGGTGGAGATGGCAGTTTCTGTCAGAGATAGCCGTTACATCGGCATGACCTCAGTTGCACCGGTCATGCTCAAGTAATTCTTGAGCTGTAATTATGGCGAGCTTATTCTGTGAGCTAATTCTGCTTCATATTTGACAAGGATGTGAAACAGACAGATGATGACGTGCTAAAATGGCTGGGGAGCTAAAGTGAAATTTGCCAGTATTTCTGCCTGTCTTTAGAGTAACGTAGAATGAGTGCAAAATGGAAGAATGTTTGCCTTTTTGATCACGCTTTTTGCAAACAGACGATACTTGTGATTTCGAGCCGTCTTGGATGATATTCCTACGATCTGAGCGAGGAAAAGAAGTGAAAGGAGAAAGGTTACACGGATGATCACACTGTTGCAAGCACACTGCATAAACCACCGTCTTCCATGCCACAGCTGTGTAGTAAAATCATCATCATCATTATGTTTCTCTCAGTTGCCACCATATAGCTTCTTCACACAGCGTTTAGGTTTTCTGTGAGTCTGGACACGTCTAAATCGGGGTTGAAAAACTTGATGCCAGTATTCAGTTAATCTGTTGTTCAGAATGGCACCTTTTATAATCACAATCTGTCCTGTTGCCATACAGTAACTTGCCAGGTAGATTACAAGTACTGGAATGTCTTGAGACATTGTTGGAGTAATTTTGTCATCTTAGTTTCAGATTACAAATCACAGAAAGCAGAAGGACCGAAAGGATTGTACATATACTTTGTCACTACTCACACTTTAAACGCTCTGTATTTAATAGTTTCCACATATGCAGTCTATACTATTACTATTCAACTCCATTTTGCTCCTAAAGGGTCGTGTGTGCTTATGCCACAATATCACAGTCAACGTCTGTTACAGCAACAGGACAACATAAGTTGTGTAACATTGCTGCTGACTTTTAAATTTAGGGCTGAACAATACGTCATTTCAGCATCAACATCGCAATGTTCGCTTGTGCTGTCGTCTAGGCAAGTTTGACGCAACATCGTAAACTAAGGAACCATTTTACTGCCTAATAAAAAATGAAAACTATCACAATTCACTTTTTATGACCAATTTTGAAAGTAAACAGTCAGTCCCTTTGATAAATAACATAATTCAGCCTCATTTAATTACAGTTTGGTTACTGGTTTCACATGCATGCACAACAAAAGAGCGATCGCAGTCATTCTCAGATCAGACTGAAGGACTTATTTCTCATTATTTCTGATTTCTATTATTTATTTATATTTATCTACATATATTGTGTTATATAATGTAGCACTATGTACATAATTTACATACTACATACGCCTTTATTTTCTCATACCTAATGCTTTATATAACAACAACTGTAATGTCCAAATTCCCCCCGGGGATCAATAAAGTATTTCTGATTCTGATTATGTAGAGTCTAACTTTTAATTTGACAGAAATGAAAGAAATACTAGAAAAGAAGAATAATGGAAAAAAAAAACGTATAATAATATAATAAATTATACATTACAATGTTATTTTTTCCCAGTATCATTAAGCCCTATCCCGTCTTGGCATATTGCATTATGCTCTATTGTCTGTGTATAGAGGATGGACCAGAACTGGTGGTGTTTGAATGGTCACATCATATTAAAATTGTGTGAACAGCAGAAGCTGTGGCCTTCTCTGGAACACTTTGGGTAATTTATTCAGTTTCTGTTACAGCACGAATGTGTGAAAAGACCTCATAACTATTCAAGCAGTGACAAATGTCTAGACGGCGGTATCTTTTTTTCAACGTGTTTGTTATCAAGACACATTTCTGAGGATGCAGTTCCTCGAAATTTCCCCGGAATTTGTTAATCTCCTATTGAGGACTTAAACTCGTTCACCTCGCTCCATCTCCGAGCTCTTTCCTCTGCTGTTTCTGTTTGTCTGACACCCCTCTCTTCCTCCCTCTCTCCTCCTCCTCCTCCTCCTCCTCTTCTCATTCCTGCTGCCAAATTAAGTGTCAAACAGACAGGGAAGGCGGGTGGATGGCCCACATTTCTCCTATAGGGATCCACAGTATGGTACAGTACGTTCCAGTCCGTGCTCTGTTATTCCATTCTCTCCTCCGATACAGACCTCGCCGCCCCCCCCCCCCGGGCTCATTAGCGGCTGATTGGGTTGTTATTGTAATTAAGAGCTCCTGTACAGCCAGTGAGAGCACCAAGCTGTCTGCTTAGGGGTGGTCCTCAGTGGGAGGGTGGGCTTCAGAGGGGTCACGGTCATTGTCCACCAAACCCCCCCCTGCCCACACAATGTCTACCAGGTTGTTTTTTTTAATATGAAGCTCTTACATGCAAGTCAAAATGTAAATTAAAACAGCAGCTCTTTGTGTCGGAGCATTTTTGTTTGACAGTTTTCTTTCTTTACGTGACAAAAAATGAAAAACTGTTGCAACAGGTGTCTTTCTTGCTGTATCTCTGTCTTTTTTCTCCCCTCGTAGATCCTGTCACAGGCTCAGTTTGTTGAGTATTTTATTTTGTAGGTGCTTATTGTTGTGTTTGTGGCAAGTAGTTAGCAAACTCTCCCCCCCTCCTCCCTCCTCACTGTGAGGCTGTGTGTGTGTGTGTGTGTTGCTTTTCATGTAACAGCGGTCCATAGCGGCCCTCCATTCATGCATGTGATCACCAACCGTCCTGTAGGTCCCTTACGTCACCCTGCGTTCCTGCCTGGGCTCAGGTTACACTTTCACCCCGCTCACTCCCCCTCCCATCATTTCCCTAACCCCCCCCCCCCCTCTCCCTTCACCCCCTCTTTTTGCCCGCGACCCGTTTTCCCTCTGACTCTCCCTATTGGCGCTCTCCTGCGTCCCCCTGCTCCTAAACCTGGGAGGAGAGAGGGAGGAGATAGCTCATTATTTTAAAGACACAGTGGCTCTCGCGGCCAACCCCCCGACTACATAACAACCCTTCCTCCACTCCTTTCCTCTCCCTCCTCCTCTTCCCCCCCTTCCCCATCTGCCCCCCGATGACCCACGACCCTCCCTCACTCCTCCCCCCTCTCTCTCTCTCTCTCTCTCTCGTTCCTGTCAGTCGAAAACAAGACTCCATTTTGCGGAGGGAGCTCCCAGCAGCGTGGCGTACTGCTTCCCCTCATGGCCCACTAACATTTCTTTGTGTCAATAAAGCTTCTCCAACAGGAGACGTGACATACTATATGTGCTATCCCATTAGCACGCCGTGTGAAGCACCTCATTTCCAGTAACACATTTCTCAGCCATACTTTAATGTGAAAAGGTCATGTTTGTGTCCTCTTGGTGTTTTCTTGAAGATCATTGTGGCCAGAGGTGAGTTGCACCCTGGCCCTGCTGCCGTTGCGTAACGTAGTTTGTTATGTTGCCGTGTTGCACAATAGGTATCCGGTTAGTGCTGCAGGCTGACAGCGAGTGGGTGGCCTGTAGGCCTGTTTGATGTGTCCAGGAGATAAGGCAGGAGGGGCAGAGAGGTGTAAGGTTGCTGGGAATAACACCAACTGCCACAGAGTGGAGGAAGAAGTATGTTTTTGTGTTTTGGTTCCTGATACAGCATGTGTCTAATAAAGAGGGTGCGGCCAGGGCCAAAGTGGCTGGCTCGTGTGAATGAGAAGCTGTTGTTCTTTCAAACTCTGCCTTATCTGATCAGATGCTTAACAGCCGAAATGGATTTATTGTCTTATTTTATGAGTTGTTTTTGGCTGCTGGCGAGGCTGGCTGAGGGCAGGAAGTGTGCAAAGTTGAGCCGGCTTCGGCCACGTCTGCACTGATGTGGATACATTTGAGCGCCCCATTTAAAAGTTTTAGGGCCGCAACTAACGATTATTTTCATTGTCGATTAATCTGTCGATTATTTTCTAAATCAATATATTAGTTGTTTGGTCTATAAAATGTCAGAAAATGGTAAAAAAAAAAAAATGACGATCAGTGTTTCCCAAAGCCCGAGATGACGTCCTCTAATGTCTTGTTTAGTCCACATATCAAAGATATTCAGTTTCCTGTCATAGAGGAGTAAAGAAACCAGAAAATATTCACATTTAAGAAGCTGGAATCAGAGATTTTTAACTTTTTTCCCTTTAAAAAATACTCAAACCGATTAATAAACTAGTTGCCAATTAGTTTAATAGTTGACAACTGAACCATTAATCGATTAATCGTTACAGCCCTAAAATGTCTCCTCATCCAAGCTAATGTCTTCAGACATGTTTTTGATTGATGGAAGTGATTTCAGTACACGGTGAACGACTGACAGTAATGATCACTTGTTGCTGTCTGACCTAGTTGTCAATGAATGGAAGAATACGTTGATGTTTCTCAGTGTTTGTGTAAAAAATGGACTGTCAGAGCGACGAAAAGTGAGAGGAGCTTCATATTATTTTATGATTTATTTATAATTTATTTTGTCACTGTAATCCAGAACTCCTGCTGTTTAGAGAGATATTGACGGACTACTTTTGCAGAGACAAAGGCTGGTTAAAACTTCCAGAAAATCGCCCGCTCCATCAGAGTCGAAGCTCTGCGGCGTTGTTTTGGGAACGTTTTCAGTCAATCTGGGGGCACTGACCCTGGAACCTGTGTCAAGTTGAGTCTTGCATCACTTATATCTGATGGATCTGTGATAATTTCATCCTCACCCTGTAAATATTTTGATACACTTTCATTCAGTTTTCAGGAAATCATCCTGTTGAAGTTTGTGTGCACTGCTGCTAACATATTGTTATGGACAGCTGTTGCCTTTTTACGTAGGATTGTCCAGTCGTGGGGATGTGGTCCATCCTGACCTTCCTCCAGTTGATGTGTCGCGTGACAAATATGAAAAACACATTTGTATATCCAGTCAGCTGGCTTCACTTGTGTACAGAGGAGTAAAGTTGATAGCTACTGTTTAATATCTCACCTGCACAATTCCTTTTATCTTAAAAGTTTTGTCACCATGTCAAATAAGATAACTGTTATCAACATACCTGCCTGCATTTCATTACTCCTTTGTTAGGTATCCAGAAGCAAATAACAAGATTTTGACACTCAGGCTTGCTATCGTGTGTATATTTCTCTTCAGTGTAAATGTTTTTTTGGATAAATCGAATAGTGAATTGTGAAGCTCTTCATGTTTTATTCTGATTTATTTATTTTACTTTACACTATCACAAAACACATATCAGGAACTAATTTACATGCTTGAAATAATGTGAAACACCGATGCCTCGCATGGCTTTTTAAATTTCAATTTGTCTTCATGATCCAGACATTTCTTCAAAGTTAATAACAAGATGCTACCAGTTTGTACAGAGCACAATACCCTCTGACCATTTGATATCTGACTTTTTCCACGCCTGAATAACACGCCCCCGTTGCCAACACGCTGTTCTAGTAAACAACCTCGTTTTATTTGGCTGTGTAGTGATTACAGGCTTTATTGGCTCCTGTCCATTATGAGAAGTCACTTAAACCGTCTCATTGATGTGCTGCTGGTCAGAGTTTGTACCCGGATTGTTGACATGTTTGTCTCGCTAACCATTAACAGAATGGGAAGTTAATAGGTAGCTTACACCTGGGAAATAACCACGGTCAATAACAACTCAATGGAACCAAGTAGTCCACTGCAATGAATTTAGACCTATTATCTATTTTAAGATGCATTTTGTGGTGCGATTGATTATTTCTTTAGTGTGTGCAAAGTGGTAGTGGAGGATTGAGCGTAATAAATGGGGAACATAGCAAAAGGTGGCGAGCAGATGGGGCTCACACCATTAAGATGCATGGAAGACGCTTACAGACGGAGTGTGATAGCAGGTGTGTGTGTCTGTATCATCGATTTGAAAGCAGCAGACTAGATGGAGACCATTAGATCGCTTCTCCGATAAGAGGCTCATTTTACCCTGCATGCACAAGCTCGGGCCCTTTTCAATATATTTGTTTTATTTAACAAATTGAACTTATATTGATGACAGATATTCACATTTGATATGGGTTTAATGTTGAATATGCTTATTTTCCTACAAGCCATTCTTTTTTCGTTCTCTGTGTTGCAATCCGATAAATGACTGAGAGGAGTAGCCTAGTGTTTGCTTCTCGTAGTGGAAACAAGTTTGTAACGTTTCATTAACAAATTGCATTTAAATCCAATCTTCTAGCATGTTGGTTATTGACCTTAATGGCTGGTGGTATGGTTGATACTAGAGCTGCAACAATTAATCGATTATTTGTCAACTATTAGATTAATCGGCAACTATTTTGATAATCGATTAATCGGTTTGAGTCCTTTTTTAAGAAAAAAAAAAAAGTAAAAATTCTCTGATTCCAGCTTCTTAAATGTGAATATTTTCTGGTTTCTTTACTCCTCGATGACAGTAAACTGAATATCTTTGAGCTGTGGACAAAACAAGACGGAATATTGGGCTTTGGGAAACACTGATCGTAATTTTCACTATTTTCTGACATTTAATGGACCAAACAACTAATCGATTAATCCAAAAAATAATCAACAGATTAATCGACAATGAACATAATCGTTAGTTGTAGCCCTAGTTGATACGGTACATGCATGGTTATGTCATGTGAACAAACTAGTATTGTAAGTCTAACCACGACCAGTGTAGATAATGTGTAAGTTCACCGAGTGTAAATGGGTGTGTCGACGCTGCAGACTTTATGCAAATGCACCTCTCATTTTAACACAAACATCATCCGTCGCGTCACCGCATCAAGCAGTCAATCATAACTCTTCCATTTTAAACAGCAAGTCTGTTCACATGGGAACATAACACTTGCTTTGACTAAGGTGTTGATGGACGAGCCTGTTCATATTTTTGGGGTGATCTGGTAGAGAAACATCCCACCTGTATGATCATTCCTGATGTATTTTGTTGGAGGAAAATAGTTGCACAGCTTTGACAACATCTCATATGTTGATCTGTAAAAGATCAAATAAAATAATGAGTTATTTCAACTATGAGGCATTCATCCCTCCCACTTAATAATCTCCCTTTAACATCTGAGGAATACTTTGGAAATGTGCATCTTATTATTTGTACCGTGCAACAACAGCATGCCTTTTCTCCCTGTACATTAAGTAACCGTCCCCTAATGAATTCTCCTCTCTTCTGATGTGTGTGTGTGAATAAGTGTGTGAATGCATTTGCTGGTGCAAATGTGGGCTTGTGTGTGTGCCAGTGTGCAGCAGCTAAAGAGTATGAATGAGCATGGATAAGCATTTTGCTTCCAGGCTTCATTTCTGTTAACCCCTTCACGTCTGCTTCATTCACATCAGACAGTGCCATACAGTAATTTCCTCTCTGGAGAAATAATGCTGGAGCCAATGAGAAGAGTGTCTGTGTGTGTGTGTGTGTGTATGTGTATGTGTGTGTGTGTGTGTGTGTGTGTGTGTGTGTGTGTGTGTGTGTGTGTGTGAGAGGGAGGGAGAAAGCGCTCGCGGCCAGTCAGATTGTAGAGGGGAGGCTGTTTCATGAATGGCTCTGCTCTACTTAATGCAGATCACTGGAGGTTTCACGGCTTAAAGGAGGAAAAAGGAGATTGATGTTCATATCCGGTTGTTTCGATGCCGTTGGAAATCGACTCTTTTGCCTGTTTGTCGCATAGACTGTATATAAAGATCTATACAGTATAGTATAGCATGGTATAGTATACGTATACAGTCTATGGTTTGGCCTGTTACTGTAAGCCATAGTTACGTCTCTCCATTTATACTGTGACGTGCTCTCATCAATTTTTCACTAAATATGCTGAAACGATAAGTTGATTAATTCATAGTTCAATAGAAAAATAACCACCTATTTCTACTATTTAAAAAATAAGTTAATCTTCAAGTTATTTTTCAAGAAGAACAACCAAATATATCTTAAATCCAGCTTCTCAATTCTGTGGATTTGCTGCTTTACGTTGTCTTACGTGATGAACTTGCAATTTAACGGAATCAACCTGAGCTTTAGGAAATTGTGACGGACATTTTCAGTATGTCCTAACATTTTTTAAGCCCAAGATGATGTCCTCTAATGTCTTGTTTTGTCCACAACTCAAAGATATTCAGTTTACTGTCACAGAGGAGTAAAGAAACAAGAAATGTTCACATTTAAGAAGCTGGAATCAGAGAATTTTTACTTTTTTTCTTAAAGAAATACTCAAACCGATGAATCGATTATCAAAATAGTTGGCGATTAATTTAATAGTTGACAACTAATGGATTAATCGTTGCAGCTCTAAACTAAACAATGAATTGATTAATGGAAAAAATACAACATAACGTTGAATCAACTACACTCAAAACAATTTCAACAAAACCTGAACCTTTTCACCTTCATGAAGGTGGGATTCATTTCAGGGCTGTTGCATTACATTGTTTTAGTTTTAGGTAGGTGTTCCTAATAAACTGGCAGCTGAGTGTAAATATACATTTGCTGATGTGCTCTGGAACAAGGTGTCTAAAATAAAAAGTGTTTTAGCAGCTCTACTTTTTTACTGGACAGCTCCCTGGTGTGAATTATTTTTAACTTATTAAATGAGAGGCAGGACAAAGCTCAAAAGGTGTCTCAACAAAACAATCAATCAATCAAACCTTATTTATATAGCACAAGTCATACATCAAATGCAACTCCAAGTGCTGAACATAAAGAGTTAAAAAGAACACAAGTATAATTAATAAATAAAAACATTTAAGTGAACATAGACATTTAAAAAAAACTATAGTAAAGATTAACGACATTCTTGGATGATCTATATTATTTTATGACTCGCTTATTATTGTTTCTCACATCTCCCTCCCTCTTTATCCTTCCAGTCTGCCAGAGTAAGGACATCCGGAACAATGTGACCAACCTCCAGTCCTTGGAGAACTGCACCATCATCGAGGGCCACCTGAAGATCCTGCTCATGTTTAAGACCAAGACCGAGGACTTCCGGGGTCTCAGCTACCCAAAGCTGCGAGTGGTGACCGACTACGTGCTGCTGTTCAGGGTCTACGGCCTCGAGATCCTTAGCGATCTCTTCCCCAACCTCACGGTGATCCGCGGAAACAACCTCTTCTTCAACTACGCTCTTGTCCTTTACGAGATGCTGCAGCTGAAGGAGGTGGGCCTCCACAGCCTCATGAATATCACCCGGGGTGCCGTGAGGATCGAGAAGAACCCAGACCTGTGCTACCTGGCCACCCTGGACTGGTCCAAGATCCTGGACTCGGTGGAAGACAACTACATCGTGGCCAATAAGAATGAGAGAGAGTGTGGAGATGTGTGTCCCGGCACGGCCCAAGGTCAGACCATCTGCTCGCAGAACACCATCAACGGACACTTCAGGGGGCGATGCTGGTCACAGAACCACTGCCAGAGAAGTAAGTGTATTAATTTGCTTTTAACATTACGTTTTTTTCCCCCCATACACTCTCATATTTGTAGATTCAGTGACTCAAACTTTGCGAGGATATCATTTTAGCTGATGTCTGTAATTGTCCATAAATCTGCTTAGAAGTGATAGAAAAAAGATTCTCCTTATAACTTCAGAACTTGCCTGAGAATCATCATGTTATTAAGTTTTCTTCAGTATCAAAGTAACCCAGTGATAGTTCTGTATATAATCTGTATATCCATGTGTACACTGCAAACAGGAACTGCTAATAGCTAATTCGGCATACTTTTAACGGTTCCAATTTGTCAAGTAAGTAGGGCTGTCAAAGTTAACGTGATAATAACGCGTTAACGCAAATTCGTTTTAACACCACTAATTTCTTTAACAGATTAACGCAACTTGCAATTTTTAGGTTGTAGCGGGCTCAGTTTTAAAGTTAGAGTGAAGATACTGGCATGATACGAAACTAGAAAACCTAAGGAATCCATTGGTACCAAATATTATACTAGCTTGTTGCGAAGGAGGCTAAATTATGGCGAGGAAAAACTGGCATGGCCATTTTCAAAGGGGTCCCTTGACCTCTGACCTCAAGATATGTGAATGAAAATGGGTTCTATGGGTACCCACGAGTCTCCCCTTTACAGACATGCCCACTTTATGATAATCACATGCAGTTTGGGGCAAGTCATAGTCAAGTCAGCACACTGACACACTGACAGCTGTTGTTGCCTGTTGGGCTTCAGTTTGCCATGTTATGAGCTGAGCATATTTTTTTATGCTAAATGCAGTATCTGTGAGGGTTTCTGGACAATATTTGTCATTGTTTTGTGTTGATAATTGATTTCCAATAATAAATACATATATACTGTATGCATTTGCATAAAGCAGCATATTTGCCCAGTCCCATGTTGATAAGAGTATTAAATACTTGACAAATCTCCCTTTAAGATACAGTTTGAACAGATAAAAAAATGTGCAATTAATCGTGATTCAATATTTGAGTCGATTGACAGCCCTAAAGATAATACAGGATAAAAAAAAGGGCTCAAGTAGTAGTCCACAGCTAACTAATTGACTTATACTTCCTGTTTACACCCCCAGCAGTTGTCAAATTTCTTCGACTTTTGATTAGAAAGTCGATCGTTGTCAGGTGTTTAAACCAGCCGGATACTCGCCAAATAAAATAAAGACTATATGTATGGAGCAGTGGAAAAACCTCCATATTGACTTGCTGTTGTTTGCAGACATGATAGTATAGCACCTTTCTAGAATCCATCACGCTGCTCCTTGTAAAGTGGCCCACTGAGACACATAATGATAATACGCACTGGAGCTTTTTTTCCTCCCAGAAATCAATTGAGACGACTGATGTTTTCATTCCAAATGGTTTATGTAATGATTTCTATGATGCGGAGGGTTGCTCCTAATATCAGCAGCCAGGGGTCGTGGACTCCCTCTGATTAGCATTCATTGACTGGAGCATTGTGGGCAAGTGATCTGTAATTATAGGCTTGGGATCTGCTTGATGTGTGGAGTGACTCAACTGCATTGTTGAGTCAGGGAACTGCAAGCTCAAAGGTAGGCATTATGGGGGGAAAAGTGCAATGAAAGAAAGAGCTGATGGACGGGAATAAACAGTATAGTACACTTGTTTGTTAGAAATTGTACAGATTTTCTCTCCTTTTTTTTGTAGAAAAGAGCTGCGGGTTTGCTTGGTGCTACAGCCAGCTGCGTATGTCGGCCAGTCAGTCAGTCAGTCAGTCAGTCAGTCTTTCCTCTCCTACCATAAACACAGAGAATGGCTTCTATTGTAAGACACACAGAGAGAATGCTTATTATTTTTTCAAGGCGATTATAGCTTGTGTTGTTTTTTCTCTTCTGTCTCTGTGTCTGACGAAAGGCTAGCGTTCAAAGCATAACGACCTCGGCCATGTTTATACTTTAACATCGACAGTTGCAGCCCGCATATAATGTTGGCTCCTCGATTTTCTGCCAGGTCTCACTGTCGGGAAAGTAATACATGAAACGGCTCTCTTTGTGTCACAGTCCCACACACACACACACACACACACACCGCCTGAGAGTTTTGACTTCAGCAAGGTGTACAGCATTTCATTTGTTTTTAATGGTTTAATGGTTAGATTAAAACAACATTTCTTAGCATTACAGAGGATGACACTTAACCCATTTGCTCCCAGAGACTATATTTAATATGATAAGGAAAAATGCCCCAATGTTTGTTGTGATTGGTCAAAAGTCTTGAAATTGGGTACGGACATACTTTGGGCAAGTATCTAACAGTACAAAATTTCAATGTTTTAGATCACATGAAAAATCACACTTTTATTAATAGTTAAAGTCAGGACTTCTTTTAAAAATTAGGAAAAATGCTAACATTGTGTTTATTAAATGTTTTCCATATGATTTTTTACACTACATATGTGTGCATATCTTTGATATTCAACTTGATATGAGTTCATAGATACCACATACTTGATTTTAGTAGTATTGTAGTTTCTGAGTTACAGCCGTTTTCTTATCATACTATATCTAGTATTTGAGACAAGGGACTACTGCTTTTGTAAAATATAAGAGTCTATTGCAAGAACAGTATTCCCATGTGCCTAAAGACTAGATATATATATGATAAAGAAAACTCACTTTTCAGCTAAACAGTTTGAGCAATTTTGAAAATTTAGGCAAGCCCAGAGAACACTTCCACCTAGGAAATTAAAAATTTCAGTTGCGGGCACAAATGGGTTAAAATTGGTTGTCCAGGCCTCCAGGTGTTGGAAAACTTTCTTTAAAAAAGTTTCTGATGATACAGTTAAGAGCTCAAAATTGTAATGTAAGGCAAATGAAAAGAAAAGCTGTTGTTGATATTTGTGTAGACCTGGTCCTGTATTTATCAAAGAAAAAGTTTTGGACTTCAGTGAAAGATACAAGTAGAAATCCTTCACTTTTACTCCTGCTCGCAAAGATAAAAACTTCTTAAGAGAGCTCCAAGTTGGCTAAAAGTAGATGAAGAGACAGAGGTGAGCACACATCTGTCTGCGACATGTTTTGGAGTGAATGTACAAAATATAGATATCGTTGGTCATGATGAATTATACATAAACTCAAGCGATATGTATAATTCAGAAGTGGTGGTGGTAAGTTTAGCCTATTATTTGCATTTGATTTAAACATTTAATAGGATGTTACACCACTTTTTCCCCCTTTTTTTCCATACTAATATATAGTCACTGTGTGCTCTAGTCAATGTGGAAAATGAACTCTATAGGGAACGTTTTTTACTCCTATGTTGAGCATTCATAAGTGTGAGTCCAGGGCCCTGGACTTGATTTCAAAGACAAACCTCCTGACCATTAAAAAAATCCGAAATACAGTACAGTACGGCAAACAACCTGCTGTACATGTGCGTTCATGTCCCCCTTGCTTTGGATAGGCCAGGGCTGCAGGTATGACGCTGTGCTCTGTGTCACGTGACCGCCTCCAGTTTAGTCAAGAGAGCAGGAGCCATTTCTAGAACATGATGCAACGGCTGTCTGCCCCTGCGGCGGGGGGAGTGTGTAAAGGCTACACACAGGGATGATATGTGTACACTTACTGTAAATGCTTGCGAGGGTTCGTGTGTGTTTGATATGTGCGTGCTTAAGTACATGTCCCCACTGGAGGTGAGAGCCGCAGTTCCACAAACATGTTTTTTAACCTACAGCAGTGCTGCTCCAGATTAGAACAATATACAAATATAGGTGAAAGTATAATTAGTGTGACAGCAATTATCACAGTAACAGTAGTAGCTGTATTAGTATTATTAGCAGTGAGTTTAATACCAGGATTATTGCTACGCAGGCGTGAGATGGAAGGATGCGAGATGTGAACATCAAGAAAGAGAAATGTGTTGTTTCCCTTGGGTACAGTGATATACAGTGAAACGCGTGCTGGGTGGTGGTGGCGTGAGGAAACTGTAGGATCTTTAATTAGAGCTTCTGTGAATGAAAACTCACAGTTTACAAACTCGGATGCACACACACAAGTGCGTGTGCAGGGCGGAGGAACATTAGACGGAGCATTAAAGTTTATGTGTGTGTGGAAACTGTGGGGTTGTTTTTTGTTGTGTTTTTTTACAGGGTTCCAGTTGCCTTAGGTAAGAGCCAAGGGAGAGCCTGCATTCCTCTGATCTTACACATGCTCCTTACAAGCAGGAAAACCACTGCGAGCGTGTGTGTGAACCAAGACATGTCATGTTTAACTGTGCAGGGCCCTTAAGTAACTTGTTGGCAATCCAAACAGGCTGGAGAATGTATGAGATCTGACATTCATTGCCCAGTGCGATTTTCTCTGTTTTGCGTGTGTGTGTGTGTGTGTGTGTGTGTATCTGACGCACACATGCATTTTGTGTGTATGTGCCCTCCTGTATGTTTACAACGTTGTGCAGGTAGCTGTTGGGATGTGGAGGTCAGTCCAGTAGTAGGTTTTGTCAAGTGCACTCAGGCTGCAATTTTCCCAGCTTTTACAAGCTGTCACCAGTCACTGTGGCTTTGTTGCCTGATTGAATGTTGGTGGTTGCTGCTGGCTTTTCCTCTGGACAACAGTAGAGTGCATTTCGATCAGCGATGGTAGTCTGCTTCGTGCAGGCTGTGTTGTGCTGTAGAGCAGGGCAGCAGTCTTTTCAAGGCATCAAATCTTTAAAAAAAACTCAATACACTGGAATCCTTCAATCACAAGTTGTTCTATGTTGTGGAGTAAATCAGTTGAAATGTCTTTGAGCAGTGAATTCCTACCAGTCATACACGGGCCGTTCTTAGAGGTGTAAGAAAATATCGATGCACATGAGTATCGCGATATTATGTTGTGCGATACTGTATTGATTCTCCAAAACACTGTATGGAGTTTCAATTAACCCTAAATTATTTAATTATTATTTATTATTATAAGTTAACTTAAAAATCCGACGGCCCGCGATCGGGCCTGGCTGCCATTCGATATTTCTGAGGTTGTAGCGGGCTCAGTTTTAAAGCTAGAGTTAAGGCAGTGGTATCATATGAAACTAGAAAACTAAGGAATCCATTGGTACCCACATTGGTAGCATGTCATACTGGCTTGTCGAGAAGGAGGCTAAATAACGCACCAAAGTTACACTAAATTTTGGCGAGGAAAACTGGCGTGGCCATTTTCGCAGATGTCCCTTGACCTCTGACCTCAAGATATGTAACTGAAAATGGGTTCTATGTGTACCCACGAGTCTCCCCTTTACAGACATGCCCACTTAATGAGTTTTTTGCCTGCAGTATAATTTTTTTTATATTTGCCTATCCTAAAATGGTTTATTTCTTGTGTGTTCTTTATACTATGACAGTTTTCCTAAAATTAAATTTAAAAAATCGCAATATATCGCCTCGCTTATAGTATGGCAATATATTGAATCGTTACCCCTGTATCATGATACGTATCGTATCGCCAGATTCTTGCCAATACACAGCCCTAGCCGTTCTGCATTTGACCCTGCACATGGATGTCCCCATGGAGAACAGAGAAGGAAAAGAATTATTATTTATATATAACACATGTTTGCTACTGGTGTTGAATTACCAGGTTGGCAAGAAAAGAACACTTCTAGAAAAGAAGGGGAAGGTTTTCAGGTCTGAGATCAGTGGGGTTCGTGGATCACCCGCTTTAAATGAGACAGACAGGATGTGTAGGCATGTGGCATACAACCTCTGCACCCACAAGTTTGCTCATGATGCATCCAGGATGAGTAAAAGTGTGCGCTGACATACTTTGATATTGAAAATGTTGGTTTGAGTAGGACTGGTTTGGTTAATGCGATGGAAAGCTTTCTGTCTTTAGCTCTTTGCTGCCTTTGCACTTATTGGTTTGGTTTTGAGATGAATGTAGTAGTTCAACTCTTATTGAATTTATTCCCCATTAATTAAAAAAAGAGTAACTCTTGTGCACAATAATTCGATGTAAGGGTGGAGGTTTGTTTTGTGAGTGGGACCTTTTTAAATGGTGTTTAACTGAAACCCATTTCCAAGGAGAGTTGGTTAAATTTACAAAATAAATAATAGAGAATAAATAAAAAAGAAAGCAAGAAGGCTGAACGTACAGACGAGACAGAGCTCTATTTACTGAAGATTGTAGATGCATACAAATGCAGATTGCTAGTTGGAAAGCAAGCACACGAGAGAGACAAATGAGAGGTAAAGAGAGAGAAAAGTACAGCCAGAAAGGAAGTAAGGGTAATATTCACAGATGAGAGAGAGAGAGAGAGAGGGAATGGGAGCAAACAGTGGATCTCCTGTTTAGATAAGGCTCTGAGGCCTGGCACACTGTGTTCAGCCTCGCAGACACCAGCCAGCTCTGAGCTTGCACAACACACAAAAACACACACACACACAAAAACACACACACACACACACACACACACACACACACACACACACACAAGCAGGAGGAGAGAAAGCTTTTCAGGTCAAAGTTCACTTTGCTTGCGCCTACGTGCTTTGTTGTTTGCTGCGATTGTTTTCAGGCACACACACACACACACACACCAGCACACAGTCACAGCTTCACCTCCCAGTGACAAAAGCCACAGAGGGAAATGCCCTCTCTCCGTTACACGGACCACTTTCAGGCCGTCACAGTCACACAGGTTAAACCTGCACTGGTGGTCGACCTAAATGGGTCAACGTGCGTCATTCGGCATGGCTTTGTGACCCTCCTACTGACCGGAGTTGAACACGGGTCGGACTGCCCAGCTCTGAACAGGCCTCTTTACTGGGGATGGGAATTTAATTTACGTACATGGACGTTTAAATGACATTCAACTAACTTCCAAGCTTTTTTAAAAACTCAGAGAGAGAGAGAGAGAGAGAGAGAGAGAGAGAGTACAGGAGCGGTTGAGCAAGAGAGAGCGTGTGAGGTGAAATGGAAACAAAACTTTATGGTGTTTACAGTACAGTATGTAATTCTCAGGAGCTGATTTCCATGGAGCTACTACAGCTGTACTCTGTGAGCGGTGATAAACCTGTGACTGCGGTCTATGAAAGCATGAAAAGCAGGCTGCACGCATGTTCACATGTACGTTGAGAGAGCTATTGGTCGCTTCAGCAGTTTGCCAAAACAAGTGGGTATCTTCGTTGTTGTAGTTGTGTGTAGGTTTATTTTATAGTCGTACACCGGCAACAGATCTACATGGAAGTACCAGGACGTATTATCCTCAGAATGGGAACGAAGTCTGTCGAAACACAAAGAGGAAATTTAGTATTTAAAAGACAGACTGTAAAGACTCCAGGAACTCTCTGGTCCCGGCCAAAGAAATTTTGTACAGATTATATTGTGTGTTTCCCCCCCGCTTTCAGTCTTTATGCTAAGCTAAGCTAGAGGTTTCCTGGCTGTGGCTTCTAGGGCTGTCCTCAACCAAAGGACTTCTTAGTCGACTGACACTTATACGACTAATCGATTAGTTGATTTAATCAACAGATCTGTAAAACTGAGTTTCTCCACAAAGAATCACACAAAAGCACCACTTTAAATCTTGTGTACACCAGAAATGAGCTCATACGTTTCTTGGAAATAAGTCATTCAGCATGAAAAAAGCATGAAAAACAACTAATCGACTAAAGAAATCTTAGACTAAGACCAAAACGACCGATTATTCGACTAAGAGGGGGTACCCCTAGTAACTTCGTAGTTAACAGACAGCTATGAGAGTGATATCAATCTTCTGATATAACTCAGAAAATGTTCCTTTAATATCTATATATGTTGCCATTAAACAGCATCACTATGCTGTTAATCATAACGTAATACTCAGCTGATAATCACCGTTGCCTTGGTAAATTGTCATCAATGACATTTCCATCAGAGTTTTATTTCTCATGCTACCGAATGAAAGTGGACAGTCGGTGTGGATGAGACGAGGAGGCCAGATGAGGAGGCCAGGAGGGGAAGAGAAGGGGTTGGGCAAAGCAAAATAAACAGAGCAAAAACACACAAGTCAAGTTTCAAGTGTGGCTCCCAGGTACACACGCGGACACACACTCAAAAACCACACACACACACACACTCACTTTTTGCCAGAGTGGCAAGTGGCCAAGCTAGAGGAGGTTAAAGAGAGAAAGAAAATGACAGTATTAAGGATGGAGGCGCTCAATGGAGCGTGCTGTTGGCCTGCGCCCACAACCAAACAGAAACACTTAAGCCAGCCCGGCCTCTTAATTGGGGTGTAAAAGTGTCTCCGCTCAGGCTGCTTCCACACTCACCTCTCTCTCCACCTCTACAGTACTTCTCCTCTGTCTTTCTTTGGTTCAGTTTCTGCAGTTGGTTCTAATGAAAAGTAAATGAAAGAGTTTTCCTGAAGCTGCTGTTCTTAATTAGCCATTTAGTGCTCAGTGACACGGGGAACACAAGAACAGAAACACAAAGGGACAGACTGCCTGATAGTGTAACGGGAGTGTTGCGTTCTCTGTAAGTGGACAGAAACACTGCATGATTTCTGTTTGTGGGAGTCCAAGGATCCTCGTCCATGTCAGGGACTGCTGTATGTAAAAAGTTGGCACTCATTTACAATCAGTAATGACACATTACTAATTTTGTATTACTTTAGAGGGAAAGAAAATGACCAAAAAGTACCAAATTTCTCTACTTACTTTGTTACTTTGTTGTTGGATGTTTTGAAGTGTGGTTGTATGAGGTATTTATCCATAGTCTGTGAATTACCTACAGTAGATGACGGTCAGCAACTTGACATTATTTGATACAAACGCTGATATGATACATTGGTTTTAGTACTTATACCAAATATACATACAAGACATTTTTTCAAATTTTTTTGAGAAGTATAAACACCATAATTTTAAACAATCTTAAGTTGATAACACCCAACCTGTACTACCTGCGGCCATAAGTGAAATATAATATTCTGATTATAGATTTTTGTGTACTAGATCTGCAACCATTAATCGATTAGTTGTCAACTATTAAATTAATCGGCAATTATTTTGATAATTGATTAATCGGTTTGAGTAATTTTTAAAGAAAAAAAAAAAATCTCTGATTCCAGGTTCTTAAATGTGAATATTTCTTTTTATGTTTCTTTTATAGTTTCTTTACTCCTCTACGATAGTAAACTGAATATCTTGACTGATCGAACACTGATCGAAATTTTTCACCATTTTTTGACATTTTTTAGACCAAACAACTAATCGATTAATCAAGAAAATAACCAATGAAAATAATCGTTAGTTGCAGCCCTACAATACATATTGTAAACTATAAGTGTCCACATGTGCATCCAGTGAGAACTGTCACGAGAATTAGATTCGGCATTGTGCTTTGAATGCTTCGTTAAATTTGATGCGTGGGGCAACAACCTTTGCACACGTATTGAGTCACTGCTCTCAACTCACGAGCCTCCATCTGGAGGAGGAAGCTTGTTGTTTTTCCTGTCTTACCTACCACATGCCAATCACTTATCTCGGTCACGCAAACACACTAATTCTCTTTCCCTCTGGTGATCAACGGTTGCGAAGTGTATACCATGAAGACGAGAAGAAAATACATAACAGTAATTCCTTAAGGGCATATTTGCACGTTTGTCTCGGGTGTCTAAAACTTGCCGTTAAACGCAAGCATATAATCACTTGAACTTTGACACAGATGCTTCTCCAGTGAGAGGGGACACGAGCTAGAAACGCTATCTCTTGCTGTCTTCTCCCTTACTGGAATTAACTGGCCTGCCAGGAAGTGGGAGCTTGTTTTACAGTTAACTAAACTACTTTTACACAGTAAGAGGGATACAAGGCAATGAACACGTAACGGCCGCATGTATAGGATAGTATAGTATGTCTAACATGCCATTTTAGGGGCATATAGTGAGGTGTAGGACATGAGAGACACATAAGTTAACAGCAACATTAGGGCTATATTATTATAGCCAAAATGATTGTCTATCTGTTTCGGTCACACTTATTAATTACAGTTATTTGCCCTGATAATATTACACCGTGTTCTAACCAGATGCGAGCGTCCATCTATCGCGCCACATCGCGTAGCATCGGACGCTCCCTGTCCACAATGAATATGTTAAATATGCACTTCTGTCCTACGTCATGTAAACAAACCAAGTACATATCAGCTGTGTGCTCCTTATCAGACTGGAGACGTAACAAATTAAAAGATGTGTCAGTAGTACTTGCCATCTTCCTACGTGTGTACTTTTTAAATAGAAAACGCACGTTTTATATTTTGATATTTACTGGAAATAACATACATCAAGTAGGTTGTTATCTAGCGAACTTCCTCCAGCCAGCTGCCACCTTTTTTAGGTTTTTGTAATGAAGTGAGGAGGTATTGTAGGCTACGGATAACTCCTCAGGCCCGCCGTGCATCTTGCTCGTGCCCGGGACAAGATGCAACAACACCACAGGCAGTGACACAGACAGGTGCTGAGATACGGTAAACAGGGAGTTAAACAACAGATTAATCTAACATTTTGACTGATTTCTTCATAACCACAAATTAAGTTAATAAAGACTAATTGTGGATGTTTCATTCGCCAATTGTTGTCCCTGCTCAGCCTGCTGTATAGTGTAAAATTAGTCCATTGTGTATTCCACAATACTGAACAAAATAATCCAAACTGGAAGAAAAAGTAAGACGTAAGAGGAGCACAGGATGCTCTTCTTACTCTCTTAGTCCTTGCGTATTAATGCACCCGGGGGCCTACTTTCTCTCATTTGTTTCAAGAACACACAAACGTCAGAAAGCCGTCGTGATTCGTGATTCAAAACTACAGATTTTGCAGCACATTTCAGTAAAAATGAGTTCTCTTCGAAGTGAAAAAACTTTTTGTCTTCCTTCTGTTCAATCAAACAGGAAAAAAAGTAGAGAGCAAACACTTGAATGATAGTATTTGAATTGCTTCCAATTTCCTGCTCCGTTCCAGGTCCCGAGTAAAGTGAATTACAAGTGATGCGATCCTGATAGTGATACACTCTTACACACACAAGAGAGAGCTGCGTACATTTGTTCTCATCTCTCTCTCATTTATTGATATAGACACAGACAAGCTCCTCTTTGATGCCGTCCATTTGTGATAGTTACAGGCTTTCTGTGGTGGCTTGCCTTACATCAACACGTACACACACACACACACACACACACACACACACACTGGTGTTTGAATTACCATGAATATCTTATAAGGGACAAGGAGTGACAAAAACTGAAAGAGAGGGGAAGAGAAGGATAGAAACAGACAGATGGAGAGGGAGAGTTAGTAATTGTGCTCTTGTGTTTTCCTTCCTGGCAGCTTGCATCCTTGTTAACAAATCCAAATTAACTTTGATAAGCTGGCATCAGTTGTGTACGTGCATGTGTATTTGCATGTGTGTGTGTGTGTGTATTTCCCTCTACCCGCTGCATTCGTGCAGTAGCAGGCAGGCAGGCAGTGCTCGCCGAGCGCCCCGGGGGATCTGGAAAACTCTCTCCTCTCTCCTCCAGCTCATCAATGGACGGGCACTCCCACATCCTGCTCCACACACACACGCACGCACGCACGCACGCACGCACGCACGCACGCACGCACGCACACACACACACACACACACACACACACACACACACACACAAAGCACACACTTGTAACGGTACACATTCAGATACACATGGACAACAAATGCACACAGGGCCAAGTGGAGCACAAACACACACACGAGGCTAAGTGGAGCACGCTGACACTGCTGCCCACTATTCTAACAGCTGATTGGCTGCTGGTAGAGATGTAAGTAGCCTGTAGTGAGGAGAGGATGGGGGCTTCTGAGGATAACCAACATGCTGGAACAAGATGTGCGGCTACTGTTGCTGCACTGTGTTTTTTTAAAAGAAGAAAAGAGTCATTCCTTGTCTCTTAATACCTTCTTTTGCATTTTTTTTTAAGAATGCACGTTACTTATGTTAACGTAGGACAAGGGGATGTTGAGAAGGAGGCTAATGAGGGTAATCGTGTGGTTTTCTGTGTGAATTTGTGTGTGAGCTGTAGAGGAAAGCATGTTGGCAGGCAAGTGGTTGTTACAGCCTGAGCTGTCCGAAAGGACTTCCTCATTACTTCCTGCCTTTGTCCCAAACACTTCCTACTGCCGAGCTGTACAACTGGGCCCTGGGGGGAGGCTGGCGGCGGGCGAACAGAGTGGAGTGGGGTTGGGGTGGGGGAGATATTATTTACATGTGAGAGAATATGAAAGGAAGGAAAAGTTAGATGAATGGATCACAGCGCTCTAGATCCGCAACCCTTGACAGAAATGCCAAGCTCTGACGGTGCTGCAAATGTTTATTTCATTAATCGCTTTGCGAGCCTCCAGCAAATGCAAACCCCAGGTTGTAAATCAGTTTGTCAGAAATTAGAATACGGGGCAGCTGAGACGAGAGGCGAGCTGCGAGGATTGCGTTTCAAGTGTTTGTGTGTGTGAGGGAGGAAAGGAACACGACCCTCCCTCTGGTCGAGGGAAGGGGATTGTTTTCAGGTGTTTGGCCAGATCAGGTGACATCAACGCTACACACACACATATATACACACGATAGTGAAGACACAGGCTGCGTCCGGAATTTCATACTAACATGCTATTTAGTACGCTAAAACAGTGTGTGAGATATTTTAGTATGTCTGAAACCTTAGTATGAAAACAATAGAATGCAAATTGCATGCTATTTCCGGGAAAATATTACAGTATGCAAACGCTGGGCACCACAGCGGCATACATGTCCCACAATGCAATGCGGTAGTGATGACAACGTTCATAACCGACGTTAACGGACAGCTCTGTAACATCAATAACGCTTCAATTTAACTGTAAGTATAAGATTTCACTTTGCTAGGCGTAATATATATTTTAAATTAATTCAGGCTTTGAATCTCACAAATCATCGTTTTGGTCACATGAGGTTTGTACGGGTTACCATGGTTACACGTCTCCAACCGGCAAGGGGGCTCTCAGGAAGTGACAACGTAAATTACTACTCAATAGAGCCTAAGTCCCTCCCCTTCCGGTGGACACCATGGGACCTTATTTTGGAATAAATATGAACGGTAGTATATCAACGGAGAGAGACAAATAATTTTTTGATCTCATTTGAATTGCACCATATGATGTTTGTCAATTTAAAACATAATTTTGCAAGTCAAGAAAGTCACGCACACGATTATATTGCATACAGCATATTGTAGTTACACTGCTCTTATTTCAGAAGACACATGATATATGAAATCTGAAGCCTACAACAAACAGTTTGAAAGTTACCATCAAGATTTTCAATCTTTTATGAATAAAGGAAATAATAAAATGAAAAAGTGTTTATTATAGTGTTTATTCTAACAGTCCCTCTATAAACACACATCATCAGCCCAGAGTGAACTGATATTTTGTAACTCAGTCAAAGAACGTACAGTCCCTACCTGTACATCATTATCTCACTGTAAAGGGAGATAAAGAGATAGAGAGAGGCAACAACATTGCTGCTTCAGTGGAGCAAAGAAGCTCTGTGTATGTTCATGCATACATGATTTCAGAACCGCGTGTTAGAGGCTTAACATAGTCTGTAACCACAGCTACTAGTATGTACTGTATTTGGAATATGTGATGCTTATGCTCCGTCGAATACTTGGAATTTCATGGGTGGCTTCGAGGTGGTACAGCGGCTCAGCTGAAGGGGTTGGGAGGGATGTTTGGACATTTGAAATTCTCAAGAATTTTGTTGTTACATCACCTTCTTGGGAAAGCAGAGGTTTCCCACAGGTTGAGAATGTATTCGTGTTGGTGTGCGGGTTGTGGAGTTCATGCTTATCTGACACCTAACACATGGAAATTATTATTATGCTTTCCGAGTATTATTTCTTTATGTTTTCACCATGTGTACTGTGCACCCTGGAAGAACGGTCAAAACAGTTGTTACTCAAATCTCGAAAACATGCGTGTACTAAAGTAAGCCCTCAGAAGTCAGCGCTGGAAATCAACTTTGTGTTTCTAAACTCGCTCTTCCCGGATTGAAATTGTGTATCCTCGTATGACCTCCCCATCCTTGAAGTTGCTTCCAAACCCAACTCTGTCCACTTAGTTCTGTCCAGACCAAGCTCACTTCGCTGAATGTCATGTCCTCGGCTTTCAAGAAATGTCTCTTTTCCTTGAACCATTTAACAGGTTTCTCTTAGCACAGAAAACACAGCACCCTCCAGGGAGACCGGGCCCTACCCAGAATGTGTTAAGTGTCTGGGAACAGAGCATACTTCTCAGTAAACTGAGCTTTGATGGTGACCACCGCTCCTGTGCAGGCTGTAATGGTGCAGTCCGGAGAACCTCTGTCTATTTAAGGCAATACTTGTGACACTAGTCTCAGGGGCTGCAGGGAGGCGGGGGGAGGTGGTGGACAGATGCAGGGGCGCATTATTGGGAGAATGTGACCCTGAGTTGACCCACCCTGGTCAGAGGTGAACAAGTAGAGGATGGGGGGGAAGAAGACAGGGCCAGTGGACCATTTGCTGGCCATAACTACAGGGTAGGACACATACAGTACATGCATACACATGCACGCACGCACGCACACACACACACACACACACACACACACACACACACACACACACACACGCACACACACACACACTCTGTCTCTCTCCAGGAGGGCTCACAAAGACAGGAAGTGCCAATGTGGACATGGACAGGTGTGTGTGTTCATAGTGTTTTTGCCTAGAAACAGGAACACACAGGGAGATATAATGTTACTCCTTCTTCCTCTTCATAACCCTACTGACCTGCTCTACTGCTAACATCTAGACACAAGATCATATTTATCCAGGATAATGTATATGAAGCAGTATTCATTTCCAATCTGATCTAACTATCTGCTAGCAGGGGTGTAGGAAAATATCGATAAACATGAGTATCACGATATTATCTTTTGTGATACTCTATCGATTCTCCAAAGCACTGTATCGATTTGTAATTAACTTCTTAAAAATCCGACGGCCCGCTGTCGGGCCCGGCCGCTATTCGATCTTTCGTAGGTTGTAGTGGGCTCAGTTTTAAAGATGACTCAGGAATCCATTGGTACCAACTATGTCATAGCTTGTCGCGAAGGAGGCTAAATAACGCTCCAAAGATACGCTAGATTTTGGCGAGGAAAAACTATCATGGCCATTTTCAACGGGGTCCCTCGGCCTCTGACCTCAAGACATGTGAATGAAAATGGGTTCTGTGGGTACCAACGAGTCTCCCCTTTATAGACATGCCCTCTTTATGATAATCACATGCAGTTTTGGGCAAAAACCCTGCAGTTTTTTTGCATGCAGTAAAAATGTGCTATTTTTGCCTATTCTAAAATGGTGCATTTCTGGTGACAGTTTTCTTAAAATTAGATTTAAAAAATTGCAATATTTTGCCTTGCTTACAGTATCGCAATACGTCGCAATATATTGAATGGTTACCCTTGTATCATGATACGTATCGTATCGCCAGATTCTTGCCAATACACCGCTCTATCTGCCAGCTCTGGAAAAGATTTAAATTTGCTTCCCCTGGTGGTGTCCTTAAAGTCTGGCTGCTCAGTAGTCTGTAATGAAGTGTTGATGGGTGTTAATATTTCTTTTCTCTTTGGTGTCTCCCCCAGCTGGACCACCTGGGGCAAGCTTTGGCATAAAATGTTTTAGTAGGAAAGAAATCTAGTTTCTCATCTAGTAAGGAAATTGGTGTCATGAAGCATTTTGTTACTACATTTCCGCCTGAATCTCTTTGTTATGCTGAATGGCTCAGTGGCTGTGTCACCCCTACGCTGTTGGCATCAGTACACAGACTGGCACCGCTCCAATTTGCAAAACAGGTACTTTCCTCTGACCTGCACCTCGTACCACTTGTTGTGGCATTTGTGTCGAGACTGGTAGCGTTACTCAGAAGAAATCTGTAGAATCTATAGTGAAACAAAACCCGATAAGAAATGTTTACACAGAAGTGAAAAACATGTGTGACACGGGGTGACATTCAAGCATGAGTGAACGTAACTTGTCAGGTAAATAACCAGATAAATCACGGTGCCAACGGTGTGTTTGTGCGAAGATATGAACCCTGGTTTAGGTAATGGACAAAGGCTGAGTGGAGGTCACAGCGTGAGGTTGTGAATGTTTCCTCTCAGGCTGAGGTTCCGGATACTAAAGCTGTAGCTCATGTTTGGGTATATTCCCTTGCTGAATATTCATTTACTTTTTGCTCTTTTCCATCAGTTGTTGCTTCGTCTGAACGCCTCGCCTCGCCTCGCCTCGCCTCGCTCCTGCTGCTGTCTTTAAACACCGTAGAGTCGCTTTATTCTGCCTCTCCTCTCCTCTCGTCTGTCCCGATCATGCCTGAACACTCCTGTGGTATAAAAGCGATGTTGTAAAAACATTAAGGCCTATAAAGTCCTTTGGCTGCCTGTGTCATCTCCACTTTCCTCCTGATGGCTTGAGTGGTAATATATATTTGCAAGACAGATATAAAATGCAATTATAATCTTTCTCTCTTTGCCTAAATGCATCCCATGATGATTCCAGAGTGGTGACAGAGTTATAAGACCGCAGTAAAAATGGCTGCTGCTATCTCTCTCTCTCTCTTGCTCGCAGTATCTTTATTGAACAGTAGTATAACATTGTAGCACAGGACAAGACTGCAGTTATGCTCATAGTATGCACATCACCATATCTCCTCTTCCTCCTCTTCTTGCTAACACTTTGATGGCCCCACTGCCCTCATGAGGAATGAATGCAGTTAATCATTTTACCAACATGGTTGGGATGTCTAGTCGTGTGTAGAAAAGCCTGCAAAAAGCATCAGACACCGTTAAAACGGTGTGATGAAAAAGAGAAGAAATGGTCTCTTTCTTCTTCCAACTCCATTTCTCTTCCCTGTTGCTCCACCTTATGTGAAAGATCCTCCCTCTGCACTCCCTCCCTTCTCCTTTTTTTCCTTTCTGTTCCTTTGCTTTGTGCTCTCTCTCTCTCCCTCTCTCTCTCTCTCCCCCTCTTCCTTCCCCTTGCACTGTGGTATGCAGACATGCAGGAATTTCTGGGCCTCAAAATGATAGACCAAACTTGTCAGCCCTGGCTCCTGTTACTAAAGATGGCCGCCCCGGCAGTGTGAGCGCCTGCGATTGGTGCACGTCTGAGTGACTCCCCGCGTGATTGGTTATGGTGTGTTTGTCCACAGCTCCTGTGTTTTTGGCAAAAGTGTGAATTTCAGTTTTTTGTTTGTATAAGGCGCAGTTTTCATGTGTAATTTGTGACTGCTTAGTGACTATAACTCTTCCTTTCCTCTGTCTTCTCTCCTGCACAGTTTTGGCTTCAGAGACATTATGTGTTATTGCGAGTCGCTGTGTTTGTGTCTTCTTTGAGTTTGTGTGTGAATGAGGGGATGTGTCGCTTGGAGACGAAGACAGTGGTTGCAACTAAGAATTTTCATTTTTGATTAATCTGCCAGTTACTTTCCTGATAAATCAACTGATACTTTGGTCTATAAAATGTCAGAAAAATGTAAAATGCCCAAGATGTCTTGTCTTATCCGTCAAACAGTCCAAACCCCAAAGATATGCAGTTTACTATCACATAAGAAAAAGAAATGCAACAAATACTCACAACTGAGAAGCGGGAACTAGGTAAGTTTTGGCATTTTCATGTAAAGGAGAGAGGAATCGATCATGGTATCATGGTTTTTGCTGAGCATCTAGAGTACTTCATTCGATACCCATCATTTGAATGGAACCTGTGTGTGTGTCCCACATCTGCACATAAAGCGGTTACCAATGCATTAAATCGAAGAACGCTTGCGGTGATTGGCTACGAGTAAACCATACAAATACTCATTTTGTTCTAGGTTTGGGCACAAAAAGGATCGATTGCTGGTATCGTATGACTGGAGAAGTTTCGATACTACTTGGTACTGGATTGTTTTGGTCGATACCTTAAAGGTATCAAGTAGCGATATCCAGCCCTACACACACACACACACACACACACACACACACACACACACACACACACACACACACACACACACACACACACACACCATACTTGGCTTTTTAAAATATAGTATTAATATACATGTTTGAATCATCTAATCACTCACTTAATGACAATTGCTTGTGATATGTCAGTGATGTACGGTGTCTGACAGAAGCGACAGAAGAGATCAACCAACACACACCCGTACACTTTAGCGTGTAAAGTTTAAGAAATAGACTAAAGTAGGATTAAGTGAGTTTAAAATGACATGAAATGAGGCACTGACAGAGCACATGTAGAAAAAAAATGAAACACATCTAAGTCCCACTCTGCCTTTAGATGACCTTCTCATTAGTAGGGTGCAGTAGAGTGGTATAATTTATCTGCCTATTTCATTATAACTAATTTGATAATAGTTTTGGTGCTCCGTATGGAACCCTGCCAATTTGAGAAGGCTGCACCCAAATCGAAACGTCCGCCTCTATTATTTGTGCCTCTTAATATACATTGAAGATGACACTGAGTAGCACCCACCATATCTCGTCCTTAATATAGACTATGAGCTAGTGCGCTAGTCTCTTACGACGCATGTGTTTGTGTGTATCACCAGGCAGAATGACGTCCGACCCAGCTAATATTTAGCATGCCATGGCTGCTGCCTCCTCTCTCCAGTGTCTCCTGCTCTGGGCCTTGTGATGGCATTGTTGCAACTAAATAAGGTTCTGCTCCGGCGCTCTGCTCGCCGCCTGTCAGCCAGACATACTGCACTCTGCTGTCTGTTCCACACACTCTCACATACGCATGACGCAGATGACTCTCGCAGCTATGTTTTGCTGGTGTTTTGGATGAACTGTGGTGCACCTGCGCTTGTGTGTGTGCGCACTGTGTATACCCATATATCACCTGACTACTCCTTGTGCGATTCGTATCTTGACAGAGATGGAGTGGAATGAGGATTTTTTTTCTTCCCATGAGGAATGTTGCTGTCATGTGCTGTCGGTTTTCCTCTTTTAGTTTGCCTGCGTGTACTATACTGTACCAACATCTGACCGGCACAACTCAGAATTTAGGTTAACGAGATCAACCGGACCCACGGTATTTCTGGTGTCTAGAGCATGTGACCCAGTGTACTTCATATCAATCACGAGGGAGGAGCAGCGGACATTAGCGGACACACGACAGCAACCAGTCCATCCGCAGGTCTCTAGCCAACTAACCCAGTGCACAAACCACCATTTTGGAGCTGCCTTTTCCTCTCAAGTGTGACTGCTTCTGAAATAAGAAACCAAGAGGACAAACACTCCCAAGTGAATTCATCTCTAGTCGCACTTTTTACACTTGATTTGAGCTTTTTGTGTACAGCGCTGGAATCGAAGACAAGTGGGAAACTAAGGTTTCTGACACATCTGATAACAAATGGCTTTGCTTGTCACCCACATAAAATGTAAGTCCCCAGGAGGAATGCTGGTGTATGTCCCCCCTTATCGCCCACCATCTCTCTTCCTGCTGCCTGCCTCGACCAATCCAGGCAGAGGGGCGCCCCTCTGGCCAATTCCACTAAACTAATTGGTCGCAATGGCTTGTGGGTAGAAGGGAGTCTGGGAGCAGAGGTGAATATCTGTGTGCGTGTTTGTATGTGTGTGTGTGTATGTGTGTGCATGGAGGCAGGCCAGAGTTAGGTCCTATTTAGTGTGTTTGTGTGTTTATCCCTCAGTTCCTCCCAGAGCAGGAGTGGGAACACCAAGGGAAGAACTGGGCGGGGCTCCTGTTAGTGGAAGTGCGACCCTCGCTGGAGGATTTAACATTAGTAGAGAGGGGGAGATGCCCAAGTGAGAGAGATAAATAGAAGGAGGTGAGAGCAATGGCATTGATAGGACTAGGGATGGGACGATATAGGATTTAATCCCGATAAAAAACACAATAAATTGATAGTGGTGAATTTCCATTATGGGGATAATTGTGTATATCCTCACACAAGTGTGTATATAATAAAAAATACAGGAATTATCATGTAAGAAAGAACAGACTCACACAATGTTGCTATTTATTTTTTATTTATTTATCCTTTATTTGTTTAAGGTTTTTTTTCTTTGTTTCTCTCTAAAAAGGATCTGTGATGCAATAAAAATATTTCTTTAGTCCCATTTAAAGAGTTTTAAACATATTTTGATGACTATCGGGATAATATCGTGAATCGCACTTATTTTGGCTAGGATAATCGTGACATGAATTTTTCATATCATCCCATGCCTAGATAGGAGCACAACAAAAACATTTAATAGCAGATATTTGTTGTTGATTCCAGATAATCAAAACGTAGAAATATTATAATTACAGCTCTTTATAATGTGACCTGTTGAATTGCATTAGAGAGGTTCAGCATTGATCTGATCAAACAGACAGAAAAGAATGAAGGAAAAGAAGAAAAAAAACACATTCAAATAACATCTAGAAAATGCAAAGTGCACCAAATTGCCTGACAAAGCTAATTCTAATGCATCCAATACCAAACTTGTCGTATTTAATTTTTTTTTAGATCATTTCATCGGTCATTTAAGAGGCTGTTTATATCGAAGGGTGTTTCCAGGCAGATTAAATGACCATAGAGTTGGATATTTAGCTGAATCAATGGATGGATGTGTAAATGAATTGATCAGTAATTGAGAGAGTGCGGGAGTGGATGTTTGAATCAAAGCCTGATCGTCCAGCAGTGCACTTTTAAACAACTCGGCCTGTCTTTAATGGTTCTGTTAATGCAGTTCAAAGTCAGCACTCGCTGTGAGTTTGTGTCCATGATTGCCTTCGTGTGTGTGTGTGGCCCCTCTGAGGGTTGGATAGCAGTGATGGAGGGATGGCTGGATGCAGAGAACAGCTTGGATGACAAACTCAGCTCACAGTTCTGTCTGATGGGACGTATGTCTGTAGGAGGGGACTGTCTGGCTCTCCATAACTCCATACTGTGGACAGTATGTGCATGTGTAGATTGAGACAGATGCTCCAGTCTCTTCGTCTCATGTGTACCGCTGACAGAGATAAATGTGCCACTAGTGCTGGACCGCAGAAAAATAGCTGTGGTGATGTATGGCACACTTCGCCTGTGCTGGCTGATTGGACGACCGTATCGCCTCCCCAGTCGCTTATTAGCCAAGTTAGTTAGATCTTGCGCTGTGATTGTTGGCGGTGGTTTGATCAAAGCTGTGGTCTCATTAATGGCCACTTGTTTAACACTGGAGAGAAGATTTGCAATTTCCTATGGGTTAGCTTCTTCAGGGTTGGACTTATGGTCTTTACACATCGGGGGTGTGACGAATAAACGACACGAATATGCGAAATACTCGCCTGCGAATATTATATGTCTAGGGCTTTTATTGTGAAAGGTAAGTATGGAAGGAGTGGATCTGGTCTGCGCCACCTTTGTCAAGGTTGAAAGGAGTAATAAAGTTTGACGTCTTGGATAGGACTACGGAGCCTCCGTGTTGTTGTATCATAAATATAGGCGCAACTCAACCCGTTCCGTAATACGTGTTTGGTTGATGCCTTTAATCGTGGTGCGAAAGCTCAGAAAAATCCACCTTGTTCTGAAAAAATAAGAACCTTTTTCACTGCGTGATATTCGCGTTATGTGTGAAAGTGTTCATGAGAAAAACAACAGTTCGAAAAAATATATTGACACACACATCCCCAATCGCACAGAAAAAAATGCCCCTGGTGTGTAAACGCCTTTATGCTGATTATAGATCATTAAGGTGAAAATTTGACATATCTTTTGCATCCCCTAGTTACAGTACCAAATACCAAAGACAGTGAAAAATTAAAACAAAGCTGATAGTTTTCCTCCTTTGTGAATTATAGTATTTGCTCTACAAACACACACACACACACACACACACACACACACACACACACACACACACACACACACACACACACACACACACACACACACACACACACACACACACACACACACACACACACAATGTCAACAGGTCCTTCAGTGAACACTTAGCTGACTATGGCTGCTGATAGCATCAATCACCAATACCTGTTTACTGTCTCCTGTTAACCGCTCTCCCCCTGACCGCCCAGACTCTCCTCTCTGCACTGATCTAATTTAGCCCTCATTCTGCTTTTTAAAATCTTATTACAAAGACACACACACACACTGGGCTGTTTACCTCTGCCTGTCCAATGTTCTGTGGCGGAGAATCACATCTGTTTTACAGTGGTGTTGTGGTGTTGAAGCAAGTATCATATTTAGCAGCTGACCACAGAAACTTGGGTTTCCTGCAAACTAAAAACTCATTGAGCAGTTTATTCTGGCTTGTTTGTTATTTAGTGAGTTAAAAACAATGGAAGGATCGACGTGTTTCACATCCTCACTATATAGGAACCCACCTGCTAAATGTTCCACAAACTGCTCCCTACTCATCACATATGAATGCCTTTTCTCTCACTCACACACTCATATCTGCACAACAGCAGCGTTTCTTAGAATAACCTCCGTCCGGTAGCCAGCTGAGCTGCAGGCAGCATCTTCTTCTCTGAGCTGCTTTCATTATGTTTGCCCTGGCAGCATCCACAGATAAAATTCTTGCTCGGTCTTTTATTGTTTGCTGGATGCGTGTAAATCAGCTCGGGGCGTCTTTGTGTTCGCCTGCCTGCCCCGGGTCAATGACTTTAATGTGTATGATGTTACACATACAGTACATGTACTCTTTGCTATACTAGTAATCAGCGGTGTGTCAGTTCAGGGATCATTCGGTTTATAGAGCAGTTTAGTCTTGTAGAATTGTTTAAGTTATATCTGTGATTTAAGGCGATACAACATCATAACCCTGACAATCTTCATTCAACCGCACCGCCTTCTCACCCACCCTTACATAAAAGCTGAGATCTTTTAAAGGCATTTTGTCTAGTTTAAAAGATCAAGGTCATACTGTATATACAAGTATGACTCTCGTATTATATGGAAGACGGAACCTGCCAAAATAAAAAAAAAAAATGAATAAAAAAATAAACGACTTGATAAATAAATAAGCCATTAAATGTACCAAAAATAACATTTAGATAAATAAATAAATGCACAAATGCATACAATTTAATAATGAATAAATACATTTAAAACGAATTTAAAATAAAAAAAGAATAAATGCAAAAATAAATAAATCAATTTAAAGTTAATAAAAACAAACAATAAATAAATAAATTAGTAAATAAATAAAAGGGGAAATTAAATAGAAGAGTGGATAGATAGGGGAATTAATACAAAGGTAAATAAATAAAAAGAAGCAAATTAAAACATATATATCAAGTCACATTTTACAAATTAATTAATGCCTACATTTTTTGGTACATTTAATGGCTTATTTATTTATCTATTTATCTATTGAGTCATTTATTTATTTATACATTTTTGCTTTTGGCAGGTTCCCTCCTCCATGATAGTAGAGTCCCAACAACCACAAGAGTAAAATTCCTATCAAGCCCATTTTTTTTTTAACTGCTTCGATACAATGACAAACTTGCGCAAGCTTTAGTGAGTGGTTTACTTTGCTTTCCAACAAGATCGAAATGGTAGTATTTAGCAACACAAACAGGAGACGCAATTTGCCAGTTAAGGAATTTTGGAATAAACAAGTATTGAGTATACACTGAGGCTGAAATCTTAGCTCTCAGCACCTTTGGGGCTACATAAACTGTGGTGGTGAGCTGCCTCAGTCAGATATTCTTTATCGACCCCTTCACACCAACAGTAAACACAGGTTCATCCTGGGTTGTTTTGTTGATGTGATTTTGAACGCAGCTTTGGCGAGCACACCGACGGCCAGTGTTTGTTACAGAGACGGAAAATCAAGATATTGAAATTGCAGCGGCCTTTGTTATTTATTCCTGTTTTATTAGCCGCAGCAGAGGTAAAGCTTTCCGTGAGGCACAGGTAACATCGGTTTGTCTCTCTGTTTACCTCTGGCTGCTGTGTTTCAGTGAAAGGCTTTTCTCTTTGTGTGCCACCCACCCACCCACTCAGCCAGGCTGCCTGCCTGCTAGAGGGGCCTCTGTTGACAACACCTGCACCCCCAAGGATAAGCAGGGCCTCTTCAGTCCCCCTGACACCCTTTTCTCCTTCCTAATGCATGTGTCATGTTCCTCGCTCTTTGTCCTATACTCTAGTGCACATGTATTATGTATGTGCAATACATACACGCATATGGCCACATGATACAAGCGGGTACTCCTTTGTGGTTGGACCCTTCTTCTCCAGCAGTCACCCCGCTGTGCAAATCCCCGAGCCGGGGTTTGTTTGTCAGTCAGGCCCCTAAAGGGACGCCGTGTGCCTGAGCCTGGCATGTAGCTGAGCCTGGCCGAGGACCCAGCTTCTCTACTGCCTCGAATGTCCACATTATGCCCGAGCTGCAGCCGTAATGGCTTGTGAATGTCTTCAGAATAAAACGGCGCCTCCTCCACTGTAGTGCCCGCTGCCAGAGACGTAATGGGTGTAAGTGGGTATCACTATCAAACACGAGGACGGACACTTCCAAACTTGTTGCAGATGGTAGAACCTATAGCCGTATTGATTTCTTTAGTTTGTTTATTTGCTTTTTATTGTTATTATCAGAGGTGGATCATCAGGATAGAGGATCAAGTCAATTATAGATACAAAAGCACTGGAGGCCTTGAGCACAACTCTTTGTTATCGGTCACTGTTCAGTAAAGCAGACGGCACCGTGTTATTGTGTCCCACCGGTAGAGATGTTGTGATTTGTATTTGTAACACATGCACTGTTTGTAGAGGCAAACATGTTTAGAGTAGAGCTGCTCACTCTTTCAGTTGTCTTCTATGTCATAAGTATCAAATAAGAGAGGCACTGTGTCTTTAAAGTGTTATATTATAACCTATATATTTCTTAATGATCAGACCAGACCATTCAAGTGTATCTTCTCTTTTTCTATCACATTTCCCTCTGGATGGAGTCGAGCCAGATGCACCTGCATGTTGGTTCCATCACTGCAGTACTTAACTCGGCCAAAACAGAGTTTGTAAACAGCCTTGGTTGCTTTTGCTTCTTATGTGAAAGTCACGATTTATATAAAATAGAAATGTTATGCATGTGCAAAAAGCTCCGTTTCTCGTCTCCTCTGGGTCCCTCACTGTGAAAAAGCAGCTCTTCGTTCTTACTCACCGTCTCTCACTTGGCGGCTTTGCAGACAGAAACATGCAGTGAAAGACAGAGAAGTGAGAAACTGAGGTTGGCAATAATGTCGAGTTAAATCTACTAAATTATTGTCAGATCATTTTTAAGCGCTGATAGTCAGTCTTTTCAGTGTATGCAGTGTCGTCTATGGGGTGTAAGAAACTATCGAAAAAAATCGAAGATTGCGATATTATGTTTTGTGATACTGAATTCGATGTATTCCGATTCTCAAAAACACTGTATCGATTTTTAGTTAATAGTTTGCATGCAAAGATTAACTCAGTCAATAATACTTTATTTAATTTGCAAAGAGATGCACCCTCTCAAAGTAGTGTTATGATGTTGGATGTTACAGGGACTGTGATATATGCAAATGCAGATCCCACTGTTGTGATTGCATAAAAAGTAAACTTTTTTTACTCAGATTTTATGCATATGGTGGTTTATTCTTTATACTATGACAGTTGTCCTAAAATTAAATAAAAAAATCGCAATATATTGCCATGCTTACAGTATCGCAATATATTGAATTGTAACCCCCGTATCATGATACGTATCGTATCGCCAGATTCTTGCCAATACACAGCCCTAGTGTCGTCTATAAATTAGTGTTGATATAAAAAAATGCTGATATAAAACTGTTTCATCATGAAAGTGAAGATGAAGGAATTATATGTCAAAGCTCTGTTATTTTTGTTATCTGTAGTACAGATGAGGGAACAGACTGACTGGAAGAGGTTTGTTCATGTGGTCATTCAGGTGAGAAATAAAAGGGAAACATTTATCAAACATGGATATCATGAGAGTATTGTGTTTCACAGTTTTTCAGTTGTACATTCTTGTGAAAATACAAGTAAAGATGATTATCAATATAATCCTGCTTTGTATTTAAAAGTAGCTATTAGAATAGATATTATCATACCATTAAGGAATATTATTTCTGTGATAGAACATTTCTAGAAGTGTGAATTGTAACTCCCATCCCTAATGGCCCTCCTTAGGTAACTGATGTGTCCACGGTTTGATCTTGTTTTTGAGGAGACGCCCGCGAATTCCTGTACCAGGAGAGAAAAACAAGCCTGGGGGAGGGGTGTTTGTCAAAGCGAACTGATCAGACTGACTGAGCGAGGGAGAGGAGGACAGAAACGGAGAGCTCTTTACCCTGGACTGTTGAATCCATGCTGTTTGGTTGTGCTATTTTGCTAATTGTTTCCCTCGTAGTGGCCACGTTCCTCCGCTGTTTCTCTGTCCTTTATGTGTCATCCCTCGCGTCAAGGCTTTCTCTCCCTTTCAGCTCCTTCCCTCCCCTTGAGCTTCACCCTCCTGCCTGGCCCCCGTCCTCCATCCTCCGCTCACTTCACTCGTGCATCTGTATCGATGCATTCGGTTGCGTATCTGTTTTAATGCGCTGTGTCGGCCCTATAGCCTCCGTTCCTCCCTCCCCATCTCCACTGAAGGCATGTCGGAGCACAGTATGTGTGACCACCAGGGTGGAGGAAGCATCTGTTTACGGCCCGTCCAGCTCACTAGAGATGCTGCTACACGGAGGTGTAACATTTGCCGTTGTTCGTTGTGACTTGTCTACGTCCAAGCATCCCATATATAATGCTCGCCACTGGCATGTGAATGCACGCACACGGGGGAAACACGCACATAATCTCTCTTCGTTCTCTGCCTCAGCAGTTAATAGTGTGTGCTTATGGAAAATCTCTTTAGTCTGGCAGTTATTGGAACTAAGATTTTAATTAGGGGAGGTTTTAGAGCGGCGCACGCTGCATTAGCATTACAACAGGGGCATGTTTGATGGGCGGACTGGCAGGCAGACAGCGAGCCGTCATCCTAACTAGCAGACATATCAATCCTGTCAAATAAGGAGCACAGACAATGGCAATGTAGACTGCATGGTATGCATACTATTTCTGCATGATCCAGACAGGGAGGTGAAGTTTTAGTTGTTTTTTTTATACAGGCTTATTTTTTTTTGAGCTTGGGGAATCTCACTTCCCATTCAGTTGTAGTGGAACATTATGGTAGCCCTTCTTTTTGAGTACCCGATCACACACACATCGCTGCCAGAAATCCCTCCTGTTGTTGATGCAAGGTGTCAGGATGATTCATTGAATCATGTCAGCGCCTGTCGAATGGGTTTGGATTAGAATTTGATCTAAAATGGAGTCAGCCTGGAAACGTCCACGTCTGTCTGCTGCTTTCGTCTGCAGCTCCTGAGCTATCCATACCGTGTCGTGTTTGCTGTGAAGCCCAAATAGCTTATTTTGGAAGTTACAGTCTTATTTAGGGCTGCAACTAACGGTTGTTTTCATTGTCGATTAATCTGTCGATTATTTTCTCGATTAATCGATTAGTTGTTTGGTCTATAAAATGTCAGGAAATGGTGAAAAATGTCAATCAGTGTTTCCCAAAGCCCAAGATGACGTCCTCAAATGTCTGGTTTTGTCCACAACTCAAAGATATTCAGTTTACTGACATAGAGGAGTAAATAAACCAGAAAATAGTCACATTTAAGAAGCTGGAATCAGAGAATTTTGACTTTTTTTTTTCAATTAAAATATTAATTGTTACAGCCTGGTTTCAAGGTCTGTTATTCACAAATAGCCACAGAATAGTATGGTATTTTTGACAGCTGTTTACCTCAAATCAAAGTGACAGTGATTTTGGGAATCTTAGATGAGTATTTTTACTAATGATGTACTGCATTTTCTCCAGTTCATTATGAGATTAGCAGATTCAGTAAACAAATTTACTGAAAAAAAATCAAATGCAGCAACTAAAAACGAATTAATTTTGCGAGGTTAAAACTTTGATACATCTCTAAAAACATTTTTATTCAGTATCTTGCGTGGTTTTCTTTGATCCAGAGAGCTGTAGTCCTGTTCTCCTTAAAACCAGCAGAACCCAATATTGGTTGGCACAACATTTCCAGTCCAGGACAAATGGAACTGTGGACGTGATCAGACAGATGGATGACCAAAACGTAGACAGAAACAGAAGCAAAGAGATCTCCCGATTTTCCCAAAATTCCTTTGGCGCATTTGAGCCTGAATCTGAGTTTACACTGTTTTGCTTATGACTAACACTCTCCATAATCAGTCCCTGCGCACCAGCCCAGGAGACCCCTGGCCCGGTCTTCTCGGCTGTTTTCCTTGGCCGCTCACTCTGCTGATGGAAAGACGAGTCTCATTGAGGTCAAACTCAGGCTTCGGCAACTTGAAGTGAGGTTGTGAGGGATGACTGCAAAATTGATGACCACAGTTCCATAACTATTTTTTTGTGGGCGAAGACATTATGACCACCATGTTTTGAGATTTTATAACCCCAAGTACATTTCATGACCACTGGCCCTTCAAAGCCATGCCAATGTGTTAGACAATGCAACCATTTTGGCCAATGTCTGAGGGGTTTTTCAACTCCTCAAGGACATTGTGTAGCTGACAGTTACCCTTGTGACGTGCAAATTGTTTCTTCCAGATCTGTGTTTAATAGTCTTGCAAATTTGGCAGTGTCTCATTTAATCATTTTGCAGCAGCAGACGTGTTTGTTTTGCTGCATTGGTGGAAAAAAAATGGAAGTCAGAAAGGAGAGCCATCCATCCATCCATTTAAAAATTAGCTTAAAATGTTCATATATGTGAATAATTCAAGCAGATGATAATCTATGAATACAGTATGCTTCAGGGCTGACAACTGTTCTCCAGTGTTGGGGTCAGGGGTCAAGGGGCAGGAAGGGAGGGTCGCTTGTCTTAGAACAAAAGAAAGATACTAGAGCTTCACGTGTCCGCGACATGTGACCCGTGTTTTTGGTGTGTTTTTGGACATCAGGTGAGGGAATGTGTGTATGTGACCCCTTGTGACAAGCCTGTTTCTCCCAGTAATGATGGAGAGTTTCCCTCCTTCCTCCCAGAATAAATAGCCTTCCTGAGGCCTTGTGGGATATGAATGGAGGGAGGAGACGAGCGGGACGGGAGTGCTCAGATTTGTCCGATACAAAGAAGAGCAGCGAGGGCACTTAAAATGACATCTGGCCATATTTCTGAAAAACCCTGTGTTCTTAACTCAGTGACTCAGAACAAAAGTGATTTAATTTGATTGATTTTTTTGGCACCTGTTTTTTTTTTGTTTTTTTTTCTCTCTCTGTAGGAAATGTGTTTGCGTTCATAATATTCCAACATTTGGAAGCTTTATCATCTGTTCTGAAACTTCAAAAATTGACATCTGTAGCAGCAACGTTATAGTGTTTTTTTCTTCTTCTTTTACCATCAGTTGCTCTGCTCTTTGTCCATGAATGCATGCGTATATGTCTGTTTGTGTGCCTGCCTGTGTTCCGTAGCTCTGCTTAGTGCTACGCTGTGAATATGAAATAGGGCAGCTAGCATCTGCACTGCAGCCATCCCGCCCGAGCCCCCACACTGTGCCTACTGCTTAGTGCAGCTGGCCAGCCTGCAGAAACACAGGAGCATGGAGCTAGTGTGTGTGTGTGTGTGTGTGTGTGTGTGTGTGTGTGTGTGTGTGTGTGTGTGTGTGTGTGTCGAAGAGAGTTAAGTTTACTTGTGCTTTGTTTGCGTGGGTTCATCTCCTTGTTTTTGCTGAGACTCCGTTTGTGTTTACCTGTACGAGATTGGTTTCTTCTATCTGTGCATGTATGTTTAGCTTCACATTTGCCCGTATGCTTGTTGCTGCATCTTTATCTGTGTATCTGTATAGTTACTTTTATCTATGTGGCAGGTTTGTTCGACTTAATACACAAGTGTTATAGGGCTGCACAATATATTGTTTTTTTATCGCCATTACGATGTCAAGTTGCGCGATAAACACACGCAAAAGACTGCGATATTGCACTTTTTTAAAGTGCAGTTTTCTACTGATACTCTCTTTCAACTAACTCAGAAAAATCCCTATCATTATTTTTTTTATTGTTATGTTCAGTTCATTTTGTTCAATAAAAGGATGCTGGGAATAATTTCCCTTAATTTTTTTTAATTCAACAAGCAGTTGTTGTATTTTATCAGTATACTGAAAGCAGCAGACGCTTTAATATCTGTTTATTTATCGCAAGTAATATCGTTATCGCAGTATTCATCAATGTTATTGCATACTTTCCTCATATTGTGCAGCCCTAAAGTGTAACCCAGTAAAAATTCCAAAAACGTGTTGCCTTTCATTTATATAATATATTCCAAATAGGGCTACAACTTACAATTATTTTCATTATCAATTAATCTGCTGATTATTTTCCTTGATTAATTGATTAAATGTTTTATCTATAAAATGTCAGAAAATAGTGAAAAATGCCCATCAAAGGTGCAGTTGAAAGATATTCAGTTTACCATCATGCAAAACAAAGAAAAGCACCATGTGGCACAGTTTAGAAGCTTGGAACAGCCATGCTATGTTTTTCTTGAAAAAGTATTTAAATGAAAAATAAAATATAAAAAAATTGTTGCCAGTTCATTTTCTAAGCGTCACTCTGGCATACCCGACAACGCCTCGTCCTCATCCTCATCCTCATTCCGGTCATAAGGGCGAGCTGAACTCAAAGCCCCTGAAACACAAGAAAGCCAGGGAAGAGAGAGAAAAGCAGAGGTAGAGGTAGGAGGAGAGGAAAGAGAGAAAGATGGAGTAAGGAAAGAGGAGAGGAGAAAGAGAAGGAATCTGACAATCAGCCCTTTGATAAACATTTTCTCTGTGTCAACTGAGGACAGAGAGAGAGAGAGAGAGAGAGAGAGAGAGAGATATTTGAGTCTCTCCTCTTTTTCTGTGGCTAATATGAGGAGATAATGGGCCATTGAAGCAGAAAGAGAAGGCTTAAAAACACCTTAGTCATGACTGGGCTGCCACTCAACGCCACTGATTAAATTACCCAGATGAAGGGGTATTTATCTAAGCACAACTACAATCCATAAAACTGCACTTAGGAGCGCCCAGTTAAAGATGTCAAATCACTGTCTGCAGCTCTTTGTGGCTTTGTATGTTTTCTATTTGTATAGCGCTATAATAGAAAATAAGCGTTATTTAATTTGTTCGGTCATTTCATTTTCTCTGTGACATGGTAGAAGTTGGAACTGCAGGATAGTTTTGAGTAGCCAGACCTGTTCGTTTCTCAATGGAGGACACAGGCTCATCAGTGTTTGTGTGAGTGATTCTCGCTGGTGGTGATGTGAAGGAAAATCATGAGGCCAGTGATGCTGGTGTCTTGCTCTCTAGATGGATGTTCACGTCCGCTGCCTCCCTCCATCACCTTCCCACTGTCACCAAATTGTCCAGTCAGCAAAGCCTGCTGGACCTCTCTCTCTGTGTGTGTTTGTGTGTGTGTGTGTGTGTGTGTGTGTGTGTGTGTGTGTGTGTGTGTGTGTGTGTGTGTGTGTGACAGCGTGAGACTACATGTTGATCTCATTTATGTCTGACCGTTTTTGTCTACTTTTAGCTTTATGTGTATGTGTGGGAGAGAGTATTTGTGTTGACTGCAGCAGTGCATGTATAAATGTGTGTGTGTTTGTGGCCCCAGCTTGTCTTTGTTTGGGTGTGTGTGTGTATTTATATGTTTGCGTTTAGATGTCAGAAAAAGTGCAGCCAGCAGCAAATGCTGCGGCTGGTGGCAGTGTGACAAAATTAAAGATGTGGGAAGAGAGGGAGGATAGGAGGGTGAGGAGTGAAGAGACGAGGGATATGAGGATAAGGAGGGAGGGTAGGAGGGTGAGGAGGAAAGAGAGGGAGGATAGGAGGGTAAGGAGGGAAGAGAGGGAGGATAGGAGGGTAAAGAAGGAAGGTTGAACATAGGTATGTAACAGAAGAGGGGATAGGAAGCAGGGATAAGGATGGGTGAGTGGGGAGGGTGGTTCCGGCGGATCTGTCGGAGGAGAGAAGAATCAGGGAGTGGCGAGGAGGACCGTCAGCGGGGCGTATTGATTGTAGCTCCGTCCCGAGCGTCTGTAATGAGATCTAGTGGCTGTGGCTTTCTGGAGGAGCAGATTTGTCACCTGGGGCCAGACACTATGGCTGGGCGGGACAAGGGGAGAAGAAGGGATACTGGCAGCGGAGGGGTCAAGAGGAGAAGAGGACGAGACAAGAGAGGGGGGGATAAGTCAGGGAGAGGAGAGCAAAGCTTAAAGGGACAGAGAGATGGAGAGAGTCGCTTTACGATGAAAAGACAAGACACAAATGATGACTAGAGGGGAACCTAAGAAAACGCCTGTTGGGAGCATGCGGCTAATTACTGCAGACAGTCTCTGTCTGGACTCATCTCCATGGTAACAAGATGGGCCAGCAGGGCTGGCCAGCACACAGGAAGACACAGACAAGGAAATCAATGAACAGACAGACAAAGCAGGGAGCAAAACCATGCTCATTAAACCAGCTTCACCCTTTCACTTACATGTCTGTGTGTGTCCATGTGTGTATCAGGTCATGCTTTCCTGTTGACCCCACATTAAGACTTGGTATTTTTTGCTAGAGCAGCTGTCGACAAAGAGCTAACCTTTACATATAAAAGAAGTTTTTTTTGCTCTTGTATAAACAGGCTAGAGATCAGAGAAGGTCGCTTGTGATCCGAATATTGCTGGTTTGGATCATGCGACCGTAAAGACAGTAAAGTTTGACTTCCCTAAAGGGAAAAGAAGTGTTTCTGCTCCCTCAGCAGATACTTTTGAATTGTCCTTGAGCAAAGCAAGAAACCTCTAATTGATTTGATAAAGCTTTTTAGTGGCAAAGTGCTGAAGTCTTGTCATTTTAATGACTGTTGGCAGCAGTGAAGAAGGTGTTATTGGATTTCGTTTTAGATAGTGTACATTTAAGAGCCTAGTTAACAGGCCTTCTTTCTTTAATATGGGGAGATTGACAGAATACTACTGTTTATGTAAGTGAACAACTAGACATGTTGAGGCAGGTATGCAGATATGTGGAAGAGGTGTGATTGTGTGCACGTGTGTCAGAGAGAGAAAAAACTCTGTACTGTGTGGTGTCTTATATAATGTAAGCTAAATAAATTGGTGATCCACAATAGTGATGTCACGTGAACCGATACTTTGATAAGTCACATTCAGGGGACGTACCCTATTTTTTCCCTGATAATGCTACATTGCGAACAACAAATCTGTGTTAAAATCGGCAGGAGGAAAGCTAGTTAACGTTAAGCTGGGGACACACCAAGCCGACATCAAAGAACTAGTTGCCTTTGTTTTGGACAAAAAGTTGCACTTGAACACACCGCAAAGACTACAGCCGACAGCCAACTTCCACGAACGTTCTGCTTCTATGTGAGAGGAAATAACTCCCTACCAGCAGGTCGCGGTAGTCTGTATTCGTCATTCAAAAAGGGAAACCAGAAGACCGAGGGCGGCGGATATACAAGCCGTTGTTATGATACGTACATGAGACAAAGCAGCGTTTGCCGACCATTTTCACACAAAGGTAATAAATAAATGTATGTTGAAGTACATGTGTTTTATTGTTTTACTTTTGTTTTATACCGTGATATCGAATTGGTATTGAGAATCGTGGAATTTCACTGGTATTGGTATCGACTACTACATTTCTGGTATCGTGACATCCCTACTCCCAGCAATCAAATTGAATTCTAATCTCGATGCGTCTTCCTTTCATATGTCCACAAACATGACGTTTTTACCACAATGACCTGCGTACAAAGGGCAGGTCATTGAGTTTGTGGGTGAGAGAGGTTTTGCTGGCTTGGAGTGAACCAAGCACTAAAAAGAGACCGCTGCATGAACTGTGTGTGTGTTTGTGTGTGAGAGAGACGAGCCCTGTTCTCTTTCAGCCAATTCCAACCATCAGTAACCCAATTTAGTCTGGGTCATTTAGCCAATAGGACACAGACACACACAGATACTTTGAAACAACGGAAAATCTGTTGTCAGGGCGCTCTGACCTTTCCCTCCCTGGACGTCACTTACTTTTATAGAAGAATTTGTACGTAATACAGGAGGCTCTTGTCAAATTGCTGCTTTGATTATTTTTGGCCCTGTATTTATGTCCATATATAGTCGATATAGTGTAAACATCTCTAGGTGAAAGGGCGCAACTATGCACATGCATTTATGTAAAATGGCCCATAATGGTTGTCCGTGTGACGGTGCGTTACCACCTGCAATATACAGTGTGGTCGATAAAGCCATCGCCGTGACCCAGTGAAGTGAAACAGAGCAGTAAACATCTTGGCATGGTAAACCACCCAATCTCATTACTGAGTGATGAGTGTGTGTGTGTGTGTGTGTGTGAGTCCCTGCACAGAGCTGGTCTGCATGAGACCTCGTGGACATGCAATAAATGTCTTGTCCAAACATTTACCGTTTTGGATTCAGGCTTCAGCGTATGAGTCATACACACTCTGTAAAGAGACACCACAGAGCGTCGTGGTCGTCATTGTCTTGGTGACAGCTCCACAGATTATATAAATAGAGCCGATAGAATGGGAGGGAGATACTCCACTTTCAGTTGGTTATTCCTGAGTGTTATCTCTCTATTTACTTCATTTATTAGTAGTGATGATACACAGAACCACTTCTGAGGGAACATTGATCGGCAACGATTCACAAGAACTTTCAATGGTGTTGCTTTCATCACATGACAGGAAACCTTTTATAAAATCACAGGCCTACCTGTCATATTTATGTCGCCATTGGGAAGCTGGATGTTTGAGGCCGGAATCAATAGAAGACATTCGATAATGATCTAGTAGCCAGCGTCTCGTTTGACATATCCACATTCATACACTCAACGTTAACAAGAATTACTCAAATTTGGTCATTTTTAGCCCACTGCACACACTTACCTCAGATCGACTGCCCCTCGCCCCACACAGCTTTGTTACCGCAGAAATATCTATATATTTTCGAGTACACGTGAGTAAACTCATTGACACCTCTCAGTTTCCTGTGTTTGGAAAGTCGCTTGCATAATGGCGGCTCTTTATCTGTGTCAATAACTCTGAGAGGGAGTGGTTGGTGCAAAGGAAAAGACTGTTTACTTCTCTTTTCATCCTTTAATACAGTTGGAAAAAGTTTGCACATAATGTAGGGCTGTGCTCGACCAAAAAAAGTCTTAGTCGACTAGCACTCATATCATTTTGTCGACTAATCGATTAGTTGATTTAATCAACAAATGTGTAAAACTGAGTTTCTCCACAAAGAATCACACAAAAGCACCACTTTAAATCTTGTGTTTACCAGAGATGTGTTCTTAAGTTTCTTGAAAATAAGTCACTCAGCATGAAAAAAGCATAAAAAACGATTGATTGACTACAGAAATCTTGGTCAACTAAGACCAAAACAACCGATTAGTATGGCTCTGTTTTCAGGCTTTAAAATATCTAGCCTGTGACGGGAGACTTTGGCCAATCACAGGCCATTTCAGAGAGAGAGCGTTACTATTGAGCGTTCCTATTGGCTGTGCTCCGGCTGGTGGACGGTGCTTGGTATTTCTTCAACTGATCTCAACATGGCTGCCGGGTCACAAACTTTGTCATTTTACAGCTAAACAGTACACTACAAGATGATTCTGAAAACATTTGAGGGGAGAAATAGGCATTACATTAACAGAATACTGATTCATATTTGATCAGCGCTGCCTAGTTTGAACATTTGATCGGAGTTCGCGAGCGATTGACTCGTGACTCTCATAAATCAAATCAAATCAAATCAATTTTATTTGTATAGCCCAAAATCACAAATCACAAATTTGCCTCGGGGGGCTTTACAATCTGTACAGAATACAACACCCTCTGTCCTTTACAGTGCGACCCTCACATCGGCTAAGGAAAAACTTAACCACAAAAAACCCTTTTAACAGGGAGGAAAAATGGAAGAAACCTCAGGAAGAGCGGCAGAGGAGGGATCCCCCTTCCAGGATGGAAGCTGGACGGCAGACTCCAGATCAGCTCTGATTGGTTGTTTTCTACCGGTCTGTGAAATCTTGCAGATGCCGTTAGGAACACCGGAGGACACAGAGGCACATGATTTCTTTCAGATTACCTTTCTCATGCACTACTGTCAGGATATAGTGACTGTTTTATAAAAACAACTTTTTTGAATCATATTTGCTCCAATTCTACCCACTGCAGCTTTAAAGTAAAATGTATCAGAGCCCTATCATCTTACTATTACTTTACTTACATTACTATAATATAAATATATTAATTACCTTTCCCCCTCTCCATCACCTTTTAGCTCACCCTATGTCGCTCTTCTGTTTTCCCGCCATCTTTCTCCATCTCCTTCGGCTTACCCTATTCCCCCTCTACTCTCCCTCCTCTGTTACTTTCCTTTTGGCCATAACAGTGAACACAAACAGACCTTTGCCTTAGCATATTTGTATTTGTGTATGTGTGCGCTTGCTTGCATGAGTATTGATGCTTCTTAAGACAGTATCACTCTCTCCCTCGCAGCAATCAGTGTGTTTTTGTTTACACGCTTTCCCCTCCCCCCCTCCTGTCTCTATCCTCGACTCTCTCAGGGTGAATGTCTTACATCAGATCACTCGAAGCATTTATAGCGAAGCTTTTGAAGCTCAGGACTCCCACCGTGGCCAAATATAGTAAACGTGAATCCAGCAGCTGTGTGTGTGTGTGTGTGTGTGTGTGTGTGTGTGGATGAGTGTGTGCGTGCATGTGTTCTCCTGAGTAAATGGCTCTGGGGTAAAAACGTGTTTGTTATTGTTCCCAGCACTTCGCCTGTAGACAACACTGCCAATTAAAGGGGAGGTTTTATGTGTTAAGAGCAGGAAGTGTTGCCGTGTGTGGCTGCACGCTATTGGCTGCCCAGCTTCTCCCATGTTTCTTCCCTGGGGACTGAGCAGCCAGGGCTCTTTACTGCCATGGCCAAATGAAAGGTAAACACAGCACACCTTTGATCAGGCTCTGCATTTAAAACCCTTACTGGAACTGTGTGTGTTGAGGAAGCGGCAAGCAAATTATTGAATGACACAGTGAGGTTTACGTGTGTGTGTTTGCTTAATGAGAGATAAGCTCTCCAGGATGCTACCGCCTCCTCCTCCTCCTCCTCCTCTTGTTGTTGAAGCATGAGTGAAATCATCCCTCCATCCATGCCTTCCTTCCCTCCATCCCCCCATGCAGCCAGCATGAAAACAAAACAAGGCGTTGTATGAATGAAAGTGGGAGGGGTAGAGTGGCCTAGAAAGGCAGGCAGGCAGATAGAGAGATAGATAGTGGTGCAGGGCAGGGTGAGGCTGTGGTGGATAGGAGGGATAGAGAAGAGGACAGTGGAGGAGGAGGAGGAGGAGGAGGAGGAGGGGATGAATGAATGAGTGAGCTGACTGGAGCATGTTTGGCATAGCAGCTAGCTTGTGTAGCCCGGCGCTAGCGTGAGCGGAATGGGGAATAATGCTGCTGCAGTAGTGGTGTTATGCTACTATAGTACTCCCCGCTGAGACTGGGATCAGATAGAAACAGGAGAGGAAAAGGGTACCTCGGATTAATAAAGAAAATAACTGAAAGATCAAATAAAATACCAAGGTACCGCATCACACGTGTCTGTTAATATAACAGGGGGGATGTAAACAACTGTTTTTTATGACCCAGTATTGAATGGATTTACGTATCTCTGTTTCGGCCCCGTTCCAGATATAATTCACCCAAAGCAGCAGCAGTAGGTTTGTCTTCCCTGGCATGCTGGCTACTCGTCTGCGTCTGCCCCCTGTCTGCCCCAGCAAGGCCAGGGTTAACCCTGGGCGTCTCTCCTCCCCGACATGGAACAGGCCATTGAATGGCTGCCTCCCCCAGTCAGCAAACACATTGGCTGAAGCTGAGGGTGGATCTGGGGCTGGAGCGGCACTCCGGCATGGATCCTCTCGACTGGAGTTGGATCCGCGAGCTCCCTCAGCCCTCCCTGCTCTGTTATGCGATGCCGTGGTCACAGCATGTACACACACAGCAGACAGACAGAGAGGGGGGAGGGCTGGGGAAGAGCTGTGCATTTTTCTCTGTGGGTCAGAGACGACTGTGTGCAGCGGTGGGTTTACTAGCTCATGGTAAAGAAAATGCAGTGGAGCGACCCCTGCATGAACTACCCCATAAGGTCGGAGATTATGTTTTATCTACATTAGTCATCCCCCCTCTCCGCGGTTTTGACCCCCTGTCCCTTTCGTCATTGTTCTTTTCTTTAACCTTATTATCCCACCCCTCCGCTCCCCCTGCCACAGCCCCGTCTGTCCTCTCTGCTTTTACTCAGGCAGCACAATGGGCAGCCCTCCCGTGCAGGGGGGGGTCCTAGCTGTATCCTCGGCAGTGAGAGCTCATGTGATGTCCTCACAGAGGTGGCATCCCATGAAGGCTGGCATACAGTGCCCCCTTTGCACTTTTAAGCTAACTGTGTGATGCACTTTTTCTTTAAATTTTGTAGCTGCTAGGGAACCATAACAGTAGTCCATCTGTCTGATTTTAGCTTTGTTTATAGTAAGGATAACTCGAATATCATGGGAGATAATCAAATACTCTCTATTAGAGAATCTCCCTTTCCTTGATGCTGTAAGTTTAACCTACAAGGGGTCAAAGCAGGGTCAAATAATCTTATAAATGTTTGTTATTTGACCCGGATCTTCGGTTAGCACATGATATCAAAGCTGACAGTGTAGTGAGAAACATGGTGAGAGACGGTGATGAACACACAGCATAAAGGTGCGAGTGGCTGATGAATCTGGAAAGTTTAATTTTTGTCACTGTAAACATCTGGCTGATGTTCTTTACCTGCCAGTGGATTCAAGATTAAAATGAATGTACAGCCTCAAAGGCTTTCCCATTGGCATTTTTGGCCGCACCGTGCCAAAGCATGCCGCGCTGATTTGCATTTCCATTACCAGTTTTAGCGTGCCGAGTTGTGCCGAGCCGTGCCCGAGTTGGCACATCTCTGGAGTAGGGCCAAAGTGCGCCCGACCCACCTGTGTGTACTTTCATATATCTGCTTTATTTTGCTGTTTAACTTTCAGCTGTACAGGAGTCGTGTTAAGTTGCTGCTGATGAAAACCCAACATTTTCTGATTTTGCTACTTCATAATAAAAGCTTTTAAATAACAAAATAACAGGGGATTTTTATTGTGAAGAGCTTATAGGAAATTAAATGTTTATCTCCGAATTAGAGATGCTTTGTTAGCGACTATTCTTAATATAATAAGTGTACTTATACTGCAGAGATGAAGAGAACAAGTAGCAAAAATAACGGGGGACTTTTATTGTGAAGAATATAGGAATTTATATTGGAAATATAGTGTTTATCCAACATTTTTTCAGCCACTCTTTTGACCACCACACACACACACACCTTCAAGCGGGTAGCCTTGTTGTAGTGGCGATGCAAATCCCTGCCGTGCTGGGCTGATGTGCAGAGTCAAACCAAGTCGAGCATGCCAGCATATGCGTATAGAAAAAGCCTATACTGTATGTAAACTCTTACCAACCCACTGCTTATGGTGATTTCCTATCCAGTCAGTATGTGCAGTTGGTAAAAAGGTCAGTGCCTGGTATTAGGTGAGATGTAATGAGTCTCTACTGGCCTTCAGACAAGGCAATAACAGCTAGTTTATTAGATCATTACAGGGTACAGGTCAGGGGACTGCTAATCCAATCACAATTGACACTCGGGCTCTTTCACCAAATGCTGTTTCCCAATAGGTCAAATGAAACCTGACATGAGCCAATGACCTATAATGTTCAGCCTATTATCAATTAAGGTTGTTTCCATGGCGCTGCAGACCGCCGCTGTTGGCCATCAGGCGTAAATTGTGGACACTCACTCCCTCGTGGACGCTAGGTGTGCAATCAGTGGTTGTCTAAATACATGTTTGCATGCAAATTACGGCCGGAGCTCGACTGATTGTGTTCTCCGATGCTAATTAGTGTTTGTCTAATCGTGTGCTTTTGTGCAAATTAAGTTGAAATGTTCGGACAACCTCTCGGGTGGGTAGCGATATTTTTAGGATAACAGCCACAGAATACAGAGAGGAGGTCATGTAATTGCAGTTTATATTCCACTTGTTGATACAACAGTGCTTTACCAATACAGTAGCTTAGTTATTTGTGACATTTGTTTGATCTTTCTGCGAGGGTCAAACGGTTTTCAGTTGCAGGTTTGTGCTCCCTTCTGATGGCGGTACGCCATTCTCATTTTCTCTTTTGAGCAACCGCAGCAACAACACATTAAAAAGGCAACAGGGAACCACAAGGCCTCGCCGAGAACACCTGTTTATAGTTCATGCAGCCGTGTTCATGTGTGTGTACTTACACACACCAAACATGCATGTGGTTCCCATCGCTGCTCTCAGATCATAGCAAACCACCACTTGGTGGCCATTTTGACCACAGGGTTTTGCTCTCTCCGCCCCTCCTTGTTTTAACGTTTTGTGAGCCATTAAGTGGTCGACGTGTAGATCCCTGCCTACCGTACATGCAGCCCCGTGCTGTTTCTATTTGGTGTTTTGCTTTTATTTTACTTTTCTTCTGCAGGGTATTTGTGTGTTTTTGTGAACTTTGGTTAAGTCCAACTGCTCTCCCACTCGTCTCCGGATGCCATCAAAACCAGGAGTGGTTATAAACACGATCTTCATGGTGATACTAAATAAAACATGAGTATCGAACCTGATATTAACCACCTCTCTCCTTTTTCTCCTTTCCTCAGTGTGCTTGGACAACTGTAAGCATAGTGCGTGTAGCCTCCAGGGCCAGTGCTGCCATGACCAGTGCCTGGGTGGCTGCTCTGAGCCGGGTAATTCAAGTAGCTGTGTGGCCTGCAGGAACCTCCAGCATGGGAACACCTGTTTGGAGAAGTGTCCTCCTGGATACTACGTCTTCAAGGGCTGGCGCTGTGTCAGCTTCTCATTCTGCCAGGTTGGTAATAACTGGAATTCTTAAAGTTAACTCGTATAATATTTAGCACAAATGTACACACAGTAAACTGCATACACATGTGGTACATATGTGTTTTCCTCGTTTTCGAATCCAGGAGCTCCACAACCAGTGTACGCTGGCTAAGAAGTTGAACCAGGACCGGGAGTCGGGCTGCTTTGAATACGTCATCCACAATGGGGCCTGTGTTCCAGAGTGTCCTTCTGGATACACCACTATCAACTCCACTGCGTACGTCTGGCACAAACACACACACACACACCTTTAATGCCACCATAAACACCGCTGTGCTATTGATGGTGGCCATCATTACATAGTTGAGATGTAACTGTCACCCACAACAAATTGTCCCTCTGTGACATCAGAAAGAACAAATGGATTGTGGTCACTCAACACACTCAATAACATTTGCACACAAGAGATGATGGCGTTTGGAAGTTGATCAAACAAAAAGGGCAGAAGTATTTTTCCACTATGGAAAGTCTGCTCTCTCTCCTCTGTGGAAAAGCAGCTGGGCTGCTGAGGACAAATTACGTTGAGACATTGTTGAGGTGCAAAACATCACCTGCTTCTCTGTTTGCCTCAAACGTAAGCAGTGCTGTTTAGCTGTTAAATCATGCAGGTTTACGATTTATAATCAAGTACAGTGTCAACTGAAAGCCCATGAGACGCCACATTCTTATGATTCAGTATAATGTTTGTTATATTTTCTCTTAAAGCTTCAGTAGGCAGAATGTTTTTGGCATCATTGGGCAAAAATTCCGTAATAACCTTTCAGCATATTGTAATTCAAGTGTTCTGAGACAAAACTAGACTTGCACTACTGTCAGGATGTAGTGATTTTTTATTAGAATAACTTTTTTTTCAATCATATTTGCTCCATTTCTACCCACTGCAGCTTTAATCTCTACAGTCAAGTTTTCAGGAAAAGGCCACAAAACTCACAACAGACGGAGGCATCGGGGAGCTAATTGTCTGTTAAGGAACAATTAACATCTAAATAACACATATATTTAGATGTTATGTGATTGTTGGCCAGCCATGACCGGCTTTTGTAAAAACTTGAATACAAACTGCAAATAATTTGCAGTCATTATTTCTCAACCCAAACTCCAGTAGTATTCTCATTTGAGTTGAAACTTCAGTTGTATGAATCACAAAACAAGCAGCATACCATATGAATAAACAAAAGCTGATAGCTCTGATGTCAGTTAATATTGGTACGATACTTTAGTCAGTAGCACCAAATACAACGTTGCCATATAGGCATGAGACTACATAATGTCATATGCAAATGAATCCTCTAATCTCAATTGCAGTAAATGAGTACCCGGTGTTTTCCCATCACATCATGTTCTCAGTGATTACACAGCTGCATCAAGTCAAAGCCTTCCCAAACTGACATAAATAGAACAAACAGTTGTCCACAGCAGTTTATACAAGTATTGTTAACACCCCCGTATGCAGATTAAATGCATAAACTTCATTTACTCAAACTGGATTTTGTGTTGCATACATTTAATTTTTTTTATTGGCATGGAGCAACGTTTCTAATCATGCTAAAGTGTTGACTATTTTGGAAACAGCGTAGAAGGGTGCACTGGGGTGAAATAATGTGCCTGGGTCTTTATGCACCCAAGTTCCAATTATTTTCCTGTTGAAGGGATTATTCAGTAGGAACCTGAGCTCAACTTTACAGTCTGTCTGGGACCTGTTTACTTGGTCTGGCTGAGTGGTTCATATGAGATTATTACATGTGACATAATAGCAAATTAGTGATAATAATTGTTGATTGGTAGTCAGGATTTGGTGGATGTATTTAAACCCAGTTAGGGTAGCAAGCATATACACTAACAGTGAAGAATGCTTTGGGCATATAGGCCCTCTGTAGTAGCAGTATAGCTCCGGGTTTAAGGTGGTTTAAAGTACACAGGTGAAAGATCAAAGGTCCAAATCCCTGTTAAAGACGCACTGAACCTTTTATCTTATTATTAATTCCCTCTGGATAAAAGTGTCAGCCAGGTGCCGTGAATGTTAAAGCAACGTCAAAAAACTGTCTGGACCTCACCTGGTCCTGTTTAGCACACAGCTTTGTCTGCATGTGCAACAAGCAAGGGCATGACCTTATTTAGCATTCTTACTTCTACGGGGGTAGAGGACGAACATCGCCGGCTTCCTCATTCAGCGCCAGTAGCTGTTGCTAAATGACGAGCACACGTATTTGTTTTGAGGCCAAGTATGTGTTTTGAAACCGCTCCTGTTTGCATGCTTTCAAAACACGTACGTGTGTGTGTGTGTGTGTGTGTGTGTGTGTGTGTGTGTGTGTGTGTGTGTGTGTGTGTGTGTGTGTGTGTGTGTGTGTGTGTGTGTGTGTGTGTGTGTGTGTGTGCAATGAGGTTAAAACATTTTCCAGCAGAAACGTGACGGCTGTAACACTCCTGTTGTCTGTTTTCTGCGAGACAAATCTGACTAACAGCTATTACAGGAGCTGCTAGTTGATTTAAAAACATGCCAAGAAGTTGTAGTCTTGTGTATTTATTAGGGGTGGAAGTCACCAGAGGCCCCACGATACTATACTATCCCTATACTTAAAGCTGCAGTGGGTAGAAAGGAAGCAAATATGATGAAACACGTTATTTTTATAAAACGGTCGTTATATCCTGACACTAGTGTGTACGAGAGACAGGTAATCTGAAATGACCTGTGATTGGCCAAAGTCTCCCGTCACGGGCTAGATATTTTAAAGCCTGAAAACAGAGCCATGAGGAGGTGCAGAAGTCTAGTTTTCTCTCAGAACACTTGCATTACAATATGCTGAAAGGTTATTATGGATTTTTTGCCAATGTTGGCAAAAAACATTCTGCCTACTGCAGGTTTAAGTCAAGATACGATCTTATTGCGATTTTAAACATTTGCGATATGCTGAGTATTAAGATATCTTGCGATTTTCAATTGCAAATTATGCGATTTGTCAACATCTGTTTTATCTAATGAGATACAGTTTTCACTCTGTTCATCTCATAGTTTTCATTGACATATCTTGAGGTCACAGGTCAAGGGACTCCTTTGAAAATGGCCATGCCAGCTTTTCCTCACCAAAATTTAGTGTAACTTTGGAGCGTCATTTAGCGTTCTTCCCGACAAGCTAACATGACATGTTTGGTAACAATCGATTCCTTAGGTTTTCTAGTTTCATGTGATACAAGTATCTTCATTCTATTGTTAAGAGGTTAATTGTTTATATAATACAAGGTCGATACTTGACGTCTGTGTACCGATACTGTGGTGGCCATTTGTCGGAAAAAAATAAAAATCAAACTTAATTCAAAGTGACGTACTGACGCATCATGGGTACAGTTTGTGGTTTACGCAGGCAAAAAGTCCATTGTCCGTGCAAAATGCATGTGTTTCTGATGATTTCTTTATCCAAAGCAAACAAAGCACAAAGAAAACATGGATGTCGCTGCCTCTCTTGTTCTGGTAAAGAAAACGTAAGCCCACCCAGGTGCATGCTGGTCCTACCAGTCTATCTACCTATATAACCGCAAGAGTCCACAGTGTCACCCAAATCATAAACCACAGAAAAACAAAATATTAATTATGCAAAAAACTAAATATACTAAACAAATAACTAGCAAAAGAAAACACTATCAATAAACATCTTGAATAATAAATCAAACAATACTACTTATTATTAGTAAAATAACAACTAAATACTAACAACAAATAAATAGCTCCTACAGATATAATATTGCCACGCAAAATATCGCGATACTACGCCGTATCGATTTTTTTTTTTCCCCACACCCCTAGTGTTTATGCTGTGAAGTCTTTACTGAGTACGAGACCACTTTATGTTAAAGACAGAGACATTAAATGGAGTGTGGAGAAGGAAGAAAGATGGAGTGGGTGAAAAAGAAGCACAGAGAGGTGTGCTTCTCTAAGTTTGTTCTAATAAGAGCAGGTTGTGTTCTGGAGACGTCTGCATCGCTTGAAGCCGCAGGTGGCTGGATGATTGATGGTGTTTGTGTGTTTCTGGTATACCTGTGTACGTGCACGTTTTTGCGTATACGTGTGTACGTGCGTGCGCGTTGAGTGTTTGTGTGTGCCGAACGTGTTTGTGACTACATTAGCTCGTTCCCAGTAAGGCGTTTGGTCGGGTTACTTTTTCCAGGTGCAGGCTTGGGGGGGGAAATGTCCACTGTGTCCAGATAGAGAGAGGTTTATATATAGAGAGAGATATATTTATTAGGTAAATAACACACGCTCACGTGCACAGAGCTCTAGCGCACCCAGCGGAAATGGTAAGGACATTTGTGCGTGTGTATGCGTGTGTAAGAGAGAGATTGACTTTCCCTTGCATGCTGTCAGCCTGCAGGGATTATCAGGTGCTTAGACAGAAAAGAACATTGCTTTAAGTCTCAGTCATACACCCTGAGGCGTAAGGCAGAATGGCATCCTTTGTGTTTGTTTGTTTGTTCATGTGTGTGCATACGTCGAAAATGTATGTGTGCGCACATTATGTGATAAACGAAACTTTTCATTGGTACTCTGACGCAGTTGCAACATCAGGCTGCCTCTGTGCGTCTGTTTTGCTGCTATGGTTCGGTTATAGCGAGAACAAGCGTCACCATCATAGGGGCAGAAGCAACACCGAGACACACACACACACACACACACACACACACACGGCGAGACAGTCAGGCAGACGACAAACATGTCTGTACACATGAGTGTCGCCAAACAGTAAAATCCTGCCTGCCCTTTGCCGTTTGTCAATAGTATTATGCAAATTTGAGTATCTGTAATGTTTGTCTGGATGTTTATGTAAAGTTATGAGTGTGCTTACAACAGTGACTAAAACATGTTGAGGAACCAGATGTCACATGGGAACAGTCAGGTGAATATTTTCAGAAGATTTTGAACCGTTTCATGATAAAACATGTTTTTACGTATAGTATACGACTATGTTATTGCACGACTTTGTTGAATACTCGATTCTGATTGGTCAATTATAGCATTCTATGGTCTGTTATTTCCTTGTGGTAGACCACTGCTATATATAACAGACCGTCTGGAGGACCATTTTGGTCTCAAATTATTGATTTCTTAAGTAAGTAGCCGTGTAATCAGGGTGATGCTTCGCGTCGGGGTCCTGTATCACCCTGTCGGGGTTTATTTCGCAACAATGACCGACTCGCTGTACATTATCCCTGACATTGTGTACTGTATACTTTAAGCATGTACAGTGTATCTTAGGCTGGGCGATAATTCAATATGATAATTTATCTTTCAATGGAATCGTATCGTGATGAAATCACATATCAAGATATCGTGATTAGAGCTGCACGATATTGCAAAAAATATCTAATTGCGATTATTTTGACTAGTATTGCAATTGCGATATGATTTGCGATATTAGAGGGTATGATCATTTTTACATCATTTTCATTGAAAAACATTAAAATGATTATGGTGTAATCGGCTGTGGCTCAGAGGGTAGAGCAGGTTGTCCACCAATCGGAAGGTCGGTGGTTCGATCCCCGGCTCCTCCGGTCACATGTCGATGTCTCCTTGAGCAAGACACTTAACCCCAAATTGCTCCCGAAGGCATAGCCATCGGTGTGTGAATGAGTATTTAGATTAGATACTGATGGGCAAAGTTGGCACCTTAGCAGCCTCTGCCATCAGTGTATGAATGTGTGTGTGAATGGGTGAATGCTGACATGTACTGTAAAGCGCTTTGAGTGGTCGGAAGACTAGAAAAGCGCTATATAAATGCAAGTCCATTTACCATTTAATTTTTTTGGTGATCTGTACCAAACAAAGATGTTTTCTTAAGTCTGTAGAATATGGTGTGTAGGCCAGGACATCTCTGCAGCACCACAATATTTAATTTAAAATTGTATTTTAATATTTTAACAAATATTGCAATTTCCTCCTCCTCCTGCGATTTGAAAATTGCAGTAGGCAAAATTGCGATTTCGATAAAAGTTTGATTAATTGTGCAGCCCTAATCGTGATACTCAATTATGTCATCTAAATTGATGATAACAAGCACGTACTAAATCAAATTTCTCAGAAAATCTGATCAAACTCAGTTAAATCAAACTATTGTCTTAATGTGATTACTCTGTATTTGTGTGCATGCATGTAAACATAGTCAGTGTATTGCTGGAAATATGTATTCATTTTTTCCTCTATAATTTCATTTGATGCTGTTACCTACATTTTGCACTAAAGTTATTAAATGAGAAAATACTCCGCACTCTCCTTTGTCAAGTATTTAATTCACACAGGAGAATACAAAAATAGGCTTTTCCATGTGGTTATTAGACCATTTATTTATTGAACTACCTGAAAACATGCTATATCGTGATACATATCATTATCGGCATATGAAATTTACTATATCGAGATAAATGATTTTGGCCATATTGCCCAGGCCTAGCGTGTATCCTTCATAGGGATATATTTTCTCTGTCTCTCCAGAAAGGTAGCTGTGCTCTCTTGACATTTGGCCGTCACTAAAATCCACTGAAAAGAGTTTGCTCATCTTTCCTGGACGCTATAGCAGCACAGTAGTACAGTGTGTGTGTGTGTGTGTGTGTGTGTTTGTGTGTGTTCTTGGTCTGGTTCCGCCAGGCCCGGGCCCAAATCCAAACCCGAGCGTCAGCTGCGGCCTCTGTCGTAGATGGTTCTAGCAGACCCTGGAGCCCGAGTCACAGAGTTCAGCCGGACAGATAAACACTGTCCCTTTAAGAGCCGCCGTTGAGACCCAGCCTGTCTGCCCGTGTGTCTGTGTTTTTCAGTACAACGGCCCAAAACATTCTCCCTTTCTACGCTGCAACTAGAGCATTACTTTTGAGAAGCTGAATATACGATTTTCCATGTGGGAGAAAGAGAAAGACACAAAATATCCTTTTTTTTTCTCACTGTTGTTTTGAGAGATCATTACAGTGTGTTTCCACTCACTAGAAGTCATAGAGGGGAAACAATGATTTGGCCTCTGATTGATGTGAATTATTAAGAGCTTGATAAGATGGAAACTACTGTAGGAGAAGCCAGGTGTGTAATGGGTCATTTGGCTCCCTCAGGGTGGATAGGAAAAGCCAGACAAGGACCAAAACAACACCCCTGGGACTCAGTGTTTCATGTCACCATGGCGTCTATAGCACGGCCTGGCTGTTTGGGGGGAAAGTAGGGGCACGATTTGGGTAAGACTGTGTGTACTTGTGTGTGCTTCCTGGAAAGGGGGATTATAATAAGAGTTGCATAAACATAGAATTAAGTCGGGGTGAGCTTACAAATGGCAGTGCATGCAGAGCTTGCATGGTCCCCGCAGTGAACAACAGCATCCTTTGTTAGCTGTTCCCCGGGCTCGGGGGCTGCTTTAAAAAGGTGCCTGTTAAGGCTGCTGTTTGATACCATTGTCTCCTCGACTTTGAGTTTGAGAAACCCTGATTGGGCTGCTTCAAAATCCATTCTAGTGAACCAGTGTCACCCCTTCTCTGATTTGTGGATGTATGTGAAACGTTGGTGGGTCGGGGAAGCTGTCACTCAGCGGTGTCAGGAGCGATACGTTGAGGTTTTGTAGCTGGCCAACCAAAAAGCAGCATTTTTAGTTGACGTCTAAGGCAGACCTTTGTGGTTAGAGATGTCAAGGCCGGAAGTGGAATTAAAGAAAGAGATTATGTTCATTCGAGACGGCTTCAAAAAAAAAAAAAAGAAGCTCATTTGTGAATGAAGCATCGGGTCCTTTTTTCTCCGTGTGACGTATATGCGGCTGCTCGCTAGACAAGGCCTGCCTTTTGTGAATGAATTTCCTGAAAGCCAGCACTATCAAGGCCTCATTGCTCCGTGTACGTTTGTGTGTATGTGTGATTACGTGCACATGTTTGCAGGGAGGGAGAGGACGCCACCCATAGAGCTGAGAGAGAGAAGCAGAGCCTTTTGGGAACTGCAGCTGGTGTTTCAGTCATGTTGTTATTGTTGTCTGTGATTGTGCTCTGTGTGTGTGTGTGTGTGTGTGTGTGTGTGTGTGTGTGTGTGTGTGTGTGTGTGTGTGTGTGTGTGTGTGTGTGTGTGTGTGTGTGTGTGTGTGTGTGTGGGTGTGTGTGTGTGTGTGTGTGTGTGTTGTATGTGCGACAGAAGTAATTGAAGCAGAGGATGAGGAAGCTCTTTCGTCTTCTTTCCCCCAGTGCTAATAAAAATGAAGGAGGCTCAGATGTGGATGAGAGATTGTGTAATCTAATTCCACTCCTAAAAGCCTATGGATTCATTATGGGACTTATCAAATTCATTTAGAGAGTTATACAAAATCACCTCTGAATGCATCAGCTCATTCATTGAATTGCAAGGCTCTGTTTGATTGTCTCTCATTTGAGATGATTCCTTACATTCAGTTCTTAGTTTTAGCACAGATTTCATACATCTTGCCACCACTTTGGTTATTAGAAAGTAGGCTGTCAATTGATTAAAATATTTAATCACACATTTATTATCTGTTCAAAATTAACCTTAAAGGGAGATTTGTCAAGTATTTAACACTCTTATCAACATGGGAGTGGGCAAATATGCTTGCTTTATGCAAATGTATGTATATATTTATTATCAGTAATCAGTTATTTAACCTCCTTCCCGACAAGCTATGACATGGTTGGTACCAATGGATTCTTTAGGTTTTCCAGTTTCATGTGATACCAGTATCTTTACTCCAGCTTTAAAACTGAGCCTGCTACAACCGAAAAATCTCAATTTGTTTTAATGCGTTAAAGAAATTAGTTGCGTTAAAACGAATTTGCGTAATCGCGTTAACTTTGACAGCCATATTAGAAAGTCTTTGTTTTATGATATTTTTTTTAAGTCAAATAAAGGATTAATAAGCAAATGTATATGTATATGTAATGTATATTTGCTTTACATAGAAGCCAGAAAACATTAGGAACAAGAGGTAAAAACAAGAGTGAGCACACCACAAACTGAAATATGAAGCCAGACACCTGCCCGCTTATAAAATTCATAATAGATTCCAGCAAGTAGAATAAATGTGGATCAGTTAAATTCCACTAAACAGATTCAGCCTTGTTGTTTTGAAAATGCCATGTCATCCCCGGTCCCAACCTACGCCACACCAGTACGTCACTGAGCATTCCTGCCTCATACCATTCAATTCTGCATCATTCCATTCCTCATATCTACACACAGAAACATTCATGGTATTTTATTTTTGTTTTCCTCTCTGAAAAAACAGTTTGTTGTTTGTTTCCAATTAAGACTATACTACCGTGACGCCTCCAAGCGTCCTAACACTTAGCTTGGTGTATTATCACATCAATCGTCAACTCTTATGAACATTGCAGCCTCAGTTGTTTTTGTAGCTCTGGAATGTATCGAGCACATAATGTTCTTGCTTGTCTGCATTGATCTGCATCAATAAGGTGTGTTGATGGCCCTAATCTGTGTGCATCTCTCTGTCCGTCTGTGTAGGTTGACCTGTTCGCCATGTGCAGGCCTGTGTCCTAAACTGTGTGTGGGAAATAAGACGGTTGACTCGGTCACTTCAGCCCAGGCTTTGAGAGGCTGCACTGTTCTCCACGGCAACATGATCATCAAGATTCGAGGAGGGAGTGAGTACTACTACACCTCACCGCCTCCTGGGCTTCCTGTGGAGGCTCTGCTTCTCACACTATGTCTGTCGCTCAGGTTTCTCAGTCTGCCTTGCTCTCTTTATCAGAGGCCTGTACTACGAAGCAGGATTTGGGGTTAGCGAGGTAACTTTAGGCCATACGCCATAGTTACTGATGCTGAACACCTTACCTGCTCCGGAGCAGGTTATGTTCAATATCAACTCGTATAAAAGCACCGCCTACTGACCAATCAGAGCTGGGTGCGCGGATTGTAAAATAATATTACACAAATACGAAGAAGTTAAAGTCATAATCCAGACTAAAAGCAACGCAGTTTAAACTGACAAATGGCGGTTGTTAGGGTTAGTTAAACCAGATAACGAGAAGATACCCTAGGTATGTTGAACTGGCTTTGTAGTACAGGCCTCAGGACTTCTAGCCATACAGTTTGTGTCTATCCACCTGCACATATGACCGTATGACCATCTGTCTGTTTTCTGGCTGTCTATATGAAAAAATGTCCATCTCCATGCAGATAACATTGCAGCTGAGTTGGAGGCTAGTTTGGGCCAGCTTGAGGAAATCACAGGACACCTGACTGTTCGCAGAGCCTACGCCCTGGTCTCCCTCTCCTTCCTCCGCAAACTACGCGTTATTAGGGGGGAGCATCTTGAGGGAGAGTAAGTCTCCTCTCCTCTCCTCTCCTCTCCTCTCCTCTCCTCTCCTCTCCTCTCCTCTCCTCTCCTCTCCTCTCCTCTCCTCTCCTCTCCTCTCTTCTCTCCTCTCATCTATATTTAACTAAACGTTGCGTTTAATTTCTTTATCTGCCTTTCCTCTGTCCCTCTTAGAACCTTTTCCTTCTATGCGCTGGACAACCAGAACCTGCGTGAGCTGTGGGATTGGTCCAAGCACAACCTGACCATCCGTCGGGGTCGTACGTTCTTCCACTACAACTCCAAACTCTGCATGTCTGAAATCAGAAAGATGGAGGAGGTGACGGGAACCAAGGAGCGCAACCAAAAGAGTGACATCGCCGTACGCACCAACGGGGACCAAGCCTCCTGTAAGATGACCAGATTGTCAGACTTGAGACGTTCACCACCTTACTGATTACATTTGATTGTTCTATTGTTCTAAATGTGCTTTTGATTTTTTATACTTGCAGTTCAAACATAATTACATTTCAATCTAATAGAAAAAGATTTTCCTGTTACTTTGTTTGTACCACCTCAACATCTCTCCTTTTAGCTCTTAGGGCTGAGAGTGCATGCATCTATTTGCTGATTCTATATTATTACACTGGAATATACTCCTAATGAACAGTGTTGTCAAGAAAAGTACAAAACACACATCCTTACTCTATGTAATGTGCATTTTACAAGTCTAAGCTTTATGTTTTGACATATAGTTTTATGAGAAAATGCAGAAATGCTGCGTATATCTTAACCTATAACTCAAAAACAGAAGCACTGGGGTGTTTGATCATCTACTGTTCATTTGCTCTTTTACCGAAGGCATGTGCTGACCATCGTCTGTTTCATCCCTTAGGTGAGACGAAGCTGCTGGAATTCAAAGTGATCAAGACCACGTCAACTATGATTATGTTGAAGTGGGAGCCCTTTTGGCCCACAGACTTCAGAGACTTGCTGGGCTTTATGGTTCTCTACAAAGAGGCGTAAGTATCTGAAAGAAATCCTGGGATTTCTCCGTACCATGGCACAAAACATCCCATAGTTTATTGAAAAATAAAATGACAGCAGTTAGTCTCAATGAGCAACCATAACGATTGGCCTTGCTTGACCTCACCGCCGCCTTTGATACTGCTGATGATATTTTCATCGAGAGACAAGATTCAGTTGGTCCAACAGGTCTTGTTCTTGACTAATGGGATAATCATATGTTTGGCAGTGGTTTTAAATCTGCTGACACTAAGATTTTGCCAGCAGGTGGCGGTAGTCCATGTTTGTCATTCGAAAAGGGAAACCGGAAGACTTAGGATGGCAGATATACAAGCCTTATGATGTATACATGTAAACAAAGCGGTGTTTGCCGACTATTTTCACACCACTCTCACTCACCACTTAGCTTCATTCCAGATGGCCATGTCGGGAAAATATCTGTGTATTGGTGTGATCAGATGAGATGAAGATGAAAAATGAGAAGAGCCGTCTGGTTTTCCTCTTGACTTTACTCGTTGGCTTGCTTTCCTCACCTCTGTTTGTCTTCTTGTGCACTGATTCGTTTAAGCTGAACAGCCAATCAGAGTGATTTCTCTCACCGACGAGCTCCGCCGCAGATTCAACATGCTGAATCGGCCAAAATAAACTCTGATATGGGCAGACTAGAGGCAACGGTGTGGGACACACCGCAAAAATTAGGCCGGCAAACGCTCACCAACGGCCCCAAACTGACCGACAGCCGACCATCGGCTTGATGTGTCAGGACCTTTAGTCCTATAAGCAAGCTTGTAAACTGTATCAACATCAACTAGTGAATGTCATGAACTCTTTTACAGCTGAATAAAGATAAGACTGAGATACTAGTAGGTTAAAAAAAAACAGAGGCAGGAAATGTATTCACACCTAGAATCTATGTAGTCTCTGGAGTACAGAGACCCCCGTCACGAGTTATTTTGGACTCAACTTTGAAAGTCACGTCAGTAACTTAACCAGTGCGGCTTTTGCTCACTTGAAAAAATTTATCTAAAGTTAGAGGATTTGTATCTCAAGTTGACTCTGAGGGGCTGGTTTATGCATCTCAACCAGCTGCAGTACCGAACCAAACAGTAGGAAGACTCCAGCTCATTCAGACTGCACCAGTCAACGCAGTAATCAGTGAAATACAGAATCAACCCCAAAATTCTACTTACACTCTTTAAAGCACTTCATTGTTTGGCTCCCTAGTATATATTACTTGTACTAAAATGTGCCATATAAATAAACATCGCATTGCCTTACCTTTCCAAATAAGCTCCATCGGTTCTTCTCCCTGTTAATGTGTAGCTGTTGATCCATTTTCTCTGATCTCTTTCTTTCCATCTGCTACAGGCCGTATAGGAATGTGACGGAGTTTGATGGGCAGGACGCGTGCGGCTCTAACAGCTGGGCGATTGCCGATGTCGAACCTCCAAATCGTTCCACGGACAGCAAGAAGGCGGACGATCCGGGGCACCTGATCCGACCATTGAAGCCCTGGACCCAGTACGCCATAATGGTCAAAACCCAACTGTCTGTACCTGACGAGCACGAGGTTCATGAGATTCATGGAGCCAAGAGCAAGATCATCTACGTCCGCACTGATGCCACCAGTGAGTTACACCACTTAAAAACACAAGTTAGGAGAATATGTTTTTAGAGACTTTGTACTTTTATTTTGGATGTTGGATTTGATGGAGGGTTTCACTGACTGTAGAGAATATCTGACTTTACAATTAGATGATGAATTAATTATACAGAATCACAATTTTTGGACTTCATTTTTTTAGAATTACCCCATGGAGTTCTATTGTAAACAAACACAGTTATGTTTACATTTAGTCTTTCTCACGTAAACACCTTGTGTGTATTCTTGAGGCATAACAAACTTGCCGAATGCATTTCCTTCTTCATAAATCATTTGCAACATTTTTTGGCATATTTTCAACCCTGCATTGTTTACATCTATGTTTGCTCGATAGCGGTCTTCCTCCTCCCCTCCTTTCCCGTCTGGAAAAATATCTGCAGCGATAATTTTTTTATCCTTTGTTGTGACGATTACGAGGTAAACAGAAGAAATCCAGCGTTCACGTTACAAAGTAATCTACCAGTAATCTGCATTCGCATGTATTTTATTGGCCCCGGCTGCCTCGCCAGACTGGTTCCATTCAAATGAATGAGGGGCTGCGTTTTTTCACAAGGTGGTCTGAACGCGGCCTAAGGTCATACATCACCAGTGCAGTCCTGACTGTTGTCTTCCTCCGTCCCCCTCAGAACCCTCTGTGCCTCTGGACCCCATCTCCTCCTCCAACTCCTCCTCTCAGATCATCCTGAAGTGGAAGCCTCCCGCCAGTCCCAACGGCAACATCACCCACTACCGCGTCATCTGTCGCAAGCAGTCTGAGGACAGCGACCTCTACAAGTTCGACTACTGCCTACAAGGTCAGTATCCACAGGTTGATCCATTCAAATCTGCCCAGACTACTGTTTCAAAAAAGTCAGCCGCTGCTCAGGTGTTTGTCTGGCTTTCCCTCACGCCTGTTTCTCCGGCCCAGGAATGAAGCTGCCGTCTCGTATTCCGACCCACCTGGACAGCGAGGATGAGCAGAAGTGGAACCACACAGATGAACCCACCTCAGGGGGCAGGTGCTGCGCCTGCCCCAAGACCGACAACCAGCTGAAGAAGGAGCAGGAGGAGATAGAGTACCGCAAGACCTTCGAGAACTACCTCCACAATGAAGTCTTTGAGAGCAGGTACGCATCCCGGTACTGTAATTAAATGTTACAGCTCATGACCAACACATCTGGACACCGTGATCCCAGCAATGTCATAATTGTAGCAGTTTATATTTGGAATAGGGCTGTCAGTCGATTAAAATATTTAATCTTGGTAAATCGCATGATTGTCCATGACTAATCGAATAGTCAGTGTGCTGACTTGAAACTGCATATGATTATCATAAAGTGGGCATGTCTGTAAAGGGGAGACTCGTGGGTACCCATAGAACCCATTTTCATTCACATATCTTGAGGTCAGAGGTCAAGGGACCCCTTTGAAAATGGCCATGCCAGTTTTCCGTCGCCAAAATTTTGCGCAAGTTTGGAGCGTTATGTAACCTCCTTCCCGACAAGCTAGTATGAGATGATTGATACCAATGGATTCTTTAGGTTTTCCTAGTTTCATATGATGCCAGTATCTTCAACCTCTCGCTTTAAAACTGAGCCTGCTACAACCTCCGAAAATCGATTGCGTTATTGCGTTAAAGAAATTAGTGGCGTTAAAACAAATTTGCGTTAACACGTTATTAACTTTGACAGCCCTAATTTTTAAATATTTGATTTCAGACTCAAAAAAGTTATGATACTCCAAACCACCACTACCAACAAACATGTATCTTAGGTTGATTGACGTTTCACACAGACTGAAACAGGTTGAAGCAAACAATCAATAATTAGGCCACATTGATGAAACGACTGAACAATTTAAACAAGTCCAGGCCAACTTTAAGCTTCTTTCTTGTCACAGTGGCCACACTAAAGTCACGCATTGTACAGCGGTTTGGCTACAACTTTTAATGAACTTTATGCTTGTTTCAAAAAGCTTGTATACATTAAAAATTCAGTCCATTTAGCGTCACACCAAGCATAGCACCAACAGGAGCTTCTTGCTTTGTTAGTTGCTGTTTATGGCAGTGCAGCAGCAACACTGGAGCCCCTCTCTCCGGCCAGACTCAGTCACTCCTCTTTTGTGCCAGCCACCATGATGTGCGTCTCAAAACAGCTCCGTGCCAACTCTGTCTTGTCCATCCGTGTGTGTGTGTGTGTGTGTGGTTTATGTAGACCCTTGTTTTTGTACAGGGCACTACTGTGGGGGGCTCAGGGTGGGAGGTGCTGATTGTCTGGGCCGCGGTACCCCTACCCTCTCCCCTGACACACACACACACACACACACACACACACACACACACACACACACACTCACAGTCTCTCCCTCCGCTTCCCTAGGGGAGTGATTACTGTGCCCATTATCATTCATGCCAGTCAGGGGTGCAGTCATGCAGACGGCCATTTGGACGCACACAAACACTCACACACACCTCAGCTGGATTTTGAACCCATGCTGTTGAATCGGCCAAGGTCAACCCCATACACCGAAGTACACAAAGAACTCCTCGTGCTCTCTTTTTCCATCACGCAAAGGGATGCAGGAAGCTTCGTATTTTTTCTCCTACTTGAACAAGTATTGGTTCAACATTAACTTCGCTGTACAGTGAAGGAGAAGCTTCGCTGCAGCAGCTTGGGGTGAAGTGTGCTACTCAAGGACACTTAATGGTGGTCATTTTGGAAGGAAGGAAGATGGTTTTCTAATTCATAGACAGTGATTCTACCTGTCCTTACACAGAGATGCACTGCAGTAGGGCTGCAACTGGCGATTATTTTCATTGTCGATTATTTTTTCGATTAATTGTTTAGTTTTGGTCTATAAATTGTCAGGAAATGGTGGAAAATGACGATCAGTGTTACAAAGCCCAAGATGACGTCCTCAAATGTCTTGTTTTGTCCACAACTCAAAGATATTCACTTTACTATCATAGAGGAGTAAAGAAACCCGAAAATATTCACATTCAAGAAGCTGGAATCAGAGAATTTTGACTTTTTTGTCTTAACAAATTACTCAAACCGATTATCAAAATTGTTTGTGATTATTTTAATAGTTCACAACTAATTGATTAATCGTTGCAGCTCTACACTGCAGGTCTTCTATATTTTAGTTGTGGCCTTTGTGGTGGGCGTACACTCATAACCACTGAGAGTAAAGTGGACCTGCTGATTGGCACCACCCAGTGGTGAGGGTTGGTAGCTCGTCCAGCAGGGCAGTAGGTGGTATTTGTGGATAAATGTCATGCCGTCAGACTTGCTCCACAATGTAAAGGTTAGTGTGGATAGAGGTCCTCACTGGTCTCCTCCACGCTACTGCTCATTTGCCAGCATCTAATTCACATGAACTGCTTCTGACTTTTGTGTTAATTTATCCTGACTTGTCTGAGAGCCATTCGTGTTAGTGGACTGCATGCAGAGGCTCTAAAAAATAACTTCCCTTAGGTTTTCAGTGGCATTTTACCTAACGTTTGCTAACAGCTTTACCTGTTGCTCTGTTTGTCCAGACCATCTCGTCGCCGACGCTCAGTGGGAGTTGCCAACGCCACCCTACCCTCTTTCTTCCTCACCACGGCCCCCAGTCTGGCATTCGGCTCCACCACAGCAACCCCCGGCGACGAGGACAAGGAGGGATCCAAGGTCTCCAACACTTTTTAGATTTTTTATACCATACAGATTTGTCATTCTCGTGTCATCGTATGTGCTGATCGTTTGCTGTTCCCCATCCTAGAGTTTCAGTTTTAAAATGCACATGTAAAATAAGAAAATGAATACTGATCCCCTTTAAAAGTTGCTCAAAATAGGCAGAAACAAAAGTGAAAACTGTCTCCTGAAAAATATTGTATTTCTAAATCTGTAAACTCCTTTCAATTTCTCTAATTTACATACTGAATAATTGAAAGCACATGACTTGTTTTTGTCACTACTAGAAAGAAAGCAGGAGCTTATTCCTGTTCAGCATAGCCTCAGAATGGCAAAAGAAGATGCTATTCTCTGTGAAACATTTTCCATATTGTGCTTAAGTAAACAAAAACTTGACTATTTGACATGACTGCGTTGTGAGGTAAATTGGCCTTTCTAACAAAAATAAATGGTTTTGTATGATATCACTAGAGTGTAGCCACAAATCACTGACGCTGTGGGAGTTATTACATCTCTCTCGTCTTTTCTGCTCAGGTGGAGCTGAAGGTGTTCTCAAAGGAGTCGACAGTCATCTCCAACCTGCACCACTTTACCAGCTATAAGATAGAGATCATGGCCTGCAACCATGCGACAGACGCCAAACGCTGCAGCATGGCTACTTATGTCAGCGCTCGAACTATGCCAGAGGGTAAGAACAAATTCAAATCTCACACTTATATATACTCTCCATTTATTAGGCACACTTATAGTAGCTAAAAGTAATTCAGTCTAATACAACAGTCCTGCAAGAAATTCTAACTTAAATGGATAGTGCGGGTGTTTTGAAGTGGGGTTGTATGAGGTACTTATCCATAGTTAGTGTATTTCCTACAGTAGATGACGGTCGGCACGCCCCCAGTTTGGAGAAGCAGACAGGAGTTACCGCATGGAACCAAAGCAATGTACTGCTGTGGACGGGGCCGGCAGCAAAACGTGTTTTAGCTCCTAAAAGAAAGGCTCACCTAAAAAAATCAATATCAGTTTAAGTGTACACTATATTTAGAATATTTTCACCGGTTTACCTTGCCATCAGACCTTTCAGGGCCTTTCTTTTAGGTGGCTAAAGACCGTCATCCTCTGTAGGCAATACACTGACTATGGATAAGTAGCTCATACAACCCCACTTCAAAACACCCGAACTATCCCTTTAATGAAGGTTATAATGTTCAGGTTTTGTTAAAACTCTTTTAGAGAGGTGTGTTGATTCAACTTTATGGTCATTTTGGTAATTGAGTCTACAGTAAATGCTTTTGACACGTTGAGATTTCCCTACACAGCATCACCATAGGTGATCAAACAGTTCAAATATGCATGCAATTCACATGTGCACCCAAAAAACTGTTTCTAAAGACAATCGGGGACAAAAGTTGCCAACTAAGAGCAATGTGGAAATGCAGTGCTTCATACTGCACATGTGTGAAGTGTTTGTCTTTATGTCTGGTACCTACAGAGAAAGCAGACGTCGTCCCAGGCCCTGTGACCCATGAGATAGTGACAGCCGAGCCCCCCTATGTGTTGATTAAATGGAACTCACCTCGCTCCCCTAACGGCCTCATCATCCTGTATGAGGTGTTCTACAGGAAGGTTGGAGACTCAGAGGTCAGTATCAACCATCACCGAACTTTTAGAGAGTGAGGATGCGGGAAGAAGTCAGGAAAAGGAGGTTTGCTAAACTGAAGGAGACAGGAGAGAGGAGCCCGCAGAAATGATCTTGATATACTTGATAGGAAGGAGAAACACGGGGCTTAAAGAGCAGACAGGTGCATGAGAAAACATTGATGAAGGTAGGAAGAAACGCAGAGAGAAGCGGGAGAGATCTGGGTAGACTCTGGGGAGTGGAGGCAGGCAGGAAAGGTTTGCTGTAAACACTCAAATTCTGTCTGTTCCTTATATGGAGAGAGGAACAAAGGAAGTATTTGTTTACAAACTCCCAATGCTTCCACTGTGTGTGTTTGCATATAATTATTATATCTGTGTGTTTGCGTGCAGACGTGCTCGTCTGTGACAGTGTGATTCTGTAAGTGTTGTTGTTGTTTACTTGCTGTAAATGTGAGAATTCATCTCTCATTGCTATTCATTGCTGCACTGCCTGACCCTAGGAGCCAGTAGCAGCTCTGTTACCATAGTGACAGAGGCAGGGAGGAAGACTCTAATGCAGTGGCAGGGATGGACTGGCATCTCAGACGACATCTCCTGCACTGCACTGAAAACACACCACTCACTAACAGCTAACCCTGCAGCTGAAACAAACTGATCTGGATTCTTTTAAACTGACATTTAGAGCTTGTCAGAGGTTCAAATGAATTATTTGGTTTAGTACTGGCATATCGCTAAAGACTAAACACATGCTTTTTATGCAGACCTCTGACTATGACTGACTAACTGTCATACATGCTAAAAGTTGTTAATATTCTAACACAGTTGACAGTGTTGTCGTGGAACTCTATCTTTGCTAGAATATAGTTTGTGATTCGGGTAAAACAACCTTTAATCTCTGCTCCCTAATATTTGGCACTTTTCATTACTCGCTGTGCAATATCGTGCTCAAGTGTTTTTCTCTTTTTTTTCCAGGATCACACAGCTTGTGTTTCACGGCCGGCCTACCTCAAGTCAGGTGGCGCGAAGCTTTCGCTTGTGCAACCTGGAAACTACAGCGTGAGGGTCCGCGCCACCTCCTTGGCAGGAAACGGCTCTTTTACAGAAACCACTTACTTCTTCATGCCCAATCGTAAGACCGGAGGCTATATGTCTGACTTAACTCAACTCGCATGGCATGCATTATTCACATGAATCTGGAAGTTCATAAACTGCTTACAGTACATAATAACATTAATAACCAAGGCCTATTTCAGCTGGTTTACACATTATTATTCTTTAATGCAGATCTGTCTTTCGTACCCTGTAATCTTCAGAGTGAACTGACCAATGACTTCTGTGTTTATTACAGCGGATCCAGGTTTAATCTGGATTGTGATGGGTCCAGTCATCTGCTTCATCCTGCTGCTGTTTGTGGGAGGTGGAGTCTTTGTGATCTTCAAGAAGAGGTAAGATCTTTGACTGGCATGCTGCCCATCAGGATGATGAACTTCTGGTGGGATTTGAAGTAGAGGGTGTTAAGTTTGAATACTTTGAGCCCAGTAGCTATTAGGAGTGTGTGACAGGACAAATAAACAAGACAGACTTGAGAAAGTTCACATCTTATGACAGTTTTCAGCATCTCAGATGATTTCTGTGGTCGTTTTACAGGCAAACAGAAGGCCCGACAGGACCTCTTATCGCCTCCTCAAACCCTGAGTACATCAGCACCAACGATGGTAAGAGAGCATCATAACATAACTACTAAGATTGGGAAGTAAAGCACGTTGTGTTTTTTCCTGTATTTAAAAAGTTAAGTGGCACCTTGTGACGATTTGTGAATGGTTCACTTAATTGAAATGGCGTTTTGTGTCTTGTTTTGTGTAGTGTATGTTCCTGATGAGTGGGAGGTGCCCAGGGAGAAGATCAACGTGCTCAGAGAGCTGGGTCAGGGCTCCTTTGGCATGGTGTACGAGGGGATCGCCAAGGACATCATCAAAGGAGATCCGGATACACGCGTCGCCGTCAAGACGGTCAACGAATCGGCGAGCCTGCGCGAGAGGATCGAGTTCCTCAACGAAGCCTCGGTCATGAAGGCTTTCAGCTGTCACCACGTGGTACGTTTCCTCTCAAAGCCTCATCACTGACTAACAGGCACACCGGAGCAGCTACAGTATCCATACACTCGTGAATTACAGTATATTACAGCTTTCCATCAATGTTGTTGGAACCAGCATGAACACGTATGACTCATAGAATCATGACTCGCTTGTTGTGTCGATGCTGCCATATTGGCACACAGTTTGACTCCAAAAACAAATGTTCACACTTTGTGCCTACTGATATTATTTCATTAAACAGCCTACTAAGCATCAATTAAACTGCCATATGTTGTGCTGTCAGCTGTAAAAATCATGTTGAGATGTACGGGGTGATTTTTTTTATTATTTACAATGAAGAAGATGAAGAGAGCGTTGACATAGTGGCAACATTTATAGATGTGTTATCTTGTCTGCCTGGTTAACAGCAGGAATGTTTCTCTTCTTTTATTTAATTATGAGGTTAAATTACAAACTTTGCCCTCTACTTTGAGGGTTTTAACATCCACATTTGGTGATGAGCAGTGAGGGAATTGTCATTTTTATATGTAGTCCCTCATATCTAAGTGACCAAAACTCTGGACAATTTAACATCAACTTTATTGGAGTCGTTATATATAAATTATATAAATGAAAAAAAAAATAACTTCAATATCCTAACCTCCCAACAATAGATGAGGTGCTAGTTTAGGACTCTTGCCAGGCAATGTAAGGGTACATATTGTTTAGTTCAGGGGTTCTCAAACATTCTTTATCCCCTTACAGGGGAGAACATTTTCCAAGGACCCCCTCATAATCGTAACACTGATTAAGCATAATGCTTACTACCATTTGTACTCTTAAATGCCATAGGAACTATTTGTATTCTAAAACTTAACCTAAATACTTAAGACCTGTTTCATAGTGATAAACAGAAACACATTTCAATTTGAATCATGTTAAGATAGATAATAAAGATAATAATAATAATTATTATTATTATTATTATTATTTTTATTTTTATTATTATTATTATTATTATTATTATTATGTTATTGAATGTTAATACCACTTATATACCTTTTAAAAAGAGGGTGACTTTATTAAAATTTTATTTGGACTGAACTTGACAGCATTTATTGCATCTTAAAAGCTTTCATAATATGAACAGTAGCGGGACTGACATAGTCCTAATAAATCCAGATATTTGAAGATATGTAAAGCTAACTTTCAGTAAGTGTTTCAACTTAAAAATAATGAACTTATTGCTGTGTGTCACAATCATATCAGAGTTTCTATTGGCCTAAAGCTAACGTGGGTATTAATAATGGACACAATATGCTTGTTTTATTGGTGCAAATGGTCTCCATGTAGATTTGCACTTTTTATTGATAAAGCTTAATTTTATAATTTATAGCAAATTATTTCGCAACCCCCCTGACAGAGTGCCCCACTTTGAGAATCACTGGTTTAGTTCACATGAGTATGACCATGTGTGTTTTTCTTTACTATTCTCTATGTAGGTTCGTCTGTTAGGCGTGGTGTCCAAAGGTCAGCCCACCCTGGTAGTGATGGAGCTGATGACCCACGGTGACCTGAAGAGCTACCTGCGTTGTCTCAGGCCGGAATCTGAGGTACGTAACACAGAAATCCCATCACGACAGCGAAATGATGCTTCGTTCTGATATTTAAACACGTCACTGACTGACTTTATAACTGTCTTTTCTTCTGCGTGTGTTTCTGTAGAACAACCCCACAGGCCGCTCACCGCCTACGTTGAAGGAGATGATCCAGATGGCGGCAGAAATTGCAGACGGCATGGCCTACCTCAACGCCAAGAAGTTTGTCCACAGAGACCTGGCAGCCAGGAACTGCATGGTGGCAGAGGACTTCACCGTCAAGATTGGAGGTACTGTTGTGCTGCTTATGTTTGTTTTGTTTTGTTCGCATTGCAATTGCAGTTCATCTCCGTTAGTTGTGTGTTATGGTTGAATTGAATCACATAATGTGTTTATTAGTGTGAATATGTTTTGATGTGGGCTTACAGTTATGGTGTACTGAGCTCCCTCTCATCTCTCTCCTCTCTCTCGTAGACTTTGGTATGACCAGAGACATCTATGAAACTGACTACTATCGTAAAGGAGGGAAGGGCCTGCTTCCTGTCAGGTGGATGGCTCCAGAGTCTCTGAAGGACGGAGTCTTCACTGCCCACTCTGACTGCTGGTAAGTCACACCTCGGCAGTCGTTGTGCAGACTTTGCAACCCCGATTACATTACCGGTGCCTCTCGATCACATGTGGTTGTACGTGTGTGTGTGTCTGCAGGTCATTTGGCGTCGTGCTGTGGGAGATCAGTACGCTAGCAGAGCAGCCTTACCAGGGTTTATCCAACGAACAGGTTCTCAAGTTTGTCATGGATGGAGGATACCTGGACCGGCCGGATATCTGCCTCGAGAGGATGTGAGTAAATACAGACACGCAGGCGCCTTTGCTTTCTTGATTCTTTAACTTTATCTAGTATCTCAGATGGAAGGTATCCTCTTGATGACTTCTATTAGTTTATTTTTGTCGGGGACATCATTACAATTCTTTTAATACTTTGTATGGTATATAAGCACACATTGACTATGTTTACATGCACACTAATGTTCCACTATTATTCCGAATATGACAATATTCCGCTCTGTGCGTTGTACACAAACCAACTAGTCGACAGTTTGCACAGATGCATGCCCAAAAGAGAAGCCCACATTTCTGGCCGGAAGGAGAAACACATCTGCTTTTATACATTTTGAAAGACTTGGATATCAACAGGTATTTGGATATGCGCAAATATAACAACGTCGACCTTTTCAAGAGCATGCACGGCTGCATGTAAACGTGAATATTAGTGGAATATTCATTTTCATTATCCATGTAAACAGCTTAGTAGGAATATTGTCTTTTTCGGAATAAGGGCAAAAAACTGAATATTTTGTGCACGTGAACGTAGTCATTGACACAGGAAGAGATTTTGATCTCTACAAACTTTTTAAGGTGGCTTTTTCAGCTGATACACAGTTTGAACTTGACAAAAAAACATTTTAAACCTCTTGCATCAGAACACCAAAGTGTGAAAACGTAAATCTGGAGTATTTTACTACCGCTCACTACAGCATGGAAGATGTGCCTTAATCTGAGGTTGAATTGGTACAAGCTTGTATCACAAACGTCTTTATACCTTAATGTTGCATCAAAAGGGACACATTTGGTCTCGTGGGGCCCATTATGTGTCTGGGAAAATTTAGCTTTTCCGTAATTCTCCTTTACCTCTATTTTTGAGTGTGCCCAGGGAGATGAGTGCTTAATTGAATGAAATGAATGAATTAGACGGGGTGTATATAAGAACCGAGATATGCGTGAAAGGGTTAAAGCTCTGTGTCTCTCTATCCCCTTCCCCAGGCACAGCCTAATGCAGATGTGTTGGCAGTACAACCCCAAGATGCGTCCGCTGTTCCACGAGATCATCGAGATGCTGCGGGAAGACCTGCACCCGTCTTTCCAGGACGTCTCCTTCTTCTACAGCGAGGAGAACAAAGTCCCCGAGACGGAGGACTACGACCTGGACCTGGACAACATGGAGAGCATCCCACTGGACCCGTCATCATACTCCCACAGAGAGGAGAGCTTAGGCAGGGACAGCGGGCCCTCGGTGGCCCTCAGGGGGAACTATGAGGAGCATGTCCCCTACACACACATGAACGGTGGCAAGAAAAACGGACGAATCTTATCGTTGCCCAGATCCAGCCCTTCCTAACATTTCCTGTTTCCTAAAAGAACTTGTTTAACCTACCCCCCCCCCCCCTCCAATCCTTCTCTCTCTTCCAGTCCACTTTTTTCTGTGTCTTTCATGTTCCTCTCATCATTTTCTAATGATTTTCTTATTCTTGGAGAAGCCCTTCAAAAAAAAAAGACACAGATCTCAGGACTTTTTATTTTGTTCCTCATGGCTGCCGCACACAGGCAAGCAAGGGATGCAAACTCTTTTTTAACTTCCTCCACAACTCATCGGACTTTCTATTACCGTATTACTATTGTTTTTCACTATTGCCACGTTTCCAGGACTCCTTGTGATGGAAACAGAGAGAAAAAAAAAAACTGTGAACACAACAAACCTTAGACAACCAAGAAGGCTGCTTACGCTCAACCTCCTCAAGACTTGTCCCTCCTTTTCTGCATTTCCACATTTCTGTGCTGTTTTTTTTTTCTCTCCAAGTGAAATCTTGTTACTCAGATAGTGGCCTTTTTTGTATGTGGCCTATAAACAAAGAGAAGTGTCTATCAGCGCTTATACTAATTTCCTTTTGAACAATGACTTAATCAGTTTGGAACGGTGGGATGACTTTCAAAGACTTTATCCTAGAACAAACATCTATTCCTAGAGGAATGTTTTCTTTTTGTTTTCATTTTTATTTTGGTTCTGCAGAATTCCAAACTACACACAGATTCATCGGGTGTTTGGTGAATAGTTTTAATTTATTTGCTTTTATTGTTCTTCTCTTTTCCTCTTCTCTTTCTCAGTTTTATTTCTGTGTCCTCACTATATAGCTGAAGGATATTTAAACAGTTAAGAATTGGACAAAAGAGTTCCTCAGACTGACCAATAGCTGCTGCTTTGATATATTTTAGTGGGTATAGAAATATATAAATATATATAATATATATAGTATATATGGAATATTGGTATTTATGTGCCAATATTTCATATATAATATATGACATATTGATGTTTTTGTAAATAGTTCATATTTGTAATATTTTTCATCAGAAGCTTTGCTAGTATTTTGTTTTGCCAGGTTTTTTCTTTCTGGGTTTTTTTAATTTTCTTATTTTTATAGCTCCAGAAATCACACTAATCTACCATCAGTGCTCTCTGTGTCTTAGGCCTCCAGTCCCCCTTTGAGTACTCTCTGTCCGTGTGGATGGGAAAGGAGAAAGCCCCGAAATATTGTCAACTCACTGCATCGTTTTTTTTATAAACCGTGTTCCCACTGAGAGCTGAGGAGGCAACTTTACTACAACGACGGAAAAAAACAACAACGAAATAACCAAAAAAAGAAAGCTTTATAAAAGGGGGATGAGGTCTTTCTAGGTGGAAGTGCACCTGATGCGTGTTTGTCTCTCTGTCTGCTGTCTCTCTCTGGTCGGGTCACGCTGGAGCTGAGCTCTTCATGTGTTTCTTATCGCAGGTTTATTACGTCTTTCACGTGGTTGTGCTGGTTGTCCAAGTCTTTAACTGTCAGTGAGGTTAGAGAGAGTGGAGAGCTCGTCCTTTTTCCTGGTGATTGTAATGTCTAAAATCTAATGTCGGCCAAGAAGGGTTGAAAGAGGAGATGTCACGCGGCGTATCATTGGGGTGCAACACATGCGCATTAAAACCTGGTCTGCAGTTGTCGAACGGCCCACTAGCTGGCGAACGATCATGAGAACATTAGAATGTTTGATTTTTTTTACTGAGGTGTCTGCAGGGAGGGTGTCATAGTAGGGTGAGAATTACAATTCAGCAATTTAGGGCTGTCCCGAACACCATTTTTTGGGCTTCGAAGCTTCGGTGAGAAATATTCGAAGGTATTCGAAGCTTCGGGACAGCACCGCTGCCGCACTACTGTACACACACGCACCTTTACACATAACAAACTGCGATATCCGTCTGAGAATAACTAATAATAGTTCATGTTGAATATGAATAATGAAAAATGTTGTGGGATTAATCCTTATTTCATGGACCATTTTGTGATTTATACATTATTATTATATACTTATAAATAAAAAAGAAACAAAGCATTTGGATACTGATTTGGAGGTTGATTACCATGGCAACGGTCTAAAATTCGGGTCAGCCCTATTGCAATTATTGAAAACATCTTTAATAAAAGACCATAAACAAATGCTTTCTATTTGAAAAGGTTCTATTGTATATCGGCCGCCATCCATTCGAGCGTACCCAAAAAGTTCTGTCAGGCCGAGCGCACCCAAAGAGCACCTGAGCAGTTACCATCCCTTTATTTCTAACGCTGTCTGCTGTAACCCTTCAACATTGCAGCTCCAGTTACACTGCGCATGTGTCAAGACCGTGTCGCCAGCCTCTTTCAATAGCCTGGATGTTAGCGTAGCAGTGATGGCTTTTCAGTTAACTTGTGTGTCGGCGCTGCTTGGATCAGGGCAGGTTGGGGAGTTAACACAAGCTCTCATCTTTTTATCTGACCAGCGCTTAACGCCCTGATAATTTAAATCAGAGAGCTGTAGCATTCCCATCTGACCTGAGATCAGTTCAGGAGCTCAGTGTTTTAGATGGAAAGTTCTATTAAATTCACACATTTACTCTCATTGTTTGGTTTTGCTCTGCACCACACACACACACACAGCTCCTGCGCACTCTCCCTCCTCAGTCTTCCTGAGGCTTCCCATTGGCTGCTGAACTCACTGCTCAAAAATCAGGCTGTTGGAAATTTCCACGTTTTGTGGTCGAGGGGCTGGAGAGAAATACGGAAAGTTCCAACTGTGTTCAGAGTCCCCAGCAGGTAGTGGAGAGAGGGGCAGTCGCTCTATCATTCTGAGAGAGTGATTGTTAATCCTATTATTCTCTCTGCTATCACATGCAGTCAGGACACGGTGTGCAGCAGCTATTTCACTCAGGTCTGACATTCCAGGATTTAGTTGGAACTGCTCGTTCCCTCGTCGTCGTCGCCCCCCCCCCTGTTTTGCCTGCCTGCTGGCAAAACTGATACCATCACCACACCCTGTCAGATTCAGAGCACACACATGAAAGACTTATTAATAATCGAATATCTGAAGTTTTGTCTCTCCTGCCAGGAATCAAAAACATTCCTGTCAACCAAACCCTGACACAAAGCTACAGAAAAGTTAGCTGCTGACCCCTCATTAAGGTCACCTTCATTCGGAGAGTTTCACTGCAGATCCTCCGTAAACGCTCCTCTCTCGCTCTCTAACCGCAGCAGTCGATGACTTTTTTTCTCTCCGGATACACAGACCAGTGTGGTTGCCAATCTAGCCGAACAGCATTCAGCACTTATAGTATAGCCAAAGTGTTGGCAGCTTTCTGTCAACAGTGAGAACCCACAGAATCAGAGTCAGAGAAAGCAGAGAAGCTGCCTCCATATTTTACCAGTGCCTTCTCAAACCCAGAGCCACGTCCAGGCTAGTTATATCGGCTAGTAACAGACACACACACACTCACACACACACACACACACACAGGCCTCTGTGCTCTCTCTGTATCTCTTCTCATGAGGCAGGAGAGGCAGAGGAATCGAAGCTGCATCTACATCTCGTCTTTGTAGGGTTACAACTTTGTTCTTTGCTGGAAGAGAAGTAGAAGTCTTCGGGGCAGTTTTTTCTTTTATTTAGTATTTTTCAGCTTGTTGCCAGCGTTAAGGTTTGAACACTAAGGTTCACCTAGTGCTTCAGCGGTGACACTGTGGATCGGCCAGAGTCTGTGCTGTTGTGCACTCAGAGGCGCCCGAGGTTATGATGTAGATTTTAGCTAATTATTCTGAGGAGTTACAATCTTGGGCTTTTGTACTTTGTAAATAATCTGTGACATAGTTTGGAAAATAAAAGCAGAAAAAAAGATATATAAAAAAATAAAAAAAATCTGATGCCCGTGCGTACATGACAGAAAATTGGTGGACCTTAGCTGTGTCGCAATCCCACACTATGTACTAATACTAAATTCTTATCTTAATAGTACACTGTTTTGGCAGTCTTTGTATACACTACAGTTAGAATTAGTATGTAGTATGGAAGTGGGACGTAGCTCGCGTCTCCACCTTGACCTAGGTTGCTTATCTTGTGGTGGTGTTCACACGCATATGCAATTTTTAATTAAGATGGTGCCCATATCTTTGAAATACCAGATATTTATTTTATTATGATCATTGTCATTGTATAAGAAGAACACCGTTAGCTTTTTAGTCGAGCATTTTTAAGGTGTTTGAGAGTGGAGCGATGTAAAAGCCTAGTTTGTTTATTGTACAGGTGGAGTAGCTGATGGTGAGCAGCAGGAGTGCTAGTTAGTTAGTTAGTTAGTTAGTAAGTAAGTAATTGTCGTCGTCTTTGTGTTTGGCCGGAGTCTACCTCAGTGCATATGGAGGAATCAGTCTAAAGAGCCTAAATCATCCCCGTCAGTCTCTCAATAGCCCATCATTTCAAATAATATCACTTTATCGTACATTACCAACACTGCTGATGAATTCCTTTCCCCTGTGGCGTATGAAAACCCTCTGCCTCCTTGTTTCCTCAGTTTTCTTCTTGTGTCCCGGGGGAAGCCGTCATCGACCCCTGCAGTATGTGGATATTGTTGGGAGCGTCAAATTTTGGCCCTTTTCTGTTTTTAAATGTCTTGATTTACAAGATATACAACTATTATCCCTCTCCTTGTATTTTTTTTGTTTTTTTACCCCTAGCACTTATTAAATGTGGAACATAAGGCAGTAATTTGGCTTTATGGACATTTTATGCTTTTCATTGTTGCTAAAGTTAGTAAAATCACTCACAGGAGGCTTCCCCCGGGCGCTGGAATAAGCAGCGTAGCTTTATTGTGTGTATTCCCCTTTTCCACATACGCCAATCCTCTGGACTGTATGTAGTAGCGGCTCTACTGCTTTCTGGGGATGTGACATTAGCGTGAGTCTATTGGGTGTGAATGCATATCTGTGATCACCCACATGCAGCCAAGGCTAACCGAGCTCAGCCCTGGATGCTCATGTTTTTAAAAAAAAAAATCACACATCTAGACTAAACCTGTTGTCTGGCAGAAAGCCCTACTCTTCTTCTTCGTCTCTTTGTGGTCAAAACAGTTAGCGTTCAAATCCGACGTCTCCTCCAGCTGTTTATTTGTCTGTTTCTCTGTTCTGATTTTTGTTTTGTATGTATATTTTTTCTACTGTGAATATCAAGAGATAACCTTTATTTTCTGTCAATGCCATGGATTGGGTCTGTTTTGGCTGATCAGGACGCTGACGTCTGGGCTGGTTAAAAAGTTTTAAAGAGGAGGACCCCCCTCTGCAAAGGAAGAAAAAAAAAGCTAGACTGGGACAATCCTGTGTGCCATAAGAACTATTAACAGACATGAAATCTAGATTGTAACTTTTTGTCTCAGGGAGGCGGCCTGATGCTTTGTGGTTGGAGGATAAAGAGGACGAGGAGGAAGAAGAGCTACCTACCTACCTTTTATCTACACTGACTGAAGCGCAAGTTCTCAGCATCCTTGCAAAAAAAGCAAAATGGAGATGATAAGTCCAAGGACAAGTTTTCAACAACAAAAACCCAAACACCCTTTTCATAAATCTGAAATCCTTCCGCCCCTTTGAAGATAATCAGGAATCCTCCTCTCTCTCTCTCTCTGGCGTGATGTGGTTTGGACTGCCCTCTAGTGGTTGGATGGGAGCATTGCAGGTCAGGGGTGGCGAAGCAAACAGGGCCCCGACCCATAGTGCCTTGCTCAGACTAACGGCCCACCTGACCCCCTCCCAGCCAGTCCACTCCCCTCAGAGCAGAAACGTGTCTCCACCAATCACTAAAGAGGATTTCCCACCTCCAAACATGAAATGAAAATTATGTTTTTATGCATTCTGTGTTCTTTAGTTGTAACTGCAGAGAAAAACGTTCTCACTGCTTGGTGGGGAAATACTGTAATTTGGATTTTATGACTTGTGTCTCTACTCTGCTGAGCTCTGGCTTGCTTTGTGCATGGAAAAAAGAATTATCTATACCAGCGGATAATTTGATGCTCACTGATTTCGCTTCTCGTCATCAGTCTGTTTTGACAGCAACGCCCCAAAGCACATGCAAAAACCCATGATTAGCAACAAGTGATTGCATTACAATTAGGGATTTTCCATTTAAAATGCATTCAGTTGTTCCATGATTTTCAAAATAAAAAATGAACCGATTAATAAGCTCTTAACTGTAAATAGCAGCAGATCTCCTTGGCCCCCCCGAAAAACGAAAGCACTTGATTTTTAGGGAAGTTTTGGTTTGTTTTGTTGAACTCTGATGGCCTGAACAGCGGTTGGACAGAGCATGCTAGTAACACAGCGCAGGGTGAGAACAAAGCATTGTATGTATTATTGTTTTGTTTTAAAGAAAAGAAAAAAGTATTACATTTTAGAGATGTTGATTTCTATTTTTTTTAGCCAAAGTATGGAGGGCAAATACAATTACTTTTTCTGACTGTAAACTTTTACTACTCTTGTACATTATGAATTTAACATTGTTATCAATGTGTATATAACTTTTTTCTAAATTTAAAAAGATAGATTTGTTTTGTTTTGTTTTCATGACACAACCCACTACACAGAAAAGAGCAGAGTCAAGTCTGTCAATGTATTTAACAGGAGCAGCACAACTCCAGTCTGAGGGCTTACCCCTGTGTAACGACACATAAACAGTACGTGGCCTGAAACGTTTCGCAGTGAACCCTGCGCTTAATCCAGATGCATGTTCTGAATGTTGTCATGCATTTCAACCACCCCACCCAGCCACAGAAGCATGTCACCCATAAAGCCTTTCTTGTGTCACACAATATGTCACCTATCACAGATGTTGTTGTATGAAATTGTTTCTGACAAGAGACGTGTGCTTAGTTTGCAAATGTGTTTTTTTTTTTTTTTGTATGTGAAAAACTGGAAAAGACCACTGCACATCCTTTTGAAGAAGAGGAAACATGAGTGATAAAATCCTGAATAAGCTAAAAAAAAAAAAAAAATAAATAAGAGAAAACTTTACTGATGGTTCAAAAACCATACATCTGTAAGCTTAGACTGTAAAGCTGAAGGTGTTATAGGAATAGTTAGACATTTTGGGAAATACGCTTATTTACCTTCTTGCCGAGAGTTAGATGAGAAGATTGGTAGCATCCTGTTAGCGTTAGCTTAGCACAAAGAATAGAAACCAAGGGAAACTGCTAGCCTGGCTCTGTCCTACCAGCACCTCTAAATCTCACCATTTAAAACATAATATCTTGTTTATTTAATTTGTACAAAAAACGAAGTGTAAAAACGTCAATTTGTCAAAATGTGTTGGACCAATTCTTGGCTGGGAGCAGCAACTTCCTGTCGTTTTCCGATGGTTGCCTGGCAACGGGTCCTGACCAAGAAATTGCCCGGCATGCAAACCCCCTCAAAAATTATGTTTCAAACTTTGTTTTTTAAACAAACGAAAACATAACATGTTAATTAATAAGCTTTACATGTGTTGGTAGGCAGATTTTGTTATCATTGGACAGAGCCAGGCTAGATAGATTCCCTTTGTGCTATGCTAAGCTAACCTGCTAGCTGTAGCCTTTATATGTAACGGATATGAGAGTCTCATTTAACTCTCTGCCAGTAAGTGAACACGTGTATTTCCCAAAATGTCAGAACTATTCTCTTTAAGGAGGCTCAGCATAAACACCTTCAGCTATGAATGAATTAAGTACTGTCTGTCAGTAGTGTTAGGATGAACTGTTCATATTTGTGTTATTGATTAGGGAGAGAGACGCCATTGTTTAAAGATGGAGAGTTGGGGGGGGGGGGGGGGGGGGGGGGGGGGCGTTGCAGGTGTGGTGACCCTGTTTGTTAGACGACAAATCTGAGGAAAAGCGGCCTCTTCTTTAGTTTAATCTGTCGGTCCAGTGGTCTGCTCCAGTTTACACACCAATCCCTTATATTTATCTCTATCCTGTTCCCTGTGCTGTACGTTGTTTAAATCAATGGAGTTGTGTCTGTGTTGTCCTCTGTTGAAGTCTTTACCACGGCTTTCTTTGTCTCTGATCGCTGCTCCTCCTCCTCCTCCTCTGTGTCCTTCAAGTCTTTCTCTCCTCAGTGCACATAGGTGGTCCCCAGAATGCTGTGTGTAGTCTTGCAGGATACCTCTTTATTAATGTCATTTATTGCCGATGAATATGCTGATGTATTAATTTTGGGATATGTTGTGTATACATTATGTTGAGACATCGGTGCGTATGCAGACAGCAGGTGTATATGTGTGTATGTACAGTCCAAAAAAACCCCACAGAGATCGCTTCATCCCTCACACTGGATCCAAATGTGCCATTATCTTTATGTATCACAGATATCAACATGTTGAACACACACATACACACACACTGACACAGACAGAAATACATGCATATTGTACAGGATCAAAAATGTGCCATGACTAAATGAACGCTTGACAATTTATTTTTTCTATGTTTTCAAAGGAGAGCCAAGTAGTGACATGTACAGAAAATGTTGCAATGATATGAAAATAAAATCTTGCTGTGTGTAAATTATTCAACAATTAACTGTTTATATTAAAATTATGAATAAAATTATTGGAGAATATGTGTCTTCTCGTGATTCTTAACTATGGAATAAGGCAGGTAGCCAGAGAAATCTCACCTTTTAGCCCTGTAGCCATATTTCAAATAAACTTTATTTTAGACAAAAGGGTCCATATCAACCATACAGTATATACAATCTTAAGAGTAATCGTTATCACTTCAGTGATGAAGACTGAGATGCAGTTAAAAGCTCTGGAAAAAACAGATACTAAATGTAACTTGTGTTAAGATTTATGTTTCGTCACCTGTGGAGGAAAGCAACAAAGTAGATGTTCCCAAGTATTGTTTACAATTTTGAGGTACTTTAGTATATCCATTTTATGCTTTGTTATACTTTTACTCCACTACATTCATTTGACAGCTACTGGTTATATTATATGTAGCACAAGCACACAGTTTCATGTATAAGATATAAGATGACCTTTTAAACCTGACCTGTCTGTCTACCTGCCTGCCTGCGTGCACTCTGCTCGTGCACTCATTGCGCGTCACCTGAGTCTTCTACAAGCTGCTAGCCTGTCAGCTGTGAGTATGTTTGTTGTTTACGTTCATTATGATATGTTTATGTTCATAATGATAATTGGGGGGATAGTTGCTTTAGAGGGAGGCCTCAAGGGACGGACTGTCAGTGTTGCAGACTTGGCGACTTTTTCGCAAAATTTAGCAACTTTTGGAGCTACAGTAGCTAGTGCTGCTAACGTTAGCTACTTTCATTGGGAAAGAGTTGGCAACACTGGGCTCGGTTTCAGTTTCAGTTGAATCATTTTTTTTTTTAAATCTAGTGTGCTCTTGCTAGTTTCTAAACATTACTGACCCATGCATCTGTCATAATACTCCAAATTATATAATATATAAAAGTATGACAGGGGCCATTTGGCCACCATAGCCATAATGAGTACTTTTACTTTAGGTACATTTTGCTGGTACTGCTATATACATCCATGAGTATGCTTAAGTAAAACTTGAAAAGGAGTATTTTTAACTGTGGTATTGCTACTTTTACTTGTTTGGGATTCATGTTCTTTTCCTCCAGCTTTATTGTCCACCTTCACCTCACTGACAAGTTCAACCATACACCTCTTGCTGCTGAAATGATCCGATCACATGACTTTAGTGCCTTGCTCATGGGCAGTGGTGTAGTGGAGGGTATATGCAGGTATACTGGGTATACCCACTTCTTTTTTTGGTGGTTTACAGTATACCCACTTATCAGCCAAAAAGCCATATATAGGAGAGTATACCCACTTCCCTATCTCAGTAAACTACCCATCTACCTAGTAGTACACCCACCTCATCAACGACCACTGACTACACCATTGTTTACGGGCATCTTGACAGTATTTGAGAGAGAAAGTTAGCGTTTCTTCTTCACACGTCTTTGCCCAGATTTTCCCAGTGAGTCAAAGATTCAAACCTGCTCCCCGTCATTTTAATTCTCTTACATTACATAACGATGTTATTGCAAAAGAAAGAATGACATAAACTTCAAACTTGTCAATTTTAATTAGAATACAATATATCTATATATTTGTATATTTATTATCATTTGTATTTATTGCAGAATCACTTTGACTGACAATTTTAAATTACACCCCACCTTGTAAATGTTTCTTCTTCATTTCTTCTACATGACATCAGACCTTGGATGGACATCAGAACTTGGATGGATTTAAACTTCCTCAATCTTAATGAAAATAAGACTGAGATCATGATATTTGGACACCCTGACCTATTAGACAACTCGGTTGGTATTCTTAAAAACAGATTTGTGTTAAAAATCTTGGCGTAATTTTTGACAGCAACTTCAATTTTGATAAACAAATTAGCTCAGTTGTAAAAAAACAGTTTTTTTCAGTTAAGGCTTTTGGCCAAGGTAAAGGCCTATCTGTCTCCCAGGGATCTTGAGAGAGTTACCCATGCTTTTATTACGTCTCGGTTAGACTACTGTGATTCTTTGTATGTGGGTTTACAACAGTCGTCTCTTCACCGGCTGCAGTTGGTACAAAATGCAGCTGCTCGCCTTCTGGCTGGAAAAAGAAAACGTGATCACATATCACCAGCTCTGGACCTCCCTCCACTGGCTTCCTGTCCGTTTCCGGATTGATTTTAAGATTGTATTGCTTGTTTTTAAGGTTTTAAATGGGCTGGCACCACCTTATCTATCAGAACTATTGCACCTCCATACTCCGGTCAGAGCACTGAGGTCGACCGATCAGATGCTCCTGGATGTCCCCACAACTAGACTAAAAAACAAAGGCGACCAAGCCTTTGCGGTGGCCGCCCTTAATCTCGGGAACAGCTTACCTCTTTCATATTAAAACTGCTCAGACCATAGAATCGTTTAAATCGCTGCTAAAGACTCACCTCTTCTCGCTGGCGTTTGATTAAGTTTATTTTCTGTTGTGCTGCTACTCTTTTACTGCTGTTATGTGCACATTATGGTTATTGTTTTTGCTCTGTTCTTATTGTTGTTTTCTTTATATTCATTTTTATTATGTACATGTTCATCACTTTGGTCAACTGCAGTTGTTTTTAAACGTGCTATACAAATAAAGTTTGACTTGACATTATAAGCCCGTACCCTCCTCACTGCTTGTGAATTGTATTTCAGGGGAAAACATCCGGCCTGGCAGCTAATTCATGTGAACCTCGGCGTTCATTCACACGCTGAGGTCTCAAAGTAAAGGATGACGAGCGGTGGTAGGGCGTGCATCGAAGTGAAGATGTGCTCTGGCTGAAACCACTACAAACGCAGCGAGTTCCTCCTAACCCAGTTTCTCAGGGCTGTGCAGGGGGAGCATAATGCTGCAAAGCATGAAGATGCACAACACAAGAATAGAGATAAGACTGATGTAAGTCACTACAACTCAATGATGGGTGTATGTGTGCACTGAATGAGGTCAGAACTAAGGTTTATTGTCAATAGGTCACTCATTGTCAACAGAAGACTTCACTTACAGTATGATGCTATCGTGCTGTGCTACCATCGAGCGCGTGAGCTACCGCAACACATTTTAAATCAGCAGCAGCAGCGATGTGTGAAACTGTACGTGTGGGCCATTCAGCAGCACTTTGTTCTCAGCTGCACAGACTGAGAAAAAGAGGAAGCAGGGTTGAGATCCTCTGGCTCTCTGCAGTCAGTGTGAGGGCGAGCCCGACGTTCACACAGTCAGACCTCAGGGACTTTAAAACACCTTTTCTCCTCTCTTCTGCCTCGTTTAGGTGAACAAAGAGGGTTTACACGCCGCCATCTGTCACCTATCATCAAATGTAAGTAGAGTTTATGTTGCTTTTCTGAGTTTTAAATGTGATCTGCACACGAGGGCCCAGTTCCTTACTTGCATTTGTCCATGCATTGTTTGAAATGTGGGGTATTTTTCTGCAGTATAGTGTTCTGCTTTAGTACATTTCTACTCGCCTTCTCAGTGCCAGTGTTCTGTGGGAAAGTAAGAAGACTTTTCCACTTGATGTGCACTGAGCTGAACTTGACAGTCATCCGTAGTTACACTTGCGCAAATTAAGAAGCACAATGGTTGCAACAATTGTCAGGCTCTGTGTCTAGTAGCTGCAGCGGTTAGAGATATACTCTCCTCTCTCTCCTGTATGGTGCTCAGTCCTCTTGACAGTTTCTTTTAGCTTTTTCAAAAGACCTCTTGCTTTACTTCTTCCTAGAAGATGTGGTGGTTTGTGACTCAGAGTAAGAAAAAAAAAAACTGCATGCATCATTGCCCTAAACTTTCGTTGCGTATACTTCCTTCTCTTTTTCTGCTTCTGCCTTATTTCCCTAAAACAATGATATCTTTAAACTGGTCTGGAACAGCAAAACATGCTCAACAAACTCATTTCTGAGTGTTGACTGCAATCTTAGGCTATTAAAACACACATTACCTCCCTTTATTACCCTTCTGCTCACTCCTGTGTCACTCCAAACACCCATTTCTGATCTCCTCCTTGGCCTCTTCACATACAGTCATCTTATAAGATGTCTACAGTGAAGATCTGCCTTAACTTTTTATCAGAAACTAGTAGATCTAAGATGAGTTACTCAAAATATGGAGCAGTTGTTTTCTAACACCTCCACCTGCTCCTGATGATGGATCTTAAAGTAAAAACCAAAAGCTTAAAACGTTTTTTAGAGTCTCTTACACTGTATCATAAAGAATTCAACATATCCAAAGCAAAAAAACACTTTCACGCCTCATTTTCTGTTGAAAATATCACCTATTTTTGCTTTCCTGCTCTTTTTCTGTCTCCACTGGAGGCTTTGAGGAGGTAATCCCCAACCAGCAGCTCCCTGTTCCTTGCCTTGGACTCTCTCCCTCTCTTTTTCGACTCCCCTCCCTCCCTCCGTCCCTCCTCTCCCCTCCTGCCCTCTCTCCTCCTCTCGCTGGGTGCCAGAGCTCCAGTGTGAGCGAGCTCCAGTTCCAGCTGGCCTTCCCCACTGCGCTGCTCGTATGGCGGACTCTCCTCTTAACAACTCCTGGCCCTCCTTCTCCAAACTCTGGATGAAGAGATGGTCCTTCAAGAGAGGTACTGGTTTCACATTTAGGTTACACTTCATGTGTTTTTTGGTTTGTTGGATAGCACAGAGGGAACATTGTTCGGGGGTAAAACTGGAAAGAGAGAAGAAGAGGTCAACATCCAGTAGAGGTCATGGACTGGATGCGACCTCAGGAGGATGTGTCCGCTGTTGTTTACCATTTTGACCTGATTGGGGCTTGTGGTGAGTGACGGTTGCTGTGTATCAGTTAAATGAGTCATTTCTAACCCTGGTGCATTGTATAGGCTGTGAGAACAAATGTCACCATGCATCTATGATTGAGAAGAAACTATTGATTTGATTTTGTGTGGCGATACTGCAACAGTACTTGTAGACTTAATAGCCTAAATTTTTTTTTTTTTTTAAATGATGTTTGGTTTAGCATTGGTGTGATTTTACAGTTTTCTAAGTCCAATAAGAAAACCAGTGTTCACTGAAAAAAGTGGAGTCTGTAAACACTACAGACGCAACAACTCCTCTTTCTCTGTTCATCCTTCTCTATAACACGCAGAGCTTGATTTATTTCATGCTGTCTGTTCCCATGCTGTTATCTTCAGAGGAATCTGACGGGTTTTTTTAAGAGATAAAGAATCCGTGTACTGTAGGACGCTTCCATTTTGCTTCAGCCGTGGCGTCTGTGTAGCTCGGCACTTTGAAACTGTAGTCGGATGAATCTCTGATCAAAGAGGATCTGTGAGATGACAGTTGTTTTGATGTGTGCTTCGACCTCAGATCTAACAGCCTCTGTGTTCTGTTTTCACCTGCACACAACATCTGTCACACACACACACTTGTACACCAGTCCGTGAATCATCCAGGCGCTGAATGGTCACCGTGACCTTAATCCAAACACTTTATTTGAAGTATTGAATAATATATTTATGTTAGTTGAGTTAGTATGTGTTTGTCTCATCAGAATGACCTTAACGATACATAATGAGGTGTTTACCGTACTAGTGTCTCTGTTGAAAACACATCTGTACACCGTTTCTAAATCAATGTGCTTTGTCATAAACTCATCATGCACATTGTAAATAATCAACTGACCGTATCATATGATGCCAGAGTTCCTCTTGTGATTGTCATGTCGCTTTGCAAACGTATGTACAGTGAGCTTTGTGGTGAACATCATTTCCTTCTTGTCACATTTGCACAAATGTCTTTTGTTTCACAAACAGGATTTCATACTGTGGCACAGAAATCTGTCATTTACATTCTGTTTGATGAAAATGAGCATTTCTCGTACAGATTTCTGTAGAAACATACTTATTGTGTAAGATTACAGTATTACTATAGATTTAAAGTTGTGTTTACTTTGTTGGAATCGCTGTTCTTCAGTTTTAACAAAATACTAACCGGTTTAGTCATTTTGAGGAATAAAATAAAAAACTCCTGCACCACTAGAGAATTAATTATTATTATTTTTGTCACAAGAACAGTTCCTAAAAACATGGTTTTACTTTTAAAAAACAAACAAAAGCTGAAGTTACATAAATTCAGTAAAATAGTTAATTTATTGTAGGGCGTTTGTCAAGCCAAGTCAATTTTACTTATATAGCCAACAATCAAAACTTTGTCTCAGAGGACAATCTGTGCAACATTTGCATTCCCAAGGCGTGAAATACTGACGCTTTGTCACGGCCGTCTGCGTTCGATACCGCCGCACAAGGCACCTTTTTGTAGGAGACGCACCGGGCTTTCCATTAACTACAATGTAAACCCATCTGGGGCAACAGTAAACGCTGAGGGAAAGTGCTGGTGACGTAGCGAAAAGAGCAAAAAGAGACTCACTGGGCGGGCGGGAGGGGAGGTAACAATATTAAACAGATAAATAGAAGTAATATTAAGTACATGAAGTATTATACTGAGTAAATATGAAGTGTCATAATTGAAAGAGTTTTAGGCACGGTGTTGATGTAATTTGGTGATTTATTAGTTGATAATAGCCATTTGTTTTAGTAGCAGACCACCCTTTGTTATGTGAAGCCAAACTATGGGAAGAACAGCTGACTATGACAGTGCCAAACACACACACACACACACACACACACACACACACACACACACACACGCACACACACACACACCTGAGCACGCTCTCACACAAACTGATGTTTCATCCTTGTGTGATGTATTAGCAGATATGAGAGGCCAACCATAAAAGGCTACAGCGGCACTACGAGACAGCATCAAGCATCTGCTGCAGTGTCTGTACCGAGCGTCTGAGTTTACACTTAACACGAGTGGGATTTGGATGCAAACAAATTCTCCCTCCGGCAGGGACACTGCCATCCCCGCAGCCTCGGGGAGTGATTTAGTAATATAGAAAATAGATGTACAGTGTGTCTGTCTGTGTGTTTATGTGAGAGCATCTCTGAGGAGGGGAGTGTGGATGCTGCTGGTTTATAGCAGGACATGGTGCAGGACTCAGAGTGGAGGGTCTGCGTTTGATCTCACTGAGGTTGAGGAGTGACTGCCACACAAAACAATCTTCACACACACAGACACTCTAATTAAAACAATCACAAATATTATTAGAATTATCTGCAAGAAATGTTACGAAGTGGAATGAACGTCTCTAACTTCAAGTTGTGTTGCAGTCTCCGGTCTCATAAATATAAACACAGGTCTGCCGATACCTACTAGATGTCAGAACTTTTCATATAACTCACAGCGGTGAGTGTGATAACCTCCATTGATTTTAAGGTAGTGGCAGCAACCTGAGCATACAAGATATGTCCATAATCCAATGTACTGTAGATAGCATAATGGATTATATAATATCTTTTCTGTTTTTACAGCTGCTGTGATAAATATCTTTATATTAACAACATATCAAATCACTATCACGGGCATTTTAGTATCTTTTAGCTCGTAAATTTACTGTTGAGTATCACCGCTCTCATCAACTTTGTTTCCAGCAACTGTAGGGAGCTGTTTTTAGCAGTGTTGTAGTACTCAAGATCGGTCTTTGTCTTGAGGGTCCTGGTCTTGAGACTCAGTCTTGTCTCGGCCTAAGACAAAGAGGACTTTGGATTTTACTTCAAGACTGATCAAGACCACAATTGCAGGGATATCACTAAATTGTTATATATATATATATATATATATATATATATATTTGGCAATAAAAGAGGTGAATGAAGAGGAATCTTCATTTGTTTTCGGTGGGTGTTTTTATGAGAATGTGGATCTTTCAGATCAATATGAGGAGTGCCTCTGGTTTGCAGTTTGGGACTCACACTGGTCTGGTCTTGGTGTTGACTTGGTCTAAACCCCTTAAAGTCTTGTTCTTGTCTCACTTTCGATACACTCTGGTCTTGGTCATGACTTGGTCTCGGTTTAGGTGGTCTTGACTACATCACTGGTTTTTAGCAAAAGAATGTCTGATAAACCCACTGTAGGCTAACCTGCTCAGCACCATACAGCACACTGACATGGTTACCGACTATCTGGTGAACATAGTGGAGAATTTAGCAGCTAAAGATCAAAATATATCTATCTGGAGTTGGTGAAGACCAAACATACTGTCCTCATACTGTCTGTCTGAATATTAGTACTGAATACATATACCTGTATTCACCCTCTTTTGAAACGCTCCCTTTTTAGCGCCTTTCTCTTTAAGACTCCCTCCTGAAAAAGACCAGTCTGCTCTGATTGGCTTGAGAGAAAAATATGGTGCACCTTTACAAAGGTAGTTCTGAAGCCGTGGGTGGAGATACTCAGATGGGGGGCGGTATATTCTTATGAGCCTGCATGTGACGGAGGAAGAGGAGCCAAATCTGAAGGGCTTGTTGAATCACATGTTTTCTGATATAGGCAGGCCACAAAAAACTGACTGGGTTGTCTTATTTCAGAGTTTGTGGGTTGGTAGGCACTCCAGATACCCTAATGTATGTGCACAAGTACTGAAAATGTGAGTTTTTCATGATATATCCCCTTTAATATATACTTCTAGAATGTTTTGGGGCTGGCTGTGGCTCAGAAGTTAGAGCAGGTCGTCCACCAATCGGAAGGTCGGCGGCACGATCCCCGGATGCTCCGGTCACATGTGTCCTTGACCAAGACACTTAACCCCAAATTGCTCCCGAAGGCATAGCCCTCGGTGTGTGAATGAGTATTTAGATTAGATCCTGATGGGCAAAGTTGGCACCTTGCATGGCAGCCTCTGCCATCAGTGTATGAATGTGTGTGTGAACGAGTGAATGCTGACATGTAGTGTAAAGCGCTTTGAGTGGTCGGAAGACTAGAAAAGCGCTATATAAATGTAAGTCCATTTACCATTTACCTTGTTTCTGTTTCTGTTTCATAGTCCAGAGAGCCAGAGCAGCATCTCTTTCATCATTCCGTCATTACTGAAATTACAGATATAACATGTATAGCATTAGCGGCAGCAGAATACCTGTTTACACTGGTCATGGTGAATCAGAAAATGACTGTTCACAGGGGAACAGAAACAGGGCAGAATGTATTCAAGGAGAATTGAGTCAGTGCCTGACTGTGGAGCCAGGCGGGCTTAGGTTTAAGGCTCGGGTTCACAGGAGGCGTCCCTTATGAAATGAGGCTTATGTAACCTGTCGTAGCTGCGGCGCTCCCCTCCTCAGATGGGCATGGTGTGGCTGAAACCCTAACAGTGAACAGGACATACTCAGACGCCTTAACAGACCTTTCAGACACCACGAGACACTGACACGTTTGTTTTTCATTAATGTAAAATGTAAAAAAATGTATAATTACACACTTCTTACCTCAAATATGTGATACCAAGCTCCATATATGCCTCTGTACTGTACATCTCCTTCATATAGCATGTTATTAACTATAGTACATTACATTATTTACCACAGGCAAGCAGCTTTCTCGGGCCGCTGAGAGCTCAGTGAGGGAATAATCTCCATCTCTCCACCACTGACATGGAGACTAATGATGGCTCACCAAGCAGTTTGCAGAGATGACAGTGGTTTTGTGGCTACATGTGAATCCAGGAATCTGTTTATGCAATGGAAATGTAAAGGAGCTTTCAGTGAGAGGATGGAGCAAGCGGCTGTAACTGAGCTTGTCTTCCATCATACACACTGAAATTGATTACGCAGGTGTTGTGCAGCTGTTGTGCAGCTGTTGAAATCAGCCACGTCTGCTTTCTTTGTGTTCTTTTGCTCCTGAAGTTATTGAGAAATGTTTATAACTCACAAACATCACATCCGTTATCTTTCAGCATCAGAGTGCAAGCCATGTAGTCAGCCCTGCGGGCCTCCCAGTGCCCAGCTCAGTGTCCAGCCTCATGCTGCCAGTGGGACAGGATCCTCCTCCTCACTATCCCCCGCCTCCGTCGCTGAGGATGTCTTCTTTGGTGGCACCAATAAAGACCAGGTAAAGCTTTTTATTCTTGGTTTGGATCTTTTTTATTTTCAATTTATTTATTTGTCAGACTAAAATATCTCAACAAATATTGCTCTGGTTCCCAACCTGGAGGACCCAACTCCCCATTAGGGGTCGCCAAAGCTTCATAGGGAGTCGCGAGGCCTTCTTGATTTTAAGGGGTGTAAGACAACCTTTTTTAAAAATATACAGTTGGTCTATATTTCAGCATTTCATTCATTCCTGTGAAGAAAACTAGATGAAATTATTCTTCTTAAAGTTTGGATTATTATTTAAAGGGGCTATGTGTAAGAATCAGAAATTGCTTGTTCACAGCGACACCTGTGGCCGCAATGTCAACGAAAGTCAGCGTCCTGTTGCTCGCGCTCGCGCTTGTGCTCGCGCTACAGTGACATGAACGAGCACCGGTCTAAACAGTGAGGCGACACACATCAGCTAACACACAATATCACTCTATATTTCACCTGCTTGGCAGTAATGTTAGCTGACCAGACGAAGGTCTCTCCATGAATCAATGCTGATTCTAGTGCTGGCTTTTCCTGTTCAGCCTGCCGACCGCGGAGGGAACCGGGGGGGGGGGGGGGGGGGGGGGACAGCGACACCCGGTCGGGACGATAACGTAACTCTCTCCAGAGCTCCGTCACTTCACAAGACACGGGAAACCTCTGTTGGTCTGGAGGAGCGGCAGCATTTATTTCTGCACAAACGTCCACTGCACATTCACTAGATATTCTCAGAGCTAAACGAACTCTTCTGCAGTGTGCGCGCGTTCACGTGGAGTTGGAGCGAGCCGAGCGAGTGAGAACGAGCGCGGTGTGCGAGCAGGCAGGAGCAGGCAGCAGGAGCAGCGCAGCTGCGCGCTCGCGTACCCACACGCGAGCGCGCATGGGATTCCGACCCGTTATGATTTATGCGCGTGAAAAGTTAAAAATAGTCCCTTTAAGATATAAACAGGACAAGGGCACAGTGGAGACCTGAACACAAGCTTTATTCACAGAGCCTTCCCTCTCTGCTAAACAGCTTCGTCCTGCATTAGAAAAATACGCAGTTAAAACAACCAAAGAGCTAATAGAACAATGGCCAAGCACCAGGGAGAAGAAAACACTGAATTTGCCTATTAAGTAGAATAAGTATTAAAAAAATACATAACAGACAAAGAGTTTCTAAAAATAAAAGGAAAACGCATCTCTGATGCAATATTCACAGGCAATAATCTGCTCAAAATTCATTCAAATTGCTTGTTTTACACAAACTTCCTGCTGTTATTGCGTTCTCTATTTGGGTTAATTGTACAGTTTATCATTTGTTCCGTACTGTTATTGTTATGCATCGAATATAATATGAAATATCCATAAAATATGCCACTTAGTCAGGGGTCGTCAGTTTACTCAATGATAGAAAAGGGGTCCCTTAAGGAAAAAGGTTGGAAACCCCTGAACCCCTGAACCTCTGAACTTTTGGATGAATTGAAAAGACATTCATGGTTCCCAGATGATGACTCCTCATGACTTTGTTGATCCCCTGACTTTTCATTTAGTACCACCATGAGATTAACATTTTGTTTTTTTATAGAAAAATCTATCCAAAACTATAGGCTGGATTGCTGTAACATTTGGTTCAGACATTTATGTCCCCAGAGGATGTATTATGATAACGTTGATCCTTTGACCTTCCATCAAAAGGTCAAATTTCAGTTTGTCCATTTCTTTAGTTTATGACCAAATGCCTGCAAAACGAATGACATTTGGGAGCATATCTATGTTCCCTCAGCCCTATGTTCCCTCAGATCAGTACCTCCGCCGGTGCCATGCCATTTTTCCGACGGGCCATTATTCCGTAAACCCAGTAGTCCGAAAAATGTCCCATTGGACCGAAAGACCATTTGTCTGACAGCCCATTACCCCGAAAACAAACACACATTGTTCCGAAGGCCCATTGCTCCAAAAATACACACTCTCCATGCAACAAACAGAAGCACATGGATAATTATTATGTAGAATAATGTCACCGGACCTTCCCAGTCGCAATTTTTTTCCTACTATGGCAAAGGCATGATCCGACCTACTTTGTCTTTGATTGGCTTGCCCTGATATTCTTACCCTAACCAATCTCACTCCTCATGCCTAAACCAAACCAACGAAGGCAACAAGTACTAGCAAGACTGTCTGTTATCGGATGTTGTTAGGGCGATATCTAAAAAAGTTATAGACAGATTTTAACATGGGCCAAGGATGATGCTGAGGGAACATAGGGCTGACATTCCCATCAACCTCAGCCGTACTTTGTGTTCAGAGCTAATTATCAAATGTTAGCATGCTAACCTTCTTAAATAAGATGATAAACATGGTAAACGTTATACCTGCCAAAGATTAGCAACATTAGCATTGTCATTGTGAGCATGTTAGCATTAAGCTGAAAAAAGCGCTGTGCCCAAGTACAGCCTCACAGAGCTGCTAGCATGGCTATAGACTTACCTGAGTTATTTGAATTTTGGATTGGAGCTGATGTTCAGAATATCTTCATCTCCTCTCTGTTAACGTCTTTCCTCTTTCTTCTCTCTCCCCTTTGCTTTTAAATCTTTCTTTTCTCCATCCTATACCTTTCTGCCTCCTTGCCTCCCTTGCTGAGTTGCAGGATACGTGTTCAGTAGTCAGCGACTACGACTGCCCCTGTGTGGACGTGAGCAGTAGTGTGGAGGACCTGCTGGGCCTCAGCTCTTCTCTCAGAGACTCTGAGTACTTTAAAGACCTGGAGGGAGGGATACCGGCTTCACAGTCTACTGCATCCACAGTAACCACAGTCCCGGAGAGCAAAACCCTGACTGTTGGCCTCCAGGTGTCCCTAAACACAGACAGTCCTGCCATCAACCAGACTTCTTTGAGCATACACTCGCCTCAGGTAAATGCACCATCTTCCCCCTACTATATACACCCTGCAGAGGAACTTCATCAAAACTTTGTGGTCACTCAGCTCAGTCCGAAGTTATTGCCAGGTTGTATCATTGACAGCGGTGACTCCTCAGGCCCTGCTGTAGGGCTGAGCTTGACTATTAATCTAAATGGACTGTTGGAATCAATGGAAACAGCAAAAGGAATAACAGGATCAGAGGAAGTAAAGGAGCAACCCACTATGGATTTAGACGGAGAGCCAGACCTGGACAGCTTTCCTATTCTGGTTAGATCCATGTCAACGTCTCGGAGGCACAGCTTGGGCGTCCCCGTGTCCCCCATCAACCTGGGGAGGAGGTAAGATGGATGGATGTTTGGAAAGGATGAATATAATTACACCCAAACTGCACTTGCCTCATGAGTCATATTTGAAGTCTTTCACATGTTGTAGTCGAGCTCAGTGTGTCTGGTGGTTTAGTTGGTTGTTCTTTCACAGCGTCTTAAATAATGCAGTCGAGGCTACTTTGGGGTGTGAATATGAACAGTGCACCGAAATACTTAATGAAAAACAAAACTGAAGAACAACACAAAAATAAACTCAGGTCATAGAGTGTCTCGCTCAAATGTTTTGTTTGGTTAATAGATACTTTTCTCACTGCCTGCTGTGTGTTTGTTGCTGTGCTGTGCTGCCAGACTGAGTCTGGACACCACGGCCATGGACAGCGATGGAGAGAGAGAGGATGATGAGGAGGGACGGTCCACCCAGCAGCAGAGCTACAGTTGCACTGCATGTCCTGGAGATGAGACAGATGGCTCCAGGATGAGGGTCCCCTGTCCAAGAGCCAGGGTCACTAGCATGGTAATAAAGCAACAGTGACACATTATATATGTTATTGTCAACTAATCTTATCTCAAGATGAAAGCTCCAGCTCCAGCTCCATACCCATTGGTCTCCACTGAAGACATAAATCCTCAAAAACAGGTCACAAATATATTCAATCATAAAAAAAAGGCTAAGTAATTTCCTTAAACAGCTGGGAACTGAAGTTCTTAGCTAATGTTGCTCAAACAGGAGGAAATAGTGCATTTGTTAGGGACTATTTTCAACCGTGGATTTATACACATTTGGTGCTCTAGTGAGTATTTACAGCAGCAGGATGCTGTATGTAGCAGAAGTGTTGACTCGAGTCACATGATTTGGAATCGAGTCAGACTCGAGTAACAAATTTGATGACTTTAGACTCGTATTGACAAAATAAAAAAAAAACTTTTACTTGGACTTTAACACCAGTGACTCGTGACTTCACTTTGACTTGAGCCTCTTGACTTGGAAATACTCCATGAATTAATTAGTTTACCTTCATTACCTGAATCAACTGACGCTATTCATTCCTAGCAAGTCGACACTTAATTCCCCAGATACACTTTGTTTGAACCAATCCGACAGCATCCAATCAAGTTGCAGGAGAGAACCATGATGTTACTGAGTGCCAGTTAGAAAAAAATTATACCAAAGATGATTTTGTTTGCATACAAAAACTATGCGGCGGTCAACAAAAAAAACAGTATCCAAAACACGTGCGTCGAAAATTACAGACGTTGACGCAAATGACATTACATTTGGTGAAGTGCACATTATGACTTGTTTAGGACTCAAAACTCAAAGTTTAGGACTTGAGTGCAAAGACTTGAGACTTACTTGTGACTTGCAAAACAATGACTTGAGTCAAAATAAACTACATTATGTGTGTTCATGGTAATGAAGGAACATGTCACCCAGTGCAACAGTGTGGTTCATTTATGTGTTTTAATGTTTTTTGGACAACTCTAATAAGATATATCTATACAGATGATACAGATCAATTCATTGTTGTTGTTGTTGTTGGTCTATCTTGCGATGTGTTGTTAATAAGAAAACTTTTGATAATCTCCAGATATATCCTTTAAGTATTTCTGCTGTATGTTGGGGAGTGGAGGTGAAACATATCTAATGTGCACGTGATGAACATGTGTGTTTATTCCTCAGTGCTTTCAGGCCGGTGGCGTGCCTGGCAGGCATCTGTACTCCCGCTCAGACATCCTCGCCACTGACGAATGTTCCCGTGCTGCACAAATCTCCCGATTTGTGGAGACATCCAAACAGGCCGCCAGGGCAGCAGGAGGTGGGGCTGAGTGTTGGTACACGTATAGAGTACATGCTAGTTTGTGTGTTTTACACTCAGCAGGCAGCTGTTTTCATCATGTTTGACCTTTTCTCTTCTGCAGCAGAGGAGTTCGACCCTGAAGAAAATCTACATTCTACTGAAGGACAGAGGCATATGTAAGTTTGCACATCAATCACCCCCCCCACCCCTTATGACACACAATATATGGAGGAATATCTATTTCCTTTCCACAGGATGCTTCAGTCTGACTGGCAGCTCAGGTTTAATGATGCTTGAAAGAAAGAAGAGGTTTGATTCGCAGCAGACAACTGTTGATCACTTGTGTCCTGTAAATTATACCTGACACTTTTGAATGGTGCAGTACAATAGTTCACATACTGTTCTGTGGTTGTAAATTATTGTAGTCTGGTACAGCTGTCTAACTCCCACATAACAGGGGGGCTTCCCCCATTCCCTCCTGACATTTCTGCTCCATGTCATATGTCTGCAACCTCCTCCTCCCACAGTCCTCTCTCCTAGCTCCTTAGATGGCCCCTCAGTGTCTGTGTAGTACTGTATATGTGTGCTTTGACTATTGTGTGGACGCAGCATACAAGGGAGGATTCTTCTCTAAATCGCAGTTTGACACCCAGCTCCCAGCAGTCTTGTCTTCTCCTCTCCTCTCCTCTCCTCTCCTCTCCTCTCCTCTCCTCTCCTCTCCTCTCCTCTCCTCTCCTCTCCTCTCCTCTCCTCTCCTCTCCTCTCCTCTCCTCTCTCTCCTCTCCTCTCCTCTCCTCTCCTCTCCTCTCCTCTCCTCTCCTCTCCTCTCCTCACTCAGCCTCAGTGTCTTGTTTGTCTTAGGGTGATGGTACAGAAAGTCCTGCAGGAGCTAAAGCTGTACCATGGGTAAGTAAACAGGAGAGGGAGGTCTGCTTGGCTCAAACGCTCGTCCCAGTCTTCAAAGCAGCAGCAGAGCCAGATTGTGACCAGGGGGAGCACTGCACTGTGTGTGGGTGCATGCTTTTATTTCGGCATGTAATTTTGCATGTGCCTGTTTGGGCACCGAATTTGCCATCATCCCTGGAAAGGGTCTGTGGAACACTAAAGGTTTTTTTTTATTTCACAAAATCACTAGTTGACGTTGAGCTCACCTGTTAATGAAACCCAGCTGACTTTGTGATACACATCCCTTAAAAGTGCACTTCTGTCTGAACCATGTTATACTCTCAGTTTCTCTGTTCACTTGTGCTGCTTTAAAGGGGACATATCATGAAAAGCTCAATTGTTCAGTGCTTGTGCACATACATTAGGGTATCTGGAGTACCCTTGAGAACTAACTTTGTAAAGGTGCACCGTATTATTCTCGCAAGCCAATCAGAGCAGACTGGAGATTTTCGGGAGGAGGGCTTAAAGAGACAGGCGCTAAAACAGAGCTTTCCAACAGAGGTTGAATACAGGTATATTCAGACAGACAGTATGATAAAAATAAAGTGTTTGTGAACATTAAAGCATGTAAACATGTTATTGTAGAAACCCAAAATACCAAGTATGAACCTGAAAATGAGCATGATATGTCCCCTTTAAGAGTATCTTATGATTATTTGTGGTTAATATTTGGTCCATTGAAACTGAGTCTCTCTCCACACTGAAACCTTCTCTTTGTCCTCCACAGAGCGAAGCAGGGGAACAACAGATCAGACTCCAAAGTTTCAGGAAATGTCACTTGGTACGAGTTCCTCTCTATAGAGTAAGTATTGTTCTTATCACTGTTCCCTTATCACTAAAGCTGCAGACATGTTCACCTTTACGGACGTTTTGGATGATAAAATAAATAATAATAATGACGTGCTCAATAAATGGTTGCTATGTGTCTTATATATTTGCATAGAGGTGTTTCATTGTCCATCTATAACAGGGTATGGTCAAAACCAAAAGGGTTAAAACATTAAGAGTCTGTACAGTGAAAGCTGCTTTTGGTCCTGCAATGATGTGGTTTCTTGTCATGGAAACAATCCAATTAAATTTCCAATCACTGCAACTGCAACTATTCAACAAAATCACCTGTTTCACATAATGAATTTCATCTGTGTTGATTTCCACATCGTCTATCACGAAAGAGTGTAACAATTATAATATATATTATAAGAGTTGCACAAGACAAACACTGTCCTATCTTGACTTAAGCTTTTAAAAGATATTCAAAATAGAGTTTCTAGATGAACAAATAAATCATTTTCAATAAATATGAATGATTATCGAATGTGAGTATTAAATTCTGTCAGAGTCTGTTACTGTATGTTTGTATTTCCTTTATTTCTTGGTGTGTATTTCATCCTCTGCTTCTTTGACCAGTAATGAAGAAGAGGAGGATCATACAGAGAAGGTGGAGAAAGGCACCAAGGTGAAGAGGACCCTCAGCTCTCTGAGGAACAGGGTGACTGGCTCCTTCAATAAAGACAAGGTAAACCTATACCACAGATGTCACTTTGAGCTCATAGTACCATGCTGCCTGAATTGCAATGGAATACATGACCTAATTAGCATTAAAAAAAGACCAAATCCTGAGGTGTAAACAGTTCCCTGTGTGCATGTTGCTGCACACACGAGCCACTAATCTACTTACACAAACCCTGTTATATATCCTGCCTCTGACACGGTTATGCAATGTCATACGCAGCCATGCAGTATGTACCATGTTGAAAGAGAACACACAACTTAGCGTGTAAAAACCTCCCCCTGTGCTGTTCTTGTTCCTCTGCAGGGTAAGAACCGAGAAAAAGAGCAGCAGAAAGAGAGGGAGAAGGAGAAGGAGCGAGAGGCCAAAGAGAGAGAGAAAGTGTGCGGCAGCAGAAGCAGCAACGGGCATTATTTGGTGCCAGGCGCTTTCTCCAGTTGTGCCACCTGCTCACTGTGCAGCAAGACCCTGCAGAGAAAGCATGGCCTGCAGTGCATGAGTGAGTAACACCACAACCACAGGTGTACACACACCCACGCTTGTTCTCAGCCTGACACACGCGTGCACAGGTGCTCCGCTCACACAAACTTGCACCTATTTATACTGTACCCAGGCTAACTGCATGCATGCTCACCCACCCTCTTGTTGGAGCACAAGGGCAAACAGACAGAGCCAACTAATGTTATTTTAATACGCTTGTTTACATCTTTGTTATGCAGCAGATTACAGCATTAAAAATACACTAAATAAGATTTTCACTTTGTCTTCACAACTATGTCATAACCTAGAAAGTGATAATCATAGTTCAGGCCATTCATCATATTGACTGTGGCTTTTCTTTTGCATGTTTCTGCTGAAAAGAAGATGGCGTTCCCTTTCAGTTCCTCTTTAAACACACTGATACAGTCTGCAATTCTCTCTGCACTTTTTTTCACACTGCATAATCACTGTGGGTCCTAGTTTTGCACAACTCGGCTCACTTTTTTAGATGTGTTATCTGATCTATTAGCACCAGTCTGACAGTTGGTTGTGTGAATGTACTGCACGCCTTAACTTTGTTGCTCTGGCTTGAAATATTCTTCACGTTTCCTGCGTCTTTTGAATGTCGGGTTGGTTCGTCTGGAACAACCACAGCTTTGTGCGTCCATTCGTGGAGTAGACCTGCACAGGACATTTTAACACCCCGCGGCTCCTTGTTTTTGGTCTCTCTTAAGCCACTCCTTTGCAGCCTGCAGGTCAGCTGATAAGCCTGCAATACCTGATGAAAGACATGTAAAAGTGTTTGTGAGTAGAGTACAGTGGAAAAACTCAAAAGAAGTGAGTTTGACTCTGATAGCACTTTGAAATAGCAGGAGTAATATCTTTTTTATTATAAGATATGTTTGGAAAAAAAAAAGCGTTTGAAGTGGGGTTGGGGTAAAATCTGTTAGTGATAGTTGTGTATTATAATTCTTAGCCCAGCCTTTGGTAATAGATCTAGGGTTGTGCTAAAGTGCAGTTTGATTTTAGAGATTTGCAAATACAGTGATGTAAAAATGAAATGGCAAGTAACAGTGGAGATTAACATGATAGTTTTGTAACATCCCTTAATAACATGTCCTTTAACAGCGCCTTTTTAAATGCAATATCCATCACAAGTAAAGGTCCAAAGTAAGAAAAAGCAGCAAAATATCAAACTTACTTAAAATATCAAAGCTTAAAGTCATTATGCAGAAATGCACCATTTTGGGTGTTAAATGTATGATACATTTTACAGAATTTGAATATTAGGCCCTACAGGTGCTTTAATGTGTGGCATCATTTTAAAGTTGCAGAGAGCTAATTTAGACTACTCTATAAACTGTCACATGAGTTGTTTAATCTATAACAATGCATCATATTCTATAAACCGATCAGATGTTTTGAAATAACTAGAAACTGCAGCTGTTAGATAAGAAGAGTAAAAAGTATAATAGTTGTCTCCAAAATGTAGTGAGTGTAAGCATACATTAGCATAAAATGGAAATACGTAGACTTTTATCTTTATTATAAATTATAATTAGATTTAAAGTGTCATTCTTGTGATGCAATTAAACTGCATACTGTAGTTAAAGTCAGACTTTCTCCATTGATCTTCCATAAACCCTGTAAAAGTGCATACAAGTTATATTAAAAGTGATACTTTTAATCTCCCACAGGGTATTTCCTCATGACACAGCTAGATTTATCACTGGATTATCGTAACTCAGAGACTGTCTTCTCCTAAACCATGTGGTCTGTTGGTAGAGAATTTCACATCAACATTTACAGTTTCAAACAAAGAACAAGGAAACAGAACTGATCTCGATAACAGTGCCATTTCAATTTTCTTTCCAGCAGTACAAGGAGAGGAGCCAGGGCCGGTGTAAGACATAGGCCATACAGTATAGGCAGTCGCCTAGGGCACCACCTTCTGGGGGGCGCTGGTCGCCCTCTAAAAAAATAAAAAATAAATTCAAATAAATAAATAAAATAATGTCGGTGGGCGCCCTTCTTCATTTTCTGCATTGAGGTAACAAATAATCAAATAAAGAAATACACTTTTCACCTCACAACTCTCGCTGTAGTGAAACTGACTAAACACTTTTAAGCCAACAATATCAGGGACCAATCGTTTATTTATATAATACAAATCTTAAGTCTTAAAACGATTGTGATGTCTGATGTGTGTTGCGGTTTTCGGGACTAGGGTTAGAGGGGAGGGCTCCAAATCCGAATTTTGCCCAGGGCACCAAAAAGGCTAGAGCCGGCCCTGAGAGGAGTAGTTAGTCTTTCATGGCTGGTAAGTTTCCTCGCTCCCTCTGTTCTGTGGGAGACAAAGACCACAATATGTCCAGGACATTTATAAATCCTGCAGTGTGGCAGGAGGGGATATACTGTATGCATGTTTTTAATAGTGTGCTTATTAAACAAAGTTGTTCTGGCATATTTCACAAAGCACAGGGCACCACACATCCACTGTGTGATTCAGACCTGCTTCTTTTAGACATTAACCAGAAACCAATAACACACCTATCTCTCTTGCTTTCTCTCTGAGGCTATTCCCCCATTCATCAAGCATGGCTGTTGAGAGTGATGAACTTACAAATCCTACATTTTGGACACTTTGTTGTGCTGTTGGCACACACACAGGCGTGAGAAAACAAGTGAGTGTCCCTTTAATTTGAACCGAGCCCTGTTGGGGATTCAGCCGAGAATCAGCCTGTGGAATGCGTCGCTTGTATGCCAGAGATTGTTCCCACTGAGAGTAGAGGACACAAAACTGGACAAAAACCCGAGAATGTGGGATACTTGTTGCTGTTGATCTCAATGGCCGATTTATCTATCTTACGGGCAGACTACATTTCCTTTCGGAAGCAGCTGATTCGGATAAACCCCGGAACGGTAAGAGGCAGCTACAGTAGCGATGGTAACAAGCGGGATCAGGTGGATAACTCCCGTTGTTTCGCTCAATGGACTCTAGCTAGGCAGCTACATGCTAATCAGAGCCAACAAACCGCTTCTTGCGCTTTCCTTCTGAAGGCTTTGTGTAATGTCGGGGTTGAGTCAGTGTGTTAACAAGGGAAGCCCACTTCTAAAGTTCCTTGGATGTTTAATTGAGCACAAACTGGCCCAAATTAACTCCCAGTAGCTAGCGAACTATTAGCCACTGTGTGCTAGCGCGTTAGCCTGCCCACAACCGCTTCTATTTGAAAAAATGTTAGCTTTAATTAGCTTAAAGTGATAACAACAACAGACCACCTCGACTCTGTTTGTCTTCGTGTGTGAATGCTGCACAACTTTTCCTTCAGTTTCACTTTATGTGGCTCTTTAAGGAGTTGGCTCTGCAGACTTTGCATGGAGCTCAACAGGTGATTGCTAGCTAACGTTAGCTCCCAAGATAACTTGTGTCAGCTGTTAACATTTACCAGCCTGCTCAGATGTTGCCTTTGTAATATGAAGGGGAATTCAAAGGTTTGCAAACATTTACATTTGGATCGTGGTCTGTCGAAGCTGTGTATGATTGTCTCTTGTTTTTATTCTGGTGCTCCCTCCCCGTTATAGTTGGCTCAGAGAGACTGTGCAGCTAACTGGATCGGTGTTATGAAACTCCATAATCCTCGATGTGTTAAATGATGTTGTTCTTGATTGTCAAATTCTTGCTTTTCTTACTCTCTGTTCGGACTAAGCTTCCTCTCTGACTGGGTCACATGGTGCTAATTGTGCTTGGCAGGTCCGCCGGTGCATAACAGCCCACTCCACTGACTCTGGGTCTCACCCATCTCACCCTGTTAGCACACCACTTCTCCATGCATCACTGCTTTGCCCTCCAGCATGCCTGACTCTCTGGGTGTCTGCCTTTTACAAGATTTAAAGTCGGACTGCCTCCACATCTCCTCTGAGTACTTGTCAGTGGATTTTCTTCTCTAAACTGTTGTTATCAATTACTTTTCATGGTATCTATTGGCCTGATTAAGCCAGGTGATGGACATAAGTCCCATAAAGGGGGCTAATCAGCAGAGGAGAAGTTGAATGTGTAAAATAATTGATCTTAGACTATGTGAGACTTTCACTCCGATGTATACAGAATTTATTTAGATCTAGATATACGTTTGCCTTAGCTTTCCCCAAGCTTTAACTTCCAGTATTATCTGTATGCTACTGGTGTTCAATGGTAATCATGACCCTCCTATTTGGGAGAGAAATGTGACCTGGGACATGTTTCGCTTCACAGAGTAAACAAGCCCCTGTTCCTCCTGTTTCACCAGATGATGTCATGGGTTGGCTGGCTGCTTCAAAGTTTGCCCCAAGTGTTGATGGTTTTGTCCCTATTGTCTCAGGGAATTAAGAGTAACCTCTTACATACACAGGAAGCAGGTGATGTCAGTGTTTGGCTAAAAAAGTAATACCTTCAAAACAGCTGTTGTGACCTCTTTTCCTCATTTGTAGTAGCAGGGTTTTTCTGTGAACTGCATAGGGTGGTAAGGGGCACACCCAGTTTTAAGTAACACAGGTTAATACTAAGCTATACTGAGAATAGTGAAAGGAAACCACAGCAAATTTTAGCTTACATATACTCCCCCAAGTTAGTTTCCCTGCACCATCTAAAGTTACACTCTGAAAGATTAATATGTTTGGATTAGTTAGCAAGAAGAGAAGTTACATGCCGTTTAACACTCCTCATACACTTAAACTGAAATGCTGGCATATATGAATCGTGGACCACCACTTTACTTAAAATCAGATGCTATGGCCCATAGAAAACACTGCACACTGGCACTAGCCTACATGATTTGAAACCTTTAATTTAGACTGAGGCAGTATTGTTGCTACAGAACTTTAAAGTACAACTCCCTGTTGTTTTGTATGTGTTAGCATGCTACAAATCATGTTAAAAATTAACCATATTTTAGGGAGTTAATAATACATGTGTCATGTTTGTGCATGGACAGGTATGCAGGTTTTGTGGAGCAATTTTTGGAGAATACTCCAAAACAAAAAACTAACAACAAAAAGAAAACAGATTTCATGAAAAATTATTGTTTATTTTTTTCTTTCATTAAAAGGTTGCTGTTTGGCTGTTCGTCTAACAGAGCAGATAGACAGTTACAGTGTCGGCACTCTGTACACCTGCAAGGAGAATTTTACTGTACAATTCCAGCATCTAAAAATCTACACCACGTTTTAGGAAATGGTCAGTAATGTAAAGTACCGGTGTTGTGTCGAATACTGTTTACCCGTCGATATGTGTTTCCCCCTACCTAAACCTGAAACAACCCTTATCCCATAGGGGGGTGCTATCATTTTAACAGGAGGGAAACACTATTCGACGGGGAAACAAACTTTGACATAACAACGGTGTGCACAATTCCTAGTTAATCTGAAGAAACTTGCAAAACCACCCTTCTTGGAAACTGCAGTTCTACTCACTAACACACACTGTCTTGGATCTGATAGTGTTTGAAGGAAATATGATAAAACAACTTTTAAGAGTCCTGTTGTATGAGTTAATATTTTCCTGGAGGAACCCACCCTTCGCTATCAGGAGCTCTGCTGATTCAAGTCTATTTTTTCTTGTAAGATAACATGAGGCAACACATTCTCTCTTTAGAGGCCCAGTTGTAGCACAGGTGATTTTTAACTTGTTTTGATATCTTATTTTATGTTGCTTTGTTGTTTAGCTTCTTTTTCGCTGTTCATTTGTCACTGCAGATCTCAGTTGTGACCTAGGCCTCATTTGCATTTCTAGTTCATTGAGTAACTCACTGAACTGTGCGCTGTACACCACAAGTTCTTGTGTGATAGGGTGGTTACCAGTCAGCAGATATTGGGTGTGGTGGTGGTTTTTGATGGGGGGGTTGAGTGTCCCGTGGATCAGTTGCACAGTGCTGCTGACATGAGTGAGTGACTGGAACTTATCACATTGCTCAAGAGTGGCAGAGCTGGTGTACACTCATCCACTCCGTCCACCTAATGACATAGACACTACGATAGCCTGAGCTGTGTAAACGTTGATCCGCCGGTTTTCTGGTGCAGCATTGGTTTGGTATTGTGTTATTGCCAAATGTTGAGGTGGTCTGTAGTGAGCGAGTCATTGCTGATAAGCTCTGTGATATCAGTAAACAGAAAACACCGTGTTCCTGCTTATCTTTGGATAATTTTTTACTTCCATTAAGCAAAAATTCTTTTGAATGCTGTTTGAGTATAATCACCTCTACGACACATTCCTTAACAGAAAAAGCTTACTGTTGGGTTCCTCATTGATGACTTAAAGTGATGTTTTTGCAATGACATGGCTTTTTATTTACCTCTTATCTTTTCCTGTTCTTAGCTATGCTTTTCCAAGCATTGCCCAGTCAGAGTTTGGGCTTTGTTGAAGATGTACCACTGGCTTGATAGACTTTATTAGACGTTGAAGGCTTGTTGTGCATTTTGTCTGAAAGATTCAGGCTGGCAGAGAAACTGGAATTTTGCATAATAGTCGGAGCGAGGTGGAAAATTATTATCTCTGAGTCTGGCTGCTTGACTGCTGATGAGTTTGTTGGCTTTCCTAGTTCTGTGCCTGTATCCTCCATCTAAAGGTAAAAAAAACAATCTTTTCTCCGGCCTCAAAACTGACAAGGACTATCTGATAGTGAGCAATCATTTCTGAAGGTGTTGTTTGCACATACAGTATTTTGTGCTTTTGGGCAAACTGTGCACTGCTGTGTCTACATTAGGATTCAATGGGCTTGCACTCATAAAATGCAGTAGTTCAGTATTGCTGGACCAAACTCAAAGAGAGACACAGCTCTGCTGGTGAAGATTATTCAAAAGCCAGTTTCTGTTTTCTTTTCCTTCAGCTCAGCCAGTAATTGTTCATTTATTACCAGAGAGAGGGAGACAGAGGGGGTAGGTTAGATTATGAATGAAGTCAAATAATAGAGTAAAGGTGGATAGGGCTGGATCTAAAAGGTAAAAGGGAAAAATAGATTACACTAACACTCTCTAATATAAAGGACTCACATTGTATATGCACCTATTCCTCCTCACTTCACTCGCACACACAAATGATTATCTCTCACTGCTTCATGCCTTTACTGCACAGGAAGAAGGGTTTTTGTCATTGCCTCCATTGTACCGGCACACAGAAGGGGAATAAGCAACAGAGGCCTTTGCAGTACAGCAGCTAGTGGAAGTTGCTAGTATGGGTCATGTTTAAACTGTGTTGTTCACAGGAGTGCCACCTTTGTCAACAAGCTATGCAGCCAGATTCAAACAATCAACATACAGCCCCGTTCCCCATGTAACATGGTAAATGTAAAGGGGGCAATGTTGGGGGGGAAAGTTGATTTTAAAACTAACTTGTTCACTTTGTTACTTGCCATAAACAGTACCTATCGGTGGGGCTGGGCGATGAAGAAAATTAAATATCATGATATTTTTGACCAAATACCTCAATACTTATATTGAGACGATATTGTAAGGTTAGGACAATCGGTGCTTTCACAAAATATTTACAAAATGAGATTTTTGTAATTATAATAAATAATGCATTTTATTTATAGAGTGCTTTTCAGGAAACTCAAAGACACTTTACCCAGTTAAAATGATCATAAATAAGAACATCATAATATATAAAACACACAACATTAATCACACATTGAGAGCAGTTCAAAAAAGGTGAGTTTTGATTTGTGATTTGATAAATAATCATCAGTAATGTGGATATAATAACTAAGTGGGTAAAGACAAATAGCAGCTAGAACAGTCTGGTAAGTTCAGATAATTAAATCACTTTACTGTAATGCAGCCTTTAAAACCAGGAAAAGACAACGCCATATTACGATATTATGATATCCAAAATCTAAGACAATATCTAGTCTCATATCACTATATCGATATAATATCGATATATTGTTCAGCCTTAGCTACCGGTTAAGTTTGAGTTAGTATTTCACTCAGATCACTAATCATTCCCCACAAAAAAGATTTTTGACATTTGATAAAATAACTAATAACTGGTAAATAATGACAACATTAAGACCCTTGCTGTCATTAAAATCAGAGCACTTAAACACCAGTGAATGATGAACACACAAAATGATGAACACACAAAACAATGACACAGGATTTTTTTCAGATTCTAATTTCAGACTTTATTCCAGTAAATGAGGGACCTGCTTGGTGCAGTCAGCTGAAGTCTGCTTTCCACTAATAGCAGCATTAGATCAGGCTGTTAAACTCACCAACCCTGTTTCCACTGATCAGTCTCTATACAGAGAAGCAGCTCTCGTTGTAGTGTGTTTATGTATTTCTTCCCCTGTGTGCATCTGTATATGTTTTGCATTGAAGCCATGTGTTTCTTGTCCACGTCAGCCTGGTTTTACCTGGCTTGGTTGGGATTAGAGTTTGCATAGTGATAACTTCATTTGTTTGAAGAGCCTAGTCCCTCAGGAAAGGCTTCTGTTGCTTACCTTATACACTATGTATGTAGTCAGGCTGCAAGATTGAATTGTGTTGTTTTACAAATGTTTTGTCCAGTAATTGAGTTGAACATGGAGGGGAGAACTATATTTTTCCAAAACAACTGATTTGTATCTGTGCTAATCAGCAGAGATACAATCAGTCACGTCATCCAAACCTGACAGCAGTAGCTTTGTTTTCCATACAGGGAGAAAAATGGACTAAAAGAGAAACCTATCACTGAGATAAAGGGAGTTTCTGGCGGCCTGTCTACAGTGTGACTCTGTTTCTTGTACGTGTAAACAAACAGAAGCCACAGTTAGAGTTACTGCTGCACCAATCTCATGGAGCCAGAAGTGACTTTATGAGGACACTTGTCTGAAAACAAATGCTTGACTTTGTGATTGATGATAGCGGCAGCTAAAAAAGCTCTGCCTCCAGGCTTCTGTTTCAGCACCGTTGCAGTGCTTTGTTTGAGTTACAGTCTTTTACTTTGAACGCTGCCTTTAGGGAGATGTCGGATTGGTTTTTGAAATTTCTGAACTTTGTTTACCGTTTAATTTTTCTTGTCCATATTCATTCCAGAAGCCACCGCTGTTGCCTCTCTGTGTACTGTATACTCTGTATCTAATGCAGCACTGACTCTGTTACTATCCTGCTGTGTTTCAGACTGTGCTGTGAACGTTCACAAGAGCTGCAAGTCTCTGCTGGGTGACTGCACCAGCAGCAGGAATAAGGTAAACACCACACTGGAGCATAGAAAAACAGGGACTAAGGCGAGGCTACAGTGAAGTCACTCTAGCACCTTCCCTTCCACTGTCTTCTATTATTTAGCATTTATAGACAAGGTATATATACTAGGGCTGTCATGATATCAGATTTTCACTACATGATTATTGCAGCCAAAAGAATGAACTATGACGATATCTACAGAAAATTTCTAAATAATAATAATGCTATCAGACAAATTCATCTTTAACTTTGTTTGTTGTGCATTTTGTCTCATTTCTGGTAAATTAATTACACTCAAAATATGAGTGTGGGGAGGTGGAGAGAGTCTGTAACCATAACTGTACAAAAAGCGAGTACGGGAAGAAATGGAAATGATTCAAGAGGCGCTGGATTATTTACACGATATTATCATATGTGTATTATTAACATGATATCAATATCCCCAAGGTTTAAACCTTGGATTGTTTTAGCACCACAGTAACACTAAATGCATGTATCATCATGATCAGTGTTGGTCATTATTTACATACTGATAGTAATGGAATGTGGTTACATTCTTTCATTCAAATTGTAATAGTAAATGACGAGAAAAAGATTTGCAATTTAAATGACTGTGCTCTGAAAAAGAGATTTCCAAGCTTTTCTACAACTTGTAACCAACACTTCCTGCACCTGTAACCACAGTTCTTGTTTTCTTCACGTAGCCCATGCTTCATGCTTTATAGTTACATTTTGAGGTGGTGCATATTAGTTATAGGTGAACCCTCTATGTATCAACAAAGCCTCCACACACAGCTACTGCACCACCTCGACAGAGGAGCATAAATCCACTTTTGGCAGGGAGAGTTGTGCGTTCATTCAAGGACAACTCGACTGAAGATTACATGCCAATGTCCGTTCTTATGAATCTGCCTGAGATGGACTTTGCTTGTTAAGGCCATGTGAGCGGCCTCGTCCTGTAAAGAAAGTACAGTAAGAGTGTGCAATTTTTAGGCATTTTGTAATCTGTCACTCAGCTGATGAAAGCTTGAGAGAATGACCTTGAAAAACTGTTGTCTTACTTTATTTTCTCCAGAGAGATTTTCCACCGAGGAGTTACTCATCGGGATCTCCTAACTTTGGTAAGCAGAACATGCATGTGCAGATGTGCGTCCCACTGACCGTTCTCTTTCTTTCTCTTACTGTATGTATGTATGTATGTGTGTGTATATGTTGGTCTGGGTATTTGTGGTATACTGTATGTGTGTGTCTGCCTACACACTGAGCGTAGAGGGGGAGATTGACTTCCAACAGACAAAGCTGCTCCTGCCACTCTTACTAGTTTGAGACATTCACAATGGAGCTAGCGGTTACCAAAGGCACTACCCAAACCACAGGGGCCTCTGAAGGTCGCTCCAGGATTGCTAAACTATCGTCCTCTTCCTCCCCATCTTCCTCCGCCTCATCGTGGGGTCTGTCCGAACATGTTGGTGTACGAGTGTTGATGCACCTGATCACCTGCCGATTCTTCCGATCCCTTCCTCGATCTCGGTTGAAAAAATATTGGGGTCGACTCGGACAGGAGTCAAACAAGCACCCGCCCGCCTCTTCGTCCTCATCGTCCTCCTCTCCTCTTCGCTGGTCATCTTCTCCTTTCTCTCTCTCCTCGCCGCGTTTCTCACCATCTTCCTTCTCTGTATCCTCTTGTTTCCTCCGTTCACCTGTCTCTCGTTTTTCCTCCCCAGTGCTGAAAGACCGGGACAGAGAGCGGGAGCATTTGGGCCCAGCCTCATCACAGGCCCTGGATGGCCACCCAGGTTTTCTCAACACCCCAGGCATGACCATTAGTCTGTGGGGACCTAGCACTCAGTCGACTGCCGCCCATACCACCAGCTCCACCGCAGCCTCCAGCTTTGGCCAGAGCCTCCGTCACCACAACAGCTCAGGGTGAGTATCTCTACCCTGCATGTTAGACCTTTTCACTCCTCCACTGAAGGGCTTTTTAGTGCAGAAGACTTTTTTTTATTTCTCTCTTTATTTGTAACTAGTTTCCTTTTTAGAAAAGATTGTTCCTGAATAAAATTATTCCTCTTTAACCACCACAAAAATTAGCTATCTTTCTCTCAAATCTATAATATTCTGTAGATGTTTACAGGACCTGCTGTATGTTAATGCTGGATATTTTTAGATTCTTTGATGCTGCAATACTATTTTCTATGTGCCATCGTAAGATGTGTATTTATAGTTGACATATCAAGGCAAGCTGTCTTTTTTAATATAACAGCCTTATGAAACAGAGTCTAGACGGATCTCAGGAGTGGACTACTTTTCCGCTGCATCGCTGAGAAATATGTGTAACGAGATGGGAAGGCGGTGGGAGAGAGAAGCAGAGACGGAGGCATAGGGATGGTGTAAACATGAGCAGCAGACGGGGAGTCATAGATGGGCAACAATAAGTAGGAAAGAAGGAGAGAAAAATGTAGCTGCATGAGTTTCTCTTTTGTGGCTCATTGTTACTGTGGACCTGTAAATGCACATGTTGCATACTTAGACTACCACCAGCTAGTGGGATTAAGTTAGTCTCTGTGTCAGCATGTATGCCACCTTGGACCTGTGGTTGTCGTCCCTCAGATCCCTTCCTGGGGAGATGGATGAGACAGATGCTCTCCGCTCCAAACGCTGCAACGAAGACGCCATTTCCCTCGCTCCCTCCACCACCGAGTCCATCATCGTTGAAGGTGAGTTGACTTACTGAGGAGGACAGTTCTACTTTCCATACTCGGTTGTAATTGTTTCCAGGGTATGGTGATACCAATACCTTTATTATCGCAGCCTGATCAGTCCTCTTGAGATCTATGCGTTTGCCAGAGTGCAGAGTGATAGTTTGTCTTAAGGGAGTTATCTTAAATGCAGGGAGGAGAGAGAGTAGAGTGTGTTTTGTGGAGTCAGGGGTGACCTCACCCTGTCTCATTAAGTTGTAGTGTGGGAGAGAGACACAGGCTAACTGGGTACAAGCTTGCCACAAAGAGCTACTGCACCATCTTTTTCTCCCAGCCCCCCTGTTTTAAGGTTTATTGTTTTATCAGACACACGCTTACCATGAAAGAGCTACTGCACCACCACTCTCTGTTGCTTTACAGTATATTGCTGAAGTAACTGCAGAAAAACTAATTTGACAATGTCCTTATATTGAGCCTTAATAAAAACATTTGGCTTACTATCTTGTACGTACTTTTAGCACTAAGCTGACTGTATCAATAAAGAAACTCAGCCACAAACACCTTTTTAAGGAAGTTTGAAAATTTGAAGTATTATCTGTTGATAAATAGTAATGTAATACAAGTATAGAGTGCAGGGTCAGCTACAAATCAGCACCTCTTGAGCTGAGTGTAGGTCAACACTGACAGTTCCCATCATCTGAACCACAAGTTCAGTGCTCTTTTATTTGAGCGCAGGTTTTAAATGTGCTCGGACTAAAGCAAAACATAAATAAGAAGACCTCATTGTTTTCTCAACCATCTCTGAGATTAATCTCCTTTTTTTTTTTTTATTTATGAACTATGAGATCTTTCTCTTTTCACATTTTGCTTTCATACTGGATGACACACACTGTAGTGTCATAATTATGGGCTGATTGATGATAGACTAATAGTTTGGTGAGTAAAGCTTTATATTTTAGATTGTAAAAAGTTTGGGATTAACAAAGAAAGTATGGCATAATGCCTTGTCACTATCTCCATTTATCATTTTTTGCCCTGCCAAAACACAAAAAGACGAGACATTACGTCAGCAGTGAACTATTCTTAAAACTTGGATGCTTCACAATTAGTATTTGGAGACCTTTTTTGTAAGAGAATCATCTCTTGAACATCATTTTTCATCATTTATGAATGATAGTAAATGTAGAGAATTATGTTTAAGTCATCTGAGGACTTGAGTTACTTTTGTCCTTTAGAGGAAACAAGATATGTTTATTTTGTGTCATCAATCAGTTTGAGAGTTGATGTCACCTTAGTGATGATAAGAACGAGCTGTACAGTTCAGACCGTATTCTTCCAGGAGTGCTGTTCGGCTTACCCCCACCTCTGACTGACCTTTCAGTTAAAACGCTGACCTAAACTTTGACCTCCAACTTTGTGCAATTTCTTGTTATATCGGGTGCCAACTTAAAAGTTATTTTTTTGTGTTATAACACTGTAATGTGTCATAGTTTTTGATGCCTCTGTTCCTCTCCTCAGATGCTCACTATGCAGCAGTGCGGGCTGATCTGGAGTCTGATGCCCAGGACCTGGAGGTAGAGTCATGGAGTTTGGCGGTGGACCAGAAGTTTGTTAAGAAGCACTCTAAAGAAATGGTGAAGACACAGGATGTGATTTATGGTAAGTGTGATTTCCTAGGCCTGTACCTGTCCAATCAATGAGTCACCTGTCCCGTGGATTGAGGGGGAGCTCACTGATGGGATAGTTTTGGTGAACTGTCAACCTGGCTCATCAGTGCTAAACACAATGGACATGAATTTTACTTTTAAAAGTGTACTCCACTGATTTAGCATCACACTCCTATAACATTTTTAGACTCACGGTGGATAGTTTAAGAAAGAAAAGTATCAAAATTGAGGCTGCAGAATTAGAAGATATCATCTTTTTTATTCCACATATTGTTCTTTCTTGACAAAACCTGGTGCCTACATTACCCACAATGCAACTCAACCACTAGTGAGCCGCTAGCCTCAAGCAGAGTAGGCGCACTTCTTTCTCACCTCAATTTTTGCCACTGATACTGCCAACTGCCAACTGATACTAACTCGAGTGACATCACTTGAGACAATTTATCAGAGTTCACACAGCTCCCTCAGGAGCCACAAATACTTTATACAACTTTTTTCACATCATTTTCACAGTAATTCTCCACAAGACCTGTAAACACACTTTGATGTGATGGAGTTCCCCTTTAATTTTAGGACTATTTTAAAGGTGCAGTGTGTAGGATCTGGCGCATCTAGCGGTGAAGTTGCAGATTGCAACCATCTGAAACTTGTGCCTAGCGTGTAGAAGAACTACGGGGGCCGACGTGAAAACGCGATTGACCCTTTCTATAGCCAGTGTTTGGTTTGTCCGTTCTGGGCTACTATAGAAACATGACGGCCGGGTCCGTGAAGAGGACCGGCTCCGTATGTAGGCTGATTTTAAGATCACAAAAACACAACGATTCTTATTTTCAGGTGATTAAACACTTAAGAAAACACACTTGCCACTCTGCCAATGGATCCCCCTAAATGTTACACACTGTTCTTTTAAGGATGAACTTTAGCCAGGTGTATGCACAAGGAAAAAATATGAGGAAAATAGGTTATGGAAGGTTTGGATGGCATGAAGCACCTGTTGTGAACCAGTCCATATCATTGCAATGCATCATACGTGCATGTGCTTTACATGGCAGAACATAAAAATGTAACTTTATGTCATTGTACAGAGCTGATGCAGACGGAGATGCACCATGTGCGAACACTGAAGATAATGCTGCGTGTGTACGTCCGAGAGTTGAAGGAGAACCTCCAGATGGACTCGGGCAGGCTGGACTGTCTGTTCCCCCGTTTGGAAAACCTCCTCGAGCTTCACACACACTTCCTGTCTCGTCTCAAAGAGCGGCAGCGAGAAAACCTTCTTTCGCCCAACGACAGGAACTACACTATCAACAGAGTGGCAGACATTCTGATCGCACAGGTAGGGAGGAGATACGTAGCACGTCCAACAAGAACACACATGCATGCAAATGCCCAGCATTGATTTCTGGAATACTTCACTTAATAGAGTTGCACATGCACAATATAATGCACAAATTATATGTAAACAGCATAATACATGTGCCACAGTGCAGTATAGGCCAGCACACAAACACAGACTACACAAACAGAACAGAGAGATGACGGTTTTCTTTGTTCTCCAGTTCTCAGGTGAGATAGGAGAGAGGATGAAGGACAGCTATGGAGATTTCTGCAGTCACCACACGGAGGCTGTCAGCTACTACAAAGAACAGCTGCAAAACAACAAAAAGTTCCAAAACATCATACGGGTAAGACACATTAGTCTTCTGATTTTTGGTATCAGATTTAATCCACAGTACATCTGTAGTTAAGAGTATTGAATCCACTTGCAGTCCAATAAAGTAAATAATGCCTTTTTTCTTCCCAGAAAATCAACAACCTATCCATCGTGCGGCGGTTAGGAGTGTCCGAGTGTATTCTGTTGGTGACGCAGCGCATCACTAAGTACCCAGTACTAGTGGAACGCATTGTGCACAACACTGAAGGTCCAGTATTTCACATTTCTGCTAAATACATCACTATTGAGGAGAGTACACCCATATATTTAGTGAGGAATAACTCATTATAGTTTCGTCTTGCTGTATCTATAAACATGTTTTTTGTCTCCAGCGGGTACAGAGGAGCACGAGGATCTGACTCGGGCGCTGGGTCTGATTAAAGACACCATCGTTCAGGTCGATGCAATGGTTAATCTCCATGAGAAGAACTCTCGACTCCGAGACATACACAACAAGATGGAGCCAAAGGCACTGGGGAAAATCAAAGACAGCCGAGTGTTTCGGAGGGAGGACCTGGCGCAGGGCAGGAGACGGCTGCTGCACGAGGGCACCGTCAACTGGAAAGCTGCTTCTGGCAGGCTCAAAGGTATGATATGGCATGATGAAACAAAATACTTTATTGATCTACTATCTAGTAGTGTGCATAAAAATGTTGTTCCTTTTGAAAATAAATCAATAATCTGCCGTTCTCATCTTTTGCATAGTTTTGGAATGAACTAACATTAAAAAGATACTTGTACACTTGAAATGTGTCTAGTCTATGATCATCTACCTTCTCTCCAGCATGCAAGTCTAAAGGTGTGATTTTTGTCCTTCCAGATATTCTTGCAGTGCTCCTTTCAGATGTGTTGCTCTTGCTACAAGAGAAGGATCAGAGATATGTATTTGCTGCAGTGGTGAGTGATTTGTCTTTTCTGTCAGCGTGACACTATCTAACAAAAACTATATGTGCATCAAAGAGGAATACTTGAGTAACGTGCAGTAAGATGGGAGTGGGAGCAGAATCTAGTCAGTGATATGTGATGGCTCTTTAACTGTCATTCATCAAGTTTAACTACCTCAAGTACCAGTAACTAAAAAGCACACCCTCCTGTCTCTTTCGTCCTTCTTATTGTTATCCACTCAGGATAACAAGCCGTCAGTGATCTCCCTTCAGAAGCTGATTGTCAGGGAAGTGGCCCATGAGGAGAAAGCCATGTTTCTTATCTGTGCCTCCTCCAATGAGCCAGAGATGTACGAGATCCACACCCCCTCCAAGGAGGAGCGAAACACTTGGATGTCACACATACGGCAAGCTGTTGAGAGGTAGCTGCATTTACACAGAAAGGAAATACTCAACCATTTAAACAAAATATGAGAAAGATTTAGGGCGATTTCACAAGCCAACATTTAGTCCATTTTAATCGAACCCTGGTGCGGCTCGTTTGAGCAGTTGTGAACGCAGTAATCGTACTCTGGTGTGGACCAAAACAACCGGACTGAGACCACCTCTCACAAGCGGTCTTGGACCGGTTGTTGTTTCCAAGTGAACCAAAACGCAGGCAGCCTGTGCGGGCATTTTTGAGATGGACACAGGTTAACATGAGTGGGAGAGGACTGTCCTGGACTTCTGCAGAAGTCCGGTGTTTGCTGTGAACACAGAATATGATAAATAAAGTTCACAAACATAGTGACATTTATAAAGTCATAAACTGGAGGAGAAGGGATTTGTGCGCACAGTAGATCAGTGCCAAGTCAAAGTGAAAAAACTTTGACAGCATCAAAGTGGCAGCTTTCGAGACAAAAAAGATAAATTCATTCCTTCGTACACGCCCCTCAGCAAATTAATGTTTTTTTTTGGTCCGCTTTAATTTGTGCACTGTGGAACTGAACCAGACTAAATAGAAAAGGAACCAAAAGTATCAATTTCACTCTGATTCGGACTAACCAAACGGACTAAAGCTTGTGAAAAAACCCTTCGATACAACAGAAAATGTATAGGGATCTTACTCGGTTTGCTTCCTCTGTCTCTCCATCTGTAATGGCTTCTGTCCTGTCCCCTCTTAGTTGTCCTCATACAGAAGAGAGGCTGTTCAGCGAGGAGGAAGAGGCACGAGCTTTCAGGTTCAAAGAATTTCAAGGTAACTGCAGATCAAGTAAGCAATGTCATAAATACAGAAATCCCCCAGAAAATCATATAGTAGATCCCCACAAGGGGGTGCTCATGTATTAACTTTAAAATTGTTAGAAGTTGATTTGACTTTTTCTCTACATCTCAGTAGATCAAAACTGATTTAGGACACATAGACTGTATTCCATGCAGCAAAAGCTGTTTATAACACCTGTGATTAAGTATAAGGGTTGCTGTATAGATGCACAAGAAGTGAGCATGTGACAAAACCTGCATCCCTATCCATTGTTTTAAGAAATCAAGCCCTCTCTTATTCCATTTCATGTTTCCCATTGTAGAGCGGCTGAGCCAGAAGGATGCAGTGGTCGTCCAGGCTCTTACTGAGAAGCTGCAGCTGTTTGCGGAGATGGCAGAGTCTGTGGCAGGTCTGGAGGACGCAGCTTCACGTTCCAGACTTCTGCTTCGAGGAGACGCCTCAGACCTCCAGCAGGGGGAGGCCCTGCTCAAAGGAGCTATCACTGAGGGTAGGACAATGCTACATGATATCTGCTTTAGATACAGTGGTATGGCATTGTGTGAACTTTACACAGATTTAGTCAATTTTATGTTCATGTACTGCTCACTGCAGCTATGTAATAAATCAGTAGGTAGTAGCATTGTTGAAGTTCCTAATGTTCCCTCTAAACTTCTCACTCTGTCCAGCTTTTCAACCATAACTTGCTATCTCTTCCACTTCAGTGGAGAACCTCCAGAACCTGCTGCAGTCCGGTGTGAGGGAGGAGACTCCGACCTCACGGCTGGAGGAAGGGAGCGGCTCCGGGGTTCTGCCCAGGCGAGCGGATACCTTTGGGGGCTATGACAGCAGCCCCACCATCCTCAGTAAGAGTGAGTCGAGCACAATCCACGCCCTGAGGAAGTCTACCACCTAATGGATTTGCAGTTGTATTTCAGTGGCATTTATGCCATTAATAAATCATAAATTATAAACAAATTTGATTCCTCGAATTGGTTTTATTGTTGATTTGGTATATGTGCTTGGTTTTTTACATGTATATGTGTGTTGTTTCTGTGAGTGTCAGTATTTCTGTTTCTGTTTGGTTTAATTACTTGTGTGTGTTTGTCACTGTGTCCCTTTCTGTGTGTGTCGTGTCGGTGTGTCTGTGCCAGATGGCAGTGTGAAGAAGAACTTTTCTGGCGAGTCCAGAAACAGAGACAGAAGCCAGAGAGCCAGCTCTGACCCTCAGCTCAAAGACCTCTGTGGCAGCCACACCCTGGAGCAGACGGTAGGCGCTCAGCACTCACACACACACTCACACACACACACACACACACACTCACACACACACACACACACACACACACACACACACACACACACACACACACACACACACACACACACACACGCACACACACACACACACACACACACAAACAAACAGTATATCTTGAGATGAGTCACAGTGTTATTTCCTGTAAACAGTACTGACCAGACCAAGTCATCTGGAAAATTTCCATGTCCTGATGTTTACTGTAACCCTGTTCTCGCAGGTCACTTCATTTGTTTATAAATAGATAAAGCCTTGATAAAACTAGAATGATCAGGCAGATAAAATATAACGACATGTTGCTGACAATGAGCAGTATGTGAGAAGCAAAGCCAGTTTTACTCTCTGTTACAGGATCAGTTGTAATTATAACTGAGTTACAGTGCTGTGAAAAGACCTTGCACTATTTATGGTCCTACAAAATTCCTTTAAATAAAGTAATTCTATTTTTTATGTCGAACTAAACTAAGCCGTGTTTCTGTATTGCTCTAAGGGAGACAGAAAAAATGCTCCTTGTTAAATTACTGACGAATATTTGATCAATATTTCACATCTTTTGCTGCTCAGCTCTCATCCAAAATGTAAAAACAGCTATAATTTGCTTTACAGAATAGTAGTAGTTTTACCACTATGGCTATTAACATTTCTTTCATATTTTAGTGTGTTTGATTTACAGAAATGAAGAAAACATGTGCATAGTGTCTGTTAATTCTGAATTGAGTGTCAGCTAAGTTTTTTTGTACACAAAGTATGGCTTCTAATAATCAAATACAGCTGTATCTGAGCTTTGAGCTTGCTGTAATCACGTCTGTCTGGGTCAAATTGATCACTATAAGCGGATGATTATTACCAATTTCATTTTTCTTTTTCTTTATTAATGAGATGGAAATCTGCATGAGAAATAAGATTACCGTCAAATTGACATCTTTTTCCCATATGTTGTCATTTATGAAAAGACCCAAAATGAACACTGTAAGCGGACTGCTTGATTACTATAAGCGAATTATTTAAATAGCATTAGTATAGACCATTTCACAGCTGTAAACGTAAACATTACAGATGTGTCCCAGCTGCAGTGTATGTGAATGACATCAGCTGACAGGAAGCAAACATGGACCCAAGCTGTTGCCTAGCAATGCAATTCCATAGCAACGGAATGATTCTGTCCCAAGCTTTTTGATCCATATAAGCAGTTGATCACTGTAACCGTGATCACTATAAGTGGTTTCCACTGTAATTCAATTTTAAAATCACATATAACCAAAACAAATTTCAAATGTTGTTAATGTTTTCACAGGATCTATATTGTATTGTAATGTATTGTATATAGTACTGTATACAGTACTCAGAGTGTTTGTGATGTTATTTCATTAGTATGACCTGCTGTGTGTCTGACTGCTGTTGCTCAGGTTGATGAGAGCTGCTGCTCTCCTGCCAGATGGAACCGCATCTGGTCCAACTCGTTCCCCGAGGCGGAGGTAAACTCTCCTTCTCTCATCTGTCACCTTGTGCTACACAGCTCTGCTGGATTTGATATTCATAGCCAAGCCTGCTGAACTGAAAAGCTGTACCCATGAGAAGTTTGCTAGGGTTAGGGGTTAATCCAATTAAATTCTGGTAGTCATTCGATTATGATAACCTTGCCTGTGTCTCCATTTTAGTTCTTTGACAGAGTGCTGATGCTCTCCCAAAGGCTCTACAGTCTGCAGGTAATACAGTCGTGTTGAATTTCTGTTTCACTGTAATAGCGAATAAACATTGTCTCGGTACAAAATTCAAATAAGTTCCCCTAATGACCTTATGTTATGTTTCTCCTGTCTTCAGGCCATCATATCGCAGCAGGACAGTCACATTGAGCTGCAGCGGGCCTCGTTGACAGAGCGGGCCTCCCTGCCCGGCCGCCACAGAGGGAACGTGCTGCTGGAGCAGGAGAAACAGCGGACTCTGGCTCTGCAGAGAGAAGAGCTGGCCAGCTTCCACAAGCTGCAGTCTCAGCACCGGCAGGAGCAGCAGCGCTGGGAAAGGGAGCGGGAGAGGCACCGGCAGCAGGTCGAGGCCACTGAGGCCCGACTCCGACAAAAGGAGGAGGAGTGCAGACGGCTGGAGGTGAAGTGATCTGTCCTACAGTCCCTATAGGGTTCTAGTTTGTATGACCTGTATACAAATGTCTTCCAATTGTTTCAGAAACTTTTTTTGTATTTCTTTTCGTACATTTTGCACACTAGTAATTTAAGAAAAAAATGAAACAAGATCACAGGATATATTTTACAAATATCAATATTCCACGCAGATGTTTCAACATTGATTGTTCTATTGATGCAGGAGCATCTGGTAGAAGAGAGGAAGGAGCTAGAGAGTCAGAGGGAGACGTACCAGCAGGACCTGGAGAGGCTGAGAGAGTCCACCAGAGCTGTGGAGAAAGAAAAGGAACGCCTGGAACACCAGAGGAAGATCAAGAGGAAGACTATTGAGGTGGGAACTAGTTGTGAAAATATCACAGTATGCCTTTACGTTTGGAGAACAGGCTCACCATACAATACAATGCTAGACTAGTAAACTAGCAATCGCTAGCGTAGACAATATTTGATTCACTCAAAATTAATTACCTCAAAAAAGTAAAGGAGCGGATGTAGTACGAAAAAGGAGTGGACAACAGACACAGTTTTGTTTATACTACATTAGGTGTTTGCATACATGGATGTGTTCACACGTTTCTCGGTGCATACGGTCAGCACATTAGAAGATGGTGAAATGTACGTTGATTCTCGCAGTCAGACAGAAGCAGAAACTATAAATGAAGCTGAAGCTAACAAACGTGTCAAATTTGTTGAGTTTGCGATACAATGCGATTTATTTCAGATGCACTTAAAATAACTTCAAGGTATTTTTCAGTTTTATCATTAATGGCTAATTTGTAGGGGACTTTTGAACAATATGAAACTCTAAATTGAAGGTCATAAAAGACTACGCTACTGCACATTTAAAGTTAAGTGTAGGAAAGTGGAAAATGAGGACAAGGGCGAGGTGCTGAGTGACAGTGAGGTTATACCAGGAGCTATGGTGCTGCTGACGATTACTCAAAGGGTAAAGAAGAAGAAGGGGCTTTCCCGTTTCACTCGCTTGCTTTTTCGCTCTTTTTGTTGCATCAATTTTCCAAACCTTTCCTTACCTTGGCTCTCTTTTTTTCCTACCATCCCCTGGGCATGAATCCTGTACCTGCCCTTTTAGGAGGTACTCAAGCATCTCAAACACTAATGAATGATAAACACACACGTACAACTGAATATATCTCTAACCACTCAACCCAGGAGTCCACCTACGCAGGGTGGGAGCGGTCTTTCTCCTCACCTCTCTTTACCTCTCTCCTCCCGTTGCTATCCTAGTACCTGCTAGTACAATGCGGGTCATTGTTTGTGAGTTTCATGGGAGAGGAGCTTTGAGAAAGATCCACTGACTGTAATTTCATGCCCGGTGCTAACGGATCTGTCAAGGAGCTACAGTAAAGATACTTAATATCAGCCTTGTGTGTGTGTTTTCAAAGGCCCGTATCACCATCTCAGTTTGGTTGATTGGCGTTCTCTTTGACAAGCTGAGGAGAGGGAAGGGGAGCATGGGAAGTTTTCTCTTGATACAGACTTTATCTTCTCATCAAACCAAGAAGATACAGGCCTTGACATACCGGGGGCGTGACGAATAAACAACACGAAAATGCGAAATGCTCGCCTGCGAATATTATATGTCTAGGGCTTTTATTGTGAAAGGTAAAAATGAAAGGAGTGGATCTGGTCTGCGCTGCCTTTGTCCAGGTTGAAAGGAGTAATAAAGTTTGCCATCCTGGTTCGGACTAAGGAGCCTCAGTGTTGTTGTTTCATAAATACAGGTGCAACTTAACCCGTTCCGCACAACTTGATTGGTTGATGCCTTTATTTGCGGTGCGAAAGCTCAGAAAAATCAACCTTGTTCCGAAAAAAATGTATGTTACTTTTTCGCTGCATAATGTTAGTGTTCTATGTGAAAGTACTCATGACAGGAACAACAATTCGAAAAAAGATATTGACGTGCAAATTAATTGCATGAAAAAAACTCCCCCGGTCTGTAACGGCCTTAATGTGACAGTTCTGATATACTTACTTGGGGTGGGCAATGTGAATAAAATCCTCTATCACAGTATATATCATTTTATATCACAATTTAATTGACAATATAAATAATTTTCTGGAAAATCAATAAAGAAATTGTTATTGGATAAAACCTGACAGCAATTTCAGTTTTTGGCTAATCCAGCAAATTAAAGACCTGACAAAACAAAATAGGTCATTACATTGATGAAAAATATAAATCCACCAATATGAGAATGGCTAAAGGGGGCGATATAACAAACTTATTTCACCATATTTACAAAGAGAGCTACAAATAATTATTTGAAGCACGACAACCAAACACACTTTGTTTATGGCAACAATAAATAATTAAGTATTTTTCAGGATTTGATTGTATTGTCAAAACTATTGCTACGATATTGTGATATTATTTTTAGGCAAAATCGCTCATCCCCAGTTGACAAATTTATATAATCATATTATAAATCATTATATCATAAATCCTTACCCACAGTGTTCTTTAGAGTGAGCGGTACCCTCATGTGGATTGCCAACTGTTGTCAAATCTAGATTGCGTCTGTTAACACTTGAATCTTGGTCCCTCCGCTCTCTAAATATTCCTGGTGAGGTGTTGCACATGATTTTCCTGTATGGTGAATACTAGTAACTGATGGCTGATTTAGTCATTTCTTATTAAATTTGTGGGTCAATTTTTGAAAACAAGCAATCTAGATGTGATCACAGGGAGATGAGCATGAACATTAATGACAGCTCCATTTCCAATCCTGAGTCACACATATGATTCTGTCATCAGGTGGAGGCCTAATGATGGGATTGTTCACTCTGACTAATGCTACTTTATGAGAAAGCCGAAACCTTTCAGCTGGATGAGTCAGTGTGTTCTTCTGCTTCTCTTTTTTTCTGCTTCTTAAGAAAAAAACAACAACATTTGTCATTATTCGTACAAACTGGATTGCTGTTTTCCAAGAATTTGGGCCGATCACCTGAAGAGCTGCACTGATACATACAGTATCTGCATGGGAGCATACAGACGTGTTTTTTCTGATTGGGGCCGTTTCTAGTGATGTCATTCTCTGCTGTGTGACATTCCTACCTGTTTGACGCCTGGTGGATATCTGTGATTGGCCAGTGCCTCTTTATTCTGCATACCAAGCTGAGTAACTGACAGTGTCGTCCATTCAAGTCCTGACTTGTCCCCGGAAAAATGCTACAGTGCTTTTTTGCAACTGTGCATTCTGTTGTTTTATTGTTATTCATCTACTGCATCTTAACATCTTTGGGATTACAGATAGGCAGCCAGATGTCTGAAGATTTCATGGTAACAAGATCTTTCAATGGCATGTCTTAACTCAAGACGAACACAAGCAGCTGACATGAGTTATTGCATTCATCATCTCACTACTGGCTGCAGAAGGCCGGCCTTTGACTGTGAGTTGTACCTAGAACACTTCACAGCGACTCCTGGGAAACCACAGCCTCTGGGTGGGTTGACCTAATCTGCTGTGATGAGTAATGCAGGGACCCTGGTAATTACAGAGGCCCTCACTGAAACAGTGATGGTGAGTGAGATTGCTGCGGGGTTTGTTTGTTTGTTTGTTACATGGTCTGCAAGATAAGACCTGAAGCAGGTCAGATCTAGACCCTATCAACACTCAGCACCCCATTAAATCATACCCATAATATTTGTTTTAGACCAGCTAAGTAGTGTGTTTTGTACACATTCAGATGTATGGGTTGCAATTCCATACTGTTGGCTGTGCTATGGGAATTTCTTGGCTGCGGTTGTGGGAGATTTGAAAGTGGTTTGTTCCCCCTCTGCGTCAAACACATCAAACGGTCTTTTCATCAGCTGTGACCTCAGGATCTGTTCCAGGCTTCGGGCCAGCCTGATATCAACCGACATTTAATCACCACCACCCAACATTAAGACTCATCAGCAAACCCGTAGAGCTATGATTAGAGCTCATAAAAAAAGACATGCCTCCTTGTTTTGTGTGTTTCGAAACATATGTGAGTGTTTGTGCAAGAGCGGTGCTCGTTGCGGCATGTCCTGACTTCAGAGGAACTTCTCTTTCATGTGTTGTCTCACGTGATCACACTTGGCCCCTCGATAAGGAACGCTTTGGGCTCAGGCTTTTCTATTGGCTAGAGCCTCGGCTCTGATTGCTCAATATTCCTGTGAATGCAAAGTCATAAAGCGTGTTCATAATCAAGGATAGAGCTGGAGTCTGGGATTTGATTGACAGTTAAGCCGCACAATACAGCAAGAGTCAATGGAAAAAATACTGTTTTTGCTGGAAGGAAACCCAAATTTTGGAAACTGGGTTCATGACTACAAGGTCAAAGGTTCAATCCCCGACCTATTGGGGTCTTTAGGGTGAAACGCATCAATGAATAACCACTGCTCTTCCTTTAGTAACTTTTTTGAGATGCCTTTAGGCAAAGCACTCAGTTTAACAACTCCTGCTTTTTGCTCAAGAGCAGAAAACTGTAAAACTAGATCGCTACCTTTTGTGAGTAACTACATGAACATGACAGAGAACAGTGCTAAAAACATGGGAAGATTGTCAAAGCTCAAGAGAAACGTTAAAAGGTCAGTCGTAAAACGGTGACCTGTATCTGTGTTTTTTACCTTGAGCTATCTCTTCCTGTTTGGCCTCGGGCTGATTTACGATGCTGTTTTTGAGTGTGTTCATGTGGTCTGAAAAACCCCCGAAGAGTAACTCTTTACACATCAACACAGGCTACGATAGAACACAGAGTTCAAGGGCAGATATTTTCTTTTTACGCCATCTGTCACTGAAGCTATCCTCACCTGTTTGCCGCACACTATATGCAGTACTATTCTGTAGCCTCCTTCAGCTGACATGTTGTTAAATTACCCAGTAGTTAATTGTTTGTTCTTTGAGATAAAAAAAGTAGTTGAACGCAGAATATGTTGCGCTTTTCTGTGCATCTTGTTTGTTTCCTGCCATCGATTCTTGAGATGTGGGTAATGTGATGTAATGATTATTTTCAGTATTGATGAATCTGCGCCAGGGCTGCCTCCTCTTTGCTCTTAGTCGTTTTGGTCTTCGTCGACTAAGATGTCTTTAGTTGATTAGTCTTTTTTAGCATTTTTCATGCTGAATGACTTATTTCCATGAACTTATTAGCACATCTCTGGTAAACACCAGATTTAAAGTGGTGCTTTTGTGTGATTATTTGTGGAGAAATTCAGTTTTACAGATCTGTCGATTAAATAATCTAATCGATTAGTTGACAAAAGTGTTAGCTGTCTAAGAATTTCGAGGACAGCCCTAATCTGCACATTATCGATCAATCGTTTGGTCCATAAAACATCAGAAAATTGCAAAAAATGCCCATCACAATTTCCTAGAGTCCAAGGTCATGTCATCAAATGTCTTGTTTTGTCCGACCCAAAAAGCTTGAATCACAGAATGTTTGAAGTGTTTAATTGATAAATTACTTCATCAATTAATCAAATAAAATGGTTGCTCAATCGACGAATCGCTTCAGCTCTAATTTGATGTCTTAGGAGTCATCACCAAACTTTATACAACACAGTATTTACTCTGCGTCACCATCACATTTATAAACTGTACGAATTACTTGGAACACAATTTGATTTTGGATTAGACCGATTTAAGGCTACAGTGTTTGCTAATCTCATTAATTCACCACAGATCAGAGCTGCACATAGATACAAATACTCTAGTCAATATCTCACACGTGGTGCTGTCCCACACATCATCTAGTCCAGGTAACATTCAGAAACCAGTATCTCCTTCCCACTGGTGTCCCATTGTGTACAAGCCAAGGCAGCATATTGTAGAGATACTGTATGTATGATATGGGAGTATCCAGGCAGTCGGTTTCAGGATGAGAGAAACCTGGCTGTATAATTAGCTGGTCCAATCCTGTCATTAACAGAAGCCTCTGGAAGGCAGCCAGTGCTAATTGTTTATGTGCTGTCAAGTCAGGGATCTTTGTGCTCTGCAGCTCCCGCACAGTTTACTGCCCTGGAAACCTGCTGTTTGTGCCGCTTAAAGCCGGTCACCTTGTTCTGGGAACAATGCAACATCTGTGTGCTAGAATGAGTGAGTGCTGAAGGAGGGAAAATGTGGGAGGGAAAGAAGAAAGGGGGATTTAGGGAAGGAAGTATGGAGACTTTCCCAGCGGGGCCCCTCTCTGCCTCGGGTCCCGTCATGCTCTGCTGTTACAACTCCACATACACACACAGTCACAGTCAGATGAGTCTGCCCTTCATGCCTTGTAAAACACTGTCATCATGCGTTCCCCCTCTCCACAGGAAGTATTCTGCATCATCATCAATCATAGAGCATGTGTACTGCATACCAAACACAAGAGTTACAGACTGACTTTAGGTTAAAGATACTACAGTTAAGACTGGTGTTAGACTGACTGATGGTTGTTAGGTGTTATATTATTATTATCATGATGATATTGGCCTTTTTTTAAATGTCGGATGTAGATCCATCCAGTGTCATCAGCACTGTGATGTTGGTTTGCTAACATAATTGTTATTTAACCAATCAAACATACTAATTGATTAAATGTTGTTTTACCAGTTAGTAAAGAAAAAGCTAACGCCTGCAACTTTGACCTGATGAAGATCCAAGTAGGATCGAAACGTAGTCAATATAAATATTGTGGCATGGAGTAGTGTGCAGGCGTTAGCTCTTTCTTTACTGACGCTGTTCTGACAATCTCGCACCTACCTGATGTGCATATAATTAATCTTCTTTACCAGTCAGTACCATCATTTCCAATTAATAACCACTAGTTGTTTATTGGAAACCTTTAACTTTAGTTACTTGTAATGCAACATCTATATCTGATTCCTCATAATGAATGAATATGTATTATTATTCATCCTCATGTCTTTTTAGTGGACACATTAAAGGCTTTTCAGCGCCAGTTGGATTCAAATTCAAAGAAACAAACAATTTTGCGAAATGTTGCTACTGTATTTGTGAAACTTGTTTAATTAAATATAAAGTACCAAGTATTTAGACTCTAAATATTAGTTATGGCTTCTCAAATAAAAAAAAAACACATATACTTGATAATCTATGATTTAAACTGATTTTGGAAAGTGTCATAACTACGGAGTTTAAATTATGCACATACATACTTTAAGCTGCTTAGAATTTTTCTAATTTATTTTGAAAATGTGTCATTTGTGTAAACTGAAAGACATAATACATGATAATTAATACACAATGAGCAGACGCATATATGGACAAAAAGCTGCAATATATTATACAGAGTGTGTCTGTCTGAAATGGCCAGATTCAGTCTGTCATTCAGACCTTACAGTTGTCTAGATGAGGAAAGAACGGGCCCCAGAATCTCAGAGTTGTTTCTGATCTCAGTTTTTTTCTGTCTGTATGATTGAGACCATTTCAGCGATCCATTTTTGGAAACACGTGGATGAGGAGGATTTCCAGTCCATTAACATCAGTCTCTTGGCTGTAATCATCCCAAACATCAAGTACTTTTATGTTGCTTTCTGTAGATAGAAAGCTGATTCTGAACAGCAAGAAATTGACTGTTTTCTCTGTTTTGACATTTTAATTATGTCTCTGCGCCGGCGACAGCCGCGGCCGGAGGCATTATGTTTTCGGGTTTGTCCGTCCGTCTGTACGTCCCGTTCTCATGAACACGATATCTCTGGAACGCCTGGAGGGATTTTTTTTAAATTTGGCACAAACGTCCACCTGGACTCAAGGATGAACTGATTAGATTTTGGTGGTCAAAGGTCAAGGTCACTGTGACCTTACGTCCGTCCCATTCTTGTGAAAGCGATATCTCAGCCCTGGTGGGAAATGTATTACATCTGGCACAGACATCCACCTGGACTCAAGGATGAACCTATTAGACTTTGGTGGTCAAAGGTCAAAAAACATGTTTTTGGCCATCACTCAAGAATTAATTTGGTAATTGTGACAATTTCACATAAATGTCGAACTGGATAAAATGATGAAGTGATGACATTTTGGATAGACATGGTCATGGATGTAAACTGCAACTTGACTGCTTGGCGGAGGCAAACAACCGCTAGGCGGTAATTCTAGTTTAATGTGTGATAAATATCCTTCTGCAACACATTGGGCCACAATGTTGTAGAAGGGCTTAAACTTGTCTTACTGGAACAGAGTGAAAAGATACTTTTTATAGCTCATGTAATGCAACACATACAAACACTGCACCACTCCATTGTTGCAGAAATCCTCCTGGTTAGTCTCATTGAATGCAGATTGGATGATAATGCTGACTCCAACTCTAGATCATCTTTCCTTCAGTCTAGTAATTAAGTGGACAAAGCAGTCATTGTCTTTCATCCGCTGATGTCATGAGAGCCATTTCCTTGTTCCCCGGCTTGTCTAACAGCCCTGCCAGTTTTGTTAGACACGCCTTTATGTGCACAGGGACTATTAAGGGTTTTATGTTTCTCATTTTGGGTGTGTATGTATGTGTGTGTGTGCGCGCATTGTCCTTGAGTCTCTTGGAACACATCAAAAGCCTGTTACCAAACTGTGTGCTCAGCAGAAACAGTCGCATGTGTTTCTGATTCCCTCTGTAGCCCATAAATACCCTGCTCCTCAACAGATTGTGTTTCTGTAATGACACGGCGTCGCAAAGAGGATTTATAGTGTGTATCTGTGTGCGTGTGCGTCTTCTGTACTCTTAAGAAGCTGTTTTTAAGTTTTGTTTTTCTTCTTTAGAAATATTCTCTCTTACATAACTAACAGCAGGCTGCTTACACATATATATAACATGCAAACTTGACATTCACAACTCCAGATTCCAAACTGAATCTGACCACAAATATGGATAATTACAGGGCAGAGTTGGGAAGCTGTCCTCTCTGAACTTAAATACTGATTTTGAAGTCTTATATGATGATGTTTGCAACAGTTGAAGAAGACTTCAGTCACCTCGTTAAATAACGTCCAGTTTTCTCCTCCAGGTGGCTCCTCTGTCTGGCAGTCTGAACGGGGAGCTCCTCATGTCCTCCGGCCTCAACACCTCCACCGGTGTCCCTGACCTTCCCCTCCCCCAGAAACCCCTGGTGCGCGCCAGCCTGTCCGTCGCACCAGCCGACTATCCAGAGCGCCCTGAACTGCTGCTGCGGCGGGAGGCGAGCTCTTCCACCCTGACGCTGAAGACGGAGGTGCCGCTTCATCTCTTCAGCACCACCAACCAGCAGCACAAACTGGTGGGGGTGCAGCAGCAGATCCCCACCAAACTGGCCGCGTTCAGCAGCGGCAAAGGGAAAGGAAGCAAGATCGGTAAAGCCTCGCATCGCACTGACAGCACTGGTGAGGAGTTAGACCTCCGAAACGGAGTTTCACATAATCAGCAGGTTGTTTTGGGTCACTTGTGTTTCTTTCTGTCTCCTTGTTTAAACATCTGCTGATGATAAGAATCAACAGTAACTGAAGTGCACACACGTCTGTACATGGACTCTGCTTCATAAACAGTAATATACATATTCATACAGTAGGTGTTCATTCTATGGCTGCAACTAACCGGTGATCGGTTAAACAACTATTCGTTGCAGCTCCAGTGCATTCTTTAATGGCTCAAAAAACAAATTGAATATAATGATTTTTTTTTACTAGCATGTGCGGGCATGTATGGCAATCTTGTAACTGATATTTTCATGGAGACATGACTCAGACTCATCCTGTAATGTCACATTAAGTGTGAAGTGTTTGTTAGAGTAAATATGCAGAGGATGATTATTTCCTTCTCACAAAGGAAACAAAAGGCGAGGGTGCAGGAGTGTCTCAACAAATGGAGAGGGTGGAGCGTGTGAATTTTCTGTTACACTTGTGCTTACAGTGCATCAGCTCATACTAACAATTATCATAAAAGTACACTCCTTTTCAAAGTGTGTTTGAGTGTTACATTGAGGTTTTCTCCTCTCAGTATTTTTGCAGGATATGTATAACAGTGCAGCATTTTCTGTTTTTAAATAGATTTTTCTTCATCAATATACAAGCCATCTGTGCCTGACATGAGCTTGACCTGATCAGAATGATTTAAGTGGCTCATTAGGATCACATTATCTGTCTAAATTGGGTCAACCCTCTAATTTATCAAATAGTGGCCTGAGAAAGGCGCCTTTAGTTTACCAATGCAATCTAATTTTACAATTAAATCAGCTTCTGTCTCCGTTTCTCTTGTTTCCTTTGCTTCCCCCCCCCCCCCCCGTTCTCTTCCTCCCTCCTCCTCCTCTCAGCCTCAGTGGATATGAAGCAGATGCTGCCGCTGAAGCTGTCCGCCCGAGACGACAACGCCCTCAAGGCCAAGCGCTCCATCAGCCCCCACCAGCAGCTCCCGCTGTCAGCCCCTCCTCAACCTCCTCTTCCCCTGCATCACCACGCGGGTATCTATTATACACACAAACTCATGACACACACACGCACACACACACTTCCTCCTTTGCTCCGTCAGGACAAACCCAAACACAATCTCCTCTCGTCTGTCTTTGCCAACTGCATTATTAAACTTGGTTCTCACAGACACAAACATGAGACGCATGCATTCTCCACCTGGGCAAACCGGACCCCACCCGATCACGTTCCTCTCTAAAGCTTGCATTCATACCCAGCCTCACCCTGTGTAAACACCTATCAATTTCACATGCCTCACTGTGATTAATGGCCGGCTGTACTGCTGACACAGACATTTTAACACTTTAATCCTCCCTAGGCTGAGCAAGCTCAGCTGTAATAAACAGGTACAAATGATTAATCTGACGCCCGTTTTCATGCTATTTTTGGAGTAATCTCTTGTTCTCTCTCTGTATGTCTGTGACAGATCAACTCAGTCCTCCAGACAATGCTGGACCAGACACCCAGCCCACCTCCTCCATCAGCACCTCCCACCCTGCAAATGTTCAGAAGCCTCCCATGCCTCCTGCACAGTCCCATCCTCAGCCCTCCATGCAGCCTCCCACCGTCCCTCCCCACTCACAGAGCACCGGCTCCCTCCAGTTCCAGCCCCATCTGCAGCCGCAGGGCCTCAGTCCCAACGCCCAGGCCCAAGTCCAGGTAAATGTTCACGGGCTCACCCACAGCCACAGCATGCCGCAACCTTACAAGATCGCCACAGAAGACCTCAATAAAGAGGACGTCATCTTCTTCTAAACTCGCAAAAAAAGAAAAGAGTTACGGGATAGTTGCTGGTCCCAAATCAACCACGTCTCCCATTCCAAGGAGCCACTCGCATGCAATAAGCTGATGTTGATGGTATGTTTGGTGTTGGCACTGGGCAGGTGTGGTGTTATTGAGGGTTTATGAGGTTAGATGGTTTAAATATCTCTACAAAGTTGCAGCAATCCATAACAGAGAGCAGAGCCTTTGTCAGCACTTCAGTGGCCCATGAAGACAGAAAAATGTTATTCAAGAAAGATGACATTTCTATTTAAACTCTGCTGCCCCATCTTTGTTTTTAAGATGCCACAGGTACTTTTTATTTAATTTTTAGTTTTAGTCTTAACTCAAGTCGACGACAAGTATGAGGAGGAAACGTGTATGAATAAAGTTCAAATGAAGTTATACCAATCCAAAGACTTTAGCCGCGAGAGGTGAAAGGGGATTTGACTGAAAGGAATAATGTGAAGGAAAAAACGGTCGGGTGATTTTCAGGAGACTCCGGTCAGGTTGGTTAGTGAAGCGTGAAAAAGTGAAAGGTGCAGCGACGGCGCCCCGGCCTTAACCATCTGCTTCTACTGGACCCGAAACCACAAGAAATGATTCAACAGGAACTCAGAAACTCTTAATACAGGAACACTTTCTGCTTGATGTTTCATTTGCACAGTGTGAATACTCCATTTCAGAATAATGAATTAACTTTTATGGACTAAATGTGGTATTGTTTGGGTGTCAAAACTATGAAGGTTCATTTCATTTTGTTGTTCTTGTTCTTCTTAACCATGCTTATTACAGAAGGCTGAACTGTGGGATACACTTCTAGTGTTGCCACTGGTTGTTTTTTCAGGCTGTTTTGTAATAATGTTTAACTTGTGGCAAATTCTACTGTTTTTCCAGATCACTGAGACGAACTTAGGGATCCCTTTTATTATGTCTGTACAGTTTGACGTTATGTGAGATCAGTCTACTTTAGGTCTTTTCTTGCATTTCTTAGGAGTAACAAACAGTTGAATTTTTTTTCCGCCGCCATGGCTTTGACCTCTAACAGCAAGTGGGTAAAGTTGATAAAAGATCACTTTAATACATAAATTAGTCAATTTGAGTATGTACTTTAATTAAATTAGCCTACAACCATGATAATTTAAAGGTACATTTTCCAAACTTTTAGCAGAGCTGCTACTGATCCCGTAGACATCCAGGAAATTAGCTAAACTTTGCACCGTTCAGCATACTGCACCCTGTAGACATCAAAAAGGCCTCACTGAGTTTGTTACATTTCACAGAAACTATCCCTTTAAGAGACACATCTTAGAGAAACACATCTGTTGCCATTTAAGTGGAACCATAGCTTACTGTACAAGTCATAGCATTTCATGCTTCATGTTGTTTTAAGGGTAAAATTAACTTTCTAACTGCTTAGGCAGAGAAAATTTGGGGTTATAGGCTTTCAAGAGAACATAAATAATAATCACAACAATTTTATACAGAGTTGATGTGCACTGAAAAATATTAAAATCCCATCATCATGCTAATAGAAAATATATTTTTATGATTTTGCACTAGTCGATCCAGTAGAATAAAAGTGTTATTTCCAACCGTAAACAGCTCATACTGGAGCACGGTGTTAACACTGTTTTATATCTCTAAGTCTTAGTTATTCTGAAGTGGCTTCACTTATATGGTGCACTATATTATACAACACACATTCTTACTCCTTAACCTCTCATATACTGAGTCTTCGAGAGACTCGCATGACAAACGTGGCCAGAAAATTGAATCAATTTAAAATTTCGGTCCTAATTTTTCATTCAAGTCAGCAAAGTTCATGTGATTGACACGTCATGTTTTTGAAAGCTTGTGTCCCTGGACTTCATTTTGCTGACTTAGACAGTAAATTTCAGGATGGGTTACTCTTAGCAGAGTCGGTATATCTTTGAGATATCTATGAAGATCTCAGTTTTAATTGAGACGCCGAGGTCTCATTGACGGTGTGTTTTATGGATTGCTGATGACATTTCATTAGCTGGGGTCTTAAATCTCTGTGCCTGACAGAGAAGCGGTACTTTGACCGGGCGCAGTGGTCCTGCAGCAATAACGACTATCAGCTGTTGTCTAAAATTACAGTCTTATCTCTCTTCACAGATGAAATATTGAGATGTTCGTTTGATTTTCCTTCTCTGTATATACGTGAGAACCCCTTAAATCATGACGTAGCTGAAACATTAATGTGTTTAGTGTCTGGAGGGAAAAATTTCGGAAGAGCTTTTTGTCTTTGTCCAAGTAAGCTCGTCTCTGTAGCTAGCTGGAGTCTGATCTGATGTATATTATGTATATTGTTGTACATACTTTGTGTGATATCTTCTGCACCGGCGGCTGCCCTCTTACACATTCTCATATTAGCAGATATTTGACGTGCATCAAGATGCAAAAGTCAGCCAAAGTCTGTTTGTGCAAATGTGTATATACACTTAAAATATACACATGGGTGTGTATGTACAATACGGTACGCCTTGCTTGGATAGACTCGTGGCAGTTTAATGAAACCACAATCAGTCGTTGCTGTTGAACTGAAAATGAAGGTGTGCGTATTTAATCTCCTGACGTGTGTTTGTTGATGTTGTAGCATTGAAGCCGAGGTGCTCTGTCTGTCTGTTTGTCGTCTTTCTCCCGCGATTCATGAGTGATGTTTCACCAAGATTATGTAGCAGTCGTGAAAACAAAATCATCTGCTTGTTTCAGTTGGTTAAACCAAAGACACATTCGGCTGGATTCCTGACTGTGCTCTCGTATGAAGGATAAATGACACTGCGCTGGTTGTGTGGTCGTCCACAAAGTGTTTTAAAACATCCTCCAGGGAGAGTCCATAACCAGTGTGTTCACAGAACGTTGGAGTCCAGCTCATATTCTGCTTCAGGTCTAATTCTTGGGTTTGCCGTTTGTTTGTTTTTTCCATCCTCACGTCCAGATCATAAATATCTCTTCAGAATCACTTTGAAACCAGAGCATACACAAACAATGACTCAAATGGGGCGTTGAAGTTCCCCAGTATTCTGGCTTAAGGTGGCACAACCCAACTGTAGCATCTGGATTTTTCATTATCAGGATATGAGCTCATCTGATACAGAAGATATTGTATTTATTTACACCATCTGGTAAACGCAACAACAATTTAACATCAATGTGCATGTGAACACACTTGGTGGTTCTCAGTGGGTGGAGCCCCATAAAAACGTGAATATTTTTCCAGACTTTTCCAGACAAAACGATCCTAACTCAATGTCCACTTACAAGCTTTTTTTTTCCACTGGTGCTTTCAATCATATCACACAGTCTTCATCAGCATAGTTAAGCCAATGCTTAACTTAAAGGCCAACATGGACAAGAAGTCCAAAAAGTGCTATTGATGAAATCATGGCAGCTGTTAATGAAGACCATGTGTGTTTTTAAAGAAGTCTCTGGCTTCTCTGGGATAATCTAGTCCAGATTAGACAAGTCTAAGTATAGTGTTCTTAGATCCGGACCTGGTCCAATGTGGTCTAGATGTGAAAAACGCAGTGAAATCTCCCTTTTTTCATTTTCACAAATAGAATAAATGTGTCCAACTCCTTCGGAAAAAGCCGTTAAGTGAAACTTGAGTTGGAATTGTTTTGTCAAACTATATTTTTAAAGGTTAAACTCAACACATTCCCATGTCTGTCCATGATCCTGTATTTCCAAGTGTCTCTAATTCTGAGTGAGAGACGTCAGGCAGCAGGAAAGGTGGTGTAAGAGCACTTTAGTTGTGCTCCAGGTACGAGACTTTTAGTGAACCTCGACAGAAGAGGTGATGCTGCCTTGTTTGAATCAACTCAAAGTCTTAAATGTTCTTTTGCTGTACTGAAATGCTTAAACTCTTTGCTCTGTTTTAAAACTTGGAAGCCAGTCAGTCACATCACTGTGTGTCTGTGTGTATCTGTGTGTGTACGCTCGCCACCAAAAACACAGCGGAAACATTTCTAACCAACTTGTTTCCAGTCGTGTTTTTTTTATTTATATATATATATACACACACTCATCCGCGCATATTGGACCTGTAATGTGTAAATAATCATGAACATGTTTTATTTCCTCGGCCAATTTTACACTAGTCACTTTGGATAGTAGCATACTTGAAGGGGAAAATGAATGTTTATAATGCTTATTACTATTATTATTATTGTCTGTGAACTTTTATTTACCGAAAGCTGTCTAATGATGTTTGTAGCACACAGCAAAACTGATTTTTGTACCGTTTTATTTTATTCACTGCGAGACGTTAGAACGACCTGTGGACACAAACTGCTGCCTTAGAGAGAGTTTAGTAATAAAAAAAAAAGTCTTGAAATGATTTTTGTTTTTACTGTCTTTTGAGTTTTTTAAAACGCAAACACTGATTGTTTGGTTTGCTGCATATTGCTGTTTAGGCAAAAGTCAAGCATGCAATGATTCCTATCCAAGTAAATTTGTATTTACAAGGATTTTTCTCTCCCCCTCCCCTCAACAACTACCACATGTACCATATAATTCTGCCTCATTATTTAGATTTCTATTCACTGCTTGTCAAAATAATCCTGACCACCCAATTAGCTAGCACCCCAGCCATTCCTCGGTGTCTAGGAGGTGCAGTAACGGTGTTATTGACCCTGTGTTTAGACGACCTAATAACAGTCTATTCCCAGACAAAGCTCTATTTTCAGGTGCTGTGGTTGTGGCTGTTCAATCCCTCTGCAGACCTCGCTAAGAGCAGGGCTGTCGGTTGCTGCGTTATTGTCATTCTGGCTGGGAAGACGCTACAGTAGTGGCCTGTTTTTATTGTCTGCTGTCATTAGTGGCTTTCCTCTGTCTCCTCTCAACAATTATTTTTCCAGGCTGCTTCCCCCGTGGAGGGAGGCTGCATTTTACTCCGTCTTTGTTTCTGTCTCGTTCCTTCCACTGCTCTGCCCATTTCATGTCTCCCTGTCTCGTCCCCTCTCATCCGGCGTCTCCAGTCCTCCTCAGCTCGACCGCCTCGCAGCTCCGAGGCATTTTATGTAATGCAGTTTGCAGGAAGTCAGGAGTCTTGGCTGTTGTTATTCTGTGTCAGAGGCACTTTTCACCGCAAAGTTAAACAAATAGACGCTCCGCAGAGACAGACGTGCAGACGAACCTCCCTGCAGGCTCATAAAACGCTGAGACAAATCTTAGTTTGATAGACTCTCTGTCAGCAGTTGGTCTTTATTTGGTTTTGCTCTTCTGTTCAGATCTAACAGCTTCTCTGCACTTTGGAATGAGCCTTTAGGCTGTTTAAATAGTTCAGCCTGGCTACTGAGCAACATTCAAATTCAGGGGTTCCCAACCTTTCTGTCTTGTGACCCCTCAAAATGAAGCAGTGTCTACTTGTGACCCTTGTCACCGGTTGCATATCAGTTGTGACGTTTCCTTTATTTGAGAAATCATAAGAAGTCGGATTATTATAATTTTACCTCTGATAAGAGGCCACAAATGTGAACCTCATGGTGGCAGTAGAGGAAAAGTCAAGATCCTGAAAGTTTATTGATTCATCTTCTGGGAATCATGAATGTCTTTGAATGTCAATCCATCCAGCTGTTGTTGAGACATTTCAGTCTGGACTTAAGTGGTGGAACTGACCGACTTTGCTACCGTTGCATATTACGCAAACATTAGGTAGGATTTTGTGTCGCAGAAATCTGTTTTTTCGGCTTTGCTGTCCGTTTGCAAGCCCCCAAATTTATCTTGCGACCCTTTGGGGGGTTCAGGACCCCCCAAAGGGTCGCAAGATAAAGTAACCTGCAATGTTTTTAAACCAGCTTGCATCCTCCTCAACCTCCTACTTTCTTCTTTTTGAAAGTGATGTTATGAAGGAATGTGCTACGTGGCTGCTTATCTGAGTCTTGTTTCATCGCTCCTGTGCTGACACAAAGATCCTCTTGTTGAAAAGACACAAAGCGGATTCCATCTCTCCTCTCCGCTAACACCCAAGGTGATTACAGGAAGATAGTCGGCAGGAAAACATGTCTCTCAGCCAAGGCTGCTTCAAACTCTGCTTACATAACCTCCTTGGCAGGCTGGGGTATATTCTGGAAAAGAATATACGATAAGGTAGCCTAAGGTAAAAGATAAGGTTTGAATTTTTCAGGTTGTAGCTGTTATCAGTGATAGATAAAGAGAAGAGAGGTCTGTGGCCTGAAACAACCGTGTGTAGTTACTTATTTACACCAGTATCTCTTCAGACATTTCTCATGGGTTGTAAAGTGTGATATGTAAACTTGGAATGATTTCACGCTGTCTGCTTCATAGTTGTGCGTCGGATGAATGAGAATCATTGTTCCTTCAGCCTGCTAAACTGATCTTCCATCTCGCATCAACAAAGGAAGTCCCTGTGTGTGGGGCGATGGTGAAAAGGCCCCCGCAGAGAGAGGTTATGCCAGGTAGAAATCAGATCAGGGGCCGAGCTATTGTTCTGCCAGGAGAGACGCCTCAGGTGAATTGAAAGGGGAAGATGGATTATAAAGGAAGTGTGCTCTGTGCTGACTCGCTCTTTGTGCTGGCAGTATTTGCATTTCCCTGTCAGCTGTAGCCTGGTGACTGTCTGGTCGTTCCAGTTTTATTCCCATGTGCCTGTGTGCTGATTACACTGCAGCAGGAAGTGCTGAATGCCACCATTGTGAGAGATCAGCCTGTCCCAGAGAAGAGTAAACACATTAGATTCTCCTGTGTCCTTTTGAGATTCATGGCGACAAATCATTTGAGCACAAATCAATGTTTAGTCTAGGATTAAAGGAGTAGTTTTGGGAAATACGCATATTGGCTTTTTTGCCAAGAGTAGACGAGAATATCTGTCCTTTCAATTTGAAGCTGGAGCTACCAAAAAGTCTAATATTTGGTCAAAACTGAGTTAAGACTGGAATCTGACTTTTTTCAATACAAAAAAAATTAAACCATGGAAATGTTTAATATACAGGAAAGCAGCATGTAAAATTAGCCATGACTACAAACCTGAGCTAAAAACCAAGCTGAAATGCAGAGAAACGGCAAACTAGACCTAGCTCACTAAACATCAAGTGAAAGTAGCTATAGCTGTAGTTTTTGTTGACGTTGTCAGAAATGGCGGAGCCAATTGAAGTTAATTTTTCGGTACATAATATTGTAATTTTAGTCGTATATTTTAATTCTTCATAATTTTATAATATGTCAGGAAAATGCTGATATTCCCAACGGCCTCATCTTTTTCCTCTGTCATTATGCCTTTGCATTTCCTGCATTATGTTATCCGCTTGCTAAGTTGTTAGCCTCTGTGGCTTCTAGACGCAGACAGTAACGTTAATATTACTGTTGCTTAGCAGCGGTGTTCTCACGACTTAACCACTTGAACGCCAAGCATATCGTGTACACGACTTCCCATGTTGTAAACACGAGCTCACGAGATTCATTTGAAGGCACCATAACTCTTGGCAATAAAGGAAAAAAGTAGCCTATATTTCACGAAAGGTTGAACTGTTCCTTTACGAAGTTCTTTAAAAAATGAAGTTCCCTGCTAATGACCGCAGAAAATTCCTTGCCCATAGTCTAAATGTTTGATCACCAACAAGGACCCACAATTTTATACGATAATTCTCCATCTGCACAATAATTAACATTGTTAAATCAGAGTCCACAGCTTTAAGCGTTTTCCATCTGTGTTTCAGGATGCAGTATTGTTCAAGGCTGATGCAGTGTGGGAGGTCTCTGTGGCACTTTCAAAGAAGCAGAAAGAACTTCCCTCATACACACACAAACACACACATTTTTTATACCTAAAGTCAAACGCTGTTGGTGCCAAGACAAACAGCCTACTGGCAGCCAGCATGGAAAACCCTCTCCATGTCAGAATGTGAAGATGTGGGCAAATCAAGTAGCTATGTTTCTCCCTGGAAAGACCCAATAGGAGCTTTGTGTTAAAGTTTCTTACCAGCATCAAAGTTGTTTCTGAAAGTACATTAGGTAACATGTGCACTGCTTTTAAGAAAATGGGAACAAGCAGTGGAAAATATACATGTGTATCTGGAGTAAAAGGGAACAAAAGGCCTGCAGGAAGCCCTTAAAACTAGGCAGCGATGTGAAGTGAATCTAAAGTGAGTGAAAGAGAGCTGTAGGGTCTCACTATATCAGCTACAGATGCACTTTTGTTGATGGTGCACTTAAACCTCCCTGCATTATTTGAAGAACTCTCTGTGAGGATTTGTTGTCCCTTTCGAAGAATGTAGCCCGAGGTGGTGCACTTCCCTCACAGTACGAGCCTTTCAACATCATCAGAAGCAGAGAAAAGTTGCTTTCTCTGTCTAAATAAGATGGTTTGTGTCCTTTGTCTGTGTGCTCTTTGATATCTTCCTTGAGTGCTTCTACAAGAACCACCACAACACTTTTTGTCCCTTTTTCTTGAATGTAATATTAGCTGATGAAGGAGAAAAGGCAGAATGTTTTCTCGAAAAGTCTGACAGACTCAGCACGAAATGGACAAACAGGGGTGAGAATAACTGCGTAGAGCCTTCCTCAGCACTTCCCTCTTTCATCTCGGAAGAGTGGAGCGCAGCGGAGCTCATCACAAGTGTGGCGCTGCTCTACAGGGGGGATCTAAACACAGCCTCTCTGATTTAGGAGCTGGAACGGAGCTGTCGCCAGCCTCCCACCAGATCTGGCAGGGTTGGATGGCTGTCTGGCCACTGCTGATGGGGGAGGGAGGGAGGGAGGACAAGGGGGGAGTGGAGACGGAAAGACGCTGCCAAAAGAGCAAAAGGCCACTAACTGCTGCAACACCAAACACCAGAATGAGACAAAGCTGGGTGGATGTGTGTGCCAGCATGCAGAAAGAAAGAAAGAGAATTTGAATTTTATACCTCCTTTATTTAACTACTCAAAGGTACTACCATTAAACACAGACGTGTCTATACGAATTACTAGACAAAAACCCAACTAACAGGACAGAAGCAGTTTAGAGGCACACAACTCCAGAGCCCTTATAAAGCTGAATATCTCCATACCGTCCACTTTGATAATCGGCATACTCACTGCACTCCTGCACTGGATCTGTGGAGCCAACACCCTGAACTTTAGTCTTTCTAGTTGTCCAAATGGGCAACTTTGTTTACCACAACATGCACGTCCTTCTTTCTTACAAAGTATCTTGGACCAAAAATGTATGAATCAAATGAAAAAAGATCTCACAAACTCTGAAACCGCAACTAAAAAAAGTACAAACGCGCCCTGTGACCTAAAACACTGCAAAACTAAATAATAATAATAATAACTTTGTTTGTATAGCACTTATCTAAACACGGTTACAAAGTGCTTCACGATATACATGAGAATAAAACCAAAAAGAACATACAATACAGATACAATGATAGAAACAATGGTAAGAACTAAAATAATAGTGTGTCGAAAGGCAAAAACAGACGCAACACAAATTTACAAATCAGGCATCGAGAAAGGCTTTCCTATAAAAATATATGTTTTATGCAATGATTTAAAAACAGATAATGTGCTGGCAAGCCTAATTTCTTCAGACAGAGTCACCAGCCTTGACCTGGGGACAACTAGCGAGGGCAGGCTCGAGGATCTTAGCTTACGACGTGGAGCACTGGGGGTCAAAAGCTCAGTGATATAACTGGGGGTCAGACCATGTTGTTTTAAAATCAATCCTGAATTAACTGGCAACCAGTGAAGGGAAGCAAGAATTGGGGTGATATGGATATTATAATCACCAGCAACTATAACTTTGTCAACATTTAAAACAACTAATGATAAAAGTTCAGAAAATTAATGTGCAAAGCTTTTATTTGGCCTAGGTGGATGATAGATTATAAGGCAAAGTACAGGTACAGTCAGTGCAAAACATTTTAAACACAGAGGCCTCAAACCTACAGGATGTATCTGTAGTAATGGGGCAAAAACTAAAACATTATTTAAAAACAGCAGTTAGGCCACTGTCCCTGGGAGAGCTCAAATATTCATTAATTGCTCAAGCAACTGGCTTCAACCAGTTAAAAATAAAAAGTTAGAAGTGGAAATAAAATCATTCAAAATAAAACTCTTATTGGAAAAATATCTTACATCTAGGAGTGCCAGTCTCACAGATATTATTTGAATTAAATTATAGATCCTGCATGCTATAAAGGTGTACTATTTGAAGGACCTATCTATTATTAATGACTATTGTGTTCTATATTTGAAGATGTGCTTCTGTGTCCCTCTGAGTTGCCGTAGGGCAGCAAATATGGCAGCTGGTGTGAATGGCAGCATGGAGTCTCCAGAGGAGATCCACAGTTGCAGCACAGGTGAACTGCAGCAGGTGTGGAAGATGAGAGCGCGGCTTCCTGGACTTGGTACAGCTTGGAGATCCTCCCGTCCAGCTCTACAGTGTTTATCAGCCAGGAGACCCAGCCGGATGGGGAGGTGAGTGGAGCCCTGGATTGTAGATGGGATGGCTGGTCCTCATAAACAAGTTATCTTCTAATGCTAAAACCAGTCGGGTGGTGCGAGCCTCTGCAGGCTGGCAGATTTTACTCTCTGTAGCTGTAGTCAGCTTCTTCAGGTTAGTGTAACGGACCGTACTTGATCCGTGATCCGTTCGAATCCCCCCCACGGTTCGGCAGACGTGTACCGCAACAGATCCGGCAGGAGGAGAGCTAGTTGACGTTAGCAGCTCTGGAGTAGCTAACTTAGGAGGCTCCGTTGAGTTACATTATGGTGCGTTCAGGCTCTACTCCGTAAAAAGGATGATTGGACGCAGGTAAATTCTAACCTTATCATATGATGTGTTCAAATTAATCTTGTAAAATGTAGTTTTCGTCGAGAAACTTGAATAAATACAGTTGTTTGAAGGAGTTTTTTTCACAGCAATGTAAAATAGATAATAGAGAGGAAATTATGACCTGTTTAACTTCCCAACACTAGCTCTTAAGCAGCTTATAATACATCATTAGAACCACTAATGTCAAGATTTTTTTTTTATTTTTTTTATTTTTTTTTTTATCAAATACGATCTTTTATTTCCTAATAATTTGAATTGTGTGTTTTTATGCACAGTAGATGACTATAACAAAGTGAAAAGATAACATTGAAATTTAAAAACAACAACAAAAACTATCTGTATCTGCCAATATGGCTCATCGACGATCAGCAACTGTGTATCTGTAGCAAAAAAAACGTGATTGAGGCATCTCTAAAAGTTATATTTGCTCCCTTTTTTTCTGCTGATCTGATTCATAATCGTGATACGATCCGACCACGTGAGTTTTGTGATCTGTTGCTCCCCTATTGATTCAATTCTCGTCCTTCACAAGGTTTGGAGCTGAATTGTCCGCACTTGGCTCCTCCACTCAAAAACAAATGATCCCGGTGATTAAAACCAGTGAAAACACTGAATAAAACTCTTTAAAATGATGCAGCGGCTGTGAGCCGGTCTATCGCAAACATCAGCTCATTTCCCTGAAAACTTAAAATCCAGACTGTTCGATGACTAAATCCTGCAACCAGTTTAAAGATGCAGTTAAAAACAACCAAGGTATAACAGTGTATTATAAAAACGTGATTTAAAACTGGATAAAAGTCAGTTTATGATGGATCTTGTTTGAGCTTGGCGGACAGACAAATGTGCTGAATTCTCAATTTGTAAATAGAAAATGAGACAACATCAAATGCAATTTTGCAAGAAACATAACTGCTGTTGGAGTAGATCAACTGGCAATATTTTTTCCAGTGAAGGAAGTAGAATATGTACTTGTACTGCAGGCAAGTTGAAGACGTGATGGATGGTCGACATATAAAACAAAGCATAGGGAGAGTGGGGTGATTTGAGCCTGTGGGGAAGTTGAGCCACCCCTTGTTTCTAGGCAATAATAGACAAAATTGGTCATTTGACTACACATTGTTGGAAGAGTCATCCATTTGACTGACCCTGTGATGGAGAGACGCCCATAGAATAAGTGGTAAGCACATTTAGGTTAAAAAAAACAGTTATTTTGCCATTCAAAGTGATTTTCTTCTGTTCAAGGAGTCATGATTGTTGTTTGAACAATTACAGACAAGTTTGAAATAATCACACACGTTTTAGTGCTTTAGGAAGTTACTAGTGCTGTCCTGAATAGGATTTTTTGGGCTCTGAAGCTTCGGTGAGAAATATTTAAAGGTCTGGGGGAAGTTGAGCCATTTATTTAGAGATTTTAACTTTAACTTGTTACATAAACTGCAATGGTTCAATAAAGGATACATAAAAAGATGATCATATCGACTAATAAACTTTTAACCTTTTCCAGGACGTGATTGGTTAACCTGTTAGGGTGCATCACCATCTGTCATGCCGCACGCCTGAAGCAACGTCTCTTGGAAGAGCGATGGGGGAGTTCTTCGATAACTTCACTTCGCTGATGGACAGGTATGATTGATAGCCTCATCTGGGGCAAGTTGAGCCAAGAGACCACTTTTTTTTGGAAAGTCATATTTTCAAAACTGTTTATTTTAGATCCAAAGTGATTATTACCAAGGATTCACCACATCCTGAAATATATGTACGTATTTTTAGTTGGAGACATTACTGTCATGCCCTCACTTTAAAGACGCCTCAAGTAAAAACTGCCTCAACTCTGCTCTTCCTGGTTAGGTTAAGCTACAAAAAGCACTTAAGGTTAGAAGAAGATCGTCTTGTGCCTCAAAGCAGTGTTGACTTTTTCAGTATTTAATAAAGACCACCGTCTTTACCCAACCTTTACCAAGAGCTAAACATGGCCATGAAAACGTCAATCATGCTTTAAAACAAAAGAAATGCGTTGTCACAAAATATTTTGCAGGATACATTCAGTAAAATAATTTTTCGACTTTGCAGATATGTTCAGTAAAAAGTTTCCTCATTATGTTGATATAAAGCTAATTTAGGTGGCATTATTGCCAGTCTAAATGTATTTGAAAAAAACTATTCAGATCCTTTTACTTAAGTGACAGTAGAAATACAACAATGTAAAAATACTCCATATACCAAGTAAAAGTCCTGCATTTTATACAGAAGTATTGTCAGGAAAATGTACTTTAAGTAATTATACCTAAAAGCATTTTACTGTTGTAGTTGGTCAATGTGGAGCTCATTTGAACTACTTTATATTCTGCTGGGTAGTTTAATATATGATATGTTTAAGTTGATATTAATTTCATTTTTGCATGTAAAATCTTGGGCTGCACGGTGGTGCAGTGGTTGGCACTGTCACCTCACAGCAAGAGGGTCGCAGATTTGAATCCGACTTGGGGCCATTTGCATGTTCTACCCGTGTTAGCGTGGGTTTTCTCCGGGTTCTTCGGCTTCCTCCCACAGTCCAAAGACATGCAGGTTAATTGTTGACTCTATATCGCCCGTAGGTGTGAATGTGAGCGTGAATGGTTGTAAATGTCAGCCCTGATATAGTCTGGCAACCTGTCCAGGGTGTACCCCGCCTTCGCCCAGTGTCAGCTGGGATCAACTCCAGCCCCCCCCCCCCTTTCAGTCGTCTGCTGAGGTTCTCATCACCTCTGAGGAAGAAACTTACGCAACAGAGAAAAAACTATTTGCCAACCCAGTGTAATCACTCTTGGGCGTGCACACACAAGCACAACACACTGTAAACACAGCCACCCAAACATGCATATTGCATCTTTTTCTCTTTCTTTTTTGTTATCCGTGAGTCTTATTTCAGACCATTAGCATGTCAACATTCTTGGCAGAGTGTTAAAGCGCATTAAGTATGATAATATAATAATTTGATACAAGCTCCAATGAAAGCTCTGTCATCTGCTGTTACTTGCACAAGAACCTGTTCCACCACAAACAAAGGAAGACTGCACTATTGTTCAAATGCAGCAACTCTCTTCCTGCTCCATCTCTGTTCATCATATCTGCTACCCCTCCTCTCTCTCTATCTGTCTTTTAATTATCCTTCCCTCGGCCCTCTGGGAAACGGCATCTGTCAGCCAATCGGGGCACAGCGGTCGGGCCATTGCCTTCTTTGAAAATGACAAACAAACTGCACTTCAGTTCAGTTACAACTCTGAACAATACACCCAGCAATAACCAGCTTTTCACTGCAGCCGTATCATAAATCATTCAGTGTTTTGGTCTTGCTTGCAAGTATTTGCAGTGACCCACCTCTGCTGACCCGTTCTCTTTCACTGAGATCTCATTTTTGTGTATCAAAAGCAGACTGAGACTCTTTGGGGAATTTAAGGAATCTGAGATGAGAGATGCTGGTCACGGTGTGGCCACATGGCACCCCTTGTTCAATCAGAGCTGCACTCGTTTTTACGCCTCTATATGTGTGCGTGCATGCATGAGAGTGTGTGTTAATACAGCGTGTGTCTGCTTCATTAGTTTTGTATAAGCCCCCGCTCTCCATTCTGAATGAGGAGGGAGGATGACACACGTCAGCCCCAGACAGAGACAGATGCTGCTGACACGTCCGAGTATCTCTCTATTGTATTATTCATCCTCAGTGTCACATCTCATCCGAAGTGGTCAGCCGGACACGGTGCAACAGAAGGGGTTGCCTAAAACGCACACAAACACACACATGCATGTGGCTTTATTTTCACAATTCTGTTTGGTGTGTCTTTCTGTGTGCCAGAGGGCGGGTTTACATCTGCCACACTCCAGCTTCTCATCAGGCTGTGGATGATGCTTTTGAAGTTTGTTTTTTTTCCTCTCTCTCCAAGCGGAAAGGGCTTTTGATTGGGGAAGCAAGGTTTGTAGCCGTGTGTGTGTGTTTGCATAATGTGTCGCCTCAGGCAACATATCAAACCCCTCCATGCTACCCCAACCTTCAGCAACCCCTTCCTTGAGCCTCACTGCAACCCAACTGGGAATTAATCTCTTGTTTTATTAATGAGAGTCAGAGGAAGTGTCAATTATATATATAAAAAAATCTCTTGCAAAAACACAAAGGGCTTTGCTGTGTCTTTGTGACAAAGAGGAAGGGAAATTTTATACCAAATGAATCCAAGTATGCCAGGCTTGCCTGGAATGTCCGCTTGGTCGTCTCTGCTCTGCCCACAGTTGTTACTCATTGGCTATGGTCAGTTGATGAAGCCTTTGTGTCCTTTTCCTGTGAATGAAACTGTCCTCGTGTTGACTTTGTGACATGATGGGAGTCACAATGGCTATTCTACCAGGGTGCATATTTCAGAAGGTCCTCCCACCTCTGTTTGTAAGGGGGAGAAAATACATGGGAGGGGAGAGGCATCTTAAAAATGCCATTTGTCGGAGAGGCATGCAACTACACATTCATGAAATTGTGGGCAGAGGTGGAAGAAGTACAGACTTTTTTCTGACTTTTTTTTTTTTTTTTACATAATATACTAAGACTTTATTATTACTATTTTGACATACTATGACTTTTTTATTACTTTTTTTCAACATACTATGACGTGCTAATTACTTTTTTTTGACATTCTATACTATATTTTTAGGATTTTTTTTCGACATGCAATACTATGCTTTTTATGACTTCTTTAGACACTATACTATGACTTTTTTGACATATTACACCTTTTTTAATACAACTATACTCTGAACTATACTGAATACTGAATTTTGTATGGTTTTTTTTACATACTATACTGTGTTTTTTGTAGGATATACTAAACTACGACCTTTATTCATGACTTTTTTCAAAATACTATACTATGACTTTTTAATGACTTTTTTGGCATACGATACTATTACTTTTTGACATTTTTATGACATTTTTTATTGCATACTATACTATGACTTTTTTTTTTACTTTTTATGGCATACTAAAGTATGACTTTTTTGCAATTTTATTACGACATACCATACTATGACTTTTAAACATTTTTATGACATACTACAGTGACATTTACATTACAGTCACATTGCAGTAAAAAACTACAATAGTACAATGCTATTTATACATGGATGAATTAAAAATCTAATGCCATACGTTGATGCATTAAGTACATTTTTGCTGATAATACTTAAGTAGGATTTTGAATAAAGGACTTTTACTCATAATGGAGTATTTTTAAATTGTTGTACTTGTCTTTTTACTTAAGGACACGGTCTATATGCCAAAAAAGTAATAAAACTCATAGCATAGTATGTCAAAAAAGTCAGTGTAGTATGTCAAAAATGTCATTAAGATGTCATAGTACATGATGCCAAAAAAGTTTTAATATAGTATGACTGAAAAGTCATAGTATACTATGTCAAAAAAGCCATAAAAAAGTCATAGTATAGTATGTCAAAAAAAGTCATAAAAAAAGTTAAAGTATGACGAAAAATGTCATGAAAAAGTCATAGAATAGTATGATGAAAAAACAGTCATCGTATGTAGTATGTCGAAAAAAGTCATAGTACAGTATGTCGAAAACAATTCATAGTATAGTATGCCAAAAACAAAAGGAAAAAAGTCATAGCATCGTATGTCGAAAAAGTCATAGTATACTATGTCGGAAAAATAGTCATAGTATGTAGAGAAAAATTCATAGTATGGTTTGTCAAAAAAATACAAAAATGTCATAGTATATGACGAAAAAATGCAAAAAGTCATAAAATACTATTTCGAAAAAAAGTTAGTGTAGTATGTTGAAAAAACAGTCAAAAAAAGTCATAGTATAGTATGTCGAAAAAGAGTCATAGTATAGTATGTTGAAAGAGTCATAGTATAGTGTCGAAAAAAAGTCATAGTATAGTATGTTGAAAAATAAGTCCTATTATACTATGTTGAAAAAAGAGTCATAGTATTGTATGTTGAAAAAATGTCATAGTATAGTATGTCGAAAAAAAGTCATAGTATAACATGTAAAAAATGGTCTTAGTATAATAAGTGAAAAAAGGTCTTAGTATAATATGTCAAAAAAGTAATAGTATAGTATGTCAAAACATGTCATAGTATAGTATGTTAAAAAAAGTCATAGTATAGTATGTCGAAAAAAAGTCATAGTATAGTATGTCAAAAAAAAGTCATAGTATAGTGTGTCGAAAAAGTCATAGCATAGTATGTCGAAGAAAAAGTCATAGTTATGAATGTCAAAAATAGTCATAGTATAGTATGTCGAAAAGAGTAAAACAAAAGTCATAGCATAGTATGTCGAAAAAAAATTCATAGTATAGTAGGTCGAAAATAGAGGAGAAAAAAACGTCATAATATAATATGTCGAAAAAAAGTCGTAGTATAGCATGTGGAAAAAAGAGTAAAAATAAGTCATAGTATAGTAAGTCGAACAAAAAGTCATAGTATAGTATGTCGAAAAAAAGTCGTAGTATAACATTAAAAAAAGGTCTTAGTATAATATGTCAAAAAAGTAATAGTAAAGTATGTCAAAAAAAGTGATAGTATAGTATGTCGAAAAAAAAGAGCAAAATTAAAGTCATAGTATAGTATGTCGAATAATATCATGAAAAAAAGTCATAGTATAGTATGTTGAAAATATTTATGGAAAAAAAAGTCAAAGTATATAGTATGTCGAAAAAATGTCATAGTATAGTATGTCGACATTTTTTGCGAAAAAAGTCATCGTATAGTATGTCGAAATAAATTCATGAAAAAAAAGTCAGTAGTATAGTATGTCGAAATGTTTTGCAAAAAAAGTCATAGGATAGTATGTCGAAAAATTTTACGAAAAAAAGTCATAGTATGTCGACATTTTTTGCAGACAAAAAGTCATACTAAAGTATGTCGAAAGTTTTTACAAAAAAAGGTCATAGTATAGTATGTCGAATTTTTGGCAAAAAAAGTCATAGTATTTCGAAATTTTTTGCAAATAAAAGCCATAGTTTAGTATGTCGAAATTTTTTGCAAAGAAAAAAGTCATAGTATAGTAGGTCAAATTTTTTGCGAAAAAAAGTCATTGTATAGTATGTCAATTTTTTTGCAAAAAAAAGTCATACTATAGTATTTTGAAATCTTTTGAGAAAAAAAAAAAGTCATGGTATAGTATGTCGAAATTTTTTATGAAAATAAAGTCATACTATAGCATGTCGTAAGTTTTATGAAAAAAAGTCATAGTATAGTATGTTGAAATTTTTTACGAAAAAAAAGTCATAGTATAGTATGTCGAAAAATTTCATGAAAAAAAGTCATACTATAGCATGTCCTAAATTTTATGAAAAAAAAATCATACTATAGCATGTCTTAAATTTTATGAAAAAAGTCATACTATAGCATGTCGTAAATTTTATGAAAAAAAGTCATACTATAGTATGTCGTAAATTTTATGAAAAATAAGTCATACTATAGCATGTCGTAAATTTTTTGAAAAAAAAGTCATAGTATAGCATGTGGTAAATTTTATGAAAAATAAGTCATACTATAGCATGTCGTAAATTTTATGAAAAAAAAGTCATACTATAGTATGTCGAAATTTTATGAAAAAAAAGTCATACTATAGCATGTCGCAAATTTTATGAAAAATAAGTCATACTATAGCATGTCGTAAATTTTATGAAAAATAAGTCATACAATAGTATGTCGAAATTTTATATAAAAAAAGTCATATTATAGCATGTCGTAAATTTTATGAAAAATAAGTCATACTATAGCATGTCGTAAATTTTATGAAAAAAAAGTCATACTATAGCATGTCGTAAATTTTATGAAAAAAGTCATACTATAGCATGTCGTAAATTTTATAAAAAAAACATCATACTATAGCATGTCGTAAATTTTATGAAAAAAAAGTCATACTATAGCATGTCGCAAATTTTATGAAAAATAAGTCATACTATAGCGTGTCGTAAATTTTATGAAAAATAGTCATACAATAGTATGTCGAAATTTTATGAAAAAAGTCATACTATAGCATGTCGTAAATTTTATGAAATAAAAGTCATAGTATAGTATGTCAATTTTTTGCGAAAAAATGTCATAGTATAGTATATCAATAAATAATAATACATTTTATTTATATAGTACTCAGACACTTTAATCAAGTTAAAATGATCATAGAAAACAACACATTAAAAATATCAAACACACAACTTTAATCAAGTGCTAAGTGCTTTAATTAAGTACTAAAAAGGTGAGTTTTTATTTGTGATTTGAATGTCGACAGATTGATGCAGTCTAAGATGTGTTGACGGAGTGAGTTCCAGAGGGAGGGGACAGCTATGGAGAATGCTCTGTCACCCCAGGTCCGGTGGTTGGTCCTGAGTGGTGGAGACAGGAGGTTGGCATCAGAGGAGCAGAGGCTACTGGAAGGACTGTGGTGGTAGAGCAGGTAAGTCATAGTATAGCATGTTGAAAAAAAGGGATAGAATAGTATGTTGAAAAAAAAGTCAGAGTAAAATATGTCAAAAAATTTCGTGAAAAAAAAGTCATAGTATAGTATGTCGAAAAAATTCATATAAAAATATCATAGTATAGTATGTCGAAATTTTTGGCAAAAAAAGTCGTATTATAGTATGTTGAAATGTTTTGCAAAGAAAATCATAGTATAGTATGTCGAAAAAATTTGAGCAAAACAAAGTCATAGTATAGTATGTCGAAAAATGTTATGAAAAAAAAGTCATACTATAGTATGTCGAAATTTTCATGAAAAAAAAGTCATAGTATAGCATGTCGTAAATTTTATTAAAAAAAGTCATACTATAGCATGTCGTAAATTTTATAAAAAAAAGTCATACTATAGTATTTCGAAATTTTCATGAAAAAAGTCATACTAGCATGTCGTAAATTTTATTAAAAAAAAGTCATACAATAGTATGTCGAAATTTTATGAAAAAAAGTCATACTATAGCATGTCGTAAATTTTATGAAAAAAAAGTCAAACTATAGCATGTCGTAAATTTTATGAAAGAAAAGTCATACTATAGCATGTCGTAAATTTTATGAAAAAAAAGTCATAGTATGGCATGTCGTAAATTTTATGAAAAAAACTCATACTATAGCATTTCGTAAATTTTATGAAAAAAAGTCATAGTATAGCATGTCGTAAATTTTATGAGAAAAACGTCATACTATAGCATGTCGTAAATTTTATGGAAAAAAAGTCATACTATAGCATGTCGTAAATTTTATGAAAAAAAAGTCATACTATAGCATGTCGTAAATTTTATGAAAAAAAAGTCATACTATAGCATGTCGTAAATTTTATGAAAAAAAAGTCATACTATAGCATGTCGTAAATTTTATGAAAAAAAAGTCATACTATAGCATTTCGTAAATTTTATGAAAAAAAACTCATACAATAGTATGTCGAAATTTTATGAAAAAAAAGTCATACTATAGCATGTCGCAAATTTTATGAAAAATAAGTCATACTATAGCATGTCGTAAATTTTATGAAAAATAAGTCATACAATAGTATGTCGAAATTTTATGAAAAAAAAGTCATACTATAGCATGTCGTAAATTTTATGAAAAATAAGTCATACTATAGCATGTCGTAAATTTTATGAAAAAAAAGTCATACTATAGCATGTCGTAAATTTTATGAAAAATAAGTCATACTATAGCATGTCGTAAATTTTATGAAAAAAAAGTCATACTATAGCATGTCGTAAATTTTATGAAAAAAAAATTATACTATAGCATGTCGTAAATTTTATAAAAAAAACATCATACTATAGCATGTCGTAAATTTTATGAAAAAAAAGTCATACTATAGCATGTCGCAAATTTTATGAAAAATAAGTCATACTATAGCGTGTCGTAAATTTTATGAAAAATAGTCATACAATAGTATGTGGTAAATTTAATGAAAAAAACTCATACTATAGCATGTCGTAAATTTTATGAAAAAAAAGTCATTCTATAGCATGTCGTAAATTTTATAAAAAAAAACCCATACTATAGCATGTCGTAAATTTTATGAAAAAAAACTCATACTATAGCATGTCGTAAATTTTATGAAAAAAAAGTCATACTATAGCATGTCGTAAATTTAATGAAAAAAATTCATAGTATATAGCATGTCGTAAATTTTATGAAAAAAAAGTCATACTATAACATGTCGTAAATTTTATGAAAAAAAGTCATAGTATAGAATGTCCAAATTTTTTGTGAAAAAAGTCATAGTATAGTATGTCGAAAAATGTTATGAAAAAAAAGTCATAGTATAGTATGTCAATTTTTTGCGAAAAAAAAGTCATAGTATAGTATATCAATAAATAATAATATATTTTATTTATATAGTACTCAGACACTTTAATCAAGTTAAAATGATCATAGAAAACAACACATTAAAAATATCAAACACACAACTTTAATCAAGTGCTAAGTGCTTTAATTAAGTACTAAAAAGGTGAGTTTTTATTTGTGATTTGAATGTCGACAGATTGATGCAGTCTAAGATGTGTTGACGGAGTGAGTTCCAGAGGGAGGGGACAGCTATGGAGAATGCTCTGTCACCCCAGGTCCGGTGGTTGGTCCTGAGTGGTGGAGACAGGAGGTTGGCATCAGAGGAGCAGAGGCTACTGGAAGGACTGTGGTGGTAGAGCAGGTAAGTCATAGTATAGCATGTTGAAAAAAAGGGATAGAATAGTATGTTGAAAAAAAAGTCAGAGTAAAATATGTCAAAAAATTTCGTGAAAAAAAAGTCATAGTATAGTATGTCGAAAAAATTCATATAAAAATATCATAGTATAGTATGTCGAAATTTTTGGCAAAAAAAGTCGTATTATAGTATGTTGAAATGTTTTGCAAAGAAAATCATAGTATAGTATGTCGAAAAAATTTGAGCAAAACAAAGTCATAGTATAGTATGTCGAAATTTTCATGAAAAAAAAGTCATAGTATAGCATGTCGTAAATTTTATAAAAAAAAGTCATACTATAGTATGTCGAAATTTTCATGAAAAAAGTCATACTAGCATGTCGTAAATTTTATGAAAAAAAAGTCATACAATAGTATGTCGAAATTTTATGAAAAAAAAGTCATACTATAGCATGTCGTAAATTTTATGAAAAAAAAGTCAAACTATAGCATGTCGTAAATTTTGTGAAAGAAAAGTCATACTATAGCATGTCGTAAATTTTATGAAAAAAAAGTCATAGTATGGCATGTCGTAAATTTTATGAAAAAAACTCATACTATAGCATTTCGTAAATTTTATGAAAAAAAGTCATAGTATAGCATGTCGTAAATTTTATGAAAAAAACGTCATACTATAGCATGTCGTAAATTTTATGAAAAAAAAGTCATACTATAGCATGTCGTAAATTTTATGAAAAAAAAGTCATACTATAGCATGTCGTAAATTTTATGAAAAAAAAATTATACTATAGCATGTCGTAAATTTTATAAAAAAAACATCATACTATAGCATGTCGTAAATTTTATGAAAAAAAAGTCATACTATAGCATGTCGCAAATTTTATGAAAAATAAGTCATACTATAGCGTGTCGTAAATTTTATGAAAAATAGTCATACAATAGTATGTCGAAATTTTATGAAAAAAAAGTCATACTATAGCATGTCGTAAATTTTATGAAAAAAAAGTCATACTATAGCATGTCGTAAATTTTATAAAAAAAAACCCATACTATAGCATGTCGTAAATTTTATGAAAAAAAACTCATACTATAGCATGTCGTAAATTTTATGAAAAAAAAGCCATACTATAGCATGTCGTAAATTTAATGAAAAAAATTCATAGTATATAGCATGTCGTAAATTTTATGAAAAAAAAGTCATACTATAACATGTCGTAAATTTTATGAAAAAAAGTCATAGTATAGAATGTCCAAATTTTTTGTGAAAAAAGTCATAGTATAGTATGTCGAAAAATGTTATGAAAAAAAGTCATAGTATAGTATGTCAATTTTTTGCGAAAAAAAAGTCATAGTATAGTATATCAATAAATAATAATACATTTTATTTATATAGTACTCAGACACTTTAATCAAGTTAAAATGATCATAGAAAACAACACATTAAAAATATCAAACACACAACTTTAATCAAGTGCTAAGTGCTTTAATTAAGTACTAAAAAGGTGAGTTTTTATTTGTGATTTGAATGTCGACAGATTGATGCAGTCTAAGATGTGTTGACGGAGTGAGTTCCAGAGGGAGGGGACAGCTATGGAGAATGCTCTGTCACCCCAGGTCCGGTGGTTGGTCCTGAGTGGTGGAGACAGGAGGTTGGCATCAGAGGAGCAGAGGCTACTGGAAGGACTGTGGTGGTAGAGCAGGTAAGTCATAGTATAGCATGTTGAAAAAAAGGGATAGAATAGTATGTTGAAAAAAAAGTCAGAGTAAAATATGTCAAAAAATTTTGTGAAAAAAAAGTCATAGTATAGTATGTCGAAAAAATTCATATAAAAATATCATAGTATAGTATGTCGAAATTTTTGGCAAAAAAAGTCGTATTATAGTATGTTGAAATGTTTTGCAAAGAAAATCATAGTATAGTATGTCGAAAAAATTTGAGCAAAACAAAGTCGAAAAATGTTATGAAAAAAAAGTCATACTATAGTATGTCGAAATTTTCATGAAAAAAAAGTCATAGTATAGCATGTCGTAAATTTTATTAAAAAAAAGTCATACTATAGCATGTCGTAAATTTTATAAAAAAAAGTCATACTATAGCATGTGGTAAATTTTATGAAAAAAAATTCATACTATAGTATATCGAAATTTTATGAAAAAAAAGTCATACTATAGTATGTCGTAAATTTTATAAAAAAAAGTCATACTATAGCATGTGGTAAATTTTATGAAAAAAAAGTCATACTATAGCATGTCGTACATTTTATGAAAAAAAAGTCATACTATAGCATGTCGTACATTTTATGAAAAAAAAGTCATAGTATAGCATGTCGTAAATTTTATGAAAAAAAAAGTCATACTATAGCATATCGTAAATTTTCATGAAAAAAGTCATACTATAGTATGTCGAAATTTTTTGAAAAAAAAGTCATACTATAGCATGTCGTAAATTTTATGAAAAAAAAGTCATAGTATAGTATATCGAAATTTTATGAAAAAAAGTCATACTATAGCATGTCGTAAATTTTATGAAAAAAAAGTCATACTATAGCATGTCGTAAATTTTATGAAAAAAAGTCATAATATAGCATGTCGTACATTTTATGAAAAAAAAGTCATACTATAGCATGTCGTAAATTTTATGAAAAAAAAGTCATACTATAGCATGTCGTAAATTTTATGAAAAAAAAGTCATACTATAGCATGTCGTAAATTTTATGAAAAAAAAGTCATACTATAGCATGTGGTAAATTTTATGAAAAAAAAGTCATACTATAGCATGTCGTAAATTTTATGAAAAAAAAGTCATACTATAGCATGTCGTAAATTTTATGAAAAAAAAGTCATACTATATGTCGAAATTTTATGAAAAAAAAGTCATACTATAGCATGTCGTATATTTTATGAAAAAAAGTCATATTATAGCATGTCGTAAATTTTATGAAAAAAAAGTCATACTATAGCATGTCGTAAATTTCATGAAGAAAAAGTCATAGTATAGCATGTCGTACATTTTATGAAAAAAAGGCATAGTATAGCATGTCGTAAATTTTATGAAAAAAAAGTCATACTATAGCATGTCGTAAATTTTATGAAAAAAAAGTCATACTATAGTATGTCGTAAATTTTATGAAAAAAAGTCATACTATAGCATGTCGTAAATTTTATGAAAAAAAAGTCATACTATAGCATGTCGTAAATTTTATGAAAAAAAAGTCATACTATAGCATGTCGTACATTTTATGAAAAAAAAGTCATACTATAGCATGTCGTACATTTTATGAAAAAAAAGTCATACTATAGCATGTCGTACATTTTATGAAAAAAAAGTCATAGTATAGCATGTCGTAAATTTTATGAAAAAAAAAGTCATACTATAGCATATCGTAAATTTTCATGAAAAAAGTCATACTATAGTATGTCGAAATTTTTTGAAAAAAAAGTCATACTATAGCATGTCGTAAATTTTATGAAAAAAAAGTCATACTATAGCATGTGGTAAATTTTATGAAAAAAAAGTCATACTATAGTATATCGAAATTTTATGAAAAAAAAGTCATACTATAGTATGTCGTAAATTTTATAAAAAAAAGTCATACTATAGCATGTGGTAAATTTTATGAAAAAAAAGTCATACTATAGCATGTCGTAAATTTTATGAAAAAAAAGTCATACTATAGCATGTCGTAAATTTTATGAAAAAAAAGTCATACTATAGCATGTCGTAAATTTTATGAAAAAAAAGTCATACTATAGCATGTCGTAAATTTTATGAAAAAAAAGTCATAGTATAGCATGTCGTAAATTTTATGAAAAAAAAGTCATACTATAGCATGTCGTAAATTTTATGAAAAAAAGTCATACTATAGTATGTCGTAAATTTTATGAAAAAAAAGTCATAGTGTAGTAATTCGAAAATTTTATGAAAAAAAAGTCATACTATAGTATGTCGTAAATTTTATGAAAAAAAAGTCATAGTGTAGTAATTCGAAAATTTTATGAAAAAAAAGTCATACTATAGTATGTCGTAAATTTTATGAAAAAAAAGTCATACTATAGCATGTGGTAAATTTTATGAAAAAAAAGTCATACTATAGTATGTCGTAAATTTTATGAAAAAAAAGTCATACTATAGCATGTCGTAAATTTTATGAAAAAAAAGTCATACTATAGCATGTCGTAAATTTTATGAAAAAAGCATGTCGTAAATTTTATGAAAAAAAAGTCATACTATAGCATGTCGTAAATTTTATGAAAAAAAGTCATACTATAGCATGTCGTAAATTTTATGAAAAAAAAGTCATAGTATAGCATGTCGTAAATTTTATGAAAAAAAGTCAAACTATAGCATGTCGTAAATTTTATGAAAAAAAAGTCATACTATAGCTATGTCGTAAATTTTATGAAAAAAAAGTCATACTATAGGCATGTCGTAAATTTTATGAAAAAAAAGTCATACTATAGCATGTCGTAAATTTTATGAAAAAAAAGTCATACTATAGCATGTCGTAAATTTTATGAAAAAAAAGTCATACTATAGCATGTGGTAAATTTTATGAAAAAAAAGTCATACTATAGCATGTCGTAAATTTTATGAAAAAAAAGTCATACTATAGCATGTCGTAAATTTTATGAAAAAAAAGTCATACTATAGCATGTCGTAAATTTTATGAAAAAAAAGTCATACTATAGCATGTCGTAAATTTTATGAAAAAAAAGTCATACTATAGCATGTCGTAAATTTTATGAAAAAAAAGTCATACTATAGCATGTCGTAAATTTTATGAAAAAAAAGTCATACTATAGCATGTCGTAAATTTTATGAAAAAAAAGTCATACTATAACATGTCGTAAATTTTATGAAAAAAAAGTCATACTATAGCATGTCGTAAATTTTATGAAAAAAAGTCATACTATAGCATGTCGTAAATTTTATGAAAAAAAAGTCATACTATAGCATGTCGTAAATTTTATGAAAAAAAAGTCATACTATAGCATATCGTAAATTTTATGAAAAAAAAGTCATACTATAGCATGTCGTAAATTTTATGAAAAAAAAGTCATACTATAGCATGTCGTAAATTTTATGAAAAAAAAGTCATACTATAGCATGTCGTAAATTTTATGAAAAAAAAGTCATACTATAGCATGTCGTAAATTTTATGAAAAAAAAGTCATACTATAGCATGTCGTAAATTTTATGAAAAAAAAGTCATACTATAGCATGTCGTAAATTTTATGAAAAAAAAGTCATACTATAGCATGTCGTAAATTTTATGAAAAAAAAGTCATACTATAGCATGTCGTAAATTTTATGAAAAAAAAGTCATACTATAGCATGTCGTAAATTTTATGAAAAAAAAGTCATAGTATAGCATGTCGTAAATTTCGTGAAAAAAAAGTCATACTATTGCATGTCGTAAATTTCATGAAACAAAAGTCATAGTATAGCATGACGTAAATTTTATGAAATAAAAGTCATACTATATTATGTCGTAAATTTTATGAAAAAAAAGTCATACTATAGCATGTCGTAAATTTTATGAAAAAAAGTCATACTATAGCATGTCGTAAATTTTATGAAAAAAAAGTCATACTATAGCATGTCGTAAATTTTATGAAAAAAAAGTCATACTATAGCATGTCGTACATTTTATGAAAAAAAAGTCATACTATAGCATGTCGTACATTTTATGAAAAAAAAGTCATACTATAGCATGTCGTACATTTTATGAAAAAAAATTCATACTATAGCATGTCGTAAATTTTATGAAAAAAAAGTCATACTATAGCATGTCGTAAATTTTATGAAAAAAAAGTCATACTATAGCATGTGGTAAATTTTATGAAAAAAAAGTCATACTATAGTATGTCGTAAATTTTATGAAAAAAAAGTCATACTATAGCATGTCGTAAATTTTATGAAAAAAAAGTCATACTATAGCATGTGGTAAATTTTATGAAAAAAAAGTCATACTATAGCATGTCGTAAATTTTATGAAAAAAAAGTCATACTATAGCATGTCGTACATTTTATGAAAAAAAAGTCATACTATAGCATGTCGTAAATTTTATGAAAAAAATTATACTATAGCATGTCGTAAATTTTATGAAAAAAAAGTCATACTATAGCATATCGTAAATTTTCATGAAAAAAAGTCATACTATAGTATGTCGAAATTTTTTGAAAAAAAAGTCATACTATAGCATGTCGTAAATTTTATGAAAAAAAAGTCACACTATAGCATATCGTAAATTTTCATGAAAAAAAAGTCATACAATAGTATGTCGTAAATTTTATGAAAAAAAAAGTCATACTATAGCATATCGTAAATTTTCATGAAAAAAAAGTCATACTATAGCATGTCGTAAATTTTATGAAAAAAAAGTCATACTATAGCATGTCGTAAATTTAATGAAAAAAAGTCATAGTATAGCATGTGGTAAATTTTATGAAAAAAAAGTCATAGTATAGCATGTGGTAAATTTTATGAAAAATAAGTCATACTATAGCATGTCGTAAATTTTATGAAAAAAAAGTCATACTATAGCATGTGGTAAATTTTATGAAAAAAAAGTCATACTATAGCATGTCGTACATTTTATGAAAAAAAAGTCATACTATAGCATGTCGTAAATTTTATGAAAAAAAAGTCATACTATAGCATGTCGTAAATTTTATGAAAAAAAAGTCATACTATAGCATGTCGTAAATTTTATGAAAAAAAAGTCATACTATAGCATGTGGTAAATTTTATGAAAAAAAAGTCATAGTATAGCATGTCGTAAATTTTATGAAAAAAAAAGTCATACTATAGCATATCGTAAATTTTCATGAAAAAAAAGTCATACTATAGCATGTCGTAAATTTTATGAAAAAAAAGTCATACTATAGCATGTCGTAAATTTAATGAAAAAAAGTCATAGTATAGCATGTCGTAAATTTTATGAAAAAAAAGTCATAATATAGCATGTCGTAAATTTTATGAAAAAAAGTCATAGTGTAGAATGTCGAAATTTTTTGTGAAAAAAGTCATAGTATAGTATGTCGAAAAATGTTATGAAAAAAAAGTCATAGTATAGTATGTCAATTTTTTGCGAAAAAAAAGTCATAGTATAGTATATCAATAAATAATAATACATTTTATTTATATAGTACTCAGACACTTTAATCAAGTTAAAAAAATCATAGAAAACAACACATTAAAAATATCAAACACACAACTTTAATCAAGTGCTAAGTGCTTTAATTAAGTACTAAAAAGGTAAGTTTTTATTTGTGATTTAATGTCGACAGATTGATGCAGTCTAAGATGTGTTGACGGAGTGAGTTCCAGAGGGAGGGGACAGCTATGGAGAATGCTCTGTCACCCCAGGTCCGGTGGTTGGTCCTGAGTGGTGGAGACAGGAGGTTGGCATCAGAGGAGCAGAGGCTACTGGAAGGACTGTGGTGGTAGAGCAGGTAAGTCATAGTATAGCATGTTGAAAAAAAGGGATAGAATAGTATGTTGAAAAAAAAGTCATAGTATAATATGTCAAAAAAATTCGTGAAAAAAAAGTCATAGTATAGTATGTCGAAAAAATTCATATAAAAATATCATAGTATAGTATGTCGAAATTTTTGGCAAAAAAAGTCGTATTATAGTATGTTGAAATGTTTTGCAAATAAAATCATAGTATAGTATGTCGAAAAAATTTGAGCAAAACAAAGTCATAGTATAGTATGTCGAAAAATGTTATGAAAAAAAAGTCATACTATAGTATATCGAAATTTTATGAAAAAAAAGTCATACTATAGTATGTCGTAAATTTTATAAAAAAAGTCATACTATAGCATGTGGTAAATTTTATGAAAAAAAAGTCATACTATAGCATGTCTGTACATTTATGAAAAAAAGTCATACTATAGCATGTCGTAAATTTATGAAAAAAAAGTCACACTATAGCATATCGTAAATTTTCATGAAAAAAAGTCATACTATAGTATGTCGTAATTTTATGAAAAAAAAAGTCATACTATAGCATAGTCGTAAATTTCATGAAAAAAAAGTCATACTATAGCATGTCGTAAATTTTATGAAAAAAAAAGTCATACTATAGCATGTCGTAAATTTAATGAAAAAAAGTCATACTATAGCATGTGTAAATTTTATGAAAAAAAAGTCATATATAGCATGTGGTAAATTTTATGAAAAATAAGTCATACTATAGCATGTCGTAAATTTTATGAAAAAAAAGTCATACTATAGCATGTGGTAAATTTATGAAAAAAAAGTCATACTATAGCATGTCGTACATTTTTATGAAAAAAAAGTCATACTATAGCATGTCGTAAATTTTATGAAAAAAAAGTCATACTATAGCATGTCGTACATTTTATGAAAAAAAAGTCATACTATAGCATGTGTAAATTTTATGAAAAAAAAGTCATAGTATAGCATGTCGTAAATTTTATGAAAAAAAAGTCATACTATAGCATGTCGTAAATTTTATGAAAAAAAAGCTCATACTATAGCATGTCGGTAAATTTTATGAAAAAAAAGTCATACTATAGCATGTCGTAAATTTAATGAAAAAAAGTCATAGTATAGCATGTCGTAAATTTTATGAAAAAAAAGTCATAATATAGCATGTCGTAAATTTTATGAAAAAAAGTCAGTATAGAATGTCGAAATTTTTTGTGAAAAAAGTCATAGTATAGTATGTCGAAAAATGTTATGAAAAAAAAGTCATAGTATAGTATGTCAATTTTTTGCGAAAAAAAAGTCATAGTATAGTATATCAATAAATAATAATACATTTTATTTATATAGTACTCAGACACTTTAATCAGGTTAAAATTATCATAGAAAACAACACATTAAAAATATCAAACACACAACTTTAATCAAGTGCTAAGTGCTTTAATTAAGTAATAAAAAGGTAAGTTTTTATTTGTGATTTGAATGTCGACAGATTGATGCAGTCTAAGATGTGTTGACGGAGTGAGTTCCAGAGGGAGGGGACAGCTATGGAGAATGCTCTGTCACCCCAGGTCCGGTGGTTGGTCCTGAGTGGTGGAGACAGGAGGTTGGCATCAGAGGAGCAGAGGCTACTGGAAGGACTGTGGTGGTAGAGCAGGTAAGTCATAGTATAGCATGTTGAAAAAAAGGGATAGAATAGTATGTTGAAAAAAAAGTCATAGTATAATATGTCAAAAAAATTCGTGAAAAAAAAGTCATAGTATAGTATGTCGAAAAAATTCATATAAAAATATCATAGTATAGTATGTCGAAATTTTTGGCAAAAAAAGTCGTATTATAGTATGTTGAAATGTTTTGCAAATAAAATCATAGTATAGTATGTCGAAAAAATTTGAGCAAAACAAAGTCATAGTATAGTATGTCGAAAAATGTTATGAAAAAAAAGTCATACTATAGTATATCGAAATTTTATGAAAAAAAAGTCATACTATAGTATGTCGTAAATTTTATAAAAAAAAGTCATACTATAGCATGTGGTAAATTTTATGAAAAAAAAGTCATACTATAGCATGTCGTAAATTTTATGAAAAAAAAGTCATACTATAGCATGTGGTAAATTTTATGAAAAAAAAGTCATACTATAACATGTCGTACATTTTATGAAAAAAAAGTCATACTATAGCATGTCGTAAATTTTATGAAAAAAAAGTCATACTATAGCATGTCGTACATTTTATGAAAAAAAGTCATACTATAGCATGTGGTAAATTTTATGAAAAAAAAGTCATAGTATAGCATGTCGTAAATTTTATGAAAAAAAAAGTCATACTATAGCATATCGTAAATTTTCATGAAAAAAAAGTCATACTATAGTATGTCGAAATTTTTTGAAAAAAAAGTCATACTATAGCATGTAAATTTTATGAAAAAAAAGTCATACTATAGCATGTCATACATTTTATGAAAAAAAAGTCATACTATAGCATGTCGTAAATTTTATAAAAAAAAGTCATACTATAGCATGTCGAAATTTTCATGAAAAGTCATACTATAGCATGTCGTAAATTTTATGAAAAAAGTCATACTATAGTATGTCGAAATTTTCATGAAAAATAAGTCATACTATAGCATGTGGTAAATTTTATGAAAAAAAAGTCATAGTATAGCATGTGGTAAATTTTATGAAAAATAAGTCATACTATAGCATGTCGTAAATTTTATGAAAAAAAAGTCATACTATAACATGTGGTAAATTTTATGAAAAAAAAGTCATACTATAGCATGTCGTACATTTTATGAAAAAAAAGTCATACTATAGCATGTCGTAAATTTTAGGAAAAAAAAGTCATACTATAGCATGTCGTAAATTTTATAAAAAAAAGTCATACTATAGCATGTGGTAAATTTTATGAAAAAAAAGTCATACTATAGCATGTCGTAAATTTTATGAAAAAAAAGTCATACTATAGCATGTGGTAAATTTTATGAAAAAAAAGTCATAGTATAGCATGTCGTAAATTTTATGAAAAAAAGTCATACTATAGCATGTCGTAAATTTTATGAAAAAAAACTCATACTATAGCATGTCGTAAATTTTATGAAAAAAAAGTCATACTATAGCATGTCGTAAATTTAATGAAAAAAAGTCATAGTATAGCATGTCGTAAATTTTATGAAAAAAAAGTCATAATATAGCATGTCGTAAATTTTATGAAAAAAAGTCAGTGTAGAATGTCGAAATTTTTTGTGAAAAAAGTCATAGTATAGTATGTCGAAAAATGTTATGAAAAAAAAGTCATAGTATAGTATGTCAATTTTTTGCGAAAAAAAAGTCATAGTATAGTATATCAATAAATAATAATACATTTTATTTATATAGTACTCAGACACTTTAATCAAGTTAAAAAAATCATAGAAAACAACACATTAAAAATATCAAACACACAACTTTAATCAAGTGCTAAGTGCTTTAATTAAGTAATAAAAAGGTAAGTTTTTATTTGTGATTTGAATGTCGACAGATTGATGCAGTCTAAGATGTGTTGACGGAGTGAGTTCCAGAGGGAGGGGACAGCTATGGAGAATGCTCTGTCACCCCAGGTCCGGTGGTTGGTCCTGAGTGGTGGAGACAGGAGGTTGGCATCAGAGGAGCAGAGGCTACTGGAAGGACTGTGGTGGTAGAGCAGGTAAGTCATAGTATAGCATGTTGAAAAAAAGGGATAGAATAGTATGTTGAAAAAAAAGTCATAGTATAATATGTCAAAAAAATTCGTGAAAAAAAAGTCATAGTATAGTATGTCGAAAAAATTCATATAAAAATATCATAGTATAGTATGTCGAAATTTTTGGCAAAAAAAGTCGTATTATAGTATGTTGAAATGTTTTGCAAATAAAATCATAGTATAGTATGTCGAAAAAATTTGAGCAAAACAAAGTCATAGTATAGTATGTCGAAAAATGTTATGAAAAAAAAGTCATACTATAGTATATCGAAATTTTATGAAAAAAAAGTCATACTATAGTATGTCGTAAATTTTATAAAAAAAAGTCATACTATAGCATGTGGTAAATTTTATGAAAAAAAAGTCATACTATAGCATGTCGTAAATTTTATGAAAAAAAAGTCATACTATAGCATGTGGTAAATTTTATGAAAAAAAAGTCATACTATAGCATGTCGAAATTTTATGAAAAAAAAGTCATACTATAGCATGTCGTAAATTTTATGAAAAAAAAAGTCATACTATAGCATGTCGTAAATTTTCATGAAAAAAAAGTCATACTATAGTATGTCGTAAATTTTATGAAAAAAAAGTCATACTATAGCATGTGGTAAATTTTATGAAAAAAAAGTCATAGTATAGCATGTGGTAAATTTTATGAAAAAAAAGTCATACTATAGCATGTCGTAAATTTTATGAAAAAAAAGTCATACTATAGCATGTCGTACATTTTATGAAAAAAAAGTCATACTATAGCATGTGGTAAATTTTATGAAAAAAAATTCATACTATAGTATATCGAAATTTTATGAAAAAAAAGTCATACTATAGTATGTCGTAAATTTTATAAAAAAAAGTCACTATAGCATGTGGTAAATTTAATGAAAAAAAAGTCATACTATAGCATGTCGTAAATTTTATGAAAAAAAAGTCATACTATAGCATGTCGTACATTTTATGAAAAAAAAGTCATACTATAGCATGTCGTACATTTTATGAAAAAAAAGTCATACTATAGCATGTCGTACATTTTATGAAAAAAAAGTCATACTATAGCATGTTGTACATTTTATGAAAAAAAAGTCATAGTATAGCATGTCGTAAATTTTATGAAAAAAAAAGTCATACTATAGCATATCGTAAATTTTCGTGAAAAAAGTCATACTATAGTATGTCGAAATTTTTTGAAAAAAAAGTCATACTATAGTATATCGAAATTTTATGAAAAAAAAGTCATACTATAGCATGTGGTAAATTTTATGAAAAAAAAGTCATACTATAGCATGTCGTAAATTTTATGAAAAAAAAGTCATACTATAGCATGTCGTAAATTTTATGAAAAAAAAGTCATACTATAGCATGTGGTAAATTTTATGAAAAAAAAGTCATAGTATAGCATGTCGTAAATTTTATGAAAAAAAAGTCATACTATAGCATGTCGTAAATTTTATGAAAAAAAAGTCATACTATAGCATGTCGTAAATTTTATGAAAAAAAAGTCATACTATAGCATGTCGTAAATTTTATGAAAAAAAAGTCATACTATAGCATGTCGTAAATTTTATGAAAAAAAAGTCATACTATAGCATGTCGTAAATTTTATGAAAAAAAAGTCATACTATAGCATGTGGTAAATTTTATGAAAAAAAAGTCATACTATAGTATGTCGAAATTTTATGAAAAAAAAGTCATAGTATAGCATGTCGTAAATTTTATGAAAAAAAAGTCATACTATAGCATGTCGTAAATTTTATAAAAAAAAAGTCATACTATAGCATGTCGTAAATTTTATGAAAAAAAAGTCATACTATAGCATGTCGTAAATTTTATGAAAAAAAAGTCATAGTATAGCATGTCGTAAATTTTATGAAAAAAAAGTCATACTATAGCATGTCGAAATTTTCATGAACAAAAAGTCATACTATAGCATGTCGTAAATTTTATGAAAAAAAAGTCATACTATAGCATGTCGTAAATTTATGAAAAAAAAGTCATACTATAGCATGTCGTAAATTTTATGAAAAAAAAGTCATACTATAGCATGTCGTAATTTATGAAAAAAAAGTCATACTATAGTATATCGCAAATTTAAGAAAAAAAAGTCATACTATAGCATGTGGTAAATTTTATGAAAAAAAAGTCATACTATAGCATGTCGTAAATTTTATGAAAAAAAAGTCATACTATAGCATGTCGTAAATTTTATGAAAAAAAAGTCATACTATAGCATGTGGTAAATTTTATGAAAAAAAAGTCATACTATAGCATGTCGTACATTTTATGAAAAAAAAGTCATACTATAGCATGTGGTAAATTTTATGAAAAAAAAGTCATACTATAGCATGTCGTAAATTTTATGAAAAAAAAGTCATACTATAGCATGTCGTAAATTTTATGAAAAAAAAGTCATACAATAGTATGTCGAAATTTTTGAAAAAAAAGTCATACTATAGCATGTCGTAAATTTTATGAAAAAAAAGTCATACTATAGCATGTGGTAAATTTTATGAAAAAAAAGTCATACTATAGTATATCGAAATTTTATGAAAAAAAAGTCATACTATAGTATGTCGTAAATTTTATAAAAAAAAGTCATACTATAGCATGTGGTAAATTTTATGAAAAAAAAGTCATACTATAGCATGTCGTAAATTTTATGAAAAAAAAGTCATACTATAGCATGTGGTAAATTTTATGAAAAAAAAGTCATACTATAGCATGTCGTAAATTTTATGAAAAAAAAGTCATACTATAGCATGTCGTACATTTTATGAAAAAAAAGTCATAGTATAGCATGTCGTAAATTTTATGAAAAAAAAAGTCATACTATAGCATATCGTAAATTTTCATGAAAAAAGTCATACTATAGTATGTCGAAATTTTTTGAAAAAAAAGTCATACTAGAGCATGTCGTAAATTTTATGAAAAAAAAGTCACACTATAGCATATCGTAAATTTTCATGAAAAAAAAGTCATACAATAGTATGTCGTAAATTTTATGAAAAAAAAGTCATACTATAGCATGTCGTAAATTTTATGAAAAAAAAGTCATACTATAGCATGTCGTAAATTTTATGAAAAAAAAGTCATACTATAGCATGTCGTAAATTTTATGAAAAAAAAGTCATACTATAGCATGTCGTAAATTTTATGAAAAAAAAGTCATACTATAGCATGTCGTAAATTTTATGAAAAAAAAGTCATACTATAGCATGTCGTAAATTTTATGAAAAAAAAGTCATACTATAGCATGTCGTAAATTTTATGAAAAAAAAGTCATACTATAGCATGTCGTAAATTTTATGAAAAAAAAGTCATACTATAGCATGTCGTAAATTTTATGAAAAAAAAGTCATACTATAGCATGTCGTAAATTTTATGAAAAAAAAGTCATACTATAGCATGTCGTAAATTTTATGAAAAAAAAGTCATACTATAGCATGTCGTAAATTTTATGAAAAAAAAGTCATACTATAGCATGTCGTAAATTTTATGAAAAAAAAGTCATACTATAGCATGTCGTAAATTTTATGAAAAAAAAGTCATACTATAGCATGTCGTAAATTTTATGAAAAAAAAGTCATACTATAGCATGTCGGTAAATTTTATGAAAAAAAAGTCATACTATAGCATGTCGTAAATTTTATGAAAAAAAAGTCATACTATAGCATGTCGTAAATTTTATGAAAAAAAAGTCATACTATAGCATGTCGTAAATTTTATGAAAAAAAAGTCATACTATAGCATGTCGTAAATTTTATGAAAAAAAAGTCATACTATAGCATGTCGTAAATTTTATGAAAAAAAAGTCATACTATAGCATGTCGTAAATTTTATGAAAAAAAAGTCATACTATAGCATGTCGTAAATTTTATGAAAAAAAAGTCATACTATAGCATGTCGTAAATTTTATGAAAAAAAAGTCATACTATAGCATGTCGTAAATTTTATGAAAAAAAAGTCATACTATAGCATGTCGTAAATTTTATGAAAAAAAAGTCATACTATAGCATGTCGTAAATTTTCATGAAAAAAAAGTCATACTATAGCATGTCGTAAATTTTATGAAAAAAAAGTCATACTATAGCATGTCGTAAATTTTATGAAAAAAAAGTCATAATATAGCATGTGGTAAATTTTATTAAAAAAAAGTCATAGTATAGCATGTCGTAAATTTTATGAAAAAAAAGTCATACTATAGCATGTCGTAAATTTTATGAAAAAAAATTCATACTATAGCATGTCGTAAATTTTATGAAAAAAAAGTCATACTATAGCATGTCGAAATTTTATGAAAAAAAAGTCATACTATAGCATGTCGTAAATTTTATGAAAAAAAAGTCATACTATAGCATGTCGTAAATTTTATGAAAAAAAAGTCATACTATAGCATGTCGTAAATTTTATGAAAAAAAAGTCATACTATAGCATGTCGTAAATTTTATGAAAAAAAAGTCATACTATAGCATGTCGTAAATTTTATGAAAAAAAAGTCATACTATAGCATGTCGTAAATTTTATGAAAAAAAGTCATACTATAGCATGTCGTAAATTTTATGAAAAAAAAGTCATACTATAGCATGTCGTAAATTTTATGAAAAAAAAGTCATAGTATAGCATGTCGTAAATTTTATGAAAAAAAAGTCATACTATAGCATGTCGTAAATTTTATGAAAAAAAAGTCATACTATAGCATGTCGTAAATTTTATGAAAAAAAAGTCATACTATAGCATGTGGTAAATTTTATGAAAAAAATGTCATACTATAGCATGTCGTAAATTTTATGAAAAAAAAGTCATACTATAGCATGTCGTACATTTTATGAAAAAAAAGTCATACTATAGCATGTCGTAAATTTTATGAAAAAAAAGTCATACTATAGCATGTCGTAAATTTTATGAAAAAAAAGTCATACTATAGTATGTCGTAAATTTTCATGAAAAAAAGTCATTCTATAGTATGTCGAAATTTTATGAAAAAAAAGTCATACTATAGCATGTTGTAAATTTTATGAAAAAAAGTCATAGTATAGCATGTCGTAAATTTCATTGAAAAAAAGTCATAGTATAGTATGTCGTAAATTTTATGAAAAAAAAAGTCATACTATAGCATATCGTAAATTTTCATGAAAAAAAAGTCATACTATAGCATGTCGTAAATTTTATGAAAAAAAAGTCATACTATAGCATGTCGTAAATTTAATGAAAAAAAGTCATAGTATAGCATGTGGTAAATTTTATGAAAAAAAAGTCATAGTATAGCATGTGGTAAATTTTATGAAAAATAAGTCATACTATAGCATGTCGTAAATTTTATGAAAAAAAAGTCATACTATAGCATGTGGTAAATTTTATGAAAAAAAAGTCATAGTATAGCATGTCGTAAATTTTATGAAAAAAAAAGTCATAGTATAGCATGTGGTAAATTTTATGAAAAAAAACTCATACTATAGCATGTCGTAAATTTTATGAAAAAAAAGTCATACTATAGCATGTCGTAAATTGTATGAAAAAAAGTCATACTATAGTATATCGAAATTTTCATGAAAAAAAAGTCATACTATAGCATGTCGTAAATTTTAGGAAAAAAGTCTTACTATAGCATGTCGTAAATTTCATGAAAAAAAGTCAAACTATAGCATGTCGTAAATTTTATGAAAAAAAAGTCACACTAGCATGTCGTAAATTTACATGAAAAAAAGTCACACTATAGTATGTCGAAATTTTCATGAAAAAAAGTCATACTATAGTATGTCGAAATTTTCATGAAAAAAAAGTCATAGTAGCATGTCGTACATTTTATGAAAAAAAGTCATACTATAGCATGTCGTAAATTTTATGAAAAAAAAATTCACACTAGCATGTCGTAAATTTTATGAAAAAAAAAGTCACACTAGCATGTCGTAAATTTTATGAAAAAAGTCATACTATAGCATGTCGTAAATTTTATGAAAAAAAAGTCATACTATAGCATGTCGTAAATTTTATGAAAAAAAAGTCATACAATAGCATGTCGTAAATTTTATGAAAAAAAGTCATATTATAGTATGTCGACATTTTCATAAAAAAAAGTCATACTATAGCATGTCGTAAATTTTATGAAAAAAAAATTCACACTAGCATGTCGTAAATTTTATGAAAAAAAAAGTCATACTATAGCATGTCGTAAATTTTATGAAAAAAAAGTCATACTATAGCATGTCGTAAATTTTATGAAAAAAAAGTCATACTATAGCATGTCGTAAATTTCATGAAAAAAAAGTCATACTATAGCATGTCGTAAATTTTATGAAAAAAAGTCATACTATAGCATGTCGTAAATTTCATGAAAAAAAGTCAAACTATAGCATGTCGTAAATTTACATGAAAAAAAGTCATACTATAGTATGTCGAAATTTTCATGAAAAAAAGTCATCCTATAGTATGTCGTAAATTTTATGAAAAAAAAGTCATAGTATAGCATGTCGTAAATTTTATGAAAAAAAGTCATACTAGCATGTCGTAAATTTTATGAAAAAAAGTAATTCTATAGCATGTCGTAAATTTTATGAAAAAAAGTTATACTATAGCATGTCGAAATTTTCATGAAAAAAAAGTCATAGTATAGCATGTCGACATTTTTTGCAAAAAAAAGTCATAGATAGGTCGAAATTTTTTGCAAAAAAAGGCATAGTACAGTGTCGATTTTTTTTGCAAAAAAGTCATACTATAGCATGTCGTAAATTTTATGAAAAAAAGTCATACTATATTATGTAGAAATTTTCATGAAAAAAAAGTCATAGTATAGCATGTCGTAAATTTTATGAAAAAAAGTCATACTTTAGCATGTCGTAAATTTTATGAAAAAAAAGTCATAGTATAGCATGTCGTACATTTTATGAAAAACAGTCATACTATATTATGTAGAAATTTTCATGAAAAAAAGTCATACTTTAGCATGTCGTAAATTTTATGAAAAAAAGTCATACTAAAGCATGTCGTAAATTTTATGAAAAAAAGTCATACTAAAGCATGTCGTAAATTTTATGAAAAAAAGTCATACTAAAGCATGTCGTACATTTTATGAAAAAAAATTCATAGTATAGCATGTCGTAAATTTTATGAAAAAAAAGTTATACAATAGTATGTCGAAATTTTTTGAAAAAAAAGTCATACTATAGCATGTAGTAAATTTTATGAAAAAAAAGTCATACGATAGCATGTCGAAATTTTCATGAAAAGTCATACTATAGCATGTCGTAAATTTTATGAAAAAAGTCATAGTATAGCATGTCGTAAATTTTATGAAAAAAAGTCATACTATAGCATGTCGTACATTTTATGAAAAAAGTCATACTATAGCATGTCGTACATTTTATGAAAAAAAAGTCATACTATAGAATGTCGTACATTTTATGAAAATAAAGTCATAGTATAGCATGTCGTAAATTTTATGAAAAAAAAAGTCATAATATAGCATATCGTAAATTTTCATGAAAAAAGTCATACTATAGTATGTCGAAATTTTTTGAAAAAAAAGTCATACTATAGCATATCGTAAATTTTATGAAAAAAGTCATAGTATAGCATGTCGTACATTTTATGAAAAAAAAGTCATACTATAGCATGTGGTAAATTTTATGAAAAAAAAGTCATACTATAGTATATCGAAATTTTATGAAAAAAAAGTCATACTATAGTATGTCGTAAATTTTATAAAAAAAAGTCATACTATAGCATGTGGTAAATTTTATGAAAAAAAAGTCATACTATAGCATGTCGTAAATTTTATGAAAAAAAAGTCATACTATAGCATGTCGTACATTTTATGAAAAAAAAGTCATACTATAGCATGTGGTAAATTTTATGAAAAAAAAGTCATAGTATAGCATGTCATAAATTTTATGAAAAAAAAAGTCATACTATAGCATATCGTAAATTTTCATGAAAAAAGTCATACTATAGTATGTCGAAATTTTTTGAAAAAAAAGTCATACTATAGCATGTCGTACATTTTATGAAAAAAAAGTCATACTATAGCATGTCGTACATTTTATGAAAATAAAGTCATAGTATAGCATGTCGTAAATTTTATGAAAAAAAAAGTCATACTATAGCATATCGTAAATTTTCATGAAAAAAGTCATACTATAGTATGTCGAAATTTTTTGAAAAAAAAGTCATACTATAGCATGTCGTACATTTTATGAAAAAAAAGTCATACTATAGCATGTGGTAAATTTTATGAAAAAAAAGTCATACTATAGTATATCGAAATTTTATGAAAAAAAAGTCATACTATAGTATGTCGTAAATTTTATAAAAAAAAGTCATACTATAGCATGTGGTAAATTTTATGAAAAAAAAGTCATACTATAGCATGTCGTAAATTTTATGAAAAAAAAGTCATACTATAGCATGTCGTAAATTTTATGAAAAAAAAGTCATACTATAGCATGTCGTACATTTTATGAAAAAAAAGTCATACTATAGCATGTGGTAAATTTTATGAAAAAAAAGTCATAGTATAGCATGTCGTAAATTTTATGAAAAAAAAAGTCATACTATAGCATATCGTAAATTTTCATGAAAAAAAGTCATACTATAGTATGTCGAAATTTTTTGAAAAAAAAGTCATACTAGAGCATGTCGTAATTTTATGAAAAAAAAGTCATACTATAGCATGTCGTAAATTTTATGAAAAAAAGTCATACTATAATATGTCGAAATTTTATGAAAAAAAAGTCATACTATAGTATGTCGTAAATTTTAAAAAAAAGTCATACTATAGCATGTCGTAAATTTTATGAAAAAAAAGTCATAATATAGCATGTCGTAAATTTTATGAAAAAAAAGTCATACTATAGCATGTCGTAAATTTTATGAAAAAAAGTCATACTATAGCATGTCGTAAATTTTATGAAAAAAAAGTCATACTATAGCATGTGGTAAATTTTATGAAAAAAAGTCATACTATAGCATGTGGTACATTTTATGAAAAAAAAGTCATACTATAGCATGTCGTAAATTTTATGAAAAAAAAGTCATACTATAGCATGTCGTAAATTTTATGAAAAAAAAGTCATACTATAGCATGTCGTAAATTTTATGAAAAAAAAGTCATACTATAGCATGTCGTAAATTTTATGAAAAAAAGTCATAGTATAGCATGTCGTAAATTTTATGAAAAAAAAGTCATACTATAGCATGTCGTAAATTTTATGAAAAAAAAGTCATACTATAGCATGTCGTAAATTTTATGAAAAAAAAGTCATACTATAGCATGTCGTAAATTTTATGAAAAAAAAGTCATACTATAGCATGTCGTAAATTTTATGAAAAAAAAGTCATACTATAGCATGTCGTAAATTTTATGAAAAAAAAGTCATACTATAGCATGTCGTAAATTTTATGAAAAAAAAGTCATACTATAGCATGTCGTAAATTTTATGAAAAAAAAGTCATACTATAGCATGTCGTAAATTTTATGAAAAAAAAGTCATACTATAGCATGTCGTAAATTTTATGAAAAAAAAGTCATACTATAGCATGTCGTAAATTTTATGAAAAAAAAGTCATACTATAGCATGTCGTAAATTTTATGAAAAAAAAGTCATACTATAGCATGTCGTAAATTTTATGAAAAAAAAGTCATACTATAGCATGTCGTAAATTTTATGAAAAAAAAGTCATACTATAGCATGTCGTAAATTTTATGAAAAAAAAGTCATACTATAGCATGTCGTAAATTTTATGAAAAAAAAGTCATACTATATAGCATGTGGTAAATTTTATGAAAAAAAAGTCATAATATAGCATGTCGTAAATTTTATGAAAAAAAGTCATAGTATAGAATGTCGTAAATTTTCATGAAAAAAGTCATACTATAGTATGTCGAAATTTTTTGAAAAAAAAGTCATACTAGAGCATGTCGTAAATTTTATGAAAAAAAAGTCACACTATAGCATATCGTAAATTTTCATGAAAAAAAAGTCATACTATAGCATGTCGTACATTTTATGAAAAAAAAGTCATACTATAGCATGTCGTAAATTTTATGAAAAAAAAGTCATACTATAGCATGTGGTAAATTTTATGAAAAAAAAGTCATAATATAGCATGTCGTAAATTTTATGAAAAAAAGTCATATAGTATGTCGACATTTTCATAAAAAAAAGTCATAGTATAGCATGTCGTAAATTTTATGAAAAAAAAGTCATAGAATAGTATGTCGAAATTTTATGAAAAAAAGTCATACTATAGCATGTCGTAAATTTTATGAAAAAAAGTCATAGTATAGCATGTCGTAAATTTTATGAAAAAAAAGTCATACTATAGCATGTCGTAAATTTTATGAAAAAAAAGTCATACTATAGCATGTCGTAAATTTTATGAAAAAAAAGTCATACTATAGCATGTCGTAAATTTTATGAAAAAAAAAGTCATAATATAGCATGTCGTAAATTTTATGAAAAAAAAGTCATACTATAGCATGTCGTAAATTTTATGAAAAAAAAGTCATACTATAGCATGTCGTAAATTTTATGAAAAAAAAGTCATACTATAGCATGTCGTAAATTTTATGAAAAAAAAGTCATACTATAGCATGTCGTAAATTTTATGAAAAAAAGTCATACTATAGCATGTCGTAAATTTTATGAAAAAAAAGTCATACTATAGCATGTCGTAAATTTTATGAAAAAAAAGTCATACTATAGCATGTCGTAAATTTTATGAAAAAAAAGTCATACTATAGCATGTCGAAATTTTATGCAAAAAAAGTCATAGATAGGTCGAAATTTTATGCAAAAAAAGTCATAGTACAGTGTCGTAATTTTTTTGAAAAAAAGTCATAGTATAGCATGTCGTAAATTTTATGAAAAAAAGTCATACTATATTATGTAGAAATTTTATGAAAAAAAAGTCATAGTATAGCATGTCGTAAATTTTATGAAAAAAAGTCATAGTATAGCATGTCGTACATTTTATGAAAAACAGTCATACTATATTATGTAGAAATTTTATGAAAAAAAGTCATACTATAGCATGTCGTAAATTTTATGAAAAAAAAGTCATACTATAGCATGTCGTAAATTTTATGAAAAAAAGTCATACTATAGCATGTCGTAAATTTTATGAAAAAAAGTCATACAATAGTATGTCGAAATTTTTTGAAAAAAAAGTCATACTATAGCATGTCGTAAATTTTATGAAAAAAAAGTCATACTATAGCATGTCGAAATTTTCATGGTCATACTATAGAATGTCGTAAATTTTATGAAAAAAGTCATACTATAGTATGTCGAAATTTTCATGAAAAAAAGTCATACTATAGTATGTCGAAATTTTCATGAAAAAAAAGTCATACTATAGTATGTTGTAAATTTTATGAAAAAAAAGTCATAGTATAGCATGTCGTAAATTTTATGAAAAAAAATTCATACTAGCATGTCGTAAATTTTATGAAAAAAAGTAATTCTATAGCATGTCGTAAATTTTATGAAAAAAAGTCATACTATAGCATGTCGAAATTTTCATGAAAAAAAAGTCATAGTATAGCATGTCGTAAATTTTATGAAAAAAAGTCATACTATAGCATGTCGTAAATTTTATGAAAAAAAGTCATACTTTAGCATGTCGTAAATTTTATGAAAAAAAAGTCATAGTATAGCATGTCGTACATTTTATGAAAAAAAAGTCATACTATATTATGTCGAAATTTTATGAAAAAAAGTCATAGTATAGCATGTCGTACATTTTATGAAAAACAGTCATACTATAGCATGTCGTAAATTTTATGAAAAAAAGTCATACTAAAGCATGTCGTAAATTTTATGAAAAAAAGTCATACTAAAGCATGTCGTACATTTTATGAAAAAAGATTCATAGTATAGCATGTCGTAAATTTTATGAAAAAAAAGTTATACAATAGTATGTCGAAATTTTTTGAAAAAAAAGTCATACTATAGCATGTAGTAAATTTTATGAAAAAAAAGTCATACTATAGCATGTCGAAATTTTCATGAAAAGTCATACTATAGCATGTCGTAAATTTTATGAAAAAAGTCATAGTATAGCATGTCGTAAATTTTATGAAAAAAGTCATAGTATAGCATGTCGAAATTTTCATGAAAAAAAAGTCATAGTATAGTATGTCGACATTTTTGCAAAAAAAAGTCATAGATAGTAGGTCGAAATTTTTTGCAAAAAAAGGCATAGTACAGTGTCGAATTTTTTTACGGAAAAAAAGTCAGTATAGTATGTCGGAAAAAAATTGGAAAAAAAGTCAGTATAGTATGTCGAAAAATTTCTTGAAAAAAAAAGTTATAGTATAGTTTGTCAAAAAAGTCACACTATAGTATGTCGAAAAATGTTACAGTATAGTACGTCAGAAAAAGTTTAAAAAAAAAAGTCATAGTAATGTACGTCAAAAATTTTAAATAAGTCATAGTATAGTATGTAAAAAAAAAAGTTATAGTAATGGCGAAAAAAAGAGTAAAAAAAAAAGTCGCAGCAATGTATGTCTAAAAACAGTCATAGTATAGTATGTAGAAAAGTTTAAAAAAAAAGTAAGTTAAGCATGTCAAAAAAAATCATAGCATAGTATGTCAAAAAAAAGAGTAGAAAAAAGTCACAGCATGTCTAAAAAAGTAAAAAAAAAAAAGTCATAGTATAGTAGGCTAAAAAAAATCATATTATAGTATGTCGAAAAAAAAGTCAGTTTGTTGAAAAAAGTCATAGTAACGTATGTCGAAAAAATAAAAAAGTCATAGTATGGTATGCCGAAAAAAAGAGTAAATAAGTCATAGTATAGTATCTCAATTTTTTTTTTTTAAAAAGTCATAGTTTGGCATGTCGAAAAAAAAGTCATAGTTTAGTATGTCGAAAAAGAGTAAAAAAAAAAAAAAGCCAAAGTATAATATGTTGAAAAAAGAGTAAATAAACGTCATAGTATAATATCTCGAAAAAAGTTTAAAAAAAAATCATAGTATTTCCGAAAAAAAAGGTCTTTGTGTAGTATGTCAGAAAGAAATAATAAAATGTCATAGTATTGTACATCGAAAAAAGTAATGAAAAGACATCGTATATTATGTCATAAGAGTCATAGTATGCCGTAAAGAGGTTGTGATCTAGACTAGTGCCCCCCAACACCTGCATTCGCTGCAGTGGTTGGGCTATCTGACTGGCTTTCTGTTTGTCTCACACATTGTTTACTCCTCATTTGCTTACCCAGTCAGCTCTGAAACCTCATGCCTGATGCTCTCATCCTGCAAGACAAACAAAAAAAAGTCACTGCTCACTGTCTTATTCTACCCACTTGAAGTCAACACATGAAATGCCCCACGGGAAACATTCGGACCATCAATCTGCTTTATTCATCTAAGCTTACCTCTCTTTTTTGCTGACTTCCTCAGGTGTTGAGCAGACACTCTGGAGGTACCTTCTTGCAGGGATGTCCCACTGACCTCATCTTCTGACCCCTGTTCTTCTGGCATACTGGCATCTGGGTACAGGAAATACGAATATTCAAAACAGATCAATTGACTTAAAATATGAAGTAGCTGTCAGTAGAACTGGCTGGATTAGGATCTTAATCATGCATAACGGCATGCGTGTCTCTTTAAGATGAACGGGAAACACGAGAATCATCAATCTGCTTTATTCTTTTAAGTCTTGTTGGCACTGTAATGGCAACAGGTGGAGCGCCCGTCTTGTTTGTAATGCGATTGAATCAAGTTTTCTACATTAGTGTGCCATACAATAGTAACTATGGTCAACTTATCCTGTTTTTGTAAAGACAAAATGTTTAACCATACCCATTTACTGTGGCTGGCGTGGTTCCTGTAACAGAGCTAGTCCAAACTACACCTGTGCAACCAGAAGGAAGTAGGATTATCCGATATACTGTACAAGGTAGAATCTACTTCTGCTGCGAGGAGAGTACCCCTTAAAAAGACTATGTTCTGATTTAATAATCGGACCGCACAAAAACGTGCGGCCATCAGCGACCTGGAATAAAGAGGAAGCGGGGCAGAAGAGGAGTATGGCAGAGGCTCAAAAAGAAAACACCGGCTGTGGCGGTTCCAAGACCTTCCTGTACAGGTCAACATACAGTACATAGTTTGTATAGTATCATGCTATAGGACATACAAAGTAGGGGCTAATCATGTGGTTTCTTTGTCCTCAGAGTGCTATAAAAATGTACTGTACACAACTTTCTGTTGAGACACTTCTTTCTGACTTCTCTGTGAAGGTATGATTTCCAATATACTGTATACAATAAATTTTTTCTTCAACCCATCAGTGTTTTGTGCATTATTTTGTGTATGTTTGAGTGCTTACAGGTAATTTCCACAACAAGATTCAGACGGTAGAGCCAGAGCCCCATGACGGCAAGACTAGAAATTTATGTGTATGTGAGATTAACTGGCCCCATGACTACGGTGACCAGATGTCCTGGTTTGTCCGGGACTGTCCCGGTTTCAAGCTGACGTGTCCCGAGTACCAACAGATATCTGTAAAACACTCAAATGTCCCGGTTTTCATCACAATTAAAATAATGATATTATACTTACAAAGACGTTTATCATGTTCCACTCATTAATTAATTTGTGCGCATGAGATAAGTATATATACAGAGAGCCACAGCACAGCGCACCGCTGCGGTCTCTAACTAGAGTGATGTTGTGCGCTGTCCAGCCACAATTACGCACGTACACGGCAGATCCGCTGGTTACATTTAGTGTAGTTTTGAACCACAGAACCCTCCGTGCATGAACGTGCTGTACACTTAAGGGTCCCGGTTTGGGGGTTTGAAAATATGGTCACCCTACTACATGACGGCAAGACTAAAAAGGTGTCTGTCAGATTAACTCTGTTACCTCAATCAGAACTCTACCACATCACCCAATGTGTAATCCTGACTGAAAAGCTGCATCAGAAAAGCAATGTGAACACCTTCCTATCTTGGTAAGGGAACTACACAGTGTACAGGTCAACATACATAGTTTCTGACGGCAGTGTCTACATTACCTGTGCGCTAGCATCTTCTCTGTATGAATCCTCATGAGAAGTCAGATCTATAGGGTACATCTTGGTCTCTACTGCAGAGCAGGAGCCTGCTTGTTTGTCACCTGGAATTCAGATAAAAAACAAGAACGCATTAAGAGCTGATATTACTCATGTATGTGGAGATATTCACAAGTTACAAAAATTAGCTCAGGTGAAAACAGTTTCTGAAACAGCATATAACTTAAGCTAAGTGCATAGCATGGTCTTTTCTAGTTCAGTCAGACAAGGTCCGCATGGAATAAATGATATCTGTTGAAAATATCAATTATCTTTGGCGTCAGGGATCCACTCTCATTACTCCCTGAACACCTGAATTACACAAATGAGCATGACAGCAGAGTAGCTCAGGGAGTGATCTCTCTTAACCCCCCCACCCCAGGGATAGAAGAGATGGAGCTGGATGCTGGGGAGGTGGTGGGAGCATAGCTCAACAAGAGCGTCAATGGAATCGCAGCGATTTTACACACAAAAACTAGGCTACATGGAAACTAAAAAATTTGGTGATACAGTATATGCACATAGTATTAGAAGATATTATTGAAAACTATTGACGGTCTGTTCTGCAATTCTTCAATGCTATTTGATGTTATCTATTTCTACAACCGATGATAATTTCAGCAGCTGCGGTGCAAAGCAGCACACAGTTGCTTCCCTAAACTTTGACATATGAACATGAACATTTAAAGAGGTTACTTCCCCAAACCAAGGGAGGAGGGAAGAGTAAATCATGCCTACATATGTGTTGACTCAGAGATAGCATTAAATGAGAAAAGTTGATCTCCTGAGGCCTGTACTATGAAGCAAGTTCAACATACCTAGGGTATCTTTTCGTTATCTGGCTTCACTAACCCTAACAATCGCGATCACTCTAAGCGGTCCTACGACGGTGGATCTCGGTAAGTCAACCCAGGGTTTCTCAGTCTGGCGATGTTAGCAGCACATGACCAATCGCAAACATGGAGAAGTCTACTTTCAGCAGAGCAGCATATTTTACAAACCAAGAGCAAACTATAAACACATAATCCAGACTAAAAGCAAAACAGCTGCAGCTGCCAAATGCAGGAAGGACAGCTGGCAAAAGAAAAATAGAAAATAGCTAGGCCAGTAAAAGGCAAATACTATTTTCATCAGGAATGGGTAACAGAGCATTTTTTCCACAAACAAGACTAACAAGTGTGTGTGTGTCTCATTTGCGGTGCGAGCGCATCAGTCGGTAAAAGATGTAACGTCGAGCGCAACTTTTCATGGGACTTTCCGGCTGGTAGCAGTCTACGAACAGAGAAGGTAAAGGAGCTGAAAACAATGCTTAAAAGACAACAGTCTCTGTTTACAAAACTGAGGAAGAAGGCCGACGCAGCAACAGAGGATTCGTTTAGTGGGCGCACATCCTAACAAAACACAAAAAGGCCTTTGCATATTTCGGGATTGTAATAGAGGTGATAACTGCGGTGCCTGAAACGTTACTAAAGGACCATAAAAGTAAGACAGAAATTATGTCTGCTATTGGTGATGTACAGCTTGGTGCTATGAGTAGCTCTCAACAACTTTCATTTTGTCAAATTAGCTCTTAGAGGAAGAAAGGTTGGAGATCCCTGGCATAGTGTACAGGTCAACTACGGTCAACATAAATAGTTTGTGACGACAGTGTCTACAATACTCCATTACCTGTGCGCTAGCATCATCATCTCTGTTTGAATCCTCATGAGAAGTCAGATCTATAGGGAACGTCTCGGTCTCTACTGCCACAGCAGGACCCTGCTTGTTTGTCACCTGAAATACAGACAGAAAGCAATAACTAATATTGATCAGATCATATAGATCACATGGATATCCATAGATACACAGATAATCAGATTAATATAAATATTGGAGAAATATAAAACTAGCTGTACTAATCACAATCACAATAGTTGATTTCAGTTCCTGCCTCTGGCCTGCCGTTTAGTATGATGCAGTTTGGAGATTTGTGTTTCTCATTCACTAATCTTTCAAGGGATCCATCTTCTCTGGATGCATCAATACTAAAAGGTGTAAGAAAACTACCAATTAAACGTTGTACTACTTAAATATCAAATTTCATAAAGCGTATACATCTTCACAGTTTAATTGTAAGAGACATTTAAAATACATAGCACATCAACTCTAACTGTATGGCTTGTGATGAGAGAAAGGCCTGATCCAGATAAAGCTCTTTTCATTAGCCTAAAATGTCAAGACTCATCAGTGATAGATAAAGTTACAAACCAAAACTGATTCACTGGAATTAAATGTTAGGATCCACCTAACATGTATGATTAAAAGATTGCTCCTGATTTCATTCATTCATCAAAAATTCAAACCTTTGTTTCAGGTCTTAATTAGAATTCCCCTGATCTCTACAGAACATGTACTTACCACCAGTGACGTTTCTGCCATTCAAATTAAAACAGAAATGCACTCCGTGTCTCGGACTAGTGTCTTGACCGGCATTCTTCCACTGATACGAGTTCTCCCCTGGACTCCAAGACAAAAGCACCTGGTTCGATGGGCTGCGAACAGCAAACACTCCTCTTCCTATGAGTACACATAATTAAATATACATTCAATTAGAAGAAACATAAAGTCGTCTTAACTTTTCACATACAGCATGACCAACCGCTTGTAAATTATATGTGGTATTATCATAACAAAATGATGTTTTAGCCTACTGCCTTTAAAACCAACATAAGTTGGAGCTAGAGATCCAGTGTAATAATACAATATGGCTGCTTTCATCATAGCCCTTTTGGAAATGCCAAAACAACCTTTTATCATTTTCCAACTACAAAGACAGACATTTATAATTCATATAGACAGGCAATATGCCATTGAAAGAATTGTGGAGTATATTTGACCTGTGTTTACTGTAAATATTTATGATAGAAGCCAGGCTTACATAGACTTGCCTATACCTGGCTGCATTGGATTTTACAAAACCAGGCAGCAGCTTAAAGGCAGTTTTTTTCCAACAGATAGCTGTTTCTGAAATGAAGCCTAAATATTTGTTTATTCCATATGTGTATGTAAATGAATAGTACTGAGAAATGCACTTGTGTATTATGCTGCCCCCGAAAGGACCTGACGTCCCCGTACCTTTGATACGATCAATAAATCTTTCCATAAAACTTGGTCCCTCGAAGACAGAATATATGATGTTGCATCATCAGGCAGGCCGTATCCTTGTCTTCCTTTTGAACATTATGGCTCTGTGAAAATAATGTTTGAATCATTACACAGGTGTCCAACATGAGAAAACAACCTCCTCAATAATTATTCAACCAATTTCAATGAGTCACTTTTATATTCAAGGGTTTATGATCTACGTGGAGCAGTCACCAGAATCACAATCTGGTGTATCTTTTTTTTCAGGGCAACCTAGGCTATTAGAATACGCATGCTGCAGTGATGTCCCATGAATATATAAATAGTTATATGACCATAAGAGTGATAGAGCTGAGTGATACTGCCTTTCTTCTGACATCACTTCTGGTCCATTGCCATGTCAAGAAGACAAATAAATGGTAAAAACAGAATAACAATGCCCAATGCTCCATGGGCCTTACAATACTATCCAAATGCACAAAGGAGAATCTACACATTTATTACATTGAGGCTATTCTACTACTCATTATTTCAGGTGCTGCCCTAATAGTATCTCTATCGATAGGAGGATTGTACAGGGGCCGGAATGGGACTCATTTGCAGCCCAGGACTTTCATGCCTCAGACCAGCCCACTTTAGTTCACAACCTATTATACTGGAGATATAGGCTACTGTATAATTATAGCTTTACTATGTAGGCTTAAGTCCGCTATAGTGCACTATTCTCTCCAACCTTGTAATTCACACTGTATTTTTCTAGATCATCATTTTAAGTGTAGCTGCACAACTTTAGTTACAAACAACTATGAAAAGATAAACAATGTAGCAGCTCTTGGCATCAATAATCACAGCAGAGAGCATCTAACAGGTGCAATCATTATAATCTTCTGGGATCAAGATGAGCAGCATGACCAGCATTACTTCTAGCACTGTGAAAACTAAAAATAAACACACAAATGGCTGCTTATTAAACATTCACCTAACACTAGGTTGTAAACAAATCCTCTACATTTATAGTGCATTTACGTTTGGCCTACGTACTTATACACTGAACAATGAATTCAAAATAACAACACACATACTTGATAATAATGCTGCTCAATTAGCAAAAGCCACTTTTTCTGATAACAGAGAATATAACACAGTAACCTTCAACAACACTGCATGGAAACATTTTACAGCCTTTGTAATTCTTGTATTCAAGTATTACAATACTTGAATTTGTGCAAACGCAAATGCACTAATTCAAGTATTACAATACTTGAATACTTGGGGAAACTGTACAGACCTACTGTACAGACCTACAGCACATAGATGTACTGAACTTAAGACGAAGGAAGTTCACAAACAGTGCGCATAAATATTGATACATAACCGCACAGTACTAAAGACTGAATAATAGTAAAACTCTATAATGTATTCTGCTATATCACAGAGGTTTTGTGAGGCCAGTGAGATCCTGCCATTCGGGTATACAGTACAGGCTTCCAGGCTAACTGCAAACCTAAAGTGAGAGCATTAATTATCTATTTATAAAATTATAGTGTTTACCAACCCTGTCACCAGCCCTTGCAGCCCAACAACCAGCCCAGCCCACCAAGAATTTTTCTCCTGATTATCCACTCAATGCTGATGGGGTCAATCCAATGCACAATGTGTTTGAGATGAGAGCTGCCACATAGCCAGCAACACAGCCTCTGATTGGTCGACAAGTCAGGAACACAGCCTCTGATTGGTCAACAAGTCAGGAACACAGCTTCTGATTGGTTGACAGACTCAGCCCCAAGGCTAGTAGACTGCTAATAACAACACCTGCTTTCAGACACCCTCGACCTGATTAGGGTTCAAAGTAACGAGATTACTTGAGCATGTTATTCTGCTAATGGAGGACAAATGCTGTGATTCTGACAACTCCACCTAACGTTAGATCATACAACCTTCAATTGAAAAACGACTCATTGAAATCAGTTGATATGTAACATTACACAATAAAACTGTTTGTGTTACACATGCACCAAAACCCTGATTATGGTAAATTAAGTACATAATGTCCACAGGGTCCGCTACAGTCATAAACTGACCAGTTGCATCAAGGTGAAACCATTTAAATCGGTTGAGAAATATAAACGTTTTAGTGCTTTTTATCCAGAAAAAACACCAGCTAGAAATCTGTAGTTAAAATTAGCAGCTAGCGATTTGGAGCTAACTTTAGTAGCTGGTGATCTGTATAAATGGTACTTTATTAATCACCAAGGAGAACTTGTTCCCAGGAAGAAACAACATTAAATGAACAAAGTCAAACATAAATCAAATAACCCTACCTTTTGCTCACAGAAGTTCTTGAGTTGGTTAGTGGCCTAGGCATGGCTCTGGCTGCTCTGGTTACATCACGGCCCGATCACGATCTGGCAAGAAGAACCATCGTCTTCTTCATTGGTTTTAATGCCGCTTGGCATCCAAAAATTTTGCATTAGCGCCAACTAGCGATACTGGTCTTATACTACAATATTCCCCTCATTTCCCACTCTGCTACAACTTCTTTATTTTCTAGGTGTATGACAACATATGTTGCAAACTTCCCCAGAAACTCCCACAACACCCAGCTGCTGCATTTATGATAATGTCGATTTTCCCAGACTCCCTCTCTATTCCAGCAGTACAGTTAATTAGCATTTGCCAAAAACTTCACCTGGTCCCTACAAATATAAATTCCTCGTGCTTCCTGTTTGTCTCTCACCATACCTTTTGTGCATTCCGGTACCCATACTACCATACTATTTAGCATGCCAGAAAAATATTTAGTAGGCTATGTCCCAATACATAGTATGTCAAGTGCAGTATGCCAAAAAATACCAGGATGTCCTATTACATCCGGTTGTATTTGCAGTATGCAAGCCAGTATGCTTTTTTGGCTATTCTGACCCACAATTCTCTGAGCTACTTTGTCACCTTGTGGGACAAGTAAAAAAAAGAGGCATATCAGGGGAGGCTCCTGAGTTAGTTTAAATCAAAATCGGTGTGGGTCCCATCATTAAAGGCCCCAAGCGGCCCCATGCCGTTTGTGGGCTCCTGGTCTTTGGACCCAATCAAGTAAGAAAAACAAGTGCACACACACACAAACACATACAAGAGACAGGCATGTACTGTACTGTACACACTGCAGCCACAGATAGGCTACTCCACACAAATATACATGTTATTGCTCATATTCCTACCTGGTGGTTCCAATGATCCAAATGATCTCTTAATAATGACCTGGCAGGTAAGATGCTCTCTAAAATGTGGAGCTAACAAACAATACAGAATGATTCAGTAGACTGTACTTCTCTTGATATAGTGAAGTAAAGGCAGTTTTTTGCAGATCTGTCAGATCAGATCTGTTTCTGCCATAAGGCACATATTGATCTGCCCTTCGGCTGTAGGGGTTCTTGAGCCGGCCTGCAGGGGCATTTTCCCGGCCCCCTGGGAAAGGCAAGAGAAGGTCGATTCTGGCCTCATCAAGGCGTCTTTGTCCCCATCCAGTGCAGGCGGAGGCCCCAGCTGGGGGTCTCAGGCCAGCAGACACACACACCAATATTTGGGTGGAGAGGCAGAGTGCAACGTCCCTGTCGGTTCCACCTCACTGCCTCCTTTCTTATGGGTTAACAAGAAGCCGTAACTGCTCTTCCCCCACCTCACACACACACACGCACGCACGCACAAACACACCACCAATGACACATACCCGCATCAAGCATAAATTCATATGCACACAAAAAAACACACACACATGCACAGAGACCCCACGTATCGTTCAATCCAGGGTCCAGATTGTTATGGCAGTTTGTCCTCTTTCTTCTCCATCCTCCCTTTTTGTTTTCGCGGTCTCAGAGGTTCTTTTGTCTCCAGCCGACTTTCAAATGTCTATTTATTTATTCGCCATGGTTTAATTGTGTTGTCGGCGAGATCTGTTTGAAATCGCTCAGTTTGCATATTTTGCATGACAATAGGAGCCATTGACCGGCCTGCTCATCCTGCTGTCCAGTGCCAGGTCCTCATTTCAGAGAGGGGTGTTTCATCTTTTTATGCTCGTCTGCATTGTATTTAAAAATCCATAAATTAACCTTTGATGAATAATTGTACCCATACTGGCACAAACATGTCCACATGCTTGACTGGACGTAGCCTGTTACAGGCCTGACGTCATGGCTGCAGAAGGGGACTTTTTGGAGCCGCTCCTTGTGTACATCCAATTAACAGCAGCCTTTGAAGTTTTTTCGGTTAGCTTTGAAAAGATTTAACAATGGCGTTGCATTATGTCCCTCAAGTGTTTGTTTTAGGGCATCCCCTAAAGATTTTAAGTAATTTGTTACACAATCATAATTTATGGAATTCAGTTGGTGTATAAATGGAGCTCAGAGCCTTTTTAGTGGAATATTTTCTGTTTATCAAGTTTGTAGACATTTAGAACATTACACTCCATCTTTAAATATCTAGAACATGATGTTACAGGGATCAGCATATCTGAGGAAATGTGAATTTAATATTCAAACCACTCAGAGCACAACTTGCAAATAACTTGCAAAACATTCGGTTGGCTGTTTCCCTCGTGTTGCTCTCCAGCATTTCATTTCCCTCTCACCGTCTGACACACATCACATGTAGGCTACTGTACACACACACTCAGGCATGTTCATCCATGCATCTTTCTCGAACATCAAGGTCAAAGTAACTCGCCTCATCTCCACCCAGGCAAGTGGAAATGGAGATGAGATGAGAAACATTTATGTCCACACAAACAGCCATGTAACATGTTCTCAAATACAACCGGTTTAAGTGTTGACCGAATCCAGAGACCTCCGTGAAAAGTTTTTTTATGTTTGTCAATTTACTATTTCCAAGGTCAAGCAAAAAATTTCAGCTTCCAAAATCAGTAAAAACTTTACTCAAACCAAAAAAATAGATTTAATGAAATGTTTAGAGCCTCTTTTCTACAAAAGAGGAAGTTTGAGCTAACGTTGTTCAGAAAAAGTTGATGCCATCGGTTATTTTTAAGGGATAATTTAGGATTTATATCACATTTTCTCTATTGATTTGTAAAACATTCTGAGGAGATGGGTGTAGGTATTAACCTACACCCATTTCCTCAGAGCTTTAAAGTTTTTTCCACTTGATGTTTAAATCATCTGTTGCCAGGTCTTCTGAGGGAAAGATGCTCAAACAACCCTTTACTTTGAAATAAATAGTTAACGTATACCACAAGCTAGTAAAGAAACAGTCATCAAGTGATGTCTCATTTCAAAGTGGAGGTGGATTGTTTAAACACCGCAGCTCAGTAGCTAAGACGTCACAAACATCTTCAAACTTCGAGCCTGCAGGCAGCACATTCAGAGCCGCCTCCCTGAACCTGAGCGTGGGTACATTCCTCTCTGGTTCTCCTCCCTGCCCGTCTGTACAAACGTGCCAACATAACTTTTTCTCATCCAACGCCCAGTCTGGACTGCACCGGTTTCTCACGTAAACCTGGCCGCTGCAGAACGAGAGGTATGGAGGAGCATCACCTGACTGACGCTGAGCAGCATTAGCACATTCTTCAGGGTTATAATGTGTGCACATCTTATATGTGAGTGCCAGCGCAACAGAGGCTTGCTCTTCACATACCACATAACCAGAATGTGTGATATCGCTACGATAAGGGGGGGATTATAAAGAGAGACAGAGCATGGACTGTTCATCTCACTGGATCTTAAGTGTACACACAGACAGGCAGGAGGAAGGAGACGGGTGTTCCTGGCAAATACCAAAACCACTCCTAACCTGCGTTTGGAAACTATTCCAGGCACGTTAAGAGTACCTGTGTGATTATATGGCTGCCCACGCTGTTTTAATGAGAGAGCTGCTGAATTCCAGTCATTCCCTGGAAAACAAGAGGACAAACAACGAAAAATATGTTTTCAAGAAGATATTTATTGAGGAGTTATGAGCTGTAGAACATGAAGTAACAGTTGGTGTAACAGTAATAGCTTAATATATCACTGTATTTGATATATACTTTGATATATTGTAAAACTGCAGACTTGCACACAGCAAATGAGGATTGTTCAAAGACAAACAACTTCATAGTTTGCTACAAAAACAATTCGATTATTCACACTACCCAAGCTGGGTTAAGACAAAGATACAAAATTAAGACCATTAAGAGATTTCTTTGTACAAAATGTGCAAATCAAAGGCTTCTACAAATTAATTACAAAGCAAATATACAAACTATACACACAAAAGACTTCCATTAAAGATCCTGAAATATGAAATGAAAAAAAAAAATATCATAGCTACAAAGTATTTCCTAACTACTTTGGACACACTTAGCTTTTGTTATTTAAATCCAGAATGGCACGAAGGTTAGCTATTCAGGTTTTGGCAATATATATGTTTTAAATATGACCACTGCTATTAAGCATAATCATACATTTAAACTTGGCAAAACAATGTAAGAATGCTAAAATGAGAGACTTCTGTAAAACTGTTTAGCATAAAATGGTACATTCACAAAAAAGAAGACAGAAAACGTTAGAAGACGTTACCCTTCCTTGAACAAATACAGGCAAAACTATACAAAACCCTGAGACACAAAATACACAAAAAAATGACAAAATCATAGTTTGAAACAACATGAAACAGAAAAGCATCTTCTTCGGCCGTAACGGGCCACATTCTCTCTTGCGAGCGTGTATTTTAAGTCGAGGAGGAAGATACAAATTTAGCTTACCAAAATTGAGGGAAGCCCAAGTCCAAAGTCTAAAAATACAGACAGGAAGATTGTTTCTGTGCACAAAATCATACACTTCCCCAAATGTCTTCTCTCCTTCCCCATACTGCCTGGCATAGCAAAGGTCTAATTCAGTCTATCAGCAGTCCAAATAAATTACACCTGAGTAAACGCCCAGTGTTAAGAGGGGAGAGAAACCACAACAAAGGACCAGCTGACTTTCTTTTTTAAGTAAAACGACATGTCAGTGAGAGACACTAATAAGTCCTTTCAGAGCCTGTTAAACTGGTAATCGAGATGATACACATGTTTGATGATGGAGTGAGTCAGCTGAGCAGTGCAGCGCCGATACAGTCGCAGTAACAGATTCGCCCCAGGAGGTGGAAGGAGAAAAGCTTTTGAGGCAGATGCCCAGAGCACACATCAGTCTGCTTCCTGGCTGTGCGTCGCATGTTATATAGAGATTGTGAGTTCCCTGAAGTATACATGGCAACGAGTCCAGCTCAGGCTAGTGGCTACATGGGAAAGTTACACAAGAAGTACGAGTAAACAGATCAGGTGGAAAGAGGCCGCAGACTTCCCGTCTCTGGGCTGTCTCTAGGACTCCGGCCTTCGCTTCTCTGCAGCTGAAGATAATGTGAATCAGGCTGGATGGAGCCACAGCAGGAATACACAAACTCTTCCTCTTCTTCCTCCTCCTCCTCCTCCTCCTCCTCCTCCTCCTCCTCCTCCTCCTCCATAGAGCCAGTGAAGGGAGACACATGCCTGCATACCAGACACCACGGCTGATCTGGGGAAAGAGACAAGAAGGAGATTAATGTTTAGGTCCTGTGAACTCTGCTGTATGAGGACCGACCACATGACCAGAGGGGCGGCCTGGACATTCTCAGGGAGCGGAGAGGAATGCAGAGACTTCGGTCCTCCGGGCTACACATCAGCTTATCACCATGCCATTTTATCAGGCTTACCCACATAGCGTTAATAATGCCGCAGGATGGGGCGTTATTTAACCAAAGTCCTCCTGGCATGTGGGATTAAGCTGCTCAAGCCATTTATGTCGCTAGTTAATAAATATCTGAGGACCCCACGCTGTAAAAATAAGCTTCTCTGGACTAAACACATACTCCAAAACCATCTGCTCATCTGCTTTATCCGGATATAATTCCTACTGTAAGAGGCTTTCTTATGGTTCAATTTTCAAATTCCTGAATGTGTGAGGCACAATTTTTACTACAAACATTGTGAATTCTTTGGGCTTTCTCTGCAACCTCAGATACATAATTTTCCTCCCCTGCTGTTATGAAGGAATGTTCCACTGGATATTTGGGGGGTTGGAGAGAAATGTTAACCTCTGATTTGCATATTTTTGATGATAACTCAGGTCTGCCAGAGCAGATGAAGGATGTGTGTGTGTGTGTGCTCTCTATTCTAGGAGAATGACATTGGACAGGCTCTGCTGGGGGCTTGTTTAGATAACCTAATGAGTTCTCATTTCCATGGCTGACAAAGCCGGCTGATACTACTGAAGCCCCAACTGATCCATACGCATCTGTTACTGTTGTGAATACTTTGCCTGAAACAAAACAGTGGGACACAGCCAGAGCACTGCACTACTGGGATCGCAACAGAGAGACAGAAAGCAAGAGGTTACAAACAAGCTTCAGAGTAAGAAGCAAAACTATCTGCTTATACATTTAAACTCTCTGGAGGAATTACTCTCTCAGGTGGATGCAAACTACAGTATTTTGTAATAAATACTGAATACTAAAATACACAAACTGGACAACAAAAATGCAAACACGTTGCTCATTTCCTGCTCAGGTGAATGGCCTCAGGACACAAAATACCTCTAGGGCTGGGTATCATTTCAAGTTTAGTACCAAAACATACCTTTCGATACCTTACTTTGAGAAATATAAACATTTTTCTACAACATTTAAAAAAAAAAATAGTACACCATATTTACTTTCTTGCTTAGTGTTAGATAAGAAGATTCATACCATTCTCATATTTCTCGGTTAAAAATGAAGCTACAGCCAGCGGCCGGTTAGCTTAGCTTAGCACAAAGAGTGGAAATAGGGGGAAACAGCTAGCCTGGCTCTGTCAAAAGGCAACAAAATCCAACTACCAGCACATCTAAAGCTCACTAACGCCCAGGCCACACTGCCTGGCTGCGTCGCGGAACCTCTTGCTTTTTATTTTGGCGCCCATCAAGTTCAAGTTTACAGCCCAGGTTAACAGGTTAGAGCAGCCACAAAGCCCGCGTGAGCAGCGCAGCTCAGGTGCGGCTCGGCTGCGTGTCGGCTGCCTCTCTTCTAAAGATTCGAGGTCTTGCCTATTTTTTCCGCATGTCGCGCACGGTTCACAGCAAAGATAGACAGTGAAAATAATCTTTTGAGCATATATTGACATCATACCAGCAACATTACTGCAGTTTCAATGTCTTTATCTGTAGAATATGTCACAGAAATGAAAAAAAGTAAATTCTTTTAAATCATCACTTCCTGGTTCCGTTTGAAAATTAAAGCCCTCTAGCGTTTTTCTGTGGATAGAATCCCTTCATTTTTTTAACACAAGGCTTTTATTCTGAAATATTTGCAGGACAGTGTTGTGGAAAATGCAGTGACTGGCACGGTGCCATAAATTAATTATTATTAGAGTACTGGCTTTTTAATTGTGGTTTATTGTTATTATTTACAAATGAGCACATGCTTCTTAAACTTTTTTTCTGTCTAAAATAAATATAAATGACATGTATAATGAAATGAAATTACCATTATGAAAGGCAAACTATGTAGAAAGAAAGGGCTGGCAGTAGCAGCGTAGCAGCAGCAACGCTGTCTGTGTGGACACCACACACGTGCGAGCTGCAGTAGTTCAACGAGGTAGCCGTCACGCAGGCAGTGGGGCCAGAAGGCGTAAGGCTACGGTCACACATTATCATTTATATCTGGACCTAAGTGATCACAGAATAAGTGAATAAGTAAACAAGATTACAAATCTGGCCACACATTCGGTGCCAGCTTTCAGTACTTGACAGTTTCTGTGCTACAGACACATTTCTGATGGTGCCAAAAAAAAAAGTATTTAAGTCCGATACCCAGCCCTGAAACCAACCAGTAACAGCACATTTGCTGCAAGACAAACTCAGCTCACCCTTCCTGATCAAAGTGAAGCCGCAGTAGCAGCACTTACTGTATCACATGTGACTGCAGGCCTGGTGGAAGTTTCCACTGCTACTCTCTCTGTGTATGTACATGTGCACGGGTCACTGCCTGCACGTCTTGAGTTCTGCTGCTGCTGCTGGTCTAATCTCTCTGAAGTGCAGATGATGAAGAGCATGCCTCTGAATCTTAAATACTCTGCCGCTCTGCTCCGCTCCAACTACGACAATATCACTGTTTCATAAGAGTTGCAGCTTTATATTTAGTCCTCTATCTCTATCGGCTGCAAAGAGAGAGGGCTTTCACATGCTGCGTTCATGTTGACAAGACACCAGCAGGGACTCAACCCAGGCTAACCATGTCAAGAAGGTGCACATTGTATTTAAGTAAATATCGTAGAGATCAAAAACACTTGATTTCTTGTACATTCCTGAACTTTTTTAAAAAAAAAAGTCAATAACAGCCCAGAAGGGAACAAAAAGGTTAGTTTGTATTCCATAGAGATACACTCTGACACGCAAAGGTTATGTGTCTGTCATCATCAGTACATTCATCAAAAAACACCATCCTCGTCTCGTATCATCAAACTTCAGCTCCCTCAGCCGCCCACAACAAGGGTCCCGCTGTCACCAGAAATGAGCTCCAGACTGCCTCACAGTCCCGTCATTATTACCTGTCATCATGTCAAGGTCACTTATACTCAACACTGGGCTGCAGCGGCAACACTGTTCACTTTTTACCCAAATTTCTTTACAGGGACGAAACTCATCCTGACTTGCATTCAAACTTTGTGTTTTCAAACACAAACTGTACAAAACACAAACTCTCACTGCACCAAAACAACCTAATCGACCTTCGCAAATCCAACTTTCTTCTGCCAACAGGGAGTAAGACGTGTGGAGTGCCAACACAGGTGGCGGGGTTAATAACTGTAACCCAGAAAGATGCCCCGTGTGTGTCTTTGGTCTGGTCCACTGAAGTAACCACAGTGTGATGCTGTGAGGGACGGAGGGAGTCCACGTGTCCCTCTGCAGACCAAACAGATGGGCCTGAACTATATGAAGTGATTGGATCTGGCACTCTGAGGTTTAACCTGACTCAGTCTGTCTGCTCCCATCACTTATCTTTCTCCTCCACATGGGAATAATGCCAGATTGAGTTTGACAAAAGAAAATAACGACTAAATCTAAAGCTTTTCTATACGTTTCAAAAATGACACTCTGTCGTGGTTGAAAGAGCACGCACACCACGAGATTATAACGCATTTATCAAACGAACGACACCTGCATCATGACATTCATCTCCATTTGTTTTAGCTTTATTGCACCGTAGACTCCCATCTGCGTCTTCCAGAGGGCCAATTACCCACGATGCACCACACCAACTTTCTTTATCTGTCCCTTGTGTCCAACTAGGCCTGTGCCATGTTTACTAATGACCACAAAGAATCACACTGTATTGACTAACGTATGAATCACAGTCACTTCACTTACAATGAGTTTGTATTGTTTTCAGGGACAGATAAAGGACTCCGGGGTGAGCTCAGAGACACAAGTATCTTGGTACAGCTGCAATGTATATTGAGTCTTGATGAATTCTTGCAGAAACTCCGGTATAAGAACAAAGAGCGTCTCTGTGACTGAAGAAGCGCCACTCCAGTACTACTTCAGAGGCGCAAATATTACGTAATTCAGATTAATTACCAGGCAGACACACTGTGTCCCATCCCAGCTGGATTACTGAAGAGGCCCCTGTAACTGTATGACAGCTCGCCTCTTTTTAAGTGCGTAATCAAATTAGTCTGGGTGATTATTCAGCCATTTTAAGCATCTTTTTCCCTTTTCCTTTTTGTTACTCGCAGCATGGAGAAAAGACCAATAAAAACACCATTAGGTTTATGCAAATTTAAGCAGCCGTGCCAAGGGCTGTAATGTGGCAGATTGATTACTCAAGGGACTGAAGACGAAGTGTGTGTGCACGTGCTAAGTCTGACTGTGTGTGTCTGAGAGAAGGGGGGGGGGATCGTTGTTGTACACAGATGCCACAATAAAAGCCTCATTCAGCTTGTGTTCCTGGTGGCCCTCACAGCGAGGCATTAATAAAACATTAGTATTGAGTGACTGGGGCCTCTGCACTCCTCCTCCCCGATCCCACCGTGACCTTTCCATTTTACAGCAGCTGTCTGGGGAGGCAGAGAGCCCGCCGAGGACTCCGTCCGTGGCCCCTGACCTCCCCAGGTGTACCCTAGCACACAGAGCTGTGCCCACCTCATAGCAGAAGCCGTTAAAAAAAGAGAGAATGCTGCTTATGTCTGTGATTTTTAGGAGCGGAGAGGGGTGATGAGGAGGGAGGGATGGAGAAGGAAAATGGAGGAAAGGGGGGGCTGAGAAAACATAGGCTCAAGCGTAGATAACAGTCATGTCTGGGGCCGTTATAGTTCAGCGGTTTAACGGAGAGAGAGAGAGAGATAGAGATTGTTTTGAACTTTGTGCAGGGATCTCCGGTTACATCCTGTCTGGCTGTAGTCTGGTAACAGACCAGATTACACCACGATGGTATTCTGCTTACTATTTCCAAAACAAACACTGAATAAACTAATTAAAGGCCAACTGTAAAGTTGCAGGCAATAGTCAAAATATTACAATAAAACTGCATTTAGGTCTTCATGTTTTTACCCTAAAAACTTATTTATTCTCTCGCCTGGACCATAACAAATACGAAGCATAATGCTTTAACTTTTACAAATACTTTTCCATCAACAGTGGCTTGGCCCTGGAGTCTGTGGTTAGTCACATCTGGTGGAAATGCACAGGGCCACAAACTAGCCCATAGTAGGTGGTGACAAAAAGGCTGGTAATCCCATACAGGCCACGCAAACTGCCAGGACAACTGAAGGGCCTCAACCACGAGGCAACATTTACAAATCTTCACTAATGGGAAGGCAGGCCACACCTTCATTCCTCCCAAATTAGAGTGAGGATGGCTGGCTTTTTAAAGGACAGGCAATGCCAGCAATGTGACTGCCTCGGTGTGTGTGTGTGAGACAGAGTAGTACGAGTGGAAAACGAGTGGTTTCACAACTGTGTAAAAACTCACAATACTACTAGTGAATACTTGAACAGCTGACTGGTGGTTTTCGGCCCCATTGTAAACATGAAAGGAACACACACACACACACACACACACACACACACACACACACACACACACACACACACACACACACACACACACACACACACACACACACACACACACACACACACACACACACACACACACACACGATTATTTTTCTCTCTGACCCCAGCTGAAAGTTGACAACCTCGGGAGCAGAGTATTTTTAGGCAGGCGTTAGTCTCGGCCGCCAAATGGTGCAAAATATAGCTTTGCTTCTCCTGGTCTTACTCGCTCTCCACTTCACCTCCCTCTCTCCATATGTGTGCGTTGTTTTGTGTGTAGGCGTCCTGCTCTGCTCCGTGTTGCTCCCTAAATGTTTGCCACTTCACTTCTCCTCACAAGCCCCCGTGTCTCGGGTGAGAGAGTCGACCAGCGTCAGGGCAGGACGCCTGCTTAACAAGCTGGAAATCTGAGCTTTTTCCATGTCTGCTGTAATTAAAACAGAAAGGCAGCCGACAGCGGGATGGTAGCTGCCGTAACTGAAAGAGTTCATAAAGACACGGCGCCTTGATCTTTCATAGCCAGCCTGTCTGTCTCCATCCCGCCCGGCCAAGAAAACCTAGGCTAGCGGTCCATACCAGCAGCCTCATAATGCTAAGCCCCCAGCTCCATCATATCCAGCTGTTTACTGTAGACACAAGTCACACATAAGCCCTCTGCTTCTCACTTGCTTCCGCTCAGCTTTGCTTTCAAAGTTCTTGGCAGCATAAAAGGAGCTTGTTCAGAGTCTCTTTCCCGTATTCCTGACAGAGGAAGCAGTTGTTTTGCAGTACAGAGGAGTATGATTTATCCAAACTTCAGTCACAGAAACTGCAATACTCTGCATGCTATTTACTTCAGTATTCTTTCTTAAGAACAACTAGAAAGACTTTAAACTTGATTTTCAACGGTTAAAGGGACGTTGAAATAAATGCAAACAACAGACTTTAACAGTCAGATATTTCATATTAGTACATGAGTATAGTTCACATTTATGAGTTGTATTCACTTTGATCTCTGGCCAAAGTTGTTCAAAACAAAAGTGGTTTGTTCCTAGTTTAAAGCAATTGGCATTTTGGGAAATAAGCATATTCCCTTTCTTGGTGATAGTTAGATGAGAAGATGATAGTAAATATGAAGCTGGAGCCTGAAGACTGTTAGCTTAGCTTAGCATAAAGACTGGAAACAACTAGACTGTAGACTAGACTATATTCTGTTTCCTTCGGACAGAGCCAGGCTAGCTGTTTCCCCCTGTTTCCAGTCTTTGTGCTAAGCTAACTGGCTGCTGGCTATAGCCTTATATTGAACAGACAAATGTGAGGATGGTATCAACCTTCTCATCTAACTCTAACTGAGCAAAAAAGTGAATTTATGTAAACGTTGCACAAGTCATGTACTGCTTTAAGTGTGGGTATTTGTTATCCTTGATGACAGACTAGAGCTTTGTGGCAAATGGGCTGCATTGAACAGCACAAAATAATGCATTAGGAGAGACATGGGCTTTGTGAATGTACTCAGTATAATAAAACCTCCAATAAAGATAAAACCACCAAACCAACAATAAAAAGATGCAGCGGAGGCTGTTTAAAAAGCAAACCCAATGACCACTGCAGCAATGAACCGTTTTCCATTGATTGCATCAGTGCTAAAAAAAAACATCACAGGACAGGCCTCACGTCATGAAACTCAAAACTAGCTCTACCATCACCGGGCACATGTTACAAACAATCTGCAAAACCTCCAAAACATCACTGTACATCCTCTTCTTGTTTCATCTACTGGCCCCTGCATCCCTTCATCCTCCTCACCCGCTGCGAAAAACTGGAAACACCTCAAGAAAAATGTATCATCTCTTATCTCACATGAAGCTGCGAAAACTGCCACCTGTCGTTCCTTCAGGCAGATTAGGCCGAGCAACTCCTCACTGATGTGGTATGTTACATCAAAGTGAATCATATTTTCATACCCTTGAGAAGTATCCTTCCGTTTTTATCCCCCATCCTGAATTCCTGATGAGATTACTGATCAGACTTTTTTTTTACTTTGAGCAGAACAGATTGCCCTGGCGTCTGTCAGCACATATGGTACTTTCTTTTTGTCCTTTAAAGCACTTTGACAAAGGTGCTAGAGGGATTTCATTAAGGGAAAAGGGGCTAAGTGTACATTGGACTTTTGGGAGAAAGCTATTAATCATATTAGGCCTTTCAAATCATGTAAAAGGTTGAGATCTTCAGTGGTGTATCACACATACATAAGCTAATAAAAAGGTATGTTTCTACTCTTATCTAAAGCCCACCGAAGGCTCCTTGTGCTCCTCTGGCTCCAAGCCGTCCATATGTTAGACGCCATGCGTCACATCACCTTTTATGAGTTACAACTGTTTTGAGGTACTGACTCGTGACCCAGGGCCGGCCCAGCGGAGCCCCCGGCCCACTACAAGCACAGACCCGACCCCTGTCTCTCCACCTCGCGCCTGTCAGTGACAGAGGTCTTGTGTTGCAGCTCTCGCCCTGTAATTACCAGCACCGCTGACATTCCTCCTGCTCTCCAAAGCAGGACTCCACCATGTTTATCCAACACCCAGCCTTCACAGCAGCTAGATAATGTGTAACTGTAACCACTGGCAACCCTGAAAACAGTGAGGGGTTTTTAGACTGGCCTCGTCCGGTTCAAACTGACATTCACCTCTGTTCAGTAACTACGTTGTGTGAATTATTTTAAGATATTTTTGTTTGTTTTGTGTCACGTATGATCTGACCATACAAGGGACACTATGAATAGCACGTATAATTGACATTTGACAAACTACAATTACTCACCTCAAAGAGTCGGTGCGTCTCTGTCTATGCTGAGAGGTACTTCCATGTGCTGACGAAGGCGGTGGGAATGAGTGAGTAGGGCACACTGGTCACGCTGTCCCAAGAGTCCGACGACGGATCGTAACAGTCTAGTGTTTTACACCTCTGAGCCCCGAAGTAGCCCCCGACCACATATAGTCTGTTCCCCGACGCCACCGCGTGGCAGCTGATCCGTTTGGCCGTCACGTCGCCGAACTTCGACCACTGGTACGTCTCGCTGTTGAACCGGTAAGCAGAGCTGGCGGAGAACTCGGTGTCGCCTCCGATCACCACGACGTGGTTGCCGACCACGGCCGCCGCGGTGTAGCGCCACAGCTGCGGACAGGCGGCCGGCACGGACCACCGGTTCTGTAGGGGGTCAAAGCACTGCACCTTGGGGAATTTGTCTCTGTTCACACTGGTGCCCCCGAAGGCAAAGAGTTTGTTTTTGGCGCCGACGACGGCGGCGTTGCTCACGCCCTCTCTGAGCGGAGCCACCAGGGTCCATTTATTGGTCTGAGGGTCGTACTGTTCCACCTGCTTGAGAGACACAGACGGAGATGCGGGGAAGGATCCCGCGAGAGAAGTGTGTCCTCCCACGACGTACAGCATGTGGTCGAGCTCCGCAGCCCCGTGTCCGAATCTGGCGACCAGCATGGGCGAAGCTTTGGACCACTCGTCGTGTAATGTGTCGTAGACCCAGACATCTTTGGAGGCCCCGTTTTCAGAGCCACGTCCTCCGGTAACATAAACCTGAAACACATGCAGAGAAGTATTATATTTGTGTACTTCTACATAGCATTACATTAAAATGCACAAGTATGGATCATCTACATACCTTGCAACCAATAGCACAGGCGCTGCACTCTTTCCTGGGGCTGGGGATGTCTGTTTTAGGGGTGATCTCTTTAGTCTTGTTGTCGATCATGTAGACTTTGTCACACATGAAAGTCTGTCCTCCCAGCAGCAGCAGGGCCTGGCTAACCTTCCTCGGCCGGGCACAGAACCCCGTTACAATGCCGTCGTTCTGGAGGATCCTCATTTTGCACCGCACGGCGTCTTCGACAATCTCCCGACCGACCTTATGGCACATCACCAGCTCCTCCGAAGCGACGTTCTTCAGCAGGTATGTTTCAGGGAGCAGCGCCAGGCGGACACAGCGCAGCAGCTCGGGCAGCTCGCTGTGCCTGTGCTCCATGTCGGCCTTGACCCAGTCGATGACGGCCTCGTACACCAGGCTCTCGTCCTCCACCTCCAGCTCCTCGCTGAGGATCAGCTCCTGGACTTTGTCTCTGGGCAGGCTGAGGAAGTCCTCAGTCCTGAAGAGAGTAGCAAAGTCCGCCAGGCACATCCTCCACGACAGCTCGTACAGTCTCTGGCACTGATGGGCGTCTGACAGCAGCATCATCCCCAGACAGTTTGACTGGTCCAGGTTCTTTTCTAGAAACTCCGCCGCCGCGTCCCTGATGTCGTGAAACTGAAGCATGTCGCCGGCTTCCAGGAGCGACTCCGCGTTTTCCTCGTTGATGAGGATGCGGGCGGAGTAGGCGTAGTCGAGCAAGAGCTCCAGCACCTCCGGGTGGAGAGAGTCGTGGAAGTCGACTTCGGCGTCGCGGCTCTCCCTGAGCCCGCCGCTGAACATGGCCTCAAAGTATCGGCTACAGGAGGCCAGGACGGCCCGGTGGCAGGGGAACGATTTGTTTCCGGCCTTCAGGACGACATCCGTGAAGACTTTTCGTTTGCGTAACAGGTTGAGCTGAGTCAACAGGCTGTCGGCGTGGGACGTCTTGTGGAAGAGTTGGATATTCATGGAGCCGGAACTAGAGCGAGACTTTCTGTTTTCGTGGTTACTCACAGACATCTTGACTTGGACCTGGAGGAGGAAATAGAGGATAATAAAATATAAGCACAAGCGGAAAGAGTTTACATCCTGGTTTACATTTGTTTGATTCAACCGCTTCTAACAGTTGGACAGGAGGAAGAGATTTTATCAGGTCATGCGCTCTCCTTTTGATGTGAACACCATAAACACTCCTCCCATTTTATGATTAAACAAAACTCACTATGCCAACGGCTGATGAATGGGTTGCTCGGGAATAAAATAATCATATCAGTACGCTGGTTTACAACGGAAATAAAGAGATGAAAGGAGATCAGATAAGGAGCGCTCCCACACAAGCCCAGTGTGTGTACACGGAGATTTACACTGTAAAACATACATCAGTGTCAAGACAACAAATGAGCTACATTAACTGGCTTTTAATTCAACCCCCCGTCTGTAATTAATGATAGGCAAAAGAAACAACACCTGGGCGTGTTACCTCATATCACATCTTTCCACCCCTATAAACATTTCATGGCTGTGAGTCATCTCCAACCACAGAGAGAGAGAGAGAGAGCCAATCAATTCCTTCCAGTTTGTTCTGCTGGCTCACATACAAGATGGTGCCAAAGCTTTCAAACCCACATTAGATGTGACACCTCAGACAGTCCAGCAGCTCCTTGAGGAGGAAATTATGCAACCGCAGTGCAACAGATGAAAAACCCCCCCAATCTGTCTTTTGATCATCTGTAGTGGATGTAGACAGGCATGCAGCCATTACATCAAGTGGGACGATGTTTATGCTGAATTTAAAGTAAGATTATTGCACGCTAAAGATAAAGCGTGATTGAATTTCTAATAAACAGTGGTGGAATGTAACTAAGTACATTTACTCAAGCACTGTACTGGAATAAAATTTTGTCATACTTGTACTTCACTTGAGTATTTCCATTCTCTGCCACTTTATACTTCTGTTTTTCTACATTTCAGAGGGGGACGTTGTACTTTTAACTTCACTACACTTATTTGACAGCTGCAGTTACTTTTTAAATAACAACATAAAACATGATATGCTTATATGATATGATGCAGTACTAATCTACCCAGCAAGTAGTACACAAAGTATCTAAAATTAACTCCACATTGATGAACTACATCATTAAAATGCTCTTACGTGTATTCATTCGTGATAAAAACACAATATTCTAATAATATATCACTGAATGAAGCCATTATGCACAATGAGTACTTTTACTTTTGATACTTTAAGTTTACTTTGCTGAATACTTATGTACTTAAGTCACATTTTGAATTCAGGATTTTTACTTGTTTCAGAGTATTTTTAGACTGTTGTATTTCTACTTTTACTTAATGATTCGAGTACTTCTTCCACCTCTGCTACTCAACATAATTACATAATATAAGCAGTTGGTAATAATCATGACTCAGTAGGTGAATAAAGACTGAACACAACTTGAAAATGAGCAAATAAATATCTTCCGCTTTGAAGCCTCCATTGTTTGATAGCAGATAAATTTAAGTCGTCCATTGAGTCCACTGAGAGGGGGACCGGGGACTGAAAGGGGGACCGGGGACTGAAAGGGGGGACCGGGGACTGAGAGGGGGACCGGGGACTGAAAGGGGGGACCGGGGACTGAAAGGGGGGACCGGGGACTGAAAGGGGGACCGGGGACTGAAGAGGGGGACCGGGGACTGAAAGAAAGGGGGACCGGGGACTGAAAGGGGGGACCGGGGACTGAGAGGGGGGACCGGGGACTGAAAGGGGGTTCCGGGGACTTCCGTGGAGGGACTCAGCGTGAAATCCAATTCGTTTTGTGCCGTAAATGTGAAGCTACGGTCATCGCTCCAGCATGCGCTCAACTTTCCTCCCAAGTTAGCAGCTACAAGCAGCAACAAACCTTCACAAGATCCCGTGTTAAACTCCTCACATTTGGAGAAGTTGGAAAAACAAGCAGGTTATCTCTGTGATCGATACTGTTTAGCAGGACTAGCCGTGCTAATGCTATCTTACCTTGAGAGCTGATCCCGGTTTCTTTTATCTCGACTCCAACTTGTTCCGTCGTTTGGAAGTTGTGGCACAATTTAGGCAAATCCGCTCTCCGAGTTTAAAACTGCATCACGTCCTAAAGTGTTTGGAAACGGTTGAGCCATTTGTCTGCGTCGCTCGCTTCGACTTTAAACGCGCTGAAGAAACAAAACAAAGTTTAGTAGTTTATTAGTAGCGTCGGGGTTTGTTCTCCGGAAGCCGCGCAGCCTGCAGGAGAGAGCAGCGAGCAGAGCGGAGAGAGAGAGAGAGCAGAGACAGCCCTGCTGTTCAGCCTGACTCCTCCTCCTCTTCCTCCTCCTCCTCCTCTTCCTCACTCCGGCCAATGGGCTCAAACACACTGCTGCTGCTGCAGGAAAAAAAAAAGGCTTTCTTTATTCTCCATCCAGCTTCAGGCTCAATGCACAGCTTTATTGTAGCATAGCATAAAGAATACAAAGACACCTGTCTGTCTCTCTCTCTCTGTGTGTGTGTTTCACCTGCTGCTGTGTTTCTCACTTTCAATCAGAGGTACTCAGAGGAAAAGCTCCAGTTTACCTCGAGCACCTTTTAACCCCATTAAGACATGAAATACAAGGTCATGTAAAAGGCTTACATATATAAATAGGATTTTAAAGGGGAACTACGGCCATTTTCAAAATTCATACATGCTATTCCTATGGTCTAAGACAGTCCAAAAATATTAGTAAACATGACCATTTATTCATTCATTTTCCGTAACCACTTATCCTATTCAGGGTCGCAGGGGGGCTGGAGCCGATCCCAGCTGACATTGGGCGAAGGCGGGGTACACCATGGACAGGTCGCAAGACTATCACAGGGCAGACACATAGAGAAAGACAACCATTCACGCTCACATTCACACCTATGGGCGATTTAGAGTCAACAGTTAACCTGCATGTCTTTGGACTGTGGGAGGAAGCCGGAGAACCCGGAGTAAACTCACGCTAACACAGGGAGAAGATGCAAACTCTACACAGAAGGGCCCCAAGCCGGATTCAAACCTGCCTCTTGCTGTGAGGCGACAGTATTAACCACTGCACCGCCCTGCAGCTCGCATAAACATGAACAACTCTCTCCCAAATCCAAAAACTAGAGTGCTAAAATTCAAACTTGTGATGTCATAGGCCCTGTTCAGACCTGGCATTAACATGAGTGATCGGATCACAAGTGGACAGCTTTAAGTACGTCTGTTCACACCTGGCATTAGAAGAAATACAGTACAGTGAGAGATATGAATGAATATTAATATTATTTAATATAAAGCAGTGGCCAAAAGATATATTTTAGCCTGGATTTAAAAGAATTGAGAGTTGGAGCCGACTTCTGGAAGTTTGTTCCAAATATGTGACCAGAAACCAGAAAATAATGTCTGAATCATTTTTGAATGATTTGATGTTTATTTATTCAGTCTGCAGTTTAGTCATGCTTTCTGTAAAATGTTATTGCCAGACATGAAGGTCTAAATGCCTCCTCTACACTGCCAGGAATTATATTTTGGGGGAGAAATACTGAAGCCTTGATTTATTTATCATTTTGTTGGCCTAGAAGTCACATTTTAACATGTTGAGTCTAAAAAAGACTGGAATCAGGTTATAAAATATTCACCATGTACATGTTGTTAAATGAAAACCCTCTGAACCTCATGTCTTCAGATGTAGCTCTGAAACTGAGTTTCAAGTTTCAAATTCAAATTTCAAGTTTGTTTATTTGTCATATGCACAACAATTACAGCAAGCAGTTGTTGGCAATGAAAATCTTGGGGTCTCAGGTCCCCTTCAACAATGCTCATTAAACATGTATATATATGTATATATGTAAAAAAGGAAAATCACACAAGTAAAAGCAAAATGAGAATCCAAGACATAAAATAATGCTAATTTTAAAATAGCAATAATTCAAATGGATAAGCTGAACGTAATCAGGATGCAGTATGTAGATGCACGATGAGAAGTAATAAATATATATATATAAAGAGGTGTAAACAGGAATGTAGTATGTGTATGTATATGTGAGAGTATTCATACAAGTTTCCTCAGATATGAACACTGTAAATAAAGTCATCAGGGATGCTGACCAGCGTCTCTGCTCCAGCGCTGCAGCACAGTCTCTGCCCTGTTGGCCAGCTCCACATAACCAACAGTCCTAATGATCATACGATGGCAGGTTAAAGTCCTTCTGAGGACCATGAGGTCGTTTCTCCGGCTGAATACCTGACATTTTCTGAAGGATTTAAGTACTCCTGAGCTATCGGGACAAGAATCAGGCCAGTCAAGAATCAACCAAGTCAGCCTGAACACACAAGGAATTTCATGTGCTGCCTGGTACAACATGGAAGCTACAGTATGAAAAGACATGTCTCTCTCTCTCTATGTGCATTTTATAAGAGATACAAGTGAGTAAACTCCAAGTACTTGCTTGTAGAATTTCAAAACCAGATTCAAGAATGAAGTGTCTTTTCTGTGCAGGACTCTTTGTTGGGATGTGTCCCAACATGTCTGCAGTGATAATTAATGCCATTAATAATGGCTTGATTCCATTTAGGTGTGCCAGGTCCAGGGCCCTGCTATTGTGCATGCTGGCTCTCTGTCTTATACTGGGACACTTTAATGGAGCAGAGTTTATGTTACTGGCTGCACCTGTGCTTTTCATGCTTTAACAGGCCAACATGTCTGCTGTGGAAAAGGACATCAAACACATACTTGAAACAATGGATCAGTGGTAGTTTTAATATTGGAGTTCTCATTTTTATTCAAACTATAGAGGCTCTGGGGACGGTACTCTCTCTCTAAACTGACTGAGACTGTCCATGCAGCGAGCTGACTGATCTCCAACACCACGACGTCCAGAGTCGATGCCTCACCGCTCAGGTTTCTCTCTGACTGTCACTCAACAGCTATTTCCTATTGTTTCCTCACAAGGGATTCAAATTTGACTCATGTCTCAAGTCACCTCAAAGTCTGACACTCGTGGCGGGTAATTCACATTGTTGCCGGTGCTCGTTGGAGCCTCCCTTGTAGCTGACTGGGCCAAATGCTTTCATACACACAAGTGTGCCTAAAGCAGATTAAGAATTTAAGAAGATTAGATTAATGAACTCACGATTGTAATCTAGGGTTAATTCATTTTGCTGCACTTTAACCCAACCCTCCCTCCTTTCCCCCCCATTCAGCCCAGTGGCTCCAAGCCAAACTGGTCTCAGGACTTATGTGTGTGTGTTTGCATGTGCTTGGGTGCTAGCATTGTGTAAGCGGCCATTAATTACTCTCAGGCAGGCACGCCACCAATCAGACCCCCCGTCATTATTCCTCAATGCCCCCAGCGTCGCAACAAGCCTCTCACACAGTGTGTGTTGACAGTGACAGTAACCGTCGCTCCATTGTTGGCCGCAGACTCACTGTATATGTGTTCACTCAAGGCAGGTGGTCTCCTCAGTGAGGTCATCCCGTCTGAAACATAAGGAGAGGGGTCCTCAGAGGGGGTCATCCTCACGCCCGAGACTCAACACCAAACAATGCAGAGGTTCTTATGACCTTCTATTTGTGTTGTTGTTGGCTCCTGCTTTCCACATAGTTGTAGTTTGATGTCTTTGTCTATTTAAGTCTATTTAACGGGCAAGTTGGCACAGCAATCTTACAATAATTACCTTGGAATGACTGAACATGAATGCAATATAATTATCATTATAATGGATAAAGGGAATATGGAATACCCTGATTAAAATTACACACTGTGGATGCATATTCTTCTTTTTTTTTTTTAAAATTGAATTTATTTTCAAATATAGTCTGCTGTGGAGGATCGGTGAGATAAATGGTTGTTGTGATGACAAAAAAAAAAAAAATACATCTAAATAAAAAAAAAATATATATATATAAAATATAAAATATAAAATATAAAAAATAAATATACACTTCTCATTACACATATGCATTTCGTACATCACTGCACAGCCTGTTTACATTACAGCGTATTGATTTTGCAATTACTGTACACCTTGCTGTACCACAAATACAGAATTTTATTTTATATTTTTATAAATGTTATGGATTTCATTTTTACTTGCTTGATTTTCTTTATTTATATATATTTGTAGTAGCATTGTTGGAGGGGGCCTGAGATCTAAGAATTCATGCCAATGAACTGCTTCCTTGTAATTGTTGTGCATATGACAATAAATAACTTGAAACTTGAAAACAAATTAAAAGCACATATCTTGTCATTGCATATTTTTTTGTAAATAAGTATTATTTATTTATTTATTTTTAACTGAATAAAAGCAGGTTTTAAACTAAACTAAATTGCTGGACAACCAACTCTTGATCTATTACAATGCAATGACTAGATATACTATACTGTTGCAATCAGTGATCTATTTACCTTTAAACAGACGATTAATTTTGAATCAAATTTCAAAACTATCATTAAACTATTCAATGATATGTAAACAAAATCATAGCAAACAAAAGAGTCTGATTCACTCCATTAAAATGTGGACTTTGTGATTCAGTGGAGTATATCGCCATCGTGAGGCAAAGGTGCATGCATGCCTGCACATTATTACAATGTTCAATGTCCTGCAAAGTTAGTACGTAATAGCAGTTATTCTGTTAGAATGAAATAAAAAATGATGCCCGATGTAAAGCACTAATAAAACGATGTTCAGTTTTCTGAATCTGCTCTTTTGATTTACAGAATATGATTTTACAGGGCAAATATTGCCATAAAATAATTAAATGTTTAGACGAAGGCTGTGATGTGTAAAATAATTATTCAATTATTTGAATAAAAATATTGCCAAGTATTGTTTTTTAAGCTTTTTTTATAGGGCATTATCTATAATAACAGGCCAATTGTCCAAAATGATGTAAAATTGCATAGTTTGAGGCAAATACCTTCAAATTTCCTATCTGTGTATTTAAAATCACGAGTGTTTGCTGCCCTCTTGTGGTGACAGCGGGGAACTGATAAATTAGTAAAAATAGCGTCAATGCAGACATTATAGCACACTGACACTTCCGGTATATCATTTCAAAATAAAACTTTCAACGTACACAGAAGCGTAGATACTCGTGGTCACTGCGGGAGAGCAGTGTATGGTCAAGGCAATGGTTGGCCATAAGCAATAATAATATGACAAATACACAATATTAAGTGTAATTATACTATATTATACTATTATACTATAAGTCACTGCTGTTAAATCTAAGGTAAAAGGCAAAACAAAATGCTTACCGGTTGTTCAAAGCAAAGAGATTGTCTGCGTATTTAGATTCACGAGTGTTTGCTGCCCTCTAGTGGTGGCAACGTGGAACTGCTAAATTAGTCAAAGTGGCGTCAATGCAGAAATTATAGCATACTCACACATCCGGTAAATCATTTCAAAATAAAATGTTCAACGTACACAGCGGTGTAGTACTCAGGAAAAGAAGCACAACATCCCAATAGTGTTTTCCTTTGTATTTCCCATATTGTGTTGAAAAGAAGATGCAAGGGATTAACACTAAATCACTGCTGTTAAATTTAACGTACAGTAAAAGGCAAAACAAAATGCTAGCAGGTTGTACAAAGCAAAGAGATGAACTGTGTATTTAAAATCACGAGTGCTCACTGGCCTCTAGTGATCACTGTGAAGACCTGCAACATTAAATTTGTATTAATGTTAAACATACTTACACTTCTGGGAAATGGACACTTTCTTAGCACATTGCATGATGCAGGGCTTTATATTGTTTTATAACAAAGTATACATTAGAAATACATATTCTATTATGAACATATAAATGTCTTATTGATACGTCTAAAGAAATATAATCAGTATTGATAACTGTATTATTCCTACTAAAGTCTGCAATGGCACTAGCGTGACAAATACAATGATGCAGTTACTACTTGTGACCACAGGAGGGCATTTAAACTTGTGATTTTAAATACACAGATCAAGTTAGCAAAAGGCTATTTTTATTTACCAGTTGTTTAACATGAATAATGCATATTTTTTTAAGCAGCAGCAGTTCCTAAGTCTTCCTGATGTTGATGCTAGGAGATGTTGATCTGTGTATTTAAAATCACGAGTGTCTGCTGCCCTCTAGCGGTGAAAGAAAGGAACTGCTAAAATAGTAAAAGTAGCGTCAATGTAGACATTATAGTACTCTCACACTTCCGGTAAATCATTTCAAAATAAACTTTCAACGTACACAGAAGTGTAGTATTTTTTAGGGATTATTTTGTACACATAAAGGAAAAGAAGAACAACATCTCAATAGTGATTTCCTTTGTATTTCCCAAATTGTGTTGACAACATGATGCAGGGCTTTATATTGTTTTATAACAAAGTATATGCTATGGACCTACCTGCGTGTCTGAAATAAAGTTTGAATTGAATTGAATATACATTAGAAATACAGATTCTAATATTTACATATAAATGTCTTATTGATACCTCTAAAGAATATAATCAGTATTGATAACTGTATTATTCCTACTAAAGTCTGCAATTGTTGCTACCTTGATAAATCCTATGATGCAGTTCCTATCTGTGACCACTGGTGTACATTAAAACTCGTGATTTTAAATACACAGGTTAGTAGTTAGTAAAAGTTAGCAACATGCCATTTTTATTTACCAGTTGTTTAACCTGATTAATATTTTCATGCATTATCAGTTCCTGAGTCTACCTATATGTTGATGCTAGGAGATGTTGATCTTTGTATTTAAAATCACGAGTGTTTGCTGCCCTCTAGTGGTGACAGCAAGAAACTGCTAAATTAGTCAGATTAGCGTCCATGAAGACATTATCGCATACTCACACTTCCGGTAAATCATTTCAAAATAAAACTTTCAACAAACACAGGTGTACTCGTGGTCACCGCGGGAGGGCAGTTTTCGTGGCATTGATTGGCCATAAGCAATAATAACATGACAAATACACGATATTTAGTGAAATTATTTCATGTTATTCGGAGTATTTTTAAGGATTATTTTGTACACATAAAGGATAAGAAGCACAACATGCCAATAGTGTTTTGCTCTGTATTTCCCATATTGTGTTGACAAGGAGATGCAAGAGATTAACAATAAATCACTCCTGATAAATCTAAGGTTGAAGGTAAAACAAAATGCTCGCCGGTCGTACAAAGCAAAGAGATAAACTGTGTATTTAAAAATCACGATTGTTTGCTGCCCTCTTGCGGTGACAGCAGGGAACTGCTAAAATAGTCAAAATAGCATCAATGCAGACATTATAGCATACTCACACTTCCGGTATATCATTTCAAAATAAAACTTTCAACGAAGACAAAAAGAAAATGCTCGCAGGTTGTACAAAGCAAAGATTTGTTTGTGTCTCTTATTATAAACATGCATTTAAATATGACGTTATGATATGATGATGTTTTTTGGTTAGCGGTGTATTTATTGCACGGTAACTGACTGTAACTCGCTTATCATCGTCCGCTCACCAAAAACTACATTTCCCAGATCAGAATCCCCTCTACGGAAGTGACGTATGCAGTCTTCCGCCGCAGTCAAGGGCATCCAAAACCTAACGTTAGCTAAGCCGTGCTGCAGCTGTCCACACGTGCATTTAAAGAAGACAGATAAAAGATACAGTTTTCGGTAACGACTCCGGTAGAAATGGACGGGTTCGGTTCAGACTTCTCGGCCGGTGGATCCGGTGGTAAAGTGGACACCGGGACGATCATGGAGCAGGTGAAGGTCCAGATCGCGGTGGCTAACGCTCAGGAGCTGCTGCAGGTAAACCAATGGACACTATGATAGCAAAGACTAGCCTAACACTTAGTGAGTGGAAGAGTGACGTTAAATACAGTAAAGTTTATTGTGGGTGATATGAGCACCTTAAACAATCCTGTCACAACATTACATGAAGATATTGTCATTGATATTTCACCATATTAATGAAATATGACTCATAGAAACAGCAATATGTAACGTTAACGACCTAAAGCCTTTGACTATACAGATGTACCTTTAAACTAGACGTCTCAGAGTGTTTTCACCAACAAAACATCAACTAAATACTCACCAGGTGATGTTGTGAACTCTCAGCTGTAATAACCCCATGACAAACTTTTGTGTTTCAGAGAATGACAGACAAATGCTTCAAGAAGTGCATAGGTAAACCTGGAAGCACGCTGGACAACTCAGAGCAGGTATGAACTGGGCCACAATGAGCAGCTGGCTTTCAGGTGTAAAAAGATTATAGTCAATTGACAGAAAATCAGTAGTAGTTTTGATCATCTATGTTGGACTGTTGGTCAGACAAAATAAGCAATCTGAATATAGAATAGAATAGAATAGCCTTTATTGTCATTGCACAGTCTCCTATACAACGAAATTTGGGGTTTTGTCAACTTAATATGTCAACTTAAGTCCTGTACTGGGCACTTTTCATCAAATGAATAATCGAAAAATAATTGGCAGAATTATTTGCAATGAAAATAATTGTTAGTTGCAGCCTTTAAAAAGATAATTTTTTTTATTTATTTATTTATTTATTTTTATCCTTAATATTGTCCCTGTTTTTATTGCTGTTATTTTCTTTATTTATTTCTAATTTATCATTTTTACTTGTTCACTATAAAATATATAAACATTGTAGGAATGATATATGTATGAACATCATCATATGTAAGCAAATGTAAAGTTATGTTAACTCCTGCAATAAAGTGTAAAAATAAATAAATAAAATGATCATGAATCGTGTAATGCTGCTTTTGTCCTCACAGAAATGTATTGCCATGTGTATGGACCGATATATGGATGCCTGGAACACCGTGTCCCGAACATACAACTCCAGATTACAGAGGGAAAGAGCTCGCATGTGAACATCCCTCTCTTCACCCTTCCCTTCCCTTCCTCGGGCTGCTTCTTTACAGCGAAGAGGAGCACAGTGTTTCCACTGGAGGCCACGCGCTGTGCATAGCAGCAGCACACCATCATCATCATCATCATCATCACAATACCTCACAGAGCCTGTGGACTCTGGCCATAACAATGTCTCTGTGGACATTTTGATTTTGCTCTGAGGAACAGTTCAGTAACAAAGTTTGATTATTTGTGTTTTTATGTCATTATGAATAATTAATCTTCTGGTTAAGTAAGTAATCATGCGTTGTAAAAAGCTATAATTTACACCTACATGATTAAAGACATGAAGGTGAGGAGAATTGGAAACTCTAAATTGTCTTTTCAAGTGAACATAAGTGTGAATGTGTCTGTATGTGACTGACTGGCGACCTGTCCAAGTACCTGTACCCCATGTCTTGAGCAGTGCATGCTGGGATATGTTTCTACCCTGTGTGAATAGGATAAGCAGTTTAGAAACTAAATGCACTGTTTCAATGTGGCAGTCTTACATCAGTCGACTGCAACACTACGGCTTTTGTTTTTTGGAGTAATTCTAACAGTACGTGATTACACCAATTCTTTTCATTATGTTGATGCTCAGAGAGAGACTAAACATTTGTGCCTCGAAAACAAGCCGCACAACTGGAGCCCTTAAGGGACAACACTGGCTTCCCTTGACATGCTTTTACTCTAAAAGACCTACTTACAAAATCAAAAGGAAGACTTGAGGACCAACTTGGTGTTTTCACAACCGTGAACCTGACATTCACAAGCCTCCAAACAGTCCGATATCAAAGTACGCCTGGAGAACAAAACTGTTTTGTCTGACCTGTTTTCTAGTTGTCACTCTATCTGCCGCCCTCCACAGTGGTGGGCTTGTTTCAGCAGGGTCTGCCTTGCTGTACGCGGGGGTACTGAACCTTTCTCAGCTGTATGTGCACGGCTTGTCAGACGTCTGGAAATCCTTTTTTTCCTACCCTGCTGAGTTTATGTAGGGAAGTGAGAGCCACAGAAGCTTGTGATAATTATTTACGGTGTGATTGTGAGCAAATGGAATGATTATCATGAAAAGTCAATAAATCTTGTTAATCAGAGTCCTCTCTTGTGTATATCAATGAAACATCACCGTGAGTTTATCAAACTCAAGTTAAAATTCATTTAAAGCTGATTCCAGCACCACTTTTTCATACAGAACTATATTTTACCCAGAAAACCCACCTTTCAGTAACAATTATTACATTGCACCCTTGTCTTATTTTCTAAAAATAGACAGAAAAACCAAGTCCTCGACCAGACATTCTTAGTCGACTAACACTCACTCACATCTGTGTTTTACAGCGCTCCACACAAGAATCGCACAAAAGCACCACTTTAAAATCTGGTGTTTACCAGAGATGTGCTAATAAGTTTCTTGGAAATAAGTCATTCAGCATGAAAAAAAGCATAAAAACACAAGTAATCGACTTAGAAATATTCGCAGAATTAGACCAAAAACAACAGATTAGTCGACTGATCGACTTAAGAGGAGGCAGCCCTACAAAATAGACAAGGAAATGTACCCATAAATGAACCACATATATTCTGAACCCACACAAAATGAAAAAAATACACCATGTACAGTAAGTTTACCGGTCAGGAAAATAAATAACTGAAATAAATACTTTAAACCATGCATGTGCTAGCAGGATGTCCATAAGCCACAGTTCAGTCTCCTTATTTCTTCAGTACATTATGAAAGAGGATGGTCCCAGTCCAGATGACTGCACAGTATTACAAACAGCACCTATGACCAGTAGGTCACACAGGTCAATACTGTGGAAACTATGCACATGTGGCTTTTAGCATGACTTTGGTCCTTGTACAGTACAGTTTTATCAGGAAAATCCATTTAGTTTATCATCTTTTTGCAGGTTAAGCTCCTTTTTTTGCCTCTTCAGAAAGGCAGGTACGTAGATATCCATTCCCTGACAGACGTAACACGAGTGTAAACCCCCGGAAAACCAATTCGCCCACATCCATGTCCCCAGCTGGTCACTCCAGCAATAAACCACTGGCCAGAGGGCTCACGACAGGTCAGCGGCCCTCCAGAGTCTCCCTGAATGAGAGGGGAGAAAGAGTGGCTTTTAATAATTTGTTAGAAATTAAAATAACCTCAATGCAACGCGGTCTCCGGCGTGTAAAGGAGAATAAAACAATCGATTAAGGACGAGTGAGGAAGCAGAAGAGTGAGGTATAAAGAGAATGTCACTTGGATCGCTGCTGAGATGCCAGGTGCTTTGACCGAGACAGGAATGCATGAGGGTTTCCTTACATAAGAAGATTACAGAGAGGAAGCGGGTGAGAAGGGGGGCTCTGTATTTTTAGGAAGGAAAGTCTACTCTCTCCCATCAGATAAGCATCTCTCACATAAGTGCTGCAATGTTCCTGAACAAGCAACACTTGGTTTTCTCCATCATTATGATATCCGACAAGTATTTTCAAACCATGAATTATTCATATGCTTCTACTTTTACCAAAGACAAGTCCTAGAAACCTCTAAAGAATAACTTTACTTTAGTCTGACCTGGTTAACCATCCACTGTAAAAAGATTTATCACAACCATGGCCCTATTTCCCCTGAGCCTCTGAGCACTTGTGTAATCTTGGTCCACAATCTAAGCGCTCAGATGCTGCCAAGACGGTACCAGCCAGATGTCCGGCCCATTTCCAGGCTGTGTAAAAGGTATTTGGGTCACATAGTAAAATGTCGTGCATCTTACCAAACAGGTGTCCCTGCCTCCCTCCATGTAACCGGCACACATCATGTTAGGAGTCAGCACGTTTCCATACGGCCGCTGGCAGTCTGCCTGCTCAATGATGCTCACTGCGGCTTTCTGCAGCAGGTTGGTCAACGAACCTGTGCCAAAAAATAATTATTATATTAGTGGCTAATGCATTTTCACAAAGTCGCATTACAACACCGTTTCTGGAAAGACAAGACGCTGTTGCATTTTTTAAATGTCATTTTTTTACTGCTGTGAGCACCACAAACTAAATTCGACTCTCTTCCATTGTTCTGGTGTAGCAGCAGGGGTTTCAGTGGTAGATAAGACAGAAGCTCAGCAGATAAAAGTGAAACTATCTGCATGGCTAAGGGGTAAGTGAGAAATACTGTGTGAACAGACTTGAGTGGCAATGATTAATCCATTAGTTGACAATGATTAAATTAATTGCCAACTATTTTGATAATCCATAAATCGGTTTGAGTAATAAAAAAAAAAAAAAAAAAAGGCAAAATTCTCTGATTCCAGCTTCTTAAATGTGAATATTTTCTGGTTTCTTTACTCCTCTATGACAGTAAACTGAATATCTTTGAGCTGTGGACAAAACAAGACATTTGAGGACGTCGTCCTGGGTTTTGGGAAACACTGATAGACATTTTTCACCATTTTCTGACATTTTATAGACCAAACAACTAATTGATTAATCAACAAGGTAATCATCAGATTAATTGACAATGAGAATAATTGTTAGTTGCAGCCCTAAAACAGACCATTTGATAGTTTTTCAATCATGTTGTATGGTTGATGGAATAATGGAGCTATAAAGTCAGTACAAAAATCCTTATGATCATTTAAAAAAATAAGTTTTTAGACTCAAGTCTGTGAGTCTTTAGGATCATAATAATGTGGAAGTTGCTCCTCCAATGTTTTCTTGCTTTAACAAGACACTTATTAAAATTCCCTGAAGATAAAGATGTCTATAACATCTCACATTATTCTGCAATTGTTCAAAATTTTTAAAAACTGAGCCGGATGTCAGGGATGGGATTTTACATCTCTCACCTCCTTCCCTCATGGATCCCCAGCCTGTGATGTAGCACTCTGCATTGTTGAGGAAGCGGTGCACCGGTGAGGGGAGACAGACAGACTGGATGGTGTAGGACATGGGGGCTGGGACAGCCAGCTCTAACAGAGCCACGTCATGGTCCATGTTGGTACCATTGAAGGCTGGGTGGATGACGACCCTCTGGATGGGGATGACCAGGGCTCCTAACCCAGAGCGCAGCACAGATCCCAGGCTCACAGCCCAGTCAGTGGGGCTGGGGTCACTGGGGGTTAAAAATGAAGACAGGCTCAGTACCATTCTGGATGGAGTTATTTTTTATTTAAACAAATATTATTGCGGTGAAGTTCAGGTTCCTCAGTACATTTTGATGCAGTGTGCTGCTGTGAGTAACCATTTGCTGTGAATGAGTGTGGCACCACAACGGTGAAGTCTCTGGTGCTGCAGACTGCCAATCCAAGGCCACTCTCCCCTACGAGCTGTTCCTCCACCCACGATCCTCTGGGCGCCCAACGCAGGACGTACGCCGCAGTCTGAAACAAAAAACACACGTCAGAAGCATTTCCTTTAAAGGTAGGGTCGTTAATCTTGAGAAACTAGCAAGAGTACGTTAGATTTTACAAATGATCTAACGGAAAAACCGAGCCCAGTGTTGCCAACTCTTTTCCAATGAAAGTAGCTAACAGCACTAGCTCCAAAAGTCACTAAATCTAGCGGTCAAGAAGTCGTCAAATCGGCAACACTGACAGTTGGTCTGTTCAGGCCTCCCTCCAAAGCCACTCCCCCAAAATTATCATTATGAACACAAATAACGAACATGGTTATTGTTCGTACTCAGAGCATTTGATTTATTGATTGCTGTCGGGATGTAAAGAGAACTTCAACAAATATAACAAAAAATTTAATTGAGCAACATTACCAACCATACCGTTAAATCCAGTATGTGCACTCCTTTACAACTTTAAACTTACCACAGTTTCTTTCGTCGGCCTGGTTGGGGCAGTCTGGGACGCCGTCACACTCTGGGTTGACCTTGCTGATGCAGGAGGTGGCGCTACACTGGAAGTTTCCACTGCAGTTCAAGACTGGAGGAAATGATGGACAGATAGCATGAGTGTTAAACTACACAAGTATTTGTGATACAATTTTTATGTCTGACTTCATTACGTTTCTCTTGGTAACTGATGAATGAGTGAGCAATAAATTAAGCTGCTTTCAGTATGCCATTACCAGGTAGCGGCGGTGCAGGTAACACATCCATGGCTATGGTCCTGGGCACTGGTGGATCATTAGACACAGTAACTGGCACAATGGGAACATACTGGGAGTAATCAGGGACCAAGCTGGGATCTGTGTGGCTTAGGATCCAGTTGCGGAGCCTGGTGACGCGGGAATAGACCCCAGGCCTGTTGATCTGGGCACAGCCCACACCCCAACTCACCACCCCAGCCAGGAAGAACCTCCCTGGGGCCCCCTCACACACCAACGGCCCTCCAGAGTCACCCTGCAGGGAAAACACAAGACCTCTGATTCTCTGATGAGAGAGCAGTTACTCGGCACAGTGCTGCTCTCATGTGAAAGATTTTCCTGTTTCAAAAAAAGTTTGGTTTAATATCAGGTAATCAGTTTGGGTTGATTAGGATGGGAGCACCGTAATTTCCATGAATTTATGGATGAATATATTAAACCTTGTTTAGAAAATTCAATGACCTATTCTATAAAGGACAAGCTGCAAACAAGTGGGACAGAAGATGAAGTCTACATGTAAGTGCATATGACATTTTCTAAAAGCAGTGCACCAAATCGCTACCAGTTTCAAGGTTGCTGAGCAAAGAAAACAGAAATCTCTGTAATTAGATAAATTAATTGTCAGAATGCATTATTTCAATTCTGTATACTTTTGGATCGTTTGCCATATAATGTGTTATGAGTTTAACCCAGATTAAATTGATTGACCTGTAATGGGAACTGGATAGAGCCTTTACTGGGGAGGAATGCCATGTTTTCTCACTCTAACTGTAAAATTAACAGCACACATCATGTTATGCTGAGATGAAAATAAGCCACAGCCTACAGGCCTCTATTTTAGGGTGGGACCAGTGTTAACATACAGTTATGTCCCTACTTATAGTTTCAAGGTCATCAGTGTGTGTTTACAAACTTTGCCCCAAGACAAGAAAGTATTGTAAGAAAATGTAAGTTGATAGCTCATGCTATTGTAGACGCCTTACGTGAACCAAGTGAAACAGCTCTGACCTGACACGAGTCCACCTTGCCCTGCAGGAATCCGGCACACATCATGTTGTGAGAAACAGCTCCTCTGTACACAGATGATTTATTGCACACCTTGGAGTCGATGATTTTCACCACCGCCTTCTGCAGTGTAGGGGGCACCTCAGCTGAATGGCAGAAGAGCACAACTGAATTACTCATACTGATCAGATTTCATAATGCCTACAATAATTTTCTCAAGTGACTGACATCTAATGCCTTAATTGCCCTGTTTAGTTATTGTATCCATATAAGTTATTTGTTTCTCATTATCATATTACAGGAAACTATTGCCTGAGAGCTAAAAATAGTAATTTCCAAAATATTAAAAGCTATTGACGTCATAGTATTGGGTATGAAAAAAGAGCTCCTTTTCCTGCTAAACTCCTCATCTGTTGATGTATTGAGGTGTATATCCTGCAGGCACACTCACCTTTAAACTGGTGTAGCGCGCCCCACCCTGACACCATGCAGCTCTGTCCGGGGGCAAACACATGAGACGGGGAGGGCAGGCAGACGGGCTGGATGTAAGAGCTGAAGGTGAGAGGGGTCTCCAGCTCCAGCACAGTAACATCGTTGTTAGTGGTCGTAGGGTTGTAGTCTGGAGACACAACCAGCGACTTGATGTTAATCATTGTGGACTCGGACTCATCGCCGCTCACTAGTCTGGCCCCTACCAGGGCCGTCCACTCTCTGGGGTCGTTGTCCCTAGAGGCAGAAAAGAAAGAGATGCATGCAAGTCATTCAATAGCCCAATTTGTTTTTGAATGCTGTTGTGGCAAGTGTATTTAATGTCCCTGCTTAGGAGATTTATAAATAAGTCCCCAGTGACTTGGAACTGATGCCTACCTCTCAAAGCAATGTGCCGCACTGACCAGCCAGCGTTCGTTGATGATGGAGGCTCCACACGTGTGGCGTCCATGGAGCCTAAGACTGACCTGCCACGGCAGCTCCCCTTGCCGAGCATCCTCACCACCCACCACCCGACTCCCCATAGCGGGACGTGTACCACAGGCTGAGGGGAAAAGTTGCGGTCAAGATGGAGATGACTCAGTGATTGTTTTTTCTTTAAGGTATGTCAGTAACCTCACATTTACAATATGACCTATCAGTGCCAGTATATTTACCAATAACAACTGAAAAAGAAAATCGAATAACAGGGCTTAAAAGGACAGCAGTAGTTTCAAGTCATTCACCACAACGAGCTTCATCAGATCCATCTGCACAGTCGGGTGTGAAGTCACACTCTGGATTCAATTTGGTGACGCATTCTCCATTGTCACAAGTGAAGGTCTTGTCAGGACACCTGGCTGGAGAATCCAGATGATAGAAAAATGTCCTTATAATGTAATTTGTTTTCACATAACGTATTTAGGTGAAAGGAGAATGGCAGTGCTTTAGTGCAATTCAATTAATATTACAGAGCATTCCCATTTTCCATGACTCACATGCCCATATGTACATTGCAAGAGTTATTGGTCACTGTAATTATTCCTCCTTTCAATACTACATGAAGAGATCCATTCCAAACATGATTTCAATGTGAGAGATGGGTAATAAGATGTCCATGATTTGAATTTGAATGTCATCTGCCCTGATATTAAAAACACAACCCATTTGGCATTCCAAGACACTGCAAACACATGCTGGAGGATTATTTGGAGGCACACTTTAACATGGATCTACATATTCACTCACCTATCATCTCATCTCCAATAGCATAAAATGACTTCCCACTGGCTCCTAGGAATGAGGAGAAAGACAAACATTAGATCCTGTGAGGACTGTCGAAGCCCTGACACAATGCATCACACAGCTGTGGCCTATTTTTGTCACTCCCACTACACACACCCGTTTGTAGGACCACAGACAATCAACCGATGACAGTATAATTTTACTACCCAGTAAGATGATAGCGTTGATCTCTCCAAATTCTGGCACCTCCAGTGGTTTTCCGTGCATCACTGAGCTGAGTCCTGCTCTCAGCAGGTCCTGAACAAAGTTGTCTGAATACTGCTGGATCTTGGACACCCTGAAGACCAGTCTGAATGTTGCCATCACGTCACCATTAACGTTACTGGGAAGAGACAGATTATGCTGTTCGTTTAATCTTCTGGATGCTTTTTACACTTGGAGTAAATCACCTACCTCAGTTCAGCTTTCACTCACCCATAGGCAACAATATTCCAATCAACGTAGTGATGTGATATGGACGAAGCAGTGAAGACATTTTTAATCTGTAAGAATGGGAGAATGTACAATTTAACACTTTTTTTAAAGAAAATATTTGGCTTTCAACATGGTGACTGTCTGCACTAACCTTGGACTTTAAAACTGAGGTCAGTACTATGGAGAAACCAGAGTCCTCATCCTGCAGAACTGGATCATACTTCAGACCTTTCAGCTCCACTGTCTCCATAAAATAATGCTGCTCCTGTGCCAGGTAGGCTGGAGACGACAGAGTAGAAATGGTTCATTCTTCTTACAGAATAATTCAGTTTAGAAATTGGGTATAACAGAGCAGTCTAAATAGCTCATACCTAAGTATGAATGAATGATTGTGAAACTCACCAATAAGCAGGCCTACAAAGACCCCGATAACGAGGAAGAAGAGGATGAAGGCAATGAGGGAGCACCTGTAGCAGGTGGAGTTGGAGGGAGCAGGGGAGACTCCTGGAGAAGACCACGGCCCCCCTCCTCCATCCTTCCTCACCTCCATGTTGGATTCACAGCACCAACCTCACAACTCACATTCCACTGTGTCCAGTATAATAATGCCAGACAGATAAAATGATCCAGTCCTGGTAAAAAAAAAAATATACAGTGACAATATTTGAGATTAGACTAAGATGTTATCGTAAGTGAGGCATTATAGACTAAAGCAATGAGTAAGGCTGTACAACAGGATGGATATCAATATTCTGATATCAATAACAACACATTTATGATTGATGATACAGACAAAAAAAAAATCTTAAATAATAAAGTTAATATCCTCGGATAGTCGATACATATTTATTGTCATTCATACAAACCAAATTCTACAATGATGAATACGGAACACTAATGGAATTACTAAAAACAATAGAAATGTAGTTTTCTAGGAAGACAAACTGTTTACTTTAAATAAAAACCAGATGCCCATATAACAAAATACCGATTACAAACTAGTTGACAAGACTACACTAACCCTACATCTAGCTGTGATTCTATTCGGGAGAGCTGGCTGAGATTGTAGGCTATGCGTGCGACGTGCGTAAAGGAGACCAGGGAGGCCATGTTACCTGGCGATCACACATCAGATGTGGAAAAAGGTCACACTAAAAACATCCCTTAAATTCTGCAGATAAAAGGATTTCAAACAAATGAGAATATTCACCGCACCAGCAAATTACGCACGGTGACTCCAGGTGCATCACAGCGTAAAGCATTAAACAATAGAAGCTTTATGTTCTGAAGTAAACTCACTCACCTCTTTCTTCTCTCTTTCCTCTGAACGCTGACAATCACGATATCCCGCAGTTCTCAGTGCGTGACTTGGCGCACACAAGAACAGATACATGGATGGAGGAAGACGAGGGAGAGGACAGAGAGGTCCGCTATTTGTTCCACCTGCCAAGGGGCGGGCCGCAGGTAGCTCACCTATTCAGTTTACTTTAGTAAGACGGCTCGGCTTCAGAAATCCCCGGCCGACCCTCCTCCCATCGGTCTTGATCCCTTCGGTTACACCCCGATGTGCACAGGCATTTCTACTGTCACCTCAGAGCTCCCATAATCTCCAGGTAAATTATAAACAACGATTACTCCTTTTACGCACAGCAAGTTGGAGGAAAGTAATGTACAAAAAGGGTATAAAACATCCCTTAAGAAGAGCTCAGTACTCCTTCTAGTTGCTGCCTGCCTGTGCTCCATTGACACAGTGACTGAGCAGCAGAGGAGGGGCGAAGCCTCCAGGAATTCTGGCTGCATATCGCGGGCTCACAACACCTGGCAAACCATTAGGGTCCTTTTACCCGGATTACAGTTTCTCTAATCTGTTAAAGTGCCTTTACTGCGAGTTTATTAACCTACTGCACTTAGTCTGACAAAGAGAGACGAAGTAAAGTTAGGTAAAAGTCTAAGTTCAGGAGTTTTTTTTATTCACAATTCTATGATGATATAAACTATATATTTTATACTCACAAATCTAAATATGTTAACTGAAATTCGGGGCCCAAATTCAGGATGTATACTGCTCACAAGAAAAACCCTCTATCAATTATTAATGGCACAAATAACAGTTAAAGGTGCAGTGTGTAGGGTGAGGTTGCAGATTGCAACTAACTGAAACTTTGTGTGCCAAGCGGCAGGGCTGTCACGATATCAGATTTTCACTACATGGTTATCGTGTCCAAAAGAATTCACAATACCTATATTATCACAATATATAGAAAATAAATTTAAAAAAATAAAATTGTGCATTTTGTCTTTTTTGGCAAATAGGAGTGTAGGGAGGTGGAGAGTCTGTAAAAATAACTGTATATATAAAATTATTTAAGAGGCACTCGATTATTTACACAATATTATCATGTGTATTATTAACATATCAATATTTAATTTTTTAAATATCACGGTAATCGTCAATACCGGTATATCACGACACCCCTAGCCAAGCGCGTCGGAGAACTATGGTGGCCGACGTGAAAACGCGACTGGCCCTATCTAGAGCCAGTGTTATGTTTGTCTGTTCTAGGCTACTGTAGAAACATGGCAGCCATCAGGACCTGCTCCCTATGTAGATATACACAGCTCATTCTAAGGTAACGAAAACAATTTTAATTGTTTATTTTTTTTCTCTTTATTTTCAGGTGATTATACACTAAAGAAAACATACTTATTAATACTATATTCCATTTCTTCCAATACATCCCCCTAAATGTTACACACTGTCCCTTTAATAACAGTCCCTCATTTAAAATTACTTGGATCCTATTTTAACAAAAATACATCAACTTGCCATGTTTCTGACGCAATAGCCAACATCTAATCCCTCCTGTCATCCCCTCCCTAAGGAACAAACATACCTAACAGAGGTAAAACAGTTTACTTAGTTTACATTATTCCCCCACCCATGCTTAACGCAGTTCAGAGTTATTTCGTTATTACCACAAATGTCTCTGTCAGTGTGGAGACAGGCTTGAGCGGCTCATCTTCACACACACAACACACACACACACCACACACACACACCACACACGCACACACACACACACACACACACACACACACACACACACACACACACACAACACACAACACACAACACACACACTCCATTTAGTCCTTCAAACACTTTCAAAGATCACAATCAAATACTTCTGTTCCTGCATCAAAAAGAGGATGGAGCTGTAGCCAATCCAGCGGTTTGTCCACCGACAACCATTAAAGTTTAAGAAGTCCTTCCACTGGTCTGAACTAGCTGGTCAGTGTTATAGAATATATGACATAATCTATTAGTTTGTGTGATTATTAAAGGACTGCGTGTGAAAATTATCTGTAGCTAACTCGTAAATTTGTTATATTTGAGCCTTTATTTAACCAGACAGTCTTTCTTCTGGCCAAATTAGGCAGCTATGACACCGAGCTGCAGACAGACCACAAGTGACAGAGTAACTCTACAAAATAGCAGACTGCTGCTGAGCCACACAGAAAATAGCAACTCGATGTTCATTAAATTGCTGCAACTTTCAGGATTCTCTAAATCACATTTAAAATAAATGAATTAGATTCTGCCATCAAGTTCTCCATCCATACATCCAATATATTAAAAAACAAGGGAGAACAAAATTTACAACATACATTTTATTTTCTTATCAAAAACAACAAAGAATAGTAAAAAGGTTCTTATTGTGGATAAAAAGAAAATGGTACTGTTAACACTTCCCAAACTTGTGGGCTCTTTACAACTTAAATCTTTGCAAACTTGAACACCAAGAAACAAAAGTGAAGTGCTTTCAAGAGTCCTTTCGCTGATCAACTTATGATTTTTAACAGAAATTTGCTCTGTTGGACACATTATTATGGTTATGTTTAAAAAAAAAATTAAAACAACAAAAAGTGTGTGCATGGTTGTATTTGTGTGTGTGACTGTAATGAAGCGAGTGACAGACTGTGTTAGCCGTCCTGTTGCTGTACGAACGGGTTTGGTATAGCCTCCATGCCGTCCTGAGGACAGATGAGCACTACGGAGGTTCCTCTGCAGACCACCAGCCCCAGCTGCCTGGTGTCTTCTGTCAGCTTCAGCTGGTCATCTGGATCTGGATAGACAAGGATGGATAAAGGTTACAGACATACAAGAACTAAAGTTTACATGTCACAGATGTGAAAATTAATTTAAATTAACCTGTTCTTTGACCACTAGTAGCACTACGGAGCTTCACTTCACTTCTTATTTCACACTTTTCCACTGATTAACAAGTTGGCAGTAACGTGCCATGAAACGCAGCAATGCACCAGAAAAGTTAGTGAAGAAGACCATTAGCAAATAAACATGAATGGAAATAGGGAGTGCTTTTCATTACGCTAAATTATGCTTGAAACAGGACCTCAAGAGAGACAAATCTGTCTGAACCATTTCCCTCAGATTTATTATGAAAGAATAGCATGCATATCTCAAGATGAATCTGGCAACAAAACGTTGCCTTGCTCATGAGCAAACATACTAAACATATTTTATCGTATAGCACATGATTAAAGATCCTATTTAGCAGCCAAGCTGTTAGAATTCACTTAGCAATTTTGACTTATATTTACTGGCCATAAACTATTCAATAACATCTCAGCTTTTCTTGTTCACATTTAACAACACTACAACAAAAGTAACAAAAGTCGCTGGAGTCCCCACTGGACTCTGAAATGAAGGAGTTTCTGGTGAACATGCGCGCTGTGAATCGTTTCGTCTGATTTTGACAGGCAGAAATAGCCAATATTCTCGCTGATGGTCTTGTTTGCTTATGTAGGTCATATAGAGGCATCCGTATTAAATTGAGACTGTTTAAAAACCAGTTAAAAGTTCCTTGTAGTAACTTTAATAATGGTGGTTATGTTGAGGCACTGCAGAGATGACTAGTTTGGGTAAGGCTTTTATGGTTAAGGGAAACACAAAACAAAGGGGGTTATAGACTTTTGCAAAACACCAGATATACACATAGTTGGAGTCTAGTACTGTGTATGAATCTTTGTGTTCTCTCAGTCAGAGACATCTCCCCATACAGTTTTTTTGCAGTGTAATTTGCCCATTGGATAACAATAAGTGTTACAGTGTCATGATATGCATAATGACATTTCCCATGTCAATGTTTCTTCGTCACAGTCAGCCCACTCCTGAGTTTATATCCAACTTAACTTACCCCGCATGTACTCGATTGTCCCGTCCAACACCAGGTTCAACAGAGGATCAAAACCTTTCAGGACACCGCTGGCTGAGAGGGAAATACACAGAGTAAAGCTTGCATTAGTCGGGGAACCAATGCCCAAACATGTACCGTTTCCACCGGCTAAACTGGTTAGCATTAGCTTATTATCATCAGAATGAATCCACCTACCCTCTCGTCCTCCTTGAAACTTCACACGAATCGGCTTGTCGATGTATTTCGACAAGTCGAAGATGCTCTCCTTCTTCTTCTTTTCTTTATCCTACACAGAGCAAAGGGACACTCTTTTGTAAGTCACATGTAACGCTAAGCTAACGTTAGCCGCACACAAACACTGACTGAGCCTGAGGTTAGCTTTGCTCGGCTAGCCAAGTTAGCAAATGTAACGTAAGAAAAACGCCACGTTACTTCCGAATATTTCTTCGACATGTCAGGTTATGTTCGGAATAAACAATTACTGGCTAAAGATACCCCTGAAAACGTTTATGGATACACGAGTAAAAAGATATTTGAATGAAAGCGAAAACCTTTCGAACTCACCGCCATGTTAGCTGCGTGACACGGAAGTTAAACTGTGACCTCAGAAGTGTTCCACCAATCAAATCGTTGAGCGCAGCTGACGTCATTAGTTTGTTGTTTATTAGTTTGTTGACTCTATTATTAATTTACTAACAGGAGAAAATGATCAGACTTTAATATTCAAACAATTTGTGTTATATTATTAGTCCCTGACCTCCCTGTGTTATAATTAGCACCTGTTTTTCAAACTGACCTCATTTTCCTTGTAGCTTCTAGTCAGCAGTCAGTCAGGGGGAAAGTACTATTAATACCACCAGTTGATGTGTTGTAAACTAGAACGAGGACGTGGCACTGTGCAGAAGACGGTTGGTGCGGCTGTGACATGGCCTGCGGAGCCGACACTGAGCTGAAACCTCAGAGCTTCAAATTCACTGTTCTTTCTGAACAGATAAGCAAACTTGAGGAGGACGAATGTGCTTTACATGTGACAGACTCTAACTCTGCGCCTGATGTAGTCCCTGATGTTATTCTACGGGTAGAAGGAGAGAGTTTTTATGTCAACCGCCAACGACTGGCCCTGCAGAGTCCCTACTTCAGGGCTCTGTTTTTTGGCTGTGGCCTAGAGAACAGCAAAAGGAAAGTTGAGATCAAAGGTGTGTGTCTGCAGCATTTCAGGGTTTTGATGGAATACAGCAAGACATCCAATCTTGATTTGGACAGAGAAAACGTTTTGGGGATCCTTCAGACTGCAGACTTTTTACAACTGGAGCGAGCCAGGCTGCTGTGCTGCAAGTTCCTGGAGCGGGAGTTGCACCTGAGTAACTGTCTGGGAATGATGGCCTACGCCTGGCAGCTGGGCTGTACTCAGCTCTACACGGCAGCACGACAGGTGGTGCTCACACACTTCTCTGCTATTTTTGCTGAAGAGGACTTCCTGTCCCTGTCTAAGGAGACTGTAGCAGACCTTCTTGCCAGTGATGACCTGGCCATCCATAAAGATGACCTGGCCCTGGAGGCCACCCTACGCTGGGTGTCATTTGACCCAAGACGAGAGGAACATTTTCTGGAGCTTGTTCAGCTGGTGAGGCCTGAGTCACTCTCTTTACCTTTTATCATTGAACTTTTGACCAAAATGATAAGCTGTGACTCCAGAGCCAAGCTCATCTGCACACTGAATGAACATTTCCCGAAATCTTGGTCAATGGGCAGGTCGATGACGAGGATCAGGGCCAGAGAGACCCTCTTTGTCCTGGGTGGACCTCACGATAAGGAGCAGCAGTCACTGTACCAGTTTCACCCACTCAGTGGTCGATGGGAGAGCTGTCCCCCTCTGCAGAGGAAGAACCTCACACAGTACTCGGTAGCTGCAGTAGGTAATAGTTGGATGTGAATGATAGTGATGAAGATGAATGTAGTAATGAAACTGATGATGAGTGAGGGGCTGAATGTATATTTATTCCTCATGTGGAGTGTGTAAATGCATCTCAATCATCTGTCTTTGTTCTCACATTAAATGCCAAATAACACAACATATGTATGGACATTAGAATAATTTATTTCCTAACATTACATTTATTTTTTATTCTCTCATTATGTAGGAGACAATGTAGTTGTGACAGGCGGCTACTTCCGGGACGTACTGTGGTTCAGTGCGGACTGGGTCAGGATATACGAATGCACGAACCAGCGCTGGGTGGATGGGCCGGCTCTGCGGAAATCCAGGCACAGCCACTGCTCCATAGGGCTGGACTCTGCACTGTATGTACTGGGGGGCAGCATGGATGAAGGGCTTGTGGCCGATGTAGAAAAGCTGGTCCTGGGGTCAGAGGGTTGGGAGGAGGTCAGCCCCATGGTTAGGGCTGTGGAGAGGGCAGCCACTGCTACTCTGGGGTCGTGTATCTATGTGGCGTGTGGCCTGGATGAATACGGGGAGGTGTATGGTGGAATTCAGAGGTACATGGCGAAGGAGGATCAGTGGGATGTGGTCTCCTATTCTCCATTTCCACGGTGAGTGAATTTTCAATAGCGCACTGATTCCTCAGCTCTGCTTTCTGACATATTCTGACTCAAACTAATATTTCTTTATTAGTATATTGTTGTTTTTATGTGAAAATTAAACCTTTTTTTTTTTTTACACTTTCACAGATATGACCTGGTTGCCGCAGAGCTCAACGGTGCCCTCTATCTGTTTGGAGGCCAAGCCTTGCGTTTTGATGTGGAGACAGACGAGTGGACTGTGCTTGAGGAGGAATGTCTGGACAGGAAGTTCTTCTCTGGCTGCACAACAGTCGGCGGCCAGATATACCTGGTCAGTGAGAGGAAGAGCAACAAAGCATTCCCAAACATGGTGCTGATGGACCCTTACATAGACACTTGTATTCAGGTAGATGATGCCATACCCTGCCCTGTGCCGCTCAGAGGGTGTGTCACCATGAGAATGGTCATGGGATGTGAATGAAAATGTATTAATCTATTCCACAAAACACTATTTGTGGTAATGTATATGCATATATTAGAAGTGTCATTCAGAGCACTTCCCAAATAGATTTTTATGCAAAAGGTCATGATTTGGGTGAAATAAATACAAAAACAAAAAGCTGTTTCATTAAAAACTAGAATTATTAAGGTTGTATGCCTCCACCAACAAGTCAAGTTGCAGTTTACATTCATGTCTGTCCAAAATATCATCACTTCATAATTTTATCCTGTTTGACACGTGTGTGAAGTTGTCATTATTAGCATATGAATTCTTGAGTTATGGCCAAAAATGTGTTTTGTGAGGTCACAGTGACCTTGATCTTTGACCACCAAAATCTAATCAGTTCATCCTTGAGTTCAAGTAGATGTTTGTGCCAGATATAATACAATTCCCTTTAGGTGTTCCTGAGATATCGCTTTCACAGGAATGGGACAGATGTAAGGTCACAGTGACCTTGACCTTTGACTTTTGACCATCAAAATCGAAGAGTTCATCCTCGAGTCCAAGTGGACATTTGTGCCAAATTCTGCCAAATTTGAAGAAATTCGCTCAAGGCGTTCTTGAGATATCACGAGAATGGGATGGAGGTCAGAGTGACCTTTGACCACCAAAATGTAATCAGTTCATCCTCGAGTCCAAGTGGATGTTTGTGCCAAATTTGAAGAACTTCCCTCAAGGCGTTCCTGAGGTATCGCATTCATGAGAATGGGACAGATGGACGTACGTACGGATGGACAGACAAACATAATGCAACCGGCCACGGTTCTTGCCACCACGGAGGCAAAAAAAATAGCACATATTCAAGACTAGTAAAGTCTTCCTCTTAAAATAAGACAGCAGAGCTAATTTATTCAATGTAAGTAATTTATTAAAAGTTTCCAACTGGCCACACCCTCAACAAAACATCCCTGTGCACTCATAAGAGAACAGTAACGTGTTACTTTCATGGAAACATGACATTTCTCCTGGTTCTGTATCTATACTTAATTAAAAAAACAACAATATTCTAGTGGATCAGCCCTTTTAGTGCTGTACAACTTGAATCCCAACTTATGTTGTGGGCCGCAGTGCTATTAAGCCCCCGTTCAAAGACAGACACAACCCAGTTTCTACTGTAAAGATTTGCCCTCACTAACCTATGAAAATGTAACACCTGCTTTTGGTAGTGATTAGTATGACCTATTGTGTATGAGTGTCCTGTAGTTTATGATGTTACTGTATGTATACTGTATACTGTTGATGATGGAACCAGGAGCCAAGACTGGAAAATGTTTACGGACACTGAGCCATGTCTTTCACTGTGTTTAAATACATGTTAAATCCCAATGACCTCTTGTCCTACAAGTAAAGTAGCAGAGCCAGTCTAATATCAAAATATGCCATCACCCTTTATAAAAATCATTAAATCTTTACAATTCATGTGAGCCATAAAGCATTTGACCTTGTAGACAACTCCACTATAACAAAATATCTCACATTTCACTAATGCCCATCTGTGTGCATACTTTTCATGGCTTACTTATTCACTATCAGCCTCACCAACATTTCAAGCAAAACATTAAAACCAGTCACAGTAAAACCTGCCCAGTGAAGGTAATCCTACAGGGTTTAATATTGAGTGTTTGTCACAGAATAGTTTAAAAACAGCAGCCAAGGCACAAAACTAAAGTCCAGTAGAGCAAACCTTAACAAAAACCTCGTTGAGAAATCATGCTGCCTGTCACAATGATATTCAAAGTAGAAAAAGAAACACACACTCCCTCACACACACATATGGTTTAAGTCCATATTTCTAGGAGCAGTACATTTTTCTGTAAAGGCATCATTGCCTTCTCTACAAGAATATGTTCTTCTTTGTGCACCAGGGGGCGCCATGTCTCTTTTAAGAAGTGAGCTTCAACGAAACTGACAAAATCAAATCCTATCACAGAAAAATATAACTTCATCATCCCTAAGGGACTTCTGCAGTAGCCTTTTAGATTCTGCCACAGATCACAACAACATAAAAATTACCTGCTGAATAAATGGTTCATAAAAAATTGATATATAAATCAACAGATTTACTACAATCAGTATTCTTAATAGTCTATGTACAATCAACCATACCGTGTATATGGATACGAAGCTGTAGGAGTGAATTACTATTAAATTCTAACTTTAGTTTGCTTTGTTTAACCACATGTTCGTTTGGAACAGTTTGATTTTGTGTAAAAAACATGTAGTTTCCCTCCTTGTTGACCAACGAAAGGATAAATGTATTATAGCACAATACTTGTATCCTTATGTGTTTACAAACAAGCTATTATAATACAATGAAAAGAAACAGCATAAATACAAAATCTGCAACAACACATGATCATTTGTTGTAAAGGAAATTTCCTGTTTTCTTGTTTTGCCAAATATATCTTTACAGTATGCAGTGGTATGGGTGACAGTAATGATGGCGTTTATTCCCAATCTCACACTGGGTGAGCAGATTTACAATCATCTGTGCTTCTTCTTCTCCCTCCTTTTTTGAAGATGAGCAGGATGCAGACGTATCCTGTTCAGAAATCATCAATGGACCGTGTTGGATGTACACAAGCCATGTGTATGTATATGTCAGAAATTAGTTCATCTCCAATTGGCAGAAGGGGAAATAATGCATTTTTCCTGTGAGGCTGCTCCACTATCTAGCTTTGGGCAGTCTGCTGTTTATATTCCTCTGGTTGGTCAGGTTGTTCAAGACACAGTTGTTAGCCAGCGATGCCAGTTTGGAGTTGATTGTAACCTTTCTTTGCTCCCAGCTGCACTCGTCCCCTTCTTCCTCAGGCTCCTCCTCTTCATTGTCCAACTCACTCTCTTCATCGCTACGCTCATCACGCTCCACCTATGAAGAAAAAAAAAAAAGTATACAAAACAAACAATTTTTGGTGCCAAAGTGACTGCACTCATTCCCCCTTCCCTTTTCTTTTGCACACTTCTCACCTTGCCCATGAACACAAACTTGTAGACCATGCGCAGGATGAGATAAGCCCAGAAGATGTGCAATGCTTGCAGCACCAACAGCAGCGCATTGAAGAAATAATAACCAAAGAAGGGCTTGAAGAATTCTCGAGACACCACCAAGGTTGTGTGGACCACTCTGGAAAACAAACAGTCAGTTTTAGTATTGCTCCGACACCAACTCTTGAATGGTTAAGAGCATCTCGATACATGCAGTGTTTTCCAAACTTTTTTTAATGGGGACCAAATGACAAGCCATCGCGACCCAATTCACAATAGGCCTCATCTATAAATTGTGAGAGGAGCGAATTTGTGCATAAATGAACATTCCTGACCATTTTTACTGCCATTTCCACATCACATTATTCTATCTTGAATAGGCAAACCAGCCATTTCGAAGAGATATACGTATAAATCACAACTTTTTTTTATGCACGTGTTATTAAAAACATATACAAATGTTAAATGCTTTATAAATAAGACCAAATAAATGCATTTAGGCTTTGCATTTTTCACTCTCATCAGTAAAACAAACAGAATGTATGCTAGCCTTTCATATAAGATTCAATGTTATATGTAGGCTACAATTATCAGAACAATACGGACATTCAGGCTCCCTCATGTGGCTCAAAGGTGTACTGCAGATATAAATCTTAAATAATAGACTATGGAAGAAATTCTGCAAATTTATTTGGCGACCCTAATAAAATCTCCTGTGTCCCACCTGTGGGTACCGACTCAGTCTTTGGGAATGACTACAGGAACTACAAAAACAACAAGTGGCGGTGTGTGATGCAATACAAAAATCTGTGTGAAAGTCGACTTGTTGTATTATTGCTAGGACACAGACTTGCAAACCAAATGACGACTGCAAAAAACTCCCAAGTTTGATGTATGTGTAATGCCATGTGTTTGTTGCTAGGAAATGTCAACATCTGGGAAAAACTGGGAAAAAACAGAAAAGTATCATATTCCATGATGATGTTTTACCTGCCAGGAAACACCACCAGCCTCGTCACCAGGAACACCAGAGAGAAGACGACAAACAGCGAGTCGCACGTTCTCGTCCAGCCGGCATAGTGAAACATCTTGGCAGACTTTCAGAGGAAAAAGTGCCTGTTAGTTATCCAAACCAAACACTCTTACAGTTTACATCTATGATTAATCTCTACAAACAATCCCAGGCTTTTCTTTGATACTGTTTCTAGAGCGACTTACAGCGAGCGGCCAAAAAGAGGTTCAGTGTGTCAGACTGGCAGCCTTTTAGCTGCAGAATAGTCTACTTCTAACCACTTACCTACCTGACCTTATTTCATCAATTTTGATTTGTTGTAACAGAGGAAATATCACTGCCATTCACTCAACGGAAAAGTTCTAAGGAAGGAAATTATCACAAAAGAAGACATTTCTATATGTAAAACAAGAAAAAAATAATCTCCATCATTTAAAGGAACAGTGTGTAACATTTCGGGGGATCTATTAGCAAAATGGAATATAATATAAATAACTATGTTTTCATTAGTGTATAATCATCTGAAACTAAGAATTGTTGTGTTTTCGTTAGCTTAGAATGAGTCCTTCATATCTACATAGGGAGCGGGTCCTCTTCACAGAGTCGGCCATTTTGCTCCGCCATGTTTCTACAGAACAGACAAACCAAACACTGGCAGCCTTTCACGTTTTTACGTTACCTGAAGGCCACTGTAGTTCTCTGACATGCTTGTGAAACTGCGGTAACGTGAGCTGCAGAGTGAAAAACCGTAGTACCGCCAGCCGCCATCTGACTTCTATTGCTCTTAAAGTAGTGTTATTATGGTAAGGATGGCCTCTGAGCGAGGCGAACAGTGTTACCACGGTTTTGCACTCGGCGGCTCACGTTACCGCAGTCTTGGAAAGGAAAGAGTGAGCGGAGGGGTACTCAGTTGGTTGCAACCACACCACTAGATGCCGCCAAATCCTAAACACTGTACCTTTAAATCTAACATTATCAAATGAGTGGCAGGACAGAGATGAATGAATTCAGGCAGTGAAGTTCACAATAAACTTTCACAGGCTTAATTGTGATTAATACTCTGTAATTATTAAATATAAGAGGATTACCACTTTCTAATATACACAAAACTGTTCCCCTACTCAGTAATACATGCCTGGCTATACAGGAGTTGCTGGCTGAATGTGACACCCACATCATCCCTTTATGACTTTTATCACAGGCCAGGCAACATTCAGTCACGCCTGAGGTCACATGACTAGCTCCACATATTTCCTCAGCTCTGAGGCGACAGTGACAAACGTTATTTTCAGATGCTATCAGTGAAATGTTAAACCTAGGAAAATCAGCCTCATAAAACCAAGGACAATGGAGCTATTGTCCTGCTGAGGGACTTGCAGGTAAGACTTCTACAGCCAAAGGGTATTTTTATTTTTACCATAAGCCATAATGCTTTTCTATGTGCAGCTCAGTGGCTTTATAATGTGTGAGGGTGTAAGGGAAGGAAAACTTCCACAATAAATACACAATGGCTGTATTCAAGTCAAGTTCCCTGTGACCTGTGTGTCATGTTTTTGGCATTTCAAAGCATTGCATGTGAGTAAACTAAATTCATAATGATGCATTTACTCCTTCCATTTTCTCCAACTCAAAGTACACAATTGAATGAATGAATCACGCAGATTGAAATTCATGTGTGGAGTTTTACCTCGAGAAGGAAGTCAGAAGAGTCGTGCACCAGCATCACCAGAGTGCCAACCCTCACATAGTTGGCACAGTAGGAGAAACCGATGAGGAATATGGTGGCGATGTGATGAATTACCTGCTCCTTGAAGTCCTGGAACGCACACATGAACACACAGAGACCACACAGTGTGAGGAAGATGTATAGTAGCATAACCAAGACTTCAGCCGCTCTCTGTCTGCGGTCTTGTTCAGTCCAAGTATTGGAAAGGCAGATTTACATGCTGTCTGGAGTGATTTGTTGTTGTGTTTGAAGCTCAGATCTTTGATCAGCAGCTTGAACCCCGAATCACACAAAACCACCTTTTTTTTCTCACTGAATTTAGGAATTTTTCTAAGAAAGCTGCAGCAGCACCAACAACCACCTTAAATGGTTTCCTTAAAACACAGGAACATGAAAAATGGATGAATTACATTCATTATTTACTCTAATTTCTAGCATTTTAGCAATACAGCAAAGACCAACTGAGTAGTTTAGAGCACATCTAAAAAGTTTGAGTTCCTATGCATAGGTCTGGGTTAAATAAATGTCTTCTTCTATTTCTATTTCTATTTCTATTTCTATTTCTATTTCAGTGAACAGTATGTGCTAATCTCTTACTAACGATTTAAAAAATGAGAGCATATGCAAAGTACAGAAAGTTATGATGTAATTGGAGATAATCCAGTGCATAATCCGTATTAAGTGTAATCGTGCAAGAGAAAAACAGTTTTGGATTACACTGTGCAAAAAAAAAGTGTTCAAGTGATGACGTTTAGCTTTTTGGTGTTGACCATTTGACTAAAAGTTCAAATCTCAGGCAAAAAATGAGAGGAAATGCAAAGGAAACCATGTGAAAGCCAACAGGGTGTTGCTCTTAGGTTTTAGGTTTATATACACTCACTTTTCGCTTGACGTCCACAGAGACGCACAGAAGCAGTGACAAATAGAAGCCCAACTCCAAGATGTAATACCAGTAATGAACCTTGGCCACGGGCTAAAGAATGAGAGGAAGAGAGAAACAATAAGTCCAAATTGACATTCAGTGGTATGTGGATGCAACAGAAGCATTTCCATCATCCTGCTTATCTGTGTAGCCTCAGATAAACATACTGTAGACATATGTTGAAGCATTTACAGGCAGCAAAGCAAAACACTCTAAACACATTTTGTGAAACTCTTGCCAGTTTTGCTATATATGTATGCAAATGTGCATTGTTCAACTGCAGAGTGACTTTGGCCCCTCTAACATGTGTGTGCTGGGGAAGGGGAGGGTTGGAGGTAATGGGACCCCCAAAAGCGCCCTTTGTCCTAAAACTACCCAGGATTCCACACGACTGAGCTTTACAGCTTCGCCCTCTTAATGGTCACATAAAAACTCCCTCACATTCCCATAAAGAACATACTGTATATTAACAAACCTGCTTTCAAAAAGAGGAAGTGTTTTTATTTAAAGAAAGTGGTGGGGCACTATCTCAAATCAAAACACCTCTAGCAGAACACACAGCATACAAAGTCTGCAGTAACACAATGGTAGGAAGGTGACAGAGGCATTTAACCCTTAAAAACACATCCTTTCTCTCAGTCAAAGGCCACAAGAGTTCAGAAAAAGAAAAAAGTTCAGCGGCACTGTTGCCTGCAGGAGCTGTAATCAGTCATTGCATTTTTTTCTAGTGTTTTCTGTTCGCGGCCATGACCCCACAAGGAAAGGCGGGCTTCTCCGGAGGAATGTCGACCTTCAGGCATACCTAACTGTCATCAACACGGCAGAGATATTAGCTTTTCAACTCAGGGTAAAAAAATTAATGGGTGGGTGGAGTCAGTGTACTGACCAAACTGTGTTATGAACCCAAAGTCTTCTCCTTCTGTACAGACTAAAGACTTTGTTTTGTAGTCCCTCCCAGCTGTTTGTTTTTTTTTCTCTCGAGTAACATTTCTTTTAAAAGTGTTAGTGTACGTCTCAGTTGTGCTTGTAAACTTCTGTACCTAAATTAAAAGACAACAAGATATCAAGTGTTTCAAATAACTGAAAGTTCTTACTGGCTTTTTTGGAATGAAAGCAAAGAAAGCTGCTAGATTGTTTCTTGAAATCCTGCCCGACAATGTTTAACAGCTTATATCAACAACAACATCAAAACTTTCATTTCAAATCACGCTGTTTCCTGCTCACCTGTTTGGGATAACCCCTCCAACACTCTCTGTGATCCCAGAACCACGGAGTCTGTAACATCAAACAATCATCAGCAGAGTCTTCACATGATACAAGCTTCAGCCTGAATATTAATATAAGTCATGTAAGCAAATAAAGTTAAACATCGTGTGACTATGACACCATATGGGATTATGAAATGTGTATATGTCCAATAATAAATCCAATATTGTTCTATTCCTACAAACTGTATAAATAACTGCAATCAGTAATGAAGGCTGATCTCCTGAAAGAAATAAAAGCGACTAACAGACTTACATTAATTAAAGAGCCGAGCCCCGCAGTGAACGATGCGAGGTAGAAGACAAAACGCCAGCTGCACAGATAAAAATAAATACCATCATTTGTTAGAGGCTGCGGCATAAATTAAATGAGTGAATTAGTTCAATCAGGAACATATTGAAGAAATGTCAAAGAGACATGTTGTGCAGCAGTATGAATATTCACATGAATATGAAAGATTTCATTCCAACATGCTGAATTTTACTTGTAATTTAAGGCATTTTACTTCATAATATGAGACGATCTATATAATTTGCTGAAGAGACCTCAGTGAAAATATGTAAAAGTGAGTGTGTTTAAGAAAATAAAAACTCACGAGGCCTCGCAGAACTTTTTGGTGTTGCTGGGTCGGTCCTGGTTCCTTCTGTGTCTGAACCAGGTCTGGATCTTTCTCTGGGAGAGTCCAAACTGTTTCCCCAGGCTCACCACCTCATTCTGAACGCACACAAACACAAATACACATTTACACATAAGGTATGGGTGCACGCATACCAGGTTCATTTTTGTACTTGAGACAGTGGCTCAGATGTTTTATGCTGCCGGCTGCTGTGTCATTCCTTTCTCATGTGATACATTAACAGTCAGAGCTCCTCACTGATCTCTCTGACAGTTGTGTTACTACTTTACAGTAAAATACAGATCATACCAGCTGGATATTTGACCAAAATGGAGGTCTCCTACAAAGATAAATGTGCTAAATCCAACCATTTGCTCTGTGCTGATGAGTCTATAACAAGACTAGTGTTCCCTGCTCTCTCTTTCTGCATCCTGATACTTTACACAGGGTTGTGGTGCTGTTGAAAATGTCCTTTGCTAGAAAAAACTTAATTACTTTTAATTACTACTAGTTAAGGTAAAACAATGACTCACATCTTTCCATTTGTGTAGCACTCTACTTGTGTTGGATTAAAGGATCAAATTTGAAGCCAACAATAATGATGGTGCAGCATTTTCCTGTGTTGTGAAAAATACAGTACCTGCATCTTACTGTACAAATAAACATCATAATACTAAGTCTACTCTGCCATGTGTCTGAGTCCTGGGATTTACATGGCAGAACAACAAAGGCAACAGACAGGTGCTGCTGCTGCTAGACCAGGTTACAAACTTGGTCAAACGAAACCAAGAGGAGGGTGGAGGATTTCCATGTGAACCTAAACTTGTCTCTAATTTGCCTGCACATGCTCAAAGGGAAAAGACTAAAACTTTCTCTGCACAATGGAACAAATGCAAATATACAGTAATTGCATTGTTATCATGCTGTTTTTTTGATGCATAGGTTCATTAATATTTCTGATTATTTGTTTCACAAAAGGATATGATGACAATAAAATGTTATGTGATAAGTGAGGAGACAGCATACTGATGGAGCTGTTTTAAGGAAGTAACATTTTCTCAGACTGCAGAGTGAACACACCTAACGCAAAGCATTTAAATTTCCTGCATCATGATGGCTAATTGTATCTTTGTAACACATCAACCACTCAGCTTCAGTGTAACTCATTGTGAATTTCTCTGAGGACTTTTTTGTTCACAGTTCCTTGTTCCGAGACAACGATCATGCTCTTCAGCCAAGATGCAACTGCAGTCAACGCACACTAACAGCACATATAAAACTGTGCTAGTACTACTCATCCATTTTCACGTCTATCTTTTCACTCTCTGCATTTTGGTTTGCAAATGTATGCAAACCTCCACATTTGCATTAGCCTATCAGGCATTTCCCTTCACTGTTCCTGACAAACACACTGAGCATTATGAGAGTGAGGCTCATGTGAGAAGTCCCATTAAGCTTTGCATCTACTCTGTTTCAGTTGTACAGCATCTCTGTGGAGAAATGCACCAGTTTGACATTAAGAACTACTTTCAAACACAGTTTTATCTCGTCCCACTGTAACCAAGAGGTTTAGGTTTGGTTTCAGAAATGTGAGGGACATAATGACATTAAGGATCAAGAAAAACAGCTTTTTGGCTGACAATGGTGCATTTACAGCAATGTTTATTAATGTGCACTGTTCCTGTTAAATAAACCAATAAATAAATTACCATCATCACTAAAAAAACTATCGTCCTTTACTGCCTTATTTATTTTATATTCAGCTCTAGTGTCTTTTTTGGGGAGAATATTAACTGTAGATCAAAATATGGATTACATATTTTTTTTTAAAGCGAGGTGCAAGTAAATGTCTGCAGATCCTCCTCTCAACAAGGTTAGGGTGTTAGGCCTGTATGAAGCCTGAGAGTGAAACTCGGGGGGGAAAAAAAGGTCACAAAGTGCTTGCTGCTGCTCGTGAAGCTCATTGCTGTGAGTGCAGAGTAATAATTGAAGACTACCCAGAACATTTTTTATCAGGTCAACATAAGAGGACACCGAAAGAGATTTTAGTGAGTAAATCCAACTGAAGATATAAAAGTAGGGGGGACCTAAAATAGGATTTGATATTTATCAATTTTTGTTGGTTAGGGATTTTATGTAAAAAAAAAAAAAAAAAAAAAAAAAGGGAAGGCAGAACAGTAATACGAACTTGCGATGGTTGCCGACTGTTCTGTTTGTAGAAGGTCTCCAGCTTTGGGATGGAAGCGGCTCGAATCCGAATCTGGTCCTTCACGCCTAAATGTTTGCTTAACGGGACGCTGATGAGCCTGAAAGGACAGAGAAGAGGAGAGAAAAGAAAACCATGAAAACTTCAATCTTGATAGTACAACGAATTGGATTATAATGTGAGATGACATCAACAGATGTCCAATGTGATCCAACCACAGTGCATCTCATTATGCTGCTCCTGACAGCCTGTAGAGCCGCTCCCATGGGTGTATTGTGATATTTAACCAGACAGCCTTTGTCAGTAGCTAATATGGCATCAAGAGACACCTGATCTACCTCAGCTGACTACACCTGAGTACTTGTACATCTATCTTTGTGAGAACCACTTTTAGACCTTCAGAGTGAGAACATTTTTGTAGAGTGAGAACAGTTTGGCCGGTCCTCACTTCCTCAAAGGCCTGTTTGAGGGTTCAGACATGGTTTTAAGGTTCTGGTCAGAATCAGCTTTAGGTTAGGGTAAGGGTAAGGGTAAGGGTAAGGGTAAGGGTAAGGGTAAGGGTAAGGGTAAGGGTTGGGGTTAGGCATTTAGTTGTGATGGTTAAGGTTAGGGTAAGGGGCTAGGGAATGCATTATGTCAATGAGTGTCCTCACAAAGATAGATAGAAGAAAAAGAAAGAAATGTAGGGTTGTACATAGATGTGTGTTTGCACCTGCATAATCACATGTGTGTAACTCTATCTCAGAGATAATCATCCTGAAATGGTCAGGGAGGGAAAGATCAGTGAGAATGAGAAGGTCAGGACAGCTTTTCACAGACAAACATTGTCTCTGGTTACAGGAACCTCCTACACACACACGCACGCACGCACGCACGCACGCACGCACGCACGCACGCACGCACGCACGCACGCACACACACACACAGACACACACACACACACACACACACACACACACATACACTACCTCAACACAGGAAACAGCTGCGGCCCGGGTTGATCAAATGAAGACTGACTGACAGCTCCTCAGACGTAAGCGACACCTTCATACTTAACTGTCCATCACCACAACCAGCACACAGTTGGACCACAGACTACACACAAGCCCATCGCCACTAACACACACAGGTGCATGCTGGTATTCAGCATGTGCTACTACTCACTCACCCCTCCCCTGCTACTAATACATCTAATGTTACTACTCTGCTAATAAATATCTGATGAGGGTACAAATGAGGCTTTAAGCCAAACAATGGTACTAATCTTACACAGCTCATGCCAAGCAAGTTCATGCGGTTTATCAACTTTAGGACAGATGAAACGGTAGCTGATAAAGGGAAAGCATGCAAACCTCCTCTTCATCCATCACATGTCGCCGTTATTCTCAATTCCTCTCGTGCTACCAGCAAAACTAGTTAAGTGTACAGGCAAGTTGCCTTTTACAGCAGCCATCAACTTACAGTCAAACATTTCATATACAGCAACACAATAAACTGACCTTAATAATGATACATTTAATGATAACATGTTTTCTAACACATGAAGTGCATGATATTTCCTTCCAGTGTTGCCTCATATTTTATTTTTTTCTCCAAATTAATTACAATTTCACCAGTTTCCGGACTGGACTGTGGGCTGGTTGGTTAAAACCTCTAGTTCAAAGTCATTGTAGTGATTTTTATCTTAACTAATCCTTAACTTATATGTTGTGATATGTGTACATTAAGGTTAGTAAGAGATTCATAATGTTGGTGATTAATGTGATTTGTTGCCCAGTCCTATAACATCACATCATCTTTTATTGATACAGTGGTGCAGAAAAGTGTTCACAGAAAATGCTCTGTAAAGAAAATGATCTAATACTCGAATGCCATTATGTTTTCATCAAGTGCCTAAACCTCCTTGAGTGAACCTTTAAGTGCTCATTCATGTTAAGTGGTACTTATTACAAGCAATAGTTTCTGATCACTGCACCTGCTTTTGAATTTGCTTCTCTGGAACACAGTACATATATAACTATTGTTGTATATACCGTATAAATTGTGATTTAATATTGTCTAATATTTTTTATTGCACTAGTTGTATCTATGTTCTAATGTCTTGTATCGACTTGCCTCCTGTCGCTGCCTCGTGGCCAGGTCGTCTTTGTAAATGAGAATTGGTTCTATATTGACTTACCTGGTTAAATAAAGGTAAAATAAAAAAGAAAATAAAAATAAATAAATAGCCCTCGATATGAACATCACCTAAGTATTGTAATGGAAGTATTTAAAACAGTAATGTAAATTAGGGCTGCAACTAACGATTATTTTCCATTATTTTGAAAAATGCCCATCACAATAAATCCTGGAGCCCAAAGTGACTTCATCCAATGTCTAATGTCCAATGTCCAATGTTCAATGTCCAATGTTTTGCCCGACCAACAGTCCAAAACCAATAACGATCGATTTACTGTAACATAAGACCAAGAAAAGCAGCAAATTCTTACATTTAAGAACCTGGAAGTATCACATTTTTGGCATTTTTGCTTGAAATATAGTTGCAGATTATTTTTTGTCCATCGACTAATATTGATTAATCAGACTCTAATGTACTTCCTGTTGCTCAAATATTGAAAAATGAAAAAGACTTTTTTCATTTCCATTGTCATTATCTTATATTTAAGATAAGATTCACAAAGGTGTTTTGACATTTTCTAAGACGTCTCTAGATGCTTCAGTAGGACTCTCATATTAAGCACTACTGGGGATTTTCTAGTTTTCCCATCTGTCCATTTTTCCAGTGGTTGGTATATCTCTACAAGAGGCTGCAAAGGACGTTCCATTAAATACTACTGTGAATCATCACAACATCAGCAGCCATTCAACATCAGGAAGTTTAGTTTCGCCCACTAGCTGTAGTTTGCTTTAAACCAAGAAACCACCACAATCATTGCAGTTACTATCCTCCTTTTCCTCCAACGCACACATCGCATTTACAAGGCCGAGCCCAGTCCCTCTGGGAGGAGGAGGAATGCTTTCACACAGTCAGCAACTAAAAACTGTCTACTCATGATGCCTCTCTCCCACTGCATGTCTGATCTACACCCTCTATCTACTGGGAGCACTAATGAAGAGTAAAGAAGCCATTATGCTGCAGCTTAGCAGACAGAAAACCAGCCAGTCAGCCAGCCAGCATGACCAGTGCCAAGAGGAAATAAGACACACACAATGTGTTTAAACACTTGCGTTCACCTGGCGACAGACTCAGAAAAGTTTCCATCACACCTAACTGTTTCTGTGACACTCTTTCTTTAACACATGCAATCAATACATCATTTAAGACCACCACAAATATCCACCATAAATACTGAAAACTTACTGCTCCAGCGAGTCAAGCACAGCAGACGTCAAAGTTAATGAAAACAATGAAAAGGTAGATCTTGCATCTGTGATTTCATGGTCCAGCTGTGGAGGCAGGTGTGTCTCACCTCTCAAAGACATATCTGAGGGCTATAAAGGCGAAGGCCAATGGTAAGGTGTAGATGAGATCCCTGGGTAGAGGAAAGCGGCCCTCGTCCTCCTTCATCTCAATGTCCTGCCAGCGGATGCCAGGAGGAAGCCAATGCTCCTCCTGCCACAGCCACTCGTTCAACAGGGCCTCCATCCTGAGGAGAGGAAGAAAGCAGTATTTCATGTGAATGTTTGTACCGAGCAGACCTGACCTGTTAAATCATTGATGCCTTATTCATATTTATGCCAAACAGCAGAGGAGACCCACAAGATTAGACCTTTAAAGGCACAGAGAGCACATCAGCGTCTTGCATGTTCACACTTCATATTGCTCTAAATTAGTTTGCAGTTTTTTTTCTTGATGTCTTGTTCTGAATTGATTAATTGTTGGTCTATAAAAGCTAGGGTCCTAGACCTAGCTGTCCTCGACCAAAGGAATTCTTAGTCGACTAACACACTAACACGATTTTGTCGACTTATCGATTAGTTGATTCAAGCTGTGAAACTGAGTTTCTCCACAAAGAACCACACAAAAGCACCACTTTAAATCTTATGTTTAGCAGAGATGTGCTCTTAAGTTTCTTGGAAATAAGTCATTCAGCATGAAGAAAGCATAAAGAAGTGACTAATCGACTAAAGAAATCTTAGTCAACTAAGACCAAAAAGACTGATTAGTCGACTAATCGACTAAGAGAGGGAAGCCCAAATAAAGATATCAGAAAATAGGGGAAGATTCAATTAAAATTCCAAGAGCTCAAGGAGGCATCTTTTAATTCCTTCTTGTATCCGACCAACAGTCCAAACTCCAAAGACATTCAGTTTACAGTCATATATGACCAAGAAAGGCAGAAAATCATCATATTGGCTGCAGAGAATATTTGCCATTTTTTGCCGGAAAAATCAAAATAGTTACAGCATTAACGACTAATTGTTTCAGCTCTACATTACAGCATAGTACATAACAAAACACAAATCCACCAGCCAAAAAAACCCAACAACAACAAAACAAACATTTGTGGGCCTCGATCCAGAATGAGTCTCTGCATGTATCCCCACATGACCTGAACAGCGCAGTTTTGACGCATGAATGGCTTCAATACTGTCAAAAACGCGCACACACAAACACCAACACATTCATAAACACACAGACAATGATGAAACACGATTATGCGATTATGAAACCACATGCTCACATCTGATCAATTTGAGTTTAAAAGCTGCTTCCTATGGCGTCACATTGATTGGCATATTGATTATAGCGGTTCAGCATGACAGCGTTATGTTAAAGCCTCCATGCAGCATGCTGCTGACAACACAAACCAAAACACCCTGCCCGTGACAGATCAGACACATCAGACGCACTCCATCTCTAAAGACACACAAATCAGGTTATATTGCCTACAGTAAAAACACGCCACATATTATTAATAGTAATCCCATGAAGTGTGGCAGCCCACCTCTCACAGCCTCGAGCTGAACAGCCCCATCAACACACAGCCTACCTTTTTCATTCACATTTATCTATTTCATATTCCAGAAACACCATAAAAAGCGACCCATTGTTTTTCCATAACAGAATATAAATACGACATTGCGGTTACCTGTCCGCGCTCCTGTGATGGAGACGGTAAGCGCACAGCAGCAAATGGGAGAGGAGGAGCGTGTTTGACGCAACCTGCTCCTGCTCAGGGGGGAGAGACAGAGAGAGAGGCATGCGCTGTCATCATCATCATCATCGTCGTCATCTCATTGGGTTTAGTGTCACCCTGCATGAGATAAGCATATGGTAGTCATTTCTCACCAGCCAAAACACAATCTACGAGCCAGTCACCATGATATTGTGTTACAGCATGTTGTCATTCCCTGTCAATAGAGTTATTATCCTCATAAACATCTTGTCATTTATTGCAAACAAAGCTCCCAAAAGTAGATCAGCTTGTGTTATATTCAGTCTCACAGTCTTCTGCACCTTATTTTCAATATCCACAGAAAAGAATGACACATTTTATTTGCATTTATATATATATAAAAAGTTTATATGCTTGAGAGACAAGTGAAGAATTTTTCAGCCTCATTGAGGAAAATATGATTTGCAGTGTTCAGTGAATCACTACAGTGCCTATTACCTGCTGAGAATACAAGAGCTAAGCCTCTGTATCAATCAATGTATTTGTTTTTCTTTTTAAGATTTGACTTAGTTTCATGCATATTTGGCTGTTAGTATTGAGAGAGAGTGGTAATTTCTGGAGAAAATCACAGCAGCCTGAATGATGTCCTACTTTCCTCTTGTTCTACTTTCTAAAAGGTGAGCAGAGGGAAATGAACAGAGACACTGGAGAGCGAGAATACAAAGGAAGCAATGCTTTCATCGATGATTTCTTTGTAAAAGACCAATATATATATATATATGTATATATACATATATGTGTTAATCTTCAAAGCATCTCCTTATTATGCACCAAAAGAGAAGTAAGCAAAACACTGAACAACAGAGAGGCGTGAAGGAGATCACACGATTGTATCAGGGTTTTGCAGAACCAGCATGCACACAACAGAGAAGAACATAATGGGAAGTAATTAGGAGAAATTAAATATTGTGTGAGAAAGCTTATTATTTCAGCTGTAGGCACATCATAGACTTACAACAGAAGTCTCTATAACAATAGGGGATAGTGTTAGTATTTACCAAAACATGGAACTTTAACAGCCATGTTTGTCATCACCAGTTATTATTGTCACTCATGGCCTTAGGATACATTGGCATACAGTTTAACAACTAATGTCTATGTTTGATTTTACATTACAGAGGAAGTAACATAGTTTTACTGTATATAGGCTACTGGGTGGATTCAAGAAACTACACCCTGGGCATATTTCCTGTCTCCTGATATCATTCATCAATCAGCGGTCATGTTAAGAAAGCTGATAAGATTTAGAGTCATGCTCACATGACGCTGCTTTTCATACCAATCATACTCTAACAGTACTTACGGAGAAGAGAAAATCCCAACCAGCAGCTGTTTATGTAGATACTGTATACACACCCTCTCCTTTCTCTTTGTATTACAAAAGCCTTAAGCTATGAATCCTGATGTAAAGTTTGGAGGCAGATAGTGATGGGATATTTAATGCTGTCAATAAGTGACATTCATGTAATGGACATCGACATACAAATTAGTTAAATTTTACTTTGAAAACTGCCAAAATCCTTCTTCTAACCACCTGGCTTGCTGGTGTCACATATAGTTCAAATAATTCACCAGAGGTTGTGAATGTAGGTGTAGATGTGGTAATAAAGAAATTATTGCCTTATGTCACATAATATTTAACCTTTTTAAGTAATACAATCCGGAAGTATGAGGAGATTATTCCAGGTATTTCCCTCTACACTGACAATGACTGACTTTGCTACTCTAGAGCCTGCGAAGGACATTAAATGCAGGATATTCACTGTAACCCTAGATCTGTGAGTACCGGCAGATACCTGTCACAACCACTTCCAGAGTTGTTCACTTTGTGGATGCCAGGCAGTAAATTTAAAGTTTAGTGTATACACTGAACTGTAAAGCGCTGTAGTGCTCTGCAGGGCAACACTAGAGGAGGCTGCTCCACCTGTGCTCCTGGGGTTACAATGTGCTATTGCTTTAATTGTCTAAGAATGCCTGGCTCTTTTTGGCCTGTAATTCAGTCGTTGTGATTCAGACAGAACATGTAACTGAGGCGCAGCTATGATGGAGAGATGAAGAGATTTTTCTGTCAGCGGAATGAATTTGAATGAATGAATGAATGAATGAATGAATGGAATTCTTGAGATATGTGTGACAGGCCCTGCAAAAGGTCGATTACTATGCCCTACTATGCAGGGAAAAGTGAAAGTATACTGTACATACGCACAGATACACACTGTTCTTCATAGTTTTGTTTTCAGGATTACAATTAATTTGTCGCCTTTGATTACCAGAGTTGCACCACAGAAACCCAGATAAGCCCTCTGGTTGACAGGTGTAATTGTGTTGCCATGACGATATCATCTTTGCAGTGAAAACAGCAGCTGGATGTGTTCGGTTATCACTGCACGTTTGTTGTGTTGGCCAGCTGTTGTATTTTTCACACGCCAGAGCTAATGTTTTTTTTTAATGTCCTGTTAATATTCTCACACGAGCACACCTGTAACATGAACTGGATGCATAAACGCGTGTGCACTCGGTCATGCACACATATGAAAATGCACAGTCCCGTTTCACTTGCTTGTCATACACTCGGTTTAACGAATTTACTTAAAGGGCCAGTGTGTAGGATTTAGGGGGATTTATCGGCAGAAATGGAATAAAATATTCATAACTATGTTTTCATTCGTGTTTAATCACCTGAAACTAAAAATCGCTGTGTTTTCGTGCCATCAGCAAATCTATGAGACATAATTATGTCATTTACACCAGAGGTGGAATGTAGGCTGTCTGGAATAATAGCAGGTTACCTCATTTAGTGGATCAGACTGTTAGACAGTAAACACTCATATACAGATGTCAACATTACTGTGCACACAGGGAATGGAGAATCTAATAATTATTCTGCAACATTTTATAAGATCGGTAATGCAAAAAAGTGACTTCAATGTTGGTTTTGAAATGAGACCATATGGTTTTATAGAGTGGTATTCTCATGCACACTTGTGTCAGTGTGTGTTTGTGCCCAGACAAGCCTATGTGTGACAAGGGGTCTGTGTGTTTTGGATAATAATTGGTATGAGCAGAACATTGGTGACCAAACAAGTGTGACAACCACTGAGTTCATTTCCTGTTTTACAGCCACTTACAACAACACGGCACGCGGATAAGGTGGTAAATATTAATTAAATGCTGAAAGTCATGGACAGTTTGAATATGTTCAATTTCAAACCATGTTTTAATGTGGCCTAATCTGTATTAATAATGGATTCATGTACATGTTCAGAAACATTGAAGGCCTGCTGCCTTTTCTTTTGTCCACATGACATTCACAGCTTTATTTTATTACCTTTTTATCCATTCTCTCCTCTGAGATGAAACTTTCTCTGCTTTCTGCTGGCTGAATGCAGTTTGTTATTGGCGTGAGCTGCAGCCACAAGGGGGCTACACTATGCAAAAATAGTTTGGATAAAATAGATATATAGACAGTGCAATCTCTGAAAATGGCAAGCAAAGTGAAACAAGACTAAATCACCACAGTGGTGGTTGAGCGAAATGCTAACATTAGCAAGCTAACATGCTCACAATGGCAATGCTAACATGCAAATGTTTAGGTGTAATGTTTACCGTGTGCACCATTTTAATTCAGCATGCTAAAATCTGCTAATCAGCACTAAACACAAAGGTCAGATGGGAATGGGAATAGTTTAGCAGGTATTTGGTCATAAACCAAAGTATTGGACCTGCGGAAAACTTAAGAGATCACCCAAATGATCATAATTCATCCTGATGGGAACATGAATGTGTGTACCAAATTTCATGACAATCCATCCAATAGTTGTTGAGGTTTCACTTAAAAAAACACAAATGTGCATACTAGATGAAAAGTCAGGGGGTCACCGTTGCCAATAGGATTCATCTTCTGTGAACCAGGAATGTCTGCATGGAAAAAAGCATGGAAATCCATCCAATAGTTGTTGAGATATTTCAGTCTGCACCAAAGTATTGGACTGACAAACTGACATTGCCATCCATAGAGCCATGCTGCTAACCTGGCTAAAAAACATAACAACCCTACGTCCACAAGGTCCACCATCTACATCCAGCCACCTTGAGAGGGACCTTGAGGAGCAGGGACCTTGAAGGCCTCTGCAAGACCCCTGGTTCTTAGCTGTGTACCCCTCGGTCTCGGCCAAGAATAACACAGCCAGGGAGGTGGGGAATGTGCACAGGAAACCAGTGCTTCACAGCAGCAGCAGCGGTGGCGGCTCTGAGCCTGGCTGAGCTGAGCTGAGCTGAGCTGCATAGGACCTGGCTGGAGCACAGTCACGTTTCAGCTTAGGCCAGGGGTGCTCCTCCAGGAAACACACACACATACAGTACAAATACACATACTGCTTTCCCACGGGACCCTGACTGGGGATTACAATGTGCACAAAAGCACACATGCACATTTACTCATTAGCTGTTTGTCTAGACACGCAAGAGCATACACAGGCACACTTTTTTTATAGGTTACTCACGATGATGTTCCTGTATTTCATCTACTTCTCTTTATTTCTCTTTCATTAGCACACACACACAGATAGACATGCAGTCTCCTCAGCACAAGCTCCCCTGATCTTTTTGTCCAATAGCCCCCTGGTCTCTCTGAGCTTTGACACTCCCTGTCATCCCCTTCTCCTGCCTCTCTGCCAGGTGTTTTGTCGGCACCCTGTGGCTGCCAAAACAACAGGGCCTCTGTTCTCTGCTCCCTGTGGAAGAAGCTCTCACATGCATGCTCTCTTTCTGTGTTTCCCCTCTTTCTCCATTTCTCTCTGTTCCTTCCTCTATTAATTTCTCTCTCGAAGCATTCCTCAAGCTCTCCACTGTTGTTTCTCATTCTTTTGTCTGTTGATATTGGCGTCAGTTCTCCCTCGGACCCCCAGAGTGAAACCGGTTAACTCTCCAGCTCTAAGCTCTAAAGACAACAGTGCAAGGCCTCCTCTTCAACACACTCTATCTGAGACCAGGCTAACACAACAACTGGAGGGATACAGTAAAAATGGTGGTCCTGGGGTAATTGGAAGTCTCCCTCATGGACAAGGTGTGACCTCATTCCTACACTGGACTAAAAAGTCATTCTACTTTATTCCAGCAGAGGGTGCCAGACAATACAGGATCTGCAGATGTCAAACAGTCTACTGTATGCAGTGGTTGGTAACCACTGGCCTAAACTACCTAACTGTATATAAAGTAGCCTATACATTGATGCATCAGTATAAATAATGGCATGTATCTTATCATAGGGATTTTCTGTAAAAGCTCATAATACTAGTAGGGTTTTAAATGCAGGACTTTTACTTGTAAGTATTTTTACACAGTTTTATTGGTACTTTTATAGGATATAGGGTCTTTGTACTTCTTTCATTACTGCTAGCCCCATATACTTTCAAGTCAAAACTTCATTCAACCTTTGAAAAGGTCAGCTTGAAGGAGATTTGTGTTTTCATTGAAATTTGTATGTTTTAGTTTAGAAGTTTGTTTTTTCAACTAGGAAAAAATATTTTATATATATTTATATATAGTAAACATAGGAGTTACAGTTTTGGAGCTCTAACCTTTAACTGATGGGGAGATCACTGTCAAACTCTCACATATCGCCACTGAAACTGAAGGCTGTATCCTTCTTTACTTTCCTTTTTTTTTTTTTTTACTTTAAACTGTCTGTCTACACATATCAACATGTTCTGCAGCTCACAGAATTGAAGCACCATCTTTCAGCACACATATTCTCTTCAGAAAACTACTGAAATTTTAAGTCTTAATCTCTCTATCCTCTCACTAGGGATTTAAAGTAAAAACCCAGATAAGAAAGGCTGTTAATTCTAGAAGTAGTAACCTATATACTGTATATAGTATATTGTTTGATATACAGTCATTGCAATTGCTATGGCTTTATTTATTTTGCTGCTTACAGAACACACCACATCCTCTGATTAGTTTCGAGAAAATTTATGAAAAAACACTCCAAATGGTCGCCTATAGTGGCCTATAAACCTCTTGAACCCGAGTGGTTTGAACCGGGGGCAGTTGCGCATATCGCAACAAACACCAGATAAGGAGGAGTTAAGCATGTAACGTTTTTATCCAAACGAAACACATTTCCAACGCCAAGCAACTAAATGAGCACTCAGCAAAAACATACAAACGGTGCATGCGCACATAGTGGTGCTAGCTATTTGCTACTTCATGCTACCCACACAAACAATATATCATTATGAAATGAGACTCCACAGATTCCAACGGTATAAGTCTTATCACTCTACGACGAAAACTCACTGAACCAGCAGCCGAAGAAGAGAAAAAATAAACTTCACGTTATACAGTCATAACCATAAATTATGTCTTACCTTTGCTGTTTTGTGTTCGAGGGCATATCAACGCTGCTCATGGCTACTCCAATGTCTCTGGATCATTTTTTTAGGTGATTCCAGCCGTCTGTATTCATTTGCATGGCATGGAGGAGCATTTGTACTCTGCCTTCCTCCAGCATCGAACAGCCTATCCTCAGCCGTCCATTTGAAAACGCGGTCTATGTCACCACCTGGTGGATGACTCGTGGTACTGCACTCATCCTAAAGGCATTGGTGCTCAATACAGGCATGAGCTGGTCAAATAAATAAATGAGTTATGGTTTTCCTTGAATGTAAACATGTATAGGGGTCTGATTGATTGAATTTTCAAGACAAAGCCAAAGTTTGAGTGAGTCTTACGGTTACCTGAGAAAATTTCAAATGGTACAGTTGGTATCCAAATGTATCCGCCTTAACATGCTTCCACTAAAACCTCTCCAATTTTGCTCTACTTCACTTTATTAGCATCTGTTTGTGCACAGGTAATGTCCAGATGTTGTGATATGGTTTGCTAGAGGTTTTGGGCTGCATCATTCCAAAGGGATATTCACTCTAAAAGTGTACAGTTTTGTTAGGCAGAAATTAAATCTTTCATTTATGCTTTGTTCCATCTTCATTTACATATACCCAGTAACTGATTGTTGCTTACACCTCTGCAGAAATCTCACACGTGTTATCTTTATTACCAAGATTATTCAAATAAACCTTGTAGTTGACCTTGTAGAGATACACTCTTTTCATTTTGGGCCTGTCATTTTATTATTCATTATTTTCAGGTGCATTATGCGTGCCAAGAGAACATCGGGACTATTTTTGTTAATGAATTTCTGCTGTGGAAGCAGGAATACTTGACCTAATACAACAACCAGCTGCATGGGTATTCCTCACATTGCGTGTTTTTGTGTGTCTGCGTACAGTTTGTGTGTTTATGTGCTTGTGGGCTTAGTGAAAGGTACATTTCCATCCTTCAAGGGGACCTCAGGAGGTAAACATCATTAAACTTCAAGTGAGGAAGTTTGATTGTCAAGTATAAAGTCAGCTACAAAGCCTCTCTCACCCACCTGTTTAGAGCCTTAATTAACAGGCAAACTTCAAGTCAGATGGAGGCTATGTCATCGTCGGTTTCGGGCTGGTGGTCAGCCTCTCATAGCTTCACTGTGGAAGTATTTAAGAGACCCTGAGGTCATAAGACATAACCTCCCAGAGAACCAACCAACGCTGAGTATAGGCGTCACCGTTTGACAATAATAAGACTCATAGTTTCAGAGGTTATTATTCTTATGAACAAAAAATAGATGAGGTAAAAAACAAAAAAAAGAAACAGCATGCAAGTTCAATTTAGTTTAATTTAATTACAGTTTTTACAAAGGTCAAATTGCTCATTTCAATTGTATGTGCAGGTGTGTTCTTCATTCCAGAGTAAATAGAAACATGCTAGAAACAATGAACAATAGAAAAGTAGGCGGTTGAGAAAAACAAGCCTCAAACAAAACCATGACACAACAAAAGACAATTTCAATTCATAAAACCTGACCCAGAATGTCCTGTATAATCTGAACCATATTTAAAAAAAGGACAAACGAGAACATGAAGTGAAATGGAAATGTCTTGGAAACATAACTACATTAAAATAATGGCAAAAGAAATGAACAAATCTGAGTCATGTATTGCATTTGCAAACATTTTGTATTGTTTATTTCAAGAAACATGGAACACAGATGGGTGAGGTTTGAGAACACCAGTATAAAACAAGTTGAACAAAGCCAGAAGTCTGTAGCTTCACAACTTGAATTTCAAATACATTTAGTAGTTTCATGTGATTTTCTTTGTGTTAAAAGTCTCCTACCCAGGACTAATGTGTGCTCAAACAAATATTACTTGACCCAGGTTTGTATTTTTGATATTTGGATACTGGATAACGATTCTGAGGAGGTAAGAGAGGAGCCCTGACTCTCACATTCATGCTTAACTTGTACCTGCGTCTTCAACCCAACAGCTCTGAAACGTCTGGAAAGAGAAACCAGGTGAAGCTGAGCAGTAAAACCATTGCTACCAGCCACCACCTCAGTTTCCCAGCTAACGGTACACCTCACTAATGACCTGCTATTATGTCCAGCTGGTGTTCACCCACTTTTGTTCGGGGCAAAGGTCGCAGGTATTCACAGGTATAGGTATTTACAGGTATAGATCTGTTTCGTGGCATTCCTCAGCAATGAATGCTGTCCTATTTCTTCAGCCGCTCAAGTCTGTCCTAGTTTTCGTCTAAAATCCTCATTCTCATCTTCACATCTTTCAGTGAATTATTGACTTGAAACATGCGTTCAAAAGAATCATAATGAGGAAAAGCCATGATTGACAGATTGAGAGCATGAAATTTGTATTTTCCATAACAGAGTGAATCATCCACCTTCATTTTGACATCTTCAGAGGCTTTATTAGACAGTAGGGATGATAAATGGAGTCAAGGCCTGAGACCTCTACTGACTTTAATAAGGTGTGTACAGCTGTAGGCAGAAAAGGAATGTTTCTGACTGGAAATAATTCAACTAGATTGTCCACGTATTCATGAATAGTTTGAACCACTTCATTTAAAGGATAAAGCAGGTGTTCTTCTATAATTTTCTTATTGTCGACAAATCTCATGAAGACACCAAAAAATGACTATCCTACCCTCTCTGTGGCTCTCAGACACAAACCAATTTGTTCTTACAGAAGATTTCTTTAAAAACTGATCACAGATATATAATTTCTCTTCTAAAAAAGGCTCAATATTTCCTTTAACAGCTGGGCACTGTAACTTTTGGCAAACGTTACTCAAACAGGAATAAATAGTGAATTTGTTGGGGACTATTTTCAGGCGTGGATTATTACACCATCATACTAGTGAGTATTTTTGGCAGCAGAACAGTGCATGTGCAATTGACTCAAAATAATCCACGGTGACCATGTTCACTGTGATGAAGAAACATGTCACCCAGTGCCAAGTTGCCATTTACGTGTTTTGAATAGTTTTTGGTATATGGGACAGTTGGATAAGCTTCCTGAGGCTTTGGCTACACCAGACATACTTGTTAGTTGGATGAGTTCATTGTTGGCGTTGGTCTTTTCCTGAAATTTGTTTATAATAAGATAAATATAGAATATATTACCAGCCTTACCCATCAACAATCCTGGTGTGTTCGTGTGTTGTTCATATTGTTTAGGGCAATCAAACTAATATTTGAAAACAAGAAAAAACTCTCTGGAATCCAGAGTGACTCCAAAATCAAATGGAAACCATCACTGCTTGCCATGTTGCATTTGCACACATTGTTTCTTTTAGCTCTAATTTCCAGATGAGCTTAATTTTGTTGTAGTTAAAATAAAATTGTGCCCAAATTGTGCCCTCATCCAGAGAATATTTCTGTTGCTCTCCCAGCAACCTTTACATTTTTTACTCAATCATTCTGTAATTTGTCCTTCAACAGTCTGCAAGATTCAAGACCTCTTATTAATTACATTAGTGTCTGGACAAATATCTAAAAGAATGGTAAAGACCCCTCTGTAGTCCTTGTCACTCTGTCTCGTGAGTCCACTTTCATCCCAGCTGCCCCGAGCCTCATCCCGTTGCTTTACAGGTCGGGACACGCACAGCTGTCTCTCCCCACCTCAGCTTCTCATTGTCTTCCAGTGACATCATTGAATAACACACAGCAACACATCTTTCATCATCATTTCAGTAATGATTATCATTATCGTACCACCGTTAAGGTCTCTCTCCGACTGCATCATATCTGGCTGACTTCCTTCCTTCCTTTCTTCTATGGGGATGACAGGAGGATCGGCTGGGTTTGGGTGGAGGAATATGGGAGGGTGGTGGGGTTGGGGGAACATCATTTTGGAGGCTAATGGAAAAACCTCGTAGCCAACCGCGGCTGTTACTTGACTCTAAAGGTTGTGACAGAATCTGCCACCTGCAGACTGTGAGCAGTTATTGTACGTACCCTTCCCTTATCATTATCATGTAAATAATAATCAATTAATTATCATTATCTGTTGTCATCATTCTCACAACAGACATATCACTGCTGCTTATCACCAGCTGCTGCTTTGATTCCTCTTTCTACCATCCCACTTATTTGTCCTTTTGGTTTTGAATTGGTTTGAGGCGATTGCATACCACGTCTTTATCATTATCTCACATGTTACAAGCGTAGCCTTTGTTCAAGTAGTTAATGACTGTTTTGTTTTCACAACGGGCTGCGTTGACCACTCACAATGATAGGAATGGTCACTCCACAGCAGCACTCTTATCTGGCATCAGCAATGACAGCCGGGAATGTGTTGTAGCAGTTACAAACCTATTACATTGTTTTCATAATAGCAAGAGGGCAGGGGCTTTCTGGTAGCTCTAGCCATGGACGTATACATTGTTTTTCTGCACATGCTAAAGAATGGTGTTAATCTATTCGTCTGACGAACCATCTGTTTGGTGTAAAAACTAGCTACATGTGTTATCTGTAAAACTCTGTTTTCCAAATTAATATTTTGAATGGGGTTTGGCTTTGACATTGCTTCCCATGGTGAAAATACACTGTCTAGGATAAAAGCCAAACTCCATACATGTATGGCGATGGCATATGTTACATTTCAATCTGATCACCGCCACCACAGTATACAGCAGACGTGCTCAACTGGCTGTTTCCATGGACTGGCCTGCAATCTCTACCGAGGTCTTATGTCAACAAAACTTTGGAGATTTTAAACACTGTAAAACCTCACACCTCTCAGAGAAACCCTAGACTTGGAAATGACTAATGCTCTGTGTGGTTTTTCCCTTGTTCTGTCTCATCCTGTGAATCTCCCCTCAGTTTTTACTCTTTCTTCCCCAATAATTATCTTTGATTGCAGTCATAAAAATGTATCCCCTCAAAGATGTATTAGGTCATTATATTTTCTTTTCCTTTCTTTTACTTTGTTTGCACCAATTCCAGCTCCTCATCTCCTCTCCCCTTCTTCCCTTGCTCCATCCCTCCTCTCTTCTTGGCTCCTGACCCCTGTTGTGTGTATGAAACTTGACTGATCCCAGTCAGGAATTTGCCCTATATCTCCAGAGTTGGGGCCCGCAGCTGTAAATCACATGACCAGTATGTGGGAACGGCCATAATGAAGATGGACGGACTTGAGAGAGTCTGACTGCGTTCCTCAGGCTAGTCCTCCAATTAAGGTGATCACACTACAGACACATCCACACACGCTTATACCACTATACTATGTAATTTCAAACCGTTACCTTAAGATATCCTATAACCTTATTCCTAATTAAAATTTAAAATATGTTGACCATAATGTAGGCCCTAAATTGAAGTCACAAACCTCTTCCAATCTTACCCATAATCTTTTCCTCCTCCACATACAAAAACACACACAAACATGCTTGACTATGCCAAGAGTTGTTGCAGTTGTTTCTCTCTGAATTGACTAATCTTGTTGGAAAATCAAAAGGTGACTGCTGTTGACAAATGTGCACTGACGTTCATCGCCTGCTACATATAGCTCTAAAATATCTGTGCCCACATGTGGAGTCTTTATTTTATTTGGAGACGCAAAATAGAGTAAAATACGTTAATCAAGTCAAACAGTGCACTGATGCGGCGGAGACTTTTAAACTACGCAGAGCACAGTTAAACCACCAGCCTTCAACTAGGACCAGATGCGGGAGACCATGTTATAGAAAGGGTTACGCACACTTCCTCCACGAGACCACACACCTCCCCAGTCACATCTCGGCTCTTTTCACTTCCAAGTAACATTTTAGGAAGTCTCGGGGAAAATTGATGGCCAAGTTTACTCTGTATTAGGGATCCATTTTTGAAGTGCTTTTTTCACAGCTTTGGAGAGGCGAGAATTCAAAGAACCACAAATATGATGAACTGGCAGTTCAGAGACCTCACAGGCGCTCTCAGGAGTTCACTGAGTCTATCACCAGACACTCAAAGCAACAAATATTGACTCTTCCAGATCCTGTGTCTTTTCCCTTGGTGTTGGGCTGGCAGAGCAAACAGCTGGACTGCTACAGCACCGCCCTTCATCCTGCATGAGAAACCCCCCTCCAACCCCAAGGCCTCTGTCTGCTCGTACACCTACAGTAATGCTCTCTTCATGTGGGGGGCCCTCGACACTTCAAAGCGCCCCGTGTGGGAGCTCCAGTGGGGTGACAAGCAGCCACAGCCCAGCTGAGCAGGATCACACTTGTCAATGCCAAGCAAACACATGTTGGAGACTGTTGGGTGTGAGGCACTTCTGGTTTTGACTGAGTGAGTGAGTGAGTGAGTGAGTGAATGAGTGAAACAGACTCATGCACATACAAATATAGATTACTGTGAGTAAAGTTGAGGCAGGAATGCATCTGTGTGCTCCATAAAATCATCTGACATCATTATCAGCTATTTCTTTATCCTCCTTTGTTGTTTAATTGATTGCCAAAAGGAAATGCTATAATGCATTCCTTTAGTGTAACGTTACTTCCCCATTTGGAGGTTTGTCCATGCACACAATGTGCACTCTTAATAAACCTATAATTTACTTTGCCAAATAATCAGGTTTTGCCAGCGGAAATCCAGCTGTTAGCTAAATTATTCTCAATCCCCTTGTGTGAAAGGGCAAGCAGGTTTTATCTGAATCGAGATTTACAGACTTTGGCATTGGAAGTTTTACCTTAGTATCTGAATAAAATAGAAAGAAATGTTCAAATACTTAGACTATTTTGAATTGTTTGACAAAAATACTAAAAGCATTCTTAAAGGAATAGTTCTACATTTTGTGAAGTACGCTTATTTGCTTTCTTCCACACCAGTCTCATTCCTGTCTGTTAAGTATGAATATACAGCCAGGATACAGTTAGCTTAGCATAAAGACTGGAAGCAGGTCTGCATATAAGAAGTGCACGTAGTCACCGTAACGTCACCCGTTGGTTTGTGGACTGCCGTTTTGAAGCCTCGAGTTTGGCATTTTGTCTGCCACCACCTTGTTTTTTTCCACCAGAAGTGACACGACAGGGTGAAGCACAACCGAATCAACAACCAAGTACAACCGAACGCTGAACAAGACATTTTTAGGCGACCAAAATGTTACAATTAACTTTCATGAACTGAAAACACACTGTGAAAGGGTTAAAGTTGTAAGAAAAAAACACGAACAACTCCCAGACCGGACAACGCTGTGTTAGATAACGCCCTGTCAATCACAAGGTAGCCACGCCCTAAAGCATACCCTGCTTTATGGTCTATTTGACTCTAAATGGGACCATAATTTACTAAATGAACATCATGCTGTATTGAAGAAAACTTGAAACTAGTGATTGAGACCATAAACTCATATTTACAATGTTCACAGAGGTAATAAATCAAGTGAGAAGTAGGGTCATTTTCTCATAGACTTCTGTACAATCAGACTTCTTTTTGCAACCAGTGGAGTCGCCCCCTGCTGGCTATTAGAAAGAATGCAAGTTTAAGGCACTTCAGCATTGGCTTCACTTTTCAGACCTGGAGGTCACCCACTGGCACATAACTGCTTGTGACAGATACGTGTTAAATAATGAGCTTTAAGGTCGAATTTTTTTTTCCATCTTTGGACAGAGCCAGGCTAGCTATTTCCCCCTGTTTGTCTTTATGCTAAGCTAAGCTTATCAGCTCCAGGGCTGTCATATTGAGAGTGGTCTCGATCTTCTCATCAAACTCTTGTCAAGAAAGTGAATACGTGTAGTTCCCAAAATGTCAGAATATTCCTTTAAAACATAGTATGTAATCACAGTAATTAGCAAAGCCATCTCCGTCATTTTCCAGGAAAAAGCAACACTTGATAACATGACTGGTAACAATCAAAGTGAGGAAACTATTTAGAAATAAAGTATGAAAACTGATAACGCATTTGAGTAAACGTGGCTGTAGATGAACGCATTTGTCTTTCAGAGCAACAAGATCGCTGTGACCTAGATGGACTAAAATAGACGAATGGGCTCAAAAATAATGTGTGTATGAGCAAGCGAGGGAGGGAGAGAGAAACAGAAACGGGTGGTGGTATCGAGATGTAGCAAACACAGCTGGCCACCTGATGCTTTCAACCCAAACTGACCCTCAGAAAAAACACTATGGTAGTGACCACGCAGCCTTGTATCGAGAATGTGTGTGAGTGTGTGTGCATGCAAGCATACAGTATGTGTTAGACCATTTGTATATATTAGCAGCTGAGAGCGTGAAATTTTACTCATCATCTCTTTAGAACTTCCCGCTTGTCACAACGTATGCTCTGCTCTGTGTTTCTAGACTAGCCCCCCCTTTTTTGGGGGGTTTGTGTAAAACTCTTGGGTGGTCCATTGATACGCGGCTTTAATAGGCCTCAGAGCATATGCGTGTGTTACAGCAATAGAGGTTTGACCCTAAACAAATGTGTCACAGACAGTCGCGGGGAACAACAGGATCTGTTTGTGTTGTTAGAGGGACATGACTTCAGTTTCCCATAAAGAGGATAAGACAGGCATTTTCTTGATTTGTTTTATTGGAACATACACAGAGCATGTTTTGTTTTTGTTTTATTGCAGTTCAAAGTGACGTTTTCTTACAGAAATGTAGAAGAATCCATCACTTGGCATATTTTTATCAGTCTCTCCCTCTTTCTCCGCACACACTTGGAGCAAAACAAACAGCTGCAGCCAAACAAGAAGCGAGCGTGAGACAGCGGCAGGAAGGACCGGAGGGATGGATGAAAGGTGGAAGGAATGCTGACAGGCAGGTAGGTTAAGAGGATGTTCCAAGTGTCTTAGCATCTGTTGCCCAAACCTCTAATGATCACAGTGCAGCAGCAGCAGAGCTGGCTGCTATAGCTGGACGTCCTGTTCTCCCATTTGTCCCAAGTACACCTGCTTTACTAGAGTTTCACACTCATAAAAGGCTTTTTGTGGCTTTTTCAACCCCACACACACTGAGGACACACACTTGTACTTCCACTTGTATGTGCACAAACACGCAGATACACATGCTAACGTACAAACATACACACACACACACGTGGATGTACAGATGCCTGGCGGCGTGTTATTGTGCTCAAGAGGCAAAGTGAGGTGAAGCAGGACTTGCTTTGTCATTTGGCCTGATTATAGATTATTGGCTTAGTGGGTTGGAATGATACTAAAAATGAGAACATGGTACAAACTGCAGGAAATCCAATTATGTTCAACCCTTTAGCTTTGATGATCAGATTCCCCGCTGCTATCTTCACCTGTTCTGCAGACGGCGAGCTAACATTTATGGGTAAACATTTATTCTTAGCTGACAGGGATGGAGACGTGTTTGTAATGGGAGACGTCCAGTATCCAGATGGAGGAAATTGGCCAATCTCGCCTGCACTTATTGTAGAAGTGATGTGTTTAGACTGAAGTTTTACTTTGATTGAGCATTTTCAGTTTTTTGGGGTTGCAAACATCTGTAGATGTCCAAGAGCTGCCAGTTCCAGCTTTGATAGTGCTGAGGATCCAATGTCATGCTGACATTTAGTTTATCTATAAATCTGTATCAAAGTAAAGTTGTTCTCTTGGTGTGCTATGGGTTGAATTATGTTGCCTCTACTGCTTCTTCTAATTACTCATTTTTGAATTGTTCGTTGGTATTTGCTATTGTTGTAAACCAGAGGTGTGGACTCGAGTGACATGACTTGGACTCAAGTCAAAAATGTTATGACTTTAGACTCGACTTGACAAAATCAAAAAAGTCTTGCAACTCAACTTGGACTTTAACACCAAAGACTCGTGACTTCACTTGTACTTGAGCCTTTTCACTTGAAAAAAACCTTCTCCAAAACCCAAAGATTAAAAAAGTATTATTATATTATTATTTAAAAAGTGTGCCACGAATCAATTTATTCCCATTTATATGCTATGAAACTACTTTTTTATGATTAGGTTCAGTCGTACTTGTTTTAACAAATAAATAGAAATTTTTAAAAAGCATTCATGATTTTTGTAAATTCAATACATTATTACTCTGAATGGCATTACATTTAATGAAGAGTGCTTAGTGTTTATGACTCGAAACTCAAAGTTTAGGACTTGGGACTTGAGTGCACAGACTTGAGACTTACTTTTGACTTGCAAAACAATGACTTGGTTCCACCTCTGTTGTAAACATAACAACATTTACTTAGGCAGTCTACTTAAGTACAAATTTGAAGTACTTGTACTTTACTTGTACTGTAATTCTAATTTACGCTACTTCAGACTTCTACTCCACTACATTTCAGAGGGAAATATTGTATTTTTTACTCAATGTATTCAACAGCTGAGGTTAGAGATTAAAGGCCCTGAACAACAACACAGGTGTTTAAAGTTATGCCGGTATTTACGTGAAGTCATCAGCTACGTGTACCATGTAAGAATGATTAAGTTGTAAATCGTTCCGCAACAAAACTAACAGGAGAGACCAAATGTAAGTTCAGGGGGTGCAGCAGGGTACAGGTCAGATGTGTTTATGTAAGAAATTGCTGAACAACTGGAATACATCTGTCTGTGTTGTTCATGTTAACAATTTGGACACCACTACAATCCACCAAAGTTGCACTGGGATCCTTTACAACAACACACCCGAATGCAAAACAGCCACTTGACATGTTGCATGTTGACAGCGGGGCATGACTCACTTTTTCTCAACTGGAAAATCTTGCATGCAATGTTTGTCTTACTATTATTATTATTATTGTTGTTGTTACCGATTTGTAATAATTTGCAGTTGAATGGCACAAGTTCAGCCATGTTCTCTGGGGATTCTGGAAAATGTAGGAAATCAGTACTTAACAGAGTAAATGAGAAGCCTAAGGTAGTGCTCACAGCACTAAAAACGTGAGTTACAACATTTCATCACAAAATAACATCATTGGTTGAGGATATTTAATGTGTATAAGGTTTATCTCAAATCCTTGTGGATACAGAATCCTCCATGAGTCTGGATTTTTTAAATGTTAACATAAATTTAAGCCTTTTAGAACACGAGGCCACAGTACATTTCAATGCATACAGGCATGTAGTTTGGCACTGGGCAAATTACGGCTCCACTGGAATGGAGATGACAAGTTTATTGCACGCTAAAGTGCAAACATATTAAGAGGAGGGGAGGAGGGAGTTATCAAAGTTGTTATACTCAGGTGCTGCTTGACGGATTGTTTCAAAGTCCAGACGCCATTTGCTTTGGCGCTGCTGCCGCGGCCCCCCCTTTTAAGAGTCAACGAGAGGGGAAGAAGGAGGATTAGGCTTCATTTTTCACCCTTTTCCTTTTTAACTCGGGGCATAAGTCATTTAAGAGGACCACACCTCAGTATGGACTGCCTCATAATCACCACAGATGCTGGGCTTGGGGAAATTCTTGGAGGGTTTTATTAGAAATGGCAAAAACATATTTGTTGAGCTTAGTTATTGAATTTACAGTGAAGTAGGTTACACACTCTCATCTTAAAACAGCGAGAACATTTGAATGTAATGTTAATGATATTCCTAAATTGGTTTTAAATTGATTGGATTTCATTTTGGATCCATAAGTGATGATGAATTTCTGAGACGGGAAAATGGTTGTGTGGTAAGAACACAGAGGTGTTTTATGTTGAAAACAACCGGGTCTGTCAGAGAACAAACATCACACAGACATTTTCAGGATAAAAAGAAACCATGTGACTTTTTATAAAATTATATTGGATATGAGGATAGCAGATGGTTATGAGTGTTCGGAGTAGTGATAGTAGAGATTTCCTAATAATACCACACAACCTCTATTCTGTCAGGGACTCTTCATTCATCTGTCCCACTGTTAGTTTCTATCCTTTTAAAGGAATAGCTTGACATTTTGGAAAATGTGCTTATTCGCTTTCTGGCGGGCGGAAAACCCCCACTGGTACTTGATCGTTGGTGAGAACCATAGACAGAAGGGGACGTAGTCACCGTGACGTCACCCGTTGGTTTGTGGACTGCGGTTTTGAAGCCTTGAGTTCGGCATTTTGGCGTCGCCATCTTGTTTTTTTGCAACCAGAAGTGAAACGAGAGGGTGGAACTAAGTACAACCAAACACTGAATAAGACATTTTTAGGCAAACAAAATATTACAATTAAATTTCATGAACTAAACACTCACTGTGGAAGGGTTAAAGTTGTAATACGAAAACACGGACAACTCCCAGACTGGACAACGCCGTAGTAATGACCTGTCAATCACAAGGTAGCCACGCCCTAAAGCATACCCTGCTTTATTGTCTTTTTTACTTTAATGGGACCATGAACATCATGCTGTATTGAAGAAGACTTGAAAATAGCGATTGAGACCATAAACTCATGTTTACAATACATGTTTGCAACCAGAGGAGTCGCCCCCTGCTGGCTATTAGAAAGAATACAACTTCCGCTTCCGCATTGGCTTCACTTTTCAGACCCGGAGGTTCCCCCACTAGTGAGAACTGCAATTGCAGTGCAATTTGCTGTTTGTCCCCCAACAGCCACAAGGGGAAACAATGAGCCCATTCCACGCTCAAAAACAAACTTCGAAAAGCAACACAAAGGTTAGCTTTATGCTTTATTGGGGGTGTTTTCAAACAGTATATTTTGGTTTTGCAAGAAAAAAGACTTCAAGGATGAAGTCTAATTGGTTTGTTTGGCAAATGTACGTCTGGTTAGCCGTCACTGGCGTTAAAGAGCAACGAACAGCCGCTCCCCAGTGCTTTTCTATGGGAGTTTCCGAGACTGTCTCCCACACAGTATATGAGACAGTCCGAAATGGGACTAGGGGGGGTCATGGACGAGGTGAGGTAATTTCTTAGTTGTGAGTTGCTAGTTGCCTGGCAACCAGCAGAGATTCCAGGACATTACTGGTTCCAGCCAAGAAATAGTCCAGCACATAAAACGGCGAATTGTCGGTTTTCACATATGAGTTTTTGTACGGATTAAACAAATGAGTTGTTGTTATATAGGTGGACTTTGTCACCTTTGGACAGAGCAAGGCTGGTTGTTTCCACCTGTTTCCAGTCGCTAAGCTAACCGTCTGCTGGCTGCAGCGTACATTTAATGATACGAGAATGGTATCGACTTGCTCATTTTTTACAGTACATGTTATTGTGTTACAATATAATAGTGTTTATAAACTGTCTGATAAATTGAGCTTCTGGTCTGTCACAGAGCAGCCATAACCTACATGAGACTGAGAGTGAACGGGGAAACTACAGCACTTCCCCCCTGCAGTCAACTTTACAGTTGGAGCGAGAAATGACCTCACCTCGTCCAAGTCCCAGCTCCCCCAAGGTCTGAACAGGAAATAGGGAAAACACCACCCCCGTCCAGCCCCTTGCCCCAATTACAACACTCCCAAAGAGAAAACATCAACATTATAGAAAAGTAAAGAACCCACAAATGAAAGGTGATTTTTTTAAAAATACAGGCCCGTCTGTAGATGTAAAACACATAATACCTGTAACCTGAGCAAACATGAGATAAACATTTAGGTCTAACCGCTGTTGTGAATTTTCAGTCTGTGAATTCCAGCCGTTGTTTGGATTCCTTGGAGAGGGAATGTTTTATGCTCCTTTGAAAATACAAAAGACGTCGCGCACATCTGAAAGCCATTAGCCCCTCAAACTGTTAGCAAGCAGTCTGAGGATTCTTTCCGCTCTCTTGGAATCTTGCTACATTTCTCTCTTTGCCTCTTTTCATTTCTTTCTTTTTTCAGGGGCCCCAGCCTCTGTCTTTTGCAGTTACAAGGGTAATGGAATTTCAAAACTTCTCTCCAGAAAGTCATACTCCATGGCCCACTTAAACCCAAGTCATACACATCAACCTCTCTCCATCCCTCTCCCCACTGTATGTTTTAACAGTCATTTAACCGTGGCCGAACGAGCTGTGGAGAGTTACAATGAGCTCTATCTCTGGGGAACAACATCACGTTTATACCCGCCTCTTCCTCTTCTAGTTCCCACAAAGCAGGCAGAGGACATGTGAGGCAGGTCTTCCCTCCTCCTCCTCATCATCTTCTGCAGAACTAACCTCGCATAAATGGACCAATGTGTTTGTGTGCTGTTTTATGAGATCACATATTCTCATCCTTCCTTGAACACTGCCATTCTTTGTCTCCGCTCGTATTATACTTTGAAGTTCTGCATTCCTCTCCCACTGCATCACCGGGGCAGCACAGCTGCACAAGGCCAGGTCTTTACAGAGCCGAGCAGAGCAGCGCTCCGGGTAAGGTGAGGCAAGAAATGCCTACCTGGTAAGTTAATGATAGAAAGAAAGATGGAAGAAGAGGTAGGAAGAGGTTGAACTGAGGAAAAATTGGAAAAGGAGTCTGAGAAGAAGAAGGATGTGGGTTGTTTCTGCGCTCCGTACGTGAGGACATGTTCAGTTCTATCTATGTATCTACAGTGTGCTTGCAGTTTCCCACTATGTGGTCTTGCGTGTTTGTCTGTGTATGTGTGTTTTCATATGTCTTTATGTGTGTGTGGTTCAGAGATCATATTTTCATCCACCCAGGGGAAAAACCGCCAGCGGACCACAGGATTCCCAGCTGGGATCATCTCTAGACGCAGTCACACTCCACCCTGACCCCACAGGCTCCAACCACAAACCCCAAGACCATGACGACACTACGAAACCAACCTCTAATCCCTCAGCCCCACCTTACCACACACACACACCTCCACGCTCCCATGACCTTAAGGTTACCCTCTGCCAAGACATACTACCAGCTAGAGAGACAGAGTATGAATTCAGTGTGGAAAATGGGAACTGTGACAGTCAGTGATGTACACCAACAAAAGGATTTCGTTTTTTTCCACTACAGTATCTGAAGGCTTTGAATCTCCAGCGAGCCTCATCATCATTGCCTCATTTGACCTGCTTCGCATACAAAGGATGAGAATATATCCTCAAAACAATCCCCTATCTTTCCACCATTGTTTTTTTCTTTAAAGGTGCTTTATATGATATTCAGAGTATTAATATAGCAGCAAACAACTATTTGTTATGTAAAGATATAGAGGAGTAATGTCTACCTGAGCAGAGAATGAAGTCACTCTTCCTCTGTGTGTGTTGTAATCACAGCTTCTCAATGCTTTGTTGACATAGACGGGCTGGCGGTGCATGCTTTTAGTATATGTTCGTGTATGTGAGCGTGCCCCACTGGCTAGCTCACGGTCGTCTCTCTGCACTAAGCTCATACAGCGGTTACAGCTGATAACGACGTCCCGACCGACGGCACCGTTGCGGAAGCATAGCGCCCACCCTCCGGTTCCCCCTCAGGTAAACACTGTTAGCTCTGTCATCACTGTTGCTGTTGTTTTCACTGTTAGTGCTGTTTGCACCGTCAGCTGGGTGCCACCGGCTCAGCCGTCGCAATGTTGAGAGCCGTGCAGAGACAATAGATATGCTCCAAATCTCACATTTAGCACCTTTAAGCCTGCAGATTGAAACAAACCTTACTTTGGACCTTTTCGTATCTTACAGTGATATGCCTCACTTCTTTTTAACACATCAATATATCTCCATTGCAAATCTCAAAGATGCATAAAGTCCATTGACAACTGATTTCCCAACATCAAGTAAAACCACAAGCCAACGCTAGCCAAGCTGAAGCATCATTTCTTTGGTGTGCATCCAGCTTCACCACTTGTGTAAAGATGTTTGATTTCCAAAAACTCTGTATGGAATATCTTGCATAAGACCTGAGGCAAGCTATTTACAGTAAGAGTTACTGCACATTTGAACATCTCATAAAAGCACAAGTATTCTATGCATTCATATCACATTACATCTTTTTTAGAGTGCTCAACCTTGTGGTCAAAGTATCTTTTTATGTGTTTGTCAAAACCCTTTCTCAAGACAAATTTTATGTTTATAATACAGAATGAACAATGACCTTTAGCTGTGATATATTTTACATTGTGAAGGAGAATATGGCATTGTGCACGTAATTCATGTTTGATGCCCCCTTAGGGACAACCAGAGCTATAATACATAGAAATATATTAAAACAAGTTATGGAAACAAAGTAAATCCTTTAACATAAACTCCTCCTGCCGCAGATGACCTACATATGCAATGGTTCTCCCCTGAGGACAGCAGTACAGTATGACTAATTCTGGCCATGAATCTCTCCCTGCTGAGAGGCCGTCATGGAAGTGATTTGGCTCAATGAAGGCTCTCCTGGCTGGGCTAAAGAGAGTCTGAAAGCCCCCATCAGGCTCTGGTGGTCTCTCCTGGTTCTTTCTGTCAGCGCTGGGAGAGATCAGGCACCGCTTCAAGAATTCACAACTAATATACAAGCGTAGAAAAAAAGGTAGACATCATCTTAGTTTGCACACACTCACACGCAAAGACAAGGAGACACCGTTGCATTACGACATATCCTCCTCTTATCAGTGAATGCAGCTGATAATCAAAGCTGACATATGGAATCTGAGTTAGGGATAGGATTTAAAGGGTAGGCGGGTTTTATGTGTGTGTGTGTGTGTGTGTGTGTAAATGTAAAAGTGTGCAAGTATGTGTTCATGTGAGGACAATGCAATCCTCATCTGGTTTCTGTACTGGCTTGTCATCTTTTATACCATGTGAGCTACAAGAGGGACCCCGAGCTTGACCGCATTCCTGCTCCTACTGGGCCGGGCACATGTAATAATAATGCAGTCTGGTCCGTGTAAGACAAACGGCTTGCTTTTATCAACGTGTAGTCACCACAGCGCTCGCCACAAGTCTCACTGGGATCATTTTTCTTTCATGGAATAACAAGAATGAAACCTGACAATACAACTTCGTATAAAAGCTAAACATGAAACCAGTGCACAAACAAAAACGTCTTCACTTCTACTTTAATGACCACAATCTGAAAAATCAATGCCATCACAGGCGTACACTGCTCTTCGGTCGTTCAGGAATGCCTGCTCCTCAAGCCATATATGTATTTACCTTAGGTCGACATATGGTGCGTCTGTGTGTGTGAGAGTTTACATACGTGTATACAAAAGTGTGCCCTGTAGAGAAAGAGATGGGAGACAAGTGAGTGAGGAGAAAGAGAGGAAGGGAGGGCTAGTAAAAGTATTTCCCCGGGCTCTGAACGTACAATACACACAGACAGTGGTGTGTTTTCGCTGTAGCCAGATCACTGCTTGGTGAAATGTGGTTCTATTTAGAGGGGAGAGGGAGGGACTGCTGTGAGAGAGAGGCAGGAAAGACAGAAAAATGGGGGGACACACACATACACACACACATACATGAGCTCAAAACTCCTTAAGGGTCTAATTCTTTGTTCCCATCTATCCCAGTGTTTCATGGTGTCAGTGTGAGACTGCGAGACTCCCTAAGAGCTTCTGCAGCACACAACAAATCATCCTTCAGGGCTCCGCTGCATGTTGAAGGCTGCTCTTACAGCACGCTGCATGTTCCCCATTAGAATGAATCGCCATGTTCAACAGGACGAAGTGAGAGGGGGTATGAACGTGCAGTCGGTTGTGTTTTGATGTGTGTTTGTGTGTGGGAGTGTGAATGTCTGTGTCCACGCTCAAGAGGAGACTGTAGCAATGCTAAGATCTGATTTCCCTGGTGTAGTTTGATTTTTTAAACCATGTGGTGGAACTCATTTATCGATGAACACAATGTGGAAATGTTCAGGTTTTTCGAGTAAAATTTAAATACATCCCCCTGATGATTAAAAGCGGTTTTACATCATCTCTTCTCCGGATATCCTAGTCCCCCACATTTGCTTTGGTAAATTTTCACCATGCCAAGTCCTGCAGAGACAAAACGCGTTATGCACATGGTTGTAATTACCCAACTTTTTAATCCTTGTCTTGAAAACTGACTGTAGACATTACAACAAAACATGTTTGTCCTTATGGGTCATCAGAGGGTGCTAGAGAAAAAAGAGTATTTCCAGGTAGTCTATCAGGTCTACATAATGCCCTATTGTGTAAAAAAGTATTTATGACCCTTACCAAACCTGTGTGTGTGTGAAGCGACAGAGGAGATGATTCGAGTGTCGCTGACCCCGGCAAACACTGACTCTGCTCGTTGTCCTCCAATGAAGTTTCCGGTGACAAACAAGGTCTCTCCACTATGATAACCAGCGGTTCTTCAGAGGTTTTGAGGCCTATAAATAGCAAGAAATTACAATACAAAGGATATTACATAGAACGGAAGGAGATTCCACTTGTCATGAGAACGCATTTTTGCCTTTTCGCGTGTCATTTGTACGTCTTTTTTGTGTGTCATTTTTACGCCATGCAACAAACTCTGGTAACGGCCGCAGTTAGATTTAGGCAACAAAACCACCCACTTAGTTAGGTTTTGGAGAAACATCATGGTTGGGCTTAAAATAAGTACGTAAATTAAGTGAAATACATGCAGAACAACGTAAGTACAGAAAACACGTCACAAACGCCACTAACGTAACTTCATAAGAACTCAACAACACTTTGGGACACAAACACCGGTCTCGAACTCCAGAAAGTTGAAAGTCCTTTGTTTGTTGGACCCATCCACCTCCCCTCTCACCCACCATATAATAAGCAGTCTCACATTTTTATTCTACGTCATTAGCTAGCATATTTACGCTGATGCATTTACATTGCAGTCAATACAGACTACATGGCGTACAAATGACACACCAAAAGCAAGAAAGGCATCTCATTACACGTGAAATGTCTTGTAATTACCGTGTCATTCATACGTCATTTAGTACGACTGGGCTGCTTTGATGTTTCTTCGACATGTATGCAGTTTAAAGCTGCCTTCCAATGACCTTATCCAGCTTGTGTTAACTTGCTGAGTATTCATGGTATTATCAGTGATGAACAACAAACACAAATACAAACTCACTCATCTTGAAGTTTAAAGGTTTTTCATATTCATAAATAAAACGTAGCATCAAAACGGCTTTGGTAGTAAAGTGAGGGACTTTATGGATCCCATTTTTCATGGGTTCAGTAGCAAAAGGAGCTGGACAGATGTTTGACACTACAGCAGGCCAGATGTTTCCAAGTCCAGGTTTTGAAAAATTATCCTTTGTTTGTCAGATGTTTCTCTTCACAATCACTCCTCAAATCCTGCAAAAGTAGTGGAACCTCTTTCAGGAAAGTAACTCAAATTTGTTGTCACACTGAATATGCTATAACAACAATTTGGTGATGGTTATGGTCAGATTAAGACTATTTTCATATGAAATGAAAGTCTATTTGAGTACCTATAGTCTTCAATCGATTCATTAACCTATATTACCTTTTGTAACTGTAACAATGAATTTGCATTGAGAGGAGAGCAGGTACCTTAGGTCAACCTTCTCGGTTTACTCAAGCTAAAAGAGTCTCCTCTCTAGAGCGTTTTTTTGTTGAGAGTGGTGAAATCAGCACAGTGGGCAGAAACAGTTGAGATGTGCTCAGCTGTCCTCACCAATATACCACCCAGATGGCCGCTCTCTGCAATGTTAACTTCCTATCAGCACTTGTGGCAACAAAGCACAAGGATGTGTCAGTCACAAGCACCAGTGGGCCGAGGCAGTAAATAGCAGGACTATTTGAATAGCAAGCGTAAATCTGACACACTGTGACTGTTAACTTCATTTATAAATGGACTGTGATCTGTTCTGCTAAATGGCCATAAAAATATGACAACTAATCACAGTCTATTTAATACTTTTACGACCTCTTCACCTTCCAATGGATGATGTTAGTTCGTTGTCATTATTGTCTCACTTTCTCAGCCTGATGTTAATGCAAATGCTGCTCAGCAATCATCAAAGATCGTCTACTCTGGTGAGACTCTTATCTCATCACTGATGTAGCCTGAAGCAGTGTTTTTTTGCAGAGGGGTGATAGTGATAGAGTGTTAGTAGCCTCAGTGTGAAGATTTAGCTGCTTGGCCCCTGTTATAACAACTCTAGGAGTCTTGAGGAATGTGGGTTTGTCCTGCAGTCCGTTACTACCCCCTCTCTTTCTCTCTCTCTCTCTGTCTCTGTCCCCTCCCCTCTCTCCCAAACAGGGCATTTCCCTAACTTTTCTCTTTTTCTCACAAGGCTATAGTTCAATATTGCATTGTGGGGCACATATCCTGTCTCAAATTCCGACTCTGGGCTCCTCGACGCCAAGGCACTCCAACTGCTGCAAGGTATTGTGCGCATTAGTGATCTGTTGTCTGCAGTTCAATGAAGTTATCAATGGCTTTGATTGTGACTATTGTTTGAGAAGCCCGTTGTTTCACGGGGGATTATCTCTTCATGCATGTCTGTTAGACAGATGGGGCTCAAATCACATGATTAAGATGCAGAAAGGTTGATAAGAAAAGTTTCTAAGCGGGTGAAGTTGCACTTCTTCTTACCGGCTTTTTGAGAAACTGTATGAGGAGAAAAAAAACCGAGTCACGTTTTACAGTTTGATTGCTCGCCTTGTTGGAGTTTTCATACTTTGAGTTAAGCTTTCCTGGCAAGTAAAGTGGAATTAAAAAAAAAACTATTTTTCCATATGGGTTCAGCGAGTGATGTTGCGTGTTTTCTCCATTCATAAAGTTGCGGTGAGCTGCAGAGCTCGTTTCAGTGCTGCAATATTATCTTTCTGTCATCTTGCAAATGCGTCAATGGCTGTTTTATTATTTTCAAGTGTGGCAGATGGAAGCTGAACTCATTGTAGGTCTATGTCTACTTTATGGACTTGAAGTGTGGTTCTCAATTTTGCATTTTTAGTAGCCTAAACTTTTTTTTTTTTTGCATCTCTTAATATTCCTTCAGGAATGTACATTTTGCTGTGTTTTTACTCCTCAAATCACTGTGCGTCAGATTTAAAGGACTTAAAGTTGATTCATTAATAATGCAGACTTTACCTGCCTCACTTTGACAGCAGCACGGTTGGAGAAGTGCTCAGCAGAGCTCCCACTCGGTAATTGATCAGGCATTTCTTTTGTTTGCCATTGATCCCGCCTCCATTCACTTCTCTTATTACTGCAAGCAGCTAAAGCCAACTTTTTTTTGTCGAGTTTGAGTGGAAAAATCTTGTTTTTTTAATAACTCGGGCCATAATACGCCTACCTATGGCGTGTCTTACTAATAGTTTACCATTGCAGTTATAATAGACCACCACAAAGTAGGTGTGCCAGGTATACAGGCATTTAAATATCTGTCCTTGCCTTAAAAAAAGAAAAATGTAAAATATCGGATAATTACATGCAATTATGTGAACATTAGTATTAATTCCCATGTCATCCTGTTTTTCCATCACCATTCTTTTTTTCTGCTTGAGTGAGTTCACTGCTCATCTATCTCTCATCTTCCTTTATAATTAATTTGAGTCAGTGGGATGTGAGGCCATATTTGTGTTCTTTCTTTGTCCAGCCCAGATATATAATGTGGTTGGACCCCCGGTTGGGTCTGCTGAGGTTATATATCACCAGAGGCCCACAGCTCACTCTTAAACCTGTGGTCTATAATGAAGAGAAAATAAACCTCATGGCTGTCCAATTCAGTTGTTTTTCCACTTTAATATACACTAATGCAGTTAGGACATGCTTGTAAGACTATATATGCTATGCATGGGGGTTAGCAAATCCAAAATAATTTGATTTAGAGAGCCAGACTCCTTAAATCACATAATGAACAATAATGGTGGGGTAATTTAATTTTGTACCTTCATATGGATGAGAAATTGTTTTTTGTTTTCTCCCACCGTGGTGTGTGTGATGGAGAGAGAACATTTAGAGTTGATGGATCATATTTAACTCAACACTTAACTCTCTCTGGCTCCCTCTAGGCACCAGGCTGTGATTTAGGGCAGTGCTTCCCAACCATTTTGGCTTTTGACCCTTTAAATTGAAGCCATATCTAGTTATGACCCTTTGACACAGTTTATATATATGACATGAGAGTGATCCCCTCTTTCTTCCATGTAAAGCGTTTCAGAGGCCTAAAGAGGCCAAAACAATCTCACTATTTAGACATGTTTCAATTTAGAACAGCTTTTTTGATTTTATATGATTAGAGTCCGTATTAGCATCCCTTTTCAACAGCACTGGATCTTTGGCACTGAGCATGTCTCTCTAATCAGTTTAGGGTTTCTCTCTCTGTAGTCTGTAGTCACTACATACAGTATTCAGTGTCTGTGGAGTGATAAACCACTTATGAGACTGCTTTGAAGTGCAGTATAGTGAAAACAGATTGTTGTAAGTCAGGATTTAAGTGTCTCTTTGATTCCCTTGCATGCTCTTCTTTATTCACCCCCTCCACTCATATGTTTTCTCTTTTCTCAATACAACCACCAAGCATGTCACAAACAGAAAAATCAAATCAGTGGATAATTGCATTGCAAACCATTCCACAAGAGGATTGTACGGCGTCTTGTTCACAAATTTTTAAGGGTGGAAAATGTATGAGAATGATTTTAGCTGTATGACAAGGGTAAAATTGATTTGGTCTGTTAGATCAATGATTCCTAACTAGGGATACCAGGAGTAGTTCTGCAGGACGACTAATGAATTACTTTCGTTACAATAACCAGTAAGCTGCCCATCAACCTGAGTCAGTTACCCGTTAAAATCTTGTGTTGCAAGTGGAGAGTACATGAAAACTAGTCACCAAGTAAGCAGAGAAGTTGCTAAGCTAGCTAATTAACGTCCAGCTTATAATTTATTCAAACACATTTCAAACGTGAGTGATGGTGCCAGAGATGCTGGCTGCAAGTCATGTTTTGCAAGTCCAAGTCAAGTCTCAAGTCTTTTATGGTCGTAATGAACGTTCTACCATCTGCTGCACGCCATCCGGTCTGCATAGAAAACGGCATAGCTATATGTAAGAAATTTAAAGCATTTACTGTATCTATCTATTATCTATTAGCATTATCAGCAATTGATTAGGTGTTTGGTATAACTTTAAACAGGCTATTGCAATGCAATATGAGAAAAACACACAATTAAAACTTTACTCAGGGTAACAGGAAATATTGCTTATATTATGTGATAATAATCATAACTTATTGTATAATTACCATAGACTGTATATAAGAAGTAGACATTGTCACCGTAACGTCACCCATTGGTTTATGGACTGCCGTTTTTAAGCCTTGAGTTTGCCATTTCGGCCGTCGCCATCTTGGTTTTTTGCAACCAGAAGTGACACGAGTGGGTGGAGCTAAATACAACCGAACGCTGAATAAGACATTTTTAGGTGATAAAAATATTGCAATTAACTTTCATGAACTGAAAACACACTGTGAAAGGGTTAAAGTTCTAAGCCGAAAACACGGACAACTCCCAGACCTGACAACGCCGTGGTAACAACCTGTCAATCACAAGGTAGCCACGTCCTAAAGCATACCCTGCTTTATTGTCTATTTGACTCTAAATGGGACCATAATTTACTAAATGAACATCATGCTGTATTGATGAAGACTTGAAACTAGCGATTGAGACCATAAACTCATGTTTACAATGTTTACTGAGGTAATAAATCAAGTGAGAAGTAGGGTCATTTTCTCATAGACTTCTATACAATCAGACTTCTTTTTGCAACCAGAGGAGTCGCCCCATGCTGGCTATTAGAAAGAATGCAAGTTTAAGGCACTTCTGCATTGGCTTCACTTTTCAGACCCGGAGTTAGCCCGCTCAAACCCAGAGAGCTCACAAGTCGTTTTATACAAGTCTGAAGTCACTGTGTGTGTGACCTAAGTCCCCATCTCTGGATGGTGCTGATGAAGGGGAACATGAGCTCATCTGAAAGGGCTGTGGTTGTGGAACCATTGTGTCAGATGAGCTGAACCACTTTCACCCTCAGTGTAAATTTGATAAGTACCTCTGTATTTCAAAGTGTTTCTTAGCTTTCATCTCCTTTCTTCCCCTGTGTAGCCCCTACTCTGGAGTGCACACCAGGACTTTTGATCTGGATCCAGGTCTAGATCCCTCTGCTCAGCCTGGGTCCATACGGTGAACAGAGAGCCAGAGAGAGTGAGAGGTAACACAGAGATACTACGTTTGGAGGGATACCCAGACCGACCAATGGGATCAGGGAAGCTGGCCCAGGTGCTGCTGGGATGGGCGGCGATGTGTCTCGCGGCGTTCCATGTGCACTGCGTTGAAACCGGGAATGGACCTTTCCAAGCCAGCCGCTTCACCGGCACCGTGGACCAGAGAGAGGTGCAGCGGGTTCGACGCCGTGGCCAGGAGACACTGAGAGGGTAGGGTTGACAATCTGTTTGTGTGTCACTGCATCCCAAATGAGCAGCATAATACAGTTTGGTACCGATTTTATTCATATTATACTGCAGAAGCATTCATAAGAGCAAAAAGAGTGCATGAAGTTTGTTTTTGAATACACAAGCATTTGAAGCTGTATCTGGAGAAGGTTTAAAATATAAATGGCTTTCCCCTCTCGCTTTCCTGGCAGCTCTTTTTCAACTGCTGTGCTTTCTGGGTCGAGGCCAAGCTCGCCTTATACCAAATTATGCTGCTGAATACTACCACATTGTTTTCTCAAAAACAGCACATGTTCGACCTTAACAGGCGGCTTGCCATACTGAAATCTCCCAGTGTATTTACAGCAAATTGACATTTTCATGGGAAAGGGAAAAAGCAGCCTTCTATACATCTCATGAGCGGATGATGAGTGAAAGGCATGACCCAAATTCCACCGAGTGTATTAGTTAAGCTGGAGAAAGTAGTTCTAGTAGGACTGCTGCGGGGAGATTGCTGGCCCCGTTGTTTTAAGTTGAGGCAGGAAAATTATGTGTGTGTGTGTGGGTACATATGAACATGTATGTGTTTTTAAAGGTGTTGTCCATTGGAGTTTGTGTATGTTGGGAGTATCCAGTGAAATGAGCTACAGGGATCACCTCTCACCAGCTGCACCCCCTCCCTCCTCCTCCTCCTCCCTCTGTCCCCTCTCTCTCCTGCAGTCCACTTTGTTACCTAAACACCAAGAATCTGGGTGTGCGGCAAAGAGTTTTCACTGTATATTTCGCCACTTCTCCGAAAAACAAAGGATGTTTTGTTGGGGCCCGTTTTCAGTGTCTGCATCAGTTATTCCAATCAGACTCCCATCTGTCCCAGCTTATGGTTCCCCCCGGTGCCAAGCCACAGGAAATGAGGTATTCGTATCGCCCGAGGGGGGTTTGAAAAGGGGCATTTGTTTCACTGCTGTAGGTGACAAAGCAGCAGGAAAAATATGAACGAAAGAGAGCACATGAGGAAATGAGAGATGAGATGAAGAAGAAATTGGCAGCGATTGTGTGAGAGATAGAAAGAAATGACTAAATTGTATTCAGTTGTGGCTTATTAATAGAGCAGGGTAAAGCTCACATAACTGGTGTTTTCTCTGAAAACATATTCAGTGATGACCCCTGCTGCGTAATAGAAATAGATTTGTCTGCCTTGCCACTCATTTTGGTTAATATAGAAGGCATTAGTCCATGTTAAATAAAGAAAACCCCTCTGCATTTAGACATATTTTATAGGAGACTTTTTATACCAAACTTTGAGCAAGCATGGTAGGCCTTTAAAGGACCAGTTTGTAGGATTTAGTGGCATCTAGCAACCCCCTAACAATACTCCTTTAATCACCCCTCCCTTTCCATGCGTGTCGGAGAACTACGGTGGGTTTTAGGTAACATAAATTCGCGAAAGGCCCTCGCTAGAGCCAGTGTTTGGCTTGTCCGTTCTGGGCCACTGTAGAAACATGGTCATGTCTGATAGTTAACCCCCAAATTGCAAAAACTCTTGCGAGACTCGATGCACGATGACCCATCCTAACCTTAACCATCTCGCAAGAGTTTCTCAATTTACGTGTTATCATCTAGACACAAACTAGAAACATGGCGGTGCAACACGGCGGACTCCGTGAAGAGGACACGCTCCCTATGTAGATATAAAGGACTCATTCTAAGCTAAAGAAAACACAATGATTCTTAGTTTCAGGTGATTATACACTAATGAAAACATAGTTATGAATATTATATTCCATTTCTGCTAATAGATCCCCAGAAATCCTACACACTGGTCCTTTAACATTTCTACTCTAATGTCCATTGTACGGTCTACAGCCGCCATGACAGGGTTATCCTGTCTGACCCATCAAGTGTTCACTGAACCACAAATGAGGTCATTGGCTTTGAACCCAAAACATGAAATATATGCTCTGACTGAGCCATAATTCACATCCATAGTTTTTCTAACAGACAGCCAGAGGCGGGAGTTAGGAAACCAGGAGACCTTGCTTGCACAATAGCATATTATTCCCATCAAGATGTGTGTGATTTCATGAGAACATGTAACAAAAGCCTGCAGACTTTTTCCATTACATTGTTAAGTTCTGGAAACTCTGCTGTGTTAGGAATGAAACGCTCATGTAGTGGTAGTTTTGTTTACCGAAGTAAATAGGTGATGAGATTACACAACATCTCTGAAACTCGGGGTAAATTAAGGCTAAAAAGTTCTGTTTGCACGCTGGGCTCCAGGCCAGTACGAGTACCACAAACCAGAGTTATTTGACAAAATGTTTGAGATCTTTTTGATTATTTTCATTGGATTTCTAGGTGTTGCCTGGTAACTGTCACTTGAATTATTCCTCCCATGTGCTGCGGCAGGCTGGCCAAAGGAAATAGGTCTAATGTGTTGTCTTTATTTTCAGTTACTGTTTGAGTTTCTGAAAAAGATCACAGTTAAACTGGAATCGGGTAAAATTAGTCGTCTACATGTGAGCGTGTTTCGTCTAACCTCTGGACAGAAGCCGTAGTAGGGCTTTGTGTAGTGAGGGCCAAATGTGTCTTAAACAGGAGTTGTTGAATTTTACTCATCCCCCCCACAAACTACAACTATGCTTTCATGTAAGAGTTGCAGCACTCACAGTGGACTGTCAGGAACTCAGTATGGGTTTCACAGATTCTCCGTGTGGGAGATGGAGGGAGGTTAGGTTAATGATGGTCATTACGCTGGCCATGGGCTGGGGTGCTTTGTTTATTTACTGGCTAGAACTCCATATCCCCTGGTCTGTCTCTGGTAGCGCTGGGTCTGATGTCGACTGACTCTGATTTATTGGCTCCCACCGCACACAGCAGCCTGGCATTGGTCCACTCAAGGGCGGTATCTGATCAGACCTGAGGCTTGTTGGCTGGCTGGCCTGCGTTACTCGATGGGTGATTGAGCGTCTGGTTGGTAGAACCAGAGAGAGGCGGAGACGGAGAGTTTTTGCTTCTGATTTCTCTCGCTTGCTTTCAAATACCAACTAAAAGAGTTGAATATTTATAGTTTAATAAGAACTCTTCTATGTTGGAGTTGAACAATCCAGCCAAGTTTTGCAGCCACCCACCATATTAACTTATCCCAGTTTGGCCCAGCTTTATCCAGCTCTGCCTTGGATGCTGGTTAACTTGGCAGACACTCAGCCCCAAAGCAGAGAATTACTTTCAGCACTTCCAGGATAATGTCAGTACCACCCCAATGGCCTGGATGGGGTCCTCCATTTATGCTAGATGAATGGATGTCACAGGACAAACATCTCTACCGCCGACCTTCAGTATCAGAGTGGTTTGAGGACAGAGGACGGAAAAAATGACCCACAAAATGCTCGAGAAGAATTTACTTTCGGGACGAGGGAACAATTGCCAGTTTCCCTTTCTGTTTTATGTGCATTTTAGGTTTTTATATGTCTGCATACTGTATGTGCAGGCTGTAAAGACGGAATTTTCTGGGACAGCTGATTGGCATGTGGTCTGTTATTAAAGTGGTTTCTACTTAATTTCAGACTGTATGAAAAGATTTAGCCATCAGTTTACTTACCACATTTGACGTCTCTGCCCACACTGACATACACACAATAAAAAAAACATTTTGTATTCACGCACATAAAAGCCTCGCATGAGATTATTTATGTACAGAGCGGATTTACAATTACTTCTGTTAAACACCATTGTAACAAGCAGAACAATAAGCATACAGTGTATCATCTCTGGGGTTTGTGTGGTTGACCACAGTTTAAGTTATTGTGCAACACATCTGTATCTCCTGTTGACTGTCATCACAACACACACCACCATAGTATTCAGTGATTTATTGTAGGTTTTGTAAGTGTCCGTCTCTGTTACACTGCCAACAATCTCTCTCATTCCCTCTTTATCTCAGTTTCTCAGTTCAATTCAACTTCAATTCTTTAATGGCATGAATTTAGCAAGACAATAGTGCCAAGATTATCCACCTATCTCTCCCTTATTCCACCAGTGCAGACCGACTCTTTTCACAGAATCGGTTCCTTCGAGTTGATACACGTAAATGTATCGAACCTTTCAAACTTTTTGAGTTTTGATATTTTTTGCAAAATATAGCGTCATTTTCTCTGTGACTCTCCGTTATAGGGGGCCATCCGAGGAGCACATGAATGCACCATTAACCTGCCATACCGTCCGTCTCGATTTGAGTCCGAATCGTCCGATACTCTTGCATTCAGTGCCCTTGGGTCCGCCATGTACACTGCTGTTTTGAGAGACTCCACCACCTTAGCAGGCAGCGTGAGCAGTACCCTACGATAACAGCGAGTGGGCGAGTGGGAAAAGCCGGGGATTCATGATCACTTGGTCCATTCGACAGGCTGAAACCGGACACTAAAAAGAGTCGTTCGAAAAGATTTGTTCATTCATTTTTGCACATCACTACCACCTATCAGAAGTGTAAAGTACTACTATACTGACAACATAGTTTTACCCACATTTTACTTCACTTTTACTTCACTATATTTCATACTGAAATATTATACCCAGTTTACTACATTTTTCTGATGGGTGTATAGTTATTACTCGTTACTCTGCAGATTGGGATTTTTTAGTGAGTACTTTTACCTTTGATGCTTTTTCTTCAGCCCTGTCTCGTAAACTGCATTGTCAATTATTATTTGAGGGAAACGTATTTTGTCGTGGATTATATTTGTTTTTTACGTATCACATACGTTTGTAATGATAGTCTTTCACCCAGGAGACTACTTTTTGTGTGAAACCAAAAGTCAACGTACACTTATTTTGATTTATGTCCGTAGCTTAATAACGTAACAAACATAGTCTTTGTAAGCCAAACCATGATGTATTGCGTTTTTTGTTTTATTTTGCTTCAATTTACATCGTTAACCACTTGTTTAAAACTGTTTAAAACTACGACTGTAATCCGGGAGAAAATATGTTTCCCTCGAAACGTAATTGAGAATGAGTGTGGATGAGAGTTTTGTTGTATGGGTAACTTAATTTTGTAGCTGATGGGGTTGCATTTTTTACATTTTTGCCATTGTTTTGAGTAAATATCACACCACTGATTGATATCCATTCGCCTTATCACCATCTGTAGTTGGGTCATTTTCTAATTCCACTCCTAGATCTGATAGGAGATCAACAGGCCCAGGTGTTGCTAGAGGCAGCAATACTAAGAGTTTTGCTGAGGGGGTCAGATACCAGGCAGATGACCTTTGACCTATGACCAGCACACAAACACACACAGACACAGACACCTGACCTGGAGCCCTAGCAACTGTGAACTTCGGCTGCTCTCAACTGCTTTGACCTTTGACCCCGAGGATTCCTGCATGGCGAGAGGACCCTCGGGCTACAGCTGCATAACTTGTTGATTTTGCTGTTTTTAATTTTAGAACTCTTTGAAAAAAAACCCCTGTTATTTAACTTATTTAACTCTCATTTAAATTATTTTCATGATCGATTGATCTGCAGTTTATTTTCTCGCTTAGTCGATTAATTATTTTGTCAAATTTTGTTCAAATGAAAGAAAATAGTGAAAAATGCCTATTAGAATTTCCCAGAGGCCAAGGTGACTTACTCATATTGCTTTTTTAAGATATTCAGTATGCTGTGTTATGTGACAAACACATTTGAAAAGCTGAAATCAGAAAATATTAACTTAAAAAATGACTGAAACAATTAATTATCAAAATAGCTTCTTTTAGATTCATTTTGTATATATGGATTAATTGACTAATAGTTTCAAATCAGAAAACTAATCGAATTAATTGAGTTTCTTGAGGTTAGTTAAGAAATGCACATTGTGATACCGTACGTAGTTATTTGACCTACTTCATGTCTGACTTTGAAGTCTGAGAACAGTATCCTTTTTGCTTGCATTCTTCATATTTCCCCTGGGATGAGGTGGCAGCCATTTTCCTTTTATTACTATTAATGGCAGTTAACGAGCGATCCACGGGCCGGGAGGCATCTTCAAAGGCGGCGACATGGCCACAGAAGAGTTAATCTCCTTTAGATTGAGCCCTGAGAACAGTAGGACATTTCAATATTGAGGAAAACCCCTGGGGCTTAAACTCCTTTTTTTTTATGGCTGTCTTTCATTCTGTTTTACTTCAGTTCATCCTCTAAAGCCTCCTCTCTGTGATAGGAGCCCAGGCGTTGACCTGGAGGAACGACTGAGAGAAAGAGAGAGAGAGAGAGGAAGAATAACAAACTAGAGCACCTCAGGGTCAAACCCCTATAATCCTTCATATATTGACATCCCCTAGGTCTGTAACTGTGGAAAATCTTCAACGCTTTGTGGAGAAATAGATCAGGGAAGACGTTGGGTTCACTGCTCATTAAGTGGTGGAATGCTGATGTCTCGCTCCATGCATTTCTGAAGGGTTTGGATTGTGTGTTTGCCCCAGAAATTCAACCCCCACCAAGGGTCTGGCCTCTTCTTGCTTTATGCTGCTCTCTCCTTCGTTTCCATATCTCCGTTTTCCGCTCCCCACTCCTCCTCCTGCTTCCTCCTCTTCTCAACATAAACTTGTTTTGCTTTCCCTCCCACTGATCCCCTGATCCTTTCCCACCACCGCCGGTCCTTCCTCCTCCATGACCACCATTCCTCTCACTCTCTTCACACTTTCTCTCTAAAACCACTTCTCCTTTCTTTTCTTCCCTTCCTGTTTTATTATTATCTTCCCTCTTTGTCTGACCAGTACGTCTACCTACATAAATATCTCTTGTCTGCTTGCCCACCTGTCTGTCTCTCTGTCTCCCCGTGCCATCTGGTAATGTGGTTGGAGGTGTGCTCTGCTCTCCATCCATCAGAGATTCAAACCCCAGCTGTCATCTCCCTGGTGACAGCCCCGGGGTTACTACGGATACCGTCTGGTGAGGAGGAGAGGAAGGTCATCTGTTTCACGCAGGAGGAACTTGAGAAGTTCATCAGAGCTAACACGTTAGCTCCGGTCTTCTTTAGACCACATATCCAACTAAAAGCTGCACATTTCTGTTGCAGTCTGTTGGCTGTTCATACATAAAGATCAGTTTACTTGTCATGATGAGGCGTACAAATGAGCCTATGAAAAGAGTTGTAAAATGTCTTCTCTGGCTCAGGAAGGAGCTTTGCAAAGTCATCAGGGTTATCTTGAGTTAGGCTTGAGACTTCAAATGTTTGACAGACAACCTGCGTTATAAAATGGGGACAAAGAGTTTGAAAGATGAGGACATATAACAGGCAGGGGAGGTCTAATGAAAGAGGCTATTGAGTTGCATCATGGGCAGCGTTGCCAGATGGGAAATGTTAAACTATCGTACCAGAGGCTTAAAATTATCGTATTTTGAGGAAAATTATCATACGCATGTCATAACCACAAGAACAAATAGGCGTAAAAAATTAAATAAAACTAGACAGGAGAGAGAGCGACAGCCGTGCTTGCAAGTCACGTTCATCAACATCAGAGCCTACACGGAGCATGATTGGCTGGAACGAGATCACGTGAGAGGTGATGCGTAAACACAGACGTAGGATCCATGTTTTGCTCTCCGGAAATGAATTAAAATGAGACCGAAACAAACTACAAATTGTAAGCGTCACAAAATTGTCAAATTATCGTACATTATGGCACTTTTGGCATTATCGTACATCATACAGAGGGCAAAATTACTGAACAAAATACAATAATTATTGTACATCTGGCAACGCTGATCATGGGAAATGTCACACTCAGGACTAAAAGTCTTAAAGAATATGCCTTTAATAGTCTTTAAATCTGTCTCTCATTTTTATGGAGGTGCAACACAAAATCCCTGGTGTGTCCTTTTATAAGTTGTTGTCTTACTTTACTAGTCCTCGGTCATCTTTAAAAACACTATGTGTAATCTAGCGTTACTTTAAACAGTCATAAATTATGTCCTAGGGGCAGAAATTGTCTGGACTAAGGAGATGTGATCCCTGTGGCAAATGACTTTACCATGAGCATCTGGATCAGACTTCATCCCAATTTACCAAGCTGTGGTCCCTCAATTCTTAGTCATGCCATCGGCAAATGCAAACAACTAACCGCTGACACAGATGACCACAGATATAGCCATCATTATACGCTTTGAAAGGTCACTAAGGATATCATTAGTGCCACCACATAGTTGGACTCCCTTCAGCTTGTTAAACAGCTTTATGTAGCGTCTTGGCGTATTTCACTTGAGTGCACACACTGACTCACGCACACTTCCTTATAGTATAAAGATTTTGGTTTTGGCGATTGATGCATGTTGGGACTTTTACTCTGTTTCTAAATAAACTGAGTTAAAAGTAGGCGTGTAATTATTCACGGAAGATAAAAACTGAAGTGGTCTTTGCATTAGTTTTTAAGGCAGCTGCAGACCTCAGTCCCACTGCATGTTTATGTTTGTGTGAGCAGAGGCCAGTCACCTCTAGATGTGGTTTAGCCATCTCCTCAGAGGAAATCTTTGTGGCTAACCTGTCAGGCTAATCAAGTGCTCCATAAGCTGTGATGACTCTTACATCTGTCAGACGGGGTCAAAGGTCGCTGAAGGCTCTAAACCAGTGAGAATCCGAGCTGAGTGAGAGGGGCGGGCGGCGACGGGAAGCAGCGCTGGATATTAGCCAGAGAACAAGACAGCCAGGCATGGAATTTAGGAGAAAGGAGGACTTTATACATCCTGCCCTTCCAAGTTTAAATTCAGCCTTGAATGAAAACAAAATTTTGCTCTTCATGTTGTAGGCCCTTTGCATTTCCTTCCCCTCCTCCCCTCTCTGAAAACTACGTCCATCCATCACTTGAGGACGCTTTGTATTAAAGTTTGTTTTGTTTACTTTTAAAGCCTACAGGCCACATAGGGCTTGGGCAGCTCAGAAAATAACTCTTAACTGTGTCTATTTGTTTAGGAGTTTAACTGAAATATGTTTGGGAAGTCTGGGTGAGTAGTGAGTTTGTTTGTTCTTTCTTTTTTGTCTCCGTCAGGCCCAATGTGTGTGGCTCTCGCTTCCATTCATACTGCTGTCCGGGCTGGAAGACTCTGCCGGGAGGGAACCAGTGTATTGTTCGTAAGTTCCTCCATCCTTAAATCCGCTTTAATACGATCCCACAAAGCCTAGTGGACAAGATGGAAGATATAGGCGTGGGATAATTCTGTTTGTGCCATTGTGTATGGCTGAAGACATGAAAAATGAATGAAGCAATTAAATTCTCCTCCTCCTCTTCTCCTCCCCTCTTCCTCTCTCCAGCAATCTGCAGGAATTCATGTGGCGATGGCTTCTGTTCCAGACCCAACATGTGTACCTGTTCAAGTGGCCAGCTCTCTCCCAGCTGTGGAGCAGGAGGAGGAGGTCAGTAACAGTACCACTCATCACACACATACAGTAACTGAAACTTCATTAAACAAACCCCATCATAAGGAGGTCACAGACAAATATAACATGACATCTCTTCCCCCATATACACAAATTAGAAGCGATTTGGGGTTCAGTGTCTTGCTCGAGGACACTTTGATTTTGGGGATCAAACCAACAACTCTACAAGGGCTGAAACAATTAGTCGATTATTCGATTAGTTGATTGACAGCAGCTGTTTAGATAATTGATTCATAGTTCAAATAAGCAAGAAAACAGTCCCTAGTCCCAGCTTCTAAAATTATATGTGCTGCTTTTTTGTGTCTTATGTGATTGTAAACTTAATATTCTCAAGTTTTTTAGTGTTAGTTGGACAAAACAAGACACTTGATTATATTATGGATGCTTGGGAAATATGCTCATTCGCTTTCTGGTGGAGCGTAACATAGCATAAAGACTGAAAACAAAGGGAAACAGCAAGTATGGCTCGGTCCGTGGATAACAAAGCCTACCAGCAGCTCAAAATAGCTGGAAGCAGTAACTTCCTGAAGTCTCCTAAGGCTTATTGAAAGAGGCTGGGGCACGATCTTGAACTATGGGGTATGATACATGAGCAGTGCAACTGGAGCTGCGGTCGTGCGTTGTTATTGGCTCAATTTCGGCGAGTGCGGTTGAGATTTTACTGCGCATGTGTTGTACCCCAATGATATGATGCGATGATGACGCGTGTCATCTCCTCTTGTCACCTTCCTTGGAGTCTACACTTGTTGCCTTGCAACTGCTCCCAGCCAAGAAATAGTCCAGCACATAACCCACCAGTAAAATGGCAAATCATATTATTTACACTTCGATTTTTATACAGTTTAAACAAACAGGATGTAATGTGTTAATTAAAGAGCTTGGATTTTGTTACCAGTGCCAGGCTAGCTGTTTCCCCCTGTTTCCATTCTTTGTGCTAAGCTAAGCTAATGGACTGCTGGCTGTAGCTTTACTTTCAACAGACAGCTAAGAGAGTGGTATCGATCTTCTCATCAACTTCCCCTCCAAAAAACTGTTACTTTAAAAACCAACCGTCTCTAACGCCTGAGCTGCAGCAGTAGATACCATCAGTCTTGTAAATTTCATACAGATAATAGAAAACACAGAACTCCTTTTTCCATCAATACAAGTCCAAATTTTGAATCCTGTTGACACCAGAAGCGGCAGGATTGTATATTGGTTAGAGAGGCTTTCCTTCAACTATGTTCCCACATTGAAGCCTTTCGCTGGAGAGTATTTGGCCTATTGTTCACCTTACCCGATTACTCACTGTATACATGGATTGTTGGGACAATCCAATAGATCATTGTTATAATGGTAAGTATAGAAATATTCCCATTATTCTTCTAAATGACCTTAAGCCTGACTTCACTTTAATGTGTGATCCTGCTAAGTGGCCCAAACTACTGATGAAATGATATTGCCCGTTACACTGAGCAGTTTCAGTTCCTATACTCATCCAATTGCTCGGCTATTTAACAAATGCAGTGGTTCCACCCTTCTCTCATGGGAGCCAGAGTAGTACTGTAGCCAGTGTAATATTAGTGTGTAGAGTCCCAGGCCTGCAGGTCACAGGGTTTGTCAGGATTAAAGCAGAGAGTCTGGCCGCCCCAGCTCAGTCTGCTGGGCTTAGTTACAGACCGCTCTGGATGTGTGTGTGTGTGTGTGTGTGTGGAGCAGAACGAGTGTGTGTTTTACTGCACATGCAGAGTGTGTGAAATCACGTTTGTCTTAGTGAGATTAGTGCAGTGTGTGCAGGGTTTAAATATGAAGTTAATATGTGCCGGACATGCAGAAAACATTGTCGTTAAGCACCACTCTGGGAGCATGTGTCGTTGTGTGTATTGAGTAGCGTGCGATGTGTTCAGCTTCACTGCTTTAGTCGGCCAAAGTCAGCTCGTCAGTCACGCCTGGCCCCTGCCAGACCCTCTACACATGCTCACATTCCATTAAGCCCGCTAACACACATTTTCACTCGCACAACTGCAAACACGATACAGACACTTTGACTAATAAGACAGACACAAAAACGTACTCGCACACACCAACTAGCACAGTGAGCATCAGTTGGCTGTGACCCAGAGGTGTAAAACAGGATCTGTTCCAGCCATAAGCGAGGACGACCCGTAGAGGAAGGGCATGGAGGGGTGGGGTGGAGGAAAAAACAGCCTCTGACCTGAATGGCAGGATATACAGAGATCTCCTGCAGAGTCAGGGCTTTGGTAAGAGCTATGAAGTCATGTTCCTTAGGGGCAGGAATGGCGCTAGAAAGTGGAGTGATAAATTAGAGTGAGAGCTTATAGCAGAGCTGGACCGAACTGATCATCACACTCTGTGATTCTCAGCTTTCCTCAGCGGGGATTTATGGGGGGGGGGGGCTTTTCAACAGGTTTACAGGCAGTGGATAGGCAGGGAGGCAGGCTACTGAGAGACTGTATGATCTGATAAGAGACAGCTTTATTGTTCCATGATTAGTATATGGGAAATGTGTTTTAGAGCACCGTTATCTTAACAGTGTGTCACCGCGAAATATCTTCCTCTGGCCTCTCTGGCAGCTTTCATGAAGGTCAGAGGTCAAATAGTTTTATGGCCTGAGACAACACCCATCAGTGAATGCTGAATGCTGTGAAATGACCCCCAGTAACCGTGGAGGTCACCTTATTTGGTAAAAAAAGCTGTTTCTTCTTAAAATGATTGCTGTCAAGCAGAAGCTATATTTTAGTAACTCTCACAGAGAAATACTCACTTTTTTTTAGGCGTGTGTAACAAATTATTAACTGTTTTCACAACATTATCTGTCTCGGGGGCTTCAGGCCAAGAAAAGGCAAACACTCCCCATCGTAGATCTTGTCTTCCTGAACGTGCTGACTCCCAAATTCAGCTTTTGGATAGAGTCCACCATTTAACAGGATAATTCAGTGCAGTTGGAAGCAAATTGCAGTTCCATGGAGATCCGTTTGGAAACGCCAATTTCCTCTGCCTTAATTATACGGCCTGATTCTAGCACCCTGGTTCGCTGGGTTATAGATAGCCTCTTTATGTCTCACATCTTGCCTGTGGAATGCAGAGGTTTCAATAATGTATAAATAATGTAATCCACGTGTCTGCGATTATTGTTGCAGATGCTTGTCTATGATTTCTTTTATGACTCTTCCTGGAATCGTTGCTGTTTGCCAATGAACAATATATGCACGTGTTTCTTTGGATACTCACCTGGCAGACCTTTAGACATTTTCTTGAATTTTCAGAAATAGAAAAGTAAAAAAGCGAAGGTGGCTTTGTAGCTGCATGAGTCACGTTTACTGATAACCTGGAGTTACATGTCAGTTCCCAGACAACGAGGGTTCACGCTGCAAGTCACCCTTGTAATAAACGCATACTGACAGTTTAGAGCAGAGCAGCTGTGCTGAGGATTGTACAGGGTCGTCTTTATAACCTCGTCCTCCCATAACCATAATTATGAAATCATTACCGTGGACGTTCTTGACTTAATGCTGAGAAACAGCTGTCTCTAGACTGACAGGCTTCCATACGAGCACTAGTGGGTCCTGGGAATGCAGGGAGAGGCCTTTTTAATTAGAAACCACCTCAACGTAGTGGCAAAGAAATGCTCCATCCTGTGAGGTATGAGGTCTGTAAGCAAATCTTCCCAGAAAATTGATGATGTGTATGAGGTACTAAATGTGAGTTTCCTAGAATGGAAAGAAATATTTGCATTTGACTCTCAAACGGCTTCGACAGCATCTCATGCAGCTTTCTGTTTCTCTACATCGCCCATCCACGCCGAAACTGAGTCTGACTTGTCACTGGTCCCCGGGGAGTGTGTAAACCAGGACAAAACACAGCTATAAAGCTCCTCAGTTTTCCGTCAGACACACACATGCACCCACACGCACACACACACACAAGCCTGGACTTCCTGTGTTTCGCAGCCTCTCGTAAAAAGCACCCAGATGTGAGCAGCTCACCGGCGACACTACCAGAGTACAGAGGTGCATTGTGGTGCCGCAAAGTTGCACCCAACCAACGCCTTTTGCTCAACGTCTGGAAGACACACACACATATGCACATCCCCCTACCCTGTTGCTCCACACGTGCAGCTTTCCAGGCATGGGTCATTGGAGCAGACCATCTCTCTCCACCTGCAGGGGATGAAGTACTATGAGGAGGGGGAGCGAGAGGCGAGGTTAACCAGTGAGATCATCTCCTTCTGTCTCCAAATGTGCTTGTTTGTTTCCTCCTCCTCCGTCTCCCGTCTAGTTGCAGAAAAAAAACACATGACACCTGGTACACATGGTACCTCCAGTGTCTCTCTAGCACCTGTGCCATCATACTCTGTTCAGTGACTATAAGACTGCAACGTCTCCTACCCCACCAGCCCCAGCCCAAATCTCATATTTTCTTGACCTATTTAGAAACACTGTTTTTAGGGCAGGGTGGGGGACTTGTTTGAGAAATGGAAGAGTTCACCCGAGTTGCCCTCAGCTTTGGAGGAGTCGCTGGAACCGTTTTCTCCACGGTTTGTTCCATGGCATGAAAAACTGAAATCACTCACTGCAATCATTATTCTGGTTCCACATTACTTCTCCTATTCTTGGCCTCGAGTTAAGAAAGAGAGTCAATGGAGTGCACGGCGTTAACCTCAACCTGGGAGGAAGACCTGACCCGGGAATTAGAAGAAGGGAGAGAAAGAGGGAGACAGCACACTGACCTATAAACCCGGCCTGCCCCAGAGTCCCAAACTATTTGCTTTAATTTATCACCGTATGTTGCCATGAGACACAATCCAGACAAAAAGTCTTTTCTGCCAAATTTGTAGGTGGAGTCTGCCAAGTGTTGCACATGAGAAAGTTAACTGGAATTCCTTCCAGACTTGAGATGCATTTCAGTGAATTACACCTCTGCCTCGCATTTACTGAAACTACACAGGGTCCATGGAGTCCAAGATTCGTGCTATTGTGCTTTGATTCATGTAACAAGTCTGTACTGTGTAATCTGCCAGTAAGGCTCACAATGAAAAGCTACCTAAGAGTATGTTCACTCATCATGACTCACGCAAGTCATATTTAGTGTGTTTGGGTACAGTCAGAATCAGTGGGTGGATTATAGTGGCTGAAATGCCTCCTGTTTGGCAAGTGTGCAAACTCCAAGAGTCTCATTAGACAACCTCAGCTACGAGGAAGCTCAGTCATTTCCCCTCTGCTGCACAGCTCTGCATGCCAGAGATGTTAAAGCGAGAAAGAGACATAAACAGACAGATGGAGAGAGAGAGAGAGAGAGAGAGAGAGAGAGAGAGAGAGAGAGGAAATTAATATTGAACTTACGATTAAGATATAGACAGAAGAGCATGAAAGGCGCTGAGGGAATAGTGGAGGAAGGAAGAAAAACGAAGGCACAGGGAGACTAAAGGACAATAAAATATCCGCCTGAGCCAGGATGAAAGATAAAAGGATGCAAGGAAACATTAAGTGAATACAGTTCTCTACTGTAGATGTCTTCTCTCCTCTTGTGCTCGGTAAAAGGCTGGCTCAGCAGAAAGCTGCCTGTCTGCCAGGAAGACCAATTAGTTTCTCTTATGAAAGCTCAGATTGGCAGTCTGGTGTAGCAGCCAGGATGCTCCTGCTTCACATCAGAATACCTGTACCACCACAGCACTTTACCCACTATTCAAAGTTACTCCTTTTCGTTCTCTGTGCATCCTGTTTGGATTTTTTTTTGCCGTTGTGCAGTACTTCTCTTCCCCCCTCACCCAGTTTCCCTCTCCTCTCAGCAAATTCCTGACTGACTGACTGACTAGCGTACAGCTGGCTCGACTTATTGCCTACTCCCAGTCTGCTTGATTACCTTTGGTTTTGTGGCCTGGGGGCCTTTGAGCCCTGTCTGTTCATCTAAAGCTGCTAAAGAAACACCAGCGTTGTGCAAACCCAACTGAAGTGGAAAAAGGCCCTTAATGTGTTAAAGTGACCATGATGGTGTTTGGAAACAGCTCTTAATGTGGTTTTTAATTGGGTAATAATATAATGAAGCAATCTAACCACTTGACCGATTAATTCTCCCACTTAATTTCCTAAAAGTCGAGGTGTGGTTGATAATACCTGTAAAAGCTTTTAAATAAACCTTTTTTAATAAAGTAGACATTGACTTAAAGCACATGTTTTAAGTTCCTGTTCTTGTTTACCGTGCGGTAATGTTGTGTTATTCGATAAAGCAGGGGACGTGAATGCCTCATCATTTTTGAAGTGTATCTTGTTCACACTTGTCTTTCTCTGTGCCCTCCCCGCTCATCATCCCACCCTATCACCCCTCTCTCTCTGTCTCTCTCTTACAGTTCAGTCCTGTAATGTCAGGTGTATGAATGGAGGCAGCTGTGCAGAGGACTCGTGCTCCTGCACGAAGGGCTACACAGGCAGCCACTGTGGACAGCGTGAGTCAAATCTGCTGCAAAGTCAGCACACCTGGGTGTAACTGTATGTGTGAGGGTAGTCGCACTGTGTCACCTGCCAGAATATATAGTAGGGGTGTTTCGATATACCGATATTGACGATAACCGTGATATTTCAAATTGAAATACTGATATCATGTTAATAATACACATATGATAATATCATGTAAATACTCCAGGGCCTCTTAAATCATTTATAGTTATGGTCACAGACTCTTTCCAACTCCCTACACTATTTGAGTGTAATTTATTTGCCAAAAAAGAGACGAAATACACAATAAACTAAGTTAACTTTGAATTTGACTCATAGCATTATTATTATTATGTTTTTTATTTTCTTATTTTCTATAGGTATCGTGATAATATCATTATCGTGAATTCTTTTGGCCATGATAGTTGTGTAGTGAAAATCTGATATGTAGGGCGCTACATACATACATTTGCTACTATACATATTTCTATCTTTATATTTGGACCTCATAAGTATGCAGCAGCTGTCCAAAGCTTTTAGTTTAGGACTTTAAGACTGTTGGTCCAGCCATTGCTTGCAGAATGACCAATCAGAAACCCAGAACACTGTATACTTAGAGCTTTGAGTTGTACTGTAGTTGTTTATGGCTTGCATTAGGGTTGATTTTGGGTTCGAGAAAAGTTTAAAGTAAGGCATGAAGTGGAGAGAGGCGGTGTTGTCGGCTTAAGAATTGATGTCATCAATGGAAATCCTCACAAATGTTTGTAATACAAATATACAATAGGCCTACAGTATGTGACGCAAGTGATTAAAAGGTGAAGTCATTTGAAGCGTTATGAAAGATCAGTGTTTGCGTGTCTGTGAGAGAGTGTGTGTGCTAAATGTGTGATTCTCTGTGAATCTCTCTCTTTTCCTCCGTCTCCTGTAGCGGTGTGTGAGAATGGCTGCCAGAACGGTGGGCGCTGCATCGGGCCCAACAGATGTGCCTGTGTCTACGGTTTCACTGGCCCGCAGTGCGAGAGAGGTGAGTGCTCATCCTACTAGTGTCTGTGTGTTGATACAGTTATGATTCTCCTCTGTCTTACTTTCAGCTCAGTTTGTATAGATAGATAGAGGCCTGCTGGTACTAGTCCTCGCTTGGCATTTTAGAGGAAAACCAAAGGATGCTGAAACAATGTACAGGGGAACTGCATTTTTTTTGTATCTCGTAAGAGTTATAACAATGTTGATCTCACCAACTTCATTGCTGAGATTTGACTTTTATAATTTGTAAACAAACCCACAGCTTACACCCCTTTTTGAGAGAAGACATTTTCGCTATTAAACTGTCCATTGTTTTGATATTGCAGACCAACGTACTGGTAACTTTGACCTACTATTCTTAACATAGTTGGGCCTACACACCTCTGCAATGAGGGTTTATAACTGCCATTTACTGTAAGCTCTAAATATTAGGTTTACATGGCAACAAAGTGCAGCTTGTGTGACTGCTTGCATTCCTTGTCCTGTGACAAAGTCAGCAAATAACTTGGTGTGTAAAACGTTATAACTGATGAATAATACTACTGTATGAAAATAGAACTCGGGTTGTAAAAAATTATATTTTTTCTTAAAGTGAAACCTCATCGTGTGCACCTTGACTAAAACAGCCTTTATCAAGCTTGGGAACCAACCGCCCCTGTTTTTATCAATACTCCCTACCCAGGAAGGCTTTGATGGGGCCATACAGTCCTGAGTGTTGCTCCTATCAGTCCAGACACACTCTGTTAGTTCTTTACTTCAGTGCGTGGTGAGCATTAAGGCTCCTCTAACGTGGATGACTTCATACCGTCAGCTCAGACAGACAGTGGGTGTTCGTCTCCTGAGCTTTGAACACAAGCCTGAGGTATGTGTGTGGTGGGAAGTGATGGCGGGGTGTTGGAAGTAGGTGGTACACTACAGCTCCGTGGCAGATGGAAAAAATACCGGATTTGATAGCTGCGCTCGATTTCTTTTCACCTCAGTTCACCTTTTCAGAGAAGGAGAGGAATCTCTTTACACCTTCAGATATTTTCACCTGTCCCTCTTTGTATTTCCTGTTTCAGTGTTTGTTAATGCAGTAGCTGACAGGAAGTAAACTTGGACCAAAGCTGTTGCCCTAGCAACAGAATGGCAATGAAAAGGTCTATATACAGTGTGGTTGCGTCCGAAATTCCATACTAACATGGTATTTAGTACGCTGAAACAGTATGTGAGATATTTTAGTATGTCTGAAACCTTAGTATGAAACCAATAGTCAGCGATGTGCATACTATTTCTGGTGAACTATTACAGTATGCAACGCTGGACACTACTGCGGCATAAATATCCCACAATGCAATGCCGTAGTGACTTTAATAACACACATTGAGAGAAAGCTCTGTAACAACAACAACACTTCAACATAAGTGTAAGTAAAAGATTTCACTTTGCTAGACGTAATATATATTTTTAGTTAATTGAGACTTTGATCCTCATTGAACTGTTGTTTTGGTCACATGAGGTTGGCAAGGGTTACCATGGTTACGCATCTCCAACCGGCAAGGAGGCTCTCAGGAAGTGATGATGTAAATTACTGCTCAGTGCGTTCGAAAAGACTACTACTGTTACAATACTAACAATACTACTGTTTATTCACAAAAGTATGTTGAACGATAGTACACATATTGGCTATGTCGTGCATAGTATGCGATTTCGGACGAAACCCATGTATGTATGCTTGTGTAAAAAACAGCCATAAACACTCGTCTTCTGTCTTTTTCAAATACTATCCTCCCACTCAGCCTAGTCTTCCTTTCTCCGGTCTTCTTTTGTCGTGTTCGCTTGTTTCCTTCCCCATGTTTTAAACTGAGGCTACCACATCAAACTTGTCCAGCCTTCATCTTACTCTCCATCCCTCAAATTGTTTCTCCATGGAACTCTGGGGTCTTGTTTTCTGGGAAAATACAACATGTCAGAGGGAGCCTTAAAGACATCTGGCAATAAATACGCCACCACCTCCCCCTTCCCCCGACATCCCCACAGGACTGACAGAATAGACTTTCTTTGTAGAGTGATTGCGGACATTTCCTGATGGGGAGTGGAGCAAGGTAGGGAAGCAGAGACACACAGAGAGAGAGGGAGAGTGACAGACAGAGAGAGAGAGAGAGAGAGAGAGGGATGGAGGGGAGCAGGAAGAAGGGAGAGACAGGGTGAAAATGAAAATGGACTCCCCAGCTGTGTCCACAAAGCCTGGTGGAGGGGAGTACAAACACTCTCCATGTTGCAGGAATGGGGAGACTGCTGGAGCTGCAGGTAGCCACAAGGGAAAAACGTATAAATCTTTGTTTGTGTGCGTGTTTTTGGTGCCAAATATTGTTCAGCTAGAGAGGAGTTGGGCTAAATTTGTCAAATTAACGGCATAATTCATTAGAAATCATATTAGTGACAGCAGCAGACATAAAAATTATCCTAGCCACAGAGTGTTGGATACAAAAATTGAACATCAACCATTTGTATTTAATCAGCTACAACACATTTATTTTCACTTAACTTGTCACTGTGACTTTAGCAAACAGGTCACTAAGGACATTTAAAAATTTGTCCTTCAGTTTGCCAGAAAAGAGCTCAGAATTATTAGCACGCTGACAAAAAGAGATCATTCTCAAATTCAGAGAAACATCCTCTGAGATATTCAATAATTTTGATAAATGACTACTATATTTCTCTATTATTTGGTTTGGCTGGAAATGGATGGTGGGTCCCTGGTGTGACCTTTGGTGTTCTTACAGCTCTGTTGTGTTTTGTGGTTTGAGAGTTTGTGCAACTGAGTTCATGAGTCAATAGATTTACTGTGTGAGTCAGTGAGAAGACTGCTGATGAACTGTGATTATTGTGAACGCAGTGAAAGTCAACCAGTATGGGTGAACTGGGAGTCATGGGAAACTCCTCCGTTGTTCGCGTGTCTGGGGTGTGTGTGCACGTGCGGCTGTGTGCCTGAGGCTTGTTGACTTTGGTTAGCAAGAGATGGAGATAGAGTTAGTCATTCCCCCTTAAATGAAAAAAAAATTCCCACCATCTCCATTGCCATGACCACCCTGTTATTATTCAGCAGCTATAAGTGTGTGTCAGTGTTTTGCTTCTGTATATGTGTGCATACATGGTTAGCTATATCCATACCTTTATGTGTGTTTCAGTCTCACAGAGCTGCGATACCTGGGTTTTGGGTATCTGCCGATACCGATTACCGATCCGATACCAGTTTACTTAATAAGCTGTATGCCTCACTGTGTGTGTGAAAGGCAACATCAGGTTTGACTTATACATTGCTTTCCTAAATTTGTAATACAAAATGTGACCAATAAATACATATGTTAATTATTAAAATAATAAATCGTACACCAGCAACCTGGTAAAAAATCTTCATAATTAACGGGAATGACAAGTCAAGAGTTAACCACTTTAATGCAGCAAAACTTAAACAGGAATTCAAATTCCAATCTATAATGTATATAGTATATAACTATATATATCTATATTGAATAGATCCATTGTCACCGATACCCGATCCATCCATTGGAGTCAGTATCGGCCCGATATCCGATCCAGTATCGGTATCGGTGCATCCCTAGCATGGCTGTAGACTAATAAGGTGCTTTCGCAAGCCAGTTTAGCCTGTTTTAATGAAACGGACCAATGGTGCGGACCAAAACAACCGGACCGAGACCGCTTGCGAGAGGTGGTATCGGACCGTTTACAAGTGAACCAAACGCAGGCTGCCTGTGTGGGCATTTGTTGAGATGGACACAGGTAGACGACAGGTTAACATGAGTAGGAGAGGACTGACTTGGACTTCTGCAAAAGTCTGATGTTTGCTTGACATCTTGGCCGAAGAGAACACACAGAATATGCTAAGTAAAGTCCACAAAAACAGTGACGTTTATAAAGTCATAAACGGGAGGAGAAGGGATAGATTTGTGCGCAGTCGATCAGATTTGTTCCGCTTTGATTTGTGCACTGTGAAACTGAACCAGACTAAATAGAAAACGAACCAAAAGTATCAATTTAACTCTGATTCGGACTTGTGAAAGCGCCCTTATTCTTGTTGTACTATATGCAACATTAAGTCTGCGCATCACACGCCAATATGAGCCCCATTGCAGTTGTTTGGGATTTCACATCATTTCACCTGAATGTACACTAAGAGGGAGCTGACGGTGCTGATGTGTGCTAATGAACTTTGGCTCAGTCAGCTGTCTCTGTTCAGTCCAGTCTGTCTCCATGGACCTAGGCTCTGTGGTCAGTCCCATTCCCAGTCCAGAGCAAATAAACCGATAATCGCAGAGGAGTAATTTTGCCCCCCTAGCAGGCGGTGACGTCAAGGGCATTTCGAGGTGCTGGAAGAGTAGGAAGCTGTGTGCTATTTCTGCTCTATTGACTCTGGATAAGACTGGACAGAACACGGCTGGACAGGATGGCTGCGCTGGTGGAAGGGTGGGACTCAGGGGCAGGCACAGGTCACTACTGTGGAAAATATTCCCAATGACAATTTAGTTTTGACTCAGCCAGTTCGGAGCCGTGCTAAATTTGATTTACAGCAAGTCTATAAATTATACACTAATGTAGTATGACGTTGCCTCTTAATGTAGACCCCATATGTGTATTTTCCATACGCAGGGATTTCTGCTGCAAGACACACAATGAAGCCACAAAAGGAGCAAATATCAACTAAGAACTGGCTGAGAGTGTTTCAAAAAATTCAACACTGTTTTAATCCATGTCTGGAAATGTGTCTCACTGGGAGCACGTAATGAGCCCTGTGCTTCATCCAAATAGTATGCGTGATTATATGCTCCGAATTAAATCACCATGTTGTGCATTAAGTGTAATTAGGAACGTCACATTTCACAAGCTGTTTTTAGTGTCTGCTTTTCATGAGGGCACTAAATTTTGATGATCCATCTCATAAACAAAAAGTGGAGGAAATTATTCACCGTTGCCCAGGCCAAATTTAGAGGCTCTGGTTTGTTCCAATCAATACTTGAGTAGCCTCACGGGACGGCGATGAAGGCCGCCTTTGATCCGGCCTGATGAAAAATGGGCCGATTTACTCACGCTGCTGTCAAGAAAGCACTACAAAGACTTCTCCCATGAGTGGTAGTTGTTGATGGAGCCTGGAGCCCACTTGCCCGACTGTGTTTTTTGCCTGGCGGTGTCTGCATTCAATAGAGTCTGCATTATTGTTCCACTGCTGGACAGGATTGTGATGGGACGTTTCCCAAAACTAAAGAAGTCAAGATAGATTTTACAGCACAATGGGTGAGATATGGAAACAATGACAGAGGAACGACTACAAGATCTGACGTCACAGTTCCAACAAGTATACGCAAAGTTAAAATAGGTTAAAAATGCCTATTAATTAATATTTTTAACAACCATTTTGTGTAGATTTTTCCATGTAGTCTTGTGTGTTCTGTACAGCTGTCACACACACACAAACACACACACACACACACACACACACACACACACACACACACACACACACACACACACACACAGCAGTTAGCTACAAGGTTCAGACTTTCAGATCTCTGCAGATTACTGAGGGCTTATCTCTCCCATTTCCATTCTCCCACAGTTGTTATACCCTGTGTGTGTGTGTGTGTGTGTGTGTGTGTGTGTGTGTGTTAAACATTTAGTCACGTTTGGGTGACTGCTTTTGGTGTGGGCCAAATGAAAGGAGCAGACTCCTTGAGGAACGATAAGGGATAAAGGAAAAGAGTGATTTCAAGCTTGTTGATAACGGCGCTGATAAGACTAACAGAGACTGTTATGGTTGGCTATAATGAGGATAAACCTCCCAAACACACAGACGGACAAACACACACACACACACACACACACAAGCACACACACACACACACACACACACACACACACACACACACACACACACACACACACACACACACACACGCACACAAACAAACAAGCCCACACATTTGAATCATTTATTTATATCCACATCAGTCGAGGACACACGGAGACAAACAATGCGATGGGATCAGAAATTCCACAAGACCTGCCAGACATGTGCTCAGTCTGCACAAACATACACACACACACACGCACAGAGGATACTTAGAAAATGTCTCTATTTTTCAACAGGTGAGTAACAGCCTGACGTTAAGGCTCAGAGTAAATCTTCCAGCTGTATAAAGTCTAGAGAGGACATCCGGTTTGAAAACACATGCATGCTTACACACACACACACACCCACACACACACACACACACACACACACACACACACACACACACACACACACACACACACACACACACACACACACACACAGACACATACACACAGAGACAAGTGTGTATACATATTTCTTCTCTTAATTCGTTTGACCCGTTGACCTCTAGTCAAAGTGAAGCATGTATAAATGATAACAGCTTAATTTCCTTGTGATCAACTCATATTTCAGGTTTCTTATCTTCCCAGACCTCCTCTCCCGGGAGTTTTATAAATACTTCAGCAGTTATTAATGAGTCTGAAATGGGATTTTTCCTCTTCTCTTGTGCCATTGCTCTTCCCCTCTCCTTTCCCTCTAGTGCTCAGGTCAATGCCTCCATCCCATCATCTCCCCGATCCCACAGCTGGACGGGGTTGATGGGAAAATGTTTTCCCAGAAGGGTTTGCGTTCCAGACAGGATTAAATATTTTCTCACCTCAACCTTGCAGTATTTCATCTTCCTTTAATCCAACTTCCATTAGAGCAAAGAGTAATAAGGCTTTGATGTGTGATCACGTTTTTTTTATTATGATGTGGTTGGCTTCACTACAAACACATCATCATATGTGAAGGGTCAGATCCCGTTAACATCGTCTGATAAGTGGACTGATCTAGGTGAAAGGTTAAAAGTGCTTTAAGCAATCTCGGGGATGAGTTATGACTGGCAGCGATTCCTGGAAACTTTGATTAGAAGTGCTGATATTTATGAAATAAAAGCATTTTTTAAGAATGAGAAAACTCCATTGAGTCTAACACAAAGAGGACAAGTTCTCATTATCGGAGGAAAATAACTTAATTCATAGTGATGTAAGCTGGTTATGAATGAAACCGGAGACATCTGGATGAGAGACAGAGGTTGCTAACAGTGGTTTTAGGGGTAAGCAGAGGATAGAAGAGAGGATCTGGTGAATGTTTTTGATCTATTGAGCAATTTGAACACTAATTAGACAAAATTACTTCTGAATGTTGTCAGGCCGAGTCAGGATGTTGGATTGCTCCCTTGTCCTAACCTGCCCGAGCCCATGCTCGCACGTGTCCACTGACTTTACATTCATAATATACAGATGTGTATACCACACATAAATGTACGCACAAGGCAAACAAAGATCTGAACACATGGACTACACATTGGGACACTGTGAGATAGGCAGCATTTCTTCACTGTTTGTTAAAGAAAACTGTGTTGCTGCTCCAGTCTTTAGTTTGGCTCGACGCTGCAGCTCGGACAGATGCTGTGTTTTCCTTCAGTCATGTGTATTTACACAGACATGTGTGTGTAAGAGAGAGAGAGAAGAGTGGGGCAGTGTTTTAGAAAGCATGTGTATTCATATAGATGTAATTTAGTGCACACGAATACGCTGCTGAACTTGGCTGCTGTGTGCGACTGTCTAGTGTTGCTGGATGAGAGTCCAGTGTGGGAGAGTCCAGTCTCCTCTAAGAGGGGACATGTTTTTCTAAAAATGAAAGACTGAAGGGTGGGAAGGGACATTCATTTTTTTTTCCCCTTGGTTTTCCTTCTTATTTTTTCTTCTTTACTGTCCATTTGAACTGTTTTCAGTTTATTTAATCAACTAGTCCCAAAATAAGATTAACTGTAGATTGTTTGATAATAAACAGTATTAGCAGCTGCTGTCAGAATATTTAAGAGCTTTGGTTTTAAAGGATAAGGCTAGCAATATTTATATTTTTCTTACTGTCAGCAAATCCCAAGAAAAGACCAAAACCAACAATGAATTGACCAACAAGTGTGTAACCAAAGCTTTATATAGCTAATTCCTTTTAGTCAATTGCACGTACACTGTCCCGCTGCCAGATGAGGAGGCAGCAGTCAGAGTTCAATCTGAGTTACAGTCTGAGAGTCCAAAAGCTGGCAGGAAACAGAAGTAAGTCCCAAAAACTCCAGGAATGCTAAACACTGGAAGAACTTAAACAATAGGAAGCAGGGCTGGAGCGCTTGATACAAGGGACGAAGAACCTATGACGAACTGGCACAAGGAGAAGGGAGCACACAAGGACAGGAGGGTGATAACGAGGGACAGGTGAAAACAACCAGGGCGGGGCTGACCATCACACAGGCAAGAAGTGAAGTTATCTGCAACAAAAGAGATGGAGAGGATCAAAATAAAACAGGAAAAACTAAACATGAATGAATAATATAAAACAAGGAAAAACATAAACAGAGGACCTAAAGCCCAGAACACAAAATCCTCTAGAACTTATCATCTTCTAAAGATGCAACACAGTCCACTCTTTACTAATCTATATAGACATATTCTGCATTCATATGCAGAATCATGTCGGCAACGGGACAAGTATTTTGGGATCGAAAGTCTGGTTTCCATTTGTAGTTTGAGCAATATTGACCAATCACGTTCGAGCAGGCTTTAGTTGAATGCAGGTAAACTGTCCGTGTGGGGAGCAAAAGAGGTGGAACACATTGGCCGAAATGCAATCTGGGAACCCACCGGCTATCGTCTGACGATGATTTAGCTTTTTATTGTTTTAAAATTAACTTTTAAACCGACTACTTTTGAGACAATCCAGTCGCCCAGGTCGTCTCTCAACTCAAACTCCATCTCAAGTTGCTAATCGGACTGTAAACAATGAGCAGCGCACGGAAAAGGAAGTCCGCTGCTCATTGTGGATGTCCCCTGGCTACCCAGAAATATAGCCCCTTGCCCCCAGAGGCTTATCCGTCGTTAGACTGATAGCCAATGGATTCGGAGAGTCTTTACAAAAAGTCAGAGGGCATAGAGCCAGACTGTGACACTATTCATTTAGAGTAATGTTTGCTAAAAACTATAGTACCCAGCTTTTTAAAGATAAAAAACAAACTATATATTTCTGTGTATTTTTAAAGGTTTACGTCTTCAGTAGGAACCAATGGGTTTGGGGAGCGTCAGACGTAGTGAAAGGTGGTGAAGTTGAAAAGCATTGAGAAATGGGGCGGTGTTGGTCTGGGTCTTTTTATGGGATTCGCTGACTGAATAAGAAAAATATAAAATCACAGCAGCCTTATTCTTTAGGCTTAGTCTAGTATTAAATGTAAATTTGTAGCAGAGTAAGCAGGGAGGGATTTTGCTTCCGTGTTCATTTGTGTACAGGTTAGTATGCAGATTTGGTTTGTATTAATCCTCAGAACAGTAAATGCATGTGGTGTATGTGCCAACCAGGCCAGAGATGTAGATGGAAGATGAATAGCGGCTGATAGGAGAGAGTAGAAGGCAGACAGACAGGAAGACCTAAAGCGGGCAGAGAGAAATAAAGACAGATGGAGGAGAGGGAGAACTGGCATGAGCCCCAACCTGCACTCTGCATGCTCAGTTTGACCTACTTTACTTTCCTCTCTCTTTCTCTTTTTTTTTCTTTCTTCTGCGTCTCCCACTCTTTGCCCCCATTCTCTGTGATCCCCTTTCATGTAGCACAAGGAACCAATAAGTCTGAAGAAGGACTCCCACCAGACACCACCGCTGATTCCTATCTTTGCATGTCATCCTGTCCTTCAGAGCTGAGCAGGCCGCCCTCTTTCTCCACATCTCACTGTCACAGCCTTGGCTAGCCAACCGTGCAGCTCGTCTTTCATCTCCCCTTTGACAATCTGACAATCTACCTTTTTAATGAAGGCTATATTGAGTTTGGCGCCACTGCAGAGAACTTAATAAGGGTTTCTCCCACAAAGGAAGCCGTCATTGGGCCGTACGTGATTGAAAAGACGAACATCGTATTGCTGAAATTTTTTCAGCGTGAGGTCATTGTGCCTGATTTGTGAAGTGCATTTAACGAGATTATGCAGCGAGGAGGCAAGGTGATCCCTGAAGACAGAAACATTTCGTTCTCGTTGTGTGTTTACTTGCAACATGTGTTTGAATGTGTATTTACTTATCTTCACTGTTGTTGCCATCCTTTCCCAAAAGATAGGATCTTGCAATTGCAACACATCTGTCTGACTTCCATGAGACATTTGGGTTACTTTTGTGTTATTGGCAACATATGTTGTGTGACGTCGTCTGTGTGTTTTGGAAACACAAAAGTGCATTGTCCTGAAGATGACATCCAGATGCGTTCAAATGTCATGTTAATTTTAGAACGAATGATTGTCACGGGGTGATTGTTAGAGACAACCTCACTGTCATATCGATGGAGACAGAAACCACCACTGTTCAGCCAACCACCACCTCCCAGTTAAAGTACTGGAATGTGCTTCAGTACGTCAATGGGTTAACTTATTATCACAGAGACTAAATACATAGCAGTCATTCAAATCCTATTGCTAAATTCCTGCGGAAAGGAACAATCTGGATGTGTTTTGCAGTTTAATCTGAGCGGGTTTAATAAGAAAATGCCTAAAATCACGTGCTCTGACCTGAGCCGTTATGTTGCTACCAACTCTCATATTGTTCTGGTAAAAGCTGCTACTTGTAAATGCTCTTCTTTGTTAGCTGATGGTTGATTCAAAGACTAAACACTTGAAACAATTAGACAGTGAGGATGTGTTTCAAGGTCCAGTGAGTCATCTCTATAAAATCATCCTCTAATGCTGTGCCAGTTTTTTTTTCCCACATCCATTCCTCCATTTGTTGTCTGACTGAAATTAAGAAAGAAGAAAAGAAATGATCACTGACACCGAGGTTACAGGAAATATGCCTTCCCTGTAAAGAAGAAAATTCCCAACTATGAACTTAATCTGGTTTCATTTAATGGTGTCCCAGATGTGTTCGAGGAAATGAATCACCGTTTAGTCATTTAATCAATCAAATGTTTAATCAGTCACTAACTAACAGAGGACTCTTTCCCTCCACAGACTACAGGACTGGGCCATGTTTCACCCAGGTGAACAACCAGATGTGCCAGGGCCAGCTCAGTGGGATCGTCTGCACCAAAACCCTCTGCTGTGCCACCATTGGCCGAGCGTGGGGCCACCCCTGTGAGCAGTGCCCCGCCCAGCCGCACCCCTGCAGGCGAGGCTTCATCCCCAACATCCGCACTGGAGCCTGCCAAGGTCAGATCAGTGCACATAACATCTTTCTCTATTTCCTATACACACACCTGGCAGATCTTCACACACACATACACACAACCACACACGATCACCACGATAAACAATGCAACCATTACTTTATCCGTCATCATCTCAGCTGCAATTCCTGCCCACAACATCCTCGAGGTAGTGTTAACAACACCGAGGGTGTTTACATGTACACAGGTACATGTAGGCCGAAGCTTGTATTTTCCTGTTGAGGTCGTGTACATGCATCTTCATCTCCCTGGAAACAGTGAACAGCTTTGGGTGTTATTTATTTATGTGTCAGTATCTCAGTGATTATGAGCAGCTGTCCCAGCTGTCACATCAGTCTTTCTTTCTTGAAGTCAAAATGTGAGCTTGCCCTGACCTTGCTTAAAGTGGCATGGTGCATACAGAGTGCATCATGTCACCCAATGATATTAGAGCAATAACAGAATATTAATGTGCATGCTTTAGGCAAAGCAAAGATACTTAAAGCGTTAATTTTATAAATATATTCACTTACAAAAATAACACTTAAAGAGGACCTATTATGCTTTTGTGCTTTTTCACTTTCCTTAAGTGTGTTATATAGTTTTTTTTGTTCATGTAAAAGGTCTGCAAAGTTTCAAAGCCCAAAGGGAGTTACTCTGCCCCACAGAAACACTGCTCATGAACTGCCTGAGACACCTCGCTTGAAGTCCTGCCTTTTCTTCCGTAATGTGGTGATGTCACCAAGTAACACATTTGCATAATACCTGCCTAGCGGCCAGTATGACACGCCCTCGAACAAGGCAAACTCAGACAGAGGGTGAAAAGAGGTGCTGCAGCACAGTCGGTATGGGAAAAAGAAAGCCTTTTTTGAACATTAAAGCATGTAAACATGTTCTGGTAGAAACCCAAAGTACAAGTATGCACCTGAAAATAAGCATAATAGGTCCTCTTTAAACAGATATAGTACAGACATAACAGAATCAAGCAGCTCTGACTAAATGAATCCAAAAGAGTGAGATTTAGATAATAAGAGAGAAACTGAGGGAAATATGAACTGAGATTCACCTTCTTCCATCAACATTCCTGCAGCTGGTGTCCCAGAACCCCCTCAGACCAGACCAGCCTCTCTCTGCATGCCTCTCTAATAACCTATGGCCCAACCAGACTAAGCAATAAGACTGCATCAATATATGACACATGTGGAGGTCGTGTCCCTTGTTAAATGAGCCCAGCTCCTCTCACATGGACACAACCAGCCAGCACCACCCTGGGCAGATTGTGATGGTTGACGTCTCGCTGGAGCCGTCGCAGAGGGAGACTGTGTTTTTGTTCTGATGCTCGTAGCACCTGGCCACACTTCAACAGTATCAGAGCTAAGGACATTAAGTTCATGTATTTATGCTGGGGAGTTGGGGATTATAGCAAACTCAAGTGTTGTTTACTTTTATAATAGAAAGTTACACATGGTGGGCTTATACTCACATCTTACATACTTGTTATACTTCATTGGCAGATATGTTGAAAGGGTGTGTGTAAAAAGCCTGGTGGTTCCAGTCATCTGAATCTCTGGCCACGTCTACCATTTGTCCAGCGAGTCACATAATGAATGAAGTGAAACAGAAAGACCATTCAGTCTGTTTATCAGACTAGTATGTCGAGGTATCTAGCTCAAAAAAATGCCGGACTTTCGCCCAGGAGTGGGTGTCAGTACACCATGTGGTGATTTATTCGTCACATAACTTCCGTACTTAAGTTACGCCAATTCTGGAGTCATTTTAGCCCAAACCACATCATTCATTGCACCAAACCAACTTGTGTAGAATTGGGTGGAGTGTCCCAGTCCCAGTGTTTATGCAGATCAAGTGGCGTAATCCAATGTGGGTACTTATTTTGGCATGAAATTTTCATTTTTATGGCTCTAGTTATAGCGAGGACGAAGACAGACAGACAGACCTGTCCAAAATCACGTTAACCTTTTCATCAACTGCTCCTGGATGCTTATTTGAGGCCCTATATATTCGTGCTTTATGCTGGGAAAGTATTTAAGTTGAGTTAGATGGCCAAAATATCAGAAAGATTTCAATGTAATGCATATGATCTCTTCAACATTTAAAGGGCTTTGAGTGCTTTTTCCAAAAGTTTTATAAATTCTGTTTATGCTTAACTTTTGTTCGGGGCCATGAAGGAAGTAATACATAGCTATACTGTACGTACCAACAATTATACACCTGGCAAATAGACAGACATAAAGCATATCAAAGGAATGTAACGCAGTCTTCCATGAGATCTAGTAATACCACAATCCACCCAGCTATATGTTTAAGTCTGTATACATTATTTATGAGTGAAATTCAAAAAGGTAACACATCTGGGATCAGTAACTGGTTTGTATTTAGCTCCATGACTTCCTTTCTTTTGGCTGCCAGGCTGCTCATACATTAGAGGGATGCCAGTGTGAGACGATCAATCATCTCTCTGTGACTCACATACCTCCTCTCTTACTCTATTTTTCACTGTCTGTCTGTAGTTCCTTCTCTCTCTGAATCTCCGTTTCTGTCTTTTCTCCCCTCTCACCAATGCCTCAGTCTCTCTCTCACACACACCAAAGACACCTAAACTCCAGAGAGCCTGGAGCAACGTCTCTCTGGCACAAGAACAAAGCACACCTGACCATGAATCCAAATTTAAGGATTTCACTCCAGACTCCACATCAGGATTTAGATGGTTTCTTTCTCAGCCTTTTGGCAGAGAGAGAGAGAGTTCCTCAATGCTATGCAGTATGTTCAGCCTTTCTTAACAAAGAAGCAGAGACTGAATGTATTCAAATTACATCAAATTAATAGAAACAGCCTGGGTACTGCTTAGTGATGTGGTGAATATAAACCCACTGTGTGTGTACATGTGTGTACGTGTGTGTAGGGTAGACAGGATCAGAGGTATCCAGCGTTTCTTACAGGAACCCGCCCTCTGACATATCCCCAATACTGGGGAAAGTGACTCATATTGAATGCTGGGAAAATCTTACATTTAAAAAGCCATTTCCTGTTCAAACAAGAGCTGTAGTGGGTCTTTCTGGAAGTGGTCTTACACATCACAGCCGGCGCCAAGTTGCTTCTCGCTTTTAAGATGAAGAGCATCAGAATGAAGAACAGTGTTTTAGCGACAGAAAGTGTGCCAGAAACATGCTCTAAAATGTGCTTTGAACCATATATAATTAATATAAATGTATATTTTTATATAATGCACATTGTTTGAAGTTAGTCTGAGTCCTTTTTTGTAGTTTTTGGTGGCGGCACAAACATACTATAGGATGCTGCATCCCTTAAACCAATGCTCTGCCGATGCCAGTAATTATTAGAGCCTTTTTTTCTTTTGCCTCTTCTCACAAACGTCTTTCCTTCCTTCTCTTAGACGTGGACGAGTGCCAGGCGGTGCCAGGTCTCTGTGCCGGAGGTAACTGCATCAACACCGTGGGATCCTACGAGTGCAAATGTCCCGCCGGCCACCGGCAGAGTGAAACCAGCCACAAATGTGAAGGTGAGTCTGAGTAGAGTAGTGTATTTAACACAAAGACATGCTAGACTATTAAGAAACATAATGAGGACCAAAGGTATTTAGAAATGGATGGCCATCAGATCTGCGTAACCGTGGTCAATAAAGAAACCATGAAGACCGTTTGCGGCCATCTTTGATGTGCTGCCATTACTGGCTAAATTGCCAGATGATGAGGGGAAATATAAAGCTGCGTAGTGGGAGCTGGGTCTCAAACACAGTTCTTACAAGAAAGAGGCAATAGGCTGTTGAAGTGGTGTCCTTGAGCTGGACATTGATTTCCTGATGGCTTCCTGGTTGCTGATCTGTAGCTGATACTCTTTATACGTCTTAATAGAGACGGAAAAAGAGAAATTCAAACACTGTAGGAAGTGTTAGAATAATATAGGTTGTAGCAGTAAGTGCACCTGTTTCACATGTAAAATATAACTAACTACAATCTGGGTTATGGCTTCAACAGTTATTGTCTATTTTACAAACAAATTCATCATTTAGTCTGCAAAACATTAGGGCTGTCCTCGACCAAAGAAATTCTTAGTCGACTAACATTCATACGATTTTGTTGACTAATCGATAGTTGATTTAATAGACAGATCTGTAAAACTGAGTTTTGGCTACGTCTTATATGTGTTTTATCTATTTATTGTTGAGCCTGTCAAAGACAAATTTCTGTTACTTGTGACAGACAATAAAGTTTTTCTTATCTTATCTTATCTTATCTTATCTTATCTTTATTATTAACTGAGATAACGACTAATAACTACAAGCTGATTTTTTTTTAATTTAATGATCGACAAAGCATTACTTGCATTCAGAGCACATATGTAAGTATGTAAACTTGTCACCAATCCCAAAGAATCCAGTGGAACTTAAATTAGATTTTGTTGCGTTTCTGGTGAGACAGTCATGGACGTTGCACTTTATGATAACTGTGGGTTTTGCTGGGATCGGTTTACAAACCTCTACGGGCGTTAAAAAGTGACGACATGCTCAGAGTTAAAGAAGTCTGGACGTGTGCACATAAACACACCGAGTGGATTCACATTACAATGTGTTGATTGGGTGGAATTTAAACAATGCCCAGGCTAAACAGTGTGATAGTTAGCCAGGCAGGGGTTGTGTCTGTTGGACTGGAGCCGATGTGTTCTCAGTCTTTAGGGAGGATTACAGAAAGCTCTTAAACTGTTTGAGCCAGATGATGTTCTACTGAATGAGACCAAGGCCCAACTAGCTATCATAGTGTATCAGTGTATGAGTTATTATCTAAAATCTCCTTTTATTAACTTGTAGCTTGGCTGAGAGCTGAACCAGAAAGAAAACTAGCGTCTCCACTTCAGATTCATGGGAAGCAATTACCACGACACCAAAAAGTGATTTATGCTGCAGTGAATGAAGGAGGAAACGGGGAGGATGACTTCAGTAAATTCACCAGTCAAAGTTTCAGTTGTGGTTTTGGGTGAACGCCACAACGGTTCAGGACTTACAGTAAAGAGATGCTGTGCACTGCTTAAAGACAGTTGGGTGTGGATGTTGTAGCCACATTCCTGAACAGAGAGGACCGAGCAGTTATACTATAGGGACGCTCCGAGACAAGGTGTAAACACAGCAGGAGCTCAGGATTGGAAACTCCTATAACCTTTCTACCCCATTTTACCTTAAATTACACACACTCAGCCTCTTTCCACCACTTTATGCACAGTGTGTGCTTTATTTACTGCAGCAAAGACTAGAGCTGCAACTAATGATTATTTTCATCCTGGGTTAATCTCTCGGTTACTTTCAAATGAACATGTTTAATCTAAAGAAATTTTTCGTTAAAGAATCGTTTACAGTTTCCCATAATCAATGATGAGAAACAAAATTCTATTTTTTTCTGAAAAACAATAACAAATTCTCACATTTTAGATGCTAGAATCAGCAAAAGTTGGAATGGACAATAGGTCTGCAATTAAAACGATTATTTTCATTCTCAATTAATGCATCAATTATTTTCTTGATTAATGGATCAGTTGTTTAGTCTATAAAATGTAAGAAAATGGTGAAAAATGTCGATCAGTGTTTCCCAAAGCCCAAGATGATGTCCTCAAATGTCTTGTTTTGTCCACAACTCAAAGATAATCAGTTTACTGTCATAAAGAAACCAGAAAATATTCACATTTAAGAAGCTGGAATCAGAGAAATTTGACTTTTTTTTCTTTAAAAATGACTCAAGCCGATTAATCGATTATCAAAATATTTGGCGATTAATTTCATAGTTGACAACTATCGATTAATCGCTGCAGCTCTAACTGGCAAACCACTTTTAACTAACTCAATTCAGCAAATGGATCTTCAAAATTATGTGTGTATTTAATAAGAAAACATGTTATTATTTTGTGCTCTCTTATTTTAGGATTTTATCAGGCAGTTTTGTCATTTGACTCATGCAGTGTGAGAAGAGAAAGAGTTCAGTGTTCGTAAAGCTCGTAAAAACAAAAGAACAGTTGTGACGTGTATCTTCAGTCATGGATCAGCAGGAAACCCATGTTTAGCGAAATCTCGGAAACAATCAGACCGGGGTCCTTTGGGGAGGTTTTATTGAAATGCCCTCCTAGCTGATGCACAAACAAGCCTCACTTAGAGCTTTCACAGCGAAATTGCTGAGGTTTTGGAGCAGTTAAGATAAAGTGCAGTTAAGATGTCATGGCTGTCTGATCGTTTCGGGCACAACAAGGCACCTAGTTTTACGGCCTGCTTTTAGTTCAGACTCTGCTTAACAGTCTCTCCTTATTCCCCCTCCTCCTCTTTCTGCTTTTTTCTGCTTCTCCTTCCATTTTCCTTCCATAAATACAGTCCTTTGGCTCAAAACCAGCTGTTAGTGCTGAACAAAGAAATACTTACGGCATCTGGGAGACTTTCTCATTACACACACACGGACCTCCCCGTTGCTCTGACACTCGTGGATTCTCACGCACTCACGCTCAACAAACACACAGTTTCACACATCAGAGTTTAGATTAGATGAAACAATGGAAAATTAGACACATACTTTATCTTAGTTTTTCACATTTATTTGAGATATTATAGACACATGACAGACTTGACGGCTCAGTTGCAGACATTTATCCAGGTGACACACGTTTCCCTCCACACTCACGGTCAGTCCCAGAGCGCTACGTCTGTGTGCAGCGTAATGTCTGGCGTGTTGTTGTTGCTGCTGACACCAGGTTTATTTGGCGGGGCTTTTTACAGCCTCACCTACTGTAGGCCTTCTGCCACCACTGCTGTCAGACAGGAGTCAGCAGGGGAAGAACGGCCCCTTAGCTTCCCACGGCAGGCGTTACTACGCAGAAAAACACACATGGATATAACTTACACACGCTTTACTCCTAGAAAGACAAACACTAACACACCCTTCACTTTTCCAGCTAAACGCGCAGGGCACACACACGCCACGTCTGCGCTATTGCTGTAATTATGCCCCGCAGTGGTGCAGTAATTACGTATGCGTATAAATAAGCGTGACACATCATAAAACCCCAATACCTTCTGGAACTTCACTTTGGGTTCCCCCGTCATGGAGCAATGAGGCCCCCTCCCACCGAATAACCATCATAAAGTGCACCGCACCAAGGTGGGCCCTGCCAAGCACCGTGCCCAGGTACTCCCAGACATCCTACACATTTCTGAGTTAAACCATGTTTAAATTAGGTCAGCTCATTCACTGTAACCTTGGGAGTTTTGTTTCTGTTAGCACGGCCATTTCTTTCAATTTAGCTGACATTTGTAGATTGGAAGCAATTGTAGAGATACCACAATTACACATATAATCAAGAAAAATGCTCAGCGGTATTATACATATGTTTTGCCTTATACCATTGCAGGGTTCCTTGTGACTGGAACCATTTGCCTGCACATATATTTGGCTCCTGTCCACATTTGGGGTCCTCACATGAGTGCTTTGTTGTACAACAAGTTGTGTGCGTCTTCTCAATAATGCTATCACTGATTATTGTCTTTAGATGATCATTCTCTTCTCTTATGCCTGTTGATAAGGCTGCGTGTCATTCAATTCATTTATTTCATGATGCTTTTTTTTACATCTTACTTTGAGGAATATAAACAAAGCAAGCCAAACTCCACAAATGTAAGTTGTTGCCTAATCAAAAGCAGCAGACCAAAACGTGCTAAATAAAATATAGTCTAAAATTGGCACAATTATATTAAAATCTGAAGATTTCTGATCAAAGACCAAGTAAAGACTACGAATGCATTCAATGCCAGGATTCAGTACTTGACAGTTTACATTCATTGCGGTTAAACTACTACTGTATGTAGAACTAGACTCTTTTGTTTGTTATGCTTCCGCGCCGGCGTCAGCCCTGGCCGGAGGCGTTTTGTTTTTGGGTTGTTTCCGTCCGTCCCATTCTCGTGAAAGCGATATCCCAGGAGCGCCTGAAGGGAATATCTTCAAATTTGGGACAGACGCCTACTTGGACTCAAGGATAAACTTCTTAGGTTTTGGTGGTCAAAGGTCACTGTGACCTCACAAATCACATTTTTGGCCATAACTCAAAAGTTCGTTTGCTAATTATGAAAATTTCACACAAATGTCTAATAGGATAAAATGATGAAGTGACGACATGTTGGACAGACATGGATGTAAACTGCAGCTTGACTGGTTGGCGGAGACATACAACCATGAGGCAGTAATTTTTGTTTTATATATAACTATTTCAGTGCCTGTTCATGGCGTGGTCGATTGCTAGTTTGGTTGTAACTCCTTATATACAGTCTATGGTCGTAACGTTAGTATATCCAGCATTCAGCAGCCAGAGTGAATGGCAGTCGTTGAGCCGCGGTCTGCCCGCTGCAGACGGCATGCTTGACTCAGTCTGCAGAGCCCTGAAGTCCCGCCCCCGCTGCTGCACATAGAGCTGTGTGCTTGTTTAAGTAATATTGAACGTATCGCGTGTCCAAATTGCACCAAAATTCGACTAGCACTCCCTTGGATCCCCAGCAATACACCCGCCAAGTGTGAAGTAGATGGGATTAGCGGTTCTTGAGATAGGCGAATAACACACAGAGGGACAGAGATTCCTCGCTTTATAGTTAGATTTGATTGGTCATTGTGTTGTGAGAGAGGTTGACCTGATACATAATACATTTGAGCTTTTTCAGCATCAGCTGCCATAGTAGGAACCGTTAATTGTTTAGTGCTGCTGCTGTTCTCTCACTGAGCTTTACAGTTTGTGGCCTGAACAGAAAACACCAGAATTGAATTAATTCCACTTTAGTTGACTGCAGATCCGTTTGATTTGCTTCATTTTCCCTCAGGGAGAAGCTGTTGCTCCAGGGCAATAAACTTTTACTGCCTCGTGCTACTGCATCTTTCCAAACAAAGAAATTTCAAACATTGAAAAAAAAAAATGTTCTGAGCTGGCGTGAGGCGTACTCGACAGATGTGTCCTGTGATGTGATGAGGTATTTATGATGTAACTACGTTTGTGTTTCAGACATTGATGAATGCAGCACCATCCCTGGTGTGTGTGATGGAGGAGAATGCACCAACACTGCCGGTAGCTACGTCTGCACCTGTCCACGAGGCTACGTCTCCAGCACAGATGGCTCCAGATGTGTGGGTGAGTCTCGTACACATTTCCAACGCTCCTCTCTCATTGTGCGTTTCCTCACCCCCTGGCTAGCTAAAAGCTTCACATCTGGCGGCGAACTTCCCTCCCTCCATCACTGCTTCCTGCGAGTGGAGTTCTGATGAGTCAAGCTGGCCTGTGGTCACCATGTGCAGACAAACACACTTGCACGCACTATTTGGCCTTGACAGCATTAATCTCCTCTAATGTTAGTGCCCCTCTGACTCATTCACACACACGCTGACACACATACGGTGCATACTTTACTGACACGTCCCATGAAACACGACCAGGTGCTAATGTATTCCTGCAATCCTCACCAATCATGGCAGCCAAAGTGAAACACAACCAGGTGTTAATACATTATTTCAAGATTTAGCCCCAAAACGGACAGCTCAGGGTCTGATCTGTTTCACCCGATCAGCATCACAGGCCCAGCTCAACTCTCCTCCAATAAAAGCTCCTGTAGCAAAGTAAAACCTCTGGATTGCTGTAATTGGGAAGACATGTTTCCTCCTAGTTATGTTCTAGTTTTCATGCAATCCATCCTCCATCGTTTTGGAAAAAGGTCGAGAGGAAATAGGTCGAAAAATACTGAGAAGAACGATGTCTAGTCTAACATGTGCCTACATGTAAACTGTATAGAATGTGGACGTAGTCTCCCTGACGTCACCCATAGGTTTCTAAAGAGCTGTTGTGAAGCTCAAAGTGGGTGGCTCGAGCCATCGCCAACTTGGCACACTTGCTGACACAGCCTAACTCCTGACTAATCCAAAAATGGGCAAAGAGATGGATCGTCGGTGGTGCTGAGGTGGCACCACTAACTTCAGCATGATGAACTGGAACCAATACACTTTATGAAGCCAAAAGTATGGACATCAGAATATTAATCCACTGTGGGATTGTTCAACATCTCACTTCAAAATCATATCATGCTGCAGAGAAGAGGAAAAAGAGGATGAAGAGGTGACGAGGATGGGTTGTGTTTTTTCCTAAACAAACAGGTGAAACATTGGAGAGGAGTGAGAGATACTGTAAAAAGGATCATTAAAAACATAGTAATAACTGGCAGCCTGTACCAATGTGTGTTGGTGTGTGTTGTGGGAGAAAGTGAGTCGCACATTGACACATCGCTCCAATCACCCACACCCAAAGGTTCTCCATCTGTCTGCTGTTATGCGTGTCCATATTTTTATTTTTTTCCCTCTTTCCCCTGTCATCCCCTTTCTTTCTTCTTTTTCTGAGTATAGTGTGGTTCACACCAAATCTCCTTCTCTCAGCTAACAGTTCAGTGATTTACAGTAGAAAGTCTCTCTGTTTACCCTAGAAATCGGCACGTTTCCGTCTCCATTTGGATCTTCTCTCTTGTTCCGTCTCCTCTGGCTTTTTTCTTTTTTAACTCTTTATCTCCAAAACTGAAGCATCCTCGCACTCTCATCCTCATTATCAATCTTACTGTCTCCTCTTGGACCTTTTTTCCCCCCTCCCATCCCCTGACATCTGGATCCTGCACCTCGTTTCCTTCAGTTGTGGTTTCTAGTTGCTCTTCTACAGCCCGCTGAAGGGAGCGAGAGAGAGCAAATAAAACAGGTGCCAGACACAACCGCCATATATCCTTCCTCCGTCTCTGTCCCACTTCCAAAATGGACAAGACTAGATTGGAAGGAGACAGAGGCAGAGATAAGTGAACCCAAACAAAACCAGGCTAGACCGGGTCAGGTACAAACCAGTGATCCAAAGTCAAACATAAAGACAGACTCAGCTGGTTTCCTCATCACGTGACTGACACACTTTGACGCAATTCCCCATACCGTCTGATCTCTTTGGCTTTTTTGTGGTCAGAACATAAAGTGAATTAAAGAGAGTAAATAGTTTTTATAGGGCTGATCTCTTGCTCGCTTGCCCACATGTTTTAAAAGCAGGATCTGGTCCTGGAGCCTGTACTAGGCTACTGGCCTGTGTTTTGTGGGATATACTGTACCGTGGTAAAGTAGGCCAGCGGGAGCTGTTGGGGGCCTGACAGTAATCAAAGCCTAATGCCCTGTCACACGGTGGAAGCTTGGAAAAAAATAAAGAAGACCTGTCCAGTCAGTCAGTCTGTAAAAACACCTCAACAAATGAAAGCATATGCTTGTGTAGTGGAGCAACACTAGCGAGCAAACCATGGTCTGGATCCAATTTAAGTCATCATCATCCTCATCAGCAAACCCCCCCGCCTTCTCTCTCCGTTCCCCCCACCCGGCCTCCAGCTCGGTCATTCCTATGGGGATGTTTTTTAGATTTCTGTACATTTGTGCGTATGTACAAGCATATGTGCGTGTATTCATGCATGTTTTGTGTACGTGCCCGTGGATATGTATGGGACTGCATATCTCTTTGTGTATGTAATTGCATGTAAATGTGTGTGTGTGTACTGTACAATATGTGCTCCCAGACACAGCGCCTCATGTTCTATCTAATTGGCAAGAATTGCTCCACATGGAAGTGATTAATTCCAGACTGCTGGCTCATTAGTGAGTTAATCGACTTGTGCTCCTCCCTCCGCTCCCCCCTCTCAGTTCTGCTTTCCCCTTTTTTTTTCTACCCCTTCTTTCTGTAGATGCACTTAAAATTCTCTTTCACATATGTTGTTCACTTTCTAAAATAATACACATGCATTCACTCCCTCTCACTCTGCCTTTTTCCCTTTCTTGGTATTTTCTTTAAATACCCAGGAACCCCCTGTCTTGCTCCTCTCCATTTACTCCTCACACACGCTCTGTGAACCCCCCAGCCCCCTCTCCTGCCCCGCTGACCCTGACCTGGAAAACTGTAACAAATAAAACCCCCTTTTGGAGGCCCTTCGGATGCCTGCAGTTTAGTCGAGACCCTAGGCAACCTTTCCCACTGCCAGCCCGTAAAGAAGCTTCCTCCCCGGCCACCATGGAAAGGCCAGGCCAGCCCTATGACTTATAGCACTGCTGTTTTAAGAGCAGCGATTACCTGTAACCTCTCCCCACATATAAAGCAGTGTCAGTGGTGTTACCTGAAGTCCTGCATTTCAAGAGTAATTCAACACCAGGCTGAAAAGCAGTGTTTCACTGCCCTCTCTGGTTGAAAGTTTCAAGCTTCCAGTCGGTTGTAGCTCTGACCATGCCCTGTATCACTGATGGAAGTTGTTTGGTGTTAACTACACCTAACAGTGATGTCGCAGTGTACTGACACACCCTGGAGTACTCTGCTACATCACTACTGCAAGATAAGATTTAAAGGAACAGTTTGTAACAATTAGAAGGATCTTTTGGCAGAAATGGAATATAATATTAATAAGTATGTTTAGTGCACCTGAAACTAAGAATCGTTGTGTTTTTGTTACACGAGAATGAGCTGTTTATATCTACATACAGAGTGGGTCCTCTTCATGGAGCCGGCAGCCATGTTGCTAAGGTAGCCCAGAACGGACAAACCAAACACTGGCTCTAGAGAGGGCCATTCACGTTTTCATGTTTTCATGTTGGCCACCGTAGTTTTCTAACATGCTTGGCACATGGGAGAAGTTTCAGTTGGTTACAATCTGCAACCACACCACACGACGCCGCCCAAATTTCGACAGACTGCACCTTTAAAACCACCAAAAAGAAGACATTTCCTGTTAAATTGCTCATTCAGATTTTATTCGGGGTAAAGGTGTAGCAAAATTTTCACTTTGAAGAATTTTCTTCTTTAGTGTGTTGAATTTTTATACATTATTATATTATTATTATATGTTTGTAAGTTTAAACACTTTTAGATACATATTTTGTGTCATATAAACATCACTAACAGCTGTCATCAACTAAGCACCAATATCTCAAAAATGTAGTTAACATCATGAGAAAATGTACTGTTATTTTCCAGCTCTATGTATTTATTTGTGCCTTCATATAGTCATACAGTGAAAGCTTACATCTTAAATGATTATACATTAAAAACACATCAGCCTTGTGTTTTTATTTGACTTCATGTCTGATGACCTTTCGAGCTTAAACGAATGTCGCTGCCTGCTCAGTCGTCTAACTCTGTTAACGCATCTCCTCTTCCTTCAGATCAGCGTGTGGGAACCTGTTTCTCCGCTCTGGCTAACGGCCGCTGTGCTGCGGAGCTGAGCGGTCAGTACACCAAGATGCAGTGTTGCTGTGACACAGGACGTTGCTGGGCGTTGGGACAGATCCCTGAGATGTGCCCTGTCAGGGGGTCTGGTGAGTACACATGAAAACAAGATACACAGAACAGAGGATACACGTTTCTGATCCCCAAACTAAATGACCGAGACGAGCTTTGAAATCAGGACATGTCATCCGTCACCTTCTTTCTCTGCTGACAAAAAAAAAATGACAGTCTCCACAATAGATTTTCCATGACTTGGCACGAGCACAGGCAGTAAATAAAGCCATGAAAACGTTTCACGAGCCAAATTAGTTCAACACAGTGATGTTAAAGGTTAGAGAGAGCTTTGAGTTTGTGTGTGACAAAGAGGGAAGAGCATCCACTCAAACTGATGAGCATGATGTCATGAGCACAAACTAAACAGAAAAAGATGGGAGATTTGTGTGAAGATAATGACCCATCATCTCCTCAGTCAAGCTGGAATTCAGGAAACTCTTCCCTGCGTGAGACCGTGTGATCCAAAATTGATCTGCTTTCACTGGCACCGCCAAAATAAGATGTGTCTGTGTGTTTGATTTACTGTGACTGTCAAACTAAGGGAAGAGCATACAAATGTAAAGTACTGTATATGTATACTGTTCACACATACAGTATAAATACATACATAAATGTATTCATACATACAAACATACACTTTAACAATACTTATTGTAACTACATGCCAAAGCAGAGTGGAGTAGATCATTATGCATGCACATTTTTCTCTTATTACTTGGTCAGGCTTTGCTCCAGTCAAAGCATAACTGAAACCAGTAAAACAGTTAGATGGTCAACTTTATAAGAGACTTCAACAGAAGAACATCACAATTTATTACAAAGTGCAATGACCTTTGTGAAATCTGCAATTCCAGGAACAGTAAGTACATTTCATGTGTATTACACTGTAGGAATTTGAGTGATCCAAAAACAAAACCTTGGTTGGCACAACTTGAGAGCTTATGAATATCTCCTCCTCAGCTTCATCTGGCTGGAAACAAATGAAACGTAACCTACAGCAGACTGCATCCACTGACTTCTTCCCCGTAATCTGTCTCTCTCGTAGACGAGTTCAGGCGTCTGTGTATTGTGGGTGTTCCTCAAGGACACGGCCTCCCTCATGTCTACCCCAACGGACACTTCCCCAACGGCAACGGCAACGGGTTCAACTATGGATTCAAGTTCCCCAGCGCACCTAATGGCAACGGTAACGGAGGCATCGGTGGCAATGGCGGAGGGGGCTTTGGCAGCAATGGCGGAGGAAGCTTTGGCGGCAATGGCGGAGGAGGCTTTGGCGGCAATGGCGGAGGAGGCTTTGGTGGGAACGGTGGGAGCTTTGGCGGTAACGGAGGAAGCTTTGGAGGCAATGGGGGAGGGATACAGATAGGTGAGTCGCTCTGAGCCTGTACTAGATGAAAGGGCCCATTTCTCAGTTGGAAACTGTATTTCTATGTTGTATTTTTGTTTCGTTAACGTGTCTGCCGTGTATTCTCAGGCACGGTTACTGTGAACGACACCATCGACGTGTGCAAACATTTCACCAACCTGTGTCTGAATGGACGCTGCATTCCCACGCCCACGAGCTACCGCTGCGAGTGCAACATGGGCTACAAACAGGATGTTCGTGGGGAGTGTATCGGTAAGAAACATGCTCTCACACACACTGTATACTGTATAAGTGCACATGCAATGTGTGCAGTCAGTTCTCAATAACCTCCCTGAGCCACACAGGCTGACACAGTGACTATATGTGACAGTTAATTGCATGCACTGCACTGCCATCTTCTGCCGATTTAAGGAACTTAATATGAGTGTAGGTTGATGTCTGCAGGTGAAATCCATTCACTCTGACAGTCAGGATAGGTGATAGTTTTTGTGCTTTTTCTCCCCAGATGTGGATGAGTGTGTGAGTAATCCTTGTATCAATGGAGACTGTGTCAACACACCTGGAGGGTACCACTGCAAGTGTCATGAGGGCTACCAGGGAACCCCTACCAAACAAGCCTGCATGGGTAATTATTCCCCAAGATGTTTCTTCAACATAAATTTTGTCCATATGTTTCACAGAAGCACACATTTCCCTAAAGCTTTGTTGCACAGTTTAGTATGACTGGTGGTTAAAAATACAATAAACTACATCAATCTTCCATCCTGCTCGTCTTTTTAGATATTGATGAGTGCATTGTGAACGGTGTGATGTGTCGCAACGGCCGCTGTGTCAACACAGAAGGAAGCTTTCAGTGTATCTGCAATGCTGGCTTTGAGCTCACTCCTGACGGAAAGAACTGCATTGGTAAGGAGCCAACACAGAAACAGGTCAAACATCACATGACCTTAGGGACTATAAACTTGACCTCAATTGTCCTCTTGTTTCATTCCAGATCACGACGAGTGCGCCACCACCAACATGTGTCTCAATGGCATGTGTATCAATGAAGACGGCAGCTTCAAGTGCATCTGCAAGCCCGGCTTTGCTTTAGCACCTAACGGACGCTACTGCACGGGTATGAATGATTTATAAAGTAAAAACACAGACCTCAAGTCTTGGGAGAAACATCCTGATGTGTTCTTTGAAATCCTTCACATCCCTTTTTAAACACATCTGTGCACAGTTTTGTTTTAGAAGTACGACTTTTTGAAACAATCCAGAAAGTCCAGAAATGGACAGATGGACTAAACCTAAGGGACTAATTTTATTTATTCTGAAAAGCTACGCGCCTTTTTTCCCCTTTCATTTTGCCGTGCTGTCCATGAGTTAGCTGTGAGATCAGTGAAATGTAATCCTATGAAAACAGAAACTTGCATAATCCAAGATGGTTGAAATGTGGTTTTGACGTATACATCATGTACACTCTCTTCATCAGACATCGACGAGTGTCTGACTCCTGGCATTTGTATGAATGGCCGCTGCATCAACTCTGAGGGCTCCTTCCGCTGTGAGTGCCCTCCAGGACTGGCTATCGACGTAGATGGGAGAGTATGTGTGGACACACACATGAGGACCACTTGTTACGGCGCCATAAAGATGGGCACATGTTCGCGGCCGTTCCCCGGTGCAGTGACCAAGTCTGAGTGCTGCTGTGCCAATGCTGAACATGGCTTCGGAGAGCCTTGCCATCCCTGCCCCTCCAGAAACTCAGGTACAATCTTGAATCTGCTTTATATTTGTTACTTTGCTTTATACTGTTTCCATTCTTGGAAATCTTGGTTCATCAAGTTGTTAAAGTTACAAAAAATAAGAATAGAAAAATGTATATCCGGCTCATCTGCTGTGTTTCTTTCAGCTGAGTTCCAGGCTGTATGCAGCAGTGGTATTGGCATTACAGCTGATGGCAGAGGTGAGTATGTTGTTCATGAATGTAAATGTCTAGAAACACTCATATCAGTATTTATCTACATAATACCCATCCTCTCCTAGACATCAATGAGTGTGCCCTGGACCCAGACATTTGTCAGAACGGCATATGTGAAAACTTGAGAGGAAGCTACCGCTGCATCTGTAACATCGGTTACGAGTCTGACACCAGTGGCAAGAACTGTGTTGGTAAGTCAGAGTGGAGGAGATTGTTTTTGATGAAACGATGCATCCCTAGCTAGCAATGTTAGCCACGTTTCTGTCTTAAAGTGAAACTATGGACCATTCTGTTAATAGAGGCCATAAGCTATAGAGGTTAATAATGCTAAGACACAGCAGCACAAGCAGAGAAGAGTCATCAAATTGTACAGGCAGTATCTTTCAAAAGAGAGAGAATGCGTTATTATTTCTTTTGTCAAAAGTTAGTATCGCTTTAAAGAGGACCTATTACGCTTTTGTGCTTTTTCTCTTTCCTTTAGTTTGTTATATAGTTTTTTGTGCATATAAAAGATCTGCAAACTTACAAAGTCCAAATTACACGCCAAAGGGAAATACTCTCAAACAGAGTGTTTCAGATAAAGCGCTTTGTGAACATTAAAGCATGTGTAAACATGCAAAAACAAAATACAAGTATGCGCCTGAAAATAAGCATAAAGGATCCTCTTTAAAGGCCAGTACTGCTGGTTTTCATGATATGCCCTCTAATTAGAAATGTCATAAATCTTAAGTTACTGTCTTCTATTTACTGTCTATTTTCTAACTATTGCCTTCTCTCGCATCCCCGCAGACATCAATGAGTGTCTGGTGAACCGTCTGCTTTGTGACAACGGTCACTGCAGAAACACTCCCGGCTCCTACTCCTGCTCCTGTCCTAAAGGATATGTCTTCAAACCCGACTCAGAGACCTGCGAAGGTGAGCACTCACACAAACACACTCACGTGTTTGCGCTGCCTCACATCCACATGTGTTTTGTCGTTTTTACCAACAATCAAGGTCATTAGGAGGTGACATTATTACCAGATGTGTTGCATTTAGTTTCCAGTAAACATGTGGCTCATGGAAAGAAGACACACACACGTTACGTTTGTAACTGCCAAATGGTGATGATGATCCATTTGAATCAGCCTCTCAGCCTTGACCTCAGGTGTGTGTTTGCACATGTTTCAGATATCAACGAATGCGATTCCAGCCCGTGCATCAACGGAGCGTGTCGCAACGTGGCCGGGTCCTTCAACTGCGAGTGCACCCACGGCAGCAAGCTGGACTCCACCAACACCATCTGCGTGGGTAAGACATCCGTTCCCTCCCCAAGTGCCCAGCGAAAATTAGAGCAGAGCCGCAGGGTCCTAGAAACTGCTCGAGCTAATGATCACACACTGAGAGTGTCAACGGGAAATAATTGGTGCAAGAGTCTTTTTGTCTAATCATTCTAATCGAGGTTTACTCTCCGCTTTTGTAAACAAACACTGAGTCGGTTCGGGTTTCCAGGAGCCATCCAGAGACATTATCATCCTCAGATGTTGGGGCAAAATGGCACACATTGCTGATGTATTAGATAAGTACTTGCATGCATGGCCTTGGTTCACATGGAGATTGCTTTACTTCATAGAGATCCGCCGCAGATTCAAAATGACATGTGGTATGTAAGACTCTCTGCTGAGGCTAAATATTCCACTTGTTTGGAGGTTTGTTACTTTTGGGAAATCATTCTGAGAAAGCTACATGCTAATACAGAATACAGATGTTATTGTAACTGGAAGGGATAATGAGTCATTAAATAAATACACCCATACATATTGCATGAGCTGGCTCTGTCAGAGGTCCACAAATTTGTCTGGTTTGGCTCATTTCTGTTTTAGAGCCCATCACTCAGTGGGGGGAAGAAAGGGAAAAGTAAATTGTGGTTTTGTGTTTGGGTGGGCTTGTGGTTTGGGAGGGAAGGTGTCACTGTTATGACTGTACACTCTTTCAGTTCATTAGAATGGAAAAGAATAGGATTAAACGTAATGATGCATGGGCTTCACTCAGCTCAGCGTGTAGCCAAAGACACAAGTTTTATGGCAGTGAGGAAAGTTGAAGGTGACATTTTGATTGAGTTTGTGGTGTATTTTGTTGCCATAGTTAAAAAGGTACCCTGTGGAGATTTTGACATTTTGACCACTAGTGGTGCTGTGAGTGATGTCTTCATGAGCAGATAACTTTTTTGTTTGTATCTTGTGCTCTACTTGTGGTGGACGGAACCTGACAAAATCAAAATAAGTAAATAAATGAATCAATAAATGACTCGATAAACAAACAAACAAACAAATAAATAAATAAATATTCCATTAAATGTACCAAAAAGAATATCAAAAATAAATGTAGGCATTAATTAATGGATAAAATGCGACAAAAATGTATATTTCTGTTTTAATTTGCTTCTTTATCTATTTACCTTAGAATTAATTGCCCTATCTACTCTTTTATTTAATTTTCCCTTTTATTTATTTATTTAAATTATTATTATTATATTATTTTTGCATATATTTTAAATGTATTTATTCCTTATTGAATTTATGTATTTATTAATGTATTTCCCATTTCTGCAAAATTTTAAAAAATGTCTTTGCAAATGTTTTAAGAAGAAGGAACTGCACTCAAGACATTGTTAGGCCTGAAGGATGAACACATTTAACACTGAATGTTAACTGCGTTTACAAGAAAACCCCACAAGGTATCTATAACCAAGTCTTCTCTGTTGTGACTTGGGCTCCACAGACAGCATGAAGAGTACGTGCTGGCTTACGATACAAGACAACCGCTGCGAGGTCAACATCAACGGAGCCACGCTGAAGTCTGAGTGCTGCTCCACACTGGGAGCCGCCTGGGGCAGCCCCTGTGAACCCTGCGAGATCGGTCAGTACTCACACACACATGTTGCTAATTTGTTGTGCCTGTGTTATTCTGACCGTTTTCATGCTAAAACTTGACACGGTTTCAGTCCTCCAGAGTTAAGGTCTTAGATTTGTTGAAAAGCCTCTGAAATGGCATTTAGATCAGTGTTTAAAATTCACCATTAAAGGCTGGTTTCTACATTAAGTACTACTTTACAATCACACATATTATAATCAGTACAGTATTAATACATAATCAAAAGAATAGAGAAAGAAAATAAATCGATGTTGCAAGTTTGACTTGTTTTTTGTCTACTTTAGAAGAAAGTACCATCATATTGTGGACTTCATAACTGGAGTATCAGATTTAAATTAAAGGCTGATATTTCCCTGATTGTGGCAAACTAATGTGTGCATACATCCTCTACATACAGTGCTCATACATAAACTGTCTTTATTATATCTCTTAATGTCCCCTCAGACACCGCCTGCTCTCGAGGGTTTGCTCGTATGAAGGGCCTCATCTGCGAAGGTAAAAACATTTGATAACTTAATGAACGGTGACATCGACGCCCATGAAATCATCTTTTTGTCCTTGTAATGTGCCTTAATGTGAGACTTCTTTTGAAAAAAAAAGCGTGTTTCACCTTGTAATCTCGGTTCTTAAAATGTCCCGCTCCCTGTAGACATCAATGAGTGTGAGGTGTTCCCTGGAGTGTGCACAAATGGCCGGTGTGTGAACAGCCAGGGCTCGTTCCGCTGCGAGTGTGTTGAGGGTCTCACCTTGGACAGTACTGGACGCACATGTGTGGGTAAGAGAAATCAGACGTCACATCCAATGAAACTGCTATTTCCAGAGGCTATCATGTCGCTGCACACTTAGGACAAAACTTAGAAACAGAGGTGACTTTTGTTTTTGATTTTATACCCAACTTTTCTAGATACGCGTAGTGAGCAGTGCTACATGAAATGGCACGAGGATGAGTGCGGCGAGCCGTTGCCGGGGAGGTACCGCGTGGACATGTGCTGCTGTTCAGTGGGTTCTGCCTGGGGAATCGACTGCGAGGAGTGTCCCAAACCGTCCACCCTTGAGTACAGAGCCATATGTCCCAGAGGGCCCGGCTTCGCCAACAGGGGAGAAATTCTGACCGGCAGGCCGTTCTACAAAGGTACCAAGCTCTTTGCTTTGAGGCACCATGAGTGTGTACATTTGTTGGTAGAACCCTGTATCACCAAAGACGTATGACCGCATCAGACTGGATGCTATTCAGAGTGGAACACTGGTCTAATCTTTAATGTTCATACTTTATTCAGTAAATTGTATTAATTTGACTAAATGAGGGTTATTTATAGGCCATTTTAACTGTATGTCTTCGTCTACAGATGTAAATGAGTGTAAGGTGTTCCAGGGTCTGTGCACTCATGGAACTTGCAGGAACACCATCGGCAGTTTCAAGTGTCGCTGCAACAGCGGCTTCGCTCTGACCGCAGAAGAGAGAAACTGCACAGGTACGAGAGATGGAGTTTCAATTTAAATGAAACATTTATGTCACAATTAGTGAGCGGCTAGTGAGTGTTTCCCTTTTTAACGTCTTTGTGTTTCAGACATCGACGAGTGCCGCATCTCCCCGGACTTGTGTGGTCACGGCGCCTGTGTCAACACACCTGGCAGCTTCGAGTGTGAATGCTTCGAGGGCTACGAGAGCGGCTTCATGATGATGAAGAACTGCATGGGTGAGTGTGGAACAAATTCATACACACAATTACACAGCTTCAAATGTTTTAATTCATGTCCATGGTCTGACATTTCTATTACTCCCATGTTCTTTTTCCCCTTTTTATTCATCTCTTCCTCCTTTCACCCCTCTTCCTCCCTCCTTCCCTGTCTTCCCCTCTGCTGACAGACATTGACGAGTGTGAGAGAAACCCCCTGTTGTGTCGTGGAGGAACCTGCCTTAACACAGAAGGAAGTTTTGATTGTGAATGTCCCCCGGGACACTCGCTCAGCACCGATGCATCTGCCTGCGAAGGTGCATCATACACCACACACACATGCAAAGCTAGTGCACTTGACACCTCGGTCACAAACTCGTTTCACACAGTAAAACTTTTCTCTTCTGGATCGTTTAGTTTCTATAAACTTGTGTTATAATCATTATTACCATGAAGTACAATACACTAGATTGTGTTTATAACGTCTAACTTGTTTGCTTATCCTGCCAGATGTGAACGAGTGCCAGCTGAGTGACAACTTGTGCAAACATGGCCAGTGTGTCAACATGGCGGGAACCTACCAGTGCTCGTGTGACACAGGTTACCAGGCCACACCAGACCGACAGGGCTGCGTTGGTGAGTGGAACAACTTGTACACACTTTACCTGTGTAATTCCTATCTAACGAGACCCAGATGTAAACTGTAATAACTGGACCTTTCTTTACAGATATTGATGAATGCACCATTATGAACGGCGGCTGTGAAACCCACTGCACCAACTCAGAGGGCAGCTATGAGTGCAGCTGCAGCGAGGGCTACGCTCTTATGCCTGACCTCAGGACCTGCTCAGGTAATAAAACACAGGATCTGTATTTAAATTAACTATAAAGAAATGCAACAATGTCATAATGGGATAGTTTCCATCATGTCCCATAGTTCTCTCATGGAAATTAAAAAAGACTGTGTGGCCTTCCACATGGTGTTTCCACCTATAGCACAGTGAAATATATTTTCTGCTGTTTCTGTTAGATATTGATGAGTGCGAGGAGACTCCAGACATCTGTGACGGAGGCCAGTGCACCAACATTCCCGGGGAATACCGCTGTCTGTGTTACGATGGCTTCATGGCATCTATGGACATGAGGACGTGTATCGGTGAGGGGAAAAACTTTTTAGATCTCTTAACCTTCCATGTTTTCTTTGTTAACTACTTTTTCCGTCCGCTACATATTCATTCAGTCCCTCTGACCTGATCTATGGGACTTCCTCTGTCAGTCTCATTATCTATCACTCTAATCACTCACATATTATTATCTGCGTCTGTCCATCCCTGTCTGCCCAGATGTGAACGAGTGTGACTTGAACCCAAACATCTGTCTCCATGGCGACTGCGAGAACACTAAAGGCTCGTTCATCTGCCACTGTCAGCTGGGATACTTTGTCAAGAAGGGATCGACGGGCTGCACAGGTACACACACACACACACACACACACACACACACACACACACACACACACACACACACACATCAGGGGCTGAGAGGTCTGGGCCTCTGTGTGTGTTCAGTGTTGAGACAGTTCACCCATGCATACAGTAGTTCTAGGTCTACAATTTTTAAAATGATAATTTATTAATGATTCACTACTTATAGAATTAAAAACTACTTGCTAAGCAAAAAGCTAAAATCTCTTTGCATGCCATTAGTACAGGAGCATTTCACTTAAAAAAGGCATTTTGTCATTTTGTTTAATGCTCAAACGGAAATAACTGATAAAAAAATGTGTGTTACTGCCTGTTTATTGGCTAATTGATGTCTATATCTCGCCAGATGTTGATGAGTGTGAGATCGGGGCTCATAACTGTGACATGCACGCCGCCTGCATCAACGTGCCTGGAAGCTTTAAATGTCGCTGTCGAGACGGATGGCTGGGAGACGGCATCAAGTGTGTGGGTGGGTACATATTCAGATGTTGCAAAACAAGTTTTTGATACAAATTAAAGGAACAAAGTTGTCTCCTGTACCCAGTAATGCTAGATTTTTTGACTGTTTTGATTGAGTTTTTTCTCACACTTTTTTCTCTCTCTTCCTGCAGATCAGGACGAGTGCTCTGCAGAGGACCACAACTGCAACCCCAACGCAGACTGTGTCAACACACCAGGATCCTACAGGTGCACATGCAAGGAGGGCTTCAATGGAGATGGATTTTCCTGCTCTGGTAAGACTGCTGAAACTTTATTAATAAATTGAATACTTACTACTGCGTGTTTGTAGTGAGCTTCACGCCCAGTAAGTTTATAACGCAATGGTCCGTCCTGTTTCAGACATGGATGAGTGTGCAGACAACGTGAACCTGTGTGAGAACGGCCAGTGTCTGAACGCTCCGGGCGGCTACCGCTGCGAGTGTGAGATGGGCTTCACTCCCACTGAAGACAGCAAGGCCTGTCAAGGTACTGCACTCGTTCTCTCACATTTTACTGTTCTGTTTTTCATTCACGTAGTGTAACTAATATTTTCTCTCTTTGCCACAGACATCGACGAGTGTAATTTCCAGAACATTTGTGTGTTTGGAACATGCCAGAACCTTCCAGGGATGTTCCGCTGTGTGTGTGATGATGGTTACGAACTGGACCGCAGCGGAGGAAACTGCACTGGTCAGTGTTGCGCTTCTGTAACTTAAGCTCGAAAATCACTTAGTTCAGACACAGAACAGACTCACATAGCTGGGCAGAGTTTCCTTGATAATAACAGCCTTCATTCATGCATCGGTTTACCATTTAAAATTCTTTGACGAAAGATATCCAACATATGCAAAGACCAAAGATATGTCTATTACCGTCCAACAGCATATAAACTGATGGTGTGACTGTACACTGGTGTGTGTTGTTGAGCTTGCGTGTGTCGCTGTGTACTGCAGACATCAACGAGTGTGCAGACCCTGTGAACTGCATCAACGGGCTGTGTGTGAACACCCCAGGGAGCTACCTGTGTAACTGCCCAGCTGACTTTGAGCTCAACCCCACTGGAGTGGGCTGCGTGGGTGAGTCACAGCTTAAAGCTGGCATGTTGAAATAAGACAAAACCTGTTCAAAATGAGCAGGTTTTAATGAAGAAGACCATGTTGTTCTCCTGCATTACGCAATACTTTATGATGGACTAAATCTGATATAAAGAGAAACAGTTAAGATGATAAAAAGTAAATGAATAAATGCACAAAGACATTTAGAAATTAAGCATAGCATGGAGCAGGTTTTGCATCATTCATTATTTACTTAAAGCACAAATTAGTATATGTTATTTACAGTTGTGAGTTTTAAAATGCATCCTTTACTTAACAGTTTGATTATCAAATGGGGACTAAATGCATGATATGTGTTTAAAATCATGCCAGTTGTGCTGCCGTTACAGCCTTTTGAATGTTTTAAATATGAGAACACAGTGACATGATGCTGCATCCCTCCAAAATTGAACCAGTGATGACAGATGACAAATGACATTTGAGTTAAAAATATTTATAGCCTTTATTTTCCATACATTCACATATCGTCCGGTTACATGAAAGTGTGTTCATAAGCAAATATGTGTCTTTATTAGATACCCGTGTTGGCAACTGCTTCCTGGACATCCTCGCTCGTGGTGATGGAGGAATCTCCTGCAGCGCGGAGATCGGCGTGGGCGTGACCCGAGCTTCCTGTTGCTGCTCCCTGGGAGGAGCCTGGGGAAACCCCTGTGAACTGTGCCCTGCCCCCAACTCCAGTACGTACCACAGGACCTCGACTGATCGATTACCTATAATATTTACTGCATGATGCACATAGTTACTCAGATTTGTTGGTCAACTTAAGTCTTAGCCAAAGTTATTTATTACTGACTTTTTACCCCCTCACTCTGAAATGGAAAGTCACACTAACATGCTGTGTGTCTCTGTCTTGTCTGTAGCGGAATATAAGACTCTTTGTCCAGGA